>OX438835.1:11393321-12786642 GCA_949315975.1 Eudonia truncicolella | reverse complement strand
CACGCAATCTTATTTATGCAACGATCAACCACCGACTGCTAAACTTTAAAATATCGATGAGAATATCAGTTAAATGATTCAATCGCAAATGACCGATAAATCATAATAAATAAAAAAACTTATTTTGATAGTTAAAGAGCATACAATCGAGTACATCCAAAATTATTCAATAAATGACAAGATCAAAAAGAATAAAAAAACATATCAAAGAAAATGTGGCTTAACTAAATATAGTTAGGGGTCAATTTCGATTTTACGTCAATTGATAGCTGATGTCGTCTCTGTCGCTCGTCGTCTGTCGGGCGCCTCCGCGGCTCGCTCGGCGCTGCCGCCGGCGTTTTAAAATCGTACGGAACGCACAAACAGGCAAACACGCGTGCGGTGACGCCGCGCCAGCCGTGACATGACAGCCCGACTGAGCATACTGTTTAACAAGTACCTACTCTCATATCGCGACCTTGAGCACGTCCGGAGCAGGAGTTTCCGTTCTACTGTGTTATTGTTTATTCATATGTAAGTACTTCGAAACCCAATATCGGGTTAACTTTCCTTCACTCATTTTACACGTAGAGTATTGGCACCGGTGTTCGACAAGACCGAGTGATCGACCTTTTTTCCCTTTAATTCATCGATTTTAGTCTTTAGCAACAATTAAATACAGCCCTGCTTTATAGAAGAAATAGAAAAGTAGAAAACAACATTTATTCAGTAGGTCACAAATAACAACATTCATACAAATTAAACATTCGTAGCGGTCATTCCGTAATATTTTAATGAAAATCTGTTATTTATGGCGAAGAAAACTGTGTCGATAAAGTTGCAACAGCAGACTGACTACGTAAGAGGATACCTAAGCGACGCTGAAAAATAACTTTACAGTTGTTTTATGCATATAAAAACTTTCATTTTTATTGCACGTTACAAGGTAATCAGAGTCTTTGAATAGAAAGGTAGTAAAATACATTTAAATTGCTTTCTCCTCCGTCCAGGTAAACAAGAAGAGGTCGACTTGTAAGCACTCTGCGGTAGTGAAGTGTCGCGACGACGTCAACGCCAAACCATGCTTACGGAACTGTGCCCGCGTCTTACCTTGCATGCACTTCTGCAAGAAAAAGTGCAACGAACCTTGTGGAGACTGTGCCCAGCCGGTAAGTGTTGCCGATGTATTCCTTCGTTTCTTTTATTATAGAGTTGACTTGTGACTTTGTAAGCATCCAACTGGTTAAATAGCCGTTTTATTGCATGGCTAACCGTTTCGTTGACCCATCGCCGTTCTAACACTCGCCTAGTTTTGTATCTTTTAAGGCTGGCTTAAAAGTCGCCTTAACATGTATTTGTATGTTTCTCCGCCAACGCGGCGCTAGTGCGAGTGCGAAAAAGTGAAATGTGAAAAAGTTCGTAGTGTTATTAAGAAGTTACAAATAGAGGAGTTATCTATGAGCGATTCAAAATTAAAACATGAAGAGAAATTGCGCGATTATAAAATTCATCATCATGGTAATTTTATTATAATTTTACGGATATTTTGCTATTGTTATCTGTGTAAATTAGATTTAGTTATTATTCTGAGGTGTAAATAATATTACAAAAACACAATGTTGAAAAAATTTCCACGAGCAGGATTTGAACCTGCACCCTTCTGACATACCGGGTCAGATGCTCTTCCAATTGAGCCATCGTGGTTCTAACCAGCCCGCCGAAATTATTCAACACTATTTACTTTTTTACTTTGAATGCCAAATTTGTATCGCAACAAAATTTGCGTTAAAATTATATAAACAAAACAAAAACATTTTGTAAATAATATTGTTACATAATTTGTAAGAATACATCCAATTCCTGGTCGTGGAAACTTTTTCAACATTTGTGTTTTTTTAATTTGTTTCGCACTAAAATTTGCGTTAAAATTATATAAACAAAACAAAAAACATTTTATAAATAGCTTGAAGTAGGCAAGTTAACTGATCGAATAACTGTTCGAACATTAAAAAATGTATTCATGACAAAATAACTGTCTACCAGTGCGTAAGTTCCATACGATGGTTGAAACTTAAAAATTATTATTATTTTGCATGGCCATCGGTTGCAACGACCGTTGGATAGATGGCACTGTGCCGCTATTAGCACTCAAAAATTAAAAAGCAATGACAAAATTCTGCGCTTACGTCAGCCTTCCCGGTAGCATAGCGGTCAGTGCAGCCGCCCGGATTGCGGAAGATCTAGGTTCGATTCCTGGCTGGGTCGGGTGGGCGTTTAATTTTTCACTGTATTGTATAAATTTTATAAATAAATAATTATATAGTTTAAAAAAATAAATAATAAAAAAAATAAAAAACATGACTGCCATGAAGGAATTAGGAAATATAGTACATACATACATTCACCCTGAAAACATAACACTCCTTTTTTTGGCAGTCTTTTAAAAAGGCTAGGTTTTTCGTGTTTCTATTTGTAAGGATAATTTTGTTTATGAATTGAAGGTTGTACCCTAAATCGTAATGATGGAATAGACCATAGAAAATATATACTTAATAAACATTGAAGTACTGTGTAAGATTTGTTTTTATTTTTGAAAAATAGGAAGTATAATAACAATATTGCAAGCAACCCCAGTTTCGCAGGCAGGTTCACTTCCAACTATGCTGCTGAGCCTAGAGAGTGTTTCGACATGACAGTATGTTTTTATTCGTGTGTGACCAATCAGAACAATTTAGCGAGGTGACGAATCGAAACTAAGTTGCAACGTGACCAATCGATACTAAAACATGATAAATGACGAATTGGAACTAAATTAAAGTATGACCAATTAAAACAAAGGACAACATTTTTTTTGGGCTTAAAATAAATGAAAACTTAACAGAGATCATTTCTGTTGATTAATACTATAAACATTTAATACTTTCATTCTACACTATTTGCAGATTTTAAAAGATGCCCATTTTATTTTGTAAAAAAATGTATTATTTTAAAAAAATGCGTCGAAAGGAACTATATCCGAGTTTCTTTCTTTCTTTTAGTTGATGGCTTCGTGCGATTAGCACATTTAGCCAGTGTCAAAGTAATTTTTCTTACAAGTAATACATAAATATACAATATTTCCTTCCAGTCAGTATGATGATGAATGATAATAAAAATGAGAAATGAGAAATGATATACCCCCAACCCCTCGAGTATAACAGTAAAGATGTGGGGCTTTACTGATACCTCGGCGGACTTCTTGAGAGAATTTGAAAAGTAGTAGTTGCACTGTTTTGTTTCATTTCCCAACACTCATGCACACTTACGAACACTTAACGGTTAATAATCCACCATTCTTTCACATTAATACTCGCCATAACACAAATTTGAGAAAATAAAACAAAACCGCAGACATGACTTTTCACTTTCCCGCCAAGAAGTCATATCCGAGTTCTTTTATGACAGTTGATTGACATAAACTGACAGCAGAGCCATTTTTTAATGTCATGACGAGACTATTGGAGCATTTTGGAATTTTTTATTGTTTATTACAACGTTTTTGTTGTTTTCCAATTCAGTAATTCTATTTTGATTTCATCGCTTCACTGACGTGCATATTATGGTATCTACATTAACAATCAGCAACTCTATGATACATAGGGATACATAGGGGCAGCTTTCTAAAATATGTGAATGTTGGTTGTAATTCTGAACTTTAAGTGCCTTAAAAGTGCTTGCTTACTCCATAAGCGATCAATCTTGCGCATTTGCACAACAGATATATACATCTTACATGTAGTTTTACTTTATTTATATGTTAGGAAAAGATAGTATAAGTATGATGATTGTAAACATGAGATGTAGACATGTATTTTTTATTTATTTAATGAAAAACGCACTGACCGCTGTCACGTCTATGTCAATAATATTTTTTTATTATTGCAACATTACTTCTATTGTTGCTAGGAAAATGTATTTTTGTATATGAATTAAATTAAAATGCGCGTCTATTTATTAATATAAATACTTTGATTGTAATCCTAATATTTTTTTCTTTAATTTGATGTATCATTTGCTTATGTTAATTGAGTTTTTATTTTAAGCCCAGCTCCCATAGTAAAAAAATCTTCTCCTTTAAAAGATTTTCGCGTTATGACGAATTAGAACTTATTTTCGATGTGACCAGTTGTATCCTAAATCAATGTATAAAAAAAACGCGAGTAGATTGTTAGCATAAACTGTAGAAAACAATACAGCATACCTAATTTTTATTATAGGTGCAGAAAATTATACCAGAATGCAAGCATACAATACGAATAGCTTGTAAGTTAGAAGCAAAGCATGAGAAGTGCAGAGAGCCATGCGAGAGGTGCCTACCGTGCGGCCACCCTTGCCCGGGCCGGTGCGGCCAGCCGTGTGACGAAACCGCATGCGTGCAAATCATAGACACGCCAGTCGACTCCCCGTGTGGCCATCAAGTCAAGCTGCCTTGCAATGATTTCAATAAACGATCTTCAGGTAAATATACAAGATATATCATGTTGTGACTCACGCATCTTACTTAGCTATTCCACCAGCAAATTAATTTTAAAACCATCTAAAACGAACGATATATATAAATATATATATATATATATATATATATATATATATTACATTACAATATATATATTACAAAAGAGCAAAAAGTGGACTAGGAGCAGGTTTGGGTGAAGACTGTATTTGCGTTAAAGTACGATTGCATTTATTAGGTGAGATAAACGCCAAGCATATCAGTTGAAAATTTAAAAACACCTAGTTAATAAGTATAATCAAGTATAATTAAATATCTTAGAGTAACTTAGTTTTCTAATAATGTGGTTCATGCTGTATTTACCTGTAAGTGTTTGTTATATTTAGTTTTGTATTTTCCCAACTGTTATCTGTTTGGAAACAATGTAAACAAACGTTGGTGAATCTAATAAATGAACACAAATATACTTCTTTATTCTTTCAGACAAGGGAAGGGTTCAATATCGGACGTTCCACGACTCGATTCGGACGTCTTGCAAATTGAACCTATATTTTCCCATACTCATCAACATTATAGTTTCGCTCTGTTGTTCGTTGTGAACCCAAGTGCGATGTTAAAAGACGCAGTAGCGACATGACATGACCGAAGCGAAACGAGCTGTGGGCCAATTTTGAATCTCACCGGTTATCATCGATTTTAAAGTGACACGAAATACGTTATGAAATATAATATTTTTTGTATTACTTCAATTTGATTATTAAGATAAATATCATCAGAGTATTTTCGTGTCACAAATAAGTTACCAGTGACTTTGAATAAGACAAAAAGAAGCACTTAATTGATATCATAGCGTGACAATATGTCACCGGCTCAAAAATCGCCCCTCTGATTTTCGTTCAGCTTCTCTCTCAGTGTGGCCTGCGCTTTACGTTTTTTAAATGTGTGTTACTCGATTTCAAGATCCCCAGTTGCTTCTGAGCTACTGCAGCGCGCCGTGCGACGCCATGCTGAAGTGCTCGCACCTGTGCAGCGGCAGCTGCTCGCGCTGCGTGCAGGGCCGCCTGCACGCGCCATGCACGCAGCCCTGCCACGCGCTCAACATCTGCGGACACCAGTGAGTACTGTAGCTCGACGGCTCCACGCCGCCGGAATCCGATCCAATCCGAAAACCATTGACGGTACTTCGTTTCACACGGCTTGAGGTAGTTTCTCGCCGCGCGCCCCTAAAAAGCCCGGTGAAGCTGAAAATGTCGTCTTAGGAAATCAGAAAACTATCTAAAAAAAGCTGCCGGGATAGGTACGTGTATGCTGGTCGGCACATCACTACGCGCCACCATCGTCCTGCTATTTTAGCAAAATGAAGCCCCTAATTTATAGGGCTAAGCAGATTTCACTTAGTTAAATGTAACATTTTCAATTAGTGTTTTATTTCATTGAACTCTTTAAGTAGTAATAAAAAAAATATTAAATCAATATGAGAAGAATTTCCCAACGTTTGTATCTCTGGAGTTGTTGTATGAACGTATACCTACTTAGAAGTATTTAGTAGGTACCTACCTACACATTAACAAAAGGTACTTATAATGTATTTTTCAATACAGTTTTTGTTATCTGAATACATTTCGTGTTTTTGCCATTAATAACTAAAAAAAAGATCTTAGTTTCTGATAATACTGCAAGAACACTGATTCGTACAAGATTAGCGCCTTAACGGTACATTGTATTTTATATTTTCTGCCCAACTGTGGAACAGTATCTCTCGTGAACAGTTAACAGAAACTTAATTAATATATACTAAATGTAACCTTAAATTCAGATAGACTTACTTATTAAAATAATAATTCAAAGCACCGTTATGCTACAGAATGCTTGAAATGTGTGGACACATACCGACCAATTAAATATAACACATATACTTAGTTGCATAAAACTTGAATCAAGCTACCGAAGTCTTTTTAGCATGGCTGCCTAATAAGAATAGGGACCTTGCATTCAACTTGTTATTTAATTTTTGACAGAGATGGCATGCTGTCAGCCGTCGTCGTTATATACTCGTAGCTTTAAGTAATATATTATAATATATAACTAGTTGTTGCCCGCGACTTCGTTCACGAAGACTACAGTAAAGTAAAAATTTAAAAAAAAAGAGTCCTATATGCTGGTTTGGGTCATGGTCTGTATATGAGGAAAGTTTCATTAAAATCCATTCAGTAGTTTTTACGTGAAAGAATAACAAACATCCATCCATACGATGGCCGCTGGGGCGCAACAGTCCTCGAGTGGCAACCGCGTACAGGAAAGCGCAGTGTGGGCAGGCCTCCCATAAGGTGTACCGACGATCTGGTAAAGGTCGCGGGAAGCCGCTGGATGCGAGCAGCACAAAAAATCAAGCTGTTTTTGTAACATAGGCAGTACATGATTGTACTCTGTTTGGTTGGTGGTAGGGTCTGTTTTAACACATTCACTGCCAAATACACGCCGCCGTGGAGACACAATAGATATTCAATTGTTTGTCATTTCAAGGCAGTGAATGTGTTAAGGTCTCCTGGCTAGCTGCGGTAGCTACTAGCAGTAATGTATTTCCAAAATAGCAATGTTTATGAGCAATTGTTTTCCAACAGTTAGAAATAAAATAAACAGTTCCTCAGTGGCTAAGGACTCCGGGTGAAGTGCGCTTTCATCTTCAGCCTTATCGTCACTGTGAGATGGAGGCAAAGAGTAAGGAATTAAAACAAAGAAATATGTTGTTTATTTATATATGTGTAATACTTTTCTTAAATTCATCACCGTCCTATAAAGCCATCAACCTAAAGAATGTTGTTTATTGTTTAAGATGCGAGGAGCCTTGCAATCAACTGTGTCCGCCGTGTAAGAAGCCCTGCGAAGTAAAGTGTGTCCACTCGCAATGTCCCAAGACTTGCGGCGCACCGTGCGCGCCCTGTCAGGTAAGACGTCCGTCATGCATGACTGCTTGTAATGCAAAGGTATATATAGCGCTGTCTAGCAAAGTGGCCTTTATCTGAAGCAGCGTAATACACAATCGAACTGCTTATTCATTTAACACCCTAACTATTTGTACTCGACTCGTATATAATCTAAGCTAACATAACAATGTATTCCTGACACTTCGTTCATTCTGGTCCAACAATAAGCAAAACCCGTCGTCCCACGCAACGCGCCCGCGTACGCAATCTCATAGGCTACTACACGTATTTTCGAACAGACACGCGATGTGTTTGAAGGAGTGTAAGGAACACTAAGAGCTCGATGGCGCAGCAGTAAACGCGCTCGGTCTGCGATTACTAATTGCAACTATCGCAATCGCCGGCCATCTGATGCATGACCAAAACTTTTGCGAGCGCCTCTATATTTCGGAAGGTACGTTAATCCGTCGGTTTCGGCTTTATTCCGTTTAGGCTACAAATAGCTCTTATGAACGTCATTATGCCATCGGTTCGTAAGTCTACTCTGGGCGGGAGACCTTGTACTGAGAAGAACCGGCAAGAAACTCAACAAGTGTCAAGCTCTTTTCTCCCTTACACCGTCAAAAATATTGGAAATTGTCCTATCAAAAAAGCACACTTTCCATCACAAATAAAACACAAAATATTAAGGACGATCACAACACGTTAAAAAAAACAACAACAAGAAAAAAATAATAATATCTAAGTTTGCAAATTTACATCAGTTACTAGTTAAAATATTCACAATGTCTAAAATAAAAAAGTTATAGGTTAAATATTTTCTAAGAAAAAAAACAAAGATAAAGTACAATAGTACGCAAGAGCAGACCAGCCTCCACAGGCGGCACCCGTTCACGAGTATGGCATATGAATCGGCCATCGCTTCACACATATCTTAGGGAATGTAACGACCCGACGCACATGCCACCACCGCAGAGACAATAAAAAGAGCATGCCACATTCAAGCTACTCTAAAAAAAACCTAATTAAATGAATAAACTTAATGAAATGTTTATTGCAACATAAATATTGTTTGTAAACTGCAGGACACTGCTGATAAAGGCTATCATGTCAGCGCTAAGATATTATTAAAGTAAAGATTGATTCCAATAAAATAAAAAGTGTAATTACCTTTCCTAGAGAAAAGAAGATTTTAGATAATTTTTAAACTTATCTAAAGGTAAATCTTGTACAGTACTGGGTATTTTATTATAGTAGTGTATACCTTGCCCCAAGAAAGAGCCAAGAACCTTTTGCAACCTGAACAGTGGCATTACAAATTGAAATTGTGTACGTCACCGTATTTAATAAATGAGTTGATATTGCAACGCACAAAAACTATGCAATTATAAAAAATAAACTGAGATGCAACTGTAAGAACACCAATTTCTTTAAGTAGTTCGAGAACCTAGTCTATAGATGGCTCTTATTGCTCGTTTCTGTAACATAAATATAGATTCAACATCAGCTGCTGTAGCCCACAGTAAGACACCATACGCCATGACACTATGAAAATAGCTAAAGTAAACTGTTCTAGCAGTTTCAACGTCTGATTATCTAATTTTTCTGGTAGCATAAGCAGCAGAACTGAGTTTACCGTACAATTTCGATATATGAGGATTCCATTGAAATTTTGATTCAAGAAGAAGACTGTTGAGTTTACCAAATCTAATTTATCACCGTTTATTCTAATATCAGTTGGTTCGGAAATACTAAGGTCGACTGAATTGAAAAATATGTATGAAAAGTAGACAAAATCAACGTTTCGTAGTCCGATTTAATTCCTTTTTTGCATGCATTAAAAATAAAAAAAAGGTTTTGGTTGTATCCCTATGTTGTGCTTTTTTATATAATCTCAACGACACAACCCCATCGATTTTTTATTTTTTATTTACGAATTGCAAAAAATGAAGACGAGGATGTCTTGTTTTCGAATTAAGTTACTTTTGTTTAGAGTACTTTAACAATTACATTAGTATTTTTCATCATTATCGAACCTTCATTGAAAACCTAATATGAGCGCCGGCTGCCACAACGCCGCCGCCAACGCCGTGGAAATTTTGAGACTACGCCGCGCCGCCGTGCAATTGGCCATCGGCGCTCATATCTAGTGTGTCACACATCATTACTTCCTCAATATGGGTATCAAATGCAAAGGCTTGATTAGTAGAATAATTCTTTATGAAAATAAAAAATAAAATTAAAACTAAAAACTTGAATTAAAAAAATATATATGTAAGTTAAACGGTTCTATTGAAAATAAAACTAATATTTTAATTTAAAAAAAAATTAAACAATGAAAAAACTAAAAGAAAAAAAACTTTAAAAACAAGCTTTTATTACTTTTTAAAAAAGAACTAAACAAAAGTTAAAATAATTTAAACCGCATAATGTAACACGCTTTTGTTTATAAAAAAAAAATATTATCAGGTTTAAATTATTTTTAACTGTTTAGTTCTTTTTTTTAACAAGTAATAAAAGCTTATTTTTAAATAGTTTTTTCTTTGAATTTTTTAATAATTGATTTATGAAAAAAAAGAAAAACGTAGGGACACAGCGAAAGCCTTTCTTCAATTTTGAATGAAAAAAGTAATTAAATCGGTCCAGTTTTGGAGGAGGAATCAGGGGACTACGAAACGTTGATTTTGTCTACTTTTCATACATATTTTTCAATTCAGTCTACCTTAGTATTTCCTCTTAACTACCAGCTCACCGCACTGGGCCCGCATGGTGGTTTATAGCCCGTTCTCCCTAAGTTTCCATTTATGAGAAAGGCTCGTGTCATAAAATGGGCTGGTGATGCAATGTGTGTTGTATAGGAGCCATGCCAGCGCTCGTGTCCGCACGGCTCGTGCTCGCGGCGGTGCGACGCGGCGTGCTCGCGCGCGGCCTGCGACCAGCCGTGCGCGCGCGCGCTGCGCTGCGGCCACGCGTGCCGCGGCCTGTGCGGCGAGCCGTGCCCGCCCATCTGCCGCATCTGCAAACCCGACGACTTCCCGAAAGGCTTCATGAACGAAGACTTCGAGGAAGATGCCAAGTGAGTGTTGTTTCATATACGACTCGGTCGGACGAGTAATATGGTCTGCATTACGGACAGACGTTGAGCGTTCGCCTCAGCTTATTGATGCTCGGTCGGAAGCCGTGACGTCTTGCGTTAATATAAATAAGCGAAGTCAGTTATTATGTTGCCTCTTTTTTTGTCCAGTTATTGTTATATCCGTTGTGGTATATTGTTATTATTCATTCCACATTATCACAAGATGTTAACTATTTTTATAGGTTAATATAACTATAGAATATTTTTTATTTCCTCAGGTTTGTCCAGCTTGAAGACTGTAGTCACATATTGGAAGTAGAAGATGCGGATAACTTGATGCAAGGCGATAAGGAAACAATTTTTATCCGTTCGTGCCCCTTCTGTCGCAAGCCAATTATCAATACTTACCGATACAAAGACTTGGTAAACAAAATGTACAAGACAGAGATCAACCCCATCAAGGAGCGCATATACGGGACGAAAGCTCAAATAGACGTTAAACGTGAAAAATTTGAAGAAACTGTGGAAAAGTTCTGTAAGACCCACGAAAAAGTTTTACATGGTAAATGTGACGGCTACCCTTTACCTAAAATACTTAAAAGTTAAACCAGGGGACTTATTTATTAATTTCAATCTCTATCACGAATCCTTTCTAACAATATTTTTATATTTGAGCGATATCGTCAATTCGACATTCATTTGAATCGTCTCTCTGAAAAATTACAAGGTATTTAACCTTTGAAAGGTATCGTGATAGAGGTTGAAATTAATCAGTGAGCCCCTAGTTAATTTACATTTTTGAATCACTACATACGTATAGGTGGTTTGTTCTTGGAAACCGAAATCAATATAATTTTATTGTATAAAACTAGCACTAAATGTGGAAAACTGTCAATTTCTGGGTCTTGTCGAACACATTTAAAAAAATTCAAAAATTCGAAAATTCAAAATTCAAAATGAATTATTAGTGTTAGCCACTAGGACGAGTACCTATTGCCACAATTATATTTAAGGTCTATACAGAAATCATAATTTATATGAAATAGTAGTGAGTGTCCACGTTTCGGCTCCGTATGTCATGACGGGTAGGACGCACTGATTAAAGACTTACGTCTTTAGATTTTTTGAAATAGGCGACGTGAAACCCGACGTTATTTCCCATATGCTGCCCAGCCCAGCTGTATCCCTCTGTTAGCTTCTTTCTCGAAGTTGTTTCTACCCGACTGCAAAATTTGCCCGAGGTAGACATATTCCTTAACAATTTTGAGAGCGCCGCCTTGTATTGCAAAAGGTCCCGGAATGGCATGTTCGTTCAACATAACTTTGGTTTTGTACAAGTTCATCCGGAGACCATTGAGATTGAGAAAAATCAGCTCGGACATTCAGAACATACCGTAAATCCTACAACGTTTCGGCCACAATGGCGATGTCGTCCGCAAATCGCAAGTTAAGATGATTCACCGTTGCTGTTAACGCCACGTCCTTTTCAGTCCAGCGTTTTAAACTCATCCTCCAATGCATCTGTGAACAATATGGGAGATATCACATCCCCTTGTCTCACACCTCGATCTCGACTTTAGTTTGCTGGTTCTGTACTTGGACGGCCATGGTAGTGGTAGTTTAGACACCTCACCTCAGCACTTGGATGTATCGCCAGTCGACTTGGCATCGTTGCAGAGATTCCAGAACAGCCCAGGTTTCGATAGAGTCAAATACATATATGGAATTCTCATAGTTCACAAATGCTAAACACAGAAGGTAATCGACTCCTCGGTCTTCTGTATAATCTGCCGCACTGTGAAGATGTGGTGTACCTATCCTCCTCGAAACTCCGGCCTGCTCCGGCGGTTGAATTTCGTTCTTAAGCCGCAGTTCTTCAGTAGGGTCTCGGCCCCTTTTTTTGAAGAACAGCCCGACGACACTCCTACTCCACGTCTCAGAACGGCGTTAAAGATGTTTTGGAGCTCCTTTACACGTTTATACTCATAAATACAATAATAAAACCCATAATTAAACCGACCAGGCGTTTGTGTGTGGTTGTAAATGAAACTTTAAAAGTTGCACATTAGGGTACATCTATTACTTTTAGAGGTGTTGTTATAGCACCCGGTAGGACTAAGTGGGTGTGCCACGGCATCCTAATGTATTTTTTTTTATTTTTCAGGTAATGAACATTTCAAAAGAACCTTTCACAAACTTTACGTTACCTTAAAAAATAAGAAGGTTTCCATATTACAAATAGACATGCAGCTTTTATATATCAATATATTAGATTTGATTGGGGAGAAATATAAAAAGTTTATCATGGCTAAGGTGGAAACAAGAGATTTTCTTGACCAGGTCAAATTGTTATGCAATTTTCTAGGTAATAATATACAGAAAATAAGTCAACAACAACAAGAGGACATACACTATGAGATCAAGCGTTTGCATTGCATTCTACAACTATCAATTATCAAAAACCACCCGTCCTATAACGATGCAAAGAATGACCCGAAGGTGATGGAATCAGAGAAAAAAGCTACATCGTGTGTGATTTCATTTAATATATTCGAAGAACACACAGCAATTACTGCTCTCAATAATTTTTCGAAAGCAATAAAATCAAGTACCCCCATCACTATGGAAGAACGCAATTTGATAGTTCGAGCGATGGGCTTTAAACAAGGCCATTGGTTTAAATGTCCTAATGGTCATATCTACTGCATTGCCGACTGTGGGGGAGCAATGGAAGTGGGAAAATGTTACGCATGTGGGGAAGCAATAGGCGGTGAAAGACACCAACTGCTATCAAGCAACAACGTGGCCGGAGAAATGGATGGAGCACGATTTGCTGCCTGGTCAGAATATAACAACATAAATAATTTTCATTTAGACGATTGACTAAATGCGTAATAAAGCATAGCCATAGAATAAGCCAATTTTTAAAAATTACAATTATCACTAAAATACTTTTTTTTTCTAATATTTTGTTTTGCCAATCACATAGGTACTTATAATTTTAACTATTTTATAACTTAGAATATCGTAATAGATTTTTAATTTTGTTTCATGCTTCATACTTACTTATATTTCATTATGTTATTATTATTCTTATTATTCCTATTATATTCGATAGTTTTACTAAAAACCTTACACCGTGTATTCTTAAATAGGTTAGGTACGTTACTTTTCATTACATACTAATGTGAGATAAGTTTACACTTTGATGTGTTTTATGTTTTTCAGTGAGATAGTACACACGCCTGCACATCAACCTACCACAAACTGTCAAATTTCCTCAATAGATATTGAACTTAATGACTTATGTATAAGGTTGAAAATGTATTGAAGAAGTTTTGGATAGGTTGAAGTACAGGCGTCTGTACATTCGTATACTAACATTAAAACGCAGATTGTTGTGTTACTCGTATTACAAAATGTATGAGTTGATAGCAATTAATATAATAAATAAAGAATAAATGTTACGGTACCTACAATTGTTATGACAATAAAATGTAATCATATATACATTGCTTTTTTTCTACAGAAGAAACCCCCGAAGTTTTTACTATTCCAAGCACAAAAATACAATTATAGCTAGACCGCTTGACTGAGTCACAGTTTTAAGCATACAGTTGGGCATCGAAGGTACTTTCGCAGAGCAAGGGAGAGGAACCCGCGGGGAAGCGGGCTCTGCGGCCAGTGTGAGTGTCCCACAAACAAGCGCAGTTTGTGGGAGCTACCGTGAAGGGCAGCCACGTGCGCGTGCTGCGTGTTTTAAACGGTTTATTGAATTTACGTTCAGTGATTTCTATTGAATATAATGGTGCATACACATTGTTCTGTATACGGTTGTTGCAAGCCGACGTCGAAACAACAAGAATTTAAAAGGGAATGGCCAATTTCGGCCTGGTTTGAACAAGTTGCTCAGTAAAAAGTATTGTTACGAATAAATATAATAAATTCGTTAATAATTATTGACGCAACACTCATCGCAGGAAAGTGTTCTGTTAAAAAAGATGAAATAATAAGTATTCTCGCCGATTGCATGAACAAAGCACCGCCATTTTTTAGTTGCAGCGTTGCAGGACTTAATTTTGGGTTACCACATGAACGCTAATATGATAACATTCGTTTTATAAATGAATAATCGAATTCTGGTACTTGAATTAGAAAACGTTTTCTTTTTTTATTCTATTTTTTTTATTACCTGGCAACACTGACAGAATCAGCTCATAAGCCGAAAAATATATTTTGTTTATATCTTATTTAATAATAATCAACAAGGCAGAGAAGCAATTAATCAATATTGTTGCAATTGCCTGGTAGGCCGAAGAACGGTGGGTTGCTGTGCTCACGTTATGACAATAATGTGGTATTTAAGCTGGGCAAGGCATGAAAATAATATTACACCACCTGCCCAGTTTCTAGACAATATTTTGATTACATATGATTCTGAATAAAGCCATTATACGAAATAATGTTGTTTTATTTTATGCGCTAGTATTACACTCCCTGACATATTAAGATTTTTTTTTTCTTAGACACCCTTAAAATTACACCTACTTATAATATTCTATAGCATAACGCATAAATAAGTAAATATCTTTAAAGTAAAGAATAATACTTATATTATTTTAGAAAGAGATAATATTTTTTTATGAGTTTTAGTAACAAAATCATAATATTACGCATGCTACATTTGGCATGTTTTTTACGACTTGCTGCAACTTTGTTATGTTATTTAATTTCTTTTAGGTATGAAATATTTAAATAGGAATACATTTATTATTATAGTTAATGTCCACGCCAGGCCAAAGCACCCTAACAAACTGATCAATTCCCTTTTGTATATTACTAGTTGTTGCCCGCGACTTCGTTCGCGAAGACTACAGCAAAAAAAAAATAAAAACTAAAAAAAAAATAATATCCTATATGCTGGTCTGGGTCATGGCCTGTATATGAGGAAAGTTTCATTAAAATCCATTCAGTAGTTTTTACGTGAAAGAGTAACAAGCATCCATCCATACTTACAAACTTTCGCGTTTATAATATTATAAATTTCCCCGAGACGCAAGGTAAGTTTTTCCTATAATTTCGTAATAACTTTTACTTAGTCTTTGTTGGAACGTATGTAGCTACATGGATGGCAAAATATATACTGTAGTTGAAGTGCAGGGTACTCCAACTACAAGAATAAATAACCGAATTCGTGTGCTCCAGCGACAGATGACTAAATAGTTTTATTTCATTCTTTATTTATTTATTTAGCTCGAGTGGATGTTGCTGCGATGCATTTGGTCTGTGGAGGGAGGCTTCCGTCAAACCAGTGCCAGGAGAACTTCGTTAACCCGCCGACCAGGGAGACCCGTAGAAACGGCTGTCCCGCTGGCCGCCCGTGGCATAGTACAGGGGCCCAAGCGAGCCTAACCAGCTCGTGAGGCTGCCTCGCCATGCCACGCATAATCTCAGGGTGGTCCGTCGTGCCGGTTAGTGACCGGAAGGTGGGGTCCCGGCGGCCATTCCCGGGGGGGTTCGGGGGCCCTTCCGTTCGGCGGGTTAGTGATACTCTGTAGGCAAATCCCTGGTGAAACAGGCTGCTGCACTTTGACTATTTGCATGCGGTAGCATTTCCTCGATTCACGCCTCCCTCCTTTTCTCCACCATGACAGCGCCTCACATTAAAACTGGTCCTACAGCGGTGCACACCCCCACCACAACCACACCGTTTGAGGTCGAGTTCGCTAACATCCGCGGACTCCATCAAACCTCAATGCCGTCTACCACCATCTTGAGACAGCACGGTCAGCAATGTTGTTTTTGACGGAGACGCAAATCATCCTTCCGGCCGACACCAGTTACCTGCACTATCCGGGCTTTGTGCTTGAAGAATCCTTCAAAGCCAAAGCCGGAGTTTGCTTGTTCTTCAGACGGATGTTTGCTGTCGCCGTCTGCGCTGTCTGGAAGACCCTTCCGTTTCCCTCCTTGTGGTACACGTCGACTTGGGCTCTCATAGCCGTGTTTACGTCTGCGTCTACCGAACCCATAATGGCGACATGGAGACGACTCGACTTATAGAACATCTTAGTCGGGTAGCAGATGAAGCGCAGGAGCGGTTTCCATCGGCGGAATTAGTGTTTTTGGGGGACTTCAATGCTCACCACAAGTTGTGGTTAAGTTCCTCCAAAACTGACCATGCTGGTAGAACTGCCCACGCATTCGCTCTCACGCACGACCTGACTCAACTGGTGAACCAGCCCACCAGGATCCGACTATATCTGATAGTCGGTCACGCGCCCTCTTTACTAGACCTTCTGCTGACGAGTCGCCCAGCTGGTTACCGAGTAGAAGTTCGAGCTCCTTTAGGATCCTCGGATCACTGCTTGGTATCCAGCAAAGTGCCTCTGGCCCCGCTACCGCCTTCAGCGGTATCGAAACGCCAGATTTGGCACTACTCGTCGGCAGATTGGGATGGCGGGACTATTTCGCATCTGTTCCTTGGGGGCAGCGCTGCTTCAGTGGGAAGGACGCAACAGCTAGTTCGACAACAGTTGCTGATGAGATAGTCTTAGGAATGGAATACTATATTCCGCACTCCCTATCTCATCAGCAAAGGCAGGCGCAACCGATGGTCCAACCGCGAGCCAATGCTGTTGTTAACAGGCAGACGGCATACCGTGCGTGGATCAGAGGTTCAGCTCGAGGAGATCCTGAGACCCGCACACTGAAAGCAGCCTATAACAATGCCACCAATTCCTGCAAGAAGGCTTACATTAGAGCGATGCCCAGCGCGTTGCACGGGTTGGCCAAGAATTACTGACCGTATCCTACGGGCAGCCGGAGCTACTGGCGTCGAGCCAAAGCCGTGCAATCTAACTTCTGCCAACCCTCGCTGCCACCTTTGAGATGTCCTGACAGATCGTTAGCTCACAAGTCGCAGGAGAAGGCCGATCTCCTGGCCGGACTTTTTGCGGCTAACTCCCGAATCGATGACTGCCATGCACAGCCACCTAAAATTCCTCACTGTAACCACACAATGCCTGATATTAAAATCAGGCAGTGCAATTTACGTGCGGAGCTGCAGTCAATCGATGTTGGGAAAGCTAATGGCCTTGATGGCATCCCAGCAATAGTTTTAAAAATGTGTGCAGCGGAGTTGTGCCCCATGTTAACACGTCTTTACCGTCTCTCGCTCTCTTAGGGTTGTGTGCCGGAATCTTGGAGAAATGCTAATGTGCAACCGGTTCCGAAAAAAAGAGATCGGTCAGATCCGTTTAATTACCGACCAATAGCCGTTCTTCAGTTTTGTGTAAAGTCATGGAGCGGATTCTAAACAAACAGCTTATCCGCTACCAAGAAGAACACCCCTTAATTCACGATCGCCAATAAGGGTTGCGGCCGAAACGGTCAACGGGTGATCTTCTAGCGTTCGTTATACATCTCGGGTGAGGCTATTGATAAGCGTGGCGAGTCTGTGGCTGTTAGCCTTGACATAGCCAAGGCTTTTGATCGGGTCTGGCACAAAGCCCTTTTCTCCAATACGGTCTGCCTGCTCAGATCTGCAACTGGGTCGCTGGCTTCCTACATGAGCGTAGGATCCGAATTTAAAATAGGTTTATTATATATTTATAATGAATCTCATATGAATATTTTCCGTTTTAACGTCATGCGTAGGTACATATAACGTCTGCATGGTAAGGAACGTCGAGTATTGAGAAAAAGTAACATTTTGTCGAAAAAAATAATAACGGAACTAGCAGAGAGGTTAATATTTACGTGATAATTTCTTTTTCTATTTTTGTAATTTAATACATTTTTTGCTTTTTTTGTACACGGAATGCAATATTTTGTTCATGTCCTTTACATATATTTTTTTTTATATATATATTTACGGGTAAGCACAGTGTCTTGACCTCACCTGATGTTAAGTGATGATAAGGCCAATGATGGAAGCGCACTTCACCCGGGATCCTCAACTAGTGAGGCACTGGCTACCTTATCTGTAGCTGCCGGAACACAACAATGCTACAAACATTGATGTTATGGCGACATATATAGATAAGATGGTGGTAGCTAGCCAGGCGGACAAACAAGCCCTACCACCTACCACAAACCGAGTACACAAACATGTACCCCCCGCTGGGAATCGAACCCGGGACCTCTGGGTCTAAACCGGTGGTCTTAGGCACTACAGAGGCGGGAAGTAATTATGTATTGAAGGTAGTTTGCAATAATGAAACTGTAGGTTAGTCTGTAGTTGAGCGTTAAATGTAGAGACAAAGCCGCTAAAACGTCACAGTCATTTCAATTAATAATTTCATCAGAGATGGAGGCGTTTATTTTAAATAGTAATGAATAGTGTAGTAGTATAATAGTAATAGTTTATTAAAAATAATATAACCAGTGTTCAGAGGAACATTCAACAACATAGTCGTGTTATTATAAAAAAATATTAAATTTCCTAACGGAGTTAAAAGATCTTGCCAAGTTAAAAGAACTCGACTAAGCCTCGCGATCTAATTGCAATGATTTGTGGGATTGATGTGATGACTGTGACTTAAAACTTATTGTTATCGATAAACATAGTATACAAACAACGCGCATCACTACGTTTTTGTGACGTCAGCCATAAACAGAGTAAGTGCGAGAGAGCACATGATGTGCGCTGTCTCATTCGCACGCTTTATTGCAACGGCTGCCACGAGTCTTTGCGTTGACTATATATAGTGCGTCAGCTAGACGCAGTTTTATTGTCTCATTCGCTTTTACTAGGTACCGTATCTTCCCTTTTTTGTTTTAATCTAAGCATAAGACAGGATATTTACTGATATTCAGTTGATAGGTGCTTAACATTTGTACTTGACACTTTATTGTACTTATTTCTATGTCATTAATTTCACCTTACTGCGATCGCCAACCCGCCTGCCAAGCGTGGCGATTATGGCAAATTCCCCTCAAAATGATTTATCCTTGAGGGAGGCCTTTGTCCAGCAGTGGACGTCTTTTTGGCTGAGATGATGATGATGATGATGATGATGATGATGATGATGATGATGATGAGTTTCTATAGGCGATATAGTAAAACTTACGTTCTTCATAGACATACCTAATTGAACTGTCGCGTATTATTAATTTCAAAAATATATCTAACTGTACTTTCTACTATGAAAAAATGGAATTTATACTAACTATAACAAGAAAAATTAAGCATTCGGAAAATTAAGAATTAGTTAAATTAAGAATTTTCATAAAGAAGAATTCATCCCGATAATAATTTACAAAATTTCAGATGTGGAAAGTTAAGAATATTCTATATTCTAATCGCAGACTTCTTCCAACTTGCTTAGAAACTTTGAGGAAGTTGCCGCATGAGTCTGACTTGTACAACAAATAAGAAAATTGTAATTTTATTGATAATGATATTGATATTGACAGTGATATTGCTTTTAACTATATGTCGCAGCCGGACATGATTACGAACACTAAATGAGACGCAAGCGCGCCCCAAGCGGTGTAGGCCGCACGACTACGTTTCCTTTGCGCTTCGACAGAGTCGTGGCGTTACCAACGGGCTCCTAGACGGAGCTCACTTTCGTTCGAGTCGCCACAAAGAGAAGACATCCCCACGGAACTGTCCTACGTTTCGCCTAGTGCATTATTTAATGAAAAGAATTACTAAGTTGTAACTTTGGTTCCTTGTAAAATAAAAAGGGAAATAATGTATTTGTATTACAAAATAAATATTTGGTCAGCACAATTATACAATCGGTCAGCATAAGAAATCCTTACTGTTGGTTAGGTTAGGTTAAAAAAAAGCGTAGCGAGGGCTAGTCACGGAAGGGGGGAGCGGCATAAGACTGCTGTTCTGAATTATATAAGTTGCAGACTGATTTAGAAATATTTGCTGACCATAAGTTGCTGCCCAACTAGCTTTTTTTAAGGGGGTTAGTTGTAGAACAGGGATGCACAGACTACGTGGCCCGCCGATAGCAAAAATAATACTCTCGTACATTCGAAAATATTGAGTTCTATTCCAGAATAAAACCAATAACAAATGTTCGAAAAGTAATTTGAATCTCGCGCGCGCGCTCTATCAATCTTATCGGTGCGCCGTGCATGCGTCGGTAACAGCGGTCGGTAATGTTCGTGCTGATCTCGGTTAAATTCGTTTTCTTGAGGAAGCGCGCCGCGTTATACTGTTCGAGCGAGCGAGATAGCAATAGTCCCAAATTCCCGATAGCTCGCGTAGGTAGATACACGAAGCTTCCAGAGTCGGTTTCGAGATTTCTCCAGACAGTTTTCGACTCTATGCGCGTGGTATAAAAGCCACGCTAACCGCAGCGACCGACAGTTCGGTTTTAATTTGAGTAAAGTGTCGTTAGTTCTAGTGTAGATTTTAACTCGACTAGCCGGTGTCATAATTATAATATATTTTGATCCACATTCAACGTAGATTTCCCGTCAAGTGCCGTGTATAATTGTGTTGTGAAATCGTAAGTAAAACTGTTATTAATTTTATCTACATATTTTATCAATTATTTTTGGTAATTAATTAGGAACTGTAATTGGTTTTAGGTGCTGTGGTAATCCTAGTCAGGATTAAAACGCAACATGGACATGCCAGGAACTAGTAAAAAACGTAAGGTTAAAGATGAAAATCTGCAAAATCGGCAGTTTCAAGAAATTTGGACTGAGAAATACTTTTTTGTATGGTCGCATAACAAAGTCGTTTGTTTAATTTGCAAGAATTCTGTTGCGATTGCAAAGGAATATAATGTAAAAAGGCACTATGAAACGCAGCATCCTACTTTTACGAAGTTTACAGGCGAATTAAGAAAGCAAAAAGTTTTGTCTTTAAAACGGGAGCTTATTGGTCAACAAGCTATGTTTACAAAACCCATTCAAGATACAGAAACAGCTACAGAAGTTAGTTATGAAATTTCTCGAATGATAGCAAAGCGGAGTCGCCCCTTCAATGATGGGGATTTTGTAAAAGAATGCATAGAAATTGCCGCTAAGAAAATGTGTCCAGAAGCAGCAAAAAAGTTTGAGAAAATTCAACTGAATCGTATGACCATCCAAAGACGAATTATGTCTTTGTCAGATAATATTGCGGAACAATTAAATGAAAAAACTAAGATAATTGATTTTTTTTCATTAGCACTCGACGAATCCACTGATATTAGTTCCACAGCTCAACTTCTTATATTCATACGAGGTGTTACTCAAGATTTTGAAGTCTTCGAAGAGTTATTAGGAATGTGTTCATTGAAAGGTCAAACCAGAGGAGTTGATATACTCAATGTACTTTTGGACGAGTGTTCAAAAACTGATTTGGACTTATCGAAATTATCGGGAGTTTCGACTGACGGTGCTCCTTCGATGATTGGTGTCAATTCTGGGCTAGTTACTTTGTTGAAAAAGCATTTGCAAGAAAAAAACTTAAACGCTGAAGATCTCATGCAGTTTCACTGCATTATACACCAAGAAGCCCTCTGTTCTAAAAAAATTGAATTTGAAAATGTCATGAAAGTGGTAGTTTCGACTGTGAATTTCATAAAATCACGAGGACTCAATCACAGGCAATTCAAACAATTCCTTGATGACATTGAATGCGAACATGGAGATTTACTGTATTATACAGAAGTAAGGTGGCTAAGTCGTGGATTGACACTGGAACGATTTTTAAATTTAATAGAAGAAATTGATATCTTTCTGGCGGAAAAGCAAAGGGACGTCCCGGAACTTAAAAGTCCTGATTGGTTGTGTGATTTGGCTTTTTTAGTTGACATTACAAATCATTTGAATGTCTTGAACACACGGCTTCAAGGCAAAAATCAACTGATATCCCAGCTCTACGCACATGTATCATCCTTTCAATGCAAGCTGACACTTTTCAGATCGCAATTGAATTCTGGAAATTACAATCATTTTCCGAATTATAAGAAAATGGCTGAAAAATTCAAAAAAACTGCTATTAATTTCAGTTATGTAAAAAAGCTAGATATTTTGATTCAATCTTTTCAAGACAGATTTTCGGAGTTT
Organism: Eudonia truncicolella; assembly: GCA_949315975.1. NCBI lineage: Eukaryota > Metazoa > Arthropoda > Insecta > Lepidoptera > Crambidae > Eudonia > Eudonia truncicolella. Next base: position 12,764,144 of record OX438835.1, on the reverse strand, counting down.
AAAACAGTGAAACCTCTGTTGGACATATTTAGCAATCCTTTCACGATTTCAGTTGAAAATGCGCCAGAGTTAATGCAGTTAGAAATTATCGACATTCAGAACGACCAAGATTTACGCAACAAATTCAACGAAGGAGACTTGCTGAACTTTTACCGCTGCATTGATAAAAATACGTACAAAGAGTTGCGCATAAACGCTCTGAAATGTGCAAGCTTATTTGGTTCTACCTATATATGTGAACAAACCTTTTCAATCCTAAATAATAATAAAACAAAAAATCGAAACCGCCTTGCAAATGAAAGTTTGGAAGCAGTTTTACGTGTTGCTACAAGTAAATTTGAGCCAAATATAAAAAAGATTGTAAGCACTATGCAGTGCCACGCTTCAAATTAATAAATTCTTTTTCAATTTGAATACATTATTATCAATTTTTCATTGTCTTTAATTACCTATACTTCTGGTGGCCCACCATCAGTTCATAATTTGCCCGAGTGGCCCCTAGTCTTAATAAGTCTGTGCATCCATGTTGTAGAAGATGGTACGTTAGTAGTGTGAAAGACAATTATAATTGAAACACTGTGTAATCGTATAGTCAATGTATAAATTTCCAAAATACAAAATTTATATGAAACGTCAATACATGTTTGATTTTTGATTTTAATTCGACATACTTGCTGCTAGTGCTTTCTTTATTTCTCTGCCTACCGCTGCTCCGAGTGGAGGTGGGACTGCATTGCCGACCTGGTAAAAATAATAAATCATACTATTTTCATATTATTTTTATTGTGATTACGATGCTGTTAAACTTAAACTTTTTTCAATATAATAAGACATTTAACCACTGCGCCATCGAGCTCCTCACGCGCCCGGTCTGCGAGTGCTCTGGTTAAGCAACTTTCGCAAAGGCCGGTCATCGGATGAGTGACCAAAAATTTATAATCTCGAGCTTCTTCGTGCTTCGGAAGGCACGTTAAGCCGTTGGTCCCGGCTGCATTAGCAGTCGTTAACAACCACCAATCCGCACTGGGCCCGCGTAGTGGTTTACGGCCCGTTCTTTCTATCCATCCACAAGGAAGGCTCGTGCCCCAGGAGTGGGGATATAAGAATGAACTGATGATGATGATGAAGACATTTAAATGTATAAAGGCGGCCATTTGCGTGATGCATTTCAAAGGGTAAGGCCAGCTGCATTATGAAACGAAATGAATTTTCGTACGAAAACGCGTATAGTCCTGACGTCCGAAATCAATTCCATCTTTTTGGATTTTTCATGTATTCCCTTAAACTGTGTCACTGGAACTGAGAAAACGCAACCAGTCAATCAATTCAAAATTCAAAATTCAAATCAATGTTTACGTACTTACGAGTAACCGCGGCTGCGGTCTCGTAGATAAGACAACGTCTCAGCCCCAGAGGTCCCGGGTTCGAATCTCGGGAGATACATGTCTGTGTACTAGGTTTGGTTGGTGATAGGACTTGTTTCTCCACCTGGCTAGCTACCAGTACCACCATCAATGTTAGTAGCATTATTGTGTTCCGGCAGCTAGAGATTGGATAGCCAGTGCCTCAGTAGTTGAGGATTCCGGGTGAAGTGCGTTTCCATCTTCGGCCTTATCATATCTTTTTTTTTTTTGAGAGAGATTGCTGATTGCCGCTGCGGCATTTTCAGCTTTACCGGGCTTTTGCCTTATCATATCATCACTTAACATCAGGTGAGATGCAGTGCTTCATCATCATCATCATCATCAGCCTTGTCCCATTGCTGGACATAGACCTTCTCCTTATGATTTGGAGTGCCATCGCAGTCTTTGATCAATGATGGAGTAGTGACCGTGAATAGGGCGAATATCATTAAATTTCTGACGATGGAGAAGAGTGACCGTGAATAGGGCCAATATGATAAAATTTGTAGCGATGGAGTAGAGTAACCCCGACTTTAATCATATTCGCCCTAAATATGATTAAATGAACAAAGAATAAGCTTCGAATACGTGTGTGTCCTTTTTTTTCTTATCGTAGATGATATCGCACAAGTGGCCGCTGCTAGCATTACTTTACTCTAATTCGAAATGACGTTTACATGACAGGAACAAAACACAGAATAAGTATTCGGAGCTTATTTGTTAATTTGTAAGGCGCATAGTGTATTGCGAGCAGCACAAAACCGGTCATTGTGGAGATCCTTGGGGGAGGCCTTTGTCCAGCAGTGGACGTCTTTTGGCTGAGATGATGATGATAGTGTATTTAACGGGCGCATAAGTCAAAGTCAATTTTTTTTATTCAAATAAACTTAAGAAAAGTGCTTTTGAATAATCCAAAGATTTTTTACCTACTACTCATTCAGGACGTCTATTTTTTAGCTGTGGATAAGAATGGGCGCAAGAAACTCCACAGCTTTAATAGAAGTAACTTAAATAGATAGAAGTGACTAACTAAATAGAAGCAACATACCTGCCGGTGCTTGTCCTGCAGCGAGCCGGCGAACAGGTACGCGTCGGGGAAGCCCTGCGAGCGCGCGCACTCGCGCACCGACACCACGCGCGGCTGCCGCGGGTGCAGCACGCGGCCCTGCTTGCCCATCGGCTCGGGGTCCGTCACCGTCGTGCTGAAGTAACCGTCCCACGAGATGCGCCCTGCGACCGACAGACGACGGTGCGTTTAACAGCTTAGTTTATCAACAAAGATTTAAACGGGGATTAATGCTAACTAATTAATAAAAGGCATCATACTTTTTTATACCCGACGTTGAAAATCTTTGTTAACTATGGAACGAGAAAGTCTAAAAGTGTATATAGATTTGTTATTATAGTTGTACAGGAACGCTTTTTATGCAAATACTTGTATTTGCTAGCACTTTATGGATGGATTTGAGTTTTAAAAGAAACTCTTTTTTTATATAGCCTATGTTACACAAAAGGAATGAAGTTTTCTATCAGTAAAAGATTTTTTGAAATTGGTCCAGAGATTAGCCCCGAGTACTTAAGTCTTTTATCGGGTGGCAATAAGACGCGTGCCTTTAATGGCTGGGTTATGCCTCTGCTCACATACTCCTTTGGCATACTAAGATGGACTCAGACCGAATTGGACGCCTTGGATAGAAGAGTCCGTCAAATGCTCACGACTTCCAGAATGCTACAGCCGCGCTCATCTGTTATGAGGATGTACATCCCGCGGAGATGTGGGGGTCGTGGCTTTTTAAATGCCAACAGCAAGGACCTACATATGACAATGATTATTATTATTATACTCTTTATTTATTTTCTTTCTTAAAACTAGATTTTTACAATATTTTAATATAAAAACAATAAAACATTATAAAAACCTAATTTTAGAGTACCACCAGCAGCGGGGCAGGGCCCAAGCTACCGGTGGTCAGAGCTGCAGTGTGAGGAACCTCCTGATAATACGTGCCGTGTCAAGGAGTACTGCTTTCTGAATTTGACCCTTGATCCAACCATCAAGCTAGAGCCTCTTAAGATGTTGGTCGAGGCTCTTCGCTATCAGACCGTTCGCTGAAACGACTATCGGGACAATAATGGTTGAATCAACATCCCACATGGCGGCCACCTCGTGAGCTAAGTCAAGGTACTTACTGAGCTTGTCCTTCTCGGCTTTCACGAGGTTCTCATCATGAGGTATGGTGTACAAGTTTTATTTTAATGTTGTATGTAGTTTTGAGAAGTGTTGAAAATCTCGATGGCGCACTGGTTAACAGGCCCGGTTTGCGAATGCTAAAGTTAAACAACTTTCGCAAAGGCCGGTCATCGGATGGGTGACCAAAAAAGTAACAACGTCTCGGCTGCAGTAGCAGTCGTTAACAACCTCCGCCCACGGTATGAGCGCGTGTGCCTGCTGGTGTACTGACCGTACAGGCCTGCCCAGTGGTTGTGCCGGTTGCCGGTGTGCGGGAGGCACCACGGTATGAGCGTGTGTTCCTGCTTGTCGCTGGGTGAGCAAACGCCGCCGGCCGCGCATGCGCAGACGCCGCGCCGCGCGCCGCTCGACGAACGCCCGTTCTTCTTGTCCTCGTAACGGTACTGGAGCACCTATAATAGAACAGAATTGGAATTGGAATTCGTTTGTTTAGAAATAGCTAGTCACCCCGACGCGTGTTTTATCATTATTAGGTTTGTGGGGATGTGTCGACGATTTATTCGGTGGTAATTATATTTTATTATTATATTTTTATTGCTAAGTAAAAGCAGACTTTTACCGTTTAGACTAACGTACAGAAAGGACAAAGATTTAGCTGTTAAAAGTTAAACAAAAAACCAAATGGACATTTTAATGTTCGGTTCACTCTGTTGGACCTAATACCTATAAAGAGGACTAATGCCCGTTTTCACCAACAAGCCCCTAACACATTCCTAACTAAGAAACTCATAAGTTAAGAGTCCCCCTAAATCTGGCTCTTACCTAAATTCGTTTTCACCATGCAAAGTGTTGCCTAGTAAAGGCACCCATAAGTAAGTGACAATTCGTTTTTTTTTAACGTAAGGCTTACAATATCGATATATTATCGAGACATTAAAAATTACCTTTTATCTGTGATTTACAGCGATAATAATTAAATAGAAAGTCAATTAAATGTATAAAACATGTTTTATATTATTTAGAGATATCCTTACGTAAAAAATAATAAAAATAGATTATTTGTGTAAGTAAACAGTAAAGGTGGAAACCTTCGCCTTGAAATAAAGGAAAGAAAGAAGTGTCAATGCCATTTGGTTTGATTTTAAATGATTTTAGCCATTTCACTATTTCAATCACTCGACATTGGCGAAATTATTGGTGTTGGAAAAACACAACAGAAGCCATTACAAAAAAAAAGTAAAAAAAATTCAAAAAATCCTCCTCGTCGCTGTCCACTGGTAATGTACCCAAGAGACTGGCAGCATTGCCACGTTGTATGGCAATGCTTAGCCTCTGGCCAAGGTAAAAGCCAGCCCTTGGGTCATGGGAAGTGTCAACCAGCCGTTAATATATATATATTTATATTTATATTTCAGTTCTTATAAATTTATGTAGTAAATGTTTCATTTACGTTCTTTGTCGCACCGCTTACCATTTTTTCTGCCTAGCCCTTCAACTGGTAGAGAATGCCATTTGGCATTAAGCCCGCCTTTTGTACTTCATTTTATTGTATTGTATAAAGATTTAAATAAATAAATAAATACTATTTTGATAAACAGTGTGTAGAGCCTGGCCACAAGGCCATCTGGCACATCTGTTATTAACAAATTTGCATTTCTCATAGTTTGCACATTTATAGACAATATATGATTTCCTATTTTTAAAAAGTTCTGCGTCATCACCACCAATACTAAAGAATATAATTATTTGCAGATATACTGTTGGATTGATAGAATTTTATGTCTATGGTAAATTACTGGCTGGCATTCAGCCTATGATTTTAAAAGGAATAGCTATTAGAATGTGTTTGAATATTTTCATAAATATGTCAAAGGAAAAATTGTTGACTTCTTTTTTGTCTTGTGTATGGTTCGGAGTGTTTTATTGTAAAATCATGTATTCTATTTGTATTATTTTAAAAGGAGTGTTTTGATAGTATTATGTAATAAAGAAGAACAGTAATAAATTATATGGTACCATATTAATTAAAAATGTGTATGATTTATTAAAGAAAGGATCCCAGTCTGTAGAATTATGGACATTACACAAGGGTAAGATTTTATTACATCTACAACATATACTACTAAGTATTAATTTTATTATAAATTACAATGTGGTAGGTAATATACTATTTTTACAAAATAATATCAATTTTCATGTTTGTTTTGTTTATATAATTTTAACGCAAATTTTTTGTTGAAAAAATTTCCACAAGCAGGATTTGAAGCTGCACCATCCGAAACATAATCAATTTTCATACCAGGTGATTGAAAATAGCCACACTGACCCCATTGAAGTCCCCTACAGTAAGTAAAACATTCCCAGTTGCAAAATATCTTAAAGCACAAAGGAGCTGATTTACGTAACAATATTCATGAAAGATTTACTATCTTGTTAAGCTCCACATAACATTTAACATTACTTACTTATCGTCTAGAAATTCTAAAAAATTATCTATTTTCTCCAACAAAATAAAACGATTTGTTATGATAATCAGTATCTTATAAAAAGTCCATATCATCATATCTTTCGAAATGGTCAGCTCTGTCACGGTGGATACGAGGTCTGCTATTCAATCGTGGGTTAGAAAACAATTCCACAACTTCAATAGTTTCCAAACTTCCTAAAAACTGCAATTAATCACCCTCCATTTTCAAAATCAAAACAAATCTTTCAAACACAGACCAAGAAGAGGTTTGCTTTCAAAAAATACCACGCAAAAGAGACGTAATCGGACACTCGCCGTTAGGGACCGGTTAGGGGGCGAAATATCGACCCCCTAAAGTTAAGAGGCCTCCTAAGACTTTAGGTGACACCTAAACGTTTTTAAAAACGGATTTCCCTGTTTTGCAGTAAACTAAATAATACAACTTATTGAGTATTACTTACAAAGGTAAGCACAAAGCTAGAAATAAAATATATAACATACCTTGCATTTAGTCCCATCTGCCAGGGTAACAGATATGTTAGGTAGATCCCGCCAATCCGACCCGGGCTCCGTGGGAATCCTAGAAATCCTCGCTTGTATCAACGGTGCCATATTTTTGCATATATGGTCGCGCAGTTTCACAGTTTCATCCTTACTTCGGACGAGACGCTGGAAATGGCTCTCCGGCATCGATCCGTATTCTATCTCTATCTGGTTAGCTCCGTTGCAGATGCGTGGCAGGTCGCTCATCGCGTCGTGGATGGTGCAAGTCCGTCGCGGCGCCGACTCATCCCAGTGGATATTGGTCACGAACCGTTTCCCGTCTATGGTGGTCGTAAGCGAGCAGGCGCGGCGGCTGAACACATGCGTCGGCTCAGGGTACAACGGCAACTTGTACCCGGGGGCGGCGGCCATTATAATCAGCCGTCGCCTCGTCTGCGGCACGCCGTAGTTGCCCGCTTGTAAAATGCCAAACGTGCACTGGTAGCCCATATCCAACAGCGCTCGCAAAGTCAATTTCAGCACCATCCCCTTTTTGAAGGCAACGAAATTTCTGACGTTTTCCAGAATGAAATATTTCGGTCTGTAATAGTCGCAGTAGGACAAATAGGAGGCGACTAGGGAGTTCTTGAAGTTGGAGTATTCGCGGGAGTTGAACCTGTTCATGCCGGAGAAGCCCTGGCAGGGCGGGCCGCCGCACAGCAGCTCGACCTCGCCCTGCGCGGGCAGGCGCCGGCCGCCGCTGTGGCTGGCGCCGGCCAGCGCGTCCCGCAGCAACGCGTTGCAGTCCTCGTGGAACACCACGCAGCTCTTGTTGTTGAGCGAGTACGCGTGCGCGGCCGCCTCTACGTTCTCCACCGCCCACCGGCACTCGCTGACCCCCGCGCGGTGCAAGCCTTCCGACAAACCCCCGCAGCCGGCGAACACGTCCAAAGTCCTTAACGGACGGATTTTTAAATCGTCGCTCTTCCCGACGCTAGGTTCCACCGGCTTGCTCGACTTCCCCTTCCCCTTCCCCTTATCCTTAACTTTCTCGGTGCGCCCGACGCCAGTGGCGTGTTGAGGAACGCTCACGATCTGGTCAGACTTCTTATCAAACGCCATTCTGAAATAAAATCTAGTCGGATCCTGTTCCAACCACTCGTGTATAGAATCTTGGTGCGGTATATTGCGTTCGTAGTATAGGTTGCAGGGGCCGACTACCGTCGAGAAGGGGACTTCTCTGATTTCGTCGCTCCAGTACACTACGTTCAAGTCTTCGTGCTGGGGGAACCGGGACGTGGTGTTCTCCGGCCGGTAGAGGACGTTGACCTTGAGATAGATGTCCTGCGGCACCACGAGCGGGCCGCCGCCCGCCGCCGCCACCGCCGCGATGTACGCCACGTTGAACGGCTCCACGGTGTCCACGTTCGAACCGCGCAAGTAATTATCACTCTTCCGATAGTATTCTGGGTAGACGTCTTCGTCCACCTTTTCCAACTTTGGCTTTTGATTAGAAATATTCGTCAAGTTATTTGTGAGCGGCAGAGTCCCGGGCTTTAAAAACACTCCACAGCCCTTTTTGAAATCGTACTCTTGCCATCTGACTGCGGTCCATTCTGTTCTATTCGATTCAGGCACAGCATCAGATTTTTCACTGAGTTTACCGGAAACCTTAGGTATATTTTTACCGTCTTTTCTAGTTTTACGCTCGCATGATGGGCAAAATCTATGCTTTCTCAAAACGTTAGGACAGACTGGATCTTCAGGGATATCTTCGAAGCGGGCGGTGAATCTTTCGTAATATTTTTTATAGAAGTAAGTTTTACCATCATCTTCGAAAGATTCATCTTCCACATCTTTTCCACCGAGTTTGAACCAGTCTTTGGGTATGCTTTTCTTTTCCACAGCAGCTTTTCTCAATATTGAAGATAGGGGTGCCCCATGACAACACCTATCCCCCAAGAACACTTCCCTTGGGTCACTCACTTCACCCAAAACAGTGTCGGATGACCGAATGAATACTTCTCCATGAAAATATCCAGATTTTGGATTAATAGTTTCCTTCCACATGTACACCACTCTTGCAACCAAAGCAGGAATATTTGCCTGCGAGGTTTCGACCATCACAAAATCACCAATTTCAAGTTCTGAACCCTCAATTTCAACTTTTTCATAGTAAATTTTAGTGGCGTCTGCTTTGATAGGTGCTCCAACCCAAGTGATTTTCCTGCTATTGGTTCCTGTTAACTTAACGGGTACTACGTCGTCAATTTTATCATGTTGTTTCTTTTCTGTCATAGTTTGGAAGTTATCATCATCATCTAGTTCAGAATCTTCAGCTTGTTCAACAGCCATATTTGGGCAGAGTCTCCTGACACACGCTTTTTTGGTTCTGCCATGGCCACCGAATTTAGCCATGGCCTTGCAAGCGTTACATTCGCCACAGTCTGGTAGTTGGCAAGCTTCACAAACTCCACATCTCTTTCTTCTTAGAGTCAGTTCATGGTTGGTTTTATCCAACTGATTGCTGAAAAAGCTCTCAAAAGTTTTCCTCACTAAAGGTGTAGTAGTAGCTTTTGTCCAAGCTTTTTTATCCACCTTTTTGTAATCAATTTTGGCTTTCACTTTCCGTTTCCCAAATTTTATACCCATAAATTTTATTAGTTCTCGCATACATGGCAAAGTAATCAGTGGCTCATCGTCTTCATCAGCTTCTAAGCTGACTACTTGATCACAGACAAATTGGGCATGCTTGTGAAGCATTTCCTCACTCATTTTAATATTATCTAACTCTGGAATGGTTGACTCACGGAGTACCTCCAGTAAATCCTCGTAAGTAGGTTGAAGATAATGATACTCTTCTAAATATTCCACAACAACCTTACTTAACCAAATCTTTTCATATAAGTTATTCATGAGAGGAGTGTATTGTTCACTAGGTTTCATTAAGTTGTATTCTCCAAATTCAGTTGAGAGTGTAATGCAATTTTTGTCACCCCCATCAAACCCATGGATGAACCTGAAAATAAATGTTTTGAAATAAATTGAATAAGCAGTTTCTATACAAAATTTTGAGCTACATTGTGGGCATTTCTTTATAAAATAAATAAATTAAACTACCAGAATATTAACACTTATTACTTTGAATAATACATCTATACTAATATTATAAAGAGGAAAGCTTTGTATTTGTGTATGTTTGCAACAAATAAACTCAAAAACTACTGGACCGATTTAATAAATTCGTTTACCATTAACATGCTACATTAGCGCTGAGTAACATAGGCTATATAAAAAAGAAATGTCCACCCGTGCGAAGCCGGGACGGGCCGCTAGTAATTAATAGAATACAAATATTGCAGTACACAAAAATATCCACCTACATAAATCAATTACATTAATGTTTTTTATTTTATTTTATTTTACTTTATTTTAAGAATAAGAATATGAATAAGAAATTATTTATTGACGATCACACAGACATAACAGAAAAAAAACAATTACATTAACAATAAAAATAATAATTATACAACAATAAAGAAGGATGAATGTGTGTGAAGGTCAACTAGGACCATTTTTTTTTTTTGAGAGAGATTGCTGATTGCCGCTGCGGCACTTTCAGCTTCACCGGGCTTTTTTGGGGGCGGCGAGGAACGTAAAGGGTCCCTCAAGCCGTGTGAAACAAATCACCTTCAGAGGTTATCTAGAGGGAACGGCATCGCGCACAAGTGCGCGTCCCCGTGCCCTACTAGATTCTCCGAAGGGTTCGGATCGGATCGTTCAACTAGGACCATGCCTCAGCTTTGTGCCGTTGCGGTGCTGAGAAACAAACACCACCACAACCACGCTGGTATTCTGACAGGGCCTAACTTTAAAAAATGTTAAAATATTAAAATATTTTTGTTTTGTTTATATAATTTTTAACGCAAATTTTGTTGCGCTTTTTTTTGTTTTGTTTGTTTCGCAACAAAATACAAAAACACAAATGTAGAAAAAATTCCAGAATTTGAACCTGCACCCTTCAGACATACCGGGTCAGGTGCTCTTCCAATTGAGCTATCGTGGTTCTAACCAGCCCGCCGAAATTATTCAACACTATTTACTTTTTTACTTGAAAGCCAAAGGCGCCAATTCAATGTCAACAACTACCGTCATTAACATCTGATCATAATATTTTTACAAATACTAAAGATCAGTTAAGAAGTAGGCAAGCTATTTATAAAATGTTTGTTTTGTTTACATAATTTTAACGCAAATTTTTTGTTAAAAACAAATTACAAAAACACAAATGTTGAAAAAAATTCCACGAGGTTTTTAGCTTTCACCTTTCTGACATACCGGGTGGTTAGAACCACAATAGCTCAATTGAAAGAGCACCTGACCCGCCCCCCGACCGCCTAACCGATTGCTTTGGCTACGTGTATAGTTTATGAAGTCATCTTGCCATTTCGTACCGCCTATGAAAGCAATATCGAAAGGTATAGGCTATAGCTTTCGATATATGCCTATACCTATTAGCTAGATGACAAGATGACGCCATAAACTATACACGTAGCCAAGGTAATCGGTAAGGCGGTTGGGCCCCCGGTATGTCAGAAGGGTGCAAGCTCAAATCCTGCTCGTGGAAATTTTTTCAACATTTGTTTTTGTAATTTTTTTTAAAAATATTACATAAAATTTTAGATGCATCAGTAAAGTTTTCACTTATTACAGAGGTTTATTATATTAATGAAATATCTTACCACTCAATAATTGGACCCACATCTTTCACCGGTACTGATTCTTCGTCTATATCAGGAGACTCAGAACAAATTGACTTTAAATAGCCTGACATATATATTCGAATGTCGTTTTCAATAAGCCCACCGTCAATGGGGCACAGATGACCCTGCTCATCAAAAATGGAAAATCCTGTAATATTTGTTTGTGGTCTCTCAGTTATATCACCGTCATCACCTAAGGAGTACAAAGAACTTACCATTAGATTATACTATACTATATACCATAGAGTTTTCTACACAACATAAAATTAAACCCAATTAAATAAGTTTCAAGTGAACTAAACACTTATTTCCAACCAACTTGTAAAAACATTTCAATAAAACTTTTTTTTTGTAATCTTTATTTATTTAATTAAAATTTGATTGATTTAGATCAGAGTGATGATTACTTTCATGAAAATAGGGTGAGATAAAAGTTAATATTAATAAATGCTTTTAAGATGTACTTTTGTACAAATGCACCTGTTAAATTAATTGCAGATTAATAAAAAATATACAATTAACGGAATAAGTAAAGCAGCTTACTAATGTCACATAATTAAATTAAATCCCGTTTTCTTCAATACAAGCAGGAAAGTAATAGCAGATTTCAATCACATTAATATCTTGTCATCACAATTTAATCTTTCATAATTTTATACATATTAAAAGTATAATAAAGTGAACACATACAAAACAAATACTCTCATGCTCTTATACAGGACTAAATGCAATCTTTCCAAATTTTATCTCATTAATTCTGAGATTTAAAATAGGTAGAACTAAAGATAGGTCAAATGATTAATATTAACTATAACAAATGAATGAATGAAATTAATTATAACAATGATTAGTATTTCCGGCCTGCAGAGGTTTCCCTCACACACAGTACACTATGACTTATTCGACACCTGCAAGGAAAAAGATCGTAACTCATTTTTAGGTGCACTTAAGTTACGGTCATACTATTGCTTAGATTATGACTATAACTCAAAATTACCAAAATTTGAGTTACAATGTTTTTCCTTGCAGATGTCGTATTGTGCACTATTTAATGCAAATAGGTTGATTATTTTTGTTGCTTACCAGAAGCCAAGACTAGTCTTTCGTTGGTGAGGGCTATAAATTCTTCAATGGCATTTTGTGGGTGTCCTTGATAGTATATAATATCTGAATTGTTCAAAAACTGTCCGCAAATATTACATTTCTCTGTATCTAAAACTACATTTGGCTTTATGTTTGAAATTACTTTTGTAATATCATTAACAGCGCCTGTCGGCACCACATTATTTTTTTCAACATCATTGCAATCTATATTACTGATGTTGTTGGAAGGAACACCTATACTTGTTTCTAATTCATTTTCATTGGTTTTTTGTTCAATTACTTGATTATTCAAGTTATTATTTTGTTCCACATTTTTACTTTTAGTTGTAGTATTATTTTCTTCATAATTTTGGTTGTCATTTTTATTGTTAGCAGCAGTATTATTTTCTTCAGAATTTTGTTCTACATTTATAATTTTTGTAGCTGTAGTATTTTCTTCAGGATCATTTGATGTATTTAGATTTTTCCCATTGTACTTGTCATCCACTTTAGCTTTTTTCTATAAGAAATATATAATAGCCTTAAATATGAAATTCATCATAAAAATAAATTTAAAAAATTTGAGAATTTTACCTACCTGAAATTGGTACCATGTTAACTATATGCAGTTACTTTATGTCATTCATATTACCTATTCAATTAGTATAATGACTTGGGCTTATGATGTTATGCTTTTTTAATAAAGACATATATTAAAAGTAACTATAAAAACTATAATAATTATAAAAAAACTGGTTAAATACCTATAATTTTATGTAAATTATGTTGCAAAGAGGAAATGAATGTGTTGGACACAGACACAGAAAGGTGGTAACTTACACATGTTGTTTCTTTGTTAAAATCTTCCGGGCTCCTACTTCTTTTAGTAGGAAAGATATCGGTGATGCACATTTGGTTTCCATTCCTAAGTGATTCCCTGAAAGATAATAATTTTATTGTCATTTAAGTTACACTAAAATTTGCAATAAGACGGTGAAATATAGACTATAGGCTATAGGCTTACTTTTGCAAAGGAGGTTTTGATAAAGTCGGTTTATCGGTATCCTTTTCCATTTTTGTAGTTCGTTTCTGCCTTGGACTGCTAGAAGCACTACGCCTTTTTAATGTCGCTGGCATTTTTACTTCAAGCTGTACATACTTTTATTATAATGTATAAATTCAAACGTTTTCGAATTTTAATTATCTATCTTTGATAAGTAGGTAATTATCTATCTTTTTTTAATTTTAAATATGGCTTTCACATCTCCTTTACTTAAGATGTATTTTATCTTACTTTTATTATCAACTTCACCTTTTGTTTATGGCAACCGGGTCACTTTTAGGTTAGCGACCATTACTTTTATTATCCTGCGACCGACACCTTTATTTTTATTAATAGCGCGAAAACGCAAAAACTGACTTTTACTTTTTTTTTATAGTGTAGCTTGTTCCCTGAGGAACCGGCTACGGTCATAGACAACGCTGCCATGTCATTAGTTTCTTAATTTCATTATTTACTTCTTTGTTATTTCTCCTGGCTTGTTTCCTGTATGATGATGATAAATGATAATAGAAATGGGAAGTGGGAATTGTTATTACCCCCCAACCCCTTGAGTATCTTAGTAAAGATGTGCTTTACTAAGCCCTCAGGCAGACTTCTTGAGAGAATTTGAAAAGTAACGTTACACTGTTTTGATTCATTTGCCAACACTCATGCACACTCACGAACACTTAACGGTTAATAATCCACCATTATTTCATATTAATATTCGACATAACACAAATTTTAGAAAATAAAACAAAACCGCAGACATGACTCTTCACTTTCCCTGAAATAAACGGAAAAATGATAGGAAATAATAGGGAATATTCAAAAAATCTTCAAAAAATCTAACTTTTGGATTCCTCCTATTTAGGGTAATTTCATTACAAATAAATGTTAGTGTTGGGATACATAGTTTTCTATCCCAACACTAGTGAACACAAGTGAAGCTCAAAAATAAATGATATTCAATTACCAATAGATTAATTCACTTTCTATTTTTCCTTATAGCTGTATTAATAAAGTTAGTCTTTATTAAGTTTTCTTGAGTTTATAGGCTCACTCAACCATGAAGCTGTAAAATCTATGTCATAAATAAAAGAAGAAGAAAAAGAAGAATAGACTACAGTCCCCTTTGTTTTTTGAGAGTGATTGCTGATTGTCTTACGCGGTGAGAAACTTAAACGGTTCCTCAAGCCGTGTGAAATGAATCACCTTCGGAGGTTTTCTAGAGGGAACGGCATCACGCACTAAGGCGTGTCCCTGTGCCCTACTAGATTCTCCGAAGGTTTCGGATCGGATCGGGGAGCGGAACAACCCGAAAACGCTTCTAAAGGCTCGGACCGACCGGGCCGTGGTGGAGGAGAGAAGCGCCCAGTAATGTCTGTACCTGATGTAGAGCGCGTGTGAACCGGTTCGTCGTACCCTTGTTCTACGAATACGGTGTCTTGGGGCTAAACTAGTGTGCATGTTTAGTGTATTCTGTAAATGTGTAGTGGCATTTAAAGGATCGGGCGGGGGCTATAGTCCACTGCTGCTCACTATATCAATAGGCTGTATAAGCTAGATCCTGTCTTCAGTAAATAGACAAGATTATTATGAAATAAATTAATATAGGGGTTCTTGGCGGGAAAGTGAAGTCATGTCTGCGGTTTTGTTTTATTTTCTAAAATTTGTGTTATGTCAAATATTAATTAGAAATAATGGTAGATTATTAACCGTTAAGTGTTCGTGAGTGTGCATGAGTGTTGGCAAATGAAACAAAACAGCGCAACGTCACTTTTCAAATTCTATCAAGAAATCTGCGTGAGGACTTAGTAAAGCCCACATCTTTGCTAAGATACTCGAGGGGTTGGGGGGAAACAAGCCAGGAGAAGTAACAAAGAAGTAACTAATGAAATTAAGAAACTGATGACATGGCAGCATGGTCTATGACCTTAGCCGGATCTTCAGAACTACTACTACTAAAAAAAAGTTAATATAAATCAGCTCGGAGCGATGGGCGTTATATAACATAGATAGTTATACAACTATCTATTTATCTGAATAACGATCACTCGTTGTCAAACGGAAAAAAACTATCCATTTTTCACAACGCTCTAAATTCACGCATAAGCCAACGTCACAAAACATTGCTTAGTTTGGTTGGCTATGGTCTATTCGTTGCGATACGTTACCGATTTTACATTACCGTCCTGAAGTGTGAACTTTTAAGCGTATTTGATTGAATGGCTAATGTAAAGTAATAATAAGTAAGTTTAATAATAAGTAACGCGAACGCGAGTGAACGCAAGAACCTACTTCATGCGACTGAAGAAGACTATCTATAAGACGTTCGAACGACGAAATCAAGTCCACCACCTATCACATTAAATGTACAGTTTAAAATCGTCTAGAAGGGCCGGCCCAACGGCGGCGCGCGGCGGGCTCGTGCTGATTGACAAGTTTTCAATTAATTTTGCGACTTTTGTGAAGGGCCGAAAGTTCAATAGAGATTATCTCTTTTTTTATTTTGCTTTGAACATTGACCTTGAAACTTGTTTCCACCCGGAAACAAGTTTCAAGTGTAAGTGCAAGTTTGATAACTTTCGCTTGTGCATGTGCATACGCGAGTTATTTAAATACAAACGTATTTGTTACGCGAAAACGTTACGCGTTTGTCTATTAGTTACTTGAATTAGTTAGTAGTTAATTATTAGTGTTGTGTTGATTGTAGTATAAAGATAGTTTAAATACTTATTAATAAATACATTGTATAAATTGTTAAGTTTAAATATGTCCCGTGTGAATAGTAGTGTGTTGTGGGAACATTTTGAAAAAAGTGACGCAACAAATAAAAAAGCCAAATGTTTAATTTGTGGCTCCTTAATGAGATACAAAACATCAGTTTAACGACGACGTTGTGAAAATAGATAGTTCTCAAAAATCGATAGTTATTACAACGTTATACACAAACAAATAACGTTTTCGTTTCGTGATTACAAATAACGATAACGACACATAGCTAACTCGGACGGTCGGCTGCTAATAAATTCATCAATGTGAGCGTAACTTTCGTGTTTTAATTGTCGATGCATTAAAATATTTATTTACGTCTACTCTACGTAAATAGTAATTTCTAAGTCATCAGAATAACTTGTCAAACTCATCTAAAATGGAACAAGATCTTGAAGATAAGAAGCCTGAGCAAGGTCTACTTGACAATGCATGGGCCATGAAAATTCCTAAATTCACGCCGCAAGATAACCCTAATGGCTTGTTAGAAGAAAGTAAATTTGCTACATTATTTCCAAAATATAGAGAACAATACTTGAAAGAATGTTGGCCACTTGTTCAAAAAGTATTGAAAGATCATCACTTAATAGCTGAATTGGATCTTATTGAAGGAAGTCTTACAGTGAAAACAACAAGAAAAACATGGGATCCTTACATTATTATTAAAGCTAGGGATTTAATGAAACTGTTATCTAGAAGTGTACCATTTGAGCAAGCTGCAAGGGTTCTAGAAGATGAAATTGGTTGTGACATCATTAAAATTAATTCATTTGTCCAAAAAAAGGAGACTTTTCTTAAACGGCGGCAACGGTTGATCGGTCCTAATGGTGTTACATTAAAATCTATTGAACTATTAACAGAATGTTATGTACTTGTCCAGGGGAACACAGTGTCTGCAGTGGGTCCTTATAAAGGCTTGGTTCAAGTAAGGAGAATTGTTGAAGACACAATGAAAAATATTCATCCCATGTACAACATAAAAAGCTTAATGATTAAACGAGAGCTAATGAAAGATCCTAAACTTAAAAATGAAAGTTGGGATAGGTTTCTGCCTACATTTAAAAGTAAAAATGTTCCAAGAAAGCAACCTAAGAAAAAAGTCAAGAAGAAGGCATATACTCCTTTCCCACCTCCTCAACCTGAGAGTAAAATCGATCGGGAACTTGCTACAGGGGAATACTTTCTAAAAGATGAGCAAAAGAAGACTAAACAGCGCCATGAGAAAGAAGATAAACAAGCAGAAGCAAAACGTACAAAGCTTGAACAAAGACAAAAGGACTTTATACCACCTGAGGAAAAACCAATTGACAACACTACTAAAAGTGGCAACTATGTGGATTTGAAAGACTTGAAAGCAAAAATGAGAAAATATTCCAAACAAAAAGGAAGACAGGGAGAAAAACATTGATTGGTTTATATAATAAAAAGACAAAATAATTTAAAACATGATTTTTATTTCTTTATTTTCAGCAATTTTAATTCTGGTACAACATTATTGCGCACTATAGTTTCTTTTCCATTGATAAAAGGTTGCAACACTTTTGGAATAAGTATTTTCCCTTTGGGGTCTTGATGTGTTTCAATCAGTGCAATTAACATCCTAGGCACTGCACACGCAGTACCATTTAGTGTGTGAACAAAATAACTGCTGCCATGATCCTCATACTTAATGTGTAACCTTCTGGATTGATAGTCAGTGCAGTTGCTACAGCTAGAAATTTCACCAAAATTCTTACGCCCTGGCATCCAAGCTTCTATGTCATATTTTCTGCAAATCAATAACATTAGGAAGTTTTAAAAACGAACTGCTGTTGGTTGTTACCTCTGTATTGTTTAATATTATATATGTACCTATAAGCTGGTGCCCCTAGCTCATGTGGTGGCATATCCAAGACCCTCATGTGTAAGCCTAAAGCTGAAAATAGCTCTTCTTGTATTTTTCTGATATCTTCAAGCATATTTTCTGATTGATCAGGAGTTGTTACAACAAACATCTCTACTTTTGTAAATTGATGTACTCTGTAAATAAATTTAAAATACATGGAAAAGAGTCTCAACATAAAAGTAATCTTCTAAACTCTGTGATTACCTATAAATACCTCTCTCTTCAATTATGTTGGATGTTTCTGCACGGTAACACCTGCTCACTGCTGCAAGTTTTAGTGGTAAAGTGTGCTTTTCATGGATAGACTCTATCAGTAAACCCGCTAGAGACATTTCAGCCGTGCCTGATAGATATAGATCTGGACCATGATGTAGTGGATCTAAGGAGTAAATCTAAAAATAATTAATGTTTTATTTTTAAAAGTACCACAAATCTGATAGAAATATTGATATTGTTTATTAATATATTGATGAATAACTTATTTACTTAAATAATAATAATTCTGGGTACTGAACTAAACACCAAAACATATTGTTTTCAATTAAAAGATTTGTATTTATAGGATATTATATGTATAAAGTGTGGGCTTACTTGAGTTCGATCACTATTTACAGTCATACCACAACTCTTCAATACATTGCTAGGTAAAATGTCTGGTACAGATATTAACTGAAATTTTTTGTTTATAAGAAATGTAATTGTGTATTTTATCAATGCTTCTTCCAACTCTGCCAACTCTCCCAAAAAGTAATAGCTTTTGTGGCCACAGGTGTATCCCAACTTATCAGTCCTCAATAAGTTCAATCTCCTTGTTATTTCACTAAACTCTAGGGGTTTGAAGTCTTCGAAGTCTTTCTTTTCATTGATTTCGCGAACTAAACAAGGATTTTCCCCATAACGCTGTATTATAGGATGTGTGTCATTTGGCAACAAGCAGAGCTCTTTGTTTAAGTCATTTCTTAGCGTAATAAACGAACTATCTGTGCTTGGAGTGTCTCTAAGTAGTTTGTAAATATTTATTACGCGATCTATATTACCTACACCTTTCCTTATCTCAATATTTCGTTTAATTCGTGAAGTATTTTTGGGATTACAAAAGTAATTTGTATCAATAGCTGGAAAAGAAACGAATGAGTTCAATCTTGTGCAATAAGGTTTCTTCAATAAGTTTTTAATAAATATTGCTTGAAAAGACATGTTGAATGAATTCAAAAAACTATAATTGTCTTTTTTTCTGTTGTTTGACATTAGCAAAGCAACACTTGTCGAAAACGCGCTGTCAGCGCTGTAAGAAAGTTTTTTTTAAATTCAGGCTCTTCAATATGGTTAATTAGCGTAGACCCTTTGCTTTCGTTATCGTTAAAATCGACAGAGTTGTTAATTAAGATAAGTCAGAATCTGCAAAACATACATATCTAAATTATATACATTAAACATGTAAACATTTTTGTAACACATTAAAAAGTAAAATATTAAAAATTACTATACAACGTGTAATAGAAAGGTGTGGTCAAAATGAAAAGATCCAAAGTGTATCCGATCTAGATCTTATATGCATAATCACTTAGACGTTATTACTAACTTTACAAATTAAAATGCAATTGTTAATTTAATATTTATATTAGTGACGTCATATCAAAATAAACAATTCCCATCACTAGTATGAACTTAGGCCCGTATTTATAAATCACACTTAAGATCGATCTTGAGAGCGATCTCAACTGATACACTCTCAAGATGTGATCACGATCTTAAGATCGTGATTAATTAATAAATCATCATCAAGAGCGTATCAGCTGAATTTATCTCAAGACCATGAACTCAAGATCTTGTTTTCTTTTTATTGGATTGGATACAAAACGTCAGTTTTAAACGAGTAATTAACCGAATGATGTCAACAAAAAAATAAAAAACTATGTATTTCATCTCTGTGGACTTGCGACAGTGTCACGTTCGCGTTGTCTAATGTGGACTTCTTGGCGGGAAAGTGAAGAGTCATGTCTGCGGTTTTGTTTTATTTTCTAAAATTTGTGTTATGTCGAATATTAATGTGAAATAATGGTGGATTATTAACCGTTAAGTGTTCGTGAGTGTGCATGAGTGTTGGCAAATGAAATAAAACAGTGTAATGTTACTTTTCAAATTCTCACAAGAAGTCTGCGTGAGGACTTAGTAAAGCCCCACATCTTTACTGAGATACTCGAGGGGTTGGGGGGTAATATCATTTCTCACTTCCCATTTCTATTATCATTCATCATCATCAATATAATATTGTTTATTTATGTATTACAAAGAAATTAAGAAACTAATGACATGGCAGCATGGTCTATGACCTTAGCCGGTTCCTTAAGGAACAAACTAAACTTAAAAAAAAAAATGTGTTCTAATGCAAAGATTATGTTCTAATGTGATCTGTGATTCCAAATAAGCGCAACAACATAGTAATTTTACAACGTAGTGGTTCCTTGCTCAGTTATCATTTATTACAAAAAAGCCGTGCGTGCCAGGTTTGTTTACTTTAAAATAACATCCAAAAAGCAGGTCTTTACTACAATTGAAAAAAAAGTGTTACTGGACATTCTAAAACTTTATTCACACATCGTCGAGATTATTAGTTTTTATAAACACAAGATGGCTCGACATTGCGTGAAAAGAATGTGGCTTGGCAGAATATAACGAGGGAGTACAATGTAAGCCCTCATGTATCAACCGACGTAAATAGTCCGGTCATATTATATCAGTATTTTATTCTTAACATTGTATTCAGACGTTTATCATTCAACCTAACCTATTGTTTTATGTCAGGTCTCAAATAAACAACTAAAGCGGCTGTGAATGAATTTAAAACAGAGACAACGCGAAAATATCACGAAAGAGCGGCGACATCGCATGGCCACTGGTGGCCCTCGACCAGTAGTGCTGTAATTGACCCGGATGTAGCACAAATTGCACCAGGACTTATGGTTGAAATTCCTGGTTCAATTGATTCGGACGCCACCGTCATTCTAGGTAGGTACCTACTAAATACCTAAGTATAGTTATTACATTAATATACAAAGGTATACTGTGACGCTGGTTATTCTGTCAGCACCTTTAATGAATTGACAAAAGCCATACTGAATATTGTACTAATACTTATTTATTAATTACGTAATGTTAGTATATAGTTACATCATGTAATATAGTTAATAATAATAAGACAAAAATAAAATAATATTATATTTATTGTTTAGGGTTACAGAATCCTCTTGAGTACCTACTAGATAGTTATATTATATAATTGGATAAATTATCAAAATGATAATATGTTTTTTGGATAGCGTAAGGTATCTTCTAACATAGTTTTGTTTTTCAGACTCTAAGGATGTCTCACTGAACCAGTTGGATTTAAGTCTGGAGATTACACATCATCAACCATCTAATTCTGCAATGTATATATCACAGCCCGACATGCTTCCACCCTCGCCATCCCTAATAACCACAACAACCTCTCATCCTTTGATTAGTACAGTTTCAACTACAACCCCTCCTATTAGTACAATTACAACTGCTCCACATCCTTCCAAATTATCTACCCCTCAGTTTCCTAATACAATTCCTTTGCCACCGACATCAACCTCTTCCACTTTCGCCACCTCTTTACAACGCCACAAAAACACCATTATAGAAAAAGAATACAGGAACAGATTAAATCGGGCTAGTAAAATCCATGCCATGGAGAAGGAGTTGCTTCAGCACAAAATTAGGGAGGCTAAAGCGAAAGCTGATCTAGCAGAACTATTATTACAACGAGAGCGCTCACTGGAAGGTATTTATTTAAAACCATTGTTACAACAATTTACCCGGTTTAATAATAGAAATAGAAATAGAAAAAATCTTTATATGGTATAATTACACATACTCATTCAAAACACAGGAACATCAAATTAAAATCATTCTTACATTAATTTAAGGTGGTTGGTGTTTTCCCCAGATGGGCTGGGACAATGTACTCTGAATCACCCGATTGTCTGACTCTGAAGATTATAATTTTATGATTATATGTGTTTAAGGGCATGTACATTGGATGTAATGGAATGTATATTCTCAAAAATGTCTCATGCAAACAAACCAACAAAAAGGCAACCCTATTGGTTAATTCATTGTTTCTTCCATTTTATAATTGTATAGTTTTTGTACGTTGCAATATCAACTCCTATACTAAACATGGTGACGTACACAATTTCAATACTAGGAATAAGACAAAACTTGTAATGCCACTGTTCAGGTTACAGAAGGTTCTTGGTTCTTTCTTGGGGCAAGGTATACACTATTACAATAAAATACCAAGTACTGTACTAGATTTACCTTTAGATAAGTTTAAAAAACATGTGAAATCTATATTACTTTTAAAAGGTTATTATACAGTCAAAGAATATTTAGATGATAAAACAGCTTGGTTATAATGAAAAACATATACTCTATTTGAATTAATATAATAAAATTAATTTATATAATTTTTATACTGATATGATAGCCTTTATCAGCAGTGTCCTACAGATAACAAACAGCGTTGCGTTAAATAGGTCATTAAGTTTTTATTTAGAGTATCTTGAGTATGTCATACTCTCTTTATTTGTCTCTGCGGTGGTGGCGTGTGCGTCGGGTCGTTACGTTCCCTAAAATATGGTTGAGCGAAGCGATGGCTGATTCATATGTCATACTCGTGAACGGGTGCTGCCTGTGGAGGCTGGTCTGCTCTTGCATACTTATCTTATTTTTAATATTATTTACTGTAGTTTGACTTGGTTTTTCTTAACCAATTTTTTTTTTTTGAGTACTGTAGTGGTACTGTATGACATTGTGGAAATTGAAACTTTTACCTGATGTAAATTTGTTAACTTAGTTTTTTTTTTTTTCTTTTTGTGATATTTTTGTTTTTTATTTACATGTTGTGGTTGTCTTCTATAATTTTGTGTTTATTTGTAATGGAAAGTGTCCTGCTATGATAGGGCATTTTCCAATATTTTTGACGCTGTAAGGGAGAAAAGAGCTGGACACTTGCTGAGTTTCTTGCCGGTTCTTCTCAGTACAAGATCTCCCGCCCAGAGTAGACTTACGAACCGATGGCATAGTGACATTCACAAGAGCTACTTGTAGCCTAAACTGAATAAATGATTTTGAATTTTGAATTTTGAATTTTTGAATTTATTTGTTAGTACTCATTCATATTAATAAAATAAGTTTGTAAATTAACAACCAATATTTATTACAAAAACACAATGTTGAAAAAATTTCCACGAGCAGGATTTGAACCTGCACCCTTCTGACATACCGGGTCAGGTGCTCTTCCAATTGAGCTATCGTGGTTCTAACCAGCCCGCCGTGGAAATTTTATCGACATTGTGTTTTTGTAATTTGTATCGCAACAAAATTTGCATTAAAATTATATAAACAAAATAAAAACATTTTAATCAATATTTCTTTCCCAGATACTGAATGATTACGAGAACGAACTTCCATGGATTAAACCTTACATATTTAAGTAAAATAATAGTATTTTACTATGTAATAATTTAATGATTTAAGTTTTATTTAATACTAGCGGCCGCTCGCGGTTTCACCCGCGCGCGCGCGTGGTTCCCGTTCTCGTGGTAATAACGGGATAAAAAGTCCCTATGTTTTAATCCAGGTTATAAACTATCTGTATGCCGAATTTCATCCAAATCCATCCATCCGTTGCAGCGTGAAGAACAACAAATATACAACTTTCGCATTTATAATATAAGTGTGATCAATTTACCTAGTAAACTTCTTATTGATAATTATTTTCTATTAGTGTACTTCTAAGTAGAAAACCTGCACTAGAACTTGGTACTTCACTGTCTTCGTTGTGTGGTTCTTCATTGTATTCCTCATCAGGAAACATTATAACATCATTTAAAATCAACGACAAATTGTGCAAAACCGCACAAGCCACAATAATATGTGAAACTGTAGTTAAATTGTTTCAAAGTCCTCGTGATAAACAAGGAAACCTTCGCTTCCAAACGCCAAAGGTTCTTTCAACAATGTTTCTTGTTTTTATTTGCGCTCTATTGTATCTAATTGATGGTAGATCTTCTGGAGGCGGCCTTATAGGTGTCAGTACAAATGGCAATGTAGGGTATCCGTTGTCGCCTACAAGTCTTCCTGATAATATGCCTTGAATGTATTTTATAAAAACTGATGACACTTGGAAAATTCGGGAGTCATGCATGCTGCCAGCACATTTCGCTACAATATCTAATATTTCCATCCTAGGTCCTATAACAACCTGGACATTGATTGAGAAGTCAGATTTTCTATTTCGATAAACTTCATGATGCTGGCATCTTGGTGTGGATACAATTTTGACATGAGTGCAATCAATAGCTCCGTCAATACCTGGTAGTCCAGGCCAACGCCCACATCTTCCCAACTCTTTAAAGAGCTGCCTATTAATTGTAGCCTGTTGTCCTCTGGACATCTTGATGAAGTGCTTATGTAGTTGTTCTAATAATTTTGACACTTTTCTTATTATGTTTGAGGCTGTTGGTTGAGAGATATCATGCAAATCTCCACACACTAGCTGCAAAAAAGTATAATAAAAAATATTAGGTAAGTACATAATTGCGAGAGGAGCTCGATGGCGCAATGGATAACGCACCCGGTCTGCGAGTGCTGAGGTTAAGCAACTTTCGCAAAGGCTGGTCATCAGATGGGTGACCAAAATTGTATAATCTCGAGCTCCTCCGTGCTTCGGAATGCACGTAAAGCCTTTGGTCCCGGCTGCATTAGCAATCGTTAACAACCACCAATCCGCACTGGGCCCGCGTGGTGGTTTATAGCCCGTTCTCCCTATCCATCCATAGGGAAGGCTCGTGCCCCAGCAGTGGGGACATAAAAATGAGCTGATGATGATGACATAATTACAACATATAATAACATGTTAATTTTAAAAAATCCAGCCGTCTCACGACAAGCTCTGATGAGACTCATATTAACATTATATTTAATGCAAAACAGTAAATATAATGTTAATATGAGTAAAAAAATAACTGTTTATAAAACTTACCTGAAATGATGCTGTAGCATAAAATCTCAAGGTCAGTAGAACCGCTAATTCAGGGGCAATTGGAAGACCCCTCTTATCCGTTTTTTCCAGGTTACTTTTACCCAAAGATGTGATATATAGCACGGAATCCTGGTTAAATCTATACCTTTTTTGAAACTTTAAAGGTTCCAATTCGAAAGGATTTTTCACGTTCAAATTCAAAACTTTCGAAAAAAAAGTTTTTTGTGTCTTATCTGCTCTGCTTATAGCACAGAGTACATAATTATGCCCCCCGAGAATGTTGCACCAACTGGAGAAATGGCAGTTGAACACCCAGCAATGGGCTCCACATCATCACCTAAGTACACAAGTGGCTCACTAGAGTCTGATAATGACAATAATTTATTGTGAGAGTCCTAATTGATCACTAGCGATAAAAAATCGTGTACTTGTTCTTAAGGAGTATTGATATCAACTTCGAAGCAAATCACCACCAAAATAACTTTCTAGCCCTTTTTAACCCCGTTAGGGGTGAATTTCAATAAAATACGAAACGCGTCTTCCATCAATTGTTAAAAAAGGTTTATGCAAAATTTAAAGTAGATTGGACCAAGGAATCACATTGCCCCCTTTTTCACCTCCTTAGGGGTAGAATTTCGAAAAATCCTTTCTAATCGGATGCTTACGTCATACAAAAAACACACTCCAAGTTTCAGGTCTCTACGATCAGCAGTTTAGGCTGTGCGTTGATCCGTCACTCATTCAGGATAGGACAGGAAAGCATTTTATATGTATACATAGGCTTAATACTTTTGGTTGTAAATTTATTCGTTAAACTCATGTCATGAGTGTAATATTGGTCATTTTTCAATTTTTTATTAATCATAGTCTGGCTAGGAATTTTTTAGACAACCCACTCGCGATATATTTTTAAATATATTAAACTTGATATAAAATACTTTTCATCCATTAAACAGATGGGTGAAGGTCGTTTCTAGTGCGGATTCTCTACTATTACTTTAGATATTGCTTTCATAGGCGGTACGAAATGACAAGATGACGTCATAAACTATACACGTAGCCAAAGCAATCTAGGCGGTCGGAGGGCTAGTCCCTAATGACCCCTATAGAAGTTTGAATGGGAATGTCCAATATTTTTCGAAATAATGAGTAACTCTTCGATGTTATACATTCTTTCTATACTTTCTCTTAGTGTTAACTTTAACTCAAATTTTTTCATCAAAATATTCATAGGTTTCATGGGAAAAATCACAGGAAACGTTATCTAAATCTCAGTTTCATCCCTATTGTTTTACAGTACTCAATCGATGTGTGGCCAGTCAACGCCAGGATTTATGAACGCAGTAAAGAACATGTGCACAGTTTCGAGAAAATAGATCGTAATGTCAGCACTCAAATATCGCAATCAGAAACACAGTAAGTGGTACTTACTGCGTTCATAAATTGTGCGGCAGAATAACTAAAGCTGTCAATTAGGTATTACCTAGTACTATTATTAACTCTTCGCTTTTAGTTTTTACGGTAAAAATTCCCGAATCCGCCCACTTTTGTAAGACAAGAGGAGTTTCCTACGGTACAACCGTTACGGCCGAGTTGTTGCTAGACTCTTTAAAACACTCGGTACCTACCAGTCTTCCGCGATAGCGGAACCCCGAGCGCTCAACAGTCTTTCGCGGCCCTTGCGATGACCCGCTTTAGGCACTTCAATACGACCCTGCGGCCTCTATCACCTCCGATAACATAAATAAAATAAAATAAAAAAGGCTTTTTTTCAGACTATACAAAAAATATACATTAAAAACTCTTACACTATCTTATATTTAACTTACTCACCTTAAACGCCATGTCCGACAAACAATTGAATTTCTATTGTCTGGGCCTGTCGGCAGTCAACCTGTTATTAAGAACTTATAATTTCTTATTTTTCCCCACTTTTCCCTTAGATTTCAATTTGTAATTTTTTTAGCTATAAGGTTTAGTAATAACTAACTTTCAGTTTATTTTTTAGTTGGCAAAGGACTCCGATAACATACTCGGCCTACTAAAAGATGCATGTGCTTAAAAGTTGGGTTTATCTTGTTAAAATTTTTTAGCATCAAAAACAATAATTACCAAGGCAAATAAAATAAACCCCATGCTTTGTACGACACGGACAGCCTCTTCTCCTTCTCCTTCTCTGCGCAGATTTTATTTGCAGATGAAGTTATACAGCTAGATTATAGAGCTGATCAAGAACTAATAAACTCAATAATAAACTTATTGTATTGTTTTTATTATTTCAATATATCTTTAGTTTTTCTCTTAATATTTTTTACCAAAAGGTTCAATTCTGCATCCTCTTTAGACTTTTTCGGTTGTGGCGATTCAAGCTGAATTGGAATATCTGCTGGTCTTCGTTTTAATTTTTCTTGGATAAATTTTTCCATATTTTGAGTTTTCTTAAAATTTGGGTTAGTTGGATCTATGTTGAAGTGATGAGAATTATATAATGCAGAAAATCTTTGATCTTCAAAGTTCATTTCAAAATCTGGTAACTTCTGCTTTTGTTCCTGCATTTTTTGTTTCAGTTTCTTCTTTCTTTTCGATTTTTTGCTTGCATTCTCGTTTTCTTGAATTTTCTTAAGGCTAAAGTGGGCTTTTCCATCATTATCATCGTCTATTAAAAGTTCTAATTCTGCCTTTTGTTTCTCATCTTCATCTTTGTCAAACTTACTTATTTCCGAACTTTGTTTCTTTTTATCTTTTAGCTTGCCCTTTTTGAATTCTGGCTTATTGAATTCCTCAGCAAAATAGGGATCACTAATATCAATATCTGACGGAATATCGTCAGATGATTCGGTATCCCTGTCAGACAAATCATTACCATCTTCCTTATTGCTTTGTTTGACTTTTAATTTCTTTTGTTTCTTTTTTTCCTTCCTTTTTTTTAATAGCTTGTCAAATGGTGTCAAGTCTTTCTCTGTAATGAAAACAATATTATAATAGGAATAGGTGAAATGCAATTGAAAAGAACAAAGTGCATTGAAAGTGAGATGACAGTTTACCTTCATTAAGTTTCTTCTTCACCAATTCTTCTGCCTTATCCTTAATTCCTATACCCCATGTGATTTCCATCTCCATCTCTTTATTTTTTTTATTTTCTTCTATTTTTTCAATATCTTCAAGCAATAATTTATATTTCTTTATGGGATCATCTTGATCATCTTCATCAGATTCAGACTTGATAACTTCTTCTGCTGAATCATCTAAAGGAAAATTAAAATTAAATCTTATTTTTAGGAATTATACAACATCATTGTAATTTTTTTAAACTTTGTTTTTATTTGGTTAACACAATAGCACCAGTTGTTACATTAAAATGTATGTATGTGTTACCTTCACTACTAGATGCCAAGTACTCCTTAAGTTCAAGATCATTGATTTTGCCATTAAGTGCACTTTTTATTGCCTCTGCGCGGTTGGGGTTAGTGGCATCCCAAGTAAGTTCCACCTTTGCTTGCTGCAATGCTGTGGTTGTAAAGATTCGCGGTTTGTACTTAGCCATATCAGGTAGCCTTGTGCATTCCTCACGTGGTTCCTTAAATTTTAACAGTTAATAAAAATATGAATTCATAGACAGGTACAACCACAGACCAAATATCTAGATAGACGACGCATGTGTCACGATTTGTATGAAAAATTGAAAACCAAGCGTGCCAATTTTTTTTGACATACTATGATTTGACAAGCGCTATTTAGTGATGGAAACCACCTTACGCGCCAAATCAATTTAAAAATGCCGCGTTGCGAACGATTTTAATACATAAATTCGTTATTATCTTATTAAGAAGTTTTATTTTATTAATTAAATTTTATTAAGAAATTATCAATAGTACAATTTATGTGTCGTGATTGAACAAATTGTTGAATGGAAACGCTACTCAGATTCTTGCAGCGCTTAAGCCGTTAGGTCGTTCAGTAAAAAAAAGACCAGCGGTTGATTTTTGGATTAGATATGATATGGATATGGATTGAAATTGTATATAATGAAGAAATTATGATATTTCATAACGTAGGTAGGTACTTATTTCATTTTATTTATAATTCGAGATCACCAGTGAGATTAAAAATCACCACCCAGTACCTAAATAAAACAGTCCAGACATTAGGTGTAAACAAAAACGAAAATTTAAACGGCATTAGGAAATAAACACAAAACCGCCATTAGGCCAAGAACTGACAAATTATAATGTTGATGCCAAAATAACTTCCCGATTTTAACTGTATATTTCTTGCCGAAATAAAACAGTTTTGATATGTAACATGCTTTTAATTTACCTTATTGTTACTTCGATTTTTTTACCTAAATAATTAGACTGCATTGATATATAAAAAAAGTCACTAGAATTTTTTGATAAGTATCATTTTGTGGAAGTAATAGGTGTAAAAAAGCCCTCTCTAAAATGTTGAATTACTTTCAAAATATAATTTCTTTCTAATCATCATAATTTCGTAAGCGATTAGAATCGAATAGACGTTTTATAGATTAAACAGCACTAATTAGAAAATTTGACAGAAAAATGACAAGTGACTGTGCCTTGAAACTGACGCAAAGTACATATGATTCGATAGTTTGATGTTCATTGCCCGTTTACACAATACACTACCCACATAGCTATATAGCATAGGCTAAGCAAAGCCGCAATGTATGATGAGCAATGCGACATACTCTAGATTTTCTCAAAACTGTCATAAAATCAAAATAAATAATTTTAAAATTAATTAAAATTAATATTTGTATCATAAAATTACTTTCCGGAGGAAGGCATCGTGTTCTACTTATTGGCTACTTACAGATGGAGTGTTTTCACAATTTATAACAGAACATTCAACGCATTTTTCGTGTTTTTGACAGATGTCTCCCTGCGTAAATGTCGATCGCGGACTGAATATAAGCAGCGGTCAGTTAAGCACAGATGGGCTCTCAAAACACTTGAAGTACTTGTACTTGCGTGATCTATGTTAATAATATAGGTATGTGGGCACCACCTCTATAAGGGTTTGATTAGCCACATAACTTACCTGATCAAACGTAATATTGTCTGGTATGAACCTTATATCTAGTCGTGTGGCACTACTTTCATATTCTATACCATTACATTCACTGTAAATTTTGTCAGCTGTTGCTACAGAATCACAGACAATAACGGCATAATAATACTTCAATCGATTCAGTTGATATCTTCGCAATTTTTCCATGTGGTATGATGATCCTGTGAACAATTTGCAACAAAATTATGCTTTGATTTAAAATACTATGAAAGTATTAATTTAAAGATGAGTAATAAATGCAACACACCCTCATCATTACCACCATCATCCAATAATTTGTTATTTGAATTTTCAGTAAGTTCTATAGGCCCACGTACTTCTTCTTCTTGCATTCTTTTCATTCCAAACTCAGAAGGAAAAACCTAAAAGAGGTAACAGATTATAGACTGAAAGTTTTAACTTATATTATGTGTTATATCTTTAATCTTGTTTCCATATTTAAATAATATGTTATAAGGCAGACAGTTGAAACAACTGACAAGTGACTGCATCCTGCTTTACATACATCACTAGGTATTATATATTTTTATATAACCTATACTAACCGTTACACTGTGTATAACACCTCTAGGTGGTAGAAAAGAATTTAGGAGGACCATGATATCAGTTGCTTTAATGTTATCCCAGTCCATGTTGCACAATGCTATTCTGAAAAAATCAGTCCAATATTATTGTTTATTAAGCTGATATCAACCAATTTGCATTAACATACATCAGTACTCAAGCTATTCAGTTACCTAACCTCACATCTTTACAAAATAAAAATGTTATAAATTTTATTATTTACATAAATGGTGATATTGATATAGTTTATGACACTATCGGTTTTTGATTAGTTAAACTAATGAAGGCATTGACTATAGTCCATCAATGTTGATAAGCCTCATTAAACTTTTTAGTGACAACCTCATCAGTTGACTTTGACTACATATTTACTTGGTTTTGTTATTTACAGCAGTAGGATATATTATTATACTATTTTATTCCCACCTTTTTGTGGAGTCCTCTGTTGTCTCTGCCTCAGCATCCAACTCTCCCCATTCATGTTCCAAGTCACTCTCATATTCTTCTTCACTACTGGCTTCATCTGAAGAACTGTCTGTCAGTAAGACACCTGAAAATGAAATGTTTTAGTTAACTTCAATCTTATTTGCTATAAATATAATTAGGAACATAATGATCTTGTGAAATCAATCAGTATGGTCTTTTAGTAACATAACCTGTAAATTCTTACCTTCCCCACGTGCATAATCAATTTCAAGATCTAATAATCTGTTTTTAGTTTTTCCATCAAGCTTTCCACGGACCAAATCATCATTTTGAAAAGTCGATTTCTCCTCTTCATCTTCTTTGTCGCTTTGAAGACGTCGGACAAAGCGACCTGTAGTCACAACAGCCTCTGAATTTTCATCGTTTCCATCTTCAGCAGACTTTGATGGTTTTTCACCAGCATCGGAACTGTTATCATCAGACGAATCATCCAAGTCATAATATTTTCTCAAGTTTTCCGTAGACGTTTCGTTAACAGGCCGGCCACGTTTGTCTACAGTATATTTAACTTTAAATTTTTCATCACTAAACATAGACTGAAACCTTTTATCTATTTTTACCTTGCGTTCATGCTTAGGTATTTGTCTATACTTTGGATCATTAAGATATTTAGTAAAACGACTGTCTTTCAAAATATCACCCATTATTACTTTTAAAATAAGTACCTAATATTAATGTAATTGTAATGTAAGTAAAAGCGTAAACTTTAAAAAAGCATTGCTCAGTGCTTTAAATTTTAAACAAGTTACGTACTTTGTATGGTGGCGTACCTACATAATAACCTCAAATGTTTTGTAGTTTTCTTATTATATAAATCTAAGGAATGCAAAGGAATCTAGAGAATACACATAACTGATGAGTTTAACTATGTAGGAACTAAGAAAGTTGATTAAATATAAAACAATTAATATGCCATTTATTCATAGGGTGATTAGCATGAATTGAATTTAAATTGTAAGTATAATAGCTGTCGAGTGGGTCGAAACGAAACAAATCCCCATGCTTTTTTTTCCTTTCATAAAAGTTCAAAACGTCAAAAAAGTTGGTGCGGTGCGTGTTTTTGATAGCACCTTTTCAAAATCAGTAGAATTGATTTATTTTTAACCAAAGGAAGACTAAACATTATATAAAAGACCAGAAATTAACGTCTATTCAATTTTAAAAAATGAACAGTATTGGAGAAGAATGTACAGAATTAAAGAAGAAATACGACGATTGTTTTAACACTTGGTTTTCCGAAAAATTTTTGAAGGGGGATCATGACGATTCGGTTTGCTCTAGTATTTTTAAAGTCTATCAAGAGTGCGTTAAGGTATACATTTTTATTCAATTTTTTCATTAAATGTGCATAATTAGTAGACAGTTTTCTGTCTATCCCATATAATTAGGTGTTAAGTGCGGTCAGAGTGTAAGTACTCCATGATAAGAGCAGTGTAATTGCAGTTAAGTTCCCTGAATAGGAATAGGAAATAATTAATAGGCCTATTCCCTCACACACCACTGCACAGTCCTGCACTATCCTCATCCATCTCCTGCTCGCCACTTGGACTTGGTTGTCTGACCACTGACCTTGAAGTCTGCCTGCCGCCAACAACTATAAATACAATATAAATAAGTCTAGATATTATAGCAGTTGTACCTATAAACAGATACTTTTTTATTTCAGAATGCTATGAAGCAGCAAAACATAGATTTCAAAGAAATAGACAAGGATATACTAGGCACTGATAAAGAATTTAAGGTACCTCCTACAGATAATGCCAGTTGACATAAATCCAACCTTATATTGTGTGCTTTTAATCCAACTACATGCTGGGGTTAATTTCATGGAAAGAAAGGGTTAAAGTACAAAGATGAAGACATCACATACATTTCATTCAAACATTTTCATTTTCAATGTAACTCAATTTATTGTTTTGCTGTGTTTCATGCAATATTTTGTTATGTACAATAATAATAATTTTATCTTAATGTGTTGGCTCAAAGCAGTTTGGAGGTGTTGTTGCATTTATTAAAAATGTTTAAGAGATAATTTAATGGCACACTTAGATGTATATACTTTTGATTAAACTGATTAGAATTAGAGATTAAAATTGTTTTATTTTTTTGTGAGAGCATCTTATTGTATCATACATAAAATATGTACTAAAACATTTCAAAATATATATTTAAAAATACTCTAGAACAGCTATCTCCAAAATCTTTGATTATACAATAAATACTGGTTAATGTGACCTGACTAACATCTGTGTATGTAGTCGGTTTACTTAAGTAGATGGAGACCATATTCAGAGCAGGCTGGGCTGGACCTTTAAAATTCTGGTGTACTAATAGAACACAAGAAGAAAATATTAACATGAATAAAAAGGAATATATCAATCTTATATTCATATATTGACAGTCTTACATTTTATGGTACTAATAGAATTAATTTATCTCTGGCTGGTATCCCTTGGCCTGTACACAAGTCCGCGGCTCTTCATTTCTCTTATAACACCAGCTGGCAGTCTCCCTGATACCGATATAGCATAAACACCTTTACAAAACCGACCTGTAAATAAAATGTAATCAATTTCTTTTTTCTAATTAAAAACAAAAATCACTAGAGACCCAGTAGGTTGTGTAGTGGAAAGTACACGTAGAAGCTGTTTTTTCGTAATACTACAACCATTGATTGATCTGTTTCGAATCAGGGTGCCTAGTGTGAGTTTTGTTTACTATCCATATTCATTTGATTATAAACAAAAGAAATCATTTGATTAAGTTTACGAATTACAATTAACAATATTTAACATTATTTTGATAAAACACAAATTTTGAAAAAAAAATTCCACAACCAGGATTTGCTGGTTAGAACCATGATAGCTCAATTGTGAGAGCACCTGACCCGGTATGTCAGAAGGGTGAAGGTTCAAATCAAGAAAAAACATTATTTTAATACTTACTTATTCGCTGCCATTTGCAAACCCAACTGTCTTCAGGGCTCATGACAGCAATCATCCTGTACAATAATAAAACTTTAATTTCAAAATTACGTAATAAACATTTAATTAACTATAAGTATATTAATCATATTATATAGTATTGTAAATAGGTATTATGAATTTGGGAGATTTTCTTGATAAGCATTTTGCTATGTGAATTATTACATTTAATATTTACACCCTACCTATCAACAGGTAGATTAAGTTAGTATAAATATATTTTCATTTGAATAGCCAAGAGTTCAGTATCAAACAAAATAAATTATACATACCCATCAAAGTTGTTACTAGTGCAATCATATACATTATCTTTGTTGTTTTTCATGCGTAAAAATTCATCACAATTGTCACAGCCATCATATTCGAACTGATCAAAGGTCTGCAACGAATACAAATTATATCAACTAAAATAGTAAACAATGGTTAGGTAATCCTTAAAAACTTTCAAATTATAGATTTTTTTAAAATGGTATACGTAAAGAACATTAGGGGTCACCGGAGATCAGTTGTTGTTAAATTAGTCTGCATATTCACCTTAATAAGAGAGCAAACCAAACAGGCTCTGAGACCCCTCAAATCTTTAGGTACAGTTTCTAAAGACATTTTTGTTAATAGTGAATATAGTAGTTTGAGTTTTCTTTAAACTCAAATTTGAAATCGCAGTATTCGTAGTCAAACGAAAAATGGTTAAATTTAGTCTCAACAACAAGACACTGACAGTGACAATGATATGACATGACAACGGAGGAGTACAGAAGAGATGCTACGTACGTTACGCACGCTTAGGGTGCGTTCCGAGTCACAATTATATCGATAGCGCTACGAAAGCTCACAATCACAGCCGTTCCGATTAGGATATGGCGCTAAAACCGACAAATGACAGATGTTGAACGGATCGCTTGTTACCAAGCTTACGTTTTTTCATCACCACAGAATAGATAATAGTACTATTATTCATATAACCTCGAACTTTGTTTGTTTGTTGTTTTGAGTTTTGATTGTGGTTTACTTCAGTGCCATCTGAGCACCATGGATCACTGGCTTGAAATTATATTTGCTCTCGATAGCAATTTTTACTACTTTACCACTTTTGACATTGACAGCTAACTGACAGGAGGCTCACAGTAATTTCACTCCAAGGCATGGTCTTTTCTTTCTTTTAGTTGATGGCTTCGTGCGATTAGCACATTTAGCCAGTGTCAAAGTAATTTTTCTTACAAGTAATACATAAATATACAATATTTCCTTCCAGTCAGTATGATGATGAATGATAATAAAAATGAGAAATGAGAAATGATATACCCCCCAATCCCTCGAGTATCTCAGTAAAGATGTGGGACTTTACTAATTCCTCGGCGGACTTCTTGAGAGAATTTGAAAAGTAAAGTTGCACTGTTTTGTTTCATTTGCCAACACTCGTGCACACTTACGAACACTTAACGGTTAATAATCCACCATTATTTCACATTAATATTCTACATAACACAAATTTTAGAAAATAAAACAAAACCGCGGACATGACTCTTCATTTTCCCGCCAAGAAGTCCCAAGGCATGGTCGCTGTGAGCGCAAGATGGCGCAGACAATGACGTTATGAGTGACGATACGCTAGATTTCGTGAACGCGCTCACGGCAATTTGGAACGACTTATCGCGCTAATATCGATATAATCGAGACTCGGAACGCACCCTTAATAAACCGTCGTAGAAAATCAGTACTTAATAATCGATTATTACTATGATCTAATGTATTGTAACACTTATTTAGAACTGTGGACGTATCGTCTAATTTCAACCTCTATCATGATACCTTTTCTAAGGTATTGTCGCTTAATCATAAAATCATTCAAAAACGCTAGTAATTTCTGGTAGTTTTGTTGAAATCTATAATTTATTTTTTACATAATAAAAATGTTGGTAATTTTTAGTTCAGGGTGCCAAGTGCGAGTTTCATTCCCCATTCGATCACGTTAACGAAAAAGAGAATTTTATGGCAATATGTTAACTCTTCTCGTATGCCGCCAGGAGGCGCTGCTTTAATGCCATACTAATTTTTGTTTTCGTAAACGTAATCGAATGAATATGGATAGTAAACAAAACTCTACTAGGCGCCCAGATTGATGTTATGTTACGTAATCACGTTCCTTAACTTTATGGATAAATGTCGCATTGCACTTTAAAACAAACTGTTTTCTTTGACAGATTATCTGAAGAATTAGCAGTCGTTGATAAAACAGTAAGAGATGTTGAAAAATTTACTAATTTAGAGCAGGAAGAAGGGCCCAGAATCAATACATGAAAGAAATATTAATGACCAATGACTTGAAATTAATGAAAGGCTGACCATGATGTGATGAGATATTGAGACTCACCTAACCACTACAGTGGATTTAGAAAAAGTTATTATTCTTCAATTGCTCTGATGTAATCATGTCATACTACGCTTACTGATTTGTATGCTCAACATATTATTATATCATGTTGCTACTTATTTGTCGTCTAATTTACAGTTCTTTCCAGTGTTTTCGTTGTTAAAACGATTGGTATATCTGACCTCCGAAAAACTTAAGATAATGACAAAAATAGTAGATCATGTCGTAAAAAGATAATATCCCTTATATCTACATAAAAATGTAGGTTTCTTCATGTTGTTTTAACTACACTATTAACTATTATATCAATAATCACTACATGAGTTCAAAAACCTCAAACGATAACGCGTTTATCATCACCGTGCATCTGGCCTGACATAATATATGGTGTGAATACCAAATAATTATTTGGTGTTTGTTGTTTCAGAAATAAAAGCTATCATTGTTATTTTATCGAACTACTCTTCAATTAACTTCTTCACTTTGTTCAACTGATTATGATCGCTACGAACAACACTAATCATTATGTTTCTTTTTCCAGTTAGAGAAGGCAAAATGATATAGAACACGCAGTCTAATTATCGAATTAAAAAAATACATCTATATGGACGTTTTCTATATTATTTAATGTCAGCCACATCTACTATCTACTCGTATACTACGTATATCATATATACTATGGCTTTGGCGTAGGTATATCCTACAGCTTCTTGCGTATATCTATATAATATACTTAAAAACTTTACGATGCTGTCCTGTTTAGTGTCATCGACGCTGCTTCGGACGTGGGTCTTTTTTAAGAAGTTATAATTTTTGGTTGGGACTTCTTGGCGGGAAAAGTGAAGAGTCATGTCTGCGGTTTTGTTTTATTTTCTAAAATTTGTGTTATATCGAATATTAATGTGAAATAATGGTGGATTGTTAACCGTTAAGTGTTCGTAAGTGCGCATGAGTGTTGGCAAATGAAACAAAACAGTGCAACTTCACTTTTCAAATTCTCTCAAGAAGTCCGCCTGAGGAATTAGTAAAGCCCCACATCTTTACTGTACCGGTCAACGTGTGAAAGCCGACTGATAAAAAAAATTTTTTTTTTTTGAGAGAGATTGCTGATTGCCGCTGCGGCATTTTCAGCTTCACCGGGCTTTTTTGGGGGCGGCGAGGAACGTAAAGGGTCCCTCAATCCGTGTGAAACGAATCACCTTCAGAGGTTATCTAGAGGGAACGGCATCGCGCACTAGTGCGCGTCCCCGTGCCCTACTAGATTCTCCGAAAGGTTCGGATCGGATCGGGGAGCGGAGCAACCCGAGGGCGCCTCTAAAGGCACGGACCTCGGCTCGGGTTGACCGGATCGTGGAGGAGGAGAGAATCGCCCAGATACATGTCTGTACCTGGTGTAGAGCGAGTGTGAACCGGTTCTTCGTACCCTTGTTCTACGAGTACGGTGTCTTGGGCCTAAACTGGTGTGCATGTTTAGTGTATTCTGTAAATGTGTGCTGTCATTTAGAGGATCGGGCGGGGGATAAAGAAAATCCGATAACGTGTGCTTTTATAGGGGGTCAATAGGCCGCAACTTGCGACGTATCAAACAATTGAAACATCTTTTTCCTTACTTCTTCACTTAATCCGGGATAGCTCCTTAAATAGGTACTGGTGTGATTTAAATAAATATGGTATCAATTTAAAGTTAACAGTTTAACCTTTAAAATGGTACCATTTTTATTATTCTCAACTAGTTATTAAGTACTCAAGATCGCGCGGAGTCAATTCCAAGTAAGTGATTCCATGATTTAAATAAATATGGTATCAATTTAAAGTTAACAGTTTAACCTTTAAAATGGTACCATTTTTATTATTCTCAACTAGTTATTAAGTACTCAAGATCGCGCGGAGTCAATTCCAAGTAAGTGATTCCATACTTTTGCTCGCGAGTGTACTTTACGTACCTACTACTACTTATTAAACTTGGCTCAAACAATGTATAGAAAATTTTACAGTTCAAATAATTTGCAAGTAAGGCATTACTTAATACTTATTAATTTTCTCTTGATTTTGGATGGGATGAGTTTCTTTGAATTCAATTTAAATTAACTTTTTGGTTCATTACAAGTGTCTGCCTTATAACATACCTACCTGTTTGCCTAACCGAACCGAAAGGTAGGCTAGGTAAGGTAATAGACTACCATCATCATGTTATGGGTTGCCATTTTTTTGTGCAAATAAAGTACATACATTGGTTAATAAAAGGTTGAAAAAAATGTACATTGTGTCAAAATAAAGTACGATTATTTATTTTGCATAAATACATACTTCTCATTGCTTTTAGCAACTATTAACAAATAATTATCATTGCTAAATAGCAGCACAACAACCGTTTTGAGTGTTGTAAAAAGTATCCCAGAGTAATGAAATACTTATGTGAAATAAAGTATTTTCGCGTACTTTATTGTTCTCATAAAGTATAGAGTACAATTATCAGATATAAATAACGTACAATATTTTATAATAAAGTACGGGTGGCAACCCTACATTGAACTGCTGTTATGTAGCAGTCATTAGTACTTCATGGTTTGTGACTACGCCTATATTGTTCCATGTACGCGGAGTTTTAGCAGATAGACCGCGCTGTTTTTTTTATTAATACTAGGATAGATGCAGATAGATGCCTGCTGACGCAAAAGCCGGCGTCCATAGCGACCCCGATGCATGTAGTGTGTAGGGCTCTCCCTCTCCCCCAAGGAATGCCATTTTTAAACCGGTACTGCTGACTAATTATCATTCTATTATAACAAATAAAACGTACCTAAACCTAAGTTACCTAAGTGAGATTAAAAAATTGTCCCCCAGTCCCCAGATACGAAAAGCAAGGCGTACAAGAGGATGTATGCATACGCACATTATAAAAGCCTACACTTATCAACTCTTCTCTGCCAAGGATGGCTTGGGAGTTGGGATTGTGATCAATTAATGGCAAGCACCGAGTTCCACCCTACGACCCGGACAACCCGAACCAAGGTCCTAGTCTAGAGGCGCCTTCGGGTGGTTCTGCTCCCGATCCAATTCGAACCCCTCGGAGAACCTAGGGTACGAGGATACGCACTAGTGCGTGATGCCGTTCCCTCTAGAAAACTTCTGACGGTGCTTCTTTTCACACGGCTTGAGAAACTTGAGTTTCTCGCCGCCCCCTAAAACAGTCCGGTGAGGCTGACAATGCCGCCCAAGGCAATCAGCAAACTATCTCAAAAAAAACCCGAGTTCCACCCCCGCAACAGCCCGACCGCGGCGATATTGTGTGGGTACTATATACAGACGCCAAACCATAAAGTTTTATACCATTGTTAATGGTAGGTATGTGGTTGAACGTTTATTGAAGAAATTTTACAGTTTTAGATAAGTAGGTTGATGTGCACCATTCTCGATTGTATTAGAACTTTGTGATTGTATTAGAACTCTTAAATAAGCACCACTTTTTAAGATTATTCTTTTACCGTCCAAGCAGTTCGTCTCTAGAATTCGCTCATTTAAAGAGTTCGTGAAAAAATTCTACCTTTCCGATTGACCCTGTCCTGCTGCAAAACTGCCATAT
The DNA here is from genome assembly GCA_949315975.1 of Eudonia truncicolella. Taxonomy (NCBI): domain Eukaryota; kingdom Metazoa; phylum Arthropoda; class Insecta; order Lepidoptera; family Crambidae; genus Eudonia; species Eudonia truncicolella. Next base: position 12,723,898 of record OX438835.1, on the reverse strand, counting down.
CCGCTACTTTCCTACCTGAGACTACTACTATTTTGTTTAAGTAGGTTTATTTATAATATGGTATTTTTATATATTTATCATTATTATACTCTTTATTCATTTTCTTTCTTAGCCTAGGTTTGTTATAATATTAATATAAAAGTAAAATACAAAAGTACATACAAAACATAAAAATATTATAAAAAACCTAGCCTAGGGTGCCGCCGGCAACGGGGCAGGGCTCAAGTTGCCGGTGGTTAGGGCTGCAGAGACAGGAACCTTCGGACTATCCGCGCCGTGTCCAAGAGTACCGCCTTCTGTATCTGGCCCTTGATCCAACCATTAAGCGAGAGTCTCTTAAGGTGTTGGTCGAGACTCTTCGCTACCAGACCGTTTGCAGACACAACTATCGGCACAATGATTGTCGAGTCAACATCCCACATGGCGGTTACCTCGTGAGCCAAGTCAAGGTACTTGCTAGCCTTGTCCTTCTCGGCCTTTACGAGGTTCTCGTCATGCGGGATGGTGACGTCAACAAGCACTGCCCGGCGTTGCGATCGATCTATCAGCACGATATCAGGCCTATTAGCTATAATAGTCCTGTCCGTGATGACAGCTCGATCCCAATAGAGCGTGGCACGGCCGTTTTCGAGAACCGGCGCAGGTGTGTACTTGTAGTACGGCACTTCGAAGTCCACAAGACCATATAGAAGAGCAAGTTGCTGGTGAATAATCCTAGCTACCAGGTTATGTCTGTGCAAATACTCGCCATTAGCAAGATGAGAACAACCGGAGATAATGTGCCTGAGTGATTCCCCGGGACGGCGGCATGCCCGACTAATGTCGACCGTACCGTCCTTCAGGATATATCTCCGGTAGTTATTCGTCATGATAACTTCGTCCGCAATTGCACAGACAAAACCTTCGGTTTCTCCGAAGAGGTCTCCGAATCGTAGCCAGTTCACCGACGCGAGCAAATCTACATCGGGGCCCGTAAGCGCCTTGTAGAACCGCCCGTGTAGCTCCTTGCTCCTCCATACCGCCCTGCGGTCCTCTGTGCTCAGTACCACTGGTCTGCGCCAGTTCCTATTTGCCAAGGAGAGCGGAGTTAGGCCCCTGTCCATTGCTACCACATCCCGATGCATCCCACACTCGTTGTTGAGGAAATAGTCCCTAAGATTGCACACCTCGCGGTTGTGGAGGTTTTTGGCATTTAAAAAGCCGCGACCACCACACCTTCGCGGAATGTACAATCTCATAACAGACGAGCGTGGGTGTAGCATCCGGTGTGTGGTGAGCAATGCACGTACTTTGCGATCCAGAGCATCCAGCTCAGTCTGGGTCCACCTTAGTATGCCAAAGGAGTATATGAGTAGAGGCATCACCCAGGCGTTGAAAGCACGCACCTTATTACCCCCTGACAAAAGGCTGTTAAGCACTTTTGTCAAGCGGCAATAGAAGCGCTCCTTCACCGTCTGTTTAATGTGTCCTTCCTCAAAACCCAAAGACTGTGACATACCAAGGTACTTGTAGGTTTCTGCTTCAGATATTGACTTGAGGAACATTGTCTCAGAAAGCTGTAAATTCGGTGAATCTACAACTTTCCCCCGCTGCACATGCACGACCGCACATTTATCAACACCGAACTCCATTTTGATGGCACTACTGAAAACATGTGTTATTTTGAGTAGTGTCAGCAAATGTTGCTCATTCGGAGCGAATAGCTTGAGGTCGTCCATATACAGAAGATGAGAAATGACCTCACCCTCTCTCCGAAGCCAACAACCTAACCCTGAATCCTTCAGCAATGTGCTGAGCGGATTCAGGGCTAGGCAGAACCACAAGGGGCTCAGACTGTCACCCTGGAATATACCTCGCTCGATCCTTATAAAGTCCTGCGGCTCAGGGGGGTCATCCCTACCACCAGGTTGACGAAGGACTGTGGTCCACTGACTCATACATGCGCCTAAGAAGGATCTTAGAGTTGCATTGATTTTGTACAGCTCCAAGATCCTCCTCAGCCATGAATGAGGCACCGAATCATAGGCCTTCTTGTAGTCAACCCAAGCGGCCGAGAGGGCCCCCTTGCCCCGACGGACCATTTGGCAAACGGCCATGTCTATGAGGAGGAGCTCTTTAGTACCACGTGACCCAACCCTACACCCATTTTGAGCATTGGCCAAGATATTGTTCGCAACAATGTGCGCGTTAATTTTTGCTCTCAAAATGGATGTAAGGAGCTTGTAGATAGTGGGCAAGCACGTGATGGGTCTATAGTTCTTTGGTTCCGTGGTACTACCGGACTTATAGAGCAGGAAGGTTACACCAGTTGTTAAGGAATGCGGTAGGGTTCCATCTTCGAGGGCTTGTTGAAATTGCACCGCCAACCGTTCGTATGAACATCGCAGCCACTTCCACCAAAAGTTGTGCAATCCGTCCGGTCCCGGACTTTTCCAGTTCGGCGCCCTACGGATGGCACAACTGATGTCGTTGGGGCTGATGGTGATGGCCCCCATTGGCTCGATGGATTCACATTCACGTTCGACGGCGTTCATCCAATCGCCCTCGGTATGCTCGACAGGCACCGACCAAATACTACGCCAAAAGTTAACAATTGACGCAGTATCCGGCAGTTGCGCATCGGACACACGAAGATCAGTTCCCTCCCACTTTCGGTATACCCTCCTTTGGTCACTCTGGAAGTTGCGATTCTGCTGGTATCGGTCCACACGTTCCCTGTAGCGGCGAATACGGTTTGCCCATGCATAGACTTTCTGTTTCAGAAAGTCGATCCGCTCTGTGATACAAGCCATGTAATCGCATGGTCTAATACCAGTCCCAGCGAAGGCTTGGCTCACAAAGCGCATGACTCGGGGCCGATGATTGCCCCCCCTGAAGCAGATTAGCTTTGCAATGAGAGTCCTAAATGAGTTGATACGCCGCTCGATCCGTACTTGCCAGGCGGGGACACCTCCGGCAGTCCTAGGTGCACGGTCAGCGTCCGGAAACTTGACTCGAGCAACACGGCACGCCGTGATGGCCCCGCAATACACGATCGAGTGAGTATCATCTAAACCTACGCTGTCCAGTAAATACGGGGCAAGTAGGTCATTCAGGGCTCCCATTATCGCTAGATTACGTCTATTCATAGGCAAACGTGGTAATCGCGGCCTAGAGTTTTGTGTTGAGCGATACCGCATAATCGCCTCTTCCAGAGCCCTCCTCAGTTGCTCATTGGCTATGGTACTCACACTCGCATAGTCCTCCTCATCGGGGCTAGGGTCAGCCCGCGGCGCCTCCGATACCAAGTTGGATGTGGGCATCGTGTTCGGCAACGTAGCGGGCGGGTCCTGCGCCGAGGCGTAGGTCCCACGAGCGGAGAGGGCCTCTAGGCGAAGTCGATCAAGTGTCGAGTCGTCCAGCCGCCTCAGCCGTTGGATGGCACGCACTTGATCCGATAGCCTCTGCGCGGTCACAGTTATAGTTGGTTCAAGGGCCCGAAACAGAGGCAGCATCCGGTCACGATATGCAGACAGCCTGGTTCCCCCCTCTGTAGCCTCATAGTATGCTCGCATGCAATTCTCGTTCATAGTTTGAATCCATCGCATGCGGCGCACTAAACCACCGGTAGCGGGAGCCGAAGGCGGGGCATTGTGTCCCGCAGGCCCCAAGCGTGCCGGCAGCGGTGGTCGTCCCCGTCGCGCAGGTGGTCGTGGCGGCGGTGGCGGCGTCGGCCCGCGCTCGTCCCTCGATCCGTCGGTGTCGGCTGCGGTGGCAAAATCGTCGGCCGATGACGCACCAGACGGAGAGTTGGACGAGGCGGACGAGGATAGCGGTCGTGCGATTTGTATGTTATGGTCCGGATTTGCCTCTCGCTGTCTGCTCCTTGTAATCATTCTTCAAAATAATTATAAAAAACAAAATCATTTTTTCAATAAAAATATAGAAAATTGATAAAAAAAGCAATTGACAGCGTCAACGGACCATAGATATTATTATTATTATTATTATTATGCTTAATTTATAAAATACAGATTATTCTAGTATGTTTTAATAGTTTCGCCTCTGATCTTACAGTTTATTAGCTCTCTCCACCAGACTGGTTGTCTGGAAGAAATCGCTTGAAAGCGTTAAGACCGCCAAATTGTAACTTTGTAAATTACTTATTTTTGTTCATGTTTATGTTTTATAGTGTAGCAATAAAAGTGTTATCTATCGATCTAAATTGAATTTAAAAAGACGAAGATATACCTAACACGTTGATTTAAGGCCGCATGAGCGTTCAGAATCGGGACGAAAACTAAGTTGAAATAATTCAGTAAAGAAACCACCACGGTAGCTTAGTAACACTAAATGATAAGGATAATAGTTTAATAGTTGCGTTGCGCCGTCTTGGGAAAGTATGTAGGTAATATGGAATAATGTACTCGCTGTCTACTTTACGACATAAATAATCAGTTTCGTTGAAACAGCAACGCCAGATTGTTGTTTATCGTATGTGTGTAGATTTGTACTATAAAATAATAGAAATCTATGAATGAACGGGTGAGAGGTCACGCCCCCTGACGATGACGTCACGCGCACATCTGCCCCGGCCGCTGCGCGTGCGCGCTCTTGCGGCCCCTATTTACGTGGTAATCCGTTACTGCGTAGTAAAATATTCATTAAATCGGAGAACTGAAAACGTTATTATATTAATGCGCAGTTTATCGAGTAACCTATTACATCATGGATGCGGCATAGCTATAACTATAAGTTAATAGCAAAAGTTTATCATGTACCTACTTAGTCATCATCACCATCAGCTCATTGTTATGTCCCCACTGCTGGGGCATAAGTCTTGCATAAGATGGATAGGGAGAATGGCTATAAATCGGGTTCCTTCTATATGGCAGAATTTTGTTGTTCCGAATTTTATTTGGCATAACACACTTGGCATAATTTTCTTTAAACGAATATGTTCAATGCATAAAAATCATTTAGTATAATTATTATTTGGTCGAATGTTTATATGTCCGAATTCCCAATGGCATACTTTTAAGATGGCAGATTTTCCCTAGGCATAATTTCATTTAGCAAAATTTCATTACGCATAATTTCGTTTAGCATAACACTTATTTAGTGCGACGATTACTTTTAGGGTAGGTACTGCAAATAACTGTTTTATTTAATTAATGGAAAATGGAAATTAAACATAAACATTTTTAATGACAAGGTTGGTGTTATGTACAAAATTGTGACGTCTCAATAATGTATCGGTATTCTGATTTTTGACATTAGGACTGTGGGAAACTCAGTACTCAGAGGGGAAACTTGTCTAAATAAGACCACAGACACACGATTGTGGACATTTTAAAATAGCAGAATCTAACTAAAGGTTCGGACTTCTTGGCGGGAAAGTGAAGAGTCATGTCTGCGGTTTTGTTTTATTTTCTATTTGTGTTAGGTCGAATATTAAGGTGAAATAATGGTGGATTATTATTATTAACCGTTAAGTGTTCGTAAGTGCGCATGAGTGTAGGCAAATGAAACAAAACAGTGCAACTTCACTTTTTAAATTCTCTCAAGAAGTCCGCCCGAGGAATACTCGAGGGGTTGGGGGTATATTATTTCTCACTTATCATTTCTATTATCATTCATCATCATCATACTGGAAGGAAATATTGTATATTTATGTATTACTTGTAAGAAAAATTACATTGACACTGGCTAAATGTGCTAATCACACGAAGCCATCAACTAAAGGAAAAAAAAACTAAGGGGTCACCGAGGAGAGTGGCATAATATTAAACTAAATATTTACATCACGTACCTACATCACCAGCTCATTTTATGTCCCCACTGCTGGGGCACGAGACATACTATGGATGGATAGGAAGAACGGGACATAAACCACCACGCGGGCCCAGAGCGGATTGGTGGTTGTTACCGACGTGCCTTCCGAAGCACGGAATTTATTTTAAGTTTAATAAAATAAATCCTTATTCTTCTTGGCAAGAGAGTAAAAAAAAAGTCGTCGTAGGTAGTAATCAGATTACCTATAGTATTTCATTCTTGTATCTAATGGGTACCTAACCTAGGTAGGTATAGGTACTAATAATGCTAATAGCATCTGGAATCGCTGAATAACAACACCTGGGTATAGATTATTCAAAACACGAAAATAACATTTAAATAGCAACCGTAAAATGTTATTCGCTGTAATTTGAATATCACGGATCGTATAATGCTTTTTTGTCAGCCACCTACCTACGCAGTATTTTTGATTTGAAAGTTAAATGCTGCATTCCTATTTATAACCATGAGTTAGTCTTATAGTTACATTTTTTAAGTTTCTTAACAGACATTACGGTATGTTGAATAGAGCCTAAGGGCCTTATAAATAAACAAGGAATAAGCTTGCAATAGTTATTCCGTGTTTTGTCTGTTTTACTCTACTCTTAAATGAAGTATATATGACAGGAACAAAACACGGGATAACTATTCAAGAGGGTAAGGATATAGAAAATGGTTCAAGTCCTGATTTTACATACAATCATTACTCGTAGTGTGTTGTGAGTTTTGTTTCCTTTTTGATCAATTTTGTATGGTAAAATTTGGATCTAAGTGCGGATCTAAGTAACCAATTTCAATCTAGTTACTGAAATTGGTTAGTAAAAGTCACACTTACTGCTTTACCCCGCGGCCCGGCCGTTTCAAAGTAGGTAGGTACGCGATAAAGAACGCTGTGGATGTGCAAGTTTTATTCTCCATGCGATACAATTTCTCGTTCCGTTCCACGATAATGCAGCATTTCGTAATCTTTAGATACGCAGACATGCAGCTTATTAAAAAACCTTCCCAATTCTTCTTTATATAAGCGATGTAACAAGTATTTGTGTTGGCTACCATTTTTTTTATATAGTTTGCTGATTGCCTCAAGGCGAGAAACTTAAAGGGTTCCTCAAGCCGTGTGAAATGAATCACCTTCAGGGTGCGAGTTTCATTTGACATTCGATTACGTTCACGAAAACGAAAATTAGTATGGCATTGAAGCAGCACCTCCTGGCGACATACGAGAAGAGTTAAGATGTTGCCGAATGAAAGTAGCACTAGGCAAGCGGAGGTTTTCTAGAGGGAACGGGATCACGCACTAGTGTATATCCTCTTACGTTATACGAAGAGGGCCAAATAAACCTTATTTAAAAATCTTTTCTCCTTTTTTAAAAATGTTATTTTTTTTGTAAAATTGTCTATTACGGAACCCGCAGATCCATGGTGTAGCGACTCGTGGTTTAAGTGGGTTTCTCTTCCTCCCAGACCCGACCAGCACCTAGGATCACAATGAGTAAGTTTCTACCTTCTTAAAGTATCATCTCGACTTAACACAGTAATGAGGTTTACCATTTGGGACGTTTTCCAAACGGAATGTAGCCGATTTTCCATTTATATTAAACTCGCGCCAATAGACAAGGAATGCTTCCTAAGAGGAACCTTAATTTTAAAAGTCTGAGTTTTGGTAACCATGTCGCGGTACCTTGATTACCAGATAGGTGAATCGGGACGAGTGGCGCCACGCTTTTTTGATTTGCTGCTTTAATTAAGTTGCATCATGAAATATTTATTTGAATTCCAATTCAATCAATTACCACTTTTTAGGGTTCCGTAGCCAACAAGGAACCCTTATAGTTTCACCATGTCCGTCTGTCTGTCTGTCCCCAGCCTAGCTCATAAACTTTTAGTACTACCTTAGTACTAAAAAGCTGTCATTTGGCACGGATATACATTTTGATGACGCTGACAAAGTGGTGAAGTAAAATTTTGAAAAATATTTTTTTTAGGTTACCTCCTCTACGCGTGTAGTGGGGATGTAATTTTTTTTCTTGTCTACCCCATAGTGTGGAGTGTCGTTGGATAGCAATTTCAAAAATATTGCGGGTTTGTGAAAACAGTTTTTTTATTGAGGCATGCATCCGTTTGTGAATTATTAAGCTTTAAAGTGCAAAATTTTGTTAAGGGGACTCTAACAGCCAAATGGTTGTTTTAGACACGTGAAAAAATTCACGGTAGTTGTATACATGACGAAGTTAAAAGGAAAACTATTACAGCTAAGTAGGCTTTATAAGTTTACGAGTAACAGCCGACCAACTTATAAAATGTACTTGGCGCAGTACAAATTCCTCATTGGGAACTACTTAAATAACGTTGTCATGCGCGTGGCCCGACACGCACTTGACCGGTTCTAATAATGTGTTTCAAATAAAGCGCCGGCCTGTTCGTGTATACTTACATGGGTGGGTATACCAATGTACTCGTATTATGGCCATAAAAGTTAGAAATAAGTAGATTGATCTATTATCATTCATCGTCATCACACTGGAAGAAAATATTGTATATTTATGTATTACTTGTAAGAGAAATTACTTTGACACTGGCTAAATGTGCTAATGGCACGAAGCAATCAACTAAAAGAAAAAAAAAAAGTTAACTCTTCTCGTATGCGCCAGAAGGCGTTGCTAAAATGCCATAATAATTTTCGTTTTCGTAAACGTAATCGATTGGATATGGATATTAAACAAAACTCACACTAGGCTCCCTGAGCTCTCATGGGAAAACAACATCTTGAGTATTTCAACTAACTACTGTCCATCATCAAAATCAAGCTATCGCTACAATAGAAAGGTATTTGCTTATGCGGGCACATGCCGGTTGGGTTGGCACATGTAACGGTTGTCTGCATCGGAAAATTGCTGTATTTATTTTAAAAACAATATTCTTTTTATAATATTTAAAAAAAATTCTAACACACTTTGCCCAACCGAGAATCCGGATATCGAACCGAACGCTTTGCCATATCGGCGAGACAGAAATATATGTATCTAGTTATGTACAAATTATAATCAAGACACACGTGGACCGTCATAATCATAAACGCAATCAAGATAGGTATAATAAAATCGTCTTGAACGATAGCATCTAAAAAGTAAATGTTCTAATTGACCCGTGATACGACTCCCGGATCTCGATTAAAGGTTTCACTATCACCGAACTCATTATTTTGTGCCGTAAGTAGTGCCTAAATTGTGTTTTAAATTTTTTTAAAGTAATTTTTATTAAAAAAAAAAATAAAAAAAGTAAAGGTAGGTTGGATTCGACTTGATTTGAATTAGACCTAAAAATATAATACTTATGGAACGTTTATTGTTCTTTTAAACATATTTTACAAATATTTTATTTTATTTCTGCCGTTGGATGCGAGCAGCACAAACCGTTTGGTGTGGAGTTCCTTTGTCCAGCAGTGGGTGTGTTTTGGCTGAAATAATGATGATGATTATGATTTTTTGTAAAGAATAATGTTCGCTTTCTGCTTGCTTAGGTTACCTTAAAAAACATTGTTTTCTGTTTCATGCCAGACAAGACCGCACTATTAGCTAATGAGCATATATATTGAACGGGATTACACACCTGCCTGAGCACGGAGCTTGGCAATGACTATCGATTCTAATATGTCCCTCCCCCCGGTTTAGTGACACGACAATTCTAAGGCAGGTCAGTTACAATACAATACACGGTAACAGTTCCAAGAAAACTCATTTAGCTTGGTCTTTGACATATCTAGGTACTTTAATCTAGATACTTACCTTATATAACTGGTTACTTATATATATAGCGTTTGAGGTGTATACTGGTGCAGATATTGTCATCCTACTAATATTATAAACGCGAAAGTTTGTAAGTATAGATGGATGTTTGTTACTCTTTCACATAAAACTACTGAATGGATTTTAATTAAACTTTCCTCATATACAGACCATGACCCAGAACAGCATATAGGATACTTTTTTTTTTTTACTATAGTCATCGCGAACGAAGTCGCGGGCAACAACTAGTGTTTAATAAAATCCCCAACGATGTTTGTTTGTCATTCAATCTGGTTTTGTAAATAAATATTTTTATCCTAGTGCGTTTATTTTATTTTATTTTTTCCCACCAGTATACTGGTAATACTGGTGTACATAAATAATAAATAAATAGTAAAAAACGTTTATTTTCTCTTCACATTAAGGAGTTGCAAAAGGCTTAAAATATACTATTAAGATACATAGCATCGTATCATTTGTGCGAGACTGGTGGTTAAAATAGGTTGCATAAGAAACCTGTAAATCAGGTCACCAGATACATGGTACAATATATTGTTACTAATTTAACGTCTTTGTTTTCATCAAGAGGTGCTGCTCCATTGCCATACAAATTTTACATTTAAAAGCCTCTTTCTCGGACTGCCTATAATTCTAAAAGCTGATTACTTGGTGGGTGCAAAGTGTGAGTTCTATACAACATTCGAACATGTTAACATAAAGAAATACAATTACTTATTTAAAAAACTTATTTGGACCAAGAATTCCAACTTTGAAACCAACAATATTGAATTTTTTTTTTGAGAGATATTGCTGATTGCTTTTACGGCATTTTCAGCTTCACCGGGCTTTTTTGGGGGCGGCGAGGAACGTAAAGGGTCCCTCAAGCCGTGTGAAACGAATCACCTTCGGAGGTTATCTAGAGGGAACGGCATCGCGCACTAGTGCGCGTCCCCGTGCCCTACTAGATTCTCCGAAGGGTTCGGATCGGATCGGGTTCAATATTGAAACTACAAACTTTCTATTTATAAAAGTTTCCGAGTAGATCTAAATAGTTAGTAGAAACCACAAAAGGGTTGTTCGCGAGAAAAGTGTTTTTAACGTCAAATCCATGGTACTTGCTCATTATCTGAAAAATATAAAATAACGAATAAACGACCAAAACATCATACCCCACTTTATCGTTGAGGAGCCTCAAGGATTTATATATCGCTCAGAAAAAATATAAAATTTTTTGAAGCCAGAGGTTCTGATTTAAAAGGCAAAACATATAGTATATAATCTTAGAGCATTATGCTCTAAGTATAGAATAGTCATCTCATTGGTTGTTTACACTGCCATGCCAGTCATGCCACTTGTTATCCCTGCATCAAACTGAGGCTAACTGGTAGAGAATGCCTAAGGCTTTAGGCCCATCTTTATAGAAAATTGTGCATGAAGTATTTTAAATAGATAAATAAAGTATGTACGCATATTAAAATACATAAACATCGATGATCGGATAATAAGTACTCATGTTCATCACACAAACACTTGACCACTTCGTGATTCAAACCCAGGACCGTAGGATTTGCAATCAGGGTCACTAACCGATAGACCAGAGTCAGATTTATGACTGCAAAATCGAATCCATGGCATACAATCCATGTGTTTGACGCCATGGATCTGACAACAATTATATTTTTGCATACTTACTAAGAAGTTACCGTTTACTTATAGGTAAACGGTAATATAGCTGTCGGGATATTGTTACATTATAATGAGGATATATCCTCAGATAGCTAAAAAACATATGGTACGGCCAGTTTTGATGAGTACTTACTGACATTTATAATCGACATATAAGTTTGACTTACTAAGGTGTAGGTAACCAACTCCCAAAAGTTTTGGTGCTAACATAATCGACACAATTTTTTTTCCATTAAAAATAATATGGCTTAACTGGGTGCTCTTCAACGACCAAACACTTAAACGTCTATCGCATATTCACATCAATAAAATAGTTATGCCCGTTTTGATGCGCGCCAACTCCCTAACTCGAAAATAAAATTCAGCTGAACCATACATATTGGTTGATTGAATATTGATGTTTTGTATGGAGTAGCTGAATTTTATTTTCGAGTTAGGTAATTGGTCCAATAGTAAGACTTGTTAGTTTGTTTCACGGGAGTCATCTCAGAAGGTTTGGGCGGTGATAAAAAAGTCAATCTATATATTTGATTATTGGGTTCTTATTCTTTGTAATGAATGATGTATATATTATCTTAAACACATTAATTTACATATAGGATATATCTAAAGCGGAAAGCGTAGTATGGGCAGACCTCCAACAAGGTGGACCGACGATCTGGTGAAGGTCGCGGGAAGCCGCTGATGCGAGCAGCACAAAACCGGTAAAAAAAAAATTCAAAATTGAAAATTCAAAATCATTTATTCAGTTTAGGCTACAAGTAGCTCTTGTGAATGTCACTATGCCATCGGTTCGTAAGTCTACTCTGGGCGGGAGATCTTGTACTGAGAAGAACCGGCAACAAACTCAGCAAGTGTCCAGCTCTTTTCTCCCTTACAGCGTCAAAAATATTGGAAAATGCCCAATCATAGCAGGACACTTTCCATTACAAATAAACACAAAATTATAGAAGACAACCACAACATGTGAAAAAAAAATCACAAAATAAAAAAAAACTAAGTTAACAAATTTACATCAGGTAAAAGTTTCAATTTACACAATGTCATACAGTACCACTACAGTACTCTAAATAATATTAAAAATAAGGTAGGAATAAGGTCGTTGTGGAGATCCTTGGGGAAGCCTTTGTCCAGCAGTGGATATATCTACGATAGGATAATGCCGCAAGTAGGGCGCGTATGTATGACACGTAAAAACACCCCTTTTTGAAAGGTTCAAATATGACTTAATGAATTAAATTAGCAATTCTGCAGTTTTACTCAGCATGCCACGGTAGCATTTTAGTTCGTCCACCTCTTAAAAGTTAATTTAATTTTAAAATATAAGTAGTACCTAGTTAATAATATTGATTATATTGTGCTGTGTGAGACACAACAAAGTAAGCGCTCCAGGAATAACCTACCTTTGGGAGATACAGAGTACGTATAAATAGTGAGTAGAAAACATAAAATAGATTAGTCAACTGCATTTATAAGACTTAAAACCTTCCATAGTGGGACTTTCCAGCGTTTTTTTTTAATATTTCTACTAGCTATTTAGATATAAACTTCATTAATATTGTGTTTTTGGTTTGAAAGTATTGAAACTTCGAAGTTTGTATGAGATACCGAACTGTGTTACGCTCAAAGGGAGCTTTAAATAAAAGGCGTTGAGCTTACGCAGCGGTTGCGCGACGGCGGCGGGCGCGGCGGGCGAGTGTGGCGTAGGTATACGTGACTCACGCAGGAGTAGACGTGCGCGCAGACAGACATAAATCAAGCGGTTTACAGTTTTATTATTGTATGTGAGATCTGTCCACCTCTTCATGTTCAGTTTTACGTGGAGTCGTAAAATGGACATTTGTTTGGGTGCATTTACTGAACGGCCGATGGACGTTTTGCCACTAAAATTGGCTGCGGCCCAGTGTCTGCCGTCGTCCACCTGGTTTCGCCTCTTTACTGTTGCCCTTGCGATAAATTTATTACTCCTTTTCGCTTTAATCTTCGGAGCTTTTACTGTTTATTTTTAACGTTTGAACTTTCTATTTCTTACCTTGAGGTACTCTTCATGACATCACGAATTCGCTGGATTAACGGAAAACTCTACATTATGCAATGTTCTAATGTCGAAGAGTTACACATCCATAACAGGTTGCCTAGGCCTAGTTTTATTTAGCTATTCGAATACGTTGACGAAAAAAAAAAATTCTGCGGCATACATTCTACTCTCCTCATTTGTCCCAGGAGGCACCGCCCGCCGTTTCAATGCCATTCATATTACCTTTTTTAAAATAAACTAGGACTAAGTACATTGTATTGCATCGTCTAACAAAACAACGAATAGTAGAAAATGCAGATCACCGCTAGGCACCCTGGTATAGGCAGAAAACCGCTGCTAATAAAGAGGCGAAAGGTCAGCACGAATTCATCAATCATCAACAGCTCATTTTACGTCCCCACTGCTGGGGCACGAGTCTTCCCTATGGATGGATAGGAAGAACGGGCCATAAACCAACTCGCAGGCTTAATGCGGATTGGTGGTTGTTACGACTGCTAATGCAGCCGGGACCAACAGCTTTGCATGCCTTTCAAAGCACGATTGTTCTCGTTTCGTTAAACTGTTTAAGCATTTTTGAATAAAAGTGCATTACCGCCAACTTCGTCTACTCTATCAATCACCGCTCCCTTTATCACGTGTACGTGTAAATCCGTTATAAGACCTGGTGGAATATCTTCAGACCGGGTGATCTTACAGGTTTTTTTGTAGAGAGTTCTATGATGCCTCAGGCGGAATTTTTAACGTCATCGGACTTTTTGGTCAAGCCGTGTGAAACGAAACACCATCAGAGATTTTCTGGAGGGAATGACATCAGTACTAGTGTATCTATCCCCCACTGGCCTTGGTCTAAGATCAGTACGATGTTCTTCTTCCCGGGCTTCTTTTTCCATGTTTTTATTTGGGAAATCTCAGGGATGATGTTGAGGAAAAAATCAGTCAGAAAGAAAAAGAGAAATATCGTCTCTACGAGTAATCAACAAAGTGATTAGTCATTTGTATAAATAAAAAAATCAGCAGCGTGCGCCTAACTTTTTTCGTATGCGGCGTTATTTTTAAACTATGTTGTTGTTATATTTATAGCTTTATTAATTTCTCATATCGTGTGCCAGCTTGGATTTTGCGTTTCAATGCACTCGGTTGCACTTACTGGCACCTGAATGCATTATTCTTGGAATAGACAGTTCACTGTCTGTCAATCCTATGTTATGTCAATAGTTAATTTTTCCAAGCGGTCGATACGTCAAGGTCTACGGAATATATGGTCTATGGAAAGTCTTGTATCTGTAATTGATATTAATTGTTACCAAATAGCTATGCATGCCATTCTAATGTCGAGACATACCTACTATTACTGCAGCTCAAATATTCATTGTTTGTAAATATTATTCATTTATTTTGAAAATGGAAAATAAGAATTTGTAAATTTCGTTACAGTTTTTCCTCGTGTCAATACCTTTTTTAGATGGGATACTGCATTATGTAAAGTTAGAACCCGACTGACATTTTTGCATTGAAATACATTATGCATTATTTTCCGTTTTAAAAATGAAATAGGTGGTAGGTAGGTACAGGGTCTCTAAAATGTTTTAATTTTTAGAGTTATAAATATAATGAAATTTTCGAGACAATAGAACGAAGCTTAAAAAATTTAAATAAATTTAAAATTTAAAATTATTTATTCAGTTTAGGCTACAAGTAGCTCTTGTGAATGTCATTATGCCAAAATAATAAAAATTATTAACATCATTGTTAATTTCAATATAGGTACCTACCGCATTTTGGATCAACAGTTCATAAGATTTATCCGGTTTTCGCCCTGCTCACAGTACCAGTACAGCTCTGCTTAAAGTGACTGAGAATGCCAGAGAGAGTATGGAGTGCGGCAGGGTCACCGTGTTGGTCCTTATTGACTTCTCCAATGCTTTCAACACGGTTGACCATGACTTGTTACTCGCCATGCTATCCCAACTTAGTATTTCATCGATGGCTCTGGATTGGTTCTCGGCTTATCTTCGCAATCGTGAGCAAGCCGTTAGAGTTGATCGCAAATTCTCGAAATGGAGTACTCTCTTAACTGGTGTACTACAAGGAGGTATCCTGTCCCCGCTTTTTTCCCCCTTTTTATTAACTCCTTAACTCCTCTTATTCGCTGTTCTCACCATTTGTATGTGGACGACCTGCAATTGTATCGTGATAGTCGTGTTACTGACATTGACGCCGCTGTAGCTGCTTTGACGGACGATCTGCGGAGTGTAAGTGATTGGTCGACGCGGTATGAAGTAACGGTGAATCCTATGAAGTGCCAGGCCATAATTATTGGTAGTCAACGTCAGCTGTGTAAACTTATGTCTCACCTGTCACTTATAACGGTGTTGACATTCCTTTCTGCTCCTACGTCAAAGACCTTGGTTTGCAAATTGACAGCACACTCAGTTGGTCTTCTCAAGTCACCGAAGTAAGCCGGAAAGTCACCGCTGCGCTACGTTCTCTCTACAGGTTTAAGAACTTCCTGCCTCACAAAACCAAAGTTTCACTCGTACAAGCCCTTATTCTCCTAATTATTGATTATGCTGATGTTTGCAATCCCGATTTGAATAAGGACCTTCTTAATAAATTGGATCGTCTTCTCAATCACTCAATACGCTTTATTTTTGGTTTACGCAAATACGACCACATATCTTTCTATCGTCTTCAGCTTAAATGGCTGACCATCCCGCAACGTCGTAAGTCTAGAATTTTAACAACTCTATTTTCTATTCTAAATGAGCCTAATTCTCCTTCTTACTTAAAATGTAGTTTCAGTTTCCTTAGTTTTACTCATGCCCGCCAACTTCACTCATCAAATAATCACCTTCTAAACTATTTACTTTTTTACTTTGAAAGCCAAAGGCGCCTATTCAATATCAAAAACTACCATCATTAACATCTGATCATAATATTTTTACAAATACTAAAGACCAGTTAAGAAGTAGGCAAGCTATTTATAAAATGTTTTTGTTTTGTTTATATAATTTTAACGCAAATTTTGTTGCGAAACAAATTACAAAAACACAAATATTGAAAAAATGTTTTGTTAATGATGGTAGTTGTTGACATTGAATAGGCGCCTTTGGCTTTCAAAGTAAAAAAGTAAAAGTGTTGAATACATTCAAAATTTCGGCGGGCTGGTTAGAACCACGATAGCTCAATAGGAAGAGCACCTGACCCGGTATGTCAGTAAGGTGCAGGTTCAAATCCTGCTCATGAAAATTTTTTCAACATTTGTGTTTTTGTAATTTGTTTCGCAACAAAATTTGCGTTAAAATTATATAAACAAAACAAAAACATTTTAAGACCTTGTAAATTTATTCTTAAGTTCTTATTTCATACAGATTCATCCCCCTTTCAGATTTTACACTTTAAAATTAGACCCGTAAATGAACTCACCTGTAAGCTAACACGCTTGCGCTAGGAACTTACGTATGGGTTTAAGATAATAATATTCTAACGGTCTATGGCATGGATGCACAGACTTATTAAGACTAGGGGCCACTCGGGCAAATTATGAACTGATGGTGGGCCACCAGAAGTATAGGTAATTAAAGACAATGAAAAATTGATAATAATGTATTCAGAACTCAATATTTTCGAATGTACGAGAGTATTATTTTTGCTGTCGGCGGGCCACCAGTATTCGACCGGCGGGCCGCATGCGGCCCGCGGGCCGTAGTCTGTGCATCCCTGGTCTATGGCCTATGGGAATGGAACAGCTGACGGACGACGGACGGTTTCTGGCATTTAATCCGTACGCTACCGATGAAGTTAATGATTAATGACGATGACGTGACGACGGATGCTTCAAAGTTACCATTCATTTGTAGCTGTACTTAGAACCTATATTTCGTTAGTAAGCCATAGCCCACTTATTGAGCCTACTTATCTGTCCGATACTAAATGAGCTGCTCATTGCAGTGATAACAGCCATAATATTTATGTAACTGTGGAATATTAAACGGAAAGATAAACCTTTCGTATAACTAACACAAGGTTTTTAATGGAACATTTTCCTGATCGAAACATACATTTTGCAAATGGAAGCCTGGCCTATAGTTTAAAAAAGTGCAAGAAAAACCTTGTGAGTGAGTGCCACTGTGCCACTTTGGGTACACCACTGTAATTTCCTCAAAAACATATAAGAGTATATTCACTTTTTTGTTATTATGCAATTTTTTGAATTATAAAAGAATACAAAAGTTCCCTGTGGGGAAATCCACTGAGAGAAAAAAACCCCACTCCTAGTGATGAATATTATTCAGATAAAAAAGTTAAATGCACATTTTTTTCTCATCAAAACGTTTTTGTAAATGCGTTTGTTGTAGGCCAGACTGTTATCTAGCAAGCAGTTCTAGCAGTTCTCTAGCAGTCAACTTCCCTCTGGAAGAGGACTACCCGTCAGCTTGTGTAGCGTTAGTCTAACTTTTTAGTTGAGGCACGTTGGGGCGATATGAAGGCCGAGCGCGCTTATAAGAGCCTAATAGTGTATGCTTTGCGGCCTAGAGCCGAATCTCGGTAAAGTCTCCTTGAAACTATTATAGATAGCGTTTCCACGAAAATCGTAGAAAAATTACGCTTTTCAATATGATCCAATGCGGTATCATTCACCTTACACCTTTGTTTTTACACCGGAAAATATGTTCTCTGACCGTCTTGATGGGGCTGCTGCAAGCGCCGGGAGGTGTGTGGGGATGGCGGTCTTCCCGACCTCCTAAAAACCAAGGAAACCCGTCGGCCGCTGAGCATCCGAGTACTCTAGTCGTTCACAGCCCGCCGCGATTCACCTTGCACCTTGCATAGTAGAATTGTGCCTCGTGCCAGTGCGAGATTTTTGTGCCATTCTATTACGCACGTTATCGAAAACCAAAATTTGTATGGCTAAATTCTCCTCGTTTGTTATAAAGAGACTACAATGCCATAAATTATTCTTGTCTTTGTGAAAAATAAAACTCATAGCACCTTTTCTTTAAAAATAAAGCCTTCTATGCTTTGCTGTGAAGTGTGAAGTTGACTGTAAAAAATAATTAAAAAAACTAAAAAACTTAACTTATTATTCTTTAATTACTATAAAGAATAATTCTAAATAGTAACTATTGCTATACCGAAAAGATATTATGAACAGTAAACACAGCAAAAATATTATTGACAGGTCAAATAAAAAAATAACGGTTCATGAAAAGTTATTACGTTTGTTAAGTTATAAAGGTTCTTTCCACTTATAACCCCAAAGGCGGTGGACTGGAAATGTTTAGAGCAAAATATCTAATTATGTACAAAAATATTTACTTAAAAGTTGTGGCAGGCTAACAACCTATAAACAATAATGTTATCTATTATAGAGATATTAGTTGTAATTATTACTTCTGTTACGATATTTGATTTTTGGAGCTCTACTGAGTCTAGTATTGATACACCGAATGTTTTTCCGCGAATATGCGGAACAGCTATATATATATACCTAGTAGTAATTACTAGTAGCTAGTAATTTAAAACTATTCCAGCTTACACTGCTTAGTTTAGCCCGGCCGCCCCGGATTCAAGTTTGCTAATTCAATAACGTGCCAATAATGTGTCGGTGGCCTGATTTTGGCATTACGACTTTAAACTATTTTCAAAATCGACAAAGTTTTCGAAAAGACATACGATTGTGCATGATTGTAAATAGCAGATTCTTTCATCTGTCATACATAGATGCCCGTGATTTGTCGTAGATGCTATTACAGAGCACATATTTTGACATCCTATGAAATTTTCTATTTGATGCGGATTTATAATACTTGCTAGGTCTGTTTATACCTTGTTAACTTATTAGTGTCTCCCTTTCTCTCGTAGAAATCTGTCTATTAATAAAAGATAAAAAATAAACGTGTCGGATGGATGATGCAATCGCGTCAGATGCACTGTCAGGAAGGGCCCGGGGCCCGCGTCGTCGAGGGCGGCTTGCCCAGGCTACTGTCTTCTACGTTCATATGTATTGTATTATAGTAATAATTAACACACGCCAACTACTAAATGTAAAATAATAAATTAAATATTCAAAATATCTTTTAAAACTAAACTTTGTAGGTAGGATGCTATGATGATGTTTCAAAATTCCAACCAATCCATCCATGCACAGTTGTCAGGACAAATTAATTTGTTTATGTCGGTAACTACGGTTTTTATATTATCTAAAAAGCTGGCCGTTTTAACACAAATATAAAATAATTAATTAAATATTCAAAATATCTTTTGAAACTAAACTTTGTAGGTAGGATGCTATGATGATGTTTCAAAATTCCAACCGATCCATCCATGCACAGTTGTCGGGATAAATTGATTTGTTTATGTCGGTAACTATGGTTTTTATATTATCTAAAAAGCTGCCTGTTTTAATACACATTTATTCTAAAATTTCTAACTATATCGAACTACTTAGTGATTTATCATCGACCGCTATACCTAACATAACAATAACAACAACATTTACAATCATGTTATATCGTGTCGTGTAGCGTGTGCGTAAGGTAATCGCGTTTTCGTCGTACAAATACAAATGAACTCTTCATTCATGATATGATTTAAATTGTATATTAAATTAAAATACTCTTGTGATAACATGTATGTACGAGAGAGTATGATACATCATTTTGTAGTTATTTGTTAACAATACGTATAGGCGTGATTGATGACGTGTTCTAGCAAGATGATAACGGGGAGTGTTATCTCGCGAAGTCTCCTGAAGCTGTTCTAGTGGGAATGGGCTTGAGTAAAATATCAGATGTGGTGTGTTGTGTGGCAGGGGTTTGATCGGCGGGCGGTGGGGCCTGCTTATAAGCAATGCGCTCGCTCTGTGCGCTGCCACTCAGACAAGAACTTGCGCGCGTAACGTCCTCCTTATAAAATAGTTTTTACGAGTAATCGCTTAAACGGCATTTATTATTAACAGTGACAATGAGCCAGGGGTGGTTAGTTTTCCTGGTGGTCTGCGCCACCGCGGCTGCTATGGTGCCACGGGAAAGTGTGAGTCTGTGTTTTTAAGTTTTATAAATATTTTGATAAAGGTCTTCGTACAAAACAAAATGTACGTTTAATCTTAACATTTAAGTTTATGAACACAACATGAAAAGATTAACATGTCAATAGACGCTATTGAAAACAAATTAAAAAAAATATATTTTATTTTATTTGAAAATAATCTTAACGGTTGCGTTTTTGTAGTTTTTCTTGTGGGTAGACATGTTATATTAAGGCTTTTCGAGGTTATTGCTATATTTACTGCCATTTAACTTGTGATCTGAATTATTATTCTTATCTTTTTGAAAGTCAATCAATGAGTGACTCAATAAAATGTATTAATTAACAGACGCAGTTGTTTTGCATATGCGTATTTGCAGAATGTTGATTAACTATAACCAGCTGACTGGGCGTGCACTGATGTATTTATTATCAGTGTTGTATTAACCCCACATGTATTTCAAATCAAAATCAATCTTATAATCGTAAATTCGCTAATACTGCAAATCCTGCTCGTGGAAATTTTTTCAACATATGCGTTTTTGTAATTCGCTCATACACCAGGAGAGCTCTATGCTTTTACGAGTGTGATAGAACGTTAACTCGTTACTCGCTTTTCGTAGAAAAATAATTCACTAACATGCATATAATTTATAAAAAAAAAATCATCCTTAGGTAATTGTCTCTCTCGCATCTGAAAGTAAACTTTTGCTTCAGCAAGTGTTGAAAATTGTTTGTCACATACGGCACGGCACTACTCGAACCCGTACCGCGCAAACGTCAAACGTGCAACAAGTCTGATATGCATTTTGATCTGATATGATAGCCTGATGATAGGTAGTCTAACCCCGTATTGCCAGAAGGTGCTGCACCTCATTGCTAGGCTGAGCTCAAGCGAAATTTGCATCCAAGCTGAGTCCAACTCATCGCAAGAATACTACGCCTTTCTCTGATTTAAACATTTTATACTAAATAGCAGATATCTTTTATTTTCTACATTTATTTGCTACAATATGTAGATATCTAATATATTTAGTATTTAACTATATCTATGCAAAGCCATGCATCCTTTATTTCGTTACCTCTTACCTCCTTTGCAGGGAATGGGGGTCAACATTTGATGTAAACACCGTCCTGTCCTTCGATATTCGTAATGTAACTTTTATCGTACATGACACTTTAAAGTGGAGTTAGGAGTTAGCAAGAAGTGTAGGTACTGTGTAGTCGGTGTAGTGTAGTTACAAATAAGTAATGGCATAGCATCTTCTTGAGTACCTACAGCGCACCGGCACCGCTAGTTGCAAACAGAATCGTGTCATTCTGTTTTCCTATTTTATATTTAGGCAATTTAGTCAAGCACCTATATGTTTCATTAAAGCCATGTTCAATTCACTTACATGTTTACTTTTCACGTGAGGAGATGGAAACGCAACGTGACATGTACCTACATATGGCTTGAGTAAGTTTTTTCATCTCAATCGTACCCAATGCCAAAGATATTATCAATTTCTAAAAGCTTGGCTAAAATATCCACTATGCCGTTTGGGCTGTAGGGCGTGCCACAGAAATAGACATACATACATACATACATACACTCGAAAAAGTAACAGCTTTTATAGAAAATTGTGCTCGAAGAGCCATAATTTGTAACAAAAAGTAACATTTATAATCAATTAACAAAAAAGTATGATCAAATGCACAATGCTTAAAAAAAGAAAAAGTCAAATGTTTCCTTTTGTTCCTCATCACATGTAACCCATAAATGATAGTATTTTTAGTGTTATGAATTATGATATAGCGTATTTAAAAAAGATTAGCTAACATTAGTATCAAGGCCAGTGGCTTCATGTTATTTCGTTCGCAAAGGGATTAATGGGGCGCTCCTTCCAGAAATAGACACTTGTTGATCTCCACTTTATTGGGATAATTTTATTTGTCGCCATTGTCTATAACTGCGTGATATGCTTGTTTTTTTTGCCGTTTTCTATAAACTGTTTGAAAATGTTGTGTAGGTACTGTTTCGGTAAATTTACAATAGCTAGATAAAAAAATTAAATTTCGTTCATGTAAGACTAAACTTACGCATGCGCATCAACTAGATATTTACTATTTTAAAAATTACTTTTAACTACTTGACAAATATCTATATATCCGTATATTTACGTGAAGTGCATTTCATAAACCTATTGCGCGCGCAAATATAGGAGTGTGAGATTTGGTATCATCATCATCGGCCTATCTTAGTCACTGCTGGACATAGGCCTCCCCTAATGAGATTTGGTAAATAAACGTTAATTTATAGGAGGAGTCCCGAAATTTAAAATGTATGTAGTATAGTGTCACATAACAAAATAACATATAACATAACAAAATATGTACAATGCATATAGAAATAAACATTGTACATATTTTGTGAACTACGGTGAATTTAGAACAATAGCTTGACTTAACTACCTAAATATTATTTTCTAAAGTTTACGCGAACATTACACATTGAAATGAAACAACTTTTACGGATCTACTCGCGTTTATTTTACACATTAGTTTTAATTAATGTTTATCCTGACGTTTCGACAGGGAGACTCCCTGTGACCACGAACCCTGCAAAGGGTTCGAAACCTCAGAGTAGTAAAAATTGTTTCATTTCAATACCTAAATATTATAATTATTTTCCTCCATCCAAATGGCTTCATATATATAAATTGTGTCTTGTGGTTGACACAATATTTTAGGAATTTAAAACGACTATGCTCGTTATATAGTTAAAGTATTCCAGAAACTGACATATATATGTATATCAACAATAGCAATTAAACCGGATACTGTATGCTTTGATTTGAGGGTAACCCTCCAAGTAATCAAATTTATAATACTTTGTACGAGTTTGGTACAGTGCATTAAGATATATTGTATATTTCGGGTGCGTTTTTCCTTTGGCTTTTTTACAGTTGCCAAAGTATTCGGTGGATATATAATAATAATATATAATACTCTGTAATTTCATGTAGGTAGTTATTAGTTGAAAGTAAATATCTTTATAAATCTTCTGTGCGTGTGTATGTCAATGAACTCCTTCTAAACGGCTGGACCGATTTGGGTGAAATTTTATGTGTGTGTTCAAGTGGATTCGAGAATGGTTTAAATTTACAATTGGATCCAGTTGGTGGTGCTGCTATAAGGGTCCATCATGGGATACGGGTGTTCTTAAGCGGACGAATGATTTGTTTGTTTTGTTGTCATGGAATTTGTCAAAGCGGTACGAAGTCCGCCGGTCAGCTAGTAATCACAAAATAACTTGTTTATACTAGTAATCTACTAGTAGTTATAACTAGTAATAAAACTGTAATTTCATATAGTTAGTAGTTGAAAGTAAATATAAGTAATTCGTTAGATCACTTGTAATAACGATCAGGAACATATTTTTTCTATTGTGTCGATCACCGGGTTTAAAGTGTCGAAAACTGCAGCTACTACGATGGTAGGTACTTATTAATATTATATTTAATGTTTTTATTTTGTTTATATATATTTATGAATGGTCTAGAATTTGCCATTATTAAGTATAGCATTATGTAGTGACGTAACATAGGTACCTACCTAACTTAAATTAAAAATAATAATAAAATAAGCTACATAATTACAATATACTTTTTCATTGCCCTTTAGTAGCTTCTTGCGATTAGCACATTTAGCCAGTGTCAAAGTAATTTTTCTTAGAAGTAATACATAATAAATAAACAATATTTCCTTCCTGATGATGATGATGATGTTGATGATGATGATGATGAATGATAATAGAAATGAGAAGTGAGAAATGATATACCCCCCAACCCCTCGAGTATCTCAGTAAAGATGTGGGGCTTTACTAATTCCTCGGGCGGACTTCTTGAGAGAATTTGAAAAATGAAGTTGCACTGTTTTGTTTCATTTGCCAACACTCATGCGCACTTACGAACACTTAACGGTTAATAATCCACCATTATTTCACATTAATATTCGACATAACACAAATTTTAGAAATGAAAACAAAACCGCAGACATGACTCTTCTCTTTCCCGCCAAGAAGAAACCGTAGTTAAGGGTGACTGACTTTTAATATCATTGTTTAGCAATTGTTTCCTTTTTCGTTGTGCTTTCTTATTCTTAAAAAAGGAACTAAAAAGTTAAAAATAATTTAATTTAAAAATCTTTACGTTTTTATCACAGACCCAATTTTTTTACAAATAAAAGCGTGTTACATTTTGATAACATTAAAGAACGTTTAGATTAACACACCTTCATTATTTTTCTTTTGCAATCACAATGTAACGCGCTTTTATTTATTGGGTCTGTGATAAAAACGCAAAGATTTTAAAATTAAATTATTTTTAACTTGTTAGTTCTTTTTTTATTAACAAGTAATAAAAGTTTGTTTATAAAAAGTTTTTTTTCTTTTAATTTTATTTTTAACTTTTTAGTAAGTATTTTTATTGGGTCATCCATCTAATCCATCTAATCAAAGACAGAATCCACATTCATTACAAACGGAATGAACGAACGAACAAATTTTCCCGAATTCCTATGGCCATCTTCCAGCTCCACCATCAGACCCTGGTTACCAGCCCAATCTCGATGGGATGTGTCGTTTAACTACCGAGTTCCTATGGCCACCTTCCGGTTCCATCGTCAGCGTGATACTAATTTTCGTTTTCGTTTTCGTAATCGAATGAATACGGATAGTAAAAAAACTAACACTAGGCACCCAGATCAGCTCCATGTCATAAAAATTTTGCATTGTAATCCGATTTACACATGCATGCAAATTTCAATTAGGTGCTAGATTTGACCCCCCTTGTACTATTAATTATTTTGTGCCCAAACAATCAAATTTGTTACAGGGCAAGCTAAATAAAAGCTTGTAATAAAAGCTTGTAAAAACCTACTTCCTTTACCTTTCAACGCACGCTTCGGGGACTGCTTAACCCGTTATATTTTTACGACCGTTTTTACACCGTAGCAATAGCAATAGGCTCTATCTATTACACTTTACACTAGACAATAGAAAGTAACGATTTACCTTCGCACTGGCAGTTGCGACTTTTACATTTTACATTAATTTTGACGGTAAGACATACAAAACTAAATACCTACCTACCACGCTGGAAGGAACCGCTGTTTTTTCACGATCTATGGTAAATGTTGTTTTTTTTGAGGAGTCTTTATTGTCCCTTTCGTCATTACATAATTAACTGATTACCTTGCGTAAAGCATCTACTATTAATAACCGCCTCTTAGAAATTGTCACACGACAGGTTAACGTCATAGCGATAACTTAGAATTTACTTACTACGACGTCTGGGAGTTGTGTGAATTTTGTTTACTATTCGTATTCATTCGATCACGTAAACGAAAACGAAAATTAGTATGGCATTGAAGCAACGCCTCCTGGCGACATACGAGACGACAATACAATTTTGCCATACAAGTTTGTGAATACGTATAGTAAACAATAGTTTTCACACTAGTCACTCAGTACCGGATTAACCTAAAAGCAAAAAAGGCACGTGCCCATGGGCCCCGCGTCGCTTAGGTGCCCCTTGGTCAGAGTAGAAAAGTATTTCTTTTGCTAAGCATAGAAGACAGGGGCCTATACATGCCTTAATCCGGCTCTGTGTCCGTGCGAAACCGGGGCAAGCCACTATAGCTTGCCACTAAAACGTCGCCAACAAGACAGAATCTATTTCCGCGGAGCGCACAGCCAGTGAGTCACTGTTTTCGTGGTTGGCTCATCCGAAGGTCTGCTGGAAATTTAACATTTCGGCGCTGATAAACTGTCGGATCAGAGATTTTGTTTACCATTTTTCACGTTAATGAAAACAACAAATTTTCTTTGGCCCCCCGTGACAAGCGAGGTCATTTGCAGTTTTAAAAAAATTGGTGAATAAAACTTGCACTAAGCACTGGGAATACTTACCTATTAAGAAACACGCAGTAGCAAAAATTCTTAGACAGTTTGATCGATTTCAGATCCGACTCCGGCTCAGATCATAGAAGGGATCCCTTCTATGATCTGAGGACTCCGGCTATCACGATCGAATGCAGTTTGCTTCTTGCCATTTGATTTACATACAGATTGTATATATTCTAGCCAAACTCGATAAAGAATAAATGTAAACGAACCAAATTAGGGTCCTCACAAATCAGGGCAAAAATGTTTTTGCGTTTTTCATATTATTACTTGATTACTGCATTTTACATAAAATATATTGTAAGACTTATTATTCTCACTACACATCTCACTTAAATCAGTCGCTCAACGTCGGTAAAAACGTTATAACACGAAGAACGTAAAAAACCGTTAACTATTTTCACTTGTTAACCCTATTATACAAATTAATGTCATTACTAAAATTGAGGTATTCTAAACAATTCCGTCATTATAAACTTCCGTCATTGTAACAGCAGTTGATTAATTTATGTAATAAATAAATTATTGAATCTTCAAGTGTACCTAGGTTTTTAATTATTTCAAGGAAGCTAATTTATTCACTAACGTAGGTTAAGACTAAGCTTTGATTGTACTATGGTTTTTGGTTTTTAAATTTTTCATACAATATTTGATATAAATAAATATTTTACGTAAAAGCTTTCCTGTTGATCAACTCGAAAAGGTTGTCAATACATGTATGTTGTACAAAGCGCTGCCAAGCAACCAGTGACAGGCATGTCTGTATCGAATTTGGCTATAAAAAGTCATTTATTGAAATAGTTGTACTCGTAGTACCTACGTATGTAAGTACTCTGTAGGCACAACTTAAATAAGATTGTCCGCGAGCCTTAGCTGCTTGGAGCTCTTGGGGGCTTAGCGCGAGTTTCATTGGACATTCGATCACGTTAACGAAAAGGAGATTTTGTATGCAAATATTTTTTTACTTTTTTCGAGTGGCATCAGAAAAACGCTGTATAAGTAATAAAACTTGCATCGGCACCTAGATCGAGTTTTATTTGCTATTCGATCACGGTAACGACACCGAGAAAATTTTGAGTAACATAGGCTATATTAAAAAAAGAAATGTCCACCCGTGCGAAGCCGGGACGGGCCGCTAGTCTTTATATATATAAATCTTTTTTGCGTGTGTATGTCACTGAACTCCTTCTAAATGGCTGGACCGATTTGGATGAAATTTTTTGTGTGTGTTCAAGTGGATTCGAGAATGGTTTAAATTTACAATTAGACCCGGTAGGTGGCGCTGCTATAGAGGTCCATCATGAGGTACGGGTGTTTTCAAGCGGACGAAGTCGCGAGCGGGCCACTAGTTGCAATATAATTATGTAGATATAATATCATGAACGTTAATCTGAAACGCACGAACGATGCTGTTTAGGTTCAAGTAACTGATAATCTCTTTGTTAGTTTATAAAAACAACCCATTTTACCATTCGCAAAGAAAATAATAATTGTAAATTATACCTACAAGTAATCAAAGTAATACAATCAATATATAACATTGCCAAGGGTTACTTACTGGGTAGGTGACGCATTTCCAGTCAGTATGAAATGAATGATAGCGCTTGGACGGTAAGCTATTAACGAAACTCGAAAACGCACTAAGAAGTACACACTCACTATAGT
The DNA here is from genome assembly GCA_949315975.1 of Eudonia truncicolella. Classification (NCBI taxonomy): domain Eukaryota; kingdom Metazoa; phylum Arthropoda; class Insecta; order Lepidoptera; family Crambidae; genus Eudonia; species Eudonia truncicolella. The sequence continues at coordinate 12,695,934 of OX438835.1, read as the reverse complement.
ATAAGTTAATACTTTTATTACCTTTGATGTAAGTCTCTTTGTGATTATTCTCACAGACCATACTGCCACAGGCCTACCCGCCTGCGCTTAATGTAGGTCCTTGGGGGAAGCCTTGTCCAGCAGTGGACGTCTTTTGGCTGAGATTATGATGATGACTTTTATTAATGTTGGTGTTTTGATCTCGACAGCCGGCGCTGGCGAAGAGCAGCTCGCCGCCGCCCCACACCAGCACGAGCGGCAAGCGGGAGATCTGCGCGCCGCAGACTCCTTGCGCCTGGTCCATGTACAAGCCGTTCAGCAAGCACATAGAGATCAAAGTACCCAACAACTAGTGAGTGATAACATTTACCAAAGAGGTTTTAATAAATCCTGTTACCTTATTCCCTACCTATCTCGCCCGCGCCGCCCGCCGCCCGGCATAGTAAATATAGTCTCTGCCTGATGTTATGCAGAAGCAGAGTCCAGATGCGAGGACAGCTAGTGGAGCAGGGTTGTGCCTCACTAGCAGTTTTTTTTGTCGCAAGTTCCCTCTATACACCTTGTTTAAAGGACCCCAAGTTGTAGGAGAAAAAGATGAGTAAAAAAAATTTTCAAGTTAAACGGTTTTATTGAAAATTGCTCTAAAAGATGAAAACAATTCGGTAGGTCCTAGTAGGTACAGGTACAGGTAAAAAATAAAATAGTTGGGCGCACGTAACCTGCGTAAATATGTAAATAGCATTTTTTATTATGATATAGCGGTTGACTTGATAGAATTTTCACACGCCCAACGAACTAAAGGTGTGTGCCAAATTTCAGATCAATCTGTCAACAAACAGGAAGGGGGTCAAATTTCAATTACTAGATTTGACAAAACGTTACAGAGTTACAGGGCACGCTAAATAAAACCGTTTAAAAACGTGTGCTGGGAGAGCATTCAATTTCTCACGTCCACCTCTTCGGCTTGCTGGGTATTAGAACCTGATCACCCATTGAAATTGTGTTACTTGTATTTCCAGCTGCGTGTGTGGGCCGGGATTGGTGTGCAAAATCAACGAAGACGACGTCTCCGTAAGCGCGTACGTCCATCGCTGCCGGCTGCCGTCGGATGAAGAGTTCGGCGATAGCTAGTGACCGCGCCCCACTACGCTGCGCTGTGCTGCTACTCCACAACCTGCCCAACGAACCTTTATTCATATAATCACAAGCAATCATTGATCTGAACCACACAGACTAGACTATGCTATTAGTATACGCAAACCGATTTGTTAATCGTAGTTAAATACTGAATCTAATGAACGATAACATCGAAGCACATCATATTATGGAGCATATGGAAGATTAGTCCGAGAAACGCATATAAAATTGTACGCTAACGGTGGCAACATTACTGTCATTTGACAACACTTTTTTTATATAGGTAGGTTTTTTACTAGATACTAGTGTAAAGTAATCTGTGTCCGATCGGTCGTAATGTCCTCGCATTTGCGAGCTCACTGGCGGGCGCTCAGATTTGTCTCAGAGCGATAAGTGCGAATTTTCTTTTAAATTTAACTACAGTTTCTATGGAATCGAGGCAGCGCAAGTTAGTAAGTTACAAGTTGCCAATGCTGATGTCACCTCATTCGTCACTATAGTGGCGTTGCTTATACAAAATCTAGTTTACGTGGATTCGTTCAAATGGGTCGAGGACGCGAGGTCGGTTTACCTTAAGGGAATAATTTGTCAGCAGATGAGATTTTATTTGTTCATTACATTTTAGTGCAAGCGTGTTATACGCCGCCGCCAAAGCTCAAATCTAGATTTTTTAAAAGTTCTTTATCCTTTAAATCTCTGTTAAGTATGTTATCAGCTTTAAAGTTTTAATTCACCACCATAACATATCAATTGCGATGCAGCATACGAGTATATAGGTACATACTTACTACCTCTGAATTTAGTCTGAATTGGGACGATTCTTTTCATATTACGCCATGGTGCCATTTGGTGATCAAAGTGTAAAAGACTAATCAGTTATACAATAAACCTGACAATTACACTTTATAATTTTGTATTGTGATTCAATTTAATTATATCTCAAATAGTAAACTATTGATAAAATAAATAACTTTGACTTAATTTTAATACAGACTGTTTGGGCATAGCTACCTTTGTTGGTCTGTTGGTATGTACTTGGTTTATTTTCGGCTAAACTTATGAATAAGTAAGCTAACATAGTTGTAGATATTCTTAAATACTACCTCGTTTGTTCCAAAAGTTTGTAATACCTTCTAGTAGAGACAATCATTATTATTTTTGGTAACTGCATCTAACAAGTGCATGTTAAGTCTGTTGGTGTTAACGTAATCCAAAATGCTATTAATATTATTCAGAATTCATTACCATTTGTAAACTATGGCCTTTTTTAATTGTTAACAATAGTTAGTTTTATTTACTTCGGCTCAATGTTTTACATCAGCTGTTCCGCCTTTGACTCTGTTAGACTTTTGTGCTCATTAATATCATATTAAGTAAGTACTTATTAGTTTTAGTTCAACACATAACAACTTATATTATGGTAATCATTGTATTCAAAGATTTGTGCTGAATGAGATGGATAAGCGCGTCATTTTTAAAGTTCCTATTTTTTATATTTTCTTTTTCATAACTATTTATAATAATTTTTAAGAAATAGAACAATATCGATTGTTTTGGTAGTGATAGTAATGTGACATAATAAAAACTGTATTATTAGACGAATTTGATTTTTTTAAACTAGTTAGTGTTTTGATGAAATAAATAATTACAAATGATGTTCTTTTTTATTCACGAACCTCTGTTATACCTATTTTTTATTACCCGTTACCAAACCGTTACGTTGGATAACATTGTGTTGTCGGAACACAACAATGTTATCCAACGTTTTATCTTTTTTCCAACAGTGATTGCATTGATCGATCCTATAACGACAGATCTAGATAGATAGCCAGGCGGACTTGTACCAAGCCGTATTACCATCCATCCTGAAATATGAACTCTGCGCTGGGAAACAAACATGAGACTGTTTGGGCCTGAGCAACCGTTGGTTTAGCAACTAGACTACTGGCGCGGTTTTAAGGTAAGGGTGCTGTATGTGTATTATAATTTTATAATATATCGTACTTTTGTTTTTTATTACATATATTTAACTTTGTTGTAGCGTGTCCAAATAATTGTATATTCTTTCTTTCGTTCTTTTCTTTCTTTTGGGAATGCTAAAGGCGATATTAACAGCAAGTAATCTACTGTAACAAAAAACATTCATTCAATTTGGGATCAAAGCCAGCACCATCATTTGCAACTCCCTAAAGAATGAGAATAATGAGATGGTGGCGGTGTTGTGACGACTACATGATGTATACAAATCAATTTTGGCCACTGAGCGGGGGCGGCAGGCTCTCACGAATCTGTAAACCTAAACCGAAGTCCTATAGCCTCGCCCTCGGGTTGCTCCGCTCTCGATTCCGATCTGAATGCTTCGGAGAATCTAGTAGGGGACAGGCACACGCCAGCGTGAAGCCATACCCTCTAAAAACCGTCTGAGGATGGTCGTTAAGTACGTCTAGACTCTAGAAGGAAGAAACTTAAGGTAAGCAACCCGAGGGCGAGGCTATAGGACTTCGGTTTAGGTTTACAGATTCGTGAGAGCCTGCCGCCCCCGCTCTTTAGAGGTTAGAGGAACCTTAAGTCTGGTGACGCTGTAAAGGCCATAAAGCTTTAAGCCTTAGAAAGCCAATATTGCAAACCTTTTCTAAAAAATGCTGCGGTGGGGGCCAGAAATAAGAAGGAGGGGGGGAGGGGAATGGGGGAATCAAGAGTTTGGCCCTGCTGTTTAAGGGCCAGGCCAGCCACATCCCTATATACCTACTTAGGTATAAGAGTCAGGCAGATACCAAGAAAAACAAAGCTCATTCCATTGATGTATGCTCATTCTGACATTTCTTTGGTCTCAATAATATCATTTCGAGAAAAAATAATTTGTAGACTTCATCCAAAACGTAAAGTACCTATAGTTAGTTATAATAAAAATGAAGTGTAATCAATTTCGCATGATATTTAGACTGTATCTCAATCGAATTGATGATATCTCGACTACCTTCAATTTTCTTATACGGAATTCCTTCCAGAACTCTCCCATCGTATAACTACATTGTTTGAGGGTAGATGTCAACATTTAACAATGCGTCTACTCTGCCGATATATATCCGTATAAGTACAGCAGTACAACTGAATAGGTATATATTGTGAATTCTTGAGCAGTGTGGTCTTTTCGCAGTACGGGTGCACGCGAGGAAGATACGACATACTTTTATCAATTTGTGTATTAATTTTAATTGCTGAATTGTAAAATGGATTCAATAACATACAATAACTACATGATGGATGATACGAAGCCTATTTTCACTACCGCCAGCGATTCTAAATGTACCACCACAACAGTGAGTATTGGTTGCTTATAAGTATTGAAACGTCCGATACCTCCATTTTGAATACGGTAGTAATGAAATGATTTTTAGACAATGACGAATCTCAATGATGCTACAAAATTAACTTGATGTATATTAACAAGATTCTTGTAATAAAACAAAGGATTTTTGTATCACAATAAATCATTGACAAAATTATGACAATCAATTGCAAACTTTGATTTGATGAAAATTTGCCGATTTCCTGTTTAGCTTTGTTCGATAATAGACTTTAATGTAACCTATTAGTTCAAATCACAACTATCTTATTACTTTCTGAGGCCTAGGTACCTATGTATATTGTGTGTTATACATTTGACCCAAATATCCTAAAAATCTTTTATGACAATGGCAGTAATAATCGGATACTTTTGGAAAATAGTTTCGTTTAAACAAACGATTTAAGGATTTACGATATATTTAAAAAAAAATCTAATGTATGTCTAATAAACATTCCCTTTCTAAGGGATACACAGCAGTGATAAAAAAAAGCATTTGCTGAGTTTCTTGGACATTTCCGAGCAATGACGTTCAGATGTGCTCCTAAAATATAGACATTGCTAAATTGTTTTTATTCACATTGTTTACGGCTTTTATTTCTATAGAATAGGATGAAATGTGGATGCGTAGTGCGAGTTTTATTCACCATTCGTTAATGTTAACGAAAACGTGAATTTGTATGGCACAATTGCAACCAAGCTCGTTGGCACCGCTTTAATGCTATACAAATTGTAGTTTTCGTTAATAAGATCGAATGGCAAATAAAACTCGCACTAGGCCCTCTGATGACACACGAGGTGAGTTAAAAGTTTGCCATGCCAAATCTTGCCTCTGTGCTTCGGAATGCACGTAAATACGGTTGGTTCCAGCTGCATGACATAAGCAGTTGCTAAAAATAAATAAAGGTCCGCGTGGTGGTTTAAATGGCCCGTTCTCCTGTGTTTCCATCTATAGGGAAGGCTCGAGTCCCAGCAGTGGGGGTGGGGGGAACATACAATGAGCTGATGATGGATCGAGTGGTGAATAAAACTCGTTCTAGTCACCGAGTTCGCTTCGTAGCTGTTCCATTCATAACCTACCTCGTGTAACAGGAAAGTTTCGCCCCAACGGACAACAGAGGTATGACGAATGGCTCAGAGGGGGTGTTCTCGCCCCTGGCCCCGCCGTTCCAGAGCCGAGGCGGCAACGAGCTGCTGAACCTGCTCGCTCAGCAGGAGCCAAGGCCTGCCGACCCAGGTAATGCCCTTTAAACAATGTATAATTCAAAATAAGCTATCTTTTGAATATGGACTCGCATAACAGTATCTATGACGTCTATGTGTATTCTGTTACAAACCAATGCTTAACTTCACCGGTCTCAGACCTTCTGGATTCGATCTCAGCGAGGGCACATATTGTACTGCACTCAGTGTTTGATAGGTGAATCATCTGATTGTTAAGTGTTTCATATACATATGTAAGTTATTTTGTCTGTGAATATCACTATAGTCAATATTTTATTTAATGTGTTAATAGCGAAATAGTAAAAGTCTTTTACAAGAAAAAAAAACCCACCGATCTCAATAATGCGGACTCTGAGAATAGGACTTTTACGAACAATTATTTAATGTAGATACTACCGGTTTCACACACCTGACAAAGTTATTTAAGTAGTTCCCAATGAGGAATTTATACTGCGCCAAGTACGTTTTATAAGTTTACGAGTAGTAAACTTGTAAAGCCTACTTAGCTGTGATAGTTTTCCTTTTAACTTCGTCATATATACAACAACTGTGAATTTTTTCATGTATCCAAAAACACTTATTTGGCTGGCAGGGGGAAGAACTTGACTCTAACAAATTTTTGCACTTTAAAACTTAATAGTTCACAAACGGATGCCTCAATCAAAAAACTGTTTCCACAAACCCGTAATATTTTTGAAATTGCTATCCAACGACACCCCACACTATGGGGCAGACAAGAAAAAAAATTACATCCCCACTTCAGGTGTAGGAGGTAACCAAAAAAGCTTGGTTTATTTTTGACAGCGCCGGCAACTGCTGATATGGAAGATGTTTTAATGAACTTCCGTATGAATGGATCTGACCTGCTGTTTGAAGACGTCGACCACAATTCTCAAAACTACTACAACATGGGTAAATTTTTATTTTATTTACCGTAAATAAAACTTAAGAGGGCGCCGCGCGGACGCATAACTGCGAGTTTAGGCATATAGCTAGCGATCGGCGCGTGGATGAATTTAATTGATTTATTTATGATGAATTGAACATGAATACGCACGCACACTTATAACTGTACAAAGTAGCCTGGTGATTTAATTGGAGCAATGTTTACTTTCGTAAAATCATAGGAGTTTGGGTAAAAGATAATAAAAGTCTTAATATTTTCATATTCATATTTTTAAATGAAAAAGTAGACAACAGTGGCTTGCGGAATATCAATACAAACATTTTAATGTCGGTCGGATTATTGTTTCATGTGCTATATTTACAAAGTTTCTGAAGAAATAAGTTTTTAGATATCATTACTTTTACGTATTGTTCATGCAGTTTCTGGGTATTTGTTTCAAATTCCAAGACAACCATGGCCTTGTGAAAGGATCAATAACCTACACTAGTCCTTTTAATGTATATAACCTATTCAGCGCCTAGCACCAGTGACTTAAAAACACGTAATTTTCGAAATTCCGCGAGGCACCCTCTGAAATTTAGTATAAAAATCGTAAACTGATGACTTATACTGTCTAGTTTTTAGAGCCCAATGTCAGTTATGTTGACAATGTTCTTTTTTATTAGACCTAAGTTTCTGTATTGTCTTCAAACCAGCTTGCCTGCAAAATATGCTTACAACCTTCTTTAAGAAAAAAAAAGTAGACTGTTTTTGAATCAATACGTAAAGCAGGGTTCCAAATTATGAAGATAATACCACAACTTGATAATTATCGGTTAATTATCAACAGTGTAGGTCAAATTAACCTTTATATTTTTTATACAAATCGAGGAATGCATAATATGTAGTGCGATTGTAGCAAAATACAGACTAAAATACAGAGAAAATGTATTTTTTTGTATTATGTGTTTGGAAGTACTTTATTACTTTGACAATCGATGTTGTAACTACATATCATTACTAACTATTATCATTAGCGAGAAGCGCAGAGACAGCAACATGCGTGTGAGTGCGGTAATAAACATCTGTTGTTCGAATATAGATAACATTAGCAAGGTTTTGTTTTATCAATTGATAATTATCTAAGTGTCATTATCATGATAATTATCACTGATAATTATCCTTTCGAACTCTGCTCAATAGTGAAATACTGAGGTAATCCACTTTGAGCACCCGCCTAAATAGCACCTGCACGAATAGCACCTGACCTAGTCCACATTCAGCACCTATTGATATTTTTGCCAGGTGCTATACTTACTTCTTCCGATGGCTCAGCGACCAAAAGTGAGTCTTGGCCTCTGACACAAGGTGACGGACGCCACTGCTCCCTGTTTTGCGCGATCTATTGCCAGTCGTTGGTTTCCACGAGTTCATGTAGAATAAAAATGAAATGGTAAATTTAAGTTTTTTCACTACTTATACGAGACGTGACTTAAGAACTTAAGACTTCCCTATAGGTGTATGTTGTATCCCCCAAGCCTAATATTCATCTATCATTATACGGCTAGCAATGTTCTTTATTTAACCGGGGCGAGGGCGTGAAGTAATCCTTGAATGGTCACAGGTAACACAAGGCCCGAATCGGTAGCATCGTCCAATACTAATCTGTGGAACGACAACGCGTCCATGACCGCAGGAAGGAACGGGGAAGTGCTGGATACATTCGATTTCTTGATCAAAAGTAAGTTTAATATTTTTATTTGACGATTTTGCATTTAACGCAATATAAGCTGGTATATATTTTTCAAATATTATGTTAAGGTAGTGGCTCAAGTGGATGAAGAGTCGCTATGTCTGATCGGTTATATTCAAAATTGTTTTTGTTTATATAATTTAAACGCAAATTTTTGTTGCGATACAAATCACAAAACACAAGTGTTGAAAAAATATGTCAGAAGGGTGCAGGTTCAAATCCTGCTCGTGGAATAAATTTTTTAAACATTTGTGTTTTTGGGATTCTTTATATTCAAGTTTGTTATACTTAATAATTTTAGGGTCTTACAAATAAACAAGCAATAAGCTTCGAATAGTTATTCCGTGTTTTGTCTCTTTCACTCTAATTTGAAATGACGTTTACATGCCAGGAACACACGGAATAACTATTCGGACCTTATTCTTTGTTTATTTGTAAGGCACTTAGAGTTTTTTAAATCTAAGTTTTTAGCATTATCGCTAATGTCTCTGGTTAAATTGTTCGTGAGGATGGTTTCCTCCCAAAAAAGGAATGGCGTTTACCTACTTGAAGCCAGTGTTGTAGTTAAATGTAAAATTAATAAACACATACCTACCAACATATTACATATAACTATGTCATTACTACAGGTCTGTCGTCAGCTAACAACTATGTATCGATGCTGACGCGCGAGCAGCTGTCCGTGCTACGCTCCATCCGCCCGAGCCTGCTCTACGAGTTCCTGCAGGAGGTAGCTAAAGTGCGCAGCGACAAGCGCATGCGCCGCGCATTACCTAATGTAAGTCCCCGCGTTGGCAACGTTGACTTGTGAGTGACAGCATGAGTAGCTGTTCTTGCTTCGCTCCTCAACACGAGCTTCCTCTACCAATTCCTGGAAGAGGTGGCTAAAGTGCGTTACGAAAACCGCATGCGCCGCGCATTACCTAATGTAAGTCTCCGCGTTGGAAACGTTGACTCGTTAGTGACAGCGTGAGCAGCTGTTCTTGCTTCGCTCCTCAACACGAGCTTCCTCGAGGAATTCCTGGGAGAGGTGGCTAAAGTGCGTTACGAAAACCGCATGCGCCGCGCATTAACTAATGTAAGTCGCCGCGTTGTCAACGTTGACTCGGGAGTGACAGCGTGAGCAGCTGGCCTTGCTTCGCTCTTCAACACGAGCTTCCTCTACGATTTCCTGGAACAGGTGGCTAAAGTGCGTTACGAAAACCGCATGCGCCGCGCCTTTAGGTTCATAATGTCCAAATGACAAAATGTCCAGAGAGTGCAAAACGTCCACATCCCAAAAAGTCCAAATCCCAATATCCATATCCCAGAATGCCCATATTGTACATACCAGTGTCTATTTTACTTTATTCAAACTTTAAACAAAATCATATGGTGGATTAAAAAAAAACAACTGTAATATTATTATTTATGTCAATATGTCCAGAGGGTGTAAAACGTATGGACGTTTTAATAATAATATTTCTAAAATGTTTTTGTTTTGTTTATATAATTTTAACAAACTTTATTTAATTTTTGTAATTTGTTTCTTAACAAAATTTGCGTTAACATTATATAAACAAAACAAAAACATTTTATAAATAGCTTGCCTACTTCTTAACTGATCTTTAGTATTTGTAAAAATATTATGATCGGATGATATTATTTGTCAGTACTAAATCATAGGATTGACGGTTAACTGGTGTGGCAGAGTTTGAGCCTTAGGGTTCCTGTGCGTTTAGCATGTGATGGTTCCGGTATGGTGGCGCCGCGCCGCCGCCCGCGGCTGCTCACGCGCACCAGGAGTGCCGCGCATGCTCCTACTACGCGAGCTATTTGTCTCATAGCGGATATACTCGCTCAGCATGAGGATCTTGACTTGTTTGCAGATAGCTTGGCATGCTTATGTGACAAGATCCCTAAAGTTTAATATAATTATTTCTGTTCGGTTTCAATAAACATATTAGATCTTTATTGGAACTTTTTGGGATAATAAGTAATAGCTGTATCTGTTATACATCGCATAATAAAAAAAACATACATAAAAACTAATAAGCACCTTCATGGTTCATGCAGGAATGTGCATTCTGCAAGAACAACGGCGAGAACGAGGAGTGCTACTCGTCCCACGCGCTGAAGGACTGGCGCGGGCGCGTGCTGTGCCCCGTGCTGCGCGCGTTCCGCTGCCCGCGCTGCGGTGCCACCGGCGACCGCGCGCACACCATCAAGTACTGCCCCGAGAACGCGGACGCAGGCATGTCTAAATCATTCTTTAACGTCTAAAAATAAAGTAGTATTAGTAAGAAGAGGAGCTCGAACTTTCGCAAAGGCCGGCCATCGGATAGGTTACCAAAAATGTATCATCTCTAGCCCCTCCGTGCTTCGGAAGGCAACTAAAGCCATTGGTTCCGACTGTATTAAGCGTCTTTTTGAACCATCAATCCGCACTGGGCCCGCGTGGTGGTTTATGGCCTGTTCTCCCTATCCATCCATAGGGAAGGCTTGAGCACCAGCAGTGAGGACATAAAATGAGGTGATGATGTTAGTAAAAAATACAACGTCAAGTATCTACTGAAAACGCTGACAGCAGGCATATCTCTGGCATCTTGTTGTATAATAAAATAACTCAATAACATGTGTGCGCAGGTTCGGATCGCTCGAACGGGCTGGCCGCGCGGCGCCGCGTGCCGCCGTCCGCGTCGCTGCTGCTGAGCGCGCGCACCAACGCGCCCGCGCCCACCCCTTCGCCCGCAACCACGCCCCTCTCGCACTCCGCCCTATGGTCTACTTTTGGCATGAACTAGGCAGATAACGCATTAGGCACTTGGACTGCTTTTCCATCAGAGCAGTGCAGGGTAGCTATGGTGCTCTGCAGACAGAACTTTAGTTAAAGAAAATATTAACTTTCAATTAAAATTTTTAGTTAAAGGTTGCCAGTTGCAGCAACATTTTACGGCTGCCGCAATTCTGAATTAATCATTCAATCAAAGCCATAGTCAACAGTCGGGGTTTGCCAGTTGAAAAAAATATTGCAGCAACTAAAAAAAAATGTTGATAACCGAAACTCGCAACTAGAGTTGTTAAGTCTGCGGAGTTTTTGAGGCTACATAGAAACAGCTATTGTCGAGTTGTTTGTTGCCGCAACACTAAGATCAAAGTTGTTCTGTCTGCAGAGCGCCTAAGCGATGCGCAAGGGCAAAATTCACCAATAGAATTATTCCATTTTACACTGCAAGGATAATTAAGTCATCTGTTGGTGGATTTTTTCCTCGAGCACCGCTTAACCCATCGTTGGCCCCAACTACCAGACACAACAGAATTTTATTGTTTGGCGCTTACATGTAAGCGCTCGGCCAACGATGGACGCACAGTTCTGCTGGAAAATCAGCCAGTATTGGTGCGTAGTGCGAGTTTTATGTGCCACTTTATCATGTTATCGAAAACGACAATATGTATGGCATTGAAATAGTGCCTTTCAGTGACAAATGAGAGTTACACTTTTGCTACAAAATCACGTTATCGTTAACGTGGTCAAATGGTGAAAAAAGTCGCTCTAAGCACTCTGGTTTATGCCACGGCCACGTATGTACTGCATTACTACTAATGTGGTAATAAATTGCATATTTAGTGTCTGGTACGCTATATGGTTTGGCCACTTTTTTTTCTAAATTTAATTATTAGATAACACGTATAATTATAGTAAGTATAAAATAATAATTATACTATTATACATTTTTGTTTTTTTCTATTGTGAAGCATATTTTGTGAACTGTCTGCCTCATTACAACTGTAATGGACCAAACATATAGTTTTCTTGAAAGTTGTTAAATACAGCTAAACGTTCGAAGCATTTCCATATACTGAGCAGCAACAGGAATTCTTAAAAAAAATTTCGGTGCTACAATAGCCTGCCCCCCGACCGCCTAACTCGATCGCTTTCGATCGCTTTGAAGGCGAGGCGAGCAGGAGGCTAGCTATAATAGCAATACAATCGATACAATTCGTATTGCTTTCGAAATTACAAGATGACGCCTCCTCCTCGCTTCGCCTTCAAAGCGATCGAGTTAGGCGGGCGGCTCCCGGCCCCCCAACCGCCTAACTCTATTGACATCGCTCTCGCTATCGCGCTCTATAGTTTATGGCGTCATTTTGTAATTTCTAAAGCGATATGAAAGCATTAAGAAAGCAATATCGAAAGCTATAGCTTATAGCTTAATTTCGATATTGCTTTTATATAGCTTTCGAAATGGCAAGATTACGCCATAAACTATAGAGCGCGATAGCGAGAGCGATATCAATAGAGTTAGGCGGTAGGCCCCCTGGTCGCCGCTTAGCTATGAGAATAGAATATATTATAATAGAATAGAAAAACGTTTATTGGGTACCAGTATATACAAAAAAGAAAATTAAATATAAACAATGAAATTAAACTAAAAATAAAACAAAAAAAATAGACACCAACTTTTGTAGGTACACCAATGGGCCTCTGCTCAGTTTGAAAGAGCTTCTTACGCTTATTTGTATTTGAACTGTTATGTCGAGGCAGATCGGGAGGTGTAAGTTTTATAATTAATAATATAATGGTACGTCCATACTAAGTTGTTTTCCCATGTTGATCATGTGCTAACATAAGTGCATAAAGTATTACTTTTACGTAGTATTTTTTTTTCACAATGTAGTACTTAATGTTTTCCATATAACATATTTTCTTACCAATTTATAAGATTTGTAATAACATTATTTGGTGAACGCAGGGCTATTTTCAGATTCAGGTGGTTTGTAACGTTCACTTTACTATTTGTTGTAGTAATGTGAACAATGACTAAGCGCTGTCGGTCAAAGCAATCGCTCAAACACAAGTATGCAGGTCATACAACGTTCGAGCACATAAGCCTGACCCGATCTGAAACTAACTCTTACTTACAATCTTATTTCATTTATAAATTTTTCATTGGGTTTTAAGTCAGTCCATTTTTAAGAAGTTTTAATGAATTATGTCTCGTATGTGTCAACGATTCCTGTTTCAATGCAATTCAATCATTATAATTCTAAATTAATGAATTTATGTTATTACTGATGAATTCATTCAATTATCAATTACTTTATACATAAACATTATTCCACCATCTAATGCCTTATTTTAAACTTCAGCAGATTAATTATAATTTTGCAGTTTTACCAATGAAAAATTCCTTACTTCCTTCCAGGTGTTGGTTATTCAATTCTTCTGTCTTTTGAATAAATTCTTGAGCATATATTTTTCGTTTTATTTTTAAATAATTAAATAAAAATGGCATAAAGTTTTAACATGTTTATTGACATACATCTATCTATACTACGAATATTTCGATATTAGATCAACAGTTAACATATTATTGATTATACCTTGTGATTACAAAATCTCGCAGATTATTTTCGATTACTAACAATTATTATAGATCAGTACAATTATTTATTTTAATATAACACCATATATTTTTTAACATGTAAAAGCGATACATCTGCCTTCAGGCAATGGCACTCTGTAGGTACAGGCCGATCTCTGTGCATTAAAAACACACATCAATAACTATCAAACAGAAACTAAAAGGCTTTGAAAACTATTAAAAGTTTTGTTAATCTAATAGAAGATAAATTTACACACACTGAAATACATTTTAAAACATTATCAACGTAAAGATCATCAATAATTTCCTTTTTATTAATAATGAAATTTTAAATTGTAGGATGAAATTATGCAAAGAATAACAATTAGTTATTACAAGTTACTTTATGGTATTATAACCAATTATAATAGTTAATTGTATCTGATATTATACGTTACTTTAACTAGCTACTAATATAATATTAATAAAAATTCATCCAAATATGTATACTTTTAATTTAGTAGTAGGTACTTATACCAGATTAGGATAAATACATTTTCTATATAAAGCAAGTAGAAATAACATGCGTGTATAATTTAGGAATGTTTATCAAAATATTGTATAAAAATTGGCAAGCTGGAAAAAGTTACCATATTATACCGCTAAGAGTTATGAGCATTGAAATGCAAATTACAATTAAAAAATAACTAAGTAAAAAAATATTAATAGTTTAACCTTAGGAAATAGGTTCGAGATTCATTTTGAATAAACCAATTATTTAGTTTTTTGAGTGCTTATTTAAATCTATAAAATGCTTTATGAACTGGAATGGTGCCAAATTAGTTATTAAAAACATTCATAAATACATACTACTATTTGTATAACAATTGTTGATCTTGTCCCTTTCGGTACATACTTCGAACACGAAACATTACCAAGGCATACTTGTCAATAATAATTTATTTGTATTACAAAATAAAACCAAGTACAGTCTTATTATAGTCTATCCGGCGGCGTAAGGGCTAAGAGCCATAAAGATAAGCTAATCAATCATCTATTATAAAAACAGCATAAGTGATTACTTATGTATCCTTAAAGCTAACGTAAACCGTTTTTATTAAGGTTTAATATCGAACGACACGACTAAAATTGCAAATATAATAACAAACATTGGAGGGTAGGGTTGCAACAATCGGGAAATTTCTAACTAGTATTACGTTGGAACTGATTTAGTGATTACGTGTATACGCTATTTTACTGTTTTGCTAAAAATGTTTCGTCCGTGGGAAGATGAAATCGGCAGTACAAGTGTTCGGACTTATTTAAATAGTGAAAGTAAGCAAATAGTTAAGAATGTGTACAATGGACTTTTTAGAGAAATGGGACCAACAGCATTAAAAAAACTGCTGAACTTACTCAAGTGCCGTATGGAACAGTGAAAAAATAATCTGTGATGGTACAAGTGAAAGAGTTACCAAAGTAGAACCAAAAAAGTTCCCAAAAATTTACTAAGTAATATATTATATTATCATTAAATTATTTATGTTGTATTATTTTTACTCTTGTTACATTTTTGACAACCCTATGCAAAAGTGAGGATGTCTTTTGTTTAAGAAACATTAAAGCATTTTAAGCTTTAATAGAAGGGTTTTTGGGTTGAATCTCATTTTGTCGTATTACGACTTATCACCTTTCGAAATAAAAATGCCATTGTAATAAGTTTTATGGCTCCTAGCCCTTAGGCCGCCGGATAGACTATACAATGTTTATTCATTTCTAAATGTAGTTTTTAATACTATACCTTGTAGTATGAAGTATTTAATTGTAGATAAATGTCGATTCAATATGTTTTCTAAACTTACTATATTTATAGCCATTTCACCACTTCTTCTTGTGGCACGATACAGATATAACTTCGGGATAGGCTATCTAGAACCAAAAAAATCAACACTAGCAACGATAAACATTCTTATAAGTTCACATAAAATTATTGCAAACGATGCAATAATGTACACAGTTCGATAAACAACTTTATGATTTACGAACATTAAATTACAATATAATCTAACAATAGGCATATTCACATAATAATATAATATTCCAATAATACCAATACTTAAAATCTTTGGTTTGCTATTGAAAAAACAGCGTGACCACGAAATCACGACAATGTTTTGAGCCATCCTGCCGCAAACTGTATGTGCCTTACAAATAAACAAAAAGCAGGTCCGAATAGTTATTCCGTGTTTTGCCTCTTTGACTTTAATTTGAAATGACGTTTACATGACAGGAACAGAACACGGAATAACTATCCGGACCTTATTCTTTGTTTATTTGTGATGCACTATAATATTAACATGACATGGCAAACATTCTTACCTACATAAAAAGCCCCGAGCTTTTGCCATAATTATTATGATATTTATTGTGTTTGTGTTTAATCACAAGACGTTTGAATAACTAACTACTCTATTTATTTCGTTAAGGTAAAATGATATCAGTGTAACCCTTTTATCCCTGACTCCATATTATACTTGGAAAAAATGTGTACCGATTAAATTAAGTGTTGTCATATTAACGCCACTCTCGACTTGTATACCAACAACATTGACAGTAGAAATGCAAATATATTTCAATAGAAAGGCCACATCCTATTAGTAGAACGAAAATTGTTAGAATATAAAACACTCCAAGGAATTAAAAAAATAATTCCAAAAAAAACTAATTTTCGTTAAATGGTATTACATAATTGTGAATTGTATTCAATATTATTTTTATAATGACAAATTATGTAAATTGGCATATCTTTAACACACAACAATCATTTTAATCATAGCGACAGTTATAATCATTCCTAAACGGCCTTTTAAATCTGCTGTCTGTTTTGCCATATACATTTTTGGTCAATTCAACAAGCAAAGTCTATATTTGAAGAATAATGTTATTGAAAATTCCATTATAACAGCCTACTACATGCTTTAAACGTTTGTAGGTACTCTTGTAAGCTAGACTATGACCGTTGTAATAGGAAGACAGTTTCGTTGTAACAATACCATCACAGATTGAACAAACATAATTAGATTCGGAAAAGGATGATTTTCTTTTTGCACCTCTTTCAGTAAAGATGACGGACATAAAATTATATGTTAATTAGACACTTCACGCTGTATAAAAACTTTGGGTAAAAGATTTAAAAATACCTTATAATTAAAATAAAAAATAGAATTCACTTACACTTTAAAATAATTGAAAAAAAAAAGAAACTACTAAATAATGTTTTCGATTAAATACAGGGCATTATACTTACATAATGAGTATGATTATAACAGAACATAGAAAGTTTAGTGATATATTTATAATCAACTAAATTAGAAGAAACTGAATGTTTTCTTTAAGCCTCGTCATAGCACTTGAGATCCGTAATTTTGAATATGCTTGTTTAACTTTAACTTTAATACCAAAACTATTATTACTAATACATGATTGAAAATGGTTAATAGAGTATGATTGGTAATAGGTGTATATTCCCGTAAGATATTCATGCAACCAAGTATAAAGAACACTGTCATAATATGAAAAATCAAAACGTAGATTTACTTTTCCATCAAAAAAAACTCAAATTTATTTTATTTTTATTTTTTTGTTCATTCCTGCAATTTTTCGACTTGTGTTTATGTTTGACCATGAGGTTGGCGACCAAGAACAACGTGTCAGCTTGACGTAGGGTTGTCACTTTACAGTTTTACTTAGTTACAAAGAACCTCAATGTCTCGGCCATGTGGTGCTTTTCAGTTATGTTCATGATTTTGTGGGGTCTATGAACAGTACTCTATCTGCCATATTCGGGATTATACAGGTATTACCAAACACCCTGTAAACTACGAGCTAAGGTGTCTTCAATAATCATGTGACACTTTTTGAAAATGCACTTTTAATAATAATGTAATATATAGCCTGACCAGAAAAATAAAAAACCTGGTCTAGGGGCGTCTCAATTGCTTTTTTTATTGTAACACTAAGTATAGTCATACCCATGTGAATTGGCAAGCGTTAAAAAAATCTGTATTCTGTAAATAAGTGTAGGTTTTTTTTTCATCCGTTAGGACATAGTATCATTAATTGATATACTTACATGGTGTCATTGGAAATTCAAACAAGAATATTTCTGATTCTGAACTGATTCAACTAAGTATTTTTTTTTAACTTAGTAGTTTATTATAAATAAATGTAATGTAACGTGTTACTACTGTAGGTACATATAAATAACAAAGTCAAGGGTTAAAATCAAAGAAATAAAATTATCAAAGCTAGTATGATTTTTAATATCTTTCGTCAAAATCAGAATCTAAATATTCAACTAAGTCCGACGTCATTTCATGTTCATCATTATCAGATTGCACCAATAGTTGGATTTGAGATATATCAGACTCATTGTCACTTTCATTACTTTCACCGCCACCAATATTAATAAGAAAATTCTGTAATTTTCTTCTATTTGTTAATGTGTTGCAGCAGTTATTACTTATTTACTCTCTGTCATTATTAAAATTGATATCTTCTTGGAGAGCTACTAGTAACCGTTTCAAATTTGGTACTTCTTTACAAACTGCATAAAATTCATGAAATTTATGCCAAATTGCCCAGAAATCAAATCATCTAAGTATGTTTTTATTATTTTGATTTATTTTTCTTAATTGTTGAAAATATAGCCAACGTCTGTCCTTCTCTTCGTATTTTCATTATGGATGAATGAGACGAGACACACCTTAAAGAACAGACATTACTTAAAACTTAAATAAACTACGTAAGTAGCCAATTTTCATTGTACATACTATATGATTTTTCTACCAGTCATGTTGACTACTAAGTCGGTAATGTTATTGAGAGAGATAGAGTCCAACCCCTGAGACTTTCTCTCCAACAAATATTTATATACATTGTAAACTACTTTTCTCTCACGACTGTAAATAGTTTTCGGCGTTCTAACCCATAAAAATACAACAAACTCAAAAATTGTCCGCACTTACACTTTGACAGCAATCGAATGACAATGATGTCATGTTAATGACGTTTTAAAGTTACTGTTGCCTGTAAAAGAATTTAGTGCCATTACTTTTGCGCATCTTAGCGAGGTATTCTATTTTTCTGGTCAGGTTTTAAATTGTAAAATCAATATTGTTAAAAATATGAAAAAGTCCTTATACTATTGACTAAACGTACTATTGAGAAAAGTAAGTTAGTTGGACATCGGTGAGCTCGTACAGAATTGTTAATCGTGATAACACTAACTTCTGCTCGCGGCATTACGTACGTCAAATTCAGACTGTCAGAAAAGTATTTGTTGCAATTTCAATGCGTGCGGAATGTATTTGACCGGGAAAAAAGTTAGCCTATATTACTCAGGGAAGGAGGCATTCTTTTTGGTGATAGAAATTTTTGAATTGATTCAGTCGGCCCAGAGTATTTTACCCCTTTTATAATATCAGTGTAGTTTAGCAATACCTTTAACAACAATTCGTTCGTAACAACAGTTCGTTACACACTATCAGTGCGGGCCAAGACATGCTCAAAACGCTGACAACTTTATCACAACTAACGACATTAAGACACGTTCCAATAGGCCACAAATTCGTTGAAGCTGAGCGTAAAAACAACAAATTGTCTGGTTTAATATACTTTAGAAATGAAAATTATGCTATCAGTAGAACCAATTAATTTAATCTAAGTAGAAGAGCGTTGGTAGTTACATGTTTATAACGACTTTATTACTAATGAGATTATTTTAGAACAACTATTTTACGACGACTATTGTTCAGTAAAGTAACCATTTAAGGGACGATCGATGGTTTAAAATACGAAGATAAAGAAAAAACGCCTCCTGAGTTTCTTGCCAGCTCTTCTCGGTCGAAGGCTCTTCAAAATCCGAACTGGTGGTTGATTCAGTAAACTAAATTATTATTCATTACTATTTGTATTTTATACTTAGATTTGACGTATATAAACCTGTACCTGTAAAAAGGTCTATATTGCATAAACGATTTCTCTTTGATTTTGACTTTGATATAACAAATCTTTACAAAAGTACATTTATTGAAGTAACTCATAATCACAGACTGTGTTTTTATTACATATTTATAAACGCTATATACTTTTGCAATTTTGGCTTAACATGGATATGCTCAGACACGCTTAGTTAATCCTTAATCCTGATATCAGAATAAATAAGTTATATAATTTGTAAAAATAATGTATCCGCCTAAATTCAACAACAGTGCATCACGAAAATCATATTCTCACATTTTGGAGTGCAAAAGAGCAGAAGTATATTTTCTTCTTCGATTTTATTGGACTATCCCTACTTATGATAACGTTATGACGTAATTCACAGAAAAAATCTACCAAGTCCGATCCATGCTCACAATTCACGAAAACAAGTCGTTAATATCAAGTTTATTATAACAATAACAAAACACTTTTCAACACACAGTAATATGGAAGTCACACTTCCAAATTGTCACTGTTTGAACAATAAAAGTTATAACGTTTGTTTGGTTTCGAATCACGGTTCATTATTCAACATTTAAACACAGCATTAGAAATCGTAACAGATATTTTCGTTATATGGAAAAGATTTAACAAGACAATATAATATTATATAATTATGTATTTTTATTTTACAAGATTTATTAATTTTAATTTGGTAAGGAGTAAAACCTTAGTACCTTCTAAAGTTCGTTTTAGATAAAGGCTTTGCTTTATAGGTAGAGGCAGTGAGCGCGATGTCAAACTGAGAGTTTATGTCGTTATATATTTAGAGTAGAAAAGTCAAGTGTACCTCGCTGTTTTTAAGGTCGATAATCCAATAAGAGTCACCTTCCCAGTTAGTCTTTGTCATCGTATTACCACAGCCATTGCCGCCTCGCGCCCGACGCCTTTCGTCATTCATTCGACGCTTCACCTATAAAAATATTCATATATATTATAATCGCACTCGAGATCGTACACAAACTTCAAAGTATAGTTTTTTGAATGTATCAGGTTATGAGGTTGTTTGTTGTATGTTGCTCATTTTATGAGCTGGTTATACAAAAAACAACCTTAATATTTCAGCTATATGGAACTTTTCAGGTAGGTTAATAATTTGCAAGGTGCCCAATATGCGATATTCGAGATAATACAGGTATTATCTAACTCCCGGTATAGATACGCTACCGTCGCGGTTGTTGTGGCGGCGCAGCAGACGCTTGGGGTGCAAGTGCGCAAGCAGTGGGGACATTAAATGAACTGGTGTGTGTTATGTTAAAATGCAAGTTGGATAGCAAATTATATATTACACCTAGCAAAAATTATAAACCTTAAGAGCCCTCGCCCATGTCCGTTAATCGCTGACTGATTTTTTAGTCGGTGAAACTGAAAGGAATTCTATGTTGCAACGCACACGTACAAAAAGTCGGTCACAAAATCGGTACTAAAACCTCGGCGAAAAAATCGGTCCGATTATCGGTCCTACAAAAAGTTGGGCGTGGGCGGGAGTTGTAATTTATACATAACATGATTGAATTGAATTTATAAATAACAAAAAAAATATTTTCGATGAACAGTGACTTTAACGAAGTAAAATTTGACGAAGAAACATGTTCAAGTGAAAACAAAATTATGGGAAACGTAACATCGATTTAACTCTACTTTGACGAAATGAACAAAATATGGAAATTAAATTCCATAAAATGTGTTTTTTAGGGTGGACCGGTATAGATACGTACCGTCGTTGTTGTTGTGGCGACGCAGCAGCCGCTCGGGGTGCGAGTGCGCCAGCTGCGTGTAGTCGCGGAACACCTCGTTGTACGTGTCGTCGTTGGACGACATCTCGCTGGAGCGCATCTCCTCGTTCAGCTTCGTCAGCCTCAGTCTGTACACAACCACAAAAGGGAAGTTGATAACGACAATAAATTAATTCCAGAACATAGAACGTATAAATGGAATCACGTAACGTTAACCTATTTTTTATTTGAACTAAGCGTGAATTTCTGTAACCTAAAAAGTTAATAAAAACACTCAATTGACGGAACAAGATAGTCAATAGAACCAAAATATTTTATGTACCAACTAAAAACGCGTGGCCGAGCAAGAGTAAGTAGTACTAGCTAGCATGTGGATTTAGATGTAGATCCTTTGCCCGTCTTACATTAGAAATACAGTATTTATCTCTGTTACAATTACAATTTGTTGTGGTGATTATATCATTTAGCAGTAGCCAATAAGTAAAGTTTAAACTTTAAAATTGAATGACGGTATGTATATAGTGTTTAAACAAATATTTTTATGTCATATCCTATCATATAAAAGCGTGTTGGCCATTGTATATTTAACCCTTTTGAAGGTAATGGAAAATCAAAAAGTGAACTGGACTTAGTTATCGCCAGTTCAAGCAAGCTTGAGATCGCAGAATATTTTGTATACTGATCTCCAAACTTCAGTATGAAGATGGGACTAAATGATGATGAAGGTAATGGCAGCTATGTTGCCTCCTGATCTTGAACTATATTTACTTGAAATAAGATTTAAAAGCAATGAAAAAGTACAACTGTATTATGTTTGCCAAATGTTTGTAATTAAGTTGCTGGTGAATAAAGGTTGAAGATAGTCAATAATTTAATCTTATTTTTCCTTTTAAAAATACTGGTCTATTATTTAATAGAGTATAAAAGAGAGGTGACAAGATATGTTGTAGGCAGAATAATGGCGAAGAATTGGCCGTGAAAAAGTTGAATAAGTTAGGTGGTAAAGTATGCGGCGACTCACAGCGTGACGATGTCTGCGTTGGCGTTGGCGACGGCGACGTCGAGCGGCGTGCGCGCCTGGTTGTCCGCGATCTCCTGGTCCGCGCGGTACCGCAGCAGCAGGCATACCTGCACACGATGACAAGCTGCTATAAACCGTCCAAACACTCCTTGGCGGCTCCACGATCCGACCCGAGCCCCTCGGAGAATCTATTAGAGCACGGGGACACGCACTAGTGCGTGATGCCGTTCTCTTTAGGAAACCTCTTAAGGTGCTTCGTTTCACACGGCATGAGGGACACTTAAAGTTTTAAAAAGCCCGGTGAAGCTGAAAATGCCCTGAAAGTGGCAATCAGCAAAATCTTTCAATGAAAAAAAAAACTACTTGGCGGGACATTGTAGAATCATGTCTGTGGTTTTGTTTTATTTCCTAAAATTTGTGTTATGTCGAATATTAATGTAAATTAATGGTGGATTATTATCGTTAAATGTTCGTGAAGGTGCATGAGTGTTGGCAAAACAGTGCAATAACGTCGCTATACAAATTCTCTCAAGATGTCCGCGTGCGGTCTCAGTAAAGCGCCCACATCTTTACTGATTCTCAAAGGGTTGGGGGTAATATCACTAATCATTTATATTATCATTCATTATCATCAATTTTTTTTTAATTGTTTATTTGTATATAACTTGTATGAAAAATACTTTGACACTGGCTGGTGGCTGACACTGGATAAAAAATCAATCAACCACTGAGAAGGTGTTTAATTATGTTAAATGAAAATACCAATATCTGGTTAAACCAATAAATCCAGTTGTCATATTTCTGATAATATATTTTTACCTGTCCCGTATGACCAGCTTCTGTTGCGAGGTGGAGTGGCGTTTTCCCATCGTCGTCTTGTACATTTAGCTTGCTACCGTTGAGTAATAAAAATGAGCAAGCCATTACGGAACCCTGCGAACAATGGAAAAATACATGTAAGTGCAACTGATACCTAACGACAAGTAGTACTATTTATTAAGTATACAATTGTTTATCGATATTTATATTGTTGTTTATTTTACATATCGTTTCGAATCTTTTGAACGGGACGGAGGTCCCGGTGTCACATTGAGGTGTTGGTCGATTTATAAAAAAAAATCCAATTTGCTAATGTTTACTATTTGTAATCGGGTTACAGGAAAAATTATTTATTTTGGTCTTTACTGCCACAGCGCTGGGTATTAATAATCTGTATAACAGAATTCCAATTGTTAAATTGCCATAGAATAAGTCATCTCGAGCTTCTCCGTGCTTCAGAAGGCACCAAAAACAGTCGTTAAGAACCACCAATCCGCAATGGGTTTTCGTGGACCGTTCTCCCTGTTGTGTTTCCATTCATTAGGAAGGCTTGTACGAGCCTAGTAGAGAATGGAGACACGCACTAGTGCGTGGCGTGATACCATTCCCCCTAAAAAATGTCTGACGGTGTTTCGATTACACGGCTTGTTAGGAAAGTGTCTCACGCTGAGCACGGCGGCGTGCAGCGGCGTGCGGCGGCGCTGGTGCGGCGCGCTGGCGTCGGCGGCGGCGGCGAGCGCGGCGCGCATCACCGGCACGTTGTGCGCGCGCGCGGCACGGAACAGCACTGCGCTCGCCGACAGGCACGAGATGTCCTCTGTTGAAGTAATACATTACATGTAAACTGATGGTCGAAGCAGCGGTTTTGTTTAAACATTTTATAGTTTTGACTTCAATAAGTGCCTGTGAAGGCCTATCTTGAATAAATGATTTGTTTTTTTTGTTTACTGTCACTTTATACAAGATGTTGATTTGCATCCACGCCTAGCAGCAGTTACATTGCTTATTATTATTACTAGCGAATAACATAAAAAGTACGAAAAAAATAAGCCTATTTTAAAAATTAGTACAAAAAAAAATCTTGTCGCCTACGCCTTGTAAAATTGAGTTTAGCCGCCGTTCACTGCGCACCCACAACTAGATAGGATAGCGGTACAACAAAGCCAATCTGCCTCCCCGCCGCGCCGCTCCGAACAAGTAACAGGCGCGCGTTATCCTCTCCGAACGTAGGTGCGCATCGAGTCTTCTGACGTGTATCAATCATACTACACTAACTTTGCCGATACGCAGTCTCTACTCAAGACTTCTTTAACTCCAACGGTTAATTAATACGAGTATAATGTTAATAAGAAGATATAAACTTAAAATAGATAACAATAATAATAATCTAGCATGTAAACAGAATGAGGTAAGTTATATGGTTAGCAAGTTCACCTAGGTCGTCGGTGTCTTCGCCCTCGGTCGACTCGTGGTCAGACGGCAGGCTGAGGGCCACGTCTCGCTCGGCCGCAAGCTCGTTGCCGATAAGAAGCACCGGGCTATCCGGTTCAGACTTACTGGAGCTCTCCGATACTGAAATTAAATATTTGTTAAAAGTTGATTATGACAATTTTCAGTGACATTCAAAATATTTACTTGTCCGAAATTTTTTTATTGAATGCTTACATTTGGGTTTTTTATATGATTGAAATACGTTAGTCTCAAAATTAAAATACTTAAATCAACCCAAAAGTTTCGATTAAAGTAAAGTGGTTTCGGGTTGCCGATATTTAATATTTTGTCTTGAAACGGTGAGCTATCGAGCTCATAATTTATCGATTTTATGTACTTTCGAGTTAACGTTTTCGAGCAAGCGTTATTCGATCTTTAGGAATTTGATCAACCCATTGGTGCCTACTAAAAATTGCGGTTCATCATAGTTAATACTGTTCCTCAAACAAAAAAAAATATTTCCACTTTGTTTTGTAACAAAGTGGAAATATTTTTTTTCAACAATTCTTATAACAATCTTCTCCTAACCTTTTTTCGGCATACGTGGTTTAAGCAGAAAGAGCTTATAAAAAATATACGATACAAAGTTTAATTAGAAGTTTACCACTAGTATTGCTGTTGGCGTCGCTTTTCTCGTCATTGATCGTGGCAGGCACCGCAGGCGGTCCGCGGACCCTGAAAAATTTACATTCTAAAAAATAAAGGAATGCCGTTAGGTAGTTTTCTTTGATGTACGAAATGCACTACACAACTCACACAGCAAGAGCTGGATGAGAGTAGCCGCGGATCGCGCTCTGTGCACTTTGAGAAACCTATGTCCAGAAGTGGACTAATGTAGGCTGATGATGAAAAAACTCATGGTAAGGCAAGAGTACATATTTCCTGCGATCGTATGTAGCATCCTATAACAGAACAGCAATCCCTTTAGAAAATGAAATGTGGGTAGATGTTATCTTGATTGCTTGTACGGCTTAAGGAAACTCAAAAGCGGTAACAATGTAAAGGTGCATGCAGATAGATAGATAAATGTATAGGCGACAAACAGCAATCCCTTTAGATAATGCAATGTGGGTAGACGTTATCTCGATTGGGGTCAGAACCAGGGCTCGGAAACCGGTTAAATTTATGAACCGGTTTGGGTCGTTGACCCCATATCGGAATGATATAGGGTTAAGGTTTCGGTTACCGGTAATTAACCGGTTAAATGAAAAACTGTTTTTTTTATTAGTGGCGATTCCGTTAACCGAAATTAACCGGTTAATTTGAATTCCGAACAATTTATGAGCAATGGCATCTCTTGTGTTTTGTGTAAACTAATTGAAACTAACGAGATGATCCGAGTATTTAATCTAATCTAGTATTTAATCTTTTTTAATCTAGACCTAGACCTTGCAAAAACAAAATTTTGTATATGGCATGCTGCCTGCTTCTCTGCTGAGTTAAAACCTGTGCTGCTTTTGAGAAAAGTCGTTCTGATGGAACAGAGCTTGCTACCTTTCCAATATTTGAATACTACTTTGTATAACTTTGGGAACTTCTACCGAATACAGATGAGCCGAGTCTATCGAATTAAGACTAAAAGACTCTAGTTCTTTACAACACTACCTTCGACACGTCCTTCAGCACGCCACGGCATGCCGCGGCATCGGTATCCCGCCGCAGGAGCCCGTGGCTTCGATGCCGCGGAATCATTTTAAAGCATGGGAATTTATGTCTTATTTATATTTCGATATGTTTAAATGTCCATTGGTAAAAATCTAAACCCCACATTTTTTCAGTTTGGTTGGAACAGTTTATTTATTTAACCGGTTAATCAATAAACTGATTCATACCAGTTAATAGAATGATATTAACCGCTATTTGTTAACCGGTTCAGAGCCCTGGTCAGAACTCACCTGAGTCTCGCCCGGCGCACGGACCAGCGCGCTTGAGTTCGAGACGCAGCGGTGGCTGCTTTCACAGGTGCGCTGAGACTGTTGCATGCTGTTGCGTTGCGTTGCGTTACGTGTGCGTTGCTCGAGCGCGTCATTTTAAGCTTACCTTCTGCATTATTTTTCTTTAGTAGTCGGAGTTAGAGGTTAGATCTCACCTGCGTCTCGCCCGGCGCACGGACCAGCGCGCCTGGGTCCGCGGCGCGGCGGCGGCGGCGCGCGCCTCTGCGATGTTGCGCGCGAACGACAGCGACACGTACTTCGCGCGAATCCACGCCTCGCGCACCGACCTACCATAATAACAAGTTGTTTTAGCTTGGTAGAGGCGACGATGGTGCAGTGGTTAACGCGCCCGGTTGCTTGCTAAGGTTAAGCAACTATCGCAAAGGAAAGAAAGAAAGAAATAAAAAATCTTTATTTGGTACAATACATCACTATTTATTGTTTTTCTTTCTGTGGCAATGAATAAATGCTTTTATAATTACTTACTATTATTAATACAAATATTATATTATTATATTATCATATTATTCCGCAAAAAAATTTTTTTTTTCAGTTCTTTTTTTAGTTTTTTTAAAGGTCGCAAAGGCCGGTCCGCCTTTGCGAAAGTTGCTCGGACGTGTAACCAAAAAATTATCATTTCCTCCTCCGTGCTTCGGCAGGCACGTAAATCCGCTGATCACCGCTGCCTTAGCAGTCGTTAACAACCACCAGATGAGCTGGATGATGAGGAGCTCGATGGCGCAGTGGTAAACGCGCCCGATCTCCGATTGTTGAAATTAAGCAACTTTCGCAATTCGCAAAGGCAGGTCATCGGATGGGTGCCCAAAAATTTGTCATCTCGAACTCCTCCGTGCTTCTGAAGGCACGTAAAGCGGTTTGTACCAGCTACGTTACAAGTCGTTAACCAGCAGTGGGGACATAAAATGAGCTTGTGGTGTGTGTATAACATGTATATAAATAAACTAATAAATGTGTAACACTAGACAAGATAACGAGACATGCGAGGACTCACGTGTCACAATCCGGTGTCGCACGAGTTATAGTTGTTTCATCGGTGTTTGCTTCATATATTAAGTTTACTATTTTATTGCCCAACTCAGCCATCACCTTTAAACAATACAGATTAAATTAAAAGAAAGAAAAAACATTATTTAAAATATATAATACACAACATGCATACAGGTATACAAATACATACACATTGCGCACGAGCTAGTTGTGCGGAATTCCGCACTTTATGGCCAATAAAATTAATAACACCATCAAAAAGTTATATCATATGAACATCCTACATTAAATGGTTAACTTAAAATGTGTGAACAATTTAACGCTATAAGGACCTATGAACATAATTATTGTATATATTACTAGCTGACCCGGCGGACTTCGTACCGATTTGACAGTTTCCATGACAACACTACAAACAAATCATTTTGTATTGGAAAAATTTCAAAAATCTAAAAAAAATTTAGGGGTGGACCGCCCTTAACATTTAGGGGGATGAAAAATACATGTTGTTGTCAGTTTTGTTGTTTATTACATAAAAAAACTTATGATGATGAAAATCATGTTTACCTTTATGATATCGGGTTCCCAGTCGTCCAAGGTGAGAGATCTAACTTTGCTTACATGAACACCTAGAGAGCGATGAATGCCAGAACATTCTGAAACAAAAAGGAGTTTAGTTGAAGATTCCGGATGAAGTGCTCTTTTGTTTACCCATAAGAAATAAAAAAAACCTTAATAAATATGAGAATATCATCTATACAGAGATTGCATGACCATCGTCTTTATCGCCACCTCACCTAACATCATATGTGATGAATAGAGATCGGATATTCGGATGCATATTTACCTAAAGTTCATTTTTGGATACAATATTATGGAAGCGGCTTCTTATAAAATATTTTTTAAAATATGAATCCCGGGATTCTGGGAAATTAGTGAATGCTAATCTAGTCGATATCATGGTGGGAATTGACGTCTTTATCATGTGGCATTTTTTTTACCGATTTCAAAAAGAAGGAGGTATTATATCCGATTGGATGTATTTTTTTTTATGTATGTCCGGCGATTTCTCCGTCATTTGTGGACCGATTTGTAAAATTCTTTTAAAAATGGCTATACCACAAACAGAAAAACAAGAGATAGCCTTATCGACAGACAACCACTGAAATTAGTTAAGCTGTTAACACCCGCCACCGTTGTAGGAGGCAGTGAAATTACATAAATATTTTGTATCCTAAACTTTCAACTTATTCGTCACATGCGATAATGTGAGTAAGTTGAGCGCGTGAGTTTGTTAGTGACGCTGTTTTACGTTAATTCGAAGATTTAATTTGATTTTCTTTGTAATTCGTGTTATTATTCGTTTGATAAAAATCTTTTGAAAATTGAAGAAAAAATATGAGGCAATCGTTATTTCTGTTATAAAAACATTGAATTTGTCGAATTCGAAACTCCCAAATTTTTTTGATACAAAAGTGCACTCCATATTAGCACCTTAAAATAAGTAAATATAGCTACACCCGATTCTATAATAAAAAACTAAATTTGTCGATCCCGGAATCCTGGGATTTTTTCGATACGAAAGTGCTTTCCATGTTATGACAACACCTCAACTTTAGGCAAATATGCATCCGATTATCCTATCTCTAGTGATGAAGGCAAAATGCTTAGCCAAAAGGAATAAAAAAATCTTAATAAATAAGAGAATATCTATTATACAGAGTGACTTCCATCATCGCCTTTTTTATCACAAGGGGAAGTTCATACATCAGGTGACATTAAGGTCAAGTGCTCACCTTAAAAACACAACAGAAAATTCTTTATAATAAAAGAGCCTCACCTATACAGAGAGTGATTCCAAGGTTGATGCTGGCCCACCGCGGATTTGGACTGCCGCAGTCGCAACAGTTATTGTTGCCGGGAATGGTTAATAGCTGCTCCCAAATTCTGTGATACAAAGACATCAAGCTATCAAATAATAACTAACAAAGTAAGTAAATAAAGAAATTTATTGTATTCCAAAGTTTACGATAAAACTACACGTTAAAATGAAACATCAGGATAAGATATGTAAAAATAAAACGCGGGTAGATGCGTAAAAAGCTTTTTTATTTCACAATATCATATGTCATAAAAGCAACTTTTTGTAAAGAACTTTCTCAGGACAATCTTCCGTAACTTGGTGCTTGTCATAAGTGATCCCGCGCCCTACCATTTGCAGTGAAGAGATGGTACTAAATTTTTAGTGAGTATACTTCACCTCCCCAAGTCGAGCTTTTACTAGCTGGACGAGGGAATAGGTGTAGTCCCACATAACCAGGAGTCGCTACTAACCTAAGTGTTTTACAAAGCATTTTACTTAGTTTAAAAAAGAGGACAATCTTCCGTTGAAATTAAAATACTTTTACGGATCTACTCGCGTTCATTTTAAACATTATTTTGATATGTTTATCCTGACGTTTCGAACGCTTTGCAGGGTCCGTGGTCACAGGGAGTTTCATTTCAATGTGTAGTGTTACAAATCTTTAAATTCAAAATTCAATTCAATCATTTATTCAGTTTAGGTTACAAACAGCTTTTATGAATCTCACTATGCCATCAAAGTTTAAAAAAACAATCTATCGTGTTAAGTCTGCTTACCTCACTTTCCTCATGCGCACATTAGCGACCTTATTCCTCTTGTCGTGCGGCTTAGAGTCGTCTGGCACGAGCACCAGCTGCGAGTCAGGGTTCTCGCGGCTCTGGCCCTGCTGTATGGCCGAGCGGATGCCGTTCTGCAGCGCCCCGATCCAGTTGTTCAGCATCTCTTCAGAGTCAGCTTGGAGCATGTGGCTTCTGTATATGGAAACACTAATTTTCAGTTGTTTTTGTCGGCATCTTTGTTTGGAACGAACGGTGACATATTAGTATTTTAAAGTCTAGAACCAATTTCCGAATTTATCCATCCTCAAGGAGCTTTATATACGTTGATCGTCTATCTATACTACCGTCGATTGTGCAGTTGCGAATACTGAAGTTCTTTGGGCATATCTCCTGAAAGGGAAACACGATGAAGAGGCTTGTAGTACAAGGCCACACAGAAGGAAAGAGACAACGAGGCCACTCTCCGACTCGTTGGATCGACCTTATTAAGAACATTGTTTTCCTTAATTGTTACTATATCTAAATAATATAAGTTTATATACTAACTAAGATGTTTTCTCTCATTTATAGTTCTTACCGATATTGCGATAAAACTTTTAGTCTGAGCTGACCCGTGCGTCAAAAGTAAGACATTCAATCCAGCTATTGACGAATTATGGCAGTTGATATCAGTTAGCATAAACCTGTGTTGGGTCAGCGTGATTATAGTCTACGCATCTCACGTACTCTAGCAATGGAGTACTTATATGCTGTTAATAATAATCGTGGGCCTACACAACAGCAAGCAAAATGTTCCACCCCCGCCAGTCATTTCTGTGGCAGAGACAGATGGCTCTAGGTTTATTTACTAGGTATGCTCACCACCTACCACCGTTAAGCTTCACATAACCCGATGGCGCCGATGTTAATGCTTTAACGGCACTTTCAATTTAGCCGTCAAAGGTCATCAAAGGTCAAATTTAGCAGGGTCAAAATCTAACAGATTTTGACCCTGCTGCAAGGTTGCAACGCGTTCCATAATAACGCAAAGGCGTCTGTCGTGCGGCTTTGTTTAATATGGGAACGCAAGGGTCTCGTTTCTTTGGCGCACCTCCAAAAGATGGAATAGTCTGCTAGCACACGTTTTCCCTCTATCCTATGATATGGGGTCCTTCAGACGAAGCGTGAAGAGGCACCTTGTGGGCCGGCAGAGTGAGGGTAACTGATGCTGCGTTGTTTTCACGCTGCACCAGTTGTCGTCGCATCTGGACTCCATATTCACTTAACATCAGGTGAAATGGAGTCATTTGCCGTGCTAAGTATAAAGAAAAGGTAGTAATTCGAGTCAACCGTCTTAATTAAAAGCCCCTAAGACGCAATTATCCAAAATCAAAAAAGGTTGTATATTATTATGATAATAATAACAACAGGGATCGTATCAAGAAGTTCACTTACTTAGAAGGAGACAGCACTTCGAAGCAGAATCTCCTTTCGCCGTCCAGCACAGGTTTCACTGTACACAGCCTCAGATCCTCTTCCATCACTGTAACGTTCAGCTCACCAGTTCTCTTTCTGCAAGTTCAATTTAAGCGTTAGTATTAAGTAAAAGCCCTTTTCAATTAACAATATTTTAAAAATAATGTGTATAATTTTCATTTAATCACAAAACTCATACAAACAAATACCCGCATTGTCTTAATATTAGAATAACAACAAACAAAACAACTCTGACCTTAATCCGGCGGCTTGTAAACAATGCGAGTTATGTATAAAGAGCGTGGCGGCCGGCACTGTCAATAATTAGGCGTTAGCGACCTACATTACGTAGCCTTCAAAACGAGAATATTACAAAATCTAATTATTTCGAATTTCATGCTTATAAAAACCGAAGTTTTCAAAGCATACATAATTGTTTTTCGAATAATACTAGTGATTTTTTATTAAAAATAATACTAATCGCAAGAGTGGTGAATAAGCTAATACCCATAAATTGTAGCGATGAATTAATTTTAATTATGGAGGCGTTTGCCTAGCATTGAGGCAGATAAGGCTAATTACTTTACAATTACTTTAATTAGTTAAGTTGGTGACAAAAAAATACGCTTTATTGCCCACAATTCCCTATTCAACCCCTCTCATATACAACTACTAATTGTTAATATAAAGCCTTTTTACATACCTGTATGCCAAACTGTTCTCGTATAAATAGAACCACCTTCGGTTCCACGTCTTGAAAGCGTTCGACGTCCTCTTGAACAGATAACCTTGCATTCTTGGATAGTATTTGAAGGCAGGGATACTCGTACTCAGCATGCCCTCCTTGTCGTCGCCATCTACTTCGACCTTGCAGGTTGGTAGTGCCGAGTCCTTACTGTTCACAATTGTGTGACGGTTCTCCATCTCTTTGTCGAGTATCTTCGTTTTGTTACGCATGCTTGCAATCTGAAAATTCGCTCATTAGTCCAACGATTGTGCCATTAGAATTGTTTTTCACAATTAAAGCATTATTATCCCACTTTTCTAGTTTTTGTGAACAATTAACACTCAAAAATAGATATTCATATTTATCGTTTGTGTGTTACAAATATTTAAAGAACTTTTACTATCCGTATTATAAGTGCAACATAGTCATAATTATTTATTGCATCATGTTGGTATGGTACAGATCTTACAATATTATAAATAGTCCCTTAACATGACACTGTAAAGGTATTGCAACAGTTTGGGGTTCTTTTAATATTTTTTTTATACAACAAAAGTATTAATTCTAAGTTAACAAAGGCAAAAACAACAAATTAATAAACAACAATAGATATGAATAATAATAATTACTTATCTTAAAAATTCCTTTAACCCTTTAATGCACATAGGTCATTTTCATTTTCATTGGTTTTTGACCTTATGTTAAGGTAATAAAGATAAAATTATGGTGTCCAATATATCGACAGAGCCCTATAAAGGGAATATAATGAATGAAAACATTGCTCTATCAAATACTCCTGTATTTCTTTATTAAACTCTGTTTCTTTTAGTAAAACCTGGATTTCTTTTGATATTTTATCATATATCTTTATTGACACGTGCTAAGTTCCTGAGAAGTCTTAAATTACGAGGTTGACGGTAAAAATCTTAACTTAACATACATGTTGGTTTTTCCTGACAAATTTACATATTTCGAATATG
This sequence comes from Eudonia truncicolella, assembly GCA_949315975.1. Classification (NCBI taxonomy): domain Eukaryota; kingdom Metazoa; phylum Arthropoda; class Insecta; order Lepidoptera; family Crambidae; genus Eudonia; species Eudonia truncicolella. The sequence continues at coordinate 12,662,405 of OX438835.1, read as the reverse complement.
AGTACAATGACGGAAGTGTAAGTAACTTTAGTTTTACAAAATGTGGTCTACAACTTTCCATGTTAGTTATCATCTAAAATCTAATAAAACTATAAATAACGGTATTCATTCAATTATCAACTATTTATTAGAGTAAGTAAATAATTGTGGAAATGTATTGAAGTGCTCTTGTTATTAGTCCATAAACTTGTTAAGTAGTCTTTAATCTTATACATACTTAACATTGTATTTTTGGCTTATACATACCTAATACTAATAATTTGCATAAGCAAAGGATGGTAAAAAAGAACATTTAGGACTTACTTCTTCTGCACAGGCCTTGAGGAACGGCTCCAAATCTTCTGACAAATCGGCGCCCTGATGGTAGTAGGTACAGCACGCTTTCAAGTATGACAGAAGCTGAAATGAAAAGCCAATTCAATACCAAGAATATAAGCTGTGTCGATCCATCACCCAGGACCGTTATTATGATTTTTATTTATTTAAAACGTAGATTTGGAACATTCCAAAAATTAAGGAAGATAAAGTTTATGTCACCTAAAGACAGAAATTTCTTGTTTTTTATCACAGCCAATTATTATTATGGTTTATGAACGGGCACATGGTCCTATTTAAACATAACATAACAACAGAATGAGTCTTCGTTATTTTCACAGAAACACAAGGTTCCGTAATCCAGGTCAAGTCTGATAGACGCGATTGAAAAACCAAAACAGCTGAGCAAATCTTCAATAGAGTTTGGATATGCAAGAAAGGTGCTTTTGTTTATCTTTGTAGATCTTTGTGATATAGTATTATTTGCTGATGACACCCCATTGATTTTTAAAATTGATAGACATAGAGCAATATTTGACGACGTAAGTAATACTCTCTCTCAAATATTACATTGGTTTACCACCAATAATCTGCTGCTTAATGCAAAAAAAACTAAATGTGTTAAATTCACGATGCCCAATGTAAAGCAGGTTAATACCAGTATCACTATGAACGATGACATAGTTGAAATAGTTAACTCGACAGTTTTCCTGGGTGTTACCTTGGATCACAAATTACAATGGGGTTCTCATATTTCTGCCCTGGCAGGAAGACTTAGCTCAGCTGCCTATGCGGTTAGAAAAATAAGGTCACTTACTGATGTAGAAACGGCAAGATTGGTTTACTTTAGTTACTTTCACAGCGTCATGTCATATGGTATTTTATTGTGGGGCTCAGCGGCTGACATTGAAACCATTTTTGTGCTACAGAAAAGAGCCATTCGAGCTATTTATAGCCTTAAGCCCCGTGATACGCTGAGAGAGTTATTTAAGCAGATAAATATTTTAACTGTAACTTCACAGTATATTTATGAAAATATAATTTATGTTTATAAAAATTTAGATAAATTCGAAAAAAAAAGTAACACCCATAATTTTAACACAAGAAATAAAAACAAACTTGCCGTTCCAAAACTTAGACTCAATAAGGTCGGTAATTCATTTGTTGGGAAATGTATAAAAATATACAATAAAGTGCCTTTCACTCTAACGGAATTGCCACTACACAAGTTTAAGACAGAAATAAAACAAGGTCTAATGAAAAAAGGCTACTATAAAATTGATGATTATTTTAATGATAATAATGTGTGGTCATCTTAGTCTGCTCGCCTGCACATGTTATTTCACATTGTCAGTAGTTACACTTTTATATTATAAAAGATTATTTATTATACAGTCAAAGAATATTAATTTATATAATTTTTAAACTGATATCATAGCCTTTATCAGCAGTGTCCTACAGTTAACAAACAGCATTGCGTTAAATATATCATTAGGCTTTTATTTAGAGTATCTTGAGTGTGTCATGCTCTCTTTATTGTCTCTGCGGTGGTGGCGTGTGCGTCGGGTCGTTACGTTCCCTAAAATATGGTTGAGCGAAGCGATGGCTGATTCATATGTCATACTCGTGAACGGGTGCCGCCTGTGGAGGCTGGTCTGCTCTTGCATACTTATCTTATTTTTAATATTACTTACTATAATTTGACTTTGTTTTTCTTAAACAATTTTTGACTTTTATTAGAGTACTGTAGTGGTACTGTATGACATTGTGGAAATTGGAACTTTTACCTGAGGTAAATTTGTTAATTTAGATTTTTAATTTTGTTTTTTTACATGTGGTCTTCTATATTTTTTTTTATTTTTATGTGTTTATTTGTGATGGAAAGTGTCCTGCTAAAATAGGGCATTTTCCAATATTTTTGACGCTGTAAGGGAGAAAAGAGCTGGACACTTGCTGAGTTTCTTGCCGGTTCTTCTCAGTACAAGATCTCCCGCCCAGAGTAGACTTACGAACCGATGGCATAGTGACATTCATAAGAGCTACTTGTAGCCTAAACTGAATAAATGATTTTTGAATTTTGAATTGAATTTTATTAGGTTCTACAAGAAACAAGATTTTATGATATTATGATTCTATGCGGCGAGCAAATTAAGGTAAGTCAACTTAAGGTACACACGCCTGTCAAATTTCCTCAATAAACTTTGAACTTTATGTATATGGCATAAGGTTGAACATTCATTGAAGAAATTTGACAGTTATGGATAGATTGATGGGCAGGCGTCTGTATATCACGAAGTAGTGACCTAACAATCTAGAGGGACTAGAAAAAGCTAGCATATCTCTGTCTCCTACTAGATTCTTCGAGGCGTTCGAATCGGTTGAGTAGAGCAGAACACCTATGGGCGCCTCTAAAAGGTAGGACTTCCGACTTCAGCTAACGTTGACCGTGTCTTACATGGAAGAAGTGTTTGTGTATTCAATCGTTTATCTTATTTATTCGATAACAATCAACATTGAAATGAACATTGACATTCTCTTTATTTATAGGTATCGTGACCCTGAAGTCTCCTTGTGACTGTTACCACGGACCTTGCAAAGAAGTTGAAATGTCATGAAATATTAATTAGTTGAAAATATTAATATATGTAAAATAAATGCGAGTAGATTCGTATAAATGTGACAATGAGTAGTGTTCGCTTTAAAAAAAAAACAAAAAAAAACAAAAATCTTTAATTTCAATTAATGTTAAGCCAAATAAAAACTATAAGTATCTCTGAACCGAATTGCGTGAGCCACAATCTCATTGAAAGTGAATCATAACCAGAATAACGGATGTTTGTAATGTATGCAAAAGTGAAGTTTGCGCGTCACTCAAAAGCGTTTATGGGTCGACGAGCACAACAACTTGTAGCTACAGACATACTACATACAGACGCTACTTTCCAAAAGCGAGAGTTATCTATAATGCATATTATCTGTTTGTATTTAATTAAAAATATATGTTATCGCACAAGATCTACGCTTCTTATACAAACAGAGACTAATTTATATAGCTACGCATTTATATAATTGCAATGACGCAATCAGATTATATCCAGATACCTCAGATACAAAACTACATAAGACACATGGATCTTAGTACAGATTTTCCTTATTCTGGTTTGATAAGCTACTTGCTTTTATGAAGTTTTCCATAATGTCTACTACCTACCTACCTAAAATGGTATACTACTTAATACAAATTAAATTGTTAAATGAAGCAATAGGATTATGATTGATTATATTGATTACTTCATCGGAAAATTGTGATCCGATTATTTTGTTAAAAGAAATTCAGACCACTTAACAATTGAAAGATAATTAATCTATCGTAAAAAGGACGAGGATATTTTCTTTTGTAAACGTCATGCTACCTTAATTAGGATTTTTTCATTGAAGCCCGTACATAGGTTTCATTCGATACTTACAGATTTAAAATATAACAAAATTTGCATTGGCAATGTACAACAATACTATAGGTATCAAGTTAAAATTTAGTTTGCAACCTCAGGAACTTCTGAACCAATTACTTATAAAAAACATTTCACTAAAATAAAGCTAAACAATTTCCGAGTTATGAAGGCTAGTTTTTAATCCAGAAAAATATATTATTCCATATATTCAAGATAACATTTCAGGCGGGCGGGCGGTAGCCGAAACATTTTTTATTAATGTTTTAGGAGGATAAATGTAATAACTAGTTTTTTTTTTACATAATCCCAGTAACATCTTGATGGCAACGTATTCACTAAAATTCTCTTATATCAGTGGCCAAACGTATAAATAGAGGTTTAATACAATAATTAATTATTCAAAAACACACATTTCTAAAAACAACACTTTTTATAAATCCTATTGAGCATTAAATGATAAGCGGGTAAACAATGAGTATGCCAACAAAGTACGGTGCATCATTAATAGCGTAATTACCTGAGCGCACTATAATGAGACAATGAACAATCACGAATGTACCACGATCATCGAGCCACTCAACTATGAACACAGTTATTTTTGAGTAAAAAGTTCCGTCGCTTGTGCAACACAATACATAACTGTCGCGAAGACGACCTGATCAAACCGAAAGGCCCCGTCTAAGAGTTTCAATTGCAACACCTGTTCACGTCCACTATCGGATAATGATAGCACCACATTGGGGGGTTCTAGCACCTAGATGACTAATATTACTATTGTTTAGATAAGATTGCCTTGTTGGGACTCATCGTTTTCGCAAAGCGCGCACCTTTGCATTTTGTTTACTTACACTGATATTATGATAATGTATCAGCTAATGCGTATTAATTTTTATAAAATAAAATAAAGGTTTTTCACAAGGTAATTTTATTAGATCTTTTTACTTTTTTTTGTGATCTTTTAGATCTTCCAACTCTTGCATAAAATTAATAAGTAACAAAAAGAGACTGATGAGATTTGATTTAAATAAGACTGATTTTGCAATGAATGTGATATATAGGGACTAATTATTATATAGGTATATAATAAAAATAAAAAGAGTTACTATTAGGTAAGATTTCACCAAAACTGATTAGGTATGCAATAAAGGTGATAAATTAAAAATAAGAAAGTGTTATTATACGGTAAGATTAATAGTTGTTACAGAGAGTTTTATTGTTTTTTAGTTTTATAAATGTAGCAAAGATATATGTCGTATGTACAAAAGTATTTGACATTAATATACGTTCAAGTGATTTTTATCGATATCTTTCATTTAATAACGTCTTGCCTAACAAACACTAGCAGTCAGCACTATGCTGCTGTATTGAAGGTGCTGTTCGTGGACAAAAATACAAAAATGTAAAAATACATTTTAATACACTAATAGCACCTGCCAAAAATATCAATAGGTGCTGAATGTGGACTAGGCCAGGTGGTATTTGTGCAGGTGCTATTTAGGCGGGTGCTCAAAGTGGATTACCTCGCATTTTATAGTATAGATTAGGTCCTTACCTATGAAATTGACGTTTTGTATGAAGATTTTTTATAAAATTATATTTTTCATACTAACGTTTTTTTTCCACAACCGGAACTCGAACTCGATAAATGGTTCGCAACAAATGGCGTAAAATATGTTTTTTTATATTAACGGGTAAGCACAGTGCCTTGATCTCACCTGATATTAAGTGATGATAAGGCCAATGATGGAAGCGCACTTCACCCGGGATCCTCAACTAGTGAGGTACTGGCTATCCTATCTTTAGCTGCCGGAACACAACAATGCTACAAACATTGATGTCATGGCAACATATTTAGATAAGATGGTGGTAGCTAGCCAGGCGGACAAACAAGCCCTACCACCAACCAAACCGAGTACACAAACATGTACCCCCGCTGGGAATCGAACCCGGGACCTCTGGGTCTAAATCGGTGGTCTTAGCCACTAGACCACAGAGGCGGTTAAAATATGTATAAAATTATATATTAAATATGTATAATATTTATGAAACATAACTATTATGTTATATTGATGTCATGATCCTCACGACTATTGTGTTGTAAGTAAATGATATCAGTTGCATTTAATAACAATAATAGCATAGATAGCTCCTACGAACGTCGAACTGTGTGTAAACAAAACGTTTAAGTCACGTAATTTTTTATATATTATAAATATGCATGATACATACGTACAGAAAAGTTCCCACGAAGGTACGTATGTGCGAAGATTGTCTGACAATTAAACCGCGCTAGTGGCACCGATTTGTAAAATATAACTCTTTTACTTAGTACTTTAGAACTTGAATTACAATAAAAAATATACATGGATTATTCATTAAAGCTAGTTACTTAAACATAGTCTGACAGATATACATCTTTCGAGGTCAGACCTGTGTATTTAAGTACCCTTACTTATGTTCGTAAATGCTAACATTAATGCATTATTAATATCACATAATCAAATAATAATAGTTAGATATTGGATATGTATATATATAATATGATTATTTTACGAACATCACTATAAAACTACTGTTATTTAAATTATTTAACTTGCAGAACTATGTACATGACCTACTTTGTATAACATTTTATATTTTATGGTTAATAAACAATAAATAAAAAAATATATAAAAATAATGGTTGCAAAGGACAGTACATTAAAGTAAACTATGAAACCTCCGAATAATAGCGACATATCACTACAGTAATAGACTAATATGTTTATGTATTTATAAAACACACTCAGCACACCACACCATCAGGGTGCCTAGCAGTATGTGCCTACACATAGAATTCGGTTTGTTAAGTCTTTACAAAAATAGGCATTTATTTATTTTATTTATTTTCTCGTGGGATAAAACTGACGCCTGTGTAAATCACGTCAATCAGTTATTTTGTTTTGAGGTATTATCACCAATGACTTTCACTAATTTGTATAACTAATTGTTTAGTTAGGATTAGGAAAACAAAATGGCAGTAAGAGTAATAAAGATGGTCTTTATAGCTTTTTCATACCTATGTCATACACATAAATAAATTCATTAGCTTCAATGCATATGTGATAATTAATAAGCATCATCATGAACAAGTAAACAAATTAAAACATATTAGGTACAAAACAAATATACTAATACCATTACAAAAACACAAATGTTGAAAAAATTTCCACAAGCAGGATTTGAACCTGCACCCTTCTGACATACCGGGGCACCCATGTCAACAACTACCGTCATAAACATCATTGAATGGGTGCCTTTGGCTTTCAAAGTAAAAATGTAAATAGTGTTGAATAATTTCGGCGGGCTGGTTAGAACCACGATAGCTCAATTGGAAGAGCATCTGACCCGGTATGTCAGAAGGGTTCAAATCCTGCTTGTGGAAATTTTTTCAACATTTGTGTTTTTGTAATTTGCTTCGCAACAAAATTTGCGTTAAAATTATATAAACAAAACAAAAACACTAATACCAGTTTGCACATTTATGGTTTTATTACATGGGCGATAATAAGTAACCATAACAAAATTGTTTATCATCATCATCATCAGCTCATTTTATGTCCCCGCTTTTGGGGCAGGAGCCTTCCCTATGGTTGGATAGGGAGAACGCGGGCACAGTGTGGATTGGTGGTTGTTAACGACTGTTAATGCAGCCGGGACCAACGGCTTTACGTGCCTTCCGAAGCACGGTCCTCCGTGCGGTCCACTGAGCTCGAGACGATAAAGTTTTGATCAGCCATCTGATGACCGGCCTTTGCGAAACTTGCTTAACCTCAGTACTCGCAGACCGGGCGGGTTAACCACTGCGCCATCGAGCTCCTCTTACAACACTTGCAAGTATATTTACAAGACATGTCCCAATGTGATAAGATAAATAAAAATTGTGATATGTTATTGATATTTTTTTTATTTTACATAATTTTATAAATTTTGTTATACTAAATATCTGACGCACTAAATATATATGAGTTTATAATCTCCTATTCAATACTTAATAAGAATTATAAAGACTGGGTTTTTATGTACCTATCATCAAATGTATTTATCAAATTATATTATGGTTACTAATATAGAAAAAAGATTAGACTTCTTATCTTATTAATCCTATCATTAGTAAGAACAAGATTATAATGCAATTGTTGTAACTGCAAAATTTAAGTATACTTGATGTAATAGAGAGAGTTTCGAACAAGATGGGAAAACTAGGCTGACCCTTGGTCAGACTAAAACAAGACCACCCCATCACTAGCTGACCGACAACTGCATAGGATTAGAGTAGGTCTATACCAATAGACACAATCAGGGTAAGTGTTACATATATTAGAACATGAAGTTTGTTTTTCTTTTTATGGTTAAAGGCTATCTAAATAAATGTTACTCACAGTGGCCAGTATTTCATGACGTTTCCTCGCTTGCAGCATAGTAATCTTATGGACATGGTCCAGGGCTGTATGTCTGAAGCAAGATCGTGTAGCAAGTAAGAGATTCATTGCCTCCTCCACATCCATTGGTTTATGACGGGACACCTGGACATGTTAATTTGTATTTTTGTACTTACATGTTGTAATGTAGTGAGTAACATAAATAAAAAACCATTCTAGAACAAGTGATTCAGAGATTCTAAACTAATTAAAGTAAAGAAATTAGTGACACTGTGATATGTACACCACACCAACTTTAATCTTGTAGTTATTAAAGAACAAACCTGGGAGTTCCTATTTAAAGCTATGTCTAGATCATTTGAGATTTTCTCAAAATGGTGCTTGCTCTCTTTAACACCTTTAATGTCTCTGTAACAAGACAAAACACAAGTGAATTAAACACATCTTAATTGTTAGGAAAATCATAGCTATAATAGTACTATCTGCTGAACAGTAAATATTTAAAAAATATACAATAAAGTAAGCTGATGGTATTTACTGGGACCTACACTTTAATGAATGCTGTGAGATTCTTCAGTATAGTCCTGGAAGCCTGGTCCAGTAATATCGAGTGGAATTTATTAACCTCCTGGAGAGCATGGATCATGCGATTGAGAGGGGCCATGACTAGTGCGTCTTCAGAGAAACATGCACTCATATCCCAAAGAGCATTAGCGAAGATTCTGTGAAAAATAAATTATTGGTACAGACGCCGGCACATCAACCTATCCAAAACTGTCAAATTTCTTCAATATACTTTCAACCATATACTTAAGTTTAGTATAACTGAAGTTTAGTATTTGTAAAAATATTATGATCAGATGTTAATGATGGTAGTTGTTTTGCCTTTGGCTTTCAAAGTAAAAAAGTAATTAGTGTTGAATAATTTTGGCAGGCTGGTTAGAACCACGATAGCTCAATTGGAAGAGCACCTGACCCGGTATGTCAGAAGGGTGCATGTTCAAATCCTGCTCGTGGAAATTTTTTCAACATTCGTGTTTTTGTAATTTGTTTTGCAACAAAATTTGCGATAAAAATACATAAACAAAACAAAAACATTCTATTGAAGAAATTTGACAGTTTGTGGTAGGTTGATGTGGAGGCGTGTGTACAAACATTTATCAATATTATTAATTAATTATAATTGCATTAGTTATTGCTTAACCCATTTAGACTGACCAGGCGTTTGTGTGTGGTTGTAAATAAAACTTTAAAAGTATTACATTAGGGTATGGGCGCCTGCACGTCAACCTATCCAAAACTGTCAAATTTCTTCAATACATTTTCAACCATATAGTTTAGTCATAAAGATTAAAGTCTATTAAGGAAATTTGACAGTTTGTGGTAGGTTGATGTGCAGGCGTGTGTACATCTATATAATACTTATTATTATTCTTATATGGTCACCAATATTAATAAAAATATGAAACAAAATAGCAAAAATGTAGCAGTTGCATAAGGGCTCAAATACATAAATTAGTTAAATTACTTTAATTATAACCTTATCTTCATATTAAATAAATCCCAGAGAGAATTATTTATTTTATGACTTTGAATTACATAAAAAATTAAGCTAATTACTTAGTTAACAATTAACAAGAAGCGCAAAATCATCAACACTCAATTAGCATTTAAAATAAGTACTGCCTGCAATAATTAAATTAAGGAATTACTTTTTGAAATTTAATTTCAGTGCTAATTCTTAACCTTGTCTGCGTATTTATATTGTAGGATTGAAAAGACCAAAATATTAGAAATTGGAACAGCTTCTTACCCTCTATGAGTCATGTATGTTTTCCCTGATTCAATCATAACTGTACATGCTTTTAAAACCTTGTCCAACTTGTGCTCTAAGAAATCAATGCTTGCTTCTTCAGTCTCTAACTCCTCCCTATGATAAAACACGATTTCATTACAATAATCAACATGTAACACACTTATCACGTAAAACTCACTTTCTATCAATAACTTTCATTGATTATTTATTTACCTAAATTTTGGGGAGTCTCTGAGACAGTCATCGAAATCTATTAACGGCTTCATTATAACTTCAAAGATTCAGTTCCCAACGTAAAATAACAACACAATGAGATAATTTTACAACATTTTATTTTACAGTTGAACAAAAAACATTCGCTTCGCTTTGGTCCTCCACCTATTTGACAGTGACGTTTGTTGACATAATCTTTTTTTACTTTTTTTTTTCAAGGAACGCAAAGAAGTCCAATCCATTAAGCCCATCCTCTTGATGTAATTGCGGTTGTTGAAAGATAAGAGGGTATTCTAATACCCACAGATCTACTATTATTTAACATAGGGCACACAAGTACACACTTTATCAAACTATAAAGTTCCCAAATATTATTAATGCTTTTGGTTTTAAATTTTTAGTACTTATAGTATCAATATTCTGAATAGATTAAAATAGAGTCTACCTTATCAAAAGTAGTCCCTGGATATTTTAGCAAACTTTTTGTAAACGTCAATTTACCAAGTTATCAGTAGTTTTATGTGATCTTGTTTAATCGATTTACGGGTGAAAAAATGAATGAAGGAATAAAACTATTAAAAGCGGAGTGCGGAAGATGTTGTTTTGCATGATTTCAAAGTTTCAAGAAAAACAACAGGAGAAAGACGCCGATTTCAATCAAAAACAAGATTGTTTACGTGTGGTAACTTGATTTCTTAGGTTAGTATGACGCAATTATTTTGATACTTGGTTTTTATGTAAAATTTTTTTTCCCGATTGAAGCGCCGCCCGCCGCGTAGCGAGGTCCAGTTACGGAAGGGGGGAGCGTCAAAAAAAAAACTAAAACTATCAACTAAGTCAAAGGTTTTTTGTTGGTTTGGTTATTATTATACCTGCGCAGTGCGCACACTACCTGCGGACGATAAAAATTGGCGATAATCCCCAACCGTCGACGAGTTCGACGTTCTTTGTTCCGCCCGAGGTTGACATTGGTGGGCTTGAAACCATTTTTTTTTATTTTTTTCTCTAACAACTGACATAATTTAGACAAGTTTAAGCCAAATATTGAGCAATTTTCACAAAACTAAAAAAGAGAATAAATCACAAAAGCTATGGGTTTCTGCGCCTCCCACATCCTTCCCCCTTAACCCCCCGCTCCCTCACCCCCTCCGAATACTAAAGCAATCCCAAAAGGTAGGTAGCTAAAAACAAGTATTACATTCATATTACACCAACAAAAGTAGGGATCTGTAATTGGCAGTCGGTTAAGTATACAATGTAATAACTTAGTTTATAAAGTGCTAGATTCTATGTTCATAAATAAATATTTAAAAATAAAAAAAATAAACACTTATTTCTAAAAGAAAAATACCATAATTAATATTAACCGACTTACAAAGTAGAATAGAGTAATTTATTTTTTTGGAAAATGGGTTTATATAGTACCTGTGAAACTTTTCAGACTCGGACTCTAATTCCTAACATTATAAGATAACATAATATATAAGAATCATCTTAATATTAGTAAATGATAATAATAAAAAAGTAGTTTTAATCTCATTTTCGCTCCTGTTCTCTGGCTGATTATAGTATACCGGCGATTAGCCCCAGCTTCGCACGGACGCAATCTCTGACCTTCCAGTCATATTTTTTTTCATAACAAACTTTGTCTTCACAAATTACAAACATAGCAAAACGAACATCATTAATGCAACTATTATTGAATTTTTATTGCGTCTTAACCTATAATAGATGTCACCCGCAACTTTTTTAAATTAAATTGATTTCAGATTTTTAATTTTAATTTTGATTTCAGATGTAAAAATAATAGTATCAACTTCGTTTATTCAATGTTTAGCCAGTATTACCAGCAGCAATTTTTTTAAATTGCCGCCGTTTCTCAGGGACAGCTTACATTAGCCAGACTCTATCTGTTGTGGTATTTGCCAGTACCTATTACAAACTCGACCTCGCGTAGTTTTTCTAAAAATGTATTAAGTTCATTATAGATTTTAAAGAACTACGCGGTTTCACATTCATTAAAACAAGTTAATGGTTTAATAATAAAAAACAACTAAGATGCTAACGCGTATTTTGAATGTGTCACATCACAATGTATTATGAAACATATCATTTGATGATATACAATTATATCTTAGTTTAAATGGTTTAAAATAAAAGATCAAGTTATTAATAACAATATTTTTTTATATTTATAAACACACTATTTAGCTGGATTTTAAAAGATATAAATACTACATGTATAATTCAAAATCAATTCGGTTTGAATTATAGAATGGACTGTCTTCACCATGCTTTCTGACCCATGCACCAGCTTTAAAGTACCCTTCTGATACCCACTTTTGCATCTGCTCTGTGGAATGCGGTCCTATTATTTCAGCATTATCATTTTGACTCCATTTAAATTCCCATTTGACTACTTGAGGCTCATCACTTTCATCATTGTTTTCAGATACAGAAGTTTTAGTTTCTGTTTTAGTTTTATCAAGAACCTGCTTTTCTTTTTGATCAAAATCATCAGCATACATATCCAGATCATTATCTTCATTTTTACCTTTATCCTTGGCAATTATGGAACATATTTTTTCATAAGTTTCTTGATAAATGTCCATATTACCGAGTTTAGTCAAAATTTGATTTGCAAGCTCAGTTACTCTTGTAACAATTTTACTACTCTCATCAACAATACCTGCCTTCTTTCTTTTCCAACGCTCAGCACTTGAAATCTTTAAACCTGTTCCTAAAAACAAAATTTATAATTAATACTAAATGTAAATAATGATCTTAACTAAAAAATTCAATAACAACTTTATAAAATTAACAAAATAAATAATAACAAAATGGTTATGTAAAATTGTACAAAAAATCTTGGCCACTGTATGATTTCCATTTTGGAAACACATTAGTGAGAGTATGTCACCACTAATATATATCCTTACTTATATATAATTTAAAATTATAAATGCGAGTTACTCTGTCTGTCTGTGTGTTACGCAATCACGCCTAAACTACTGAACCGATTTTAAAGAAGGGAGAATAGCAAACTGGGAACCACTTATTCAAATTCATAACGTTATCATGCCCAAATCTGACTATATGAAATTTAAAGATTGTAATGAGGTAGTTATTTTTCAATTTAGAATGTTTATAAGGAAGCTGGAAATAGTTGGAAAAACATGATTGTAGTATCTTCTTTTTTCCTTGAAACGAAACGCTAATCTTATAGTCTATTTTGCAAAAACAAAACTTTTTTTACATGTCAATCATCCTGTGCTGCCATAGATTAGTAAGTAGTATAAATCGATTATTCTGCTTAAAAAAAACCTAAAATACAATTTGTTAGGTATGTATGGGTTAGAAGTTTTATGTCTACATCTCGATAAGGCTAGGTACGCAGTGTGACTAGATCGCCTTATGACTAAATCTCGATAAGACTACTTCGCGTTTGGACTAGATCGCGTTTGGATAAGATTGCTATTCGCCAAGATATCGTAAAGACAATTGTCGTTTGTTTTCAAAAAAACAATTATGACCATAACTTGTCTAGGTGACAGACATAATACCTAAACTAAACATATGTTTTGTCTAGAAAACCAGATAAAAACACAAGCTCACGTAAACTCACGATCATAATGCCTTTAAGGTATCTGATATAATAAAGGTGTCTAAATATATTTGAATCCAATATGTAAGAAAAGTGAAAAAACGGTATTTTTATTTTTATTCAATTTTGCGCAATATCTATGATTTTTTAAATCGATCGATTATAAGAATGATTGCGAACTTTTAATCATGTCATGTCATCTTTATGTCATGTCAACAGCAATAGGTACCTATTTACCTACGTTACTGCCTATATCGTATTTATAGTTACGTATCAGTCATTGAATTTTTTGCTGGCTCTAATTATATACTCATTAGGTAAATACCTATAGTCGGGTTCATAATATAGAGACGGTGCAGTAAATTGATATTTTGAAATGTCAGTTTACTGCACACGATTATGTATCCGACCATAGTGATTATGTATCATTACGGCCAACAAAACATCAAACAATATCTATGTGTGACTATAATATAAATAAGTATATACAAAGTATTTGGAACTACTATCACATGCATAGGTAATAACGTTGGGCTGTTTTGAGGTTAGGTTATAAAATCAACTTATTTTATTATCCCCAGCTTTTAAGTATATCTTACCATTACTTTTTTGATAAGCTATATTAGAGTATTGAATTCCTACTATTCACTTCTTGGCACGCTAAGCCCTTTAAGTGGTTTTGAAAATACACAGGAGTCTGCCAATCTCTTTTGGTACAGAGATAGTCTAGAGCCTGAGAAAGGACATAGGCTGCTTTTTAATGCGAAAAAAGGGCTATAAGGGGGTTGAAATAGGTGATAAAAGTTTGTATGGAGATTAAGTAATTTTTGAAGCTAGGAGCTTGAAACTTAATGCCGAAAGTTACTATTCCACGCGGACGAAGTCGCGGGCACAGCTATTATCAAATATATTTGTGTGAAGTATATTTTTAAGTATTTACCAAGTCTTTGCAAAGTTTTTGCTATTGTTTCCTTAGGTTTCATGTGTTGCAATATTTCTTTGTAGTTATCAATCAAATTAAATTTTTCCTCTGGCTCATCATCTTCACTGCTGGATTCATCACCAAGCCCTTTGCTTTCATCATCTTTGTGGACTTTGTACTTGTCTTCTGGCCTGCCTTTTATTTTAACCCAATCAATGTTATCAAGCCAACCATCCCTGATCTCCTTTTCTTTTTTCCAATGATAGTGGCCTTGGGTATCAAAATGGCCCTCTTCAAGTTCTTCTTTCATATTAAAGGGAGTGATTGTTATCTGTAATAATTGGTTACAAATGATAGCATATTAGCGTTGCGGCACAATGAAAACTTAAGCATTAAAAAATCAAGAACAATTCTGATGAATTATGCTATTTACTTATGTTTAGTAAAATCAAGTTGTTTGGCTTGGATTTAGTGAACTTGTACGGGAATTTGTATAAAGCGAAGTTGTTACATTATTGTGAAAAAATCAGAGATTCTATTGCTCATATTAGTTTTGTGAGGAAACATATAGTTTTCTAGCAAAAAAAATCGTTTTGAATAATCACGTAAATACGATTTCATCGTATTGACATTTTACAGATTGCATAGAATGAGACAATTCTTCGTTCAAAAACGTCAAAAAGTTAAGACAGTTGAAATCATGTAGAAATAATTTAGATTATTTGTGCATTTAAGCGGTAAAGTGCTTTTTGACTATTTTATGACGAATATACTATTTAAATTAACAAATAATATGTTGAGTACACACATACAATTTTCTCAATAGACTTTGAACTCTATACCTAAAACATAAGGTTGAAAATGTATTGAAGAAATTTGACAGATTTGGATAGGTTGATGTGCAGGCGTGTGTACATTATGGTTTATATTTTTTGTTACCTACTTGGAGGTTTCTAACAATTATTATTTAATACGAGTTTCTGAATGTACAGTTAACCTTGTCCGCCATCTTTGTCAGTCGTTCCGTTTCTATCAGTCTCGCGAATACGTACCTACTTCCCTATTTTCTGCTCTTGAGTGTTTTTTACGACTTGGCCTGCCTTATTGATTATTGTTTCTGTTTAAAATTCTACCCTCGCACCTTACTGGACTTCCGAGTATACCAATTGATTTGGAATTTAAACAATGGACCCGCAACCATCGACTAGTATGACGGACCCGCAACCGTCTACTGGAGCACTAGTAGAAGTGCTCCAGTGGACGTGTCAGAAGAGCCGCCGGCAAAACGTCACTTATATGTGGGTGAAATATTGTTAATGTGGAACCTGGCGAAGTTGGCTCGTCAACTTGGTACTCGCAACCAATGTTTGGCTTTTGCTGAAGACCAAGAACTTTTACTAAAAACAAAGATCGACGGCCATATCATAATATGGCAATACATGAGGACATAATGAAAGAAGAAAACCAGACATGTCTGTCAGGTGTAAGTTGGATTTAAAGATAAAGTTTCTTTGTTCTAGGTTGTCAAATAGAAGGACATTGGGTCCTAGGTATGGAAGACGGGAGTGAAGATTTGAGGTTGGAGGTGTGCCCCGGAAATATTAGAAGTGCAGAGGTTTTGATACCGTTAATAATGAAACATGTGGAACCAAGAACCACAATACATACAGATTTTTGGAGAGTGTATGATTGTTTGTCTGAGTATGGGTACATTCATAAGAAAGTAAACCACAGCAACCCAGACAATCCTTCTGTTGCTGAGGAATAGTACCCATACTCAGCGTATTGAAAGTCAGTGGTGGGTTGTAAAAGATTTTTTCAAAAAGATAACTATTACCACCGAAAATTTTGATAATTTAATTATAGAATATTTATGTTGTCGCAATATAATGAGAGAGAAGAAAGACCCATTTATGGAAATAATTAAGGCAATAAAGCATGTTTATAAAATATAATCTTTGCCTTTTTATTTATTTTGTAAACTGTCACACACCCAAATCTTATTGACCCCAACTTCACATGGTACTTGTCTGCCCTATGCTAGAGTGTTTTTTATAAGCCAGAGGCATTGAGGAGCCTCCCTCAGCGCCAGAGACGTGCATTTCCAATTTGCTTGCGGAAACTATGCTGATAACAGGCACTAGTGATACCAAAACCGTAAATTTAAGGTCAGTTTTGACAAGATTTCAAATGCAAATATCTCCATAACTATGTACTTCCTCACTGTGGGAGTACTACCTAATGGTAGCCCTCCCCCCCACTATTAAATTCCAGTACAAGTTCACTAAATTTTTACCAGTTTTAACTACATCAACTTGTACTGTTCATTTAGTACACAAACCTAACAGCATTTAATGTGTTTCAAAATAAGAAAAGGAAAAGTTCATAATCTATCATAAATCCCACAATTTATAGATCTAAATCACCACAACAATCTGTTGATAAATAGCAAGATTTAATCAAGTTTTGGGTCATAAATGTTAATAGATACATCTTCTTAATTCAATGCTTTTCTAAAGATGCTAAAAGTAAATGATTGGTCACAAACACACAAGTTCATAACAAGCATTTGCATTTGAATTATATTTTATTACTCACTTCACCTTCTACACCCGCAACCCCATCCTCTTCACCTTCAATGTCATCAACGTGTAAAACATTTTGTTTCTCTTCTTCAGCGCCACTATCTTCTTCATCAGAGTCCAAAGAATGTTTCTTCCCGTCATTCTTAGTTTTTATTTTAACATTGTCATTTGCCATTTCTTCTGTGTCAAAAGCTGTAGACGCTGTTCTTTTAGCCATCGTAAATTTGAAGGAATAAACGTCCAACGGAGCAAAGTTATTGAAAATTAAACCACAATTCAAGTCAATAAAAATAAAATCTTTGCAAGCGTAATTCAATTCATTAATTTTTACTTCTTCTTTTCTGTTTGGTGTAGGTAAGAAAAAGAGGTTTAACCCATACAGCCTCTTCAGTTTTGGACAATGATGATAGACACATACTACGACATCAATGCTAGGAACTTATATACTACTCAAAACAAAATAAGGGCCAAGAGGTATTTTTTCATTTTGGTGTAAATTATTAAACATTTACATATTGAAAGTAGTAAAATATTGAGTATACAAACTTTTTGATACCTAAACTTTTTAATATTGTAGTATTCATCTAATGCTGGCAACAATTTTAAATAAAATTTGATTTAAAATTATTTTTGAAAATTTTGATTCCATTTTCTTTGACGTTTTGCTTTCCTTAGCTTCTTGGTTTATTAGAAATTATCAGAGTTCATTGATATCTCGAGTCAGAAACATCTTTTGCAATATGTCACAAGCACGCAGGCGTCATATGGACTCGCTGACAGCAACCAGGAGCCGTTACAATGATTGAAGAAGGTCATTCGCAGCGATCTGTGGGTTTGCAATTGGGATTTTCTCGAAGAGCTATTTAAAATCTATGGAATCGTTTCCAAGAGACCGGCAGTGTTAGAAGAAGACCTGGTTCGGGCAGAGTTCGCATTACAACAGCTCAAGAGGATCGTTACATTCGATTAAGTGCGCGCCGAGATCGCACAACGACGGCCCGCAAGCTGCAAAATCGTTTACGGCTCACAACGGGTACTCGTGTCAGTGACCAAACTATTCGTAATCGATTGCATGAAGACCAGCAGGCATCAAGAAGGCGAGTTGTCCGTATTCCATTAACCAGAAATCATCGTGCAAATCGTTTAAGATTTTCCCGTCAACATTTGGACTGGGACATAAACCAATGGGGCATGGTGCTCTTCACAGACGAATGCAAAGTTAAATTTTTTAACGACGATCGGCGTATTAGAGTATGGAGAAGACGCGGCGAGAGATTTTCAGAAGCCTGCATCCATGAAGTCGATCGTTTTGGTGGTCCAAATGTAATGATTTGGGGCGGGATTAGCTTACACGGCAAAACTGAGCTCGCTATTTTAAATGAGGGTACTGTTACTGCTCAGCGGTATATTGAGGAAGTCGTCAGACCACATGTGATCCCATTTGCCCAGCGAGCGGGTCCTGGATTCATCTTGATGCAAGACAACGCTCGTGCACACACGGCTCAAGCGACTCGGTTTGTACTGGAAGCGTCTCAAATTCAAGTCTTGCCGTGGCCGGCGAACAGTCCGGACTTAAATCTAATAGAGCACATGTGGGATCAGTTGAAACGAAGAGTTAGAGATGGTGATCAGGAAATCCACAACCAACAGCAACTCATCAACGCTGTTAAAAGGGCCTGGGAAGAGATTCCAATGGAAAATGTCAGGCATTTGATTGAGAGCATGCACTCCAGGCTTCGGAGTGCGTAACGAAACGAGGGGGGCATACCCGTTACTAAAAGATGAGCATGGAGTATTTTCTTTTGTTTTCAGTAACTTTACATTGTTTTCATTTTTAACCTTAAATGTGTTTTTTCTTTCAAAAGCAAATAAACTTTTTAATCATTATTATTGGAATAAATTTATTGGTCTACACGGTAAAAACAACATTAGTTTTCGTTATGGAGACAAAAAAATTAATATTGGTTTTATTATTTTCATGGTACAGACAAAATACCTCGTGGCCCTTATTTTGTTTTGAGTAGTATAGTATGGCTTTTGCCTTAAACTAACAAATTATTTAATGGTTTCGCGTTTAGCATTATACCAATTTTAGGTATTTTTATTATATTAGTATAAGGGTACAATTGTACGGTAGATAGAAATTAAAATGGAGTCTCATAACACGTGTTATTACGGGAAGAACTCAGGTGAAACTCCTAACAAACTAACAAACGTTAATTTATGAAAACTTACATGGAAGACTTCTTGGCGGGAAAGTCACTTCCCATTTCTATTATCATCATCATCATCAATATTATTTATTTATGTATTACCTAAGAAGATAATACGAACGAATAGAATTAAGAAACTAATGACATGGCAGCATGGTCTTAGCCGGTAACCTTAGCCGGTTCCTCAAGGAACAAACTACACTTAAAAAAAAAAGAAAACTTACATGACTTTCATTGACATTGACAGCAGGATTTGTTTTCGACTTTCAATTTTTCGAGCAAAATCCGAAATGTGATTTGAACTTTAAATAAGTTTTTATTAGGCTATACATACTCAAATTCCATTTACATTCGTTTTTGATAATTGAATATTTTATTAACATATTGATAGTGACTTTTAGTTGAATGCTTCGTTAATAATTCATGATATTTAGCTACTCAAAGTTTTTTAGACAAACTTGCGTTTAAAATAATTATTACAAATTCAAAATGATTAATGAAAATAAAGAAGTTGATGACCAATCTACAAATAATTGTCTTAAAAATGATCATATTTTAACAGTACTTCTATGTGCTATCTCGATACCGTTATCAATGTCCATGTGGATTATGAATATTATTTATTCTAAACTCGCGGACAGCGATGGGCATGACGGTAACTATGATTTCCGCAAAATCTAGAAATCAATTGGCTTATAGGTATATGAACTTTAAGTAATCAATTAAATGCATGTTCCAGAACCAGTTGTAATATCTCCAGCAAGATGGATGGCATCATGTTTCATACCACTAACAATGGCAGTGTACGGCTATAAAAAGAAAAGTGTTAACTTGAGTGGAGCATGTTTCGGTTTTGGTGTGGGCTTAGTGCTCACATTAAGCAACTATTGTTTCTTGGCAGCGCTTTTCACATTCTTCATAACATCATCAAGAGCAACAAAAATAGGATCTCGTATCAAGAAAAAGATAGAAGAAGAGTTTAAAGAAGGTCATTATTAAAATAATTATAATGTTTCCCAGAAATAAATATAGAATAAACAAGTATTGCTTGAATTTTTTTTATTATATAATTTTTAGGTGGTCAAAGAAATTGGCTTCAAGTATTGTGCAATGGAGGAATGGCAACTCAACTGGGACTACTGTACTTATTAGACATTGGTGCTTCTGAAAGACCTATAGACTTTATCAAAGACTATAGAGCCTCATGGCTGTCTATTGGTGTACTAGGTAATTATTTATTTTTATTATCATGCTTGTTTTTAATATTATCTATTATTATTGCAGCACCAACAGCACCCTAAGCATGGTTGCCAGCAGGCTTGACTGCTGATACGTAAATCATTGCTGCGCCATATCGTCTGGTATGGAGCAGTAATGAAGTGCGGTTTAATAAGTGTCTTAAAAATTAATAATATCATGTAACTAACATAGAATAACTTAATACTAACACATTATGAGTCTTGGTCACTTATTAAATAAGTATTCTATTCTATTCTATTCTATTCTATTGTAACAAATGTAGAGTTATGATGTTGAGATATTATATTATCATGACTAACCATTAGGTGAGATGAAGGTCTCCTTTATAAACATCATACATTTAGGTCATTGTGATATCACAAATCTATTTCCCTTTAATTGCATAGTAAAATACTTAATTAATTTGTATTTATTTCAGGTGCATTTGCATGCAGCAATGGTGACACCTGGGCTTCAGAATTAGGCACTGTTCTTGCTAAGTCTGATCCATTTCTGGTTACTACTTGGAAAAGAGTACCAAGAGGAACTAATGGGGGTGTTACTCTTGTAGGAACATTCTTTAGTACAGTTGGAGGACTCATCATAGGAGTGTCTTACTATTTGGCCATCCTGTATTTCACAGATAAAGCCTTGTGGGCTAGTGCTCCTCCACAGTGGCCAGTTGTTCTATTTGGAGGTTTAGCTGGCTTTCTTGGCAGCTTTATAGATTCAATAATGGGAGCAACTTTGCAATATTCTGGTAACACTATGTTAAAAATAAGTTTTGGCACATAAATAGTTCATTGTATTCCTTTTAATAATAAACAATTATTATTATTTTTCAGGTGTAGATAAAGATGGAAAAATTGTTTCACATTCAAGTCTCAGTGTAAAACACATCAGTGGAAGAAACATTCTTGATAACCACAGTGTCAATCTAATATCAACTGTTGTGATGGGCCTCCTGATGCCTACTTTGTGTAAAAACATGTGGCCTTTATTCTGATACATCTAAAAAAAGATATGCTTTTAATGTGGTGTTAATTTTTTATGAAATATTTTTGTTTGTGTTGTATAAAATATGCATCGAAATATCTTTAGTATTAAATAATAATTTGGCATGGTACATAAAACACACTGGAATCAAATCAAGACTATGAAGACTATGAAGACATTGAAGACAATTTTGAGTCTAGATTTTGCTTGATATTTATCTGGTTGATTATCTGTGGTATATTATGTATATAGCTGTTTTAATTTAAATCTAATCTATTTTAACTCATAAGTCAAAATATATTACTTGCTATCGATTTGTAAATTATAAATAAAGAAAACTCACTCATGGACCTACCTACAACAATATTTTTTGTAGTTGTGTATTGAAAAGTTTAAAAATAAATAGTAGGTATAGTACTTAATTTTTTACCATGGTTGTTTGTAAATTATTGTTGTTTTTATTAAAATAGAACTAAAAAAATTTTTTACTTATTTGAAATTAATGTTCCGCTTCATCCCATGCCAGGTTTCTTACTCCATATAATACTTCTGCTATGATTATGCCACTTTGGCAATGTCGTAGTAGGAAATGATGTCCTAATTTAATTAATATTTACAAATTTTACAAGATAATGAGCAATCGAGACCCCATCTCGGCTCAGCTGTCAGAGCATTGGACCGGTTATCCAAAGGTCGTGGTTTCGATTCCCACTCGAACTTCCTGAGACTGCTTGATCTTTTCTAGTATCTTGTTACTATTAAAGTATTGTGAAAGCAACATTTAAAATAACAAAAATTTATACATTAATTTGTTTCTAATTATGAGTACCTACATATTAGATACATTACACTGAAATCCTTGCTTATTTAGTGGGTTGTCAGCGTCTGGCCCAGCCAGTCGGCCTGTGGCTGAGCCTTCAGTTAAAATCGATGTAATCTAAAAACTCGCCTCGTAGCTGTCCTGCATGCAGCGCCACACCCCGGTAACACTGCGACTAAACCGTGGGCTAAACTTAACAGAGGGGGGCTTAAGTGTTTCGGCACTTCATGTCTTAGCGATTGCTCCTCGCTTAGTGCAGAAATACTGACTCGGCCCTTTGCAGTCCACCTTCGGTGGTATGACAGCAGAAGCTTGGTGGAAGGCCCAGGGCGTTGATAGGAGGTTTGTTATCTTCACCCAGGCACTGCATCCCAACTCCCTTCTGAACGTAGCGGTAAGTTAGCTAGTTGTACTCTTAATGCTACGAGAAGTGAGCGAGCTTACAGCTCCGGTAACCTATCTGGATATTAGTTAGTGGATTTCACGTGTCGACGGGGCAAATCAACAAATATATTTCGACGCAGCTCACGATCAGCAACATAAACGAGCGAAAGGGGATAATCATCCAAATTGAAGACCAGCTCGAGGACCTTAAAAAATGTATTCGCTCTGCTCCTAAACTCACTAATCAAAACTCATCCTTTGCCGATATTGTAAGGAAAGGAAATTACTCTCTTGCCCGCCCCCTAAATACCAGCAGTGTCGTTGTCAATCCCCAGAATAAAGAAAAAACCAGTGAGGATGCAAAGAAACTAATCCAGACTGTAATTAAACCAGAAAAGCTCAAATTACGTATCCGTATGCGAAAAATCAAAGAAGATCTTGAAAAACTGAAGCAGTCGGAACAGCTAAGAACTTCAAGGCTAAAGGTTTTAAAAATTTTAAACTTTTTAAATAAAAGAAATCCAATCTAATTTTAGGAACTCCTGGTTTATTTATTCTGTGCTTCTGGCTAGGTTCATTATTGAAATAACGAAGGCGCACAGACTCCGATGGCTAGGTCACTTCGAGAGGATGGGAAAGCGGAGCACCAAACGAGTCTATCTCGGTAAAGTTAGACGCCTTCGTTACCGTTCGAGGGACGTGGTCGGCCTCCGTGAGCTTGAAGCGGGTGGTTGACTGGCACAAAACCGTACAAGATAGAGATAGATGACGAGCTCTCGTCTCGGAGGCCAAGACACACTTTGGGTCGCTGAGCCATCGGAGTAATTTGTTTTTGTCTTATTTATACATTTTTTTACATTTAAACACCTGACCGCCCTCGTACTTCTCATAGTACATACAAAAAAATATTATTGGCGGTTATTAGTCTTTATTGCGGTGAAAATACCTTAGAGCGATATTAGCTTTTGCCCGCCGAACAAACAAAAAATAAACTTTTTTTTGTATTTTTTCATACTAGGGTCTTTATTTACCATAATTATATAAAAAAACGGTGAAATTAAAAAAAAGCCTGGAATAGTCAGGAGGTTAAAGTAAAGTATTTAAGGTTTGCGAAAAAAGTCCTATTATTGTCAAATATCGGTATGACTACACCTCCGAATTTAAAGAGCTGAATGTATCAAGTTCATACATACATACATACATATAATCACGCCTCTTTCCCGTAGGGGTAGGCAGAGACCACTTCTTTCCACTTGCTACGATCCTTACATACTTGTTTCGCTTCGTCCACTTTCATTATTCCCTTCATACATGCTCTTAACCGCTTGAGTGCCCGGCGCGCTCGAAATGCGCCCCTTAAAGTGCCCCGCCAATTTTTTGCTCCCAACGCCGAGCGTGAGCGCGCGGCTCGGGTTACACAAAACCATTCATTGTGCCTAAAGTTGTTATCGGAGCGCTGTCACGTGTTGTTTTTTATGTTTAGTATGAATGAAGCTATTTATTTAAGTGTTTTGTTTATTAGTATTCGACTATGGTGCAGAATTACAACACGCTGAACACAGAGATAGTGCGTTTTTGAGCGCGACTTCACTTTAAACGATCGTACCTCAAAAATTAAAGCGATGACATAGGGTTTTTTATTGTAAATTACAAAGTTTATTATATATACATTAGGATAAAAAATAAAACCATACACCTGTCAATACAAAATAATATTTTTTAATTTTAAATTTTTTTTACCACGAACGAACGCAGTGACGCAACACACTACCGTTTGACAACTTCTTATTTTTTTAAAAAAAATCCTTTAGGCTTTGGATTGTCGCTGTTGCTCAACTTTAGTACACAATTTTATAGAGAACGAAATGAACATATGAAAATAGACCTTAGATTAATAGAAATATGGTATATCTCAATAAAATAAGCGGTCGCGGAGGAAACAAACTCATGTCGCCTCAGCGGCGACACGGGCATTTTGGAGTGTGTTGTCATGTCGCCGCTAGGTCGACAGGGCATTCAAGCGGTTAAAATTCATTGCTCTTCATCAAGTTCAGCTACTTATAATCGGACGTGTAGACAAAATGTAAACCTTCGAAAGCGAAAATATAATTACACATCAACAGAATTAAATTACAATAGTTACCGGCATGTTAAAAAAGCTTATAACATAAAATTACCCATAGCAAAAGCAAAAAGAAAGATTTAATAAAAATTTGCACAAAAAAATAAAGGTACTCCCTGAATTGCAACATTGATGTCAGAACTTAGGTACATACCAGTTAAAGAAGGACCAGACGTTTTGCGAGAAGAGGAATACTCAGATGCTGAAGATGTCGAGTAGTAGTAGGCAATAAATTATTACTGCCTGCTCGACTTCTTCTTCTGGCTTTCTGCACCTTCTTTATCTTCTACAGATCTAAATTCCACAAGACTGATTAATTCTGATAAATACTGGAGATTAGTTACTGAAATAGTTTTTATGTTTTTCACTGCTAAAATTTTGTGTAAGATGTATATATATCGATCTCCATCATATCATAATATCACTAATTTTCTATAATCACTTATTGAATTATTGACAAAACAGCTCTCTAAGAATGTGTGTTTAGTTGGCGACCTAAACATTGACATTAAATCGGGAAACATAGATTGCAATATTGCAATTCACCAGAGTATCTAACCCATGTTGCTTGTGTAGGAAGCCAATGGTAGGGAGAATGCCACTTTGAGGAAGGCCAAAGGGAAGATCTTCCTCCGAGCTGGGTGGTATAGCTCGGGGACCGTGGTCCTGCGGATCTTGACACGGTTGAGAAGGTGTTTTGCTTCGTGTCGAATAATGTGCGGCGTATGCGGTAGGTAACGCCGCCACACTTGTTTAGGCTACCTACCACCCATTCGCTAAAACTAACATTCCCTTAAAAACTATGGAATTATGGTCTGTCACAGAAGAGGTTATTCCTACAAAAGCAATGGCACAATGAGAGGTGAAAGCAGCGCAGTGCCCCGAGTTGCGACGACCCATTCAACAATAGGTGAATGACTTTGAAACTGAGCGAGTGTCGTGAAGACCTGGATACTAAGCGGGATGATCTGAAGGCGGCGAAGATCGGAATTACGTTGGCGGGGTACTGACATGTCCAAAATGAGCTCGTAACTTCTCCAACAAAATTGGGTATACGTAAGCCACTTATGACCACATTTTAAGAACGGAGCAGTGAAGCCCACACTAACAAAATATGCCGATCCAGTGCATACAGTCGCTGTGGCCGAAATCGGTTAGGCAGGATAGAGAAATTATATTTCATACTTCGACAAGCTTTTAGTCGCCTGTAATAAAATGCCTATTTTAAAATATAAAGGATGGTTCCATAATTAAATAGTTGGTAAGATCGTTAGTCAAAGTTTACACTTTAAATTTAATTTCCTATGAATGCCCTTTTGGCGCTTTAGCAGTATATTTTTTCTTGTTTGTATGACAAGCAGGAAAACTATAAAAAAAATAATAAACGATTGTGCGATGCTATCAATAGTTTAAAAAAAGTCTTTAGATTAGATTACTGGATTAGATAATGGTTTTCAAATTCTCTCAAGAAGTCTGCGTGAGGACTTAGTAAAGCCCCACATCTTTACTGAGATACTCGAGGGGTTGGGGGTATATCATTTCTCACTTCTCATTTCTATTATCATTCATCATTATCATATTGTATATTTATGTATTACTTGTAAGAAAAATTACTTTGACACTGGATAAATGTACTAATCGCACAAAGCCATCAACTAAAAGAAAGGATTAGATAATGACCAAAGATATCGTTTTAGACTTCTTGGCGGGAAAATGAAGAGTCATGTCTGCGGTTTTGTTTTACTTTCTAAAATTTGTGTTATGCCGAATATTAATGTGAAATAATGGTGGATTATTAACCTTTAAGTGATCGTGAGTGTGCATGAGTGTTGGAAAATGAAACAAAACAGTGCAACGTCACTTTTCAAATTCTCTCAAGAAGTCTGCGTAACTGCGTGCGAGGACTTAGTTAAGCCCCACATCTTTACTGAGATACTCGAGGGGTTGGGGGGGTATATCATTTCTCACTTCTCATTTCTATTATCATTCATCATCATCATACTGACTGGAAGGAAATATTGTATATTTATGTATTTCTTGTAAGAAAAATTACTTTGACACTGGCTAAATGTGCTAATCGCACAAAGCCATCAACTAATAGAAAGAAAGAAAAAAGAAAGATATCGTTTTATAGGTCTTTGATAAGGGGTTCTTGGCGGGAAAGTGAAGAGTCATGTCTGCGGTTTTGTTTTATTTTCTAAAATTTGTGTTATGTCGAATATTAATGTGAAATAATGGTGGATTATTAACCGTTTAGTGTTCGTGAGTGTGCATGAGTGTTGGCAAATGAAACAAAACAGTGCAATGTTACTTTTCAAATTCTCACAAGAAGTCTGCGTGAGGACTTAGTAAAGCCCCACATCTTTACTGAGATACTCGAGGGGTCGGGGGGTAATATCATTTCTCACTTCCCATTTCTATTATCATTCATCATCATCAATATAATATTGTTTATTTATGTATTACAATGAAATTAAGAAACTAATGACATGGCAGCATGGTCTATGACCTTAGCCGATTCCTTAAGGAACGAACTAAACTTAATAAAAAATAAAAAAGGTCTTTGATAATGACAGCTGCTGTCAATGACATTGACAATTTGACAGAATGAGAAGAAATGTGTTCCTTTTATTTGTCATTTTTGAAAAAAACACTGTATTGACTTTATTTAGTATGAATATATTTTCATTTTTATGTTATAATGTCGATTAAGTCGATTGAATATGTTCGGCAGATCATCATCGGCTGGCTGGTATCGGTATCTATGTGTTCTATTCTGTGATTCTTTGTTTACGTAAAGGTAAAATATCAATTTGGTAACAACAACGGGAAGCTGAGACTGTGACTCATTTAAAAACTATATGATAAAGTTGGTCCTAAGTTTTCAGTTTCGGTATTTCAACTGAAAATAGTGGTAGCAAAGTAATGGTGTTTTTGTTCTAAATAAATTATGTCGTTGTCAATAGAAGAAAGTCCAATAATTAACTCCGATATTGAAAATGATGTTACGAGTAGTCACAGAAATCTCGTAGTCAATGAACAAGGTAATGCAGTATATTTTTTTTATTGATAAAGTTAATGAGAAAGTGCAATAAAGAATCAATTGTGTAGTTTATTCATTGTCTGCGTCATAAAACTTCTGCCTAGCAAACAAAGAAATTATAAGTTATTGCTTTATAAAAATCCTAATTTTTTTTATCATTTGAGTTTAAGTGGTATAAGTTGAATAATGTGCCTGTTAAAGTTGAATTATTATTTCTGTAATCATTATAAACCTATAAATATTTTTAAGATCTATAGCTAATAACAAAAAATATTTCAGTTGAGGAAACCACAGGATGGATCAAATGTCGAACAGTGCTCGGTATTATGGGCTTCCTTGGCTTTGCCAATGTGTATGCGATGCGAGTGAATCTGTCTGTTGCTATAGTGGCCATGGTGAACTCTACCACACCTATGCCATCCAATGACTCCACACTGGATGTGTGCCCTGCTTCCATTCCCAGTAATAGTTCTATTCCAGCTGTAAGTGACTTGTCATTTTATTCTTGATTGTACATCAAAAACATTTTGATTTAGAAACTAAAAGTGATTTCTTCCAGACAACCTTTGGATGAAAAAGATAGATTTAAGTTCAAAAGTCTGTTGTTTAAAGTACAAAAGCAACCAATGCTCATGCAACAAAAAAGCTCTTTATCAGCCTACAAATATTGTATTGAATGTGATTTCATATGATAACAAAAACATAAGAGGTAACTCTAAGCATATTGGGCTATATCCATAACCCAAGCAGTTGATAGATAACAAAAAGTATAACAAATGGGAGAACTGACCTTCAAAAGATGTAATATCTGTTTACATTATCTTATGATTGCCAACCCATTTAAAAACCAAATTTAATGAGGAGCACAAATTTTTCAAAAAGGCATTTTTTTATTATTATTATTATTATTTAAAATAGTAATAAGATGTAATCTGTTTCTTATGCTGAATAATTTATTAATTAAATTATGTCATAGGTAAATATAACACAATATCATACAGAAATACAACTTCTATAAAAACCTAGAACCTAGTGTGAAATACTAATTGAACTAAAATATATTTACTTAATATGTTTTAGCTTCAAAAATATACCTTAGTTTCAAGTTATTTGATAAAAAAATTCTTTTATATAGAAAACCGGTGATTTCAATTGGTCTGCTGAGCAGCAAAGTATCATATTGGGTTCCTTCTTCTATGGATATGTGTTGACACAGGTATGAAAATATATATTTATGCCAATTTAAAATAGATTCTGTTCATCATCATTAACAGCAACCTTTGAACGTTCACTGCTGGACGTAGGCCTTTGCACAGGAGTGGGCCATAACTCACCATGCACTGCACCCGCATTGACCCCATATTGCAAAAGCTGCACTTGCAAGATGGCACCTGTGCATGCAAGCCACTGTGCATTCAACCACCTTTGAGTTTTTTGCAAATAGATTGTATGTGCATTTTAATTCTGTGCTATCTATATTTGAAAATAAAAAACCTTCCTGATTATATATTTTAATTTATTTTATCAGGTTCCAGGAGGGCGAATAGCCGAAATATTCGGTGGGAAGCTTGTTTATGGTGTGGGGGTATTATTGACAGCAATATTTACGATTCTCAGTCCCATTGCAGCCTATGTAGACTTCAAGTTTTTCATAGTTGTCAGAGTTCTGGAAGGATTGGGCGAGGGTGTGACATATCCTGCAATGCATGCCATGCTAGCAAGGTGGATACCACCTATGGAAAGATCGAAATTTGCAGCTTATGTATATGCAGGTAAGGTTCAAATCAAATCAAATAATTTATTGCATTCATGTTGTATATAGGTGGTACAAAGAATATTTTAAAAACTTAAACATGAACCCTGTTAGGGTATTGCAATTTTCCTATTAACAATAAATAAAGTATTAATAAATTTTAAATTTGCAAAAAAATCTAGCCAAATGGTTCTGTATAAAATAATATCTAGAAGTATCTTTAGATTAGATTATTTGCACCATTCAATTTGTTTTATTTTATTCTATAATGATTATTCTGCCTTCATCTCACCTGGTGGTAAGTGACAGTAAGGCTCAAGGTGGAATTGCATTTTACCCCAATTCTTAATTATGTATTGGTTATCTTATCTCTTAACTTTTGGAGCACTGTAACATTGTTGATATGTTGTTGAGAGGATGGTGGCAACTGGTTAGGCGAACTTAGTACAGACGTCTGCACATTAACCTATCCAAAACTGTCAAATTTCTTCAATAAATGTTCAACCTTATGCGGTTTACATAAAGTTTAAAAAAGTCTATTGAGGAAATTCGACAGTTTGTGGTAGTCTGATGTTCAGGCGTGTGTACAAGCACTACCAGCAACCAGTACAGTATGTACATTTTCATTTCAAGAAGCTCAGTAAAAGCAAATTACTTAAAGAAACTTTCTCATTTCAGGTTCCAATATTGGTACAGTGATATCTTTGCCGATATCAGGGTGGTTGTGCACTCTAGATTATGGAGGTGGATGGCCGTTATGTTTCTATTTGTTTGGAGGATTGGGAGTGGTTTGGTTCATAGCGTGGATGTTCCTAGTTTATGACACACCACAGAGGCATCCCAGAGTGTGTCCAAAAGAGGTTGAATATATAACTGCAACTATTGGGCCACAGGTATGCTATATTTTCATTAACTTTGAAAAGTCCTTGTTAAAGTTATAGGCATATCTGATAAAGTTATAGCTACAAAGAAGATTTAGTAACTTAGTATGAACAACTTAGAGATATTTTGTTTAGCAATTTTTAATCTTTAATAAACAATATGGATTTGTTTTGGAATGAAAGACAAATTGTCGGCACTGTTCTGTTAAATTTTTGTTATGTGTCTGTGTTCTTGTATTGATAACGAATTAGCCACTTGTGTGCACTCTTTATCTGTAGAGTAGAGCATGTGGGTCGCAGCTGTGACGCATTCGGCACTCTGACAGTATTAAATTAAGTACTATACTTAATTATGTATTGAATTCACTATAGTATATTGTTAATGCTCTAAATAGCTACCCACTTTGTATACATAAGAAACGTGAAGCTATGTCTATTGACTTTTCAAGATTATTTTGGATTTTTGCATAGAAGTAATAATGATCAGGAAAAATCCATGTTGATAGATAATTGAAAGATTTTTTGCCCATTATTATCGGCCGTTCGTCCACTAACTGTATTTTTTTTCTTTTTGAGTGATTAGTGGCAAGGTCATCCTTCTTATTCTTTTTACTTATTCGAGTTGAAA
This sequence comes from Eudonia truncicolella, assembly GCA_949315975.1. Classification (NCBI taxonomy): domain Eukaryota; kingdom Metazoa; phylum Arthropoda; class Insecta; order Lepidoptera; family Crambidae; genus Eudonia; species Eudonia truncicolella. Next base: position 12,630,998 of record OX438835.1, on the reverse strand, counting down.
TCATGCCTTCCGAATATATGCTTTACATACCGGTAAAAATTAGGTAACATTATCTTTATCTCACGAAGATAACGTTAATAGCAAAGGTAATGCTATGCTTGGTATTTATTTACGTTACCTGGGTGGCAATTTTATCGGTAATTTAACTAACCGCTAAAGTAACGATACTTGTACAAGATAACGTTACCTGCATTATCGCTACCAATTTAACGAGAAACTTAAGGGGGTTTTCTTAAGGGGAAGGGCATCACGCACTAGTGCGTGTCCCCGTTCCTTACTAGATTCTCCGAGGGTTCGGATCAGATCTTTTTTTTTATATTTACGGGTAAGCACAGTGCCTTGATCTCACCTGATGTTAAGTGATGATAAGGCCAATGATGGAAGCGCACTTCACCCGGGATCCTCAACTAGTGAGGTACTGGCTATCTTATCTCTAGCTGCCGGAACACAACAATGCTACAAACATTGATGTTATGGCGACATATTTAGATAAGATGGTGGTAGCTAGATCTAAATTTGGATAGCAATAACGTTACTAACAATACTTATAGTTTGAATTTGACAACTCCAGTCAGAATCCTGTTATTAAAGAGTATGCGACGAGTAATGTACCAGAGTCCTAGATCAGTCTTTGTGCGATTTCCTCGGCCATCGCCTCTTGATCTCATCTTGACTATCTTGAGCAGTAGGTATTTATTTCATGTGCTGTTGTTTGCAGGATGACAAGCCGGCCATGTCTATCCCATGGTGCAAGTTCTTGACGTGCGTGCCGCTATGGGCGATCCTGATCGCGCAGTGTGGCCAGTCGTGGCTGTTCTATACGCAGCTGACCGAGCTACCCACTTACATGAACAACATATTGCATTTCGACATTGTATCTGTAAGTTTTTATTAATACTAAAGTTCCTTTTTGAATTATTAGTTATTTTTTTGTAACCCTTTGACGGCCGGTAAGCGCGACGCAATATCGCTCTGATGGTTGAAGCGACAAATCTGGTTATTTAAAAAAATAATATTTTATGAGTAAGCGTACTGCGTGCCTTTATCTCACCTAATGTTAAGTGATGATAAAGCCAAATGGTGGAAGCACACTTCACCCGGAATCCTCAACTAGTGAGGCACTGGGTATCTTATCTCTAGCTGCCGGAACATAACAATGCTACAAACATTGATATTATGGCGACATATTTAGATAAGATGGTGGTAAGCTAGCCAGGCGGACAAACAAGCCCTACCACCAACCAAACCGAGTAGGTACAAAACAAGTAGGGAATGCTGGGATTCGAACCCGGGACCTCTGGATCTGAGACTTGTGGTCTTAACCACTAGACCACAGAAGCGTTTAAAAATTAGTAAAACAGGTTTTATTGTGAAGTAAAGTAAAGTTGACATATTTTACAATCGGACGTGAGTCAGTAAAGAGAACTAGTCATACTACATTCTATTAATTCTTTAGTGATATCAAGATTACACATGCATTTGATTTTGTATTTTTACCCTTAGCCTAGTTTTTTTAACTTTTTTATTTGTACAAGCAAATAAAGTATCTTTTTTAAAAATCTTCTGTGATCATAAATGTGTTTAACTTTATATTTACGAATTTCAGAACGCCCGGCTCTCGGCCCTTCCCTATTTGACGTCGTGGGTTGCTGGTATATTGATAAGCATCTTTGCCGATTGGTTGCTCTCAAAGGGTTGGATATCGCGACTCAACAGTATGAAGCTTTGGAACACAGTAGGTTAGTACTTTTCGATTTTTTATTACATTAAGTCGAGGCCATCCATCTATTGTAACGAACTCTGTAAGAAATAAAATTAAAAATGTGTAACAATAACTTTGATCAATACCTAGTAGTTGATTATGGATCCGGATCAAAAATGCATAACGAAAATCGCCACGTTTGTTCATCTATAAATCTAAATATGTTATATATGCGTTATATAATAAAGATAAAGTTTAAAATAATTTGACAGTAAAACTACCGGCCGCTGCGCCGCCGATCGAAGCCACTTCGGTGTGAAAGGGATGTTTACAATGACAATAATGAATTCCAGAATATTAAAATAAAATCACATAACAGTTCTTTAAAGCATGATCCTATTTTTTATTTGATCTAAGCATGAATTTATGTAACGTAAAAAGTTATGAATAAAAACTTTAATTGTCAGAACAAAATAGTGGCGTCATAGTTTGTTATTCTTATACAATTTCTATTAAAAAAATCGTTTCGACAGTGGCTCCGGCTACTATTGTACAAATGTTGTATAAATAAATAAATAATTTATTGGAGGACAGTTTTGGACAGGTTGATGTGAAGGTCAGACACCTTCAACAAAAACATGTACCACCAAACAATCAGTAGGTATAGGGTAAATGCCAAACTTAATCTAAGTACAGTTTTCAATTATAGACAGCCACGGCATTTTTACTAATTAATATTTACTATTTTTACTAATTACAATTTTACTAAACTTAAAATTACAATAATTTAATTAAGTACCTAAAAAATGATTTAAAGTTTAAAGGTGGCTTATGAAACTATTTCTAGTAACTTGTCTGAACTTGAGGGCACCATCATGAAAAATATCTAATACTTCCAAATTATTTGGCCAAGACAGGGTGTTATATTGTCTTTGGATCTTATTTAATGTAGAATGGTAACCTAGATTGCTCTTCACTAACTTAGGCACAAAAATGTTATATCTAGTAATACAAGGTAGTTTTTTGGGTGTATTAAATTTGATTTTTTCAAGGAGATCGGGGCAATCAAGGCTACCACTCATCAACTTATATAGACACATGACATCAAGAAGTAGTCTTCTGTTTTTGAGGCTTTCAATTTTGTAGTGTTTAAGACGACCCTCATAAGTAACCAAAGCTTTACCAAGGTGCGTTCGTAAGGAAAGATGCCAAAGAAATCTTTTCTGCACACTCTCCAATCGTTTAATGTGAACATCGTATACAGGTGACCAAATAACACTACAGTATTCAAGCAGTGACCTTACAAGAATGTTATAAATCGTTATGATAGCTAGGGGTTTTTAAAATCTTTTGTGTTTCTTAGAACAAAGCCTAGTGTCCTAAAGCATTTGGTGACTATTTTGTCGATGTGAGTGTTGAACTGTAGCTTAACATCCAGATAGACCCCAAAATTCTTAATGACTTAAACTTCTTTAAGTACAGTATTATTAATTTTGTATATAGTACTAGACATAGACTGTTTTTTTGTGAACCTAATGTAACGGCATTTGTCGATGTTCAAAATCATATGGTTTCTTATGCACCCACTCAAAGAACCTGTCCAAATCCTCCTAAAGCAATACCGTGTCATAGTACTAACAATGGGCCTCATAATTCTAAGATCATCGGCATATAAGAATATTTTTGAATGCTTAAAAGAAACTGCGATATCGTTAATGAAAATGTTAAAAAATGTTGGACCAATATGGGAACCTTGAGGCACGCCTGATTTTCGACAAAAATGGTTCCGAACTAAAACCATTTAGACATACCACTTTTGACATACGACCGGTAAAGTAAGATTTCCTCCATGGTAAGAGATTTGTGGCAACACTATAACGAGACAGCTTATATAAAAGAATTTGATGGTCCACTTTGTCGAAGGCCTTGCTAAAATATGTGTAGATTACATCTACACAGTTGCGCGAGTCTACAGAATCTTTTAATAATAATCATCATAATCAACCATATGCCATATTATAAAGCCCAAAATGTATTAAGGAAACTTGACAGTTTGTGGTAATCTCAAGTGCAGGCGTGTACCTCGCGCACTAGATGCTAACTAGTCGTACGTGTATCTGAATAAAGATGTTTCTATTTCAATCGTGCGTATTTGTATGAGTCAAATTCGTACGAAAACGTATCCAAAGTGCGGCTGGCCTAACGGTGGTGTTATATCCCTAGCGGCGTCGATCCCAGCGTTCGGTCTGCTGGGAATCGCGTGGGCGGGCTGCGACCGCACCGCCGTCATGCTTCTGCTCAGCATCACCTCAGCCTTCGGGGGCGCCGTGTACGCCGGTAAGCATCACTAACTAAGCTGGCCCGAGATGATTGCACGCAAAACTTTTATCTTTATAATTTCGAGTTCGTACGTGCTTCAGAAGGCACGTGAAGCCGTTGGACCCGGCTGCATTAGCAATAGTTAATAACCGCCGCACCGCACTGGGCCCGCGTGGTGGTCTAGGTTCTCCCTGTGGTGTTTCCATCCATAGGGAAGGCTCGTGCAGCAGCTCTCTTCTCAGTCGTTTACTCTTGCACAGTAGTCTTGGTCACGCGTGTCTCACAACCACTCGCCATTCGTCTCTTGCAGAAGCTTGTCTTGCTCATTTGTTCAGTTGGGTTTGGGTTAAAACCTGGTAAGTGGCTTATTGTCTAATTTCAACCTCTATCACGATACCTTTCGAAGGTATTAACGCTTGTCATTTTGCAAAGACGTCTTTAAATAATTGTCAAATGGACAATATCGTTCATTCAACATCAAAAACGCGTCGCGATCGCAATCAATGACACTTGTGAATTAGTTTGAAGTTCTTGAATAGCTTTCAAATGTCATAATAATAATAGGTAATATGATAGGTATTAGAGTTATTTTGATTTGGTCTGTCCAACGCAAAAGAGACCCTCTACGTGCCGCGCCAGTGGAGACATAAAAAGTGATGGTGATATTTGTATTAATGTAAACGTTCACAACGCAGGTAACCAGATGAACCACATGGACCTGTCGCCGCAGTTCGCGGGCACCATGTACGGCATCACCAACGCCGCTAGCAACATCTGCGGGTTCATGGCGCCCTACGTCATCGGACACATCATCAGCACCGACCAGGTGGGTAGCTGTCACCACCTTCGATCAATTATACACCGTTATTTTTTTAACCGTCTTACACACGCAGGTGGGTTGATCAGACCATGAAACTGAACAACTTTCCCCAAGAAACATAGGTAAAAAACGAGTTTTTTTTTTACAATCCCATACAAACTAGGCTCTGTCAATAGATAGGTCTTGTATTGGATGGGAAAGTAAAAAAAACACGTTTTGTCCGAAGGCGAACTGAATGAAGGCTGAGAATGAAAGTTGTGAAAACGAAACTTGAGTTTTGTTTTAATTACTGCAATAAAATTGTAGCGGCTTTAGGAGCTAATGAGTAAACTAATTACTTCGTTAGTCTTACTTATCCATAAATTAAACACATTTAAAGTTTTGCGAAAAAAATATTAATTTTAAATTTTTGTTCGTATGTCATTCATTTGTTAATGAAAACCGCATTAACGCTGTTAAGACAAAGTTTGTTAAATTTATATGTAGCTACAAAGAGCTAAGCGATTGCTTAATTCGTAATAGGACTTCATCGGGGGTGTAACTCAGTGGTAGAGTGTCTGCTTCGCATGCTGAAAGTCCTGGGTTCAAATCCCAGCACCTCCATAGCCTTTTTTGTTATCGTACTATTTAGAATATTAGTTTTTGGCAGTTATATTACTTATATAATGTTTTTTATTAATATTAGGGGTTAAAGTATGAAGTTGCCGATTTGTACTGAAAAATTTAAATTAGTTTTTTTTAATTTAACATATTTATTTAATCAAAATAATTACCATTATTATCGATACATTGCTGCCATCTAATAGGAAGGTCATTTATGCCTTTGCGATAGAACTCTCGTGATCTAGATTCGACAAACTATGTGAAAGCATTTTGTACTGCCTCCTGAGAAGAAAAATTTTTATTACGTAGAAAATTGTCCAAATCACGAAAAAAATGGTAGTCCGTTGGAGCAAGGTTTGGCGAATACGGAGGGTGACGAATGGTTTCTAATTGCAGTTCCTGTAGAGTTAAAACGGTTTCTTGTGCTGTATGAGGTCTCGCGTTATCATGAAGCAATAATGGTGAAGATCGATTCATGAGTCGGGGCTGTTTCACTGCTAGTTTTGCTATCATTGTTCGAAGTTCGGCACAGTAGACATCTGCCGTTATTGCTTGACCAGATCGGAGAAATCTATAGTGAATAACACCATGCTGAGACCACCAAACAGTTACCATTACCTTTTTATTGGTAAGCTTTGCTTTAGGACACTGTTGCGGCGTTTGACCTGTCAGCTATTGCATTTTTCGCTTACGGTTATCGTAAAGAATCCACTTTTCATCACATGTCACAGTTCGATCTAATATTCCTTCATTTCTGTATCGATTCAACAAGCGATATAACAAAAGAAACACGTGTTGAAACTTGTGTTAAGTTTCAACACGCGTTTCTTTCTGCAGATCAGTCAAATCATGAGGCACCCATTTCTCATATTTTTTTATTTTATTGATTTGACGCAAATGAGTCAATATTGTTGGTAAGGTAACGTTAAACCATGCCGCTAATTCCTGGGTAGTTTGGCTCGGATCGGCTTCCACCATCTCTTTCAATTCATTGTTATTCACCTGTGTGGGCAGTCTTCCACGTGGTTCGTTCTTCAAATCAAAGTTTCCATCACGAAAGCGTTTAAACCAAAATCGCACGGTGCGTTCATTAGCAGTCCCCTCTCCAAACGCAACATTGATATTGCGAGCTGTTTCTGCCGCGTTAGTTCCGCGTCGGAACTCGTATTCAAAAATAACTCTAATTTTCGAAGTATCCATCTTTCTTGTCTAAGCTGAATAAAAAAACAACTGAAATTCGATAATCGAATGTTGCACATTTTTTAATAGAAGAACTTCATGGGTACCATGTGAAAAAAGTTTCACTCAAAAATCTCAAACCATGAAGGTTCTATGTCAATTCGAAGTACCTGATACAATAAAACGGCAATTTCATACTTTAACCCCTATTATATAATTTGATTAATTTTAATAGTTTTTTTTTGTTTTTCCAGCAAACTTTAGGTCAATGGCGGGAGGTGTTCTACTTAGCTGCCGCCATCGATCTTGGAGCCAATCTATTTTATTTGTTCTTCGCGAGCTCCGAAGAGGAGGTGAGTGTTTATTATTAGCTTAGTAATTTTATTAATTATTGAAATCAACAAAATAATAAAACCTTTTTGAGTTTGCTTTACAAACGCAAAGGTGGTTACAATCTTTTGCACTACCCATTTAAACCGACCAGGCGTAACGTTTGTTTGTGGTTGTAAATGAATCTTTAAAAGTATCGCATTAGGGTATATCTATACAATACTTTTAGAGGTGTTATAATACTTTTAGAGGTGTTATAACACCCGGCAGGACTAAGTGGGTGATAATTGCATACAAAATTGATTAAAAACTAAATAATAGGGTATTTGACAGGTTTTAGAAAAATATGTCTAATGTTTCATTATAGCATAATATATTTGCAGTTTGATTATTTCGTTGTGAATTTCTTTATTTTTTATGAAAATCGCCATTGAAATTCAAATGAATAAAATACCCACCAAGACGACGCATGCAGGTCATGTAATGTCGTGACGTCACCTGCTTGTAAACAAACTTTTAATTCACAAATCCACAGACCAAATACCTAGATAGACTATTTGTATAAAAAACCAAGCGTGCCACATTTTTTTAACATACCAAAATGAAACAACTTTTACGGATACGGACGTTAAGTTATCGTTGAGTTAATGACGGTAGTTGTTGACATTGAATTGGCGCCTTTGGCTTTCAAAGTAAAAAAGTAAATAGTGTTGAATAATTTCGGCGGGCTGGTTAGAACCACGATAGCTCAATTGGAAGAGCACCTGACCCGGTATGTCAGAAGGGTGCAGGTTCAAATCCTGCTCGTGGAAATTTTTTCAACATTGTGTTTTTGTAAAGTGGTGATAAGTTCGAAATAGCTACAACCTAGTCAGCCGGACAAACAAGCCCTACCACCAACCAAACCGAGCATGTAACCCCCGCTGGGAATCGAGCCCGGGACCTCTGGGTCTAAACCGGTGGTTTTAACCACTAGACCACAGAGGCGGTTACAATCGCTCTTGGTAAATTTGTCGCCATAACATTAATATTTGTAACATTGTTATATTCCGGCAGCTAGAGATAAGATAGCCAGTGCCTTACTAGTTGAGGATTTCGGGTGAAGTGCGCTTCCACATTCGGCCTTATCATCACTTAGCATTAGGTGAAATGAAGGCCAAGTGATTACCCGTAAGATATATGTTTTAACAAAAAACAGTACGGCACCGACCGTCGTCGGTGGCGCAAGTCGGTCAGTAAATAAATAAATATAAATGAATGTTTTATGTCTTACTTCACTTTCGCAGGACTGGTCGCGGCCGGATAACGATGACATGACTGCGTCAGCGCCGGTGGAGAGTATCTTGTATCCGGAGTCGTAGTCTCTGCGCGCCCGCACTTGTGACACGGGCCTTTAAACACGTCGTCACGTTTACAGCGTGTCACGTAATAATTAGTGTGTCATTCAGCGTGGCACGTGAAAATCAGCGTGACACGTTAAGATCTATGTGTCACGTAAAATACAAAGTGTCACGATAAAATCTGTGTGTCACGTAAAATACAGCGTGTCACGTGATATATAACGTGTCCCTTGAAATACAACGTGTCACGTGAAATACAGCGTGTCAAGTAAAAATCTGCGTGTCACGTAAAAATCTGTGTTGCATGAAATATACATCGTGTCACGTAAAAAACAGCTTGTCACGTAATAAGCGCATCACATATAAATTAACGTGTCACGTTAAATTGGGGGGTCAACCTCAAAATTAGCTTTTATTTGTTTTTATATCAAGAGAAGCACACTGTTTTCATATCACTTGATTAGTAGCGATAAGAAGATGGACGCCTACTTTGCACTGAATCCTTAATTACTAAGAAACTGGCTATGTTATCTTTGACTGCCGGAACTTAACAATGCCACATACATTGTTATGACGCCAAGCTTTAGAGAGGATAGTGGTAGGTGGCCAGGCACACTTAAAACAAGGCCTTCCTATCACTAACGAAAGCGAGTATTATAATATAGACCTCTCGCTGGGAATCGAATCAGGATCTCGGGGTGTGAGACTGATGCTGTTGGTCTAACCGACCACAGTCGGTTTATGTATGTTTATTTACTTACTGCGCTGTCAATGCGTGCGGAACCTGTCCCTTTCATTGTCTCTTCATCATCATCATCAGCTCATTTTGTTCCCACTGCTGGGGCACGAGCCTTTCGCATGGATGGATAACGAGAAAAGAATAGGGGATTTCATTGTCAGCCGTGCTTTTTTACGTGACACGAACTTAACTTACTCTATATTATTGTCAATTTATTAACTATTACGTAAGAGGTAGGTAGAATAAAAATTTGCGAGGAGTGATGGATGCTTATGTCAAAAGATTGGTATTGTATGATGTGAATGTTTTAACGTAATAATTAAGTTCTCCATAATTTAATGTCAATTATAGGCCCTGCTTTAAAAATATATTTTAATTATTAATTATTCGGAGTTCCGTTTAAACCCAAGCATGCCAATCTTATGTGATTGGTGTCATTGTGTCAACGATTATGCAAAATTCTTCTAAAAGGCTTCATTTAATACTTTTGGGAAAGTAAATGAAATAAGGTTATATTTATAAAATTTATAAAATATGAAAAAATTAAACGCCCACCCGACCCAGCCAGGAATCGAACCTGGGTCTTCCGCAATCCGGGCGGCTGCACTGATCGCTATGCTACCGAGAAGGCTGATAAGAATTAAAAAGCAGTGACAAAATTCAGCGCTTACGTCAGCCTTCCCGGTTGGCGTTTAATTATTTCACTGTATTTTATAAATGTTTATTTAATTTAGCTTCAGTGCAGCAAGCACTTAAAAAAAATAAAAAGTAAAAATTCAAATACTTAAAGTAAAAAGTAAGTAAATAGCCTATGACTGTCCCACTGCTAGGCAAAGGCCCCATCGTTGAAATCAAGTCATCACTACAATTGATGGGCGTTGGCTTAATTACCAAGCTTGCCAAATACGGATTGATGATCACAAACCCGGGCTATGAATCGAAAAATCCGAAACACCCTTCGCCCGTACGGGAATTGAACGGGTTGAGTGCATTGCCATTCGGCGACCGAAGCGTTACTTGATAGCAGTTGCCATGTTTGACATCATAATCCACCATAAATAAAACAAATTTATTTTATATTTCGATTGTTGCATTGTCACAAGAGTCGTTTTGCAGCCACTATACAAACTATCCGTATTCGGCAATTGGGTAGTTGACAACAACAATATTTAATTCCAGAACAACAAACGTATAAATGAAATAACGTAACAGTTCTTTAAAACTTTAACCAATTTTTTATTTAACATGCCTGTATTTCTGTAACCTTAAAAGTAATTAATAAACACTCAATTGCCGGAATAAAATAGTGACGTCATAGTTTGCTAATCCCATACAATTTCTATTAAAAATAATCGTTTTGACAGTTGTTAAAAAGTTTCTATATTGACTCGACACACCTCAACTACCCAATTATAAGAGTTGACTGTTACAGTGGAATGTAATAATATATTTGTAAAGATGTGTTAAAGAGATGTGATATACACTGTTACATTCGTACTTTCAAATTTATAGTCAGATGTATAAATAGAAAAATAAAGAAAGCGAGAGCGGGAGACAGAAAGAGCAGAGGGAGGTAAGAGAGAAAGATAGAGAGAAGAGAGGGCAAAGAAAGTGGAGGGAAGACGAGAGGGATAAGAGAGATCAGAGAAATAGATATAGAGAGGTAAAAGGAAGAGGTGTTGTGAGATCGCTGTTTGGATAGATTTAAAGTATTTTTTATTAATTAACTTTGCCAGTGTGCGTTATACCAGCTCAAAAATTTATATCAGTGATATTATTCTCCAAATACCTTAACATTAATCTCAAATTTGAACGAACATTAGGAGTTATAGCAAGTACTTATGGGTATTTGCAAATTAAGAACAATGTTAGTTATTGAGATCATAAATTCGTTTCTTTCCTTATGTGAAATTGTGTAGAATTATGAATGGCATCTTTACTGAGCAAGTTATGATATTGTATTGCACAAATCAAAATTTTTGTAGTATACTACAAAAATAAATAAATACCTCATCATTCTACGTGTTCTACGTGAGGTATCATAACTGACTTTATAAAATGTTTATGGGACCTTTGTTAATATACTTTAATATCTTTGACTTCAGAATACAATGCCTGCGATTGAGAATTCTCTTGTTATGTACTGATGAGTTTTAACTATCTTTGTACAGAAAGAATGTGATATTATGATAAATAAGGTGGATATTAAATTAGGAATACAGTCTGCCTACCTCTTTTTACTACTTAGTAACTTTGTTTGTCTTATTTTTACACACCGTTTTCATTGGCTAGGAAGCCACCGATCAGAAGATGTGTGGACATATTATGTGATAAATAACTTAGTAAATTTATTTTTATATTCTTTTATACAATTAATGGATTTTAGGCGGGCCTGTACGCTTAAGGCAGGCCTCTTAACTACTATGAAATCTTTCATTAAAAATATTTAATATGACATGCACTTTCTGACTAAAATAAAAATGGTCAAAGGTCAGCTAGAAAATGGGCAAATTACACAACCTTTTTTTATTTAATCATGTTTCTTGTAAACTTTTAAATACACTATCGTGCCTACTGAGTACAGAACGTTAAGAATGATGGAAATCGGTTTAAGCTTTTCCTATACATGTTTAAGTTGAGACAGCTTATTTTTTTTTAGTTAGCTAGCAATAGCTACGGTACATGCCGTTTGGCAAACACACTATTTTGGTAAAGAATGCGTTTGGCAACAACTTTATACGCACGCAATCTTAAGCTGAGTATCCATTATGTTCGCAAACCTACCGCGTTCAACGCTTCTGTAACTGCTCCAATGGAAACGCTACGCTCGCTCCTCGCCCCGCCTCCTTATTACTAACAATTGTTTAATAATATAATATTATTAATAATAATAAACAAAGAAAATAATATAATAAGATAATATAAGAGAAGAAGAAAAGCCAATTAAAGTTATCCACAGTATAAATTGAATGGGTTTATCTATAAATAGATAATTCAATAAATACATATTTCAACAGATGCATACGTACATATTATACTACACATACAGTACAAGATATACATAAATGATACTCATACAAATATATGTACATACATAAACTAAACACACACACAAAATACAATGAAAATGTTATACGCCTTAATAAGTATACGCTGACTTCTTGGCGGGAAAGTGAAGAGTCATGTCTGCGGTTTTGTTTTATTTTCTAAAATTTGTGTTATGTCGAATATTAATGTGAAATATTGGTGGATTATTAACCGTTAAGTGTTCGTGAGTGTGCATAAGTGTTGGTAAATGAAACAAAACAGTGCAACGTCACTTTTCAAATTCTCTCAAGAAGTTGCGTGAGGACTTAGTAAATCCCCACATCTTTACTGAGATACTCGAGGGGTTGGGGGTATATCATTTCTCACTTCTCATTTCTATTATCATTCATCATTATTATCATATTGTATATTTTTGTATTACTTGTAAGAAAAATTACTTTGACACTGGCTAAATGTGCTAATCGCACGAAGCCATCAACTAAAAGAAAGAAAAGAAAGTAAACGCTGGCAATATTGTGTGCTGTGGTGATAATTATATCTGCAAACGTACCTACTACCAGGAGCAGTTTTAGGAGGAGGAACATAATGGATATCCACCTTTACGTGCGATTCCGTAGTTCGCTAATTAGTTTTTGGATATAAACTTCATGGTGCTTTACTAACAATAAAAGTAAATGTATGTTTATATTATAATGTTACCTAAATTAAGAAATCGCCAAAGATATTCCTGAATCGTCGTCTCAGTGAGATTAAGAATTAAATGTTTGAACATAAATATGTTTATTAATGGCGTTGTAAACATATTAATTGCAAGTTTGCATAAATATGGAAAATGTTATGTGTATCTGTTATGAATTTTATTGTGATTCACATTCCGCAAACTAAGGATATTTTTTTGCTGCACCTCTTTCTGTTATATATTAAACACCATTTTTCTTTTAGATAAACTAATATTAATGCATATATCAAATTGATATCGTAATTATTTTTTTAACAGCATGTTTTTAAATATATTGTTAGTGGTTTTTACCGGGACCAATAATGATGTCATGATGGGTATAGTCAGCTTTAAGTGGATCGAAACATCCGAAATAGTCAAAGAGTAGAAGTCACAATTTGAGTCTAATTTTGCTTCAATAAAACAGTTGGACATTGTTTGTCAAAAACATACTCTGATTATATAAAAATTGGGTTTGAATACTTATAATATCACGGTCAGCAGTGTTGTTTCAATGTATTTGATGCTGACTAAACCAAATTATACTCTCAATGTTATCTTATTTAAAAATACTGGTTAACTTATGAATGATTTTAACATAATTATAAATCAATGCGAGTTTAAGCCAAGGAAATAACCAGGTACTCATCTATGGCTTATCATATCAAGTAAAGTACTTGAAATGGCATACGTAATTTAGTTCAATTTGGTTCGCTTAATATGTTTATTTACATTAAATGATATGTTTGTATTCTTCTAAGTTACTACTTATTTAATTAGCTTAATTAACACGTCAATGATGTGGCTTGCTCATTTGTTTAAATATTATTTCGCAAGGTTTTATGCTCCATTTCATATGCCATTTAATTTTTAAACAATATTAAAATTGTGGCTAAATATAATTAAAAAATAACTAAAATTATTTTAATTTGCATGGTGGTTGATTAAAAACCATTGCATAAAAACTTTTTTTTTGTAAATCTCGTCTCATTCCATTATTCCATTGCTGTTATATCTTTATAATTAAATACAATCACACAGCAGTATTCTTATGTGATGATGTTGTTTACAAATGCAATTTTTTATTTGTTGTTATGCTTTTAATGTTAGGTAAATTTTAAATCATATTAATATACTTTTAAACTGCACTGTGCGCGGTCTAATCTTTTGAAGTGATTTTTAACGAAACATATCTCTTTAGCATTATATCAGTTCGCTATGCAAGAAATGCACAATTTCAGTTTTGTGATTAAGTTTTAAAGCTTGAGAAATAGTTCATAGAGGATTTGTTTCTTCTTAATATCAGTATTAAAAGTGAAAAGTTAGTTATTTTGAAAAGTATTGAAAATCCGGGACAGACTATCAAATAGGCTATCGTGACAATATGCGACCCGTTGGGCAACATCTACAATCTACAATTAATATCTCAACTGTATAGGACCCTGTCGCTCTATTGTAATGGTTTCCTTGGAATAAAAGTTGACAGAAGTTACTTTGACGATGTACAAAAGTGCTTATATATTATTAGACTCGACTGTACTTATTTTGTTAGCTAAAGGATGTCTTATATCAGTTTCAACAACCTCCAACCAACCAACAGTTAAGAATAGACAGCTGCGTTTATAAAAATTGATATTTTAACACAAATATTATTGTGAATAAATTATAATTCAGAAAATGATTGTGTAAAGTTTTTTATAAATTTAGCTGGGTATAAAAAACCATTCTTATCTGTACCAAAAAGTTATTGTTAAAACATAATTTTAGCTAATGATTACTGGAGCTAAAAGAGAAAATTAAATCACAACTCATGCAACAAGTCCTTATTCACATGCCGTGCTAAACTGTAATTAGGGCAGCACTTAACTAACTTTGTTTGAGTCATAATACTATTGTATTCCAGTCGTCTCCTTGTTGAATGTCCTTATTTATGAAACAAAAGTAATGCCTTACTTGTAAATAGCTCGAGTTTTAAAAAATCTTATCTGAAAACAGAAATGAGATATCATGAACGATCAAATTTAGTTCTTTACTAACTGATCCTTAAGAGCGTGAAGATTACTTGTATAGCTATAAAACCTTATCACTAGATATGTACCGCAAACAATCGCACATTATACTTAATTATGTCGAATCTCCATCTTATAACATGGGGGCTTATTGTCTAATTTAAACCTCTATCTCTATCGCGATACCTTTCAAAGGTATTTACGCTTGTCATTTTGCATAGACGATTCCAAATAAATGTCAAATTGACAATGCCGTTCATTCAACATCATTCAAAAACGCGTCGCGATCGCAATCACTGACACTTGTGAAATAGGTTGAAATTAGACATTATGCTCCCTGATTGTTTATTTGTATAGCTAAATCATTTATCATTTAGAGTAAGTGTAGAGTAGTGGCACTGATGTTCGATAGGAACTGAGTGATCAACACCTTCTCCTTTAATTTAATTAGGGGTCAGCAACTGATTCATTGTTGACAGCATTGTCAGCATTAAACAGCATTCATTCAAACGGGATCAGCAGTCAGTCGCGGTCGCCAAATGTAAATGACAAAAATTATTCGAAAAGATAATATAAACAGACTCGGGGCCCTGCTTCCTAGCTGTGATCTAGTAATTTTTTTATGTAATTTTATATAATTTTTTGGCGACGAAAACTGGTTCAATGTGCCTACTTTCTAGACCAACTATTAATATATAGTTGGACAGACAATTAATAATCTCGATCACGTAAACGAAAACGAGAATTTGTATGGCAAACGCGAGGAGGCGCTGTTTCAATGCCATACTAATGCTCGTTTTCGTTAACGTGATCGAATATCAAATGAACCTCACTCTAGGCACCCCGAACACGGGTGCCACTACTATACTCCACTGGGCTCGATGCAAGTGGTCTTGCTGCTTATATTGCTGTGATTATTACCTACGACAAATAACTGGTAACGTGACATTAGTCGTAAGTCTAAATAATAAGCAATAATAACATATATCCAAATAATGTATTTTTGTAGAGATGGCAAATAAAACATATAAAAAATTTTAACAAACTGCTTATTATTTACGTACCTAAGTGCAAACTACCTTTAAAAATTTGCATAAAGAAATTATGAAAATGCGCGAGTTCGGCGTTCGGTCGGAGTGATTTTTAAGTATCAACACTTCGCTTGGGTAATGGCAACTTTAACACACGCGTATTTTGCTCAAGCAAAAGAAATTGCTTTAGGTAGTGTTTTTTAAATTTTGTTTTGATCTTGTTAAACCAAATTTAAAATGTCTTGAGTTTCTTCGTGCTACGGAAGGCTGTATGCGTTTATAAGCCGTTATAGACTTGCGTAGTGTTTAAAATCACAATATTATAAACCTAGAATAATTGCAAATAAAAAAAGAGGGTTTTGTCGACGTTCCTTTTTCTTCAAAATTATAAGTGGTTTATACGTCATACGTCTAATCTCTAAATTAATTTCGATACCCAGCTAAATTATATTTAAGAAATCGTAAGTACCTATGCAGTTTTGTCTTTCTCAAAATCAAGATGATAATGAATTGTTTCAGTTTTGGGCACACAATTGGGTTGACAACAACAACAATTAATTCCAGAACAATAAACGTATAAATGAGATCACGTAACAGTTCTTTATAACATTAACCAATTTTATAATTTGACCTAAGCATGAAATTCTGGAACCTAAAAAGTTATTAATAAACACTCAATTGACGAGAAAAATTTGTGACGTCATACAATTTCTATTAAAAATAATCGTTTTGACAGTTGTTAAAAAGTTTTTATATTGACTAACCAGTCAACTACCCAATTATTATTGTTTCTTAAAATCGCGTGTAGGCACCACCCAGGTAATAACCAACATACTTAAAGGCAAGAGTCGCTGCTAGTAGAAAATGTCTAACTTCTTACTATTCGAATATTGTTTATTATATAGTTTATACTCGTAAGGTGACCTAAGTAAAAATATTTGAATATATTTATTCTTATGAACCAATATTAAGGGTAACTTCTTTAAAAAAAAGTTCAGTGTGAAAGTCGACGAGGCGTTAGTTTTTTGCGAGTCCTAAGTCCGGTCGTTTGGACACGAGAAAATTATAACTAGCGGCCAAAATAAGGGTGCGGACGAAATACGCCGTCAATCTTTACACTATCAGCGGGGCCCGTGGCGTCTGTAATTGCGGCGTGCGTGAACGACCGCGCGCCAATGCTAATATTTGTTTTCACCCCGAAGTGTGTTTTTTGTTGCGGGATCGTAACGTTTATCATGTAACGAGGTGTGGTTGCCATATAATTATGACAGTTCCCGATTTTCAAGTGGATGCTGGTGATGGTGCGGTAAAAAATTGCAGCTGCCTCGCTTTTGATGTCGCAATCATGTAGCGGTCGTTAGAATTTGAGGGTTCCGTGATATTACAGATACCACACAGGCTCAACTCAAACTCAGTAGGTAATGTATTTTATACTACATTGTATATTTATTGGTCAAAAATTATTTTCTTGAACGGCCACTTTCTAACCATTACTTTAATGTTTCTTCGCAGATAAAAGTCAAACTTAAAAAAGTTCCGTAAAACACACAAAACCTTTTGTCGACGTTGTAAAATGTTGTGAATAAAGAAAAGAGTTCAAACACAATGGGTTACGGCCGCTATTGGCAAACCCTTGCAATTAACTGTACCTACCTTCACAACACAAAGTATTTCGCCGAGCCGTGTTTGCCAAACATTCTCTGTCCTGCTGTATTCATGCTCAACCCGTCAATTTAAGTGCGAAGACCGAAACACTGAGCGATCGGAGATAAAATTAAAGAAAAGATGGATGAAAAAAGTGCCGCCAAAGGCATAGCGCGAACAGCCGACAATGCTAACAGCCAGGGTTTATGGGCGTCGTCGGTTGTTTTATACATGTGCCTGTTGTAAAACTGATATTTGCGTTCTTTGGTCGCTTTGAGGGAATAACGGATCATGGACGAGGGTTGTTAGCAGCTTTTGTTACTTCATGGTGAATAGCAATTACGCCAACACATATGGTAGGTTATGAGATATTTATATAAATAATTTAATGATTGATGGATAACCTAGCATATTTTCTTAGGAAAGCTTTTAAGAAGAGACATGCTTATTTTAGACGGCATGGTATCACGCACACAAGCGTGTCCCCTTACCTACTCGATTCTACGAGTGGTTCGGATTGGATCGGGAGTCGAAGGCGCCTCTAAAGGCTAGGACCTCGGCTCGGGTACTTACATGTATTATAGAGCGTGTTCGAACCGTTTCGTACTCTTAGAAATCTAACTAACTGCTTATAATTGTGTGAACTTATAGGAACAGTTTACAACTAGAGTTATCTGTTCGACAAACATGTTTATTATGCAAGTTGTAGGTACTTACCTTTATTGATATTTAGAAAACTTTAACGGCTTTGGTAATAGCCTATTCAAGGCAATAATAATATAGACAGGCATTTCAAGCATCTACAGTCGATTCTGTGATCATACCTGCATTGCCTCAAACCCAACCGCGTCTGCAGGCTATTCGTCACGGTTATTGTTCAAAAAATATCTTTTCACAAGTAATTATGTAGCGGTCCCAGAGCGCCGTTGGTTTCGGTAGCAATAAAACCCATGTTGTTTCAAACAATGGCGTTTACGGCGATGTTACCCATCGGCCAATATTCCACGAACCGCAGTCCGCAACCGTACAAATGGACGTAACTTTACGGAATCAGTGTGAACTGTACTAGCGTGCATTCAAATAATTCAAATTTAATGGAAACTGAAAAAAACATTAAAAAATGATTTGATATCCATATACAGTTGTGACTGAGAATAAAAGGAGGATATCCAGGTTCACACATCACATTCACCATCTTCAAGTGGCACAACGGAGAATTAATTAATTAATTAACCCATTCCCTGTCCCATGAATCACATATGGTACATAACAATTGAAAACCAATTGTTATAATTCTTGGACAGCGAACCTGTTAATCAATTCGCATTACGTTGCGAGATCGTGTGCCAAACAAAGAGATCCGCAAAAGAACTGGTGTGACTGACATAGCACAATCTGTCACACAGCGCAAGTGGCGATGGGCTGGACACATGTCTCGTAGTGGGGATGGCAGGTGGAGCCGGAGGCTACTGGAATGGAGGCCAAGACCGGGAAAAAGAAGCGTCGGACGTCAACCTGTCAGATGGGCTGATGATCTTGTGAGGACGGCGGGAAGAAAGAGGATGCGAGTTGCACAAGATCGGGCCAAGTGGAGGGATCATGAGGGAACCTATACCTGACAGTGGGTGAATTATGGTTTAGGAAGAAGAAGGAGAGCCAGGTTCACATTAACAAAGTTAGCAATGAGTAATACAAGAGACCTAAGGTATGTATCAGTGGACAAAAAGAAGATGAGCGAACTAAAGATATTCAGGGTACCTGTCGTAGTGGCACCAATGTTCGACACTTTAACTCTTTGGGGCATAGTGGTTGATTTTTTTTACCACATATTTAATTTGGTTTTTAATCTTATCTCAATCACGTAAAGTTCATAATGTGGTAAAAAATCAACCACCACAAGCCCCAAAGAATTAAGCCTTAAGATAAGAGTTAAGTGTTAAGATGCGCAACCGGTTTCGAAAAAAGGAGATCGGTCAGATCCGACTAATTACAGCCCAATAGCCGTTACTTCAGTTTTGTGTAAAGTCATGGAGCGGATTCTAAACAAACAGCTTATCCGCTACCTAGAAGAACACCCCTTAATTCACGATCGCCGATACGGGTTTCGGCCGAAACGGTCAACGGGTGATCTTCTAGCGTTCGTTACACATCTCTGGGGTGAGGCTATTGATATGCGTGGCGAGTCGGTGGCTGTTAGCCTTGACATAGCCAAGGCTTTTGATCGGGTCTAACACAAAGCCCTTCTCTCTTCTCTCTTCTTCTGTTCAGTTCTGCAACTGGGTCGCTGGCTTCCTACATGAGCGTAGGATCCGAGTACTCACAGACGGATGTGCTTCGCGGTTCATGTCAGTGAACGCTTATATTATTTTCCGTTTTTTATATTTTTGTTGGTAAGTAATACTTTTTAAATGGTTTCATTTGGTATGGTACTTACTATAACTTATTATCTAAACGTCTCTATATAGGTAGGTACGTAACATAATAATTTATAAATCTCATATTTTGTAAAACTACAATAAAATGATGATTTCAAAGTAAAGAAAAACTTATATTTTAGCGATATTATTTTTAGACGTAAGCAATATTCAACAGTAAGCTTCCCTGGCAACGCGCCTGGACAGAGGGGCGTAACGACGTGAAAGGGGAAGTAGGTAAATATAAATGGCGGCGTTTGGGACCCGGTCAAAGAAGATTCCGTACTACTGTGTTATTGTTTATTCTTATGCAGGTGTATTCAATAGGGTATTTGACTACAATGAAAATATAGATACTGTTGTTAACTAAACAGTAAACATTTTTTTAAACCAATTTAGCCAGCACATAATTTTAAATTATGTACTTATTATTTTTATAAAAAATCATTAATAAAATAATATTTTTTTTTATGATTAACCACGTGATTGAAAACGCACGGGATTAGCTGAATCTGAAGTGACGTCACCTGCTTGTTTACAGTAAATGTCACTCGAAGTTTTGTATGGCGTGATTTGACAGCTAAAAGTTTGTTTGCAAGCAGGTGACGTCACATGCATCGGTTTGGCGATTTTCATAAAAAAAATAAAGAAATTCACAACGTATTAATCAAATTGCAAATATATTATGCTATAATGAACCATTAGACATATTTTTCTAAAACCTGTCAAATACCCTATTATCGCTAAAGTCACAAATCAGTTTGCAGACCCTATTTCCAACAATAAACACAACAATAAAAGGAAAAAGGTGTCGAGTACCGGTTCCTGTCGAGCACAGTGGTGCCACTACCCTTTTTCTTACGACACCTAGATTTACTAACTGTATGGTGTTGTAAAGCGAGATTATCCCCTCCTCCACGACACGACTACCAAAAGCCGAAGTTCTAACCTTTATAGAAGCGCCTTTCTTCTGTTCTCCGCCCTCGATAATAACTCGAGCATCCTGAACAATCGAGTAGGTACTGTTTACGAACACATGACGGGTTGATGTCATCTCCTTTCTTTGTAGAACTTATAAAAATCTATGTGAACCGTCTTTGAAGCTCCATTTCGTAAACAAAATAAAAGTTTTACAAGAGCAATAAATGGATCCAAGTTATTTTTTAAATTTCAGTATAATTTCATCAGAAATGAAAAAAAAAAAAGATTTCTCGTTAGAAGGTAACTGTTTTATAAGATGTGTATGAAGTGAACTGCAAATACAATAGAAATGCCGTAGTTGCTGTTCATATAATATTTTGCCTTGCTCTAAAGTCCAGTAAAAAATGTAACGGTCTATCTTTATAAAAACTGAGGACAAACTGACACTACAAAAAACCTATTTCATTGTAACTTGTCGCTGTGCTCCATATTTGGGTCATAAAAATTAGTAAAATAGAGCGTTCTTTTGTTTGTGCCCTATGGACAATAAAAAACCGTAATTTCGTCGTCTTAAAAAATTGGTCCGATAATATTGTTACAGTTTTTGTTGTAAAATAACAGTATTTGTACTATTTTCGATATTTTTATTACCTATCGCAAGTATCTGTATGGCGAATGAACGAGACACGATGAAAAATGTATTTTTACTGTTCGTTATGTGTTTTTGTCGGTATTTAATATTATCTGAAAATTAGGAATTTGTACCTATTTCGTTAAAGGTTTTTTTTTATTATAAAGGTATGCTACAAAACTGTGCTCACTGTATAGTTGAGTATTCGCTACCACCATCTCATCTACGTCTGTCCCCATAACAACAATGTTAGTTATGTTCCGACAGTTAGTGATAAATAAGATAGTCAGTTCCTCAGTAGTTAAGTAAGTTTAGTACGCTTCCACTTTCCACCTTATCATCAAAACCCTATCGGGTGGGATGAAAATTAGCTTTACCACGCTTTTTAAATTTAACAAAAGATAACGTACCGGTTTCTGTGCCCACCATTGATGTATTGGTATTCACGAGACACGAATGCATACCTCCCAAGTACGAACAACCATCACGAAATGTGTTAACTTGAAATGCAACGAAGGTGTAACTAATACTTATATGTACAGACGCCTGCACATCAACCTACCCAAAACTGTCAAATTTCTTCAATACATTTTCAACCATATAGTTAAAACATAAAATTCAAAGTCTATTGAGGAAATTTGACAGTTTGTGGTAGGTTGATGTGCAGCCGTGTGTACTTACCTAATGAATATGCATATCCATCGTTTACCCACGCATCGACGTATATTTGAGAGGCGTGAAGACATCAGACTTGTAAAGGTTTTGTCAAGCAGACAGCGTTTGCAGCACAAGAGCATGCGGCACAGTTGCATGTTCGTGACGGGTTAGTGTTTGAAAAAGAAAGGAAAATTAAAATTGTTTTTTCTCACAAAACTTGCCTACCTGGCCTTGCCGACTGGCGATGAAAGCTGAAGAGGTTTTCTGTTAACATGACTTAAAAAAGACCCTTCAGCGAAAGTGTAATAACTGATATAGGTACCAATAGTTTACGAGTTTCTGGAGCTTTCCAGAAGATCTTATTCTAGCTCATTTCTCGTATAAAATAATCAGAAAATACAATGTAAAGAGAGGGTTTGATACACACCACCACCATTGGTATACCATACCATTGGTATCACCATTTGGTAATTCAAAACGAATCAGCCTACGGGTTCATGTTAGTCACTAAAAATAAAACCTTCTACTCCTTTATGATCCACCAAGATTGTCGCCAACCCTTTCGGCTACGCTGTATCGGCCTGAGACGTTCGATGACGACACGTGGTAGAAATTACTGCAAGGCAAATGCCACCACGTTTTGAGTCCTGAGTGAGAGTTTTATTCACCATCACGCTGAATCTCTAGTACAAGATTTCTTCACTATTAGATCGAGTTAAAGTTAACTACAATTTATATAGGATATAGCGCTACCAGTAACGAACTTGTTAAACCGACTTGTCACTCATTAGGCAGCGATCCTTCGATCCCATACAAATGATTAACTCCAACTTATCGAAAAGTGAAAAAACCTCGCGCCCAGCACTTGTCAGTCCAGTCGACAAGCGTTAAAGCATAGAATACACACTTAAAGTTTGCGCTAGTTTAGTTCCTCGAGAGCCTCAGGCTCTGCGCAAATGAGCCACCGACTACAGCCACAAGTGACTGCCGCGCGTTACCTCCTTTGGTACTTCGCAAATAAAGGTTTACTTTTGGAGAGAGTTTGTTGTGGTCACAGACGTCCGATCCGAACGCAACGCAGAGTAGCAGCAAGGGACGGGGACACGCTGGCGTGGGTATCCCTTCTGGAATCCCTATGAGGAAGTTTCGGATTCGCGCCCACAAAACTTCCACTGATGCTGAAAAGGCCATAGCTAGCCAACAGCAATCTATCTCAAAAAAGGAAAGCAGATAACTAAGAAAGGGGAGTAGAGGCCAGAGGAATCGCGATAAGTAGACACTAAGTTGCGAGTGACCGCCACTAGCTACACGTGTGCGGTCAGTCCCGCGGAATACCTTATTTAACTGCTCTGTGGGTAATCCATACAAAACGTATTAAAAACCATGTATCTAATCTGCTTGTCGCTAGCCACTGGTGGCTGTGGCCGGTGTCTCAGTTGCGCGGAGCCTAAATGCACTGTAGCAGTCGGCGTTTGACAATAGCGCGTTCGATTTGAGTAAAGAGTTGACGTGTGGAAGGCGGCCGGGTGGTCGAGAAGTTGCATGTTCATTGTAATATGGCTGCCAATCGTCCCGGCTTATTGAAAAAAATTAACTATGTTTCGATTTCGAGTTTCGATTAAAGTCTTGCTTTCAAATATGGCAGGTGTTTTAACAAATTAATAATACTGTTCGAACAAAAATGAATAAAACTGTTGATGCTTTAAACTTTGATTAAAATAGTACGCGAAAGTTTGAAAGTGTACAAAGCACACACACACACACACAGCACACAGCTCAACAAATCATTTTTTATTTTATGATACATGCCATACATATGCTCGTTTTCGTTAACGTGATGCAATGGAGAATAATACTTGCACTAAACACAGCTGAGCTGAGCCAGCGTCGCCGGCACTTTGAAGTCGCGCGCGGTAGACGCGAACAAATTTATGCGCGCTGTCAATACATTAGAGGCGCGCGGCGTCGCGACTGATGTCGGCCTCCGGACCTATTTGAATAAGTAAGAGCGCCTTTTCACTGACCAACCAGTGTCGTCAGGCATTTGGCGGATAACCTTCACTTATTACTTACTTACTTACTTGATGCAGTGTGGATTAACCTACTGAAAAAACCCATAATATATATATGTAGGAAAATTGAAAGACGTGAAAAAAAAACTTCCATAATATAATTTTGTCAAGACATCGTCTAACTGCCGTACTCAGAGACGTCAATTAAGTTTAATGACAGTTAAATGTCTTTCCTTCTCTATTTAACACTATACATAAGAAAGTGACAGCAAGAGACTTAATTGTCATTAAAACTTAATTGACGTCTCTGAGTACGGCAGTAAGAGCTATTGAGGACTTCTTGGCGGGAAAGTGAAGAGTCATGTCTGCGGTTTTGTTTTATTTTCTAAAATTTGTGTTATGTCGAATATTAATGTGAAATAATGGTGGATTATTAACCGTTAAGTGTTCGTGAGTGTGCATGAGTGTTGGCAAATGAAACAAAACAGTGCAATGTTACTTTTCAAATTCTCACAAGAAGTCTGCGTGAGGACTTAGTAAAGCCCCACATCTTTACTGAGATACTCGAGGGGTTGGGGGGTAATATCATTTCTCACTTCCCATTTCTATTATCATTCATCATCATCAATATAATATTGTTTATTTATGTATTACAATGAAATTAAGAAACTAATGACATGGCAGCATGGTCTATGACCTTAGCCGGTTCCTTAAGGAACAAACTAAACTTAAAAAAAAAAAAAGTAAGAGCTATTTATTGTACGAATAGGCAAAGAGATTCGAAAAGATATTTTATCTTATTTTTTTTTATTTTTTTTATTTTTCTCTTTTTTTATCTTGTTGGTCACTTCATTTGTGTTTATCCTAGGATTAGATATCATAAATCATTAATAAAGAAAAAAACAATGGCCTAAGATATAGCCAATGACGCATAGTAGATTGAATGACAAGGGAGCAAATAGTAGATTATTAACCGAGGGGATAAAGCAGTGTCTTCTGCCGCGGGTGACGATTTAAATCGCGAGCGTAACGAAGGACTCGAGGTTTACTCCCGAGCGTAGCGAGGGTGTTAAAAACTTAAATCACGAGCGAAGCGAGGGATTTAAGACGAGTCCTGAGTGTAGCGAGGGATTTAAGTTCACCCAAGACTAAGGGCCTGTTTCATGATCTACAAGTAAGTTCCAGTTAGCGTTTACTTGACAGATATTCCATACAAAACTGTCACTTTATCTGCCACATATCTCCTAATCAGACATTGTGAAACAGGCCCTAAGACACCTTTATCACCGAGGAAAATACTCTACTTTTCGTACCATTTGCGAAAAAATTAACACAATAATAATATGAGATAAGCCTTTATTAAATATAATGACAATCAATAGTAAAAGTTAACATTCGAAACATTGGTCCAATTATTGATAGAGAGAGTTACATTTTTGTTTGGTACATTTATTGTTGATGAGTTGATTTGAGTATTTATATACAAACTCAATGGTGTAAACACAGATATAGTTCAGTATAAATTTCGGTAAGTATTCCAAATTTAAATCACATTCTCCCCCTAGAGGATGAATGAAATTCAGTACAATTTTCTTTCCCTGTTTTTAACAGATTAAAAATGACTATTGTTATGTCCGCTTTTTGTGGCATAGAATGTCACTTTTTTGAGCAAGTGGTATGAAAATGGTATTTTTACGGCGAGGGCGCTACTTTGAACCACGAGTGAAGCGAAGGATTGCTCTCGACTCGAATCATATACTCTACTGTTCATCCCCTTTCTATGAGAAAATAAATAAGAGACGGTGTTATGTAATTAATTAATATATTTGATTAAAAAAAAGACATGTGAATATAAGTAAAAACAAAATAAAATATGTACTGATTACAAGAACAGACGCTCGATTCGCTCGCTTTTTTTTTAGTTAGCGCGGGTCCTCGTGCCCTGCAGCCAACACGCAGCCAGTAATTCATACAATTTGCGTTCGATTTCTATGAATGATACCTATATGTTCCAAATTCAAATCTCGTTTCCGCCTGCTAAAAAGTTCCTATCGGAAAAGAGCTATTTTGCTCCCACTTTATAGAACAAAATGACACTTTTCGAATAGAAGGGAGAAAAACATAATTTCCTGAATCCTATCGAATAAGCAGTAACAGAGTAGATGCAACTTTGTCTTACATATTTAACAACAGGAGCAGGCACAGGAAATAGAAATAGAAATAGAAAAAAATCTTTATTTGGTACAATTACACGTACATATACCACAGTTTATATATTTGGGTAGTTGACTGGTTAGTCAATATAGAAACTTTTTAACAACTGTCAAAATGATTATTTTTAATAGAAATTGTATGGGATTAACAAACTATGACGTCACTTTTTTTTCCGTCATAAATTTGAGTGTTTATTAATAAATTGGTTAATGTTTTAAAGAACTGTTACATGATTTCATTTCTACGTTTATTGTTCTGGAATTAGTTGGTGTTGTTGTCAACTACCCAATTCTTACAGTCGGCCAACGGACATCTAGACAGAGCAATCGTGCCCCGCGCTCCGCTCGCCTAGCACACCCCGTGCGGGGCGAGACGTGGCGCGGTGCGACTCGGGCTTGCCATACACTTCACTCGGGACACACGCGTCAGAAGTGGCGAATTGTAGTCGATTTTAATTTATTTTTATAACATTAAAAATAATTCATACTACATGTGCTGTGAGAGACTGCATGTCATCTTCTCGCGTAAACAAAAATTTCAAATTTCATCAGTTTCCGCACACAGAAGATAGGTAAGGTTAATACATTAATATTTTATTTTGTTGTTTCTAGAATGTGCTTGTGTTTCTGATAAAACGTTTTGTAAACTTTTATTTCTTTTACTTAAGGATCCTGATATACATAAACGTACCTATAAGCAAAATATGAAATAGACTAAAAAATTAATGTGACAACCCTGCGACAATGACGAATGTCTAGACGATGGCGGCATTTCGCAATCAAAGGCGTTGGACCACTGTAAGTTTTATTTTTAACAAAAATACAATACTACCACTTAGAATAACAAAGAATAGGCATCAAAAATATATTCCCTATTAAGTAGTTAACAAAAAAATATATACAAGAATAGAATAGTAATAGTCGAAACAGAATCAACAAAAGATATCTCCTGAGAAGCTGTCGTTGAGAGCTTGTCTATATGTGCGTTGCTCGAGCGCGGTATGTGCCGATCCGATCCGAACCCTTTGGTGAATCTCAAAAATCAAAAAATCAAAATCAAAATATTTTATTCACAAAAAAAAATACAGTTTTGGTAAATACAGGTGGACTCCCTCCTTTTAAGTTAAACAATAACCTGTATTGGGAGAGAGCCACTCTTCACTAAGAATAACTACACAACTGTATTTATATGTTTTTTTAGTAAAGAATTACCTAAAGAAATCTAAATTTAAAAAAAAAAACCATTTTTCTTACTTTTAATTTAATACATTACTTAAATACATATGGAATACATGGATAAATATATACTTAAATAAATATAATATATAGTTATAGATACAACCATTTCCACAACAATGTCAGTAAATACGCAAGAGCTAGTTTTAGATATTTCTTTATTATATTGTCTAATTTACTAGTATGAATTAATCTTCCAATATTTTATTTTATATTCTCTATCCAATATTTTATTATTTAACTAGTCTCAACAGGTTCTCGGTATCATCATAATTCAGATTTTTCAACTAGCCGTAACAGTACTTTTACACTTGAACATATATTATGATTAGAATTCTATTTATTTTATTGTAAAGCTAGGACACGGGGACACGCACTAGTGCGTGGTGCCGTTCCCTCTAGAAAACCTCCGAAGGTGGTTCGGCTCACATGGCTTGAGGAACCCTTTAAGTTTCTCACCGCCCCCAAACAAGCCCGGTGAAGCTGAAAATGACGTAAGAGGCAATCAGCAACCTCCCTCAAAAAAAAAAGAAAAGAAAGCGGTATGTAAGAAGCTTACCTTCTGAAGTTTCCTTATTTTGTGCTCGTGTCGACTAAGTGGCTGTCCAAATAAGGTGGTTTTGCCACCATATCAGTCGTTCTCTCTAATGTAGCGTGGTTAGCGCGGCGCTACACCACAAAAAGGGAAGCGTATGCTAATTGGTACTGCTCATACATATCCATGACGAGACTTGCTTGGAAATAGTTTATTTAAAGAATATAATAGTGTCTCCTCACTGCCATTAGAGGCTGGCGCCCTCGTAGTAATAATGGTAAGGAGTAGTGTGATAATATGTTTATTTACATTTAGTAGCCATGTTCAACCACAGAAAAGGATTCATCTCACAAAACTGGCTAAAGGTTGGTTTATAACAAAAATATTTTATATTGTATTTGTTTTAAATAGTATTCATTAAATATCATTTCTCTTTTTTAACAATGCTAGCCAAAATTATGTAATTATTAAACACGGGTACTACATATTTGTAGACATTTATTTAATATTAGAATTCACAATAATATAATAACCTAAAGTAACTAAAACTATTACGAAACTTATAAAAAACTTATATTAAACTTATATTTGTATGTCTTTTCAAAAAGCTATATTTTCTTATGATTGACAAATAAAATCTCATCTCGTCTTTTTATTAGGTTATGATATTACCTACGATTAATTACGGTTCTAACTTTTCTTCAGATGAATTGTGAACTTTTCACAATTGCGAGTTTTAGACCGGTGACTCAAATTCTGATAATCAAATAAGCAAAGAACCACAACATTAAAAATCTGGATTGCGCGTTTAATTCTTCGAAAGACTAATTCTCCACTCTGAGCCTTGAGGATTGTCCGCTTCAGGCCATTCGTGGATAGGATTTAATCAGAAAATCAAAATGACCAATCTGTTTCTTTCTATTTTATTGATTGTTATTCGAAGTATCTTTGTGTCAATCAGCATTGTTAAAATATATTTTTTATTAGTATGTATGAAGATTTCTGGTGTAGAACCTAGTATGGTGTCTAATTTGATTAACAGTCGATTATTGCGAGGTGATTATTGCGGTTGAACAGCCTCTGTGGTTTAGTGGTTTAGACCCAGAGGTCCCGGATTTGATTCCCAACGGGGGTACTTACATGTTTGTGTATTCGGTTTGGTTGGTGGTAGAGCTTGTTTGTTCGCCTGGCTAGCTACTACCATCTTATCTAAATACGTCGCCATAACATCAATGCTTGTAGCATTCTTGTGTTCCGGCAGCTAGAGATAAGATAGCCATAGCCTCACTAGTTGAGGATCCCAGGTGAAGTGCACTTTCATCATTGGCCTTATCGTCCCTTAACATTAGGTGAGATCAAGGCACTGTGCTTACCCGTAAAATATATAAAAAGGTAGAATCCAGAGCAGACATATAAGTAGGAAAATATATTTTGTTTGGAAGGGAAGCAATAAATCAATATTGTTGCAATTGTATGGTGGGCCGTAGAACAATAGGTTGCTACATAATGGTCCATTATTTGGTATTTAGTCTGGAGACGGTATCAAGAACACCTACCCCGATCCGATCCGAACCCTTCGGAGAATCTAGTAGGGCACGGGGACGCGCACTTGTGCGCGATGCCGTTCCCTCTAGATAACCTCTGAAGGTGATTCGTTTCACACGGCTTGAGGGACCCTTTACGTTCCTCGCCGCCCCCAAAAAGCCCGGTGAAGCTGAAAATGCCGCAGCGGCAATCAGAAATCTCTCTCCAAAAAAAAAAAAAAAGAACACCTAAGTCCTTCAGCCTTGTTTCTTAATCAAGTGTTAGACTTATGTATGATACAGAATAATAAAAAAATAAACAAATAATTGTTTTGTTTAATATCTGGCCCCTCTTAGATACTTTGAATATGGTCTAAATATGCATTTTGATATAAAATCACTTTTATATTATTTTTACTATTCATAAGTACATTCTCAATTTCGTTAACGTGATCGATCACTAGGCATTAATAGTAACCGGACTTTTATGGGCGGCAAGAAACTTAAGATTCCTCAAGACGTGTAGATCGAACATCCGCAGAGGGTTTCTACAGGGTGAGGCAATACGGCGAATTGTTATATACCTTATAGGGCTCTTTCAGTTTAGACGTTTGTTGTCAGACGGCTGCCGCACGTTTGCACTGCGTTCCATATTAAAACAGTCGTGCGGCTGGTGTTTAATACTCTGAGATATAATATGAAACCGCACGGCAGCGGTATGACACGAAACGTCTAAAATCGAAAGAGTTAATGTACAATCTATGGCCGGTACAGTGAGCAGGCGGCCTAACACTGCGGAGGCACGCGAGAGCGGTGCGTGCAGCGGTCGCGTGCCGCAGCGCCCGCCGCCGACCACGCGCCGCCACCGCGCCGCCCGCCGCCGCCGCCGCCGCCGCCGCCGCCGCCGCCGCCGATCAGCGTCAGCTCCCAGTCCCAGATCAGTCGCGCGCCGGCACTCGAACGCGACGCATGCACGCGACGCGCCACCCATGCGCGATATGCAGTGACTGTTCCCAGTGATAGTGTACGGAAACTATGGTGACTGGTATTGCGGGCCCTCAGGGCGCTAACGCAGTGGTGGTGAACAACATGAGCTCGCCCGGGCAGCCTGAGGCGAAGAAGTCTGGCGATAATAGGAGGGTGAGTTATATCAAATAGGTTTTATTATGTATTTTGTATAATAGCAGATGTCTTTTTTTATTGTTTTGTTTTTGGACTGTGATTTTTACATGTTATAGACATCAACGCGCATTATTTTTTAGTAGGTAGTTCGTGTAAATAATAACTTTGATTAACGATTGATTTATTTGGTATTTTGATTATTAAACTGTGCCTAGATATAACGTAAACATGAGTAACTGTAAATAGCAACGTTAATTGTTTTATTACCATAAAAACTAAGACTTTAATATAAAAAAAAACAATATTTACTCGTACTTACTGTAATTATAAAATAAAGAAAAATATTTTACAAAATCTTCGTAATAACTAAAAACCACTTGTATGTTTTATATCCAATATTATCCAGAGAACTCGGGTTCGATTCCGTACGAGGGTATATTTTGTGCTTGGTAGGTAAAGCAGGTACTAGCTCGCTTATCTAAGTGTGCTACCACAATGACGATATTTGTCATTGTTGTGCTACGTCATAGATAAGATAGGCAGATAGTAAGTGATTGAGGATTCCATTTGAAATGCACTTCCACCTTTCGGCCTTACATATCGTGATACTTATTATGATGACAGTGAAATGAGTTTCACTGTTGACAAAAAAAATACATTATTTGATCAAAGCAATAATGGTGTATGATGATATTTTTTTTCCGTAGTAACTCTTGTTTACGTTGACGTGATCGAGTGGCGAATGGAACTCGCTCTAGGCATTCGTTAGTCCACTCTCATCTGCCACATCTTATTACGGCAGCTTTGTTCAGATCATCTCGACAGTCAGCATGCCTTAGAAAGAAATCCATATACCTAGATACCTACTCGTATTAGATTTTTATTACTTTAGACGAGGAGCTCGTAAGCGTGCAGCTTTCGATATTGCAAGTTAAACAGCTATATCAAAGCACGTTAAGCTTTCGATCCCGGTTGTTGCGCCTAAAATAGCAGTAATTATCACCCACCAATATTGCACACAACACCGCATTGGGCAAGCGATGGGAAGGGTTGAACCAAGCAATGGGAAGTTTGATGATGTGTTGATAATGATTATATAGACATCTTTATATTCTTAGGACCCTTTCTGTATAACAGGACACTCAATACTCAATAGATTTATTGTCAATCATAGATTATAAATAAATGCTAAGTGTTAGATATATTTATCCATTAAACACTATCAACTGCAAAAAGGTTGAACAGGAAGAACTACAAAAATTGACCTACGACGATACGGAGGGGTTATTGACCGATGTTAAGTATTTTAAGTATTTTTTTTTGTGTGTATTAACTTATTATTATTTTATTTATGTCTTTATATTAGATTGTAATTTAGTTTATAAACTGTTATATTAATTTACGTTTTGATTTATATTAAACTTAGACTAAGCCCACATTCGCCTAGGTAACTGGGGTTACCTAGCTCAGCCTAGCACAGCATTTAATGTATTTTAGATTATTGTTTAGAGCTCTTCGTAAACAATAGATGCAAACGTATTTCAATAAAGATTTTATTATTATTATTCTCTTTATTAAATATATATAATTCTAGAGTACCGCCAGCAGCGGGGCAGGGCCCAAGCTACCGGTGGTCAGGGCTGCAGAGTGAGGAATTATTATAGATGATCTGCAAAAGTAACTCAATATTAAATTTTTGGTTCAAACTTAATAAATTCAACACACCGACACGTAACTATACATACTCTCATGTCCTTCTACCAAAAAGGGGTAGACAGCATCAAAATCACCAATTTTAAGTATCGGCGACAAATTTAGCATAAACAAAGTACTAGGGTTCCAAGGTGAAATAGATAACATTAGTGATCGGGTCGCTAGCCGATCACCCGAACTCTTGCAGGGGGGTGTCACTCCGCAGTTTAAAATACGTTCGGCCGGCGCGCCTCCCGAGCAGGCGTATGGCAGAAGGGTGCCGCTCGGCTCGGCTCGCTTGTAAAATGAACGATAATTTCTGTGATTTTTGTGCACCGATCAATGACTACTAAACGATCTTATAATCTGTATAAAAGATACTGTTATGTTTACAGGTGTCTAAATAAAAGAAAGAACAATGAATCGAATTTACATTTATTTATATTTTGGAAGATATTGAAGGTAAGCTATTTAGTTGTATTTAAATCATCACATATTCAATTGTTTTGTATTATTGTACGATTAGTCGAGATTGTTATTCTACATAGGTAAGCGGTTTAGGGCGTCTGAAGTGAAATAAGTAGATTATATATATTAATTAGCAGCCTAGGTATTTAGTAGGTAGGTATGTACCTACCTAGGTTTTAGTATTGATCACAAATATTTGATTCCCTTTTTGATTAAATATAGTTTTATGTAGGTACCTAAAATTAAACGCTTTAGACTCTGTTTAAAACAAATGACCATTAGGTACCTAACAAATAAACGAAATATCCTTAGAGTTTATGAAGCCCACCTTAAAAAATATCACTAAAGATTAACAAAGAGGTCCGCTTACCTAGGTTTATTTAAGACTTATGTTTATGATAACTGATATGCTATGAGTGGGAACCCTGCGCTCCGGACGTCAAATCGATATCGAGTCAGCGTTGCCTAACGGAATATGAACGCTCGGGTCACACGATAAGTTTCAATTTCGCAAGAGTAGGCAATTTTTTATACTTAAACTTGACTTTTGTTAGAGCGTGAGTCTAAAAGAATTACTAAGTGAGAATAACTAAGAGTACGGTAGTACTATTATATTAGTTATTCTGTGCCCTTGCCGCTACTCGTTCTTACGACATGCACGGGAAGTTGAGCAGCTGATATATTCTTATCACGTCCCAGAACATAATAGGTGCAAAAAGTTTTTGTGTTTTAATTTTAGGTTAAAGTTTAGTTACATATTATAAGAAGTAGCTATTATTTAATTTAATTTTACATGATAGCTGTAACACCGAGTGCTAATGCCGAGAGCGTGGGATCGCTCGGGGGCCATTAGCGCCCAGATGCGAGACGCGAACCATTGTGTCACGATTTGTCGTGCCCCCGCGCAGAGTTAGCTACGTACCGTATAACGTGTAAACATCTTGCGAATTTTCCTCCTTTTCGCTTTCGCTTGTAATACAATTGATTTTAGCCGCTGCTTCACGGACGATTATTAATATGATACGTGTGTAATAGGTAGATAGGTACTCATTACGAGATTCTTAAAGTAACATAAGGCACCAAAAAGTAAACTATAATTTATACAACTAAATAGTGCTCTGCACTATTTTAGCAAGTAAATAAGTTTTTTTAGCAAGTAAATAAGTTTTTTTAGCCTCTTAATGCGTAGAGTGAATCTTGTAATTGTTTACTGGATGTTGCACCTTAACTTTTAATTCCTATTTATTTGTCTAACGTAAACTAAATCAATTAATATAATTAATTCATATGTAATCTACTGTAAGTTTGACAAGAATATCGATTATCCCTAAAACTGTCATAATATGTACACTACTATGAGTTCGACAAAAAACATCCTACATAAATATAAGA
Organism: Eudonia truncicolella; assembly: GCA_949315975.1. Classification (NCBI taxonomy): domain Eukaryota; kingdom Metazoa; phylum Arthropoda; class Insecta; order Lepidoptera; family Crambidae; genus Eudonia; species Eudonia truncicolella. Next base: position 12,596,700 of record OX438835.1, on the reverse strand, counting down.
CTGAGCAATTATTAAAAATGAGAATTATGTGCTCACATGCCTCCACATATGCCACTACATACCTCCGTAGCCGAGTGGTTAACGAGCCGGACTTTGGACGGCGCTAACTCTGAGGTCAATGGTTAGTTCGATTCCCGATCGGGTCAATGTCGAAAAAGAACTTTTCGATATTGTGTCGGGTCTGGGTGGTTGTGGTACCGTCGTTGTTTCTGATTTCCATAAAACAAGTGCTTTAACTACTTACCTTGGGATCAGAACAATGTATGTGATGTTCACTAATATTTATATATTTATATACAGCTCATAAAAATGGGAGCTGAATTTTAAGATAATATACCTAATATGTTAACCTGGTGGCAATCTGTTTAACCTGGTGTTCTATAGAACACCTAAGTATTCCATAAAATGCATTGCATTGCATGCCTATTTATTAGGTACTCATAAAAGTCACTGGCATTTGAAAGTTGTTAATACAACATTTATACTGTAGCTTCACAACGCTACGATGGTATCATACCACAAGCAACTTATCATTTGATCTATTGTTGTGGGCTACTCCTTCCGACTAGCCAGCACGGTAGTCATAGGGCTACTACCGAACTATCATGCATAAAATATTCTTATGTGGAAAAGGTTTAATTGGACGCAGTTGCAGAACACAGTGAAATAAAACAAAAATTAAGATGTAAAAAAATTATTGTGATTTTATGTTAATTTGCCACTTCTAAATTACACTCAGAAAATAAACGATAGAAAGGTTACAGTATCGCGAAGATAAACTTACTAGAACGAATCACTAAGACTACATAATAAAATTTACACTTCTATACGGATTTACTGCATTCAATTACATAACATGGTTTGCAAAAAGGATGATAATATATTTATATACAAAGTTTTTTTTAAATTTTCTTTCGAATGTTCTGTATACATAAATAACCTTCATTGTGTATTTGTATATTTGGATAGTGTTGTGTATTTGGATAGTACTCGTATATACTATCCTTGATTTATTGGGATCTCTTTGGTGTGACTCAGAATGCGTCGATACGTAGGCGGTGTGGTCGTGGGCTTGCCGTCTCGTCGTGACGCACGCGCCATGTTGATAGCACACCATTCCGATATATTTTAAGTCTTCTTAACCCCCGGTTCGATGGTTATTTATTAGAATAAAATAGGATAATGTTTGTTCATTTAGTTTCATTTAGGTTTATTAGTTTTTAATTTATTGTTTTTTTTTATTGAGCAGTTAACAAAGTATGTATATAACGCCATTTTACAGTGAATTCAAGACTTAATCGAAGTAGTCTTTTATTATGGACAGCCACGGCATTATATATAGATAAAGTACGTAGAGGTGTAAGGACTAAAGCTTCCTTGGTGAAGGAGAGAAGGTTTGTTGCAAGCGATCATAAGCTGTAGCCTCTTTACTTTACGCGGGTGCCTGCATAAAGTAAATAGGCTACCATGCTCCTTTGCCGGCTTAGTAACAAAACAAAACAAAAGAGCACGTGTATAAATATATAGATAAATTATTCATATAAAAAACATGCACACATTTAAAACTTGTTACAATTAAAAAAAAAACTATATGAAACATTGGTTAGCGATGAAAAAGGCGAAAACTCAGCAAGACGTTTGCTCACGGAGCAAATCACTGATTTTAGTGCGTCGTGTACCTTACCTATAGATCTTATTACCACAATTGACAGCCCTAAACGCAACCGGCGCAGTTGTCGGCACATAATGTGAGTCAGTGGCGGCGGGCGGCGGGCGGCGCGGCGTGGGCGGCGTGGGCGCGACGCCCTCGGCTAATTGTCGTGGGAACGCGCCCGCCGGCCGCCCGCCGCCTGCCGCCGCCCAGCGCCGCAATACTCATAAACAGCTTTGATAAACACTTGACATTGGCGACGCCCGATAAGAGCTGAGGCTAAAACGAATGCCTACGCACAAATGTTTTGTCAGAGTAATCAATATTCTTTTACCATGTCTCTTTATTGTTTTCGATTTAATATTTCGGTACAGTTGCAACGGCTTTACTGAATAAAGTCACATTAATTATATTTTTCCATGATGGTATGAAATGTTATAACTAATTATTAAAATCACAAATGGCACAATGTGGTTGTTATTCTTTTATATCAATACGGAGCAAACGGGTCGCAGTGTTATTTTGCACAGATATGACCTTACACATGATGGAGTGTGATGCCGGGGATTAAGATTTGTACCACCCCTCTTCCCGTGGGTGTCGTAGAAGGAGACTATGGGACCATTCCAGAGGATGGCCAGCAGCGTCCCTCTGTGATTATTCTTACCTTACTGCGATCGCCAACCCGCCTGCCAAGCGTGGCGATTATGGCAAATTCCCCAGAAAATGATTTTATCCTTGAGGGAGGCCTTTGTCCAGCAGTGGACGTCTTTTTGGCTGAGATGATGAAGATGATGATGTCATGAGGTGTGGAAAAGACCGATTTTAACACGGGCGTAGCCGCAACTAATATAAAAGTCTCTAAACTGTCCATACTATAGCTAGCCTAGTTTTAAGAGTCCTAAGGTTCGATCCACAGAAACCCGACAAGCTCGTTACCAACAGCGCCTTTCTTACGAATAGAAAACGCGGAGTGAAGTAGTCTTTTCAAAGGAAGCTATTAAGCAGCGGGCGATCCATCATCGCGCGATAGCATCATTCTCGAGTTCGGCTGGTCGCGTGTAGCTCCCACGCGCCATCAATACGATAAGCCGATCTTATCGCAGCCACGCCGACCAATGGACACCGTCTTACTCTTTTTTCACGAGCCTACTTTAGATTGTAGGTTCGTGACTGTACAAACCTTTTTTTGTTGATATGTTGAAGCGTAAACTTCTCTCGAGTCAAGTTAGAGCGCGCTGTTAATTGTTGACGATTGTCAGTGTGAATAGGCCCCTGCTGATATGTAAATAAATATTTTATTATTTGTTGTAAGTCTAAAACTAACGAAACTGATGGTATTTTAGGCGCAAATAACTATCGTTTTTTTTATTAAGTTCTATTAGTTATAAACTCATTACTTTATTAAGTAAGTATTATTATCGTCCTATTGCTGCAATGTGGATTGGTGGGTTTCAACGGCTTCATGTGCCTTCCGAAGCATGGAAGAGCTCGAGATATTTTAATTTTGTCAACCATTCGGTGACCTAGCACTGCGAAAGTTACTTATTAATAATAAATAAATTTACTTCTAAGATCGAAATTCGAGTCGTGAGCTTATACATCATCGAGTTCCCTATTCTATAGTTTAGTCCAACTGATTCTGCACGTGACAGGGCGAGACAGGTGTATATCGATGCTTATCGTTTACTTTTACGCCTAGAATTTTTAAATCAATTACATTGAGATCGCCTTTCTCATCCGTGTTGACACCGATGGTAGTGGTGATGGTGTGAATTGACACGTGGTACTGCGGAGTGGCGCGCGTGCCGGAAGCCGACCGACGGCGTGCCCACGCGCGCCGTCTTGGCACGCGCCGCCACCGCCGCTGCCAAGCCGCCGAGCTGAGTCTGCCAGAGCGACACGCCTCCGCGACCTATTGCGTTGCGTGCTTTTAGATATTTCGGGAAATCAATTTAGCTTTTGTTATGTAATTATTAGGTGATCTTGACGCCATAAACCTCCATTATCAGCTTGTATCAGTCCAATGTTGGACATAGGCCACTCTAAGTGGACGCCTCTGAGTACGTTCTCCGACTACTATCATCCAGCTCTAGCACTTCATTACCACATTGCAAAGATCGTGGCTCCACCTAGTATGAGGGCAAACCAAAACAAACCGCCATTTTTTTATTGAATATTATAAAATTTCCAAGTCTATTTTGTGTATATATAAAAATAGAAAGATGATGATGTATAGTTAGATGTTGAAATATTTAACGAGAATTTTGATTCGATTGTCTGAAATTCTAAATTAAACTTCTCCTTATGTTTAAGATAAATAAATTCGCCAAAGGTTCTGCTTTTTAACCGAAGGCAGTGAACTTAATGCTAAAGTTATTAGTTATAGTTGTTCAAATGCTAACTTAAGCCATTTAAAATTTTAAATAAGTGAAAAATAAAGCAGCAAGGTCTTTCAAAATAAAAACTTTAAAATAAAAGGTTTATTAAAAAGTGAAAACAGATATATCAGACCATCAGAGGCAAGACACGCAAGAATGCTAACAGTTAGTAAAATCATCCCAGCTGAAAAGCGTAAGATATTTCATACAGATATGAATGAACTGTTGTCTGTGCGTAGTGGGCGCGACAGGCGTCTGTCTGGCCGTGCGTCGTGCGATATGTAGCACTATAAAAATAGTGATGTATGTAGTAGCCGCTGGTCGAGCGCCAGACCGCGTAAAATAGCCGTCAACGAAAACAGCCCGTATCAAATACTCCAAGCCACCGAAATTGTATTAACAAACGCTTCATCTTGGTACACGTAGACGCCACGCCTGTAATCAACCCATCCAAAACTGTCAAATTTCTTCAATAAATGTTCAATCTCTATTGAGAAACTTTGACAGTTTGTGGTAGCCTGAAAAGCTGCTTGTGTCTGCTTTGTGCCAAATGTGTACTTTAAAATATTGTTAAATTGCTATATAGGCTGGAAATTAAACATTGCACTTACATATTTGAAGAGGTCTGGTGTCATTGCAGTAATATTTTTATGTTAGTTAGTTATATGAAAGTTTGGTTAGCAAATTAGAAGGCTTTGTGAAAACTTTAAAACTCAACATATGTGCACTAGATTTTGGTTTGATAATAATGTAAATGCATCGAAGCTCTTTCAGGACGAACATTAAAATAAGTGTCAGCTACTCGACTGCTAATTTATTTAGTTATATGGGAAACAAACAATTACATAGCCAATTATTTAAAATATACAAAGAAAACAAATCAGCAAAGTTTCCACAATTATTTTGTTAATAATAAGTATCCGTTTTAATCACTAATTTGAAATAGTATTTTTTTGGACGACCGCCATCATAGACGCTACATATTGTATGACTCGTCTGGGTCAATACACTCTAGACAAAATAAATTAGAAAATAAACATATATATGTATTTCCCGTCTGGTCTAATTTATATCAGTCAGCCTGCATGACTACTAACAAAATTTTGAATGATAGCTACCTTTTTGTTTCAAGTTACAATAGTTTCACTAAATCTACTAGTTTTGCAGGAGTGTTTTGTGTGTATACCCACTTCTTCCCCCTTGAAAGGGTCTTTAGAGTCCCAAATAACCACCACATACACCACATAACACCTGCGTCTGCCCAGCCAGGCGCAGTGGTATGCGTAATCAATTTTCTCCTGTATAAAAATAGGGACATGAATGGTTTTGTTGAGAGGGTTTGCTGTTGGCCTTAAACGGCCTTTACAGGGTCACCGGATTTTCTTTGAGGGCGGCGAGAAACTGAGTGTTCCAAAATCGATTGATCGAAACACCGACAGATGGTTGCTAGAGTTAGTGGCATCATGCAAGCATGTCCCCGTTCCTGCTAGATTCTCCGAGGGGTTCGGATCGGATCGGGAGCGGAACAACCTGAGGGCCTCTCAGGGTTCGACTCGGGTTGAAAGGGTCGTGGGGGTGGGGAGAAGTGCCCAAATACATGTCTGTACCTGGTATAGAGCGCGTGTGTACTACGAGTCTCTTTTTATGCCTATGTTAGCGTGTTTGTGTAGTGTATTTGAGTGACTAGTAGCATTTAGAGGATCGAGTTGGACTATAAATGGTGAGTGAGAAACTCTCACTAGACAACCGATCCGATCCGAACCCTTCGGAGAATCTAGTAGGGCATGGGGCCGCGCACTAGTGCGCGATGCCGTTCCCCTCTAGAAAACCTACGAAGGTGATTCGTTTCATCGGCTTGATCCATCTTGACCGGCTTTCCATTTACGTTCCTCGCCACCCCTAAACAAGCCCGGTGAAGCTGAAAATGCCGTCTGAGGCAATCAGCAATCTCTCTCAAAAAAAAGAAAATCTCACTAGACATTCAATTGGTAGGAGCCACGGCGCGTGTTGGTCTCGGCACGTGTCGCGGCGCCTCGCTAAATGCGCCCCGCATTACTCGCCGGCGTTACGTAAGCGTCACGTTCGCCGCTTTTGTCTGGAACGTAGCCGCTGCACGGGAAGTATGTAATTACGTGTAAATGGGTTTCGTATAGACAACAATAATACTTTTCTCATTTTACCTAAACAGCGGCAAAACATCAATTGAAAAATTTATCAAATTTGATAGCATACAATGCTATCAAAATGTTGACAGCATGATACAACAGGGATGTACGAAAATAGAATAAAAAGTAGTGGTTTATGTAGGGCCGAAGTTAATTGACTATTTACTTGTTTTGCCTTATTGTATCGGTATCTATACACATTTCTGTTCATTTACTTAGTTTTGAACTACATAAAATAATGTGTAAAAATAATAACGTACATCTTGCTATATCTTTTGCTACGGACATTAGTATCTGAAGTTCGTAGCAAACTCTCTTTATATTTATCTTTCAACAGACAAACAGTTTTGTTTGAAAGGATCCGCGTGTCACTGGTCAGTTTCCTTACTCGTAAATTTTACTGATTCACCAGTTTACTCATTAGACAGTTTCTGAATTCGCCAATTTCCTTTTTTGCCAGTATCAAGTTGTCAGTTTCTCATCCGTCCATAATTTCTTTAGTCGCTTGTTTAGATTTATGATGTTTGATTCAAAGATACTATTAACGAATAATATGATAAGAAACGAAGGAGTATCAAGTTGGATAAGTTGTGTATTTTTTTTTACAGTATTAATAAGTAATGAGTAATTAAGTTCAGAAATATGTATCCTATTTAATGTATTAAAAACGTGAAAAATAAATTAACATTTTTAATAAGACTAGAAGGCTAGTTATGTTATTTCAAAAAACCTACGTAGAACTTCACACCACTCTCCATTAGCATAATCTATGACAAAAAACTTTTAACTCTTTTCGCATGAAATCAAGATACACATACTAAAGTCAAAAAACTTACAGTTTTCATGAATTCATGAGTGTGTTAAGTTGTGTTTAGAATAGCACAGTTAACTTTATGCATATAGATATTTATGAGAGAGTCAAGACTTGCTCTCTCGCTTTCCTCTAATTAGAATGCTTAGTTATGTTTTTTTATTCCACAAAGAATAAGTATTTGGTCTTCATCCCACTTGATGGTGACGACAAAGTCGAATCGCACATCTCCCGAAATGTTCAATTACTGAGGAACTGACTATGTTACATACTAACATTTCTGTTTTGCCGACAGAAAAATATGCAATGCCAATCCAACGCCAACTTTCCGCTGCTGCCTCGCACAGCTTAGGTGGAGAGCGACACTTATTTTGAAAAAGGAACACGTTCGTTTTGTTGTTCGAAAGAGTACTTAGATAATTATTTGACCTTTGTAAACTTCATCCAACACAGACGTTCGCGTCAAACGACGATTGTTTGTTAATTTCAAATGTCGGTGGTGGCGACGACGCACATTCATTGCGTTGTTAAAAAACGACGGTGATGTTTCACTCTGCAATTATTTTTAGGGCTGTCTGCATGAATACCGTCTTCATCGTGAATTCAATTTCAACGTGGTCGTGTTTGTACTAAAAGATGTCGAACGTTAACTTTAACGTAAACGTTAACTACAAGTTACGACCCACCTGATGGAAAGCGGCCACCGCAGTCCATGAATGCTTATCAAGGAGAGTCAAGGGTATCAAGCACGCATTGCCGACTATAAAGCTTCAGTCCTGACAGTCAACTTCAGTTCTTAATCCTTCTATGCCTTGTGAATTCTTTGAATCTAGAACGCTTTAAAGCAAAACACGTCAATGCAATACCGTCTGTTTGGCAGCAGAAATACCTAGGCATTATGGTGGTCGCCATCCGTCTGGACAAAATACTACCACGATAAATTAAATTAAATTATCGGAATAAGTAGAGTTTTATTTTGATTATTACGTCCAAACGTTATTAATACTCGTAGTATATATAGGCTTCCGAAATTTTAAAACAAATCTAATCTTTATGATCTACTGTTACAAAGTTACAGGAGACAATTTATTCGAATTTATTTAATAAATTTTCCGAATTATGGAAAAAATAAGTTGGTCTGGTTTCCATGCTATGGCAACATTGCAAAAGGTTATTAGTTTTATTTATTTAATTAAGTTTGTTTGTAGACCAATAGCTAATATGAATAATATGATTTGAACAAAAAATAATAGTAACAAATTAAAACATTTATTTATACAAAGAATTATATTTAAAACATTAATTTATACAAAGAATCTCGCACTGAATTTCATATTAACAAAATTTTATTTTTACCTTTACACATACATACGTATTTACCTTTCACTTTTTATGTCTGTCTCTCTCGCTCTTAGGCGGGCTAACCATGCCCGAGTGGAAGGGACGCGTGCCTCTCACTCGCGCGGCAGACCGATCATAGTTGAGTGGGAGAGAGACGCAAGGCATTCGGCGGGCCTCTCTCTCGTTCGGTGACTCATCGTTACGTTACCGAGCGTTACACTTTTTCATAAGTGACTCCCAGCCGCAACCTAATTTAAGACGTTGTCACGTCAAAACACCAAGTAGTCCTTTATTTAGTAACAAATTTGAAATATTGTTGTATACATTACAAGCATATCGCAACTGCAAAAATTCGCAATAAAAATAATGATAATACGTAATTCGTACATGGTAACATGTTATAAACACAGATAGACAGTTATAAATGAAACACGTACATGAAAAATTTTAGATGTTCCTTAATAGATATAGTAAAGTGTCAGCCCTAGCGGCGGGCGGCTCGCTGCGGGCGTCACGTGGTGGCGCGCGCGTGACGTCCGCTCCAATCACGCCGCGACCTTCACCTTGAGCGGAGCGCGCGTAACGCGAGATTAACGTCCCTTTTTGTCACGCGTCTCGTTTGACGCCTGCTAATGTTAGCATGAGTAAATAACATCCATTGTGTTTTTTTTTTCGCACTGCCAATTTGATGCAGTCGTCGACTAATAAGTCACTACCTCGTCACAAATTGCATTGGACATTTGACTACTTTTAATTTTGAAGCTGTAGCTGTATTTGAAAGCATAAGACAAAGACTTAGTTTAATATTAGCGCCACTGTTGTACTGTACTGTGTTGCGTCATGTTATGTTGATCAGTCAATATGCCAACAGTGATACTTTAATATTTTTTATAATGAATATGATAAAGTCAGTTTGGTAGGTGCTTAGAAGGCAACACTCAAAAATTTTCCTGATAACTTTACGAAGAATTTTACGAAGTTACATTTAATACCATTGTCAAACTATATATTGCACTTTTAAGACATGAGCATAATAAGCTCCATGAAAAATTTAATGAGATACTTTCGACAATAATAAACAATTCGACAGGTAACATAACTCAGTGTGAATGATGTCTGGGGAATCGCGGCTATTCGTATAAGGTTTATTGTTATTGACACGAGCTCCACTTTAAGTACTTCATAGGGAAAAATGTATTATTGTAACAGGACCTGGTTGTACTTAGCGCCGTCAAAGGTTCTAAAGTAAAAAGTAGCAATTATAAAAATTATTGGACAATTCAAAAATACATGTAGTTTATACTTTTAGGAACTAAAAAAGTAAATTTTTTGTGCTTTCTACATACATACCTAAATACTTTTGAATACCAACTATTGTTCTTAAAAGTTCTTGTTTCGTATTAACTACATACTTATATAAGTATAAATATAAATTCTTAAGTGTTTGTGAACAATAGTATTTTTTTAATTTGTTACAGAGTAATAAACCGATAATGGAGAAGCGGAGGCGGGCGCGGATCAACAACTGCCTCAACGAACTCAAGGCGCTGATACTTGACGCTATGAAAAAAGACGTAAGTTACCATACAACGCTATAAATATACTTAACGACTTCTTACAAAAACAGCGAGAATATAAAGTTTTTTAAGAGGACCGCATAAACGCTGCATTAAATGAGTCCTATGTCTTTATAAGATGTGGTTCGATTTGTTTTTGCGATAAGGACCTTAAAAAATAGATAAGGTATTTTAGTCCGCTTACAAAATTGCACGCAGTAGAATTATTTATGTTGTTCCATACTGGAAAGGTTAAATATGACACTGCAGTGCTCTATTTTGATACGTGTGGTAAGCGTATTTAAAGCTAACGCTAAACTACACGCGAACTTACCAAAGTCTTGACTAGTTCGTAATGATGACAAATAGAAATCCTAACAATTCGATGTTTAACTTGATGATGATGAAACTAAGCGCGCGTGTAGTTAAGTGTCACCGTTTACTCGATTTTTTAATTATCATTGTAGCGAACAGACGAACCATATCATTATTAATTCAAGAATCGTTCAATCGTAGCTTATGTAGGAAGAAAACGGCGCTTCTGATGACATGATTTACGTTAATATCTAGAGCAGTTTATACAGAAAGTAAATTAAACCTACGACAACGCTTCAGTGCCCTTATTAAAAATACTTCTTTGTTACAGCCAGCCAGACACTCTAAGTTAGAGAAGGCGGATATCTTAGAGATGACGGTGAAGCATTTAGAGGGGCTTCGGTCTGAGGGCAGCGGCTCCCCGGATCGGTTCCGCGCGGGGTATCGGCACTGCTTGGCGGAGGTGGCTAAGTTCCAGGGTCTGGAGGCCGGGCTGCGACGGCGGCTCGTGCGCCACCTTGAAGGCTGCGTCACTACGCCCAGTGCGAGACCTGCTGGTGCCCCTACTCCGCCTTCTGACGCTGAAGATGCGAATCCGGCTCAACACTCGACCATTTTTATATCAGGTTAGTTTGACTGACGAACAACTAATGACAGCATTTTAAATGATTGGCATTTGAAAGTAGAAATAGTGTAGGCAATAATAGGTTTTATCTCATTTTTGAAAAGGTCTGTTTTTGACAATTATAAAATGACAATATGACACCTATCTAGTAGTGGTTTAACTATCTATTAGTGGAGAATGTATTATCAAGATGAATTTTTTTTGAAAATATGTTGGATGACTTTTAAACCACATTTTTTTAAACTATAAATCTATGAATAGCCTACTAGCCCATAACTTCTGTCTTCTATAGCATATTATCTTATATAGCGTTTTGTTCTAGCCGGTCCTGGGTCGGGAGTGCGTCTGGTGCCTACGAGACTGTCGAACGGAGACATCGCCCTGGTCCTGCCAGCGGGCGTCAGCGCCAGCACCTTAGGAACTGTGCCTACGCTCGTGCCACTTTCCCCCCGGGAGGCATCATCATCTTCCTCCTCGGAACCAAGATGTTTCTCCCCAGCTAGCTCTGGCTGGGGCAGCCCACCACCCTCGGTCGACGACCCCGCCCCTCTTGCCCTCGTTACGAGAAAACAACCGGCTGAAGACAAACCTTGGAGACCTTGGTGACATCCTCTGTATCAGACTTGAAGCTTCGATCAAATCATAAGGGTTATCAAGTCAACTCTGCTCTCCATTCCCTTATTAAATTCTGTGATATAGTTTAAGAGTAGTTGTTTAAAACTGCAAGTGTGAAATGCTATCGTTCGATAGTGTTTGAAGTTCCTATATGTGTGAGTGTACGAGTATATGTATGGTAATATATTTACTACATCAAGATATTTATAGAGTTATCTTTCGAGGTACCTTGTTTGGTCAGTACATAATTGTGTGATATAACAACATGTTAACAAGTACATGGTTTATTTTCATTAAGAGTATAAAGACGCCATTATTTTTAACGATTTGATTTTAATTAGTTATATAACACTAGGTTATTTCATGTAAATTTCAGAATGACATCTGAGGCAGTATTTCACATATGTTACGTAAAAGGACAATGTCCAATATAAACATATTAAGTTAAAATAGTTTAGTTATTCATTTTAGGACTTAGTGCCATGTATCTAGTTAATTCCATTAGTTCACAAATAAATGAGTGTAAATAAATAAAAAAATTACAATGGTCAGTATAACAAACGCTATTTGTACTAATATAATAATAATAAACCAGAATTAACGCATTGAATGAATTCTGTGTGCCTTATACTTACAGCAAAGTCGTACAGTCTTCCAGATTTATTTAATACACTTAACAATTATGTGTAATAAGAAGAGTAGCAATTTTATTGCCTTTTAAACTTAATTAAGCTTATCATTATTTTATATAACACATTTAAGAAGCTCAATAAACTAATTTGTTACCGAAAGCAACCAGTAGTTAGTAATTGTCTTCCTTTGCCAGTTACCTTTATTAAACAGTAATTTTGTCAAACAAGTGTAATAATTTTAAGCCTGAATGTATAATTTAACTCTATAAAGTAATGTTTTAACGATAGACAAGTGAAGCAGCTTTTAATTTATATTGTTACTGGGTATAACAAAATGTGGATGGCTATTTTTACAACTGATTTTAGTTACTTTTATGGTGTGCACTGTGGTACGACAGTTTAATCGTATTGAATTTAAATAATAAAATATTTGCCTTCTCGGCTTACTGGAGACGAGTTACGTGATACTATATAAGGATGTATTCTATTAAGAGTAAGATGATGTACCTAAAAGAAAAAACCTATGCCATTAAATTATAATAAAAAATGATTATAAAAAATACTTGTTTCATTTTGCCCAAGTAGGTTCGTAGCAGGCACAAGAAAAATTATGATTAACTGGACTGATTTTATCGTTTTCTAAAGGTCATTCACGTCGTAATAAAATAAATAAGCCTAGGTATGAGTATAATTCAACCGCCTCTGCAGTCAAGTGGTTAATACCACCGGCTTAGACGCAGAGGTCCCGGGTTCGATTCCCACGGTTAACATGTTCCCATGTTTATGTACACGGTTTGATTGGTGGTAGGGCTTGTTTGTCCGCCTGGCTGGCTACCACCATCTTATCTAAATATGTCGCCATAACATCAATGTTTGTAGCATTGCTGTGCTCCAGCAGCTAGTGATAAGATAGCCCGTGCCTCAGTAGATGAGGATTCCGGGTGAAGTGCGTTTCCATCTTTGGCTGCATCATCACTTAACATCAGGTGAGACGAAGGCCAAGTGTTTACCCGTAAGATATAAAAAATAATAATAATAATGATAATCATAATTTAGGTATACATAAAGTATGAACTTAACACATAAGTCTCTCTGATCTACAGTAGAGCATGCTGGTGTCCTCAAAAGAGTCCGAAGTCCTGTATTTCAAGAAGAGAATACACATAACAGTAAGTTCATATCAAAGTTGTCTACGGTATCTGAACTATCGTTAAATATTAAGTGACTAATATACATAAGATAACTTATCGGTAAGAAACACTTGACAATCATATTTACAGGCTTCAAAGTATTCAATAGTTCTCGAACACCTGCGATGAATCAACGAAGATTCACTCGTACACACGCCTGCACATCCACCTACCACAAACTGTCAAATTTCCTCAATAGACTTTGAACTTTAGTATTAAGCAATATAGTTGAAAATATTTTGAAGAAATTTGTCGGTTTTGGATAGGTTGATGTGCCGGCGTCTGTACCTACGATAGGTACGAGTGAATCGTTTGGTTTTCAGCGTGCCTACCTAGCTACCTGTTTTGTTTACTATCTGTATTCATTCAATTAATCTTTTATCTCCCAGTGACTCCATATGGAGCCATTGAACAATGAAATTTCTATTGTCTGGTTTTACAGTTAACATTAGTTTACGAAAACAAAAATTAGTATGGCATTGAAGCAGCGCTTCCTGACGACATACAAGGAGAGTTAAAATTTTGCCATACAAATTCTCGTTTTCGTGAACGTGATCGAATAGCCCAGTGCAACCTACAAACTTCTATGCCATTCATACATTCAACATTTCTATACGTACACACATCTTCTTATCATACACATACATATCTCTGACTTCTACGCCAACATACGTACTCGTCGTTGATGTGTAGACTACGCACCGGCCTAGTGCGAGTTTTGCCATTCGATAACAAAAACGAGAAGTAAAGAAGAAGCTCTTTGGGACAAACGACGTGTGTTGTAAAATTGCCATATAAAAATTAGTTTTTGTTAACGCTATCTAATGGTAATAAAAGTCGCACTAGGCACTCATGCTGGTCAAAGCCAAGGCAGGTTGCCGAGTATATAACTACAGGCTGCAGCTGACCTTCACAGCGTAAGCGGAATTTTAGGGGCGGCGAGAAACTAAAGGTTCTCTAAGCCTCCCCAGATGGCATCACGCAAGTCTCCTTCCCCGTCTAGATTCTCCGAGGCGTTCGGATCGGAATCGAGTTTGGAACAACCCGAGGACGCCTCTAAGGCACAAAATAAGAAGACTCCAGAAGGTAAGCTTAACAGACCCTACGCGCGCGCTAGAGCAACGCACACGAGTAGGTACACCCGAGCTCGAGTGCATTGCTTTGCTCGAGCACGGTTGTATGAAGCTTACCTTTTGCAGTCTTCATATTTTGTGTCTAAAGCCAGAGCTACATTGCGCGGAAAATTCGCTGCGGAAGATGCGCCGCGGAACGTTAATACATTTCATCGCATATAATTTGCTGTTATCCTACACACTGCGCGAAAGATCGGTTGTCCGTTGGCGGACTCCTGCGGCGGAATGTGGCCCTGGCCTCAAAGGCTTAGGACCTTGCTTAAAGCAAGGCAATTGACAGAGTCGTGGGGGTAAGAAAAAGCGTCCAGGCATATGTCTACATATTATTATATAAAGCGCGAGCAAATAAAATATACATGCTCATTATGGTAAGTACACTCGTCTGCACATCAGACTACCACAAACTGTCAAATTTCCACAATAGACTTTGAACTTTATGTATATGGCATATGGTTGAACAAATAATGACAAAAATTGACAGTTTTGGATAAGTTGATGGTATTTGTCTGTAGTTTAGTGCAGAACCAGTATGATGCGCCGCAGAAATGAATCGTTATCATTCAGTGGGCCGTGATTAATTACTGCTCACGGGACGATGCTAATTCGGTCGCTCATCGCTTGCTACGGAATGTGGACACTCGTGTTTCTGTCTTCAACCTACATACAAATCGAACAGGTATAGTTTAATTTTAGTGAATTGGTAATGCAACACTTTTAATTCAAAAACAAGGTTTGTAAGTACGAGATTTCTTTAACGTTTTTAAATTGATAGTATTCTTTAACATCACTTATTGAGAAAGTGTTAAAATAAAGATATTTTAATATATAAACCTCATTTAAATATACCTATTGTTTGCACTTATATTTTTAAATCAAGTACGTTATGTATCTTAACTGGACCTCTAGTTTTGAGATCTGTGACGGAATAACAATCTTGAACTGCTAAGGGTAGACAGGTCTCAGTGGTTAAGGTTTTTACGATGTTTTTATTGAAAAATAAATAATACAATACATTTTTATGCTGCTGCGTACATTATAAGTACGAGATATCATAAAATAAAGCACTCTACCCAAAAAAAATGAAATATCATGATCTAGCGCTCAGTGTCGCCACTAACAGTACCGTAGTATGTTGATAAATTGTTGCAGACACTATAATAAATAAGCAATGTGTTTGACAACGTTGATCCAATTAATCAACTGCCACTGATAGGCGCCTTCCACGTCAAGAGTGTGATAAGTGGGCTGACCGAGAAACGACTGAGGCTTAATTTACTACATTGTTATACTGCAAAGAATATTGTTATTAAAAATTTATTATTAAAACGCTATACAATTATAATATAATAGTTAGCCCTGTTACCCACCCAGAGAAGCTAAATACTCTTGTTCTTAGCTATGGGTTCACGTCAGTAGTGGAGCGTCTCAGTAGTGGAGCGTCGGGGATTGATCTACGATTTTTCGCATTCAACCCGAGCATCTATCCGGTCGGCTACGGACGACGACGCTTCAATTTGTTTAGTATAGGCACGTATAGGTATATTATTAGTCCATGGTATAGGCATGTAAAGATATCATTATTGTATAGGTAAACCTCTTTTTCAACCCTAAGCGTTTGCTGTCCCCATCTAAATACCTACTAAGTTGTTAGCGTATAAATTTGTAGTTTGACTGTGACTATAAATCTCTATACGACTAACTTCCGTCCGAAGTAATAAACAGTGTCACACAAAAGAACATCAAATTTAAACTAAAAAAACACTTTCTAAACTTATTGTATCGCTGTATTTATGAACTATTTGTGCATATATTATTATATTATGATAACACCTAATTGTATGTGTGTATAAAATTATAATAAGTAATATTTATTTATTGTAAACTCTCGATAACTTAAGCTTAAATCTTAGTGGTTTTTAAAGTTATCGCATGGTATGTGTTTTGTAATTGAAATGATAAAAAAATAAAAAAATAAAAAAACTTACAAGAATGTGTTTAAATATTTTTTCAACGAAATGGTCTAACCTACCTCCTGGTAAGCATTATTTTTGTTTGGAAACTTCTTGATAACTCAGTATGTCAATAAGTATTATTTAGCTTAAACTAGGTGGCGCAAAAGTACTGGCACTATAAAAATCACTAGCTGAACCAAGTAGGGTCATTACTTTTGCGCCACCCAGTATATATATTCATAAGTAATTTATACACACACAAACGATAAAAACGATAAGGAAAACAAATACAAGGGCGCTGCTTCTTCCAGTGGGCACACAAATGGAAAGTACACAAAGATGGTGAAGCTTGATGTGGACGAGTCCAGTCTGAAGAAAAAGGCTCAGTTGAGCTCAAACTGAGCTATTTAGTTAACAACAATACAAAAAAAAGTTCTAAACCACTTACTCATCGTTAAAGTCGATAGATTGTAAAATAAAGTCATAAGTACTCAAATATTTTTTGTCCATCCAAAGGTTGTCTGGAAAAGATCACTCTCAGTGATAAGACTGCCCCCCTTTGTACGTGTATTTTAATGTAGTTCTTTTTGTCAAATGTTTTATTTTTGGTGTACAATAAACTTTATTTATCTGCATGAAAGTCGATTACTTATTAGGTACTTAAATTACTTTCGACATGCATTAAGCTGTATTGGCTTCCTGTTGTGTTTGCTGATTGTTTAAGACGAAATTTTCAGCGTCACTGGACTTTTCTGGGGGCGGAGGGTTTCTCACGCCGTGTGAAACGAAGCACCGTCAGAGGTTTTCTAGAGGGAATGGCATTACGCACTAGTGCGTCCACATTCCCTACTAGATTCTCCGAGAACCCCGCCCGATCCTCTAAATGCCAATACACATTTACAGAATCTAAACATGCACACCAGTTTAGGCCCACGACACCGTACTCGTAGAACAAGGGTACGATGAACCGGTTCACACGCGCTCTACACCAGGTACAGACATGTACCTGGGCGCTTCTCTCCTCCACCACGACCCGGTCAAACCGAGCCGAGGTCCGAGCCTTTAGAGGCGCCCTCGGGTTGTTCCGCTCCCCAATCCGATCCGAACCCTTCGGAGAATCTAGTAGGGCACGGGGACACGCCTTAGTGCTTGATGCCGTTCCCTCTAGAAAACCTCCGAAGGTGATTCGTTTCACACGGCTTGAGGAACCCTTTAAGTTGCCCTCCCAAAAAAGCTAGGTGAAGCTGAAAATTCCGTTTGAGGCAATCAGCAATCTCTCTAGAAAAAAAAAGGTTCGGATCGGATCGGACCGGACACAGACATAGGTCTATACCTCCTATGTCTGTGTACACACAGAAGAACAAAGTTCAAAATGAAAAAGCTGCCGTCAGCATTATTGATTACTGTCTTTTATTCTTGCTGTATGAAGACATTAAGAGTGCCGATTAATTTCAGTACGTGTGGCCGTACCAATACATCAATGGCGTTGTGATTGCACTGTTTGCTCTGTCGCGCCGCTAATGGCAGCCTATTGGAAGAGTTATTGCGTGGGCCAGGGTAATTTGCTACAGCCACTGCTGCGGTTGCACAAACAAACAGTTTTCAGTTATTTTTTTCTCAACTTTTCTTTTTTTTTTACTGGCCAGGGCCACCAAAGAGGATAACAGATAGAAGGTGTATTACTAACTTCTACTTAAACCTTGGAAATATGAATTAGTACCAGAAGTTGTATTAGTTCTTATATTTAAACGTGATATCCGAAGTTTCTTGTATTTTGATATAATAGGTAGGTATTTCGTATACGTTTATTATTACAATGACATCATTTAAAGTAAATACTATTCTGTAAAATTTATGCGATTGTTAAACCTTAAAATGAAACACCTTTATACAGCTTTATTTTAAAAATATAGATTTGTGAATTACGGAGTTAGAATAATTTAGTGACAACATGTAGTTATGAGCAACACGTTTGAGAAATTAGGGATTAGTCCCCTTAACCACAGACTCGACAAAGGTTCGTTACGTTATATAGTCTAAAAATAATATGCTAAAATACGTTAGTAAACCAGTATAAAAAAAATGCACGTTTGAATATAACGTTAAAAGATTATCAGCATATTTATCTTCATTACAATTAGGCATAAATGTTTTTAATATTATGCTGCAAACTCAAATGCGAAGAAGCGCATCGAAGATCAAAGATAAAATTTATCTTAGCACTCCACTGATAGCTGCTACCAGTCTGCGCAGGTTGCAAATACCAAGTCTTTCATTAAAATTCATGAGATGACGTGTGTAATGCACTGATATCGAACTCTAACGACCGAAAGTAATTGAAAAGTGACTCCTTATGAATTTTAGCAGCATCCGCCGCGCCACCCAAGTTGCGACCGAGTCGACGTTCGTGCGCATAAGCTGTAGTTTGCGTTTGAAAGTTTAACCTCATGTAATTTCTCATAAGTAGTGGTTAATTATGCACAGATAAATTGAGAGATTTTCTTAAATTATGTCGTTGTCGAAATTGAGGTACGTAACATAAATTTTTCGGGGTTAGGGCCATAAAAAGTTGACGATCGGGGCTCGGAGCGCCGAGCGGTTGGCAGGCACGTTGACTTTATTACCTATCATTGAACAGGGAATGAGTGTAGCATCGAGTTGCATATAAATTGGAGTTGTCGAGAGAACGGTCGCCGATGGGACCGGTCGGTGAGTGACGGAGACGGGCACCTCGTTATGGAAAGGTCGTCGGTTGGTCGTTGTCATTCTTATCTTTTTGCTCGTGTCGGCGGCCGGAGTCAATTAATCAGTGATATGACGCGTGTCACGACGTAATGAGAGCCGGGGGACGGGCGCATGCAAATGCCTCGCTCGGCTGTGATGATTGCCTCTTATGTGATGCTAATTGAAATGACTTATTTATTCTTCGCAAAGTTAAGTAGGATGGTAAGTTGTTAGCGTTAATGGTTATGATTTGCAACCTTTAGAATTTAACGTAACAATAATTTTAAAACAAACGTTTCTTAAGAAGTTTGAAATACCTAGATGGAGTATTCTTCATTGCGACTTTTTGTTGGTATTCGAACACAATCTAGGTGGTCGTTGAGCCCCCCAGATTGCAATGACGACGTTTGACCACCAACATTCAGCTATTTGCAGTGTTCGTAAAATCGTTCAAAGTGATTCAATTTTCGTAGAAACGAACGAAGAATTTGCTACACATGAGTAGGGTTACCATTTAGAAGTCGTGAAAAAAGCCTGATATTTCGATAAAAGTCCGGACTTTTTAGGCACAGAATGGAAACATTACGCACTTAGTTACAGTGGTATGGTAGGCGTGGTAGATGTAGTTTTGTTACTCATGTTCCAAAATCCGGACTAATTAAAGAGCCGGACAAAGTCCGGACTAGAGTTTAAAAGTCGGGACATGTCCAGACTAATCCGGACGGATGGTACATGATGGACACATGAGCTGCATGCACTCTGCATCCTGGTTGTGTCTGATTTAAAGTAAAAAAATATAGGTATCACACGAGGACACTTTAGAAGTAGGTAAAAATAATTAATATGGAACTATAAAGTCACATTATCTTTTAAATGCATAAACCATAGAGAATGTACGATTTGGGTAGATTGTCATTGCTATTAGCGATGGGTAGGGGTACTACCACTACACTACACTACACTTCGTGTTGGTATATCAAGTCGAAAATTTGTCAGAGCGAAATTATTAAGTTTTTAAAATTAACTTTAAAATTGTCTGAAAATGAAGTTTTATTCCAAAAAGTATAAGTGAAAGATACATTCAAAGCGATCGCGGTGGTCCACCATTGGGAACTTTTAATAATGGCAATTTGAGCCAAACCTAATTGGGTACCTCCGGTTTTGAACTGATAATTTCTATACCAAATATGAGCAATTCGTTCGATCGCACGTTTGCAATAAATAAGGGAGATTTATTATCTGAGAAGAAGTCTGAAGGAAATAAAGAGGTGATTTAAAACACTTTTTGGTTTAGGCTTTCAGTTCAGATTGGTACATTATACTGAGGCTACCTTTTAGTAAAATTTGTGTTTAGTAATTGTTATTTATTGGTATGTGGTCCTAAATAAAATAAATAAAATCATAAATCATTATTCAATGTTTGATATGCCATGACTTTTAGTGATTATTTAATGAATAAGAGTAGGTATCTCGTGTTTATTTGGGTTGTTATGTTAGTAATGAATGCAAAACAACGACTGACTACATTTATGACGACTCGCTGTGTAGCTTAACTTTCTACCTAGCACATTACATTTTGTCACACCTTAACCACGTAGTGACTTTTATAAAATCTCGATTGTAAACTTAAAAAAACAACTACTAGTATAACAAAATTAAATATTGGTTATCACTCATCAGAACCGATTTTTTAGTCGGTGAAAATGAAACGTATGGAATTCTATGTTGCAACGCACACGTCCAACTTTTTGCTTAAGATGTCATACAAATTCTCGTATTCTATATCATGATTGAATCCTGAACCCACCTCATTGCACGAGCCGACGTTCTTCGTTGTTTTTTGCAAGCTTGCCGAACTTTTAGAAAATAGTGAGACCACTGTTTTTGTTTTGGCAAAGCGCGGTGTATCGGTGGTCTGCCGCGGGCTGTATAACCGGCGATCACGTGTCGTGTTAGATAAAAAAAACGCAACCCGACCACACCACCCACGGAGCCGCGGCGCAGCACGTGCGCATCGGCAACCCGTGTTTACAGGCGGGAGGAACATTTAAGAGATATACACAAAAAATAATGCAAAGAATGCAGAGAATGTAGTGACCTGATCGAAACGTACAAAACACTACATGGTACTAAGGCTTTAATAAACAATTATTTTAATACTCCACAAATGCACATAATATGAATAAATCTAACGATCATCTGGAGTTTTTTTTCATCTGGGATGGTGATGAAGATTCATATAACTACCCACATAAACATTTTCTTGGCAACATAGTAATTGAAACCTAAAATTTTCTGTCACCGTACCGGTTCTAAAATTGCAATTCTGGTCAGGTACTGCGTGTGTAAAATAGAACATTTGGGAATTTACTTCAAGTCAGTCAATCGATTCAGCTTTCACAATATTTATAAGATACGATACAATGACTCACCCAAAGTATAATCATCTAAAACAATTAACTACAGATTACAAGTCATTTCCATTTGTTGCGATTTCGCTCTAAACTGCACTAGCGAGATCCGACACAAAAACTACAATAGAGGCCGTTTAATTAACTACTTGTCTGGCTGAGGGCTTTATTATAGATTTAATCTTAATGTCAGAGAGCGTGGTTAGTTCCACCGGGTCCATTCCGAACATGCCTTCAATATGTCCGATCGCTATACAAAGAAAGAATCGGATCTCGAGAGCATTAATCGTTCCAATTACGGGCGCACGCTCCATCGGAAGGTAGCTATCGTTTCAAATTAATTGAATTGATTAACCAATTCAGTTTAGCGCAATTCAGTTTTTGTGCGCATCGCTGTGCGACGAGCGCGCACGGTGCTCGGGATGCCTTCCGAAACACCTACCGCAATAGTTTAACTGTACTCTTTCGAATCGATCATAAATCCACGTCGCAACGCATTATCTTCACCTTGTTTTTTGTTTTTGCTGTGCTGCCAAACAAAATACCGTTCTGCTTAAAGCCAAATTGGGAGTGATTTCATTTTTAATGATGTTTTTACTGTGTTTTTAGCGTGGCAAGCATTAATAGGTCGAGTTGCAGCAGTCATTACTTAGGGCGACGCCTCGGTCGGACGACATTTCGATGCTTAATTACCGCCGCTGTTAATGCTCGCCTTAAAATAAAATGGCCAGACGAGAATTTTATCGAGGGGCCGGCGAGCCCGGCCGGCCGCAACCTTCGCCCGCCGCTGCTCAAACTGTGCCCAATAAAAACTCTTTCGTAAAAACTGCGCAGCGGGAGAACTGTGCTGAGTTTTTTGGAAACATAATCGGATTAATTATGAACCCTTATATGTCATGTACGATATGACCGTCAGACAATTTTGCGGTTTATGAAGTTTCCCTTCAGTATAATGTATTTTTGATAGATACAATTTAGTAGATTATGGTGTGATAAATTTTATTATAATTATTGACAATCTGCAACTTTACGCTGTATCGAGAGGATATAGTTAAGTAAGTACGTGAAATATGTGGTTTATAGCTAACAAGTCAATGTTTTATAAAAAAATTATGCCCTGAAGTTCTCAGACCACATTCTAAATCTAATCGAAGAGCGGCGCGGTGGTTCTTCTTTTCTCAGGTCTCGGTTTCGGCGGTTCAATAGGCAGATCTCGAAGACTTTGATACACGATACGCACCGATTTAATACAGATCGTATTAAAGAGGCTATTGAGAGGATCAAAGGCTCAAAAGCGTTCGTAAGAGATTTAGGTATTGGGCAGAGCCAATTGAGGACGTTGAAAACTGATGACGGATAACAAAACTGTCACGTCCAAGTCCAAGGTTAAGGGATAGGTCGAGAAGTTCTATGGATAGCTCTACACATCCACGCGGCCACGTGTACAAAGTTTAGCTAAAGACCCTAGAGCTAAGTTAACTCGACAATATACCGAAGACATCCCAGACATCAACCTGTACGAGATTAATATGGTTCACAGCAGCCCAAGAACAGCAAGGCGCCGGGTGCTGAAGGACGAGCTTCTGAAAGCAGACGGAAGACTGATAGTCGTAGCTCTTCAGAGACTATTGAATTCCGTCATACTCGGGGGCAGAACGCCACAGGCGTAGCACTAAAGTGTTAGACGAGGGCCTTTGTCTAGCAAAGGACGTCGTTCGGCTAGAATGATGATAATAATGACGAAAACTCTTTCAATTATAAAGCATTTTTAAACAATAATTTTGAGAACTACTGGCCTATCTATCATTGTAATATTAACAAAGTATTTATTTAAAA
This sequence comes from Eudonia truncicolella, assembly GCA_949315975.1. NCBI lineage: Eukaryota > Metazoa > Arthropoda > Insecta > Lepidoptera > Crambidae > Eudonia > Eudonia truncicolella. Next base: position 12,573,362 of record OX438835.1, on the reverse strand, counting down.
TGTTATTATATTTACGTCGTTGCTCTATTTTGTTTTATTGTTCAAATTTTTTTTACATACAATGTAACAGTATTTTATTGCTTGATATAGGTACCCTATTGTAAGGTTTTTATACAGCTACATTAATTACTTTTTAGTATGTGTTGAAAGTTTATAGCTAAATACACTGTATTTTCATTGAACAGTAAAAAGAAAAAGTTAGTTGAAAGTTAAATGCCCGAATAGTTAGGTTAATTTATGTTTAGGGTTACGTTCGTTTTCACTAACCTTACCCAAATTTTCTTATACCTTATGTGTCGGTTATCAAAGTTTAAGCGTCACATAATACGAATTAATTTAGTTATTTACTGGTATCGTTGATGAAAACAGACATAAATTATATATATATTTTTATATATATTTTCCTATATTTTACAATAAAACTACGGATTAAAATTAAGGATAAACATAATTATCATTTGTACGACACGTCTCTAGAAAAGGACAAATGGCAGATGTAATATGCGAATATAGTAAGTCCTGAAGCGTGCCGTGCGCGAGACGCAAAGCCGTGGGGGGACGGACCCGTCACGACTTCCAACGGTTCAGTAATTACAGCCTCGCTAGTGGTACATCACGCTCGTACTTAAACAGCCGCGCATTAAGGCGGCGGAATGGAAAAGTTTTAGACTTAAAACTTAAACTTACCTAGTTGAAGTTGAAAACTTTGTGTGAAGGAAACGTGTAGAAGTTAGAAGTGGAATGTACAAAGAAAAGAGAAAAGAAGAGACGCAATATCAAAAGCATAAATGCTAATAAAATGCAGCTCCACGACGACCAGAAGCGAAGGGAAAAAAAAAGAAAGTTGACAATTGAAAGATGTAATAAAAAAATAAGAATTAAAAAAAATAATCACTTTATAACACTATCGTAATCTTGTAATCGTTTTCCGAACAACGTTTTTCGTGATCCATTGAAATTAAATACTTCCAAAGGATCGACTCATCTTATGCGATTACTGTAAGGCTCGCTCGTTTTTTTATATATATTTATATAAAAAAAACGAGTATTTTTTAATGCAGATCACCAACTACTTACAAAGAAGAAGACGTTAAGTAATTAAGTAATTATAGTCCATAATAGATACTGTACCACCATCTTTGATATCAAGTCATCGCTACATTGATAGGTATCGTCTTAATCATCACTCTTTTGCCTAGTGTGGGTTGGTGATCAGTTGATCACCTTGATAATGATGTTATAAATCCGAAACATACATTGCCCGACTTGGGAATTGAACCCAGGACCTACGGCCACTGAGGCGTCCTTGAAGGTGTTTTTAAGTGCTGTTTTTATTCAACCTAAACTATAAAGTTTACCTAAAATAAAAAAGATGAAATTTTCAAATAAAATCAGTGAAACAATTAAATACTTCGTTAAGTGAGTCACTTCAGTAGTAAAATGTTTATAGTAGAATAATTTAACGTTAATAAACAAGTGTAAATATAAAAGTTAACGTTGAATAAATTAACAACATAGTTTTCGACTTTTTTACGAAGGCCGATAAAATATATTTATAAGCATTTTGCTTTGTTGCAATTTTAATTATATACCTACTATGTGTGTTACGATATTTTAACGATTCTTCGGTTGAATTGTTGAAATATTCGCGGCGTTCGTCGTGGGTCGTCGAATTTTAGTTCTAGGTGACCCGGCGGACTTCGTACCGCTTTGACAGTTTCCATGACAACAAAACAAACAAATCATTTTGTATTGGAAAATTAAATTGTCGTTTTTAGTATTTTATATATTTTATAAATCAAAAGTATCCTATATCCTTCCTGTCAATACCTTTGAGTACAAAGTTTCATGAAGATCGGTTTGAGTAGTTTCTGCGTGAAAGCGTAACAAACAAACTCACATGCACACTTATAATATTAGTAGGGATATGTGAATGTGAGTAACCGTTAAATGAACCACTATAGAGGACGAGCTTAATCAAAATTACACTTGTTACGGAGCAAATACTTTTTAGTAAATTTATACTTATTTTTTGATCGTTAAACTGTCGACGTTGATTTTGTTTTTCTCTTTTTTCGGTTTTTATTTGGTATGCTCCCTTGATATTATTTCTCTTATTTCAATCAATCAAAGTCAATAACAACTGTCAATGAGAGTAGACATTAGTTAGATATTAAATAAATAAAAATAAAAATAAATAAATATTAACATTTTTACAACTAATATCAAATATCTATTCTATATAAATCTTTTTTAATTATTTTACGTCTCCCACGATTAAAACGTTTGGAAATAACAGAATCAGGCCCGGTATAATCCTTTTTGGCACAATCAAAACGGTTAAAATGTCAGTATAAAAATCATTAATTTAAAAAAATACCTATATATTTTTTTCATGAATGACAGGTGTCTTTTAACATTTTAAATACCTACCGGCGAAAACCACTACAATGATTATCGCTGAAGGCTTTAAGGCGGAGTTATTCGTTACATTCACCTTGGAGTAAACAGGAAGTGTGGAAAACTTCTTGACTATTTCATCTTTTTTGTTGCTTTTGAAGGGTTTGGCCTTAAACACCGAATCCCGTGTTTGGTTTCTGTCATGTAAACGTCATTTCAAATAAGAGTACAAGAGACAAAACACGGAATAACTATTCGAAGCTTATTCTTTGTTTATTTGTAAGACCCATAGGTATACACTTATAGTGCAAACATTATGTATCATCATCTAATTCGTTAGGTATTATAGACAATGAAAACAAAAGGACATTTTTCGTCGCCAAAAAGTAATTTTAACTTTACTGGATGACAGCTAGGAAGCAGGTCGTCTATATTTTATTAATTCGATCACTAATAAAGTCGAAAATCAGTTTTTGATCCCTCTTTTAAATAATTAAAGGAATAAATATCGATCATTGGTTCCTGTCGAACTACTTTAAAATTAAATTATAAAAATTCACGTCAACTTTACTGTGTAAGTCTGAGTATAAAATGTATCTTCAAAATGTCTATACGGATTTTCTCGAGTTTATTTTACATAATTATTCTATCCTGATCTTTCGGACGCTTTGCAAGGTCTCTGGTCACATGACTACGTGACCGCGAATTCTGACTATTTCAATATGTAGCTTTCGCTTAACAATATAATTTTAACAATAACTTTAAATAACTTATTGTTTTCCAAAGCTCATCATAACATTTGACATATCACCTTAGTAATAAGCAATTTTAACATTATATTATGAAAAAAATGGGTCAGGTATTACATCATTTTATAACTATAAAATAAATGCAGTAAATACTCATTAGAAGATATTTGACATATCAAAATCACCTTTGATAGTCAAATGACAATATATGTCACATATAATAATAATATGTCATGTTCATAATATAAATTTTAAATTTACAAAATGGCGTGCGCTTGTGCGTCCCCGACTTCCTGTCACACTGTTACACATACTTCCGTCACATTTTACGAAATCACTCCCACAAATTTTATATAGAAAGCGAGCGGAGGGATTTTACACATTAAAATACTAAAATGTAAAAAAAAACCCTAACTACATTAACCTGACTAAGAAATAAAAAAATAAAACAAGATCTTTGTCTATATTATTTATGAACATTGTAATGTAATCATTCGGTGTCAGTGCCAAAAGCTACGTTACTTTTATACCAAAATTAAAAGGTCTGGCCATTGACAATATTGTATTGTGTTTTAAAGAATTGCACTTACGCTCTATTTCAGTAGGCAGTAAATAAGTATGGAGGTCGTGAGGGCCTATAGGTGCTATTTAGCCCTCAAGGTGGTACCGGCCACTTCGTGACTTACCGCTCGCGCGCATCGAATAAAAAATAAAAGGGTACGCGGCCGGCCGTCTCAAAAATGTTAAAATAAATAAAATGCACACGTCCCGGCTTATCTGGCCGAGAAGCGAGGACAGCGAAGGGCTGGCGCATACTGAGCTTAGCCTTTGTACGATGACACTGCATTCTGTTTGTATATTTGTAGCAGCAATTTGTTTTTTTTTCATAAATAGATTAGAAAATTTAATATATGTGTATTTATTTTAGAAATTTAAACTGATATTTTATATTTTATTTTCTTTTTAAAGAACCCCGATGCTGTACCCTGTGTGTCCTTTGAGAATACCTCGGCGAAGAGCTAATTCCATTCCACAAACTAAAGCTTAGACGGGACAAAGCTACATAGAAACCGCGCAGTATCGTGCGGAGGAATTTCCTGACTATGTTAAATAACAACAACATATAATATGTTGGTTTTTTAATTAACTTATTACTTAGGCTAGAATTATATGATGTTAACTTCTAAAAATGGGTAACAGAGCGCGCAACTGCCACTGCAACTACCAGCTAAAATCTGCTAAGAGGCCAAGGTTTAGGTTTATAAATTATAATCACAAACTCCTTTAAAAATCAGCGTTGTAGTTTCTTGAAGCTGCAACTTATGTTTAAATTCGTCTTAGCATTTTAATTTTAAGTATTAGTTTTATTGTTAGAACCTAAACCCAACTGTGCTACGTCGAATAAATGTACGTTACCTACTTAGTTAAAAAGAACTAATGATGGCCTTTAATTGAAAAGCCCGGCGGCGACGTCGCAGTGTGCGCCGCGCGCGCGTGGCGTGTGCCCGCGGCAGGTGCGCGCGGCGACCGGTCCGCGCTGCGCACAATACTGCACACCGCGCCCGCGCATGCGCACCGCCCTCGCACTATCACATAATAATACGGTATATCTCCTCTATGCCTGTGCGTATACACAATGTTGTACATAACTTATGGTTAGGTAATAAGTTAATGCCATGTATATGTTACTGTAAAAGCTCGAACTACGGCAAATTCTAAGATTTTCCAGTAAAACCTAAGATTTACCAATTCGTAATGGTAAATGTCCAAAAAGGTTTGCGATTCGAACTTTTACCACCACTCACTTGGTAAATCTTAGGAGTTACATTGAAGGCACGGTAAATGTTGAAAAAAAGTAGGTTAGGTTAGGTTGGGTTGGGTTGGGTTGGGTTAGGTTGGGTTAGGTTAGGTTAGGTTAGTGGCGTTCTGTCGCCCGAACACAGCACCCGTGCGCATGTCTGCTCCAAAAATTTGAAAGTAGTTTTTCGGCCTTAAAAAATAGATGGTATGATTTTAAAAATCGACTATCTATTTGATAAATCGTAGAATTTCATTTCGCAACTTTTGGTGTTTTCAGTTTTCTCGTAGTGTTTATAGTTGATTTAATATTTAATTGTTTTTAGTGAAAACGGGCTAATTCAAAAAGGTCGTCTTGAATGCAAAGCGTGTTTTTTGGCGATTTTTTGAATTGGCTCTAGTTTTTAAACCTCTGGTGCCTCGCTTAGGTTACCGGGGGGTTTGTTGTAGGCAATCCCGTTCCCCAGGGGTGCCCCATAGAAAGTTTTTGATTTTGTTGAGAAACCGATTTTTAACCGAATTTTTTCGCATTTTATCAACTTGTGCACGGAAAAAAACGGTTCGGTCTTGACACATTTTAAATTTCGAATTTCCCGCGAAATCCGAAAAATATTATTTTATAGTAGGCTTCCTCATAAGTTCTTCTCACTTTTGGCTGTTTCCAAAATCTTCTTCCGATTCTTGGACATAGCCGAATTTTGACCAAAACTTTGTGAAAATTTTGTGTTTTTTCTTAGACCTAAGTTTGAGTATTTTATTTTCTTAGTTGTAGACACCCTATCTCATGGTCAGTGGTACCGTTGGATAGGGCATATCCTGTAGATGTAAGAATAATTATAAAACATATATAGTTTTATAGTAAGTTTCCTTAGTATAGAGTTTTCTGTTTTTGGGAAATTTTTAGAGAAATTTCGCCACTTTTTGTCTAAAAATTTTGGTTTTTCTACTCCAAAATTTTTGTGTTTTAGTATTTCCTTGTTATTATTTTAACATAGTAATCTAGATTATATAAGCTATCTTTAAGTTAAACGAAGTTTCCCCAACCGGCGCTTAGTTTTGAAGATATAGGTGTTTCTACATAGGGTAGTCTCACTCGTATAAAATTTCCGTAAATTCGGAAATCTTCATACAAAAAAGTGCCGCTTAGGTAAACTTTTCGTGGCAAATTTTGGACAATTTCACAGGGTGCCTCATCGGTTAACAGGTCATATCTCTGGAAGTACTGGGAGTACTTAAATACTCTTTGGTGTTCTGGAGAGGCGCTGAACCGGGCTATCTTGTAGAAATAATTAATTGTTGTATATATAGATATCCAAATGTATATAACTTACGTAAGTTGATCACTGCCGTATTGCGCAATATTGCGCAATCGGAAATTAGTTAGGATATTTTGTTATTGAGTTCATATTGAGACTCTATCGAGTTCTTCTTAGCTATTCTATTAACTTAAGTGTAAATACATAGTTTTAAGCATAGTTATACATATTCTTACTGTCGGATTGGCGTTTATATATTATTAGGGCGCTCCTTCGCCCGAATAATAAGGAAATGTTCCAGGCAGTTAGGAACTATGTTAAAGGTGCGGAAATAAGCTCCCAAAGTGTTGCTTCGCTCTCGGATGAGGAATATTGCTCGGACATTGGCAGTATTGACGAGTCTTCCACTCATACGGTGAACGAGGTACTCTCGGAGAGACGTAAGAGGGATCACTCTGAAGTGTCGGGGGTGTCTGAAGACGAGGCTGAAAGGTCTCAATTCAAGATGCCAGCTATTCGCCGTGCTAATAGCAACAAGAGAGGTGCCAAAAGTGGCACATCCATTGGTATGGCTGCGGCCAAAAAATCTTTGAGGAATATGGAGAACGAGGACTTGGCGAATGAGTTCGAGCGCGAGGATAGAGACTCGTACTATCGCAAGTCAACTCGATCCAACCGTAGCCGCTCTGCTTCCTTAAACCGGATGGAGAGGCAAGAGGAAGAGAATCGTGCTAGGCACGAAAGGAGTATGGCAAGTAAAGATGCTGTCCTTGCCAAAGCCCGGGATGATTTGCTGAATATTAAGGATTCGGTTCGCAAGTCCTCCAACCTTAAGGGAACGACCCGGAGTGACCTTGGCGTTGCTGTCGAGTCTTTGACGCACTGTATGGAGGCTCTTCAGGAGTTGTCTCCTTCTGAGGAGGCCCGCCGCCTTAGAGCGGATAATGAGAGGATGAAGATGGAGCTTCAGTTGATGAAGGATGAGCTGAAGGCTTACAGGACGGCTTACTCCAATAGGGATAAACCAACCTGCTCAGGTGGTACTCCTCTTCAGAAGGAGCTGATGCCGATGCTCGCAATTATGCTTGAGGAGTTCAGGGGAGAGATGTTTTCTTCGCTCGGGAAGATGATGAATGACCGCATTGATGAGGTCAAGAAGCGTCTCCCCCCGGAGCCTATCATGAGACCACCGCTCGCAAGCGACAGAAGCAGGGCCATGGCAGCCCATGCTGATGCTCTTGCCGCTGCTGCCGACAGGCACCCAAGCCCGCGCAGGTCTCGGGACCTGACCCGCGAGAATGAGTATGACTCAAACTTCCCTCAATTGAGGAAGAAGAACACGCCGGCTAAAGAGCGCCCTGCGTCCCCAGGTCTAGCTTCTGCATCGGCCACTCCGGCCAACGAATGGGTTGACGTAAAGAAGAAGGGAAAGAAGAAGGCTTCTCAGCCTCAGCCTCAACCCCAATTGACGGCGCGTAAGTCTCAGGACATACGCAAATCCGAGACGCCTGCCAAGAACGCTGCCTCTAAGACTCCTCAGGGCAAGCAATCGGCGAAGCTTACAGCCCCCCGATCATCTGTGGTGACTGTAACGCTAAAACCTGAGGCTCTAGCAAGGGGCGAAACATACGCCACTGCTCTCGGTAAGGCCATGAAAGCGATTCAGCTCAAAGACATCGGGCTTGAGTCGCTCCGCGTGAGGAACACGGCTGCTGGTGGTCGTAAACTGGAAATTCCAGGGACCACCAGTGGGCCTAAAGCGGATGCCTTTGCCGAACGTCTGCGAGAGGTTCTTGCCGATGATGCGGTGATCCTCAGGCCGTTCAAGAAGGCGCAAATTCGGCTGGTTGGTCTGGACGATTTCGTCAGTACCGAAATGGTCAAGGAGGCTGTGGTCGAGTTGACTAAGTGCCTTCCCGAAACGGTGTTTGTTGGAGAAATTAGGATCGGACCCTGGGGTTCAGGCTCTGTCCTGATCAAATGCCCGATTGCTACGGCAAAACTCTTGGTGGAAGCAGGCCGCATTTCGGTGGGATGGTCATCTGCGCAAGTCGTTGTGATGGACCCTCTCCCTCTGAGGTGCTATCTCTGCATGAACGTGGGCCACACGAGATATGGTTGCACCGCTGAGGTTGACAGGAGCCAATTATGCTTCAGGTGTAGTGGTTCAGGCCATCGTGCGGACGTATGCATCGCTGAGGTGCCGTTTTGCTGTGTGTGCAAAGCCGCAAAGCTTCCATCTGAGCATTATATGGGGGGTAGGAAATGTTCTCCTCCCCCAATCAAGAGTAAGCCAGCCCCATGGACAAGGGGCGCTCCCCCTAGAGTAGCGACAACAAATGCGCCAATGGAGGTAACTGAAACACGGGACCCCAATGCCAGTACAGCCTAATCTGAAAATACTGCAGGCGAACCTCAACCACACGGCCACTGCACAAGATTTGCTTGTGCAACATATGGCCGAGTGGCAGGTGAGTGCCGCTATTGTAGCTGAGCCGTACTCGATCCCGGCTCGCTCAAACTGGATTGGAGACGATGATGACGATGTGGTCATCACCTCCCCGACTGACTCTCGTATGACCCCCATCTCTCTGAAAGAGCGGGGCTCAGGTTATGTTGCAGTAACCCTGGGGGAAGTCGCCCTAGTAGGGCTTTATTTCTCCCCTAACCGGGATATCAATGAGTTTGAGGCCTATATTGGCCGCATCCAAGGAGTTGTCCGTCGGCTGGCTCCCCTACAGGTGATTGTTGCGGGTGACCTCAACGCTAAATCGACATCCTGGGGGTGTCCCAATACAACCCGAAGGGGTCATATTGTCGAAGAATTTAGCGTTGAGGCAGGACTCATCCTGCTCAATAGGGGAAATGTCAGCACGTGCGTCAGGTGGCAGGGGGAGTCCATCGTGGACCTATCGTTCGCGACCCCCGCCACCGCTTCGCGCGTGACTGACTGGAAGGTCATGGAGAACTGTGAGACGCTAAGCGACCACCTGTATGTGTGGATTGAGGTTTCTGGCCCTCCGTTGGCTAGCATTTCGCCCTCTGTAGGCGTAAGAACTGCCAGATTCAGACGATGGGCTCTGACCCGTCTCGATAGAGAAGCGGCAGTGGAGACGGCAATGGTAGAGAGCTGGTTACCATCTCCCCCAGCTGATACAAGTGTTGATGAGTTGGCCGTAAGATTCCGCAGGTCTCTTACTAAGATCTGCGATGCCTCTATGCCAAGGGTGGGAGATCGCCCACACCAACGCGCGGTATACTGGTGGACGGCGGAAATCGCGTCCCTCCGCGAAAACAGTATACACGCGCGTAGGCTGTATCAGAGGTGTCGACGCCGAAGGCGCCGTAGACATGAGGAAGAGGAGGCCCTCCACAATAGCCTGAATGAAGCCAGGAAAGAGCTCAAGATTGAGATCATGCAGGCCAAGGCTGCGGCATGGGGGGAGTTTCTGGCTGACTTAGATCGTGACCCGTGGGGCCGACCGTACCGCGCAATTAGGAATCGGCTTCGCAATTCGGCACCCCCCACTGAGTCGTTTCAGCCGGAGCTCCTGACCCGGGTAGTTGAGGGTCTCTTCCCGAACAGGGTGTTTGAGGCGGTGCCCTTCTTCGCCCCAGTAAATGATACGGACGAAGGTGTCCCCAACATTCCGGCGGTGACGGACGATGAAATGGAGATGGCCGTGGACCGTCTCCGTAGCAGAAAGAAGGCTCCCGGTCCAGATGGTGTACCAGGAAGGGTTCTGGCAATTGCGCTGGAACATATCGGAGCGAGGCTAGTCGTGCTTCTGGACTCTTGTCTCCAGCAGGGGAGGTTCCCCAAAATCTGGAAACAGGGCCGACTAGTCCTCCTGAAGAAGGAAGGGCGTCCACTGGACTCCCCATCTGCCTATCGCCCAATTGTCCTGCTTGATGAGGCGGGCAAGCTGTTTGAGCGTGTGCTCGCTGCCCGCGTCATCAGGCATTTGGACGGAGAGGGACCGAACATCGAGGATTCGCAATATGGATTTAGAAGGGGTAGGTCCACAGTGGACGCGATATTGACACTGAAGCGCTTATCCGAAGATGCGATTGACAGGGGGGAGAGGGTGTTAGCGGTCTCATTGGACATAGCCAATGCCTTTAACACCCTCCCCTTCAGTGTGGTCATGCAGGCCCTACAGTACCATAGGGTACCAGGATACCTCCGAAGAGTCTTGCGGGACTACTTCATGGACAGATCGGTCCTATTTTTGGAGCCAGGAGGGGCGAGAATGAGCTCGCGTAGAATGGTGTGCGGTGTTCCGCAGGGGTCGGTCCTCGGGCCGCTCCTGTGGAACCTTGGCTACAACTGGGTCCTGAGAGGGGACTCCCTTCCCAGGTCGGGTCTTATTTGCTATGCAGATGATACCCTAGTCACCGCCAGGGGCGGTGACTACCAGGAGGCGGCGCGACTAGCGTCTGTTGCCGCCACGTTGACCATATCGCGCATACGGTTGTTGGGATTGGAGGTGGCGCTGCCAAAAACCGAGGCCATTTTGTTTCATGGTCCTCGGGGTGGCCCCCCCAGAGATGCCCACATACAAGTAGATGGTGTTGCCGTCAGAGTTGGGTCTAGGTTAAAATACCTAGGACTCATACTTGACAGCAGATGGAGTTTCGTTTCCCACTTCTCGGAAATATCACCGAGGGTGGTGAAGTCCGGCCTGTCTTTGTCCCGCCTGCTTCCCAACGTGGGCGGACCAGGCGATTGCTGTAGGAGACTGTACGCCGGGGTCCTCCGGAGTATGGCGCTCTACGGAGCCCCGGTATGGTCAGATGCTCTGACGCCCAAAAACGTCGCACTACTGCGGCGGCCACAGAAAGTGGTTGCAGTAAGGGCTGTTCGGGGTTATCGGACAATCTCGTTTGCGGCCGCTACCGCTATAGCCGGTATGATGCCATGGGAGCTCGAAGCCAAAGTTTTGACGGAGGTGTATGAGGTCCGTGCGGCAAGAAGGGCTGACGGTGAACGACCGGCTCAGGCTGAGATAGCAGGTGTAAGACGCGACGCGTGGGACATGGCGGTATGGATGTGGGAAGAACGCATGGCGTCCCCGACATACGGCGTCCGCACGATTGACGCGATTCGCCCTGTTTTACAGGATTGGCTCAATAGGCCCTTTGGGGGCATCTCCTACCATCTGACGCAAATACTTACTGGACACGGTTGCTTCGGTAAGTATTTGCATCAGATAGGTAGAGAGGAAAGTCCGGTTTGCCATGAGTGCGGAGCTGATGAGGACACTGCACAACATACTCTGGAAGTATGCGGTGCCTTTTCCTCGCAGCGACGGGCTCTGGCGACCGCGTTGAGAGGTGTTGATTTGGACTTACCCAGTGTCGTTGATGCGATGCTCGAGGATGAGGGCTCTTGGGAGGCGGTGGTCGACTTCTGTTCGGACGTAATGGGCCTCAAGGAGGAGGCCGAGCGCGCCCGTGAGGAAGCGGCCAATGCCCCACTGGCGAGGAGAAGGCGTACCGGTAGGCGCAGAAGGCGCTACGCGGATCTCCATCCACCGTAGATGCCAAACGTCCATTGATGCTGCTGTTCCGTATCAGGTTCTGCCCTGATGCTGACGCGATGCTCTGGAGTCTCTGAAAAAGAGGAAAGATTAGATATAGGTTATAGTAGGATAAGTGTACATATATGTTCTGCCATAATGTATATATATAAGTGTAATTGTTAAGTTAATGAGTAATGTATATAGTTAAGTAATCAGTGAGTAACGGTCGATAGATAGATGTGTGTGTATATATAATGTATAGTGTACGTCTATGTCGGTACAAATGATGATGCCATAAACGATGCTCAAACGAGCATGAGGCGAAAGGAGGAAGAGGTGTCACATAGTGTAATTGTCCTGTTGCACTGTGTGGGTACCCAGCCGAGTCTGTGGAAAATATGTAAATAATGTACATAGTCAATGAGGAATATGTCCGTGACAATGAGTCATGTGTGACGGAAATCTAGGTGTAATTTTAGTAATAGATATAGGTGACTCTAGGAAGTAAGTTTGTAAACTGTGTGATAAATCAAAGTTTATAAATATCATGTGTAAAATAGGAAATAAGAATGAGAATCATATACATATACTAAAGTGTATATATTGGGATTAATATAAATATAAATATAAATATAAATAGGAATAAATAATTGTGTAATATGAGTTTACATAGTTATAAGTATTGTGGGTGCTTCAAGCACAATATGTGTTGTATTATCGTACGAAAGTACGATGTCCTTGCGTGCGCGTTTCACCCCTATGCTGACGCGTGGTGCTGACGCGTTTACATCCAGAGTTCATCTGGGTGTACGCGTGATGGTGCTGCAGGTTGGCACATGGGTGACAGGGTGGCCTTCGCGTGGTCAGTTCCCAAGTGGCCAGGTCCCGTGACAAGCCACTCAGCCTTATGCTGTCGGAGTTTGGTCCCCCAGGGGTTAGTGGGTATCCCCCTCTGTCTCGCCCTCCCAGCCGGACTTTTTGTTCTGGCAGCTGACTTGGAGCTCTCTCCTTGTCAGTGGGTGTGGAAAGGCGGACGGGCGAGTCCCACATAACCGTCAGGCCTCCTCAAGGTCGGGTAGTCTTAACGGCTTCCCCTGGGTAAAAAAAAAAAAAAAAAAAAAAAAAAAAAAAAAAAAAAAAAAAAAAAAAAAAAAAAAAAAAAAAGGTTAGGTTAGGTTAGGTTAGGTTGGGGTGTGTGTCGGGTGACCTCCTCGTGGTACACCCTGGGCAACGGGCAGGCTCAACATACTCCTCCACGAGAGGAGCTTGCTGTGAGACTGACCGGCTAACAACCCGGCATAAGCGGGAGCCCCTTCTGGGCCCTGCACCTCCAATGTGCGCGCCCACTCTGGGTCGCACACTCGCCGCTCCTTCTGAGCGGCTTTGAGGGGAGTTTTGACGGCGTCCCTTCTGGACGTCGTTACACGGGGGGGAAAAGGGTAGTTCGGCGCCCCCTCTGGGCGTCGCTTCAAAAGACGGCCGCCCCTTAAGGGTTCTCAGGTTGCAACGGGGGGGAAGGGGAACACTGCGAAAGCAGTGTAACGGGGGTCTACGCCAGCCCCCGATCATCGTAAACCACTGCGGTCTCTGCAACGACCCCCACTCGCGGCGTTGTGGGGTACGCGGGTTCCGTGGTGGAGCGAGGGCTTGCCTTAACCGGCCGGCCGCGTGAAGGACACACTCTAAAACCCGAGAGAAAACTCGTAAAAACCTGTCAATACCCCCCGACCTTGACAGTACTTAGGGTTCCCTGTGTATGAGGCCACTGCGCAGGGCGACATTTAGTTGTTCTCATACTCGTGGGATAAGTTTAGCAATGTCCATAATTTTTTCTGACGTGTGGGAGGAGATGGCGGAGTCTGATTCCAGATCCGCCGTTTCGGTTGAAAGAGAGGTGGCTGGCGGGAGCCGTAAGAGGTCGCGGGCGCAAATTGAAGACATCGACACAGATGACTTCTCTGGCGCGGAGTCGGTGAGGTCGAGTGCCTCAAAACGAGGTACTTCTCGCCGAGGTCGAGGAGGGAGAGCGAAGCCGGTGTGTTCGCTTACGCCTTATCCGAATCCAGAAGATCTGGAGGATAACGGAGACGGCACGCGTATCGGCCTCAAAGAGGCGTATGCGGAACTGCGTAGGCAGGAGCTCGAGCAGATGGATGCTGATCTCGCTGCTGAGCTTGAAGCCGAAGAGAGGAGCACTGCGAAGTTCCGTAAGGAAATCCGCACTCGGGACGAGGAATCCGCTGCCGCTCTTGGCACGGACTTGCAAGGCCTCCGCAAGAAGACGAAGGAGCAGCTGGCACAGGATCGCCAAGCTCGAGCTCCTGAAAAGCCGGTCAAGCCTACGGCCAAGCAGGCTAGAGAGCGCAAGGTCCGTGACCATGAGGAGATCGCTCGAATTGAAAGAGAGGATGGGATCAAGATCGCCAATGCCGTGCGCAAGGTTATTCCGTGGTCGGCAGAGCGGGATGGTATGACCGCTGCCCAGGTGCACGAGCAGGGCATCTTGTGTGCGCGGGCCATTACCGAGGTTTCCAGAAAGTCTGGTAACCTAAAGGGTACGTTCCAGGGAGAGCTTAACAACGCTGCCAACAACCTGCAGCGGGCTCTGTCCAATCTCACCTCGCGGTGTATGTCGGACGAGACGGAGCGCTTGGAGTATCAAAACTCCAAGCTCGTCAAGGAGGTGCAGGATCTCAAGTCTGAGGTTGAGGCTCTGCGTAGGGAAGTAGCGCGAGTGAGGCGTTCCTCTCCTTGTGGAGAGGTCGCTCACCCCCTTCCCCCTCCGGACCTAACAATCATGACGACGGCTATTCAGGAGCTGCAACGCTCCTTTAGCAGCTCTATCGGGGCACTGAGCTCCCGTCTAGACGGGCTCGAGGTTAGGCTCTCTGAGCCGGCTCGGCCCTCAGAGGGAGGACGTCCCCCAGCGCCTAGGAGACGGGAGGAGTTCCCCCCTCTCCCTGCGCTAAGGCAAGAACCGCCGATCACGCGCGGATCGGCGATGAGGGCAGCCCGTGCAAACGCGGCCCCCGCTGCTGGTCCCTCCGACCCACCGCAGCAGACCACCAGCTCCGCCTCGGCTCCCCCTGTGGATGTCGAGATGTGGGAGACGGCCACTGGTCGGAAACGGAGAAAGAGGAGAAACCGTCTTGCGGAGACGGCTACGGCCACGACTGCCCCGGCCACAACAGGCCGCGCACCTGTGGCCAGTCGAAGAGCACCCCCTGCTCCTGCTGCAGCCCCAAAAAGGGCTAAGAGAGGAAAAACTAGCCTTAAAAGGCCAAAGTCCACAGCCGTAACTATTCAGTTGAGGCCCGAAGCTATCGCCAGTGGCGTAACCTATGCCCAGGTAATGGCTCGGGCCATAGACGCCTTCTCCCTGGAGAGCCTCGGAATCACGGAGGGGCTCCGTACCCGCACAGCCCAGAACGGTGCCAGGCTGCTAGAGATCCCTGGGGTCGATAGCGCTAATCTGGCAGACCGACTGGCTGAGCGGCTCCGTGAGGTCGTGGACGACGCGGCAACAGTCGTCCGGCCCGAGAAGTGCGCAGACTTGCGCATCTCGGACATGGACGACTACATCACGGCTGAAGACATAGCCTCGGCAGTGTCCAGCAAAGGAGGTTGTGCGCGTGAGCGCGTGAAGGTTGGGACCATCAGAGGCGGCCCTAATGGCTCCTGCTCCGTCCTTGTTCGCTGCCCGGTCGGGGCAGCAAAGGTGTTGAGCTCCGCCGGAAGATTGCTCCTGCGCTGGTCGTCGGTTCGGGTGTCAGTACTCGACCCACGTCCCATGCGCTGCTTTAAGTGCATGGGCTTGGGCCACGCTAGGGTGAGGTGCCCCTCGGATGCTGACTACGGCGGAACCTGCTTTCGCTGTGGGCAACCAGGGCACAAGGTGTCGACGTGCACCGCCAGAGAGCCGCGTTGCGCTGTGTGTGTTGCGAGAGGGCGGCCGCACGGCCACGTCATGGGGAGCCGGAAATGCAACCCCCCTTTAAAAAGGGCGCGGGCAGCCATACCCAGAGCGCGGAGTACTGCGCAGAGGGAGCCTGCAGTTCCAGAGCCTGATGAGGCGATGGAAGAGGCAGAGGCATTTGAGGAGGCACTGTCAGAGGCTGAAACCCTGACCTCTCACCACAGCGTGGTGTTTGACGTAACCGCGTCGACGTCGTCCGCGGCCCCAGCCCGACGAGGGCCGGTGAGTGAGGACATTTTGGATGTCCCGCTTTCGGAGAGGGTGACCAAGGCCAAATAGGGCCTTGCAACGTACACGTTGTGAGAGGGGGTGTAACAACCACCGGCCATGGGGGTCGCGTGGATCAATATCTCCATAGGCGCCGCGTTGCCCTTAAAGTGTCGGTTGTGACGTAAGTCCCCAGTGTTTTTGGCAGGTAGGCCTGTGCGTTTTAATCGTTTCCCCTCCCTCTCTCTTCTCGGCGTTTTTGCGCCGGGTAAGGGAGACGGACGGGCCAGGAGAGTCCTGTACCTCACGCCTATTGCCCCTTATTGGGGATGCGTGTTGTAATTTACATAAAGATTTTCACTGGGATAAAAAAAAAAAAAAAAAAAAAAAAAAAGGTTAGGTTAGGTTAGGTTGGGGTGCGAGTCAGGTGACCTCCAAGTTGGTGCACCCTGGGCAACGAATGGTTCCAACGGTCTCTATTAGAGAAAGTTGGACCCAGTCGGCTAACACCTGGCAAGGCAGGAGCCCCCTTTGGGGTCCTGCCTCTCCTGTGCGTGCCTACTCTGGGCCGCATAACTCGCTGCTCCTTCTGAGCAGCTTTGAGAGGAGTCTTGGCGGCGCTCCTTCTGAGCGTCGTCCTTTGTGGGATCTCGACCCCGGGTGTCGAAAGTCGAGTGTCGGGCTCGAGGAGGGCCGGCCGACTCCGAGTCCCGGTGTGGTGACCGTGTGGACGAGTAACGGCGAGTTATTACCGTAGGTGATTAGCGAGGCGAACGGAGCTTGGACAACTCTATGAGGCCCGTGAAAGCCACGGGAACACCGCCGCGAAAGCTGCCGGCACCTACCGTGGATTGTCGGGGAATTCCGCCTCCGAGTTTCGAGTGTCGTGTACCGAGTGCCGAGGGTTGAGTGCTGGGTTCGAATGGTTCCAACGGTCTCCGTTATAGAAAGTTGGACCCAGTCGGTAACACCTGGCAAGGCAGGAGCTCCCTTTGGGGCCCTGCCTCTCCTATGTGCGTGCCTACTCTGGGCCGCACAACTCGCTGCTCCTTCTGAGCAGCTTTGAGGGGAGTTTGTAGTTTTTTAGTTGTGGGTACGACCTCGGGTGTCGAGCGTCAAGTGTCGGGCTCGAGGAGGGCCGGCCGACCCCGAGTCCCGGTGTGCTTGCCGTGTAGACGACTACCGGCGAGTTATTACCGCTGGTCACGGGAAAACCGCCGGGAAAGCTGCAGGGCCGCTGCCGCGGATTGTCGGGGAATTCCGCCTCCGAGTTGCGAGTGTTGGCAATCGATCACCGAGTGTCGAGGGATTGTAGGGTAGTGTTTGTGGGGGTCGGAGTCCGAGTCGGAATCAGATTCGTGGTCGGAGTCGGAGTCTGAGTCGGGGTCCGGGTCGCCAAAGAAGGTAAGGCGGGCTGGTGGAAGGCCGCGCGTTTTTGTTTTATGTCCTTTGTAGGGAGTGCGGAGACTTGTCTCCTGCCGGACCGCAAAGTGGGGCGCTTGCTGGTGCAAGTGCGTGTGCAGATGGGCTTTGGTGTGGGTATCTGGCCATACCTCCCCAAAAGCCCAAGGGTCGGAGGACCATCGTGTCTTTGTCGTGTGTTGTCATGTTTTGTTTGTATATGTACTTTTGTGGGGTTGCGTGCCCATTAGAGGGTGGGCATGCTGTTCGTGTTGTGCCGTGCGCGTAGTCGCCCGTGTGTCGGCGCATGACCGCTTGCGGTCATAGGTTGGCACACGGGCGACGGGGTGGCCGCCGCGTGGTTAATCCCCAGTGGACTGTACCGTTGCAGCCACCTCAGCTTTCAGCTTCGGATTGTGGGCCCCCAGGGGTTTAGTGGGTATTCCCCTCCGTCTCGCCCTCTCAGCCGGGACTTTGTCCTGGCAGCTGCCTTGGAGCCTCTCTCCCTGGCAGGGGGTGTGGAAAGGCGGACGGGCGAGTCCCACATAATCGGTGCCTCTTCAAGGCGCCGGTACTCGTAACGAGTTCCCCTGGGAAAACAAAAAAAAAAAAAAAAAAAAAAAAAAAAAAAAAAAAAAAAAAAAAAAAAAAAAAGGTTAGGTTAGGTTAGGTTAGGTTAGGTTAGGTTAGGTTGGGGTGCGAGTCAGATACCTCCACGTGGTGCATCCTGGGCAACGAGTGGTTCCAACGGCCTCCGTTGGAGAAAGTTGGACCCAGTCGGCTAACATCTGGCAAGGCAGGAGCCCCCTTTGGGGGCCCTGCCTCTCCTATGTGCGTGCCTACTCTGGGCCGCTCAACTCGCTGCACCTTCTGAGCAGCTTTGAGAGGAGTCTCGGCGGCGCTCCTTCTGAGCGCCGTCTTTGTGGGTTTTTGTTGTAGGACACGACTTCGGGTATCGAACGTCGAGCGTCGAGTGTCGAGCATCGAGTGCCGAGTGTCGAGGGTTGGGAAGTGTATGTGAGGGTCGGAGTCCGAGTCGGGTCAGATTCGTGGTCGGAGTCGGAAGCTGAGTCGGGGTCCGGATCACCAAAGAAGGGCAGGCGGGCTTCGCGATTTGTTGTGTCTTTTCGTCTACCAGCGAAAGCAGCGACAGAGAGCGGAGAAGGGGGCCGGCGGCGGTCGCCTGGCCCCCAAGGGAGGCGCTCTGCTCTTGAGGGAGCACGAGAGGAGGCGTTCCGCCTATAGTTTGGGGGTCTGGGCAAGGGGTCTCGGCTGCGCGAATGCGTGGTCTGGAGGCCTTGCGTCCCGTCCTCCGGGCATGGGCGGGGCGGCGCCATGGGTCGCTCGCGTACCATCTGATGCGGATACTGTCTGGACATGGTTTGTTCGGACGCTGTTTGCACCGGATCGGGAGAGGGCTGACCCCGCGGTGCCACCGTTGCGGGGCGGCGGGGGACGCGGCACAGCGCGCCCTAGTGGTGTGCTCTGCGTTCGATGTCCTGCGCTCCGCATTGGTCGCTGTGATTGGCGCGGACCTCTCTCTGCCGACCGTGGTTCTGTCCATGCTCGGTGGCGAGGGGTCCTGGGGAGGTGGTCAGCGGAGGGCGCGGAGCGGGCCGGGGGGCATGGCCCTCTGGCAGATCCGTGCCGCCGCAGACGCCTCCTGTGGGGAACCAGCGCGGTCCGAGCTCTAGGGGGGGCTTTGACCGTGCATTGCACGGGTCCCCACTGAGGGCCGACGCTCCGTATGTCCCGGCGCGTCGGCGACCCGTCTGTAAGGACGGGTCAGGTGTGTCCGCCCATCGTTTTCGAGGGTGGTCACCCGCCCCCCACCAGGGGCGGGAGAGGGGCTCGCCCATTTGGGCGAGCAAACCGACGGGGTTGTGGAAGTGTCCGAAAGGGTTCCCATGACCTCGTCAGGCTCCGGCATTCCGGCGTTCGATGCGTCTTCCTCAGATGAGGACGACGCGATGATCGCTGGTTTGCTGGTTCCAAGGTGACGAGAGGACATCGGAGTGGTTTTACCGAGTCGGCCTATACTCGCTTTCTCTAGGGCTTCGGCCCTGGAACAGAGTCTTAGCAAGAGCCTCGTACAGCCAGCGGGACAGCGGGACCCCTTTTGCCCGCTGATGCGTCTGTTAGCAGATTTCCACTCCGTCAAAAAAAAAAAAAGGTTAGGTTAGGTTAGGTTAGGTTAGGTTAGGTTAGGTTAGGTTAGGTTAGGTTGGGGTGCGAGTCAGATACCTCCACGTGGTGCATCCTGGGCAACGAGTGGTTCCAACGGTCTCCGTGGAGAAAGTTGGACCCAGTCGGCTAACATCTGGCAAGGCAGGAGCCCCCTTTTGGGGCCCTGCCTCTCCTGTGTGCGTGCCTACTCTGGGCCGCTCAACTCGCTGCACCTTCTGAGCAGCTTTGAGAGGAGTCTCGGCGGCGCTCCTTCTGAGCGCCGTCTTTGTGGGTTTTTTGTTGTAGGACACGACTTCGGGTATCGAACGTCGAGCGTCGAGTGTCGAGCATCGAGTGCCGAGTGTCGAGGGTTGGGAAGTGTTTGTGAGGGTCGGAGTCCGAGTCGGGTCAGATTCGTGGTCGGAGTCGGAAGCTGAGTCGGGGTCCAGGTCACCAAAGAAGGGCAGGCGGGCTTCGCGATTTGTTGTGTCTTTTCGTTTACCAGCGAAAGCAGCGGCAGAGAGCGGAGAAGGGGGCCGGCGGTGGTCGCCTGGCCTTCAAGGGAGGCGCTCTGCTCTTGAGGGAGCACGAGAGGAGACGTTCCGCCTATAGTTTGGGGGTCTGGGCAAGGGGTCTCGGCTGCGCGAATGCGTGGTCTGGAGGCCTTGCGTCACGTCCTCCGGGCATGGGCGGAGCGGCGCCATGGGTCGCTCGCGTACCATCTGATGCGGATACTGTCTGGACATGGTTTGTTCGGACGCTGTTTGCACCGGATCGGGAGAGGGCTGACCCCGCGGTGCCACCATTGCGGGGCGGCGGGGGACGCGGCACAGCGCGCCCTAGTGGTGTGCTCTGCGTTCGATGTCCTGCGCTCCGCATTGGTCGCTGTGACTGGCGCGGACCTCTCTCTGCCGACCGTGGTTCTGTCCATGCTCGGTGGCGAGGGGTCCTGGGGAGGTGGTCAGCGGAGGGCGCGGAGAGGGCCGGGGGGCATGGCCCTCTGGCAGATCCGTGCCGCCGCAGACGCCTCCTGTGGGGATCCAGCGCGGTCCGAGCTCTAGGGGGGGCTTTGACCGTGCATTGCACGGGTCCCCACTGAGGGCCGACGCTCCGTATGTCCCGGCGCGTCGGCGACCCGTCTGTAAGGACGGGTCAGGTGTGTCCGCCCATCGTTTTCGAGGGTGGTCACCCGCCCCCCACCAGGGGCGGGAGAGGGGCTCGCCCATCAGGGCGAGCAAACCGACGGGGTTGTGGAAGTGTCCGAAAGGGTTCCCATGACCTCGTCAGGCTCCGGCATGCCGGCGTTCGATGCGTCCTCCTCAGATGAGGACGACGCGATGATCGCTGGTTTGCTGGTTCCAAGGTGACGAGAGGACATCGGAGTGGTTTTACCGAGTCGGCCTATACTCGCTTTCTCTAGGGCTTCGGCCCTGGAACAGAGTCTTAGCAAGAGCCTCGTACAGCCAGCGGGACAGCGGGACCCCTTTTGCCCGCTGATGCGTCTGTTAGCAGATTTCCACTCCGTCAAAAAAAAAAAAAAAAAAAGGTTAGGTTAGGTTGGGGTGCGAGTCAGATACCTCCACGTGGTGCATCCTGGGCAACGAGTGGTTCCAACGGTCTCCGTGGAGAAAGTTGGACCCAGTCGGCTAACATCTGGCAAGGCAGGAGCCCCCTTTTGGAGCCCTGCCTCTCCTGTGTGCGTGCCTACTCTGGGCCGCTCAACTCGCTGCACCTTCTGAGCACCTTTGAGAGGAGTCTCGGCGGCGCTCCTTCTGAGCGCCGTCTTTGTGGGTTTTTTGTTGTAGGACACGACCTCGGGTATCGAACGTCGAGCATCGAGTGCCGAGTGTCGAGGGTTGGAAGTGTTTGTGAGGGTCGGAGTCCGAGTCGGGTCAGATTCGTGGTCGGAGTCGGAAGCTGAGTCGGGGTCCGGGTCACCAAAGAAGGGCAGGCGGGCTTCGCGATTTGTTGTGTCTTTTCGTCTACCAGCGAAAGCAGCGGCAGAGAGCGGAGAAGGGGGCCGGTGGTGGTCGCCTGGCCCCCAAGGGAGGCGCTCTGCTCTTGAGGGAGCACGAGAGGAGACGTTCCGCCTATAGTTTGGGGGTCTGGGCAAGGGGTCTCGGCTGCGCGAATGCGTGGTCTGGAGGCCTTGCGTCCCGTCCTCCGGGCATGGGCGGAGCGGCGCCATGGGTCGCTCGCGTACCATCTGATGCGGATACTGTCTGGACATGGTTTGTTCGGACGCTGTTTGCACCAGATCGGGAGAGGGCTGACCCCGCGGTGCCACCGTTGCGGGGCGGCGGGGGACGCGGCACAGCGCGCCCTAGTGGTGTGCTCTGCGTTCGATGTCCTGCGCTCCGCATTGGTCGCTGTGATTGGCGCGGACCTCTCTCTGCCGACCGTGGTTCTGTCCATGCTCGGTGGCGAGGGGTCCTGGGGAGGTGCTCAGCGGAGGGCGCGGAGCGGGCCGGGGGGCATGGCCCTCTGGCAGATCCGTGCCGCCGCAGACGCCTCCTGTGGGGAACCAGCGCGGTCCGAGCTCTAGGGGGGGCTTTGACCGTGCATTGCACGGGTCCCCACTGAGGGCCGACGCTCCGTATGTCCCGGCGCGTCGGCGACCCGTCTGTAAGGACGGGTCAGGTGTGTCCGCCCATCGTTTTCGAGGGTGGTCACCCGCCCCCCACCAGGGGCGGGAGAGGGGCTCGCCCATCTGGGCGAGCAAACCGACGGGGTTGTGGAAGTGTCCGAAAGGGTTCCCATGACCTCGTCAGGATCCGGCATGCCGGCGTTCGATGCGTCCTCCTCAGATGAGGACGACGCGATGATCGCTGGTTTGCTGGTTCCAAGGTGACGAGAGGACATCGGAGTGGTTTTACCGAGTCGGCCTATACTCGCTTTCTCTAGGGCTTCGGCCCTGGAACAGAGTCTTAGCAAGAGCCTCGTACAGCCAGCGGGACAGCGGGACCCCTTTTGCCCGCTGATGCGTCTGTTAGCAGATTTCCACTCCGTCAAAAAAAAAAAAAAAAAAAAAAAAAAAAAGGTTAGGTTAGGTTAGTATTCATAAAAACCAACATTTACCAGCTGGCAGTGGTAAAACTTAGCATATACTGAATTCGAATGGTAAAAGCCCGAAAAGATAATCCCATTTTCAGAAATACTTACATTTACCAACTCGGGTCGGTATATCCTAAGACTTACTCTAAAATCTTAGAATTTGCCGTGGTTCGGGCTTTTACAGTAACATATACATTGAAATCATAACTTTTATGCATGATTTTTGCGTTTGTTAGCATTATCAATCTTTTACGTGGGATTTTTTTTTGAGAGAGTTTGCTGATTGCCTCCAACGGCATTTTTAGCTTCACCGAGCTTTTTTTGGGGGCGGCGAGAAACTTAAAGGACTCCTCAAGCCGTGTGAAACGAATCACCTTCGGAGGTTTTCTAGAGGGAACGGCATCACGCACTAATGCGTGTCCCCGTGCCCTACTAGATTCGCCGAAGGGTTCGGATCGGATCGGGTTTTACGCGGCCACTAGCTACGTACGTAGCAATGCCTTCATTTTGTGGTATTATAATAATAAAATCTTTGGTATATCTGCTCAGTTGTTATGCGTATGCATGTTATGATATATGCCAATTAACCACTTATGTATCTATAGTTAACTGTTTTGTTAATGCAATAATCAATTTGTTAAAAGTTATTTAGCTCTTTAAATGAAACAACTTGTCACAAACAATTTGTCTCCTTACCCTGTTTATTTGTATCCCCTTCTCTTCTCACGATGAAACGGAATATCTATCATATCTGTTTTCCATTTGCTATTGGAACGACCTAATGCCTTTGTATGCACAATTGATTATGTCTTACACTAAAGCCAACTGTCAAAAACCTTATAAAAATAAAAAAAAAAACAAAATTCAAAATTCAAAATCATTTATTCAGTTTAGGCTACAAGTAGCTCTTGTGAATGTCACTATGCCATCCGTACCCATATCCATATCCGTACCCATATCTGTAAATGTGATTATTATATAAGTAAAACACAAATAATATATTTGTTTCAATAATTTATTTGATGCCTAATCTCAAACAAGTTGGTTAAACGTGATTTAAAGGATTTAACCTCATTTTATCGCTTCAGATTTATTTCAAAATATAAACAGTTACACTCGAGAAGTAAACAGATCTCGTTTCGCGAACACAGTAGGTACGAAAGTATTCTTTTTTTAAATTATGGCGGTGCATTCTTTCAACTCCACAGAAGATCAATTCTCGAGAGGGCCACTAAGTGGTGCATGCGCGGTGACTTGCACATTCGAACCTTTTTAAATCGCAAGGGAGCAAGAATAAGCCGAACCCTTTTAAATGCAATGAATTATTTATAAAAAGTGAAAGATGAGTTTGCATGTTGCATTGCAGGTACATTGTGTAGTTTTTTTTGTAATATTGTACAGAACGTGGTGCAGTTTAGAAATGTCACGCTATCGGGACACTATCAGCACGGAATAAATAATATTTACTATTAGCTTATTGCATATCTAGCATTTCCTTAATTTAGAAAAGAAAAGACATATTTTTTTTTTGTGTTAGTGTGTACCTATTTATAAAGCTATCTACGAAATAAACTCTGTTTAAATTCAAATTTAATTCAATGCCTGTAATTTTTTTTTACCAAATATGTTAATATAAATTATAAATAACTTGAGATATTGACATTATTTAATTAAATGGTCACCAAAGTTATTCTTTTTACGTTTTCAATTGAAAAGGTCAAAGGAAAACATCGAGCAATTCTTTTGCACTCGCAAAATGTACGTGTATTGTAAACATTCCTTTAAACCATGACCGCTAACAAGCAATTTCGTGAAATTACACATGATTATTAACGTCACAAGAAAAAGTTTAATTAAAAATAAAAAGTGACATAAAGTGTAGCCTAAGACGCCGCTCGCTCGGAGTTTACCCGACTACGCAAATCCGGTTCGTCGAAATAAGGTAGCCAGTTCGTTTTAGATATAAAGGAACCTTTAAATCAAAAACCCACCTACTCACCTTTTTGTACAAATCATATATCAAGTCAAAGTTATGCTTTTGTTACATTTCAGTGTTTATAAAAACAAAAGCTAGTTGTAACTGTCATTGCTTTTGAACCTATTTTCGTGTTTCTTATAATTTCAAGACTAATTGTTCCTCCGAAGTTTAAATATCTGGACACCACAAGTCGAACGTCGAGCTATCAACAGCACCGTTTGTTTTTTCATTCGCAAATCTGTCTTATTTAAGTTAATTAAGTGAAGTATAAGTTCGTGACTAGTACTGTGGGAGCGAAGCGAATATCGAGAACCGTGACGCCCGTTTCTCTTGTTTGGACCTCTTTAATCGGAAATACTTTTAAAATTTTTTTAATCTTCCCAAGTGCCAGTATTTTTTATGCAATGGAATAAAAACTGTACGTCAACATAATTAATTATGTGTATTCATGGTGCTGAGTTCAAGTTTTATTCACCATTCGATCATGCATGTATGTATGTATGTCAAATTTGCAACTCATCTCGTTTCTCACTAGTGGGCCATGCTTCAATACCATACAAATTTTCGTGATAGAGTGGCGAACGAACAAACTACTAGAATGAGTGACAATCGTTTGTCAAATAAAAATTTAAATTTTTGTAAACTTAACCTAATATTTACACAATTTTATGGCAATGAACTTTATCTTATTTTATTTTAGTTAGTGTTGTTGTGTTGACAAAATATTTTTTTGGGTTATATGGGTATTTAAAATTGGAACGCTAAAATAAGAGACGGGACACCATGAATCAATTGTTTTAACGAGTCATAAAAACCACCGAGCACCTTCAACGATAGTCTTTAAAACATTACTTAGGTAATAACTTTTATGACTTAAGCTCGTATTACTTTGTTTTTATGTTAATATGTATACATTGTAGCAAACAATAAGGAATCACATTTATGACATTACACACGTAAGTATCCGTAGTACTCGTATGCATTACGTAGTTTTGATATTAGTATATCTTTTTATATATATAAATCTTCTGTGCGTGTGTATGTCACTGAACTCCTTCTAAACGACTGGACCGAGTTGGATGAAATTTTCTGTGTGTGTTCAAGTGGATTCGAGAATGGTTTGGAATCGAAAGTCTTAGAGAAAGAAGACTACATCACGATAGCATGTTTCTGTAAGTACAAGCTTTTGGGTGGTGGCCATGATTGCTTTAGTTTACTTGAACAAATTAATAGCAATGCACCCAAAAAAGTACATCGAGTTAGCAGATTTTACATATTCGTGCCAAAATCAGTGAAGAGTAATTTGGGCTACTTTTACTACTTTTCTCGCCCTAATGATTTGGAAGATTTGAACATTTTTCACCTCAATGGAAAATGTCAAAGTTATTGATCGTCACGTGAACCCCCTTTAGTGTCTATAGTTTCACTGTAATTCATATTTTTTTAGATTTTAGATTAATTAGATTAGTGTTAATAATGATTTTATAAGTCCACAACGCATGCCGTGGCTGTTTTTAATTGAAAACTATCCTTGGATAAGGCTTATGTTTGTAACAATATCATTGTTTTTGCTAATATATGTTTTTGTTGACTGACTGTCCACATAATAAATAAATAAATAAATAAATGGTTTAGATTTACAATTGGACCCGGTAGGTGGCGCTGCTATAGGGGTCCATCATGGGGTACGAGTGTTTTCAAGCGGACGAAGTCGCGAGCAGGCCACTAGTTACTTATATAAACATATCGATATTTTATACACCGTCCGACACCAGTTTTTGTCGACAATAAATAATATCGAATTTAATTGAATTTTACGGAATGAAAGCTAGAATGCAGGTGGCACGTTGCTAAGGTCTTGTTGACTCTTTTGCTGACTCCTATTTTTAATGATTAATAGATAAGACTGTCGGTCACTGGTTCCTGTTGGAAACTGGTGCCATTACCATATTTTCTTATAAAACGTTTAAATATATAAGTATTTTTTTTAAAGTATAATCTGTAGGTAGCTTTAAGATCTTCAAAATGTATAACGGACACCTTACTGTATCTTGAGTGGCCTGAATATTTATTTTCAAAAGCGTTGGTAGTGGCAGCCATTAATCGCGCATATTTCGCTAACCGCGATCCCACGTGACTTATGGCGCTCACGGCACTTTTTGTTCTTATTATAGTTATTATAAACCAAGGGCCGTACTCAAGCCTTAAAGCGGTACATTAAGGTGTATAATACAGAAACAAAACTGCGTTGCCAAAATCGTAGTGCCAGCTCACTATAGGTACCCAATTCCTGATGCTGATGGTTCAAATTGGCCTTATCATCACTTAACATCAGGTGAGATAAGGCACTGTGCTTACCCATTAAATAAATAAAAAAAAAATGTTGATGGTTGTTGATGGCGACAATGAGTGACGACAGAATGGATCAACTTCATTATTGTGCCGTGCAATGTGAGCTCTGTTAAATCAAATCATTTATTGTATATCAGATGGAATATTTAGGCAAGTATTCATGTGACACCCTGCAAGGGCACAGCAACAGTATTAAAAAAGAAACGAATTGGTTACGAAATACCCTTATGCTTTACTTACGATGTATGGTGTGAAGAAGCTACTTGCGGCTCGGCAGAGGTGTGGGGTAAAATCCTGGTCGACTATAGCTAGACCGCTTAACCGAGTCCTCGCCTGCGGTAGGTACGCGGGGCGGGAGGTACGTAGGGCCTTTAGTTAGAACGGTTTTTAGTTCATCGCGTTATTTCTATAACAGTTGGCTATGACTGCCGTTGTATAGCGCGCAATGAACTAAAAACCGTTCGCCGCGTCGCAAAACGCTCGTACTCGTGGCAGAGGCCCTACGTAGCTCCTGCCCCGCGTATCTATCGCAGGCGAGGACTCAGTTAAACTTAAAACTGTATTCGCATTCGGACTCCGCTACTGCTTAACATCAGAGTGGTGACTCTACCTAATATAAAATAAAAACTCGTATTTCATTCTTTAGGTTGTTAGACGCTATATGGGCTATATTACGCGCCAAAAGAAATTGATGTAAACGAAAATTAAATAGACTTTTATTTTTATTTAAGAATAATGATGGTATGCGACATTATACTTCGTATTAAATTATTACTAAGAAGCTTGAAGAATGAAGTAATTTTTCAAGTAGGTTATCCAAAACCAAGGTAGTATGATGAACCGTGAAGATTACCATATTACTTAGTACCTTACGTATCTAGCAATAAAGCTATTTGCATGCGTCTATCCGTTTATGCATTCTAATGGTCGGTAGACGCGACTGTGTGAGATGGCAGTGGTTCCGCGATGTTACGACTGAGTAAATATCCGTTCGACATTATGTCCATACAGTATGTAATAAGGAAATGCATTTGTGAAAGCCTCTTTCGAAGAGTCCTTATTATGTTGGTATTCATTTAACTTTATTAATTAACTATTTATTTATTTATTTATCAAAACCAACAGCTTATAAAAATGTATACTGATTCCACTGACAATTATATTAAGTAAGCCAAATACAAAATACAAAAAATCAAAAACGCTATAGACGGAACCACGACGGAACACTGACACAAGTCTTTCGTACTTTTTGCGTAACAGAGATAAAATTTTGCACAGTTCAACTAAAAGAGGCTTTTTGTGTATATTGTTTTTTATTTATTCATAATGATAATGATAAATAGTTTTTTTTAAATATAACCCTTTTCCAAATGTAATTTTTGAAACAAATTGGCCCCCCGACTGTATCTGTGCAAAAAAAGTTGATCCGTTGCTCCGGCTTCAAACAATATGCATTTATAACAGTATTATGATTATTACGAAGCTCTTGCTTAATCCAAATAGGTAGTATTAATCTTGTTAAAAATTCTTAGCATGAATATTTTGCGATGCCGCGGATATATTAGATACGCGTTTATGGCACTGCTGCATTAGTTTTAAGCAAAATATTTCATAATAACAGCTCCCGGAATGGCCAACAGTATCAACTTAAATCCGATTGAAACGATACGCTAATTTTAAGTTCCATTTTCCATTTTTGGAAGAAATCGTGAATCATTATAGCAGCGGTTTCTGTTTCAGTTCTCTGCGAAGTTCTAGAGCATCCGATATTGTGTTATGGACCCAGAATAACTAATAGTATATGGCAATGGTCTTATTCCGCAAAGACCTAATTGGCTAGACCTAACTCATATTGCTAACTAGCTAACCGGCATTAGGCCCGCGTGGTGGAAAATGGCCCGTCTTCTACATGTTAAATTGCTTTCAAGGTTTTTGGCAATACTATACCTTGTAAGAATTTTGCAAGTCAAATTATTTTATCGAATGAGATTTCAAACTCCTGACTCAAAATATATATTCAAAATCTTTTTACATTGACAAAAGAGTTTTTATTTTATTTTAATTTAGTCGTTTAAAGCTCTTTGTAACGTCTGAAGTTAGCGTTTCATAAAAAAGAAAAAAAAAATAACCCTCTCACGAAAAGTTACAATATTGCGCTGACAAATGAAAATGGCGACTTCCAAACGACCGGATGGCAACTCGCAAGTTGAGGAGTTATTATTAGCAATTTATTTCCTGACATTAGTTTCACGGTGTGTCGGCAATATAAATTGCTTGATACAGTGTAAAAAGGCGAGCGAGCGGAATAGCGAGCGTGACTGTCCGCCTGTCGCACGTCAGTTACGCTTCTCAAGCGCTATACGTAATGCTTTACGCGTTACCCTGCGTACTCAATGAACATGTTTATTATAGAACATAATAAAATAGCAAGAGCTTTGATAAGCTTCTTTTAATCACCTCTGCATAGTAGTAAGATTAGCCGTTATTTCACCGACTCCGGGTTTAATTTCCAGCGGGGATACATGTTATTGTAATCGGTTCGGTTGCTGGAAGGTCTTGTTTTATGTACCTATGTCTGATTAGCTACTATCATATTAGGTAAGAGCTCGATGGCGCAGTGGATAACGC
The DNA here is from genome assembly GCA_949315975.1 of Eudonia truncicolella. Taxonomy (NCBI): domain Eukaryota; kingdom Metazoa; phylum Arthropoda; class Insecta; order Lepidoptera; family Crambidae; genus Eudonia; species Eudonia truncicolella. The sequence goes on along the minus strand of OX438835.1, from coordinate 12,543,873 downwards.
GCCCGATCTGCGAGTGCTGAGGTTATGCGACTTTCGCAAAGGCCGGTCATCGGATGGGTGACCAAAAATGTGTCATTTCGAGCTCCTCCGTGCTTTGGAAGACACGTATTGCCGTTGGTCCCGGCTGCATAAGCAGTCGTTAACAACAGCCAATCCGCACTGGGCCCGCGTGGTGGTTTATGGCCCGTTCTCCCTATCCATCCCAAGGGAAGGCTCGTGCCCCATCAGTGGGAACATAAAAATGAGCTGATGATGATGATTTAGGTAAGTCTTTAGAAGTAACAGTGTTAGTAACATTGTTTTGCCAGTTTTTCTCGGTAGCGAAGTGCTTCGGACTTATCGCCACAACCAAAATCTTGATTTTAGTCATATTTATACTTTGTGAGTTCTCTAAATGAAATGAATGAATGAATGATGTAGTGAATATAAACATTCGCACCGCACAGTCATTGTTAATAATAAGTAAAGACGTCATTACGTCTGGATGGAGATAATTCATTCAATCGTACGTTCCGCGATCGGCGCTGCATAATAATCTGGAATCATAATGAGTGGGTGCAAACTTCGTTACACTTCAAGGACCATGTACACAAGTCACGACTCGAGGTTAAGAATAACGGAAAAGTTTTTAATGCGGCTTCGTTTGTTTTTAATGTTGTTTTTGTTCTCCTTTTACGAAATAGTGAGGTTGGTTGTCAGTTTAAAACCAAAGAGTTTGAATTCTTATTTATTACTTGATTTCATTAAACTCTTAACTTTAACAAAAGTATTCGCAGGAACGACAAATGAATTAAATTGTACAATCCAGAACTAATGATTAAAATAAATTAAATTTTCTTAACACTCAGATTTGGTATAGTAGTTTTTCTTATATTGTGACTTAAATAATCAATATCAAATATTACTTTCAGATTTGCTTTAGGTAGGGTATTGGGTACGGTTGTAACAATTTACCTTTAATTGCGTACAGCACAGCTACTAGAGCTGTAAGCAACGAACAAAACCTTTGAGATGAAAGCATAGTCATTTGTCTTTAAATTAATATCGAAACCAGTAGCTCAGGTAAAAGGCTGTTTGGCAGAAATATGTCATTTTAATAAGTATGTGTGATTGTTACAACCGATTTTAACTAATTTGATTTCATCGTAAGCGTTCTTGTACAAGGATATATCGCTTTCAACTCTTAAAGTCATCTTGTTAATGTAAAAAGATTTGCTGCCTGGTGCGACTTTGTTCACGTGGTTTCCTACTGTATGTACCCTACCACTGCATTAAAGAAAACAAAACAAAAAAAATCAGCTAAATCGGTCGAGCCGTTGTTGAGTTTTAGCGACTAACAAACAGCATTGAATTTTACTTAAATAAATCAACAACCTGTATTTAGTAGAGTTTTTAGTCGCAGTTAGCTTTTCAAGAAAATCAATTAAAATAAATATTAATGTTACAACGGACCCCATGAAAATCGTTACAACAACCGTCCCCACTTTGACAATAAGTCTGTCATAAGCACGAAGTAGCATAACCTATACAAAAACGAGTCAGCTTATTATAATCTCTAAAATACGACGATTACACGTTTTGAAATACGACAATTATATTAATAATGAAGGTATATCATAAAGAAATTAGCCAAAAATACTTACTTTTGGTTGATAAAATACAATAGGCCTCTCTGTAAGCGTATTTACCGCGCGGAAGATGATGCATTTTTCCCCTCAAAATTATTTTATCCTTAAGGGAGGCCATTGTCCAACAGTGGACGTCTTTTTGGCTGAGATGATATGTACTTAAAATTACTAATACTTAAAATTTCTTCAGTGTACAAACTCTTCAACAAAAGGCTTAAGTCAATTTCTCCATCGTCAATAGCATCTGCGCTGGCGCCGGCTACCGGTATTAACGTCGCGGGGCGGGTCGCTAATGCTACAGCCGACGTCGGATATTAAAGTTAAGCAAAGGGAACCAACCTGGCGTGGCTCGATTCCCTACGACGCTGATTCTTACGATTACTGATGATTGTAAAAGTACGCCATTCAATCGTTACCGAGCGTTTTTGCGAAATTGCAGGAAGTCTGGTCTCGAATTTATATATAAAGAAAAGTTAACGATACTCTAATATTATGGTAGATCTTAAGATACAAAAAGAATGGGAAAGAAGATATTTATCGTTTTTTTTTGTCTGAAATCTACCTCGCATTATGCGGAAACTACTAAACGGATGTTAATGCAGCGTTACGGTAAAAGGTTATTATCCAAGTAAACATGTCATGAGCTGACCAAATCTTCGATGAAGTGTTCAGAAACTACACTATTATTTCTAACTATATCTTGTAACCGCTCTGGCCGTCACAAGCTTCATCTAATTTGTCATTTGATAAATTTGTATGAGAGCGGAACTCACACACCTACTCCTAGCCTACAAAAGATTTATAAAGTTACTGATGCACTGCGAAAAATAAACTGCGTAATGTAAACAGTGGCTGATAATCACACTAATATTATAAATGCAGAAAGTTTGTGTGCATGTGTGTATATGGATATGGATGAAATTCGGCATACAGATAGTTTATAACCTGGATTAACACCTAGAATACTTTTTATCCCGATATTCCCACGGGAACGGCAACCGCGGGCGGCCGCTAGTAGTTGATATTTCTAAGCCTTGGATGGCCGAACTAGAGTGTAGGAAAACAAACATTTCTCGATGCAGTCAAGTTTTCACAGCAGCAGTTTTCACAGTTTTATCAGTCATCGATGGATTATCATAATTTTTTAGTAATATTTTTCACACAAAACTAGGTTTTAATAACAACAAGATAAAGATGATCGACTAATGCACTTGTAAGTTGGTAATGTACTGTTTGTATACGCTGCGTGACTGAGCAGTCCTTACGTGCAGTCATTTTTGTGGTGATGACTAAACGGTGAGGAGTGAGATAAGGTTTTTTTTAAATAATGGAATAGAATAGAATAGGATAGAATAGAATAGAATAGAATAGAATAGACTAAAATAGAATAGAATAGAATATTTTTTATTTGCTAAGAATATGGTTGGTATTACAAGTTAGTCATATTTTATAGTTTCATACATATTCTGCCATGTAGACATGCAAAATTTACAATAAAGTTCAATTCAATTAATTAATTAATGGAATTTGTGTCTACCTGTGACCCTGTGAAGAATTCGAACTGTCCGAATAAAATAAAATGTTTTATAAATTAAAGAGTTTTATTTTAGAAAATAAGAAGATAGATAGATGCACGTAAACTTTTTTGCTTAAACACATGAAGTAAACGGTTAATGCGTAAATCATAATAAATAGATGTTTTTTGTAAAAAAACCCTTATAGCTTTATGACCGAGTGGCAGTGGCAGAGCGCTCGGCCAGATACCCGAAAGTCCCGGGTTCGATTCCCAGGTCAGGCAAAGAGTGTTTCGGATTTTTCTATGCATAGGCCGGGTTTGTGATCACCAACCCGCAATTGGCAACCGTGGTGATTAATCCAGTACCCATCAATTGTGGTGATGACTTAATTTAAATGATGAAGGTTTTACCCAGCAGTGGGACAGTCATAGTCACGAGAGACGCAAGGAGAAATTGCTGTCTATTTATCAAGCCAGAAAAATACTGACTAGTTGACATAATTAAAATATAGAACTAACAGTTTTTCATACGATGCCATTTATCTTGAATAATTTAACATACATACTCTTCTTCACGACACCCACGTAAAAGATGGTTCCCCGATGAATCACAACTTTACATTCATTACTCGTGTTTTCATAACACTTCATATATGTATATTATTTATTTACAGAAAGTGGACTGGCTGTGCCTATTAATTCATGTGGGAAGACGGAGCGCGACGACCGCGACGCTTCGTAGACGCCATTCTCGTCTGCAGGAAGAGTTTAGAAATTTAAATTGAATTCTCTTGGTCATTATATTATAGCCATAAGTACAGATTTACCGATAATAAAATAAGGTTATAACCGTAAAGTTAAGTTCAAATGGATCTTAATCTAGGTCTATTTCTCCTACCCTACCGGTACTCTTTGGAATAATTACTTTGATATACCAATACAAAGAGGTTTTATGCCAGTCCCTACGTTTCTGATTCAAATCTGAACTTATGTTAAAGCCCTTCAAATGTTTCTGAAACAGTTAACATTGTTTTTGATGGCATAGCAATAACTTTATTTATGACATTGGCTCCACAGTGTTCGACACTATAAGCCCGTGTGCCCATTAAAATAGCATAGATTTTCATTGAAATATAACGGGATGACTACTAGGAAGCTGGTGGTCTGTATTCTATTGCGGCTAAAGACTAAAATCGAATGCTAACCCCTTTTTTAATGTTTGAAGGAAACAATGTCAATCACTGGTTCCTGGAGAACACTGGTGGTACCCAACATACATTTTAAAATATTCGACAATTTCAATTTCAAGATCCAAAGAAAGTTACTAGTGAAATTATTTTAGTCTTCTCAATCTTATCTTACATACAATTTATGTATAAATGTTTGCCTATTGCCTATATTCTAACACATCATTACCTTAATCATCAGCTCATTTTTATGTCCCCACTGCTGGGACAGGAGCCTTCCCTATGGATGGGTAGGGAGAACGGGCCATAAACCACCACGCGGGCCCAGTGCGGAATGGTGGTTGTTAACGACTGCGATGCAGCCGGGACCAACGGCTCTACGTGTCTTGCGAAGCACGGAGGAGCTCGAGGTGATACATTTTTGGTCGCCCATCCGATAACCGGCCTTTGCGAAAGTTGCTTAACCTCAGCACTCGCAGACCGGGCGCGTTATCCACTGCGCAATCGAGCTCCTCTAATACCGTTACTAAACATAAAATATCTTAAATTTCTTACTAACTGAGGATTCTCTACGTGATTTCTTCGGCATGTTAGAGATTTATAATCTATCGTTCAATTACTTGTAAAGGTGTGCCTTATAGACAGAGCTGTGCATATGAATGTAGGGCTGTGAAAATATAAAAATATAATGAGTTCGCTTGATTAATTGGTTATGTTAGTTACAGAGGATGTTATGTCTAATCAACTGTGAGGTAAAAACTTACAATTTAAATATAATATTTAGTAGAGTCTAAATATAGGATAAAAAAAATATACGAATAGAATGCACTAATCGTCGGCTTCTTCCGTATTGTTTTTAACAATTTAGCATTGATATTCGTAAGCATATTTTTATCCAACTTGTGTTACTGGTTATTCTAGTCTTGTTGTTCTAGTCTACCTAAGATGGGGCAATAAAAACATACACTTGGCGCGCGCAAACTCTCCGAAATGTATTTGATGAATAACCGACAAGATAGTAAAACACTGTCGATGCTCTGACTGAAGTGTTGGGTATTAAAGAGTTTCCGTTGCACGAGCTTCTAAATCGTAACATAAAGGTAAAAACATGCTAATCATCATCGTTATCATCAGCTCATTTTCATGTCCCCACTGCTGGGGCACGAACGAGCCTTCCCTATAGATGAGTAGGGAGAACGGGTCATAAAGCACCACGCGGGTCCAGTGCGGATTAGTGTCAGGTCAGGTCATTCATAAAATCATTAAAATTGAAAATTGTTAGTTCCATTTCCGTACGTTGTGGCGTTGTATCAATATTCTTATATTATAATATTAGGGAAAATAAAATTTGCTGGTGATGGGGCAGCCCTAGCCGTGCGGCGTGCGTGTCATCCCACAAGCTCTCGGCAGCGCGGGGAGCGGCGTGCGCGCGACCGCAGCGACCTCGCGCGCATGCCGCCGCCACTTAATAAGGAGACTGCAGATGGTAAGCTTCAAACAAACGTGTTCGAGCAACGTACTCAAAGACAACCCTCACTGATACGTAATCTTGCTACTGCTGCGCTAGGACTGTTGTTGCTACTGTTCCAAGATCCGTGTCCGTGCAAGGGGTTATGTGTGCGTTGCTCGAGCGGTATGTATCAGCTTACCTTCTGGCTCTCCTTATTTTGTGCCGCGCCGCCGCCGCGCCGCGTCCCGGTACACCCGCTGCGGATGCTGGCTATCACTCACAAATTATTACCAGACAACCGACTACGTGATACAGGTCATACAGGTCGTGGGAGTGTGGATGTGAGTACAGCATGACAGGTTTACATAGAAATCAGCAGTGAACGTTTTGATTTGATAAATTATTTTTTAGAGTTTCATTGAATTTTAAAACAAACAGTAACACATGTGTTAGTCACAAAGATATTCAAATCAGAGTTCCGAGTGCGAGTTTTCGAAAGATCGAGTTGAAGGTAATTGCAATTCGTATGGAATCGGGGCTGTGCTATATTACATTATTGTTTTGGGTGTGATATCAGATCATACTTGTCCCAGGAAAACTGGGACAGTAAGGAGCCTGCAACAATACAAACAATCAGAATGGAGCATCGAGATATTCGAGACATACAACAAAAGGGAAAATTGCCAAAACCAAAACCGCATTCTATAGTTCCTCATTTCTGAGCAACTACTAACACACCACCCACCCACTAACACACCATGTTCTTTTCGGTCGGTAACGCTGTTTTGATTTGGTCAGCCCTGCTGTACACGACTTTAATGTCCCTACTAACCGACAGGTTACAAAGTAGGTGTTAGACAGCCTTGCGCAATCATAGCTCGCACAAGGGACCATCAACGTCAGGCCTTAACGCCAGATCAGAACGCGCGAAAGTGCATTCTTCATCCGGAACTCTAAAGACTAGTGTCTCAAGCGAGTTGGCCCGTGGACACGTATAGTTCACTACCTAATATCCTGATAGGTTTCCAGGGCTGTAAGCTCACTCACTTCTCGTTGCACTAAGAGTACAACTCGCAGTTTCCACTACTTGGGTCATCACCTCTAAAATTGACTACCAAATGTCCTCGGTGGTGGCGGAGTTGCAAGCTCTCTCACTTCTCAATACCCATCCAGGTACCTCGCCAGTTCTTGATTTGGTCAATTTAAAAAGAGGCAATCAAGTGGTTCCATGTTCAGCAGCGCGTGTGCCGCCGCGCGTCGCGTCGGACGGGCGCGGGCGGCGGCGCGGGCGGCGCGTGGCTGGGAACCGGCGGCGCGCGCGCGTTCTCACGGCCTCGCTGACCTGCGGCCTCACCCCCCGCCCCGCCCCGCACGCCGCCCGCCCGCGCTCTCAGCCCACCTCTAAAGCCGACCGCAGACCGTATCGGAGATTTCTACTCGAATAAAGCAGAGCACAGACCGATAGATAGTGTTTTTAACGATTAAAAATCTAACGGTGATTCAATAATAGGTTAAAATAAACCTCGATCCTTAAGTTGTACTCAGTGTCGTAGGTGCCCTAGTTAACGATCACCATCTTATCTAAGTCTGTTGCAAAAACAACAAGTTTTTCCTAAGCTCTCCCTTTCTCTATTAGTAAGGTAGCCAGTTCCTCAGTGGTTGAGGTTTCTGTGTAAAGTTCACTACCACATACGATCTCAACCTGAGAAAAGAAACAAAAGTTTTTCCGGTTTTGTGTGTGCCATCACAGGCTCATAATTCAGTTACTTGTTGTTGTGCCTAGAGTTATGGAAGTAGCATCATTTACTCAAGAGCATGCTTTACAGGTCGCTAGGTCTGCACTTAGCCTAACGCCAACACCGCCGCGCGTGTGTGCCGTGCGAGAGGCGGACGCTACTCACGGGCGAGTGCCATCACACGCTTCCTAATGCGGCTACTTGTTGCTGTGCTTAGTTATGAAAGCGGCATGACACTTTCGCATTTACATTATCGAGGCAAATATATAATATGTAGTCTGGTTGGACGAGGGTCATAATATGATTAATATTAACCCGAGGTTATAAAAGCAGTTGGAGGCAACACCGACTGATTTTTCGACGTTAGGTTATTGTAGAGACAGATATAGAGTTATAATAATAATTAATTCAAAAACTAACTAGTTTTAAAGTTATACAACTTTAAAACTATGACAAAGATATTAAAGCTTTTGATACCGTTTCTGTCCCCGTGCTTATGCGCAGGCTTGAGAGTATAGGACTAAGAGGCACATCGCTGCCATCTTTGAAAACTACCTTCACGAAAGGAAACAATTGGTGAAAATTAATAACATAAATAGCGACAAACAAATTGTTAGTTATGGTGTTCCGCAGGGATCTGTGTTGGGCCCGACGCTGTTTTTAGTTTACATAAACCAACTGTGTAAACTTCGGAACAGTGGGGGGAAGATATTTTGTTATGCGGATGACACAAACTGAAAAATTTAACTTTATATGTTTTACACCAGATTAAAGGTCACTGCAAGATAAAGGTTTGCTTGCTTTTTGATTTTTTTTATATTTCTCAATGTTATCTGTTGCCCTGGGACAGAGCTAGTCATCCCCAATACGAGTATTACATTACTTACTGGGGTGTCTCAATACTATTTAAAATGTAATTGAGAAATAAAGCTGTTTTTCAATTCGCCCATATCCCAACGGATCCTGAGGTAGAGTGCGTAGACACAGTCCGACACAGTCAGTTACAGTACCTACAAATATATGAATGACTTAAAAAATATAAGTAAAGTTGTGTATATTGGTAAAAGGAGCCTATACTCGTAGATATATACTTCAGTATACCGAGGTAAGTTAAATAAGTAAAAACGTTTGAGTATATCTTTACACACTTATTAAATGTCTTTTGTTCAATACAATTGTATTGCGTGGTTAGCTCCAAAACAAATAGATATTTTGTATCAGTTTACGTAACACACGTTTACGACAACACGTGTATGGCGCGTTCATACTTATCTAGATTTTATAGAGATATAGCACTGAGATACATATGTATAATCCTTTTCGTTTTATATAATACTAGCTTTTGCTCGCGGCTTAGCTCACGTGGGCTACACAACTTGTGATTGTTTATAATAAAGCCAAACTTATTAATGTAAGTATCTGTAAGGATAATCCAGAAACACTTCATAATTTCTAACCAGGTCTCATATACCCGAATATTTAACTTTTGAAATGACAGATTTCAATACTTCAATCTTTCCTACCCTATTTAACCTAAGGGAGATTTTTCGAAACAAGCTTAAACACGTCGTTTATTATTTTTATTGAGAAATCAAATAGATCGATTAAAATATTAATTTTTGTAGTAACTTTAAAAATAACGATTTTCCCAAAAAAAAAATTATTTTCCTTTTATACTCTTTTATAAGAAAATAAACAAAATTCCTGACAGGTCATTCTTTATTTCTTTCCAAAAAGTCAAATTCCAATTTTCATGTATTTTACTTCAAAACTAACGGACTTTCATACAAACTTTCACCCCTCTATGGGGGGTCAACCCTCTATGGTTTGATTGCCGTAAAATCCTTTCTTAGTGGCTGGTTACGTCACTCAATTAACCCACAGTCCAAATTTCATCTAATTATCTCCAGCGGTTCGGCTCGGCGATGATGAATCAGTCAGTCAGGACAAGTAATTATATGTATATAGATCATTGGTATAATCTATATTGTGAAAGAGACTTCAAAAACAACTTTTACACAACAGAACAGTGTAAGTCGAGTCGAAACTTTATGCGTCATTACGCATATTACTCTTAATGGCTTCCGACGTAATGACTTGTACTTTGATAAAACATTATAAATAAATTCATGCCCGCTGCAACAAAGATTGTTTTCATAGTCAACAGCTATCAACGGTGCAAGGCCCACTCGTTTTCTTTGTAATAACTCGGGAATTCTCATTTTTTAGAACGTTTAAAGCTGCGCACTGAAAGCTTTTGCGATCCTAAAAGAATGTTACGAAGTTTCCCACGAGAGAAGTGTGTATTATCCAGATAATGGCTACAAGGCAGCCGGGGTTTACTTTTTGTACCTCATATTTCAACATAATTTCTCCAGACCTTGAAAAAAACACTTCAAATAAGTCACGAGGTTTCAAAGAAAAAATGAGCGGGAAATTGTTAGTGCCGCGCGTAATATGTAGAGTGCGGTTATTACTAGGCACAACTATTGGTGCGTCTTTAATTTTGTCAGCATCATTTACCACATTGGTCTAAGGAAGCTACATATATTAGTTACAAAACTATTTTAATTGGCAACACAATCACTACAAATCGAAACTATATAAATCAATAAGTAAAAATTAAACATTTAAAATATGTTTAAAATTAGCTAACATCAAGTTTAATAGTGAATAATCGTATAATTGCATGCATCTTATAATATATTCATCCCAAAATGTAATTAGGTATACAACGTGTAACAGAAAGGTGTGGTCAAAATTAAAAGATCCAAAGTGTATCCGATCTAGATCTTGTATGCATAGTCACTTAGACGTTATTACTAACTTTACAAATTAAAATGCAATTGTTCATTTAATATTTTTATATTAGTGACGTCATATCAAAACAAACAATTCCCATCACTAGTGTGAACTTTGTGTACTCACAATAATAATCACTCCTAACTTGCCTATGCGCGCCTGGTACACTGAGCGCAGAATAGTTAGAAACATAGCAACGCACCGTCTGGTTCACTCGGCATACGACGACGGAGACGGCGAGAACCAACAGCCGCTTGGCGGCTTGAACAATGCAAAACTTAACCAATACACGCTTCTCAATGAATTAAAAAGTTCAAAAACACTAAAACTTTTATTACATTTTGTTATTTAAAATAATTCACTGAGACACACCGCAGGTTTTAATTTACATAGTGCGAAAGGCAATAGGTTCTGATTACAAATAAAAATGTTTATTTTTAATCTCAGGCTGATTTCGATTCAAACTATTTTAGTCAAAGTTACTAGGACAACAGAGTCGTTAGAAAATAACAACGGAAGTTGTTTACGACTCGTTAACTTTGCTTTTTTGTAAAAGAGTTTCACTTTTCTCATTCAGTCAGTTTATGGTGGTTTGTCAAATCAATGTTAATGTCAGTCACATTACATAATAATTATTATTTTGAAGAATTGCTATTTATTTGCTTTGTTATTTTATTATAAAATGCGAGTGTGAGATGCAAGGGCAGATGAAGGAATGCATAGTTGCCGCTTTTCGCACTGTGTAAATGTAAAGTTTGATGCCGTGTGTGTCTCAGTGAAATATTTAAATGTTACAAAGTGAAATGAAAATTTTAGTGTTATTGCTAACTATTAACTTTTTGCATTGACAACCATAAATTGGTGAAGTTTTGCGTGGTCAAAGCCGCCGAGCGGCCGTCTGTTCTCGCCGTCTGTCGTACGCCGAGCAAGCCGGGCGGTGCGGTGCTCATAAGTTCCTAACTATTCTGCGCTCTGAGTACTAGGCGCGCATAGGCAAGTAGGATTGTAAGTACACAGAGGTCACTGACCCACTAGTGATAGGGGACTTGTTTATTATGATATGACGTTACTAATAAAATATTAAATAAAAATTGCATGGCAAATTAAAGTTAATAATTATGTCTAAGTGACTCTGCATACAAGATCTAGATCGGATACACTTTGGATCTTTTCATTTTGACCACACCTTTCTGTTACACGTTGTATATATATATATATATATATATATATACACTAGTACTACAGTATATTTCAGAATTTTATGGTTTCATCATCTCATCCTCATCATCAGTTCGTTTTATGTCCCCACTGCTGGGGCACGAGCCATAGGGAGAACGGGCATTGTTATTTTTTTACATACAATTTGAAGGTTATATTAAATCACATTGAGTTTGCAACTCGCACTAAACTCATTACATGACGAACCTGTGGAGTACAAAGAGCCTTGCCGCTATCAAATTAAGAAAACGTTTTATTTCCACTGAAAACACCATCATTAACATTTAATTGCTTTTAAATAATTTGTGTTGCGAATGCCTACCATAAACGAGAAGGCATACAAGCGAGATCATTGTACATTTTTTTACATCCACTTACTTACTCTTTTCAGTATTTTATAAGTAAACTTATTATTATTTAATTAGTTCATTTATTAATTAAAAATAAATTCAATCGTCTATTATGTATGTTACATTAAAGTTTAACTTTAAGTGTACTTGTTTCTTTAATTAAGCCCAATTTTTTGATTACCTTGCTTGGAGAGACTTAAGAAAAGCAAGTGCTTTGGTTGAATTAAGATTCAAAACTCTTTTTCGTGTTGTTACGGAGTAAATACTCCTTTTTAAATATATACTTTTCATTTAGAGCATGTGATACCGACCTATGTCTCAAAATTGTATGATCACCTGCAAAAATGTATACAGTAGGTACCTGCGATAAAGGTTATTCTTAGAGAAGAACAAAAATAAAGAATAGAGTAGGAATTCTATTCTATGTTTTTGTTCTTCTCTTCTTTGTTTTACTTTTTTCTCTCTTTTCTTGTCATAAAACATACCAATTATCAGCAAGGACGGTGACAAGATAAGAGGGAGAATATTAAAACAAAAGATGGTTGACTATTAGAAAAATAGAAAAATAAAAAAAGCATATTTAAAAAAAGGAGCATTTACTCCTTAACGCGTGTGTTATCAATATTCATCAATTTTCTTGTCACCCATGAACCCGGTTACACTATTAAGGCCACCAAAAGCCAACAGCAAACTCTCTCAAAAAAGTTTGACTTTTAATTAATTTTTCATTTTTTTAACGAATGCCAGTTTCAAAAGAAATTACCATCGCAATAGAATTAAAAGCAATTGTTTTCAATGAAACATCTTGTACAGCTTTAAGTTGAATGCGAATCTACATTCCACTGTGTGCTCATCCAGCGCAGTCGGCGGCGAACCCGATCACGTAGCGCGCAACACTCAGATGCAATCTGTTTGCTTTATGCGCCTACGAGCGGCCGCCTTTAGCGGTCGCCTTGATTGTGCCATTATATAAAACGTACGCCAGTCGGCCTCGTACGAATAAAGATTTCACAGACAGAGCTGTTTTATTTGCGACAAAGTAGATAGTATTATCTCCTATAGAATTATATATCTGTGTCTTACAAGACAATATAGTATCAAACATAAACACTCGAATGCAAGTTTTAATCACACAACACAGATGATCGTGTTTCACACTGTGACATTTTTGTCTTTCGTTAGCAGCGGCAAGCTGAACTTGTTTTGTAAGTTATTAAATAAAGAAAATTCATGGCGGCACATTTACATAAAGGATGGCCTACGTTTGTGTCAACGAAAGACGTAAAGAACAATAACTCGACACAAATGAGCGGTAAGCGAGGCACGTACGCCGCGTCTTCATATGCATCTTGGGACGCCATATCTCAGTTAATTTACTCAAGATGTATAATAACGAACAAACATATCTCGCGTGGGTCCCGCTTTAAAGATCCCTTGTTGTAATATTATCGTGCTCACCCATAAGTTTGTGAAGCTTTTTATGTGGGTGGGTGGAGGTCACGTGGCGAGCTCGTGCGAGGTCACAAAATAAACAAAAGAACATCGCCCAACACGAAATTAAGCGAGACGAGCCCGCAAAAACATGCTACCTGCGCATCGTCATTTTAGAACCTTATTATAAAGATGCCGCCTCCCCGGTGCATCTAAACAAAATGACGACGCACCCGCCGAGAAAGGGACAAACTGCAGCAACCTTTGGGGATAGACAGAAACGCTCGCCTCCGACTAACGCAAGGGTTATGTCAAAAGATTTAAAAGCGGTCGGTAGCCAAACAAGTTATTCAAATTTGGTGGTCGGGATTCTGTGGATCACCTACACTGGAACCAACTGGGAATTAAAGTGTCTGTACGCCTATTATTTGTCTTTGAAAGAGAATAATAATTCAGAATGTAGTCTCAGTTTGAACATTTTATTTTCTGACCGCATGTAACATGTTATTGTGGCGGGTGGCCAATAAAGTAATCATCGAGATGGCCTAGCCAATTACGCCGCTGCCGACTCATTCGTTGGCGATCGAAAATTAAAATTTAATTGATGGCGCACCGCGGCCCATAACTCGCGGCGCGCGCCCGGCGCCCGGTGGCTTCCACCATTTATGCAAAATAGATTGTAATTCAATTTTCGCTTTTAAACACGCCAAATGCTTTATACGAGTACGTCGATATAGCACCATAACTTCGCTTCCACAAAGCTTATTTTAGTAATAACTCTCACATTTGCGACGTTTGAATTATTTAACTTTACGAATTTATCGGTTTGTTTTCACGATTGTCATAATAAGTTTAGTATAATGGCCATTTGTAAATTACTTTTAGTGTCATTATAACTTTCTCTTCCCATAACTTTTTTTTTTTTTGAGAGAGTTTGCTGATTGCCGCTGCGGCATTTTCAGCTTCACCGGGCTTTTTTGGGGGCGGCGAGGAACGTAAAGGGTCCCTCAAGCCGTGTGAAACGAATCACCTTCAGAGGTTATCTAGAGGGAACGGCATCGCGCACAAGTGCGCGTCCCCGTGCCCTACTAGATTCTCCGAAGGGTTCGGATCGGATCGGATCGGATTCCCATACCTACTAATGAAGCTACTATACAATTCATTTTGACGTCTGTTAACTTAAAATAATATAACATGGACATTTTCTTTGGTGAAGCAATTTAAAAGGATCCCCACATAACGACAGGCTAAGTGGCTGGAATCGTGCATCCTCTATAAGGATACGCAAATACGAGACGAGCCATTTTCGCGACAATGATTGACTTTTAAATGGGCTTTAACATCGGCAGATCGGCAAATCTCAAGTGGGTTTGGCTCATTCGGTGCGGATTGAAGTCACGTAAACCGGGATCGTTTCAATTACTCATATGGGGGTATGGAAAAACATGCGATATGTCGCCTTTTTTACCGAAAACTTCCAGTTGCACAAAGGCGCTCCGTGGTGAAGGCAATTTGTTTTGGACTTGCGGCGCTACGTGGAATGGGTCGGTGCGGCGCGGCATGCGCGCGAGTCATTACGCATACCGATGAGTCCGAACTTCTAGCGGAGTCTAGCGTATAGGCAAAATATAAAGCCAAATTTTTCCTCTGCCCTCAACCATTGAAGTGGTTTTTGATTGGAATAAATTTTACACCAAAAATTAAGAGTGCCGTACCAAATTACTTTTTAGCATTGAATACATTGTGATGAATAATATACTTTTTTGTTTTGCTTGTTCTTAATACATTTCTTTACAGGACAGTTACAATCATCCTCATTCAACACGTACAAGAGAAGTCTTGTCAAGTTCATTAAACCTCCTTGCCGTAGCCGTCCTGTAATCAATTTCGAATCAGAAACCGAAAACCTCACGTGCAGTAATGGCCATTCATTAATTACATTTTCGAACCCCAAGTGACTGGTATGATCCAAAAGTATGATTAAATTGTGTACAATTTACTCTCATTGGCCATCGAGATTATTTAATACCAGCCTCATGAGGTGAAAAATAAGAATCGAGTGAGCATTTTCAAAAATCGATTAAGGAGGACATGATTAAGTAGCCGGGCTCTTGTGCCGTTTTATGTGTCGCCCGCGATTGTGCTGGCGAGGCTTTCAGTTAAAATGTTTGTATATGCGCCAATAAAGAAATCCGCCGGTAAATGATGGCGTTACGGGGTATCTTTTTGTTGGTCACCATGACGCTTTAATTATTGCAATTCAGGTGTGCTGGCTGCCGGTCGCGTTTAATGCGACGACACATTGCGCGCAATATATATGCAAAGACGCGCACTGTATACTTGTTTTTTTTTTTATATAAAAAAGCACGAATACTTCTGCACACCTGTTTTTTATTTATGTAATGCAATTTTTTTACAAGATCTTGTACCGCACTCAGTGACTGGCTAGGTTAATAGATTATTTACGTGTCTTTAAAAAATCTATAACAGTAGTGTTTCAATGCCAAGATTGTCATCTTGAACTTTTAAATGCTTTTAATATCACTACTCATGTTGTACGTAGTGTAAAATTTAAAGCTAAATTTAGGTCCTCCTAATATTTTTGTTTTTGTGTCGTCTTGGTCTATATTTTGCTTTTGTTTTTATTTCTGCGTGTGAAGACAATATATTGTATTTTTTTCATCGTTCTAAAAAAAATGTTATTATAATTATAATAAAACTATAATCAAACAGAAAATATATTTATCAATTAACTACAAGACAAGATTACGATCATTTGTCACAGGTATTCAATCAGAGCATAACCATACCGTTATGGCTTTATATGAACGGAGGGGAAGTGATAATAAACGAGGATCGATTTGAAATCGACACGCCCACAGGCGAGATTTAATTACAAAATCAATAATCGAATTGCTGCGAGTTAATTGATTGTCTTCCAATGATCCCGTTATCGATGTGCGTGCATCGGTGACTGAGAATAAATGCCATGTTGCGAATAAACCAAATAAACGATGGTATTGAACACGCGCGGCTGGTACGTTGGGGTAGATCAAGAATCGATACTATCGCTTATTTGTATTTCATGTTTAGTTATACTATGGTTCATTAATACCTTTGTCTGCATAAGGGCAGTTTCTTGCAAAAACAGATTCTCACCAGGGCAGTGTACAAGTAAGCAGTTTATGAAAAAAAAAGGAAAAGTTAAAAATATTTTATTTATTACCTACTTATTATGTTGTCTCTATATGGGTTTTTATTAATTTACGCAATTTTTTTTTGCGAATAGATTTTAAATCGTTGAAGTGTGGAAAACAGTTTCCAGTTGCGCGACTTGAACCCGCACACTATGCCAAACATTGTGCACTTCTATCAAAAAAAATTATTTTCATATTTTTTATAGCTTTATAGCTTCGTATAAAGTAAGTTTCTTGGTGATTTTTTATGTCTTATGGGTAATCTCTTAACCGTTATCTGAAAAAAAAAGCAAGATCCTAATATCTTTTTTTGCTGCTAAACAGCAATTTGACATTGCTGTATTCTGGTTTTACTAGATTCAGTGCATATACGAGACATAGAACTACTTATAGAATTAAAGCCTTCAGGTTTCCGATTTAAGGATTGTTCAGGCTTTTGCAATTGACATTTTGCTTTAGTATCTTTAATAGTAACTTATTTCTTTTCATAAACACGATCCTTACTGTTTCGAGGTTATTACTGTGCAGTTACATAAACAAAAACGCCTTTTCATTGCGTGTACAACTTCAGGCACAATATATCTAACACGTTTTTGATCAACTCATATCTTTAATAGAACGCAATAAGGTTCACGTTGCTTTGTGTTTTGTTGCGATATTCGTTTGCAGTCATTAAAATCACATCAGTGTTCAATAAATTATTTTATTAAATGTCGATTCACACCTTTGCCCCTGGTAGAGCGTGTCTAATCGGCGGGGACCTTGGCTTTTATGAGGTTACGTTGTTACTTCTTTGTGGTTTCATACTTGGTAGAAACCAATTTTACGTGGGTAAAAAAATTCTGTATTGTGCAAAAGACTTTGTACTACATGTAATGTACTTTATGTAAGAGTCGAAATAATAGACCTCGTTTTCAAGTTTTTACACATTGAAATGGAATGCTTTATATAGATTTACATACGTTAATTTTACACACTTATACTTTTTAAGTTAGGCAAGTTACTCTGCTCTGCTTGGTGTCAAGTAAAAGCAGAGTCCAGTCGCAAGGACAGCTAGTAGAGCTAGGCTTCTCCTTCCTTCTTCCAGCTTCACTAGCCGTCCCCACCGTGCTTACCCGCAAGTGGCTTCTTTCCACCTTGTTTAAAGGACCACATTTAAGAGGAAATACATGAGCTGTGAAGGAATTCCATTTTTTGTTTTTTTTTCGGAGAGTGCTTACTGGTTGCCTCAAACGGCATTTTCAGCTTCACCGAAACTTAAAGGGTTCCTCAAGCCGTGTGAAACGAATCACCTTCGGAAGTTTTCTAGAGGGAACGGCATCACGCACTAGTGCGTGTCCCCGTGCCCTACTGGATTCTCCGAAGGGTTCGGATTGGATCAGCCATTTTTTGGTGTTGCGACAAAGATAGATATTTATTTAATACTAGTTGTTGCCCGCGACTTCGTTCGCGAAGACTACAGTAAAAAAAAAGTATCCTATATGCTGGTCTGGGTCATGGTCTGTATATGAAGAAAGTTTCATTAAAATCCATTTAGTAGTTTTTACGTGAAAGAGCAACAAACATCCATCCATACTTACAAACTTTCGCGTTTATAATATTAGTAGGATATATATAATTCATTTTATTCTGCGACGTTTGGAACTCTTTGCTGTGTCCGTTCCATGTTGACAGAGGGAATAAGGTGTTGGATGGGGTCGGTCGTCACAAAAAAAAATTACATGCATGTCTACGCCGTCAATTATTTTGATTTAAGTGCGTTCTGTTTTATGCATTCAAAATGTGGGCACTTGTAAAATAACAACAAAATACAATACAATTTTATATATTAACATTCATGATCAATGATCATGATCATTTTCGTCCAAGTGAACTTGTTGCAAGCAGTCGACTTATCTGTTCAGCCTTTAAATTATTAAATTAAAATTATAAAATTGTGACGAGCCCTGGTGCTTCGCCCCATTGCGTCGAGATTTCATCGTCGCGATACCGGAGCCCTGACAGTGAGTAAAACGTTCGAAAAACATTCGCAAATAGTTTCTGCCAGGCTGGGGTTTGAACTCGGTTTCTTGAGCGAGAGCCGATGCCTTGAGCCAATGATCCACGAACGCATGGCACACTGCGGTTGAAATTAGCTAGCTGCATACTGTTACTAGTGCCATCAACACTTCACTACTAGCACTACAAGTGGACTGCTATTGTGCTTTACTATTCGAACTACAAAACATACAATGAGCTTGCAGCGAATGCCGCCACCTGCTACATTGACGAGCGAGAGCGGACGCGGCAGCGGGTCAACACCAAAGTTAAGCACTTTCGTTGACTTCGATGACTCGTTTATTTATACTAACACCAGAAAGCGAAAGGAGCATGGCGAAGTGGAATAATATAAAAATGATCTTGAGAATTTTCGTACAGACATAATGGCGTTCTTAAAAGATTTTGCATAAAACCAAAATGAAAATTTATCGTTTATAAAAGTAGAAATAACTGAAATAAAGAATGAAATCAAAACTATAAAATCAATTACAGAAAATTTTACTCAACAACTAAAACTGATCAATAATGACAGAAAATATAAAGTCTTTATAACCAGTGGTCGGCGTAGGTAGTGGCGTGGCGTGGACATACTCTCTCATCTCAAAATCCTGGGATTGTAAAAATCACCTTTAATCAAATATTGCCTATATTTAATTTATGTAAATTAAATGTGCGCACCCTAAAAATGACACCATTTTTTAACTATACATACTCATAAAATGTTTTTGTTTTTTGTTTATATAATTAGTAACAACTACCGCCATTAACACCCGATCAAAATAATTTTTAAAACAGTTATATCACAAACAGTTATATCTTGAAATAGGCAAGTTGGCTCCCGAAATAAATAAAATAAATCATTATTCAGCTCTCGATTATGAAAAACTTTACAAAAGTACATCGGAAACAATAACCAATGATGACTACGACTACTTCAACCTGGAAAAAACTATACTTAAAAGAAAACATAGAAAGTTCGAAGATAAAGAAAATTAAAATACGCAATCCTCCACAGAAAGACTTTTAATGCGATGCGAACCTAAAGAAAATCCAGATAATGACGACTCGAAGAGATCTTTTAAAAAAGAACAAAACAAAGTTCAAAAGTTGATTAAGACATATAAGGAAGATTACTACCATAAATTATTTTACGACACATACAATCAGCCTAAAAAATGTGGGAACTAATTATATTATACCATGGCAGTAAATAAAACCAAAAACAGCCCTGTTCCCCCGAATTTGAGATCTGATTCCGGACTGATTACCGACGGTACTGTAATTTGTAATCTGTTCAATTTCTTCTTTTAGTTTTCGTTTTACTAGCCAGTAAAACGAATAATAAACTTGTTATATAGGTAACCCGGTGCTAAACATTCTAAAATTAAAACGATTTTGAGCGTGTTGAATTCATTCAATTACTTTTGTTTCGTCATTATTTTAAACTCATCAATGAAATTCAATTGAAGCAATTACTTATGGTAAGTGAAACGATATAAGTAAAAGAAACAGAGACATTGTACCTTTCTGAATAAGGGAACGCGCATACATAGTTTAATAGCGAACATTTATTCAATAAATCATATAAGAAATAGTAGCTATCTCGTGAGGCATCACAAAAAGTCATGTAAAACTTAATGAACCGCAATTACATGGTCATTACAACTGCGTTATCATCCAGTTAATTAGCAGTTAATACGACGGAGATGGAACCTGTCCTGGAACGCAGGCAGGGAAAGCATTAAAGCTCTTATTTTAATGCTGTTAAAATTGAAAATTGCTCAAATTTTATTGTAGCTTCACAGACAGTTTTTTAGCTAAGCATACAACTATGTAGTAAGTACTGGTGTTATCACAATTATTGGTTTTTTAGAATACGTATTATTGATTGCATTTAACAATAAATAAATTGTATGTTGCTTAAATATCAAAAAATATGAATTCAGCTTAAGGATTCGGAGTTTTTCTATGCTAACATTATAATTTATATTTTTTCGTAACGTATTCATGGAAATACATTACTTTGAAATGGAAATTAACATGAACTGTTAAGTAGTTACGCTAAGAAATTGTAAATGTGACCAATTTTAATGTGCATTATATTATAAAACTTACATCTTTGAATCCACGCAGTAGCGTGATCTTAAAAACATTTTAAAAAGAACAGTACTCATGTCACCATGTTTTACAGTTTTTTAAGATAAGTGATAAAGTGTCCTCAAATTGAAATGCGGAGATGGTAACCCTAATGTTCGCCAGCACCCGATATGATCTCTAGCGAGCACTAGCTCTAATTCACGCAAACCATTTTAGATTCGTTATCTCCATAATTGAAAACTTCATTTCATATAGGTATTATAATATTTTGCATCAACGCAGCTTACACGTGCCGCAAACCATTTTCGCATTAGATAATTACTTTCTATACTTAGAAAATCATTAAAACTTTTACTTACCTGTTACTTACCTTTTACTAACCTGTCTGACTGTCGTAGTAAGAAAATGTACAAAAACCCTTAGGTAAAAGTCAAAAGATGGCCTGCCCATCTCCTGCTTTAGATTATTATAACGATTTAGAACCGCCTCTGCGGTCTAGTGGTTAAGACCACCGGTTTAGACCCAGGTTGGTGGTAGGTCTTATTTGTCCGCCTAGCTAGCTACCGCTATCTTATCTGAATATGTCGCCATAACATCATTGTTTGTAGTAATGTTGTGTTTCGGCAGCTAGAGATAAGATAGCCAGTGCCTCAGTAGTTGAGGATCCCATGTGAAGTGCGCTTCCATCATTGGCCTTTGTAATCACTCAACATCAGGTGAGATAAAAGCACACAGTGCTGTTACCCGTAAGATATAAAAAAAACAGTATATATAACCTCTCTTTTATATGTTGTATATAATGTATTACTACTCTAGCTATCTTGAAATAAAACATTGTCTTGAATATACAGACCTAATTTATAGATTGAACCTATTCATTAGAATTTGATTAAAAGGATGGAAGCAAAGATTTTATATTATTATTATTATCATCTGAAGAGTCATTCGATATATAATTTGACGTTGACTGTACCTAAATTTAAAATTCAGAGTGTTTGGTCGCGTTTTTATCATTGACTTTAACAGAACATGTGTAAGTTTAAGTGTTCAATTAATGCTTGCGGTATTTACATACGGGCACATTCGAAACCTTTCCTTGAATTTCTTACAAAGAAGTCATTATTGTCATTACGTTGGTTTATTTGAGTAATAAAACTTTGTGTTTCCAATTTAAAAGCTCTTGTTGATTGCCTTTATTGTATGTAAGGCTGCCTTCATAGGCACCTTGTGCAAAACAGAAACAGAATAATTTCCAACGCCAACTAAGGAAGTAATAAGGTCTAATTCAATTACACTATGACATTCGTTTTCAAGATTTAAATCTGTAAAGTTAATTTGTCGCACTATATATGCCAAACATTATGCTCGAGAACATCCTTTTTTTTATACGTAACTCGACAAATGACTCCACTCCACCTGATGTTAAGTGGAAATGGAGTCCAGACGCAAGGACAACTGGTGCAGCGTGAAAACAACGCAGCATCAGTCACCCTCACCCTGCCGACCCACAAGGCCTCTTCACGCCTCGTTTGAAGGACCCCATGTCATAGGAAGTAGGGAAAACGTGTGCTGGTAGACTATTCCATCTTTTAGAAGTGTGACAAAGAAATGAGTCACCAAATTTCGTGTACCAAAACTATACAATAATATCATTGGCACCTACCACTGACTATTAAATGTGTTATAATACCTATCTGACATATATAGTAGTTGTAGGTAAAGCAAAGAGGCATAGCATGTACATCATAGTAGGTAGGTAATAATCAGCATTCTTCATTTGATATAGATTTTTTTTGATAAAAAATTTCATGTCAATTGGTAGTCCACCATTATTTAACTTTAATTATCAAGTAATACCATAAATTGTGTTTTATTGCAATAACTTGAGTTCCGCAATGCTATATTAATGCCAGTTTTAGTTAATAATGTAGAATATATAGTGATGGTATATATTTTTTTCAAACAATAAGCTCGAAGGCTTTTGCTAAGGTTTACGTAAAAATAACATATAATAGTTATCAGTAGCATAAAACAATAAGAATGAGAGAAACGTGTGATAGTCAAGATCAGTCATGTGAAACTTTCTCTATACAAAAATCTAATCTAGTCTAAAGCTAATCCATAGCTCAGAAGGCATATTTATAAGCCGTTAGTTCAAGAAGCTTTGACCATATTGCTCAATCACGCTTATAAAGACACTACCTTGCTCCTAATAAACGAATAAAACACCGCTACGTAATGGAACTGGTCAAAAAAACAGCTGTAAACGTCTTTATCATATGAGAGCAGCATATGTAATTCTTTAAGTGTTCAATTAATGCTCGCCGTATTTACATAAAGCTACATTCGGTGTCCATTTACTCGCATTTCTCGTAATTAAAGCGGCCATTTATGTCGCTCGGTCCGCGCTGACTCGACTGACTTAAGATAATAATATGAAATTATAGTGTCACTGCGCTTATTTCATTACCGGCATTAAAGAAGCGACGCGCGACGCGACGTGCGACGCGACGTTGTGATAAAGTCAAATGCAGCATTTAACTAATTTTTTACTTAGGAGTTTGGTTCTAAATTATTTTAGGTGTGAAGCACATTGCTCTTTAAGAAGGATGGACACCTATTAATATGTGAGAGAGTAATTGTATCTTAAATCTCAAAGCATTATCGCAAATACGCTTTGCTTCCCTAATGTGAATAACATTGGTAACGACAACATATTGAAATAAAAAGCTTTTAGCGAAGTAACTCGTGTTTAATTTTACATATACTTTTTTGTGTTGAAAAGTCTACTATAGAAAGTTTTAAAAATTGTCTAATAACTTACTAGATTGTGTACACACGACGGCAGATCAACCTACCCAAAACTGTCAGATTTCTACAATAAATTTTAAACTTTATTGTTTGGTTATAAGGATCAATATTCTTTGGAGAAATTAGACAGGGCAGGTTTGGGTAGGTTGATCTGCCGCCGTGTGTATGCATACTTATCATAGTAAGTTTTGGCTTATTTGTCTGAAAAAAAATAATTTTAAAGTTAGAGATACTGAAATGTAAAAAGGTTGTTAATACCATCCTATCTTTATTCTTTTTTTTAAATTATGTTTTTAACTTCGTTCTTTAGTTTACTTTTTTTCTTAGAAAGTCGCATCATGTTTACGTTGGTTTGCCACAATGCAGGCTCGTCCTGTGTG
This sequence comes from Eudonia truncicolella, assembly GCA_949315975.1. NCBI lineage: Eukaryota > Metazoa > Arthropoda > Insecta > Lepidoptera > Crambidae > Eudonia > Eudonia truncicolella. The sequence goes on along the minus strand of OX438835.1, from coordinate 12,520,030 downwards.
AAAACCACTGGCAACTTTATTCTTTTGGCATACTCTTGTTTTCTTGTAAACCCATTATTACACGCGGGCCCAGTGCGGATTAGTGGTTATTAACGACTGCTAATGCAGCCCGGAACAACGGCTTTACATGCCTTCCGAAGCACGGAGGAGCTCGAGATGATAAAGTTTTAGTCACCCATCCGATGACCGGAATGCGAAAGTTGCTTAACCTCAGCACTCGCAGACCGGGCGCGTTAACCACTGCGCCATCGAGCTCCTCATTTTTACGTATTATACAATATTTGAAATAAGTAATGTTTCATTAAGATCATCAAGCATGTCTAATGAACCTTTATGACATTTAGCAGCCAAAAGAAAAAATATCCTTTTAAATAAATCACGAACTTTCTAAAGAAATCTATGAACTAAAGAAAGATTATTAAGTATTAAAGCATATTCTGCCATTAAATTAGAAACTTTTGTATCTACAACGCTTAATGATCATGAACAAGAACCTAAGTGTTTCTATATATTCCGTAGGAAAATAAAAGTGATATCCTTTGCATTGCTTACAGGATCATGACCAGTCTTAACTTCTAATATAAGGTAGCTACTCAAAGACAGGATATCGTTTTAAACGAATGCAGGCCTTATCTTACTTGCATTGCTTATTGTGGCACACACACACACACACACACACAGTTTCTATAGTCATTCTTCGTTGTCAATTACACTAGAAAACAAATGAATAGTAAAAATCACGTCACGTCTTTTAAAATTACCAGCCGAATTAATGACCGGCCATGATTGTTGAGCTACACCTTCATAATAGATGGTTGCACTTAATAATAAACCTTCACGCAAATTAAGAGCTAATGTCAATTTAGAAGGTTCAGACGAGGAACAACTGTTAATTACTGAAGTAATTACTTTTCGAAATTATGTTATTAAGCTTAATGAACTGACTATACATGCCGGCTGCACAAAACGAATGGACCAGAATGTTTTGCTTTGCCAACTTAGATTAAGAAAGCTGTGGAGCCAGGTGTTACGTGTGGCAAAAATTATTTTGACATTAAAGTAAAATATACTCGTGCCTATTAGGGATTCCTATCCTGTGAACGATGGGTCATTCAAACATCGATCACATATTATTACTTTAATTTGCGATAGTAATATCTGCTTAAATACATAAAGTAAGTAAAAGTACAAAAATATAATTGCATTCACAGGGGTTAGGTTCTTAATAACTAAGCATTAGCATTCCTAAGTTACTTAATCCATCTCGTAGTAGTCAATTAAATTAATTGTCTGGAATGTGTAGAGACAGCGCGGCTGCCTTTATTAATTTCTTCCAATGTTTCATACAACAATTATTACAAATGAAAATGCAGCGTCTCGTAAAGAGGCATAACAGATTGAAAGCTAGATGAATCGCGCTTGCCGCCAAGGGCAGTATTAACATAGATCGGGCTGCGACAAACTAAGCAAAACCTGAACGCGAATGCCATTAAGGCACTACGGTGTGCCAGACAATGTATATTTCAATGTGCAAATACAAAACACGAATTAATGCCTATCCAGCCAATTTGAAAGCTAAGTTTTGCAAATGTTGTATGGTGTTAACTTTTCTAAAGACGGTTTGCTGTTGACCTATTATGGTTTTTACAGGGTCATTAGACTTGTTTGGGAGCGGCGGCGGCGATAAACTTAAAGGGTTCTTCAAAAGCCTCAAGCACTACGCAAGTGTGTCTCTATTCCCGATTCCCGAGGGGCTTGGATCGGAACGGTATATAGTATTCGCGTGATGTTTATAAAAAATAGAAAGATTCATATGTGTCTACATTAGATGTCTATATAATCAATGCCTAGCACATGTTTCAACGACGCTGCATCGCAGTTATACGTAAAACTATTTAGAAGTATCATTATACTGTAGTAATAAAATTAAAAACCTAAAACCTAAGCCTCCTTCTCGACTTTTGTTCCCGACGCTATTGTCCGGGTGTTTTTAACTAAACCAAACCTCAAAGTCAATTGTTTTCTCTGTCCAAGCTCGCGGGGCTGAGCGGCGGGAGATTTACCGGCCTTCGTAAATAATCGAGAACATGCTAAGGGCCAAGGGCGATTACGTCGGCCCGAACTAATGATGCTCCCTATTGTAACGATCGCAAATCACAGCCGATGCTGGCAACGGATGCGTGCCTAAACTTTTCTTTGGTATAGAACTTAAACTCCTTTAAAGAAAGTATGTGCGCTTGTAATCCGATCTAGCTAGGGTCAGTTATTTTGTCGGGCGTTGCAACACAAAATAACGGTAATCGTAAACGAGCGACAATATATTGATTAAGACAACATCGAAATGTAGAGCTGTTTTAAACGCTGTTGTAACTTCTTCTAAAGTTATAAAATTATATTTTAATGTACACACGCCTGCATAGCAACCTGCCCAAAACTGTCAAATTTCTTCAATACATTGTCAACCTTAAACATAAAGTTCAAAGTCTATTGAGGAAATTTGACAGTTTGTGGTAGATTGATGTGCAGGCGTCTGTACCTACATTATGACTGCACTAATAAAACTAATTTTAAAAGTATCTAACATTTTGTGACACTTAATTGATACGAGAGGAGTATTAATATTGTTGTAGTTTCAATTTTCTCATTAAAATATATTGCGACTCAAATTCTAACTAGAAAGACTACACGAAATAAGTTTCATTCAAGTTTTAAATAGTTAACGATGTTATTTCTCTGAGTTAACGATAGAAGTGGTGTTAGTATTTTTACATGATTTTTTTAATGCATAGTTCTGTTAACCCCACCCAGAAAGCTATTTAAAACGCATATGTTAAGTTAAGTTAGGGTTTGAACCACAATTTCTTGCATTCAACCTAAGCATACGTTCGGCTACCGACGCTTAGGCGGATGTGTTTGTGATCTTTAAAGAAAAATAAATTATTTTATTCGGGACTTACCTTTATTATATTATATACCTTTTTTTTTTTATTTGAAGATTACCGAGTAGCGCCGGCTGCGGTCACGGGCTAACCAAGCGTAATTGTTATTTGAAAAATCAATTAAGTGAGGGGTAACCGTCCAGAACTCCGCACATTACGGTACTGTATTCTTTCATTGTTTATTGTGATATTTTGTTATGGGTGGTGATTTTGTGTTAAGATTGACACCTCAATGATTAAAATCTTTTTTTTATACTGCATATAAATTTTCTACTTCCTAGTAATAGTTAAGCTTTACACTTTGAAGACAAAACATTATACTCGTAGTCGTGATAGCATTATTTGCTAACAAATCTTATTGTAAGAAAAATATAATATAATCCGTATTTATCCACCTCTGTCTGGTGGTAAGTCTCCAATTCAGAGGTCCTGTGTTAAACTTCCAGCGGTGGTATGTTCTGTACAGTCACGAATATTAACATGTATATACTTTTAAGTAGTTTTGATTCTTATTCCATTGCATTAAGAGTTACATTGTTTATATGATAATGCTCGTTGAAGACCCCGGGTGACTTACTTACTTTGTCACTCATCAACAGATTTTGCTATTGTAAAACTTCCTCAGTGTGCCGGTAGCCTGACTTCAACAGTTTTCCTTTAGCCTACATGTCAAAATCAACCGACACACTATTGAGACGTTATTAAATTAGTATACTTAAGACTCAGGGTGACTCAGGTAAAATGATGACCAAGCGGTTGCCTCATCTGAATTTGTGCAGACTTAGTTTTTTTAAGGGTGGGATATAGTGATATACCACTACGTGGGAAGCAATTAGCATTGGGATGATTAAAAGTTCATGACATGGTTGATTTAGCTATCCTCGATTAGTATTACAAAAAATCTGGAGAAGCGTAACAACTCACATTGTAAGCAACAACGTGACAACCCTATCGCGTGCAGGAGCTCAGTTCCGGCGACGGCTATTGTTCCTCGCTAATTGAATTGATGCCACTGATAGATTGCGTAGGGCCGCTTCGCTACTCGGCTTATACACTTAGCTACTTCGAAAGTGCAACAGCAAGCGTAGCTTACCGCGCGTTCGTTATACATTACGGTATATGTTGGCGGTTTTTGTAGAAAGTACTATACGCACGAAGCATCGTGCGTATAGAACAGGTAGCAACCTGTGGCGAAAAAAATATTGCTCATACCAAAATCTTCTTAAAAACCCGTACAATGTATCGCTAATGATCTTAAAATTCCCAAAATTTGTAACGGGATTTATCTTTATCTAACGGCAATTATCTTGATAACGTGTAATCGAAACGATCAAACGCTACTGTTGGCCGCTGCGTATATATGCCACAAAAAGTAATATCTCAAAATAAAGACGAGATCTTTTACAATAAGTATTTCCTACATATTATTTGATGACATTGACATTTTCGATGCCGGCAGCATATAAAAAAATTAACTACTATGTTTTTTGTTAGCTGTATTTTTTTACAACTCATCGCATGTTGAAGTTGTAGCCTTTATATCTGGAAGAATTAAACTTGATACTCTGTACGGATAGGAAAGGCGCTTGGGGAGCCACGATAGATGGTTACAATATAAATTATGCCAAATACTTTGCTCCAATTTACACAACTTTCTACATAAAAATAATTTTAAAAAGCTTTAAAAGTTTGGGCAACCTTTACTCATACACTTATTATATTTGTACTGGCACCCACTATGGTTAACGGTTGGTCTGTTAGACTACACGAAAAGTGCCAGACGTCCCTGTGCACTAACAGAGGAGGACACTCTCAGGATATTTTGATCGCACGGCTCTAGGAAACCTTTAAGTTTTTCGCTTTTCCTACAAAACGTTCGGCTACGCTGTAAAAGCGATAAGCGGCCAATATCAATCTCCTTCCAAAACAGCCCATGGACACGACAAGTCCACTAAATTAGTACATCTAAGTCTGCATATAACAAGCACGCCTTCGTCTGCCGCTCCAATCCTGTTTTTATGAAGCAGCGTTATCCGGCCATCGTCGAAGCTTCAAAGGCTGAGGCGGGCAAACAGAGTCATCCCGCATCCTTTATTTATCGGTGGAGTGCGACCGTAATCCTTGGATGCCGCGCGTGGGCGAATGCGGCATAGATGAAGCAAGTAGTAGAAGGTTAGTTCACCTAAAGTTGTTATAGATTCTTAGTCTTACTTGCGTGCGCCATGTTTGAGGATGTACTGATGTTAGTATATCCGTTAACGTTAGCATATGAGCCGAAATATTGGATACTCAAAAATAAGAAAAAATATGTGTAAGAATTTCATTAATAATTACTCTAATTTAATTGACCATGATAGTTTAAAAAGTAACATATTGTTTTGGAAGTACCTACTCAAGAGATAGGAAAACCTTTTTTTTTTATTTAATAACAAAATATTTTTTATTTGTCACATGTGTGACATAGAAAAAAATAAAAAAAAAAAAAATAAAAAAAACATAAAAATATAGATGTTATTTCAAAAATTTCTCTATTGCAATATACAGTAACATTAACAACATATTAGGCTGTACTTTCGCATAGTAAAGTTAGCATTCATTTCACTTTAACATTTTTCGAACTCATGGCTCCCATACAAAGTTTAATTTTTGTATTTTTTTTTGTTATTATGGATTTGTTTGATTTAATTCTAATAAAACTTTCTAAGCGTGAAGAAAATACAAAGATCTAGTGGCATCTAAACACACAAATGATCACATATTCAAATAAAAAAATGTGGTAGTCCACTGTCAAATGATTACAATAAATAAGCGTTATACCCATATTCACGAAAAAAAACTGAATAAAAAACAAGGATTTAATGATAAAAATAAAAACTTTAAGAGCTGTATCTGGACAAAGGTAAAGACGATAATTATATAATCAAATAAATAAAATATACTTTTTCTTTTTTTTAATCAATAATTTATTTTGAGACTTTTATCACACAGTGACAATACCAGTCTCTTCATATCTTATTCCTATACTTAATGTCACTTAGGCACTTAGGCCTTAAGGCACTTAGGCCTTACAAATAAACAAAGAATAAGCTCCGATTAATTATTCCGTGTTTTGTTCCTGTCACATAAACGTTATTTCAAATTAGAGTAAAAGAGACAAAACACGGAATAACTATTCGGAGCTTATTCTTTGTTTATTTGTAAAACCCTAAAGGTATAACATAAAAATAAATTTTGCGCTGGGGCTTTAAGACAGAAAATAACTAACTAAAAACTCATTTTCTACTTCGTCGTTACACGTCTAATAGTAGTTACTCTTTGTAATACGCCTTTAAAGCGCACATTAACTATGTCAAGCACTGTTGCCTGTGTCCCACCAACGTACTTCGTTTTTCATTCACTTACAACCTTTTCGCTTTACAAAAAGCTACTGCTGCGTTCAGAAAGTGATGATGTTGTCGAATTACTGCTTTGACAAGGTTCTAAAATGCAGATTATTGGAAGATCGAGAGATTAGGGTGCGAAGACGTTAAGTGGTGCTTTGTGAGGCATTTGCGTGCTCTGATGTATGGGCTCGCGTCGCTGAGCGTGTTTACACAGGCATTAACTTTGAGATGACGTCCTCTAAAATATTTGCAATAATCCGGCCTCTTACTATTATTGTCCACTGATAATTTATTGCTTTTACCTTTTAGAGGTTGCTGTTTTACAAGTGGGATGTGTGACTGAACATAAATACAGTTAAAATTGCGCATAAAACTCCTCCACTCCTTGCTACAACAATGTCTTTTTCAAATTGCTCAACAACTAAAAGTATTATCGCCATTTAAATTGTTTTTTAATGGACAACCAGCTGAAGGTGGAACCAAACCTTTACCTTTACCAGCGCATTTTATGTCCTCATTGCTAAGGCCACGAGGCTTCCCTATGGATGGATAGGAAGAAGGGACCAAACCACCACGCGGGCCCTGCCCCGTGCGGATAGGTAGTTGTTAACGACTGCTAATGCAGCCGGGACCAACGGCTTTACGTGCTTTCCGAAGAGGAGAGCTTGACAATAAAACAATACTAATGTATATCACAATTCACAAAAAGTCACCTCTACAATCTACCTCAAGTGCCCTTACACCACAACAGACGTATTAAAAAAATAAAAATAAAATGTTTTTTTTAATACTTTAGTTCTAACCAATCAATACATCGGTGCTATGCCACTTGCTCCTTCAGAACAACATGGGATTGATTCGTTTTATCGCGCGTGACCCCTGCCATCGGTTACGACTTGATTGATAGCGCTCATAATGACCGTATTGTAATTGAAGTTGCCGATCATAAAAGGATATTATTGATTGCAACTCATTATACTGTTAACAATGACTTATTCAAACGTATAGATAAGAATGGCTCTGTAATAAAAATATAAAATGTTAATCTGTCTTTCAAATGAGCTAAATGTTGTTATAAGATGAAATAGTGTTTTCTCTTGCACACAACTTAGTGTGTGCCTATTTTGTTTTCTACGTAAATGTTCAATAGAATGAAAAGAATAACATGACAAATAAGAAGGAAGGATATATTTTACAGGGAGCACGATACTATGTATAGATATCAAAGACGTCGTAGATATATTTCACTGTATATTCAGCATACAATTGTAAAAGAAATAATCAAATAAATATGGTCAACTCATTATAATTATAACAATTTTAACTATAATAAAATCTACTCTCAAATCTAATAATAATAAAAATATATTTAAAAAAAAATCTTAAACAAGTATTATATTTGTATATTTCAGAGTAGATTTTATTATAGTTAAAATTGTTATAATTATAATGAGTTGACCATATTTATTTGATTATTTCTTTTACAATTGTATGCTGAATACATAAAAATATATTAAAAAAAAAAATCTTAAACAAGTATTATATTTGTATAATTGTTTTTTAAGGTAAAGGAGATCGATGACGCAGTGGTTAACGCGCCCGGTCTGCGAGTGCTTTGGTTAAGCAACTTTCGCAAAGGCCGGCCATCGGATGAGTGACCAAAAATTTATAATCCCGAGCTCCTCCATGCTTCGGAAGGCACGTAAAACATTTGGTCACGGCTGCATTAGCAGTCGTTAACAACCACCAATCCGCTGGGCCCGCGTGGTGGTTTATGACCCGTTCTCCCTATCCATCCATAGGGAAGGCTCCTGCCCCAGCAGTGGGGACATAAAATGAGCTAATGATGATGATGATGATGAATTGTTTTTTTTGCAAACTCAACAAAATCAAAATTATATAGCGCCTTTACTCATGTAGCTACACCGTTATTGTCAAAAAACGAAAGATAAGTGCAACGCAACAGCAACATTTGTTATCGGGACTCGGCTCAACATTTCAATTAAAGGCTACGATTAAGAAATTAAACATAATGAGTGCCGAACGCACACGTGCTGATTACACTACACATCCAGCGGATTTACGATTCGGGGGAGTGCAGTAATTGGTGGTATTTAGACGGAAAGCGCATACACTCGTTTTGTTACCGTATTTTAAAGATTATTATTATTATTATAGATTATAGAGGGTATTTCTTAATTATTATAAAAATAATGACATACGATAAGCCAATTGATGAAATATAAAACAATATAAAACATCAGGTGGGATGGAGTCATTTGCCGAGCTATCTATCTATCTATCTATAATATAAAAAACCGAACAATCATATGCACATACAGTAAGCCAATTGATGAAATATATCCGAACAGAATAGATTAACATATTACTATTGTTTTTACTATCGTATTGGCTCCAATATTCGACGCCAGTTTTCATCGACAAAAACGAATGTAGAAGCCTGTATTCAAATGTTGATCACAAATAATTAGTTGACCCTATTTATAGTGATTAAAAAAAATGTCGATTACTGGCGTCACTACCTACTTTAGCTTTTTCGACGAATCTACGGAACTGGAGGTCTACTACGAAATTGTACATTCAAATTAGCATATCACCTCATCATTCATCAGCCATCAAACATCATTCATTTATCATCTTTCACCGTCCAAAATATAGAGAAATTATTACTGAAGACATGGCTGTATTGGCTAGATCCCTTTGCCTTCCCTATAATAAGTGAGAATCAAAGAGAATTTAACACTACGTAAGAATAAATAAAGTTAACAAGAAACATGTGTTTTTTCACGGTAACTTGTTTTTATTTATTTCTATTCTCAAATATCAAGTAGCAAAAAATATAATTCGAATGCAATAAACAGCGACAACGTGTCGTTTATAGAAACATAAGTTACAAGTTAGTTAGAAATAAACTTGACGTGAAATTTTAACAAATACCTACCAAACAACAAATGGGGATAAAATGTACATTATAGCCCATGGAGTTGGACGTTCCTAATTGTTTGGCTAAAAGATCTTATTTTAGGGAGTAATTGTGCGAAGTTTCAAACGCCGGGGATTTGTATTTTTTTCACAATAATATATTGAAATTTTACATAATTTTGTACTTTTTTTCATATAAGTGGGCCTGTCAGTTGCTGTCAGTGGCAAAGGGTTGAAAGTTCATACAGCCCAATATGTTGCCGTATGTTTTTAAATCAATTTGATGGTTGTAACATTCCTGTAGGAATTCCTTTAGATAACCTATAATAGATAGATAATACTTTTATTGCAACACCAGAAAAAAATACATTGAAATACTTAGAACGTAATTTTAATCTTATTAGGATATCCAATATTCCTATAGGATTCCTATAACACTTTTTGTGCTAGAGGATTATTAAAGAAATATAGTATTGATGAACAATATCAGAAAATTTATAATTATTCATAATTTACCTTTGTAGCGGGGTCGATACCACGGCGATTACTCTTCCGGGGTAGAAGACGTATAATCTCTTGGCAAAGATCCTCATATAATACCCGACTTAATCTTGAATTAGTTACAAATTCAACGTCGGATATTACATTGATGTGTAAAGAATCACTAAGGCGTCTGCGATCCCTTCTACGCTCTAAACGCTCTTCCAAGAGGGCCTCTTCCACTAAAAACATTCATGCTGCCATTTCAAACGTAAAGAAGTTCGTACACAAAAACTTTTCCACTGTTACAACAAAAACTCACAAGATTTTTGATATATTCATTAAGATGATAAACTTACGATGATCAAAAGATAACTATTTTGATAACGTAAAATTTGACATAAAACCAACGATGACACACTTGTCAAATTCAAAGTATCGGTCGAGTAAAAACCCTTCAGAGTAGGGTGTACGATACAAGAAATGTCAAAATTCGATTCCGTCGGAAGGAATGGCTAGCATGAACCGACAGACGCGACCGAGCTATATTCGTAGTAGGAAACGAGAGAAGTATCGGCCGATAATTATCTTATCGTCGTTTCGTAGTAGACCTCCGATTTGTTACAGTGAAATTATTCCCTGTCCGTTACTACTTAGGGATCTTCAAGAAAAGGCTCAAAGGCTTACATCGTACTGATTGCGAGTGTTGTGATACCATGGGTGGCGATGATCACGTTAACGAAAACGAAAATTTGTATGGCATTGAAGAAGTGCTTTCTTGTGGAAAACGAGCAGCGTTAAATTTTTACCTAAATAAATTCTCGATTTCATTATCGTGATCGAAAGGCGAATGATAGTCGCACTAGGCACCCAGGTGACACGCTGGCTTATTTGCCACCTCTTATATGAATAAAATTTTCATGGAAAGGTAACAAAAAAAAATGTATACTCCATCGAATTCTTATCGAGCAAACCTTATATGCACTTTACATTATCTGCGTTAAAATGCATGCTGGCAAGCAGGCGTGCTCTCATTATAGTGACATGAAAACAGTTGGTACGTTTACGGCAATCGGTAACAAAACACGTTATGCATTGTCCGCAGCGGTGCGTACGCGTCGGTAATTGGATGGGATCGCCGCCGCACAAACCTGTGTGCAACTACCGATCTATGTTTATAATATTCACCAAAAATGTAAGCAAAAACTCGCTCAACGAAGGGAGTCGTCTTCAAACCAGTTTCGCCTACTTCTTTCGTTTTACTATGTTTAAGTTGGCTATTTTTCATGACTTTGGTTTTCTTTATAAATAATAAAAGTCGGAATGATAATGGTTACGAAGAAGACAGTATAATTTATACTAAAAGGCCCCGATAAAAAGTGGAAAAAGGGAATTCCAAACCAATTTATAAAGATTAAAACGGTCAATGGAAACTCATAATTCTAATAATTCTATAATAAAGCATCACTTAAAAAAAGATAGGATAAGACACTACAAAATGGAGTACACATTGTATGTAGCCCATTTTAAAATTATTATCCTTATAGGAAGTGGCCGGAAAATAATCATAATATTCTTTTACTTTTTTCTTTTCTCCTCTTTTTCCAAAGTCTACTTTAAAACTACACATTGAAATGACATTTTTTATATTTATCACGCTCTCTGGCATTTTCTGGGTCCATGATCACATCGACGATCTGTGACGACGTCAATGTAAAAAAAGACATAGACAATTTCCTGAGGTCTGCAATATGACAGGCAGCCAGCTCGCGGCAACAAAGTATGATTCGAGTAATAATTACGCCCATTTATACCGTAGTTGATCAGTACAGTGGCCAATGAGCAATCACAAAGGAGGCGCAATTCAACCAGCGAGCGCCGGCCTTCTAGGGCTCCACCAAAGAGGACGCAGTGGCAAGTCAAGCCACTTGACGGCCTTGCAATCATAACAGGCTGAATGCCTAGTGCAAGTTTTTTTACACGATTCAACGAGTTAAAGTTAACTACAATTTATATATTATTTTACTTTCGATAAGCATAAAAATTAGCACATTGAAATAACAACTACAGGCAAACACATCTCAATTACTATACTACTGGTGACGACCTACGACCTCCGTAGCCGAGTGGCTTGCGAAAGTCTCATTCTTTGGCGGCGTCTTTGGGCGGCGCTAACTCTGTGGTCCCGGGTACGATTCCCGGTCGAGTCGAAAACGAACTTTTCGATATTGTGTCTGGTCTGGGTGGTTGTGGTACCGTCGTTGTTTCTGAATTCTATAAAACGAGTGCTTTAGCTACTTACCTAGGGATCAGAACAATTATGAACAATGTCATCTAATATTTAAAAAAAAAACTATACACTATTAAATGCAATCCCATACTGGTTTGGGACTTGAAAATAATGCACCAGCTGCCTAACTTCCCGTGCATGTTGTAATAGTCGACTAAGGGACAAGGGTTCCAAGATGCTCGCACATCGATGATTGGCTAGCAACCTACCACCGAGGTTATCTATTTCACTTCGGAGCCCTTTGAGTATGCTAAATGTGGCGTCGAGTTAAAACTGGTGATTTCGATGCTCTGCATACCCCTTTTTGAGAAGGACGTGAGAGTATATACACACGCCTGCACATCAACCTACCACAAACTGTCAAATTTCTTCAATACACTTAAGCATATGGTTGAAAATGTATTGAAGAAATTTTACAGTTTTGGATAGGTTGATGTGCAGGCGTCTGTACAATATTACACTAAACAATACGATTACGCCTACCAATTACCAATACCAATTGTTGATTTCTTATAAAAAGTGAATGTATGGTTTTTAATCAGCAATAAATACTCTTTAAACACAAACTAAATAACATGAAGTTCTTCAAGAAGTGTGTTATTAGGGCTCTCGAAGGCGATAACGCATAGGCAGCTCCCCTTCCGGGATGCTGCACGGTGCACACGTCTATGGGCGGCGATGCCCATTTCCGATCAGGGTGCCTAGTGCGACTTTCATTCGTTATTCGATCATGTTAACGAAATCAATTTGTATGCCACCGGGAGGCGCTGCTTCAATGCCATCCCATACTAATTACTACTACTACTTACTCGAATGAATACAGATAGTAAACAAAAGTCACACTAGGCACCCTGGTGCCTCGTCTTTTTACATAAAAAATGCCAGATTGATACAAAGATTTCGAAACGTCATAATAGATTATGTACCTACTATATATAAATTCATTTTAGCCTAATGGTGTTTAAACAATACGCCAACGGTGTTTGGTACCTCTCGTATCGGTACTTTGTTGCGTAGTAGAGCCATTACGCTTTTCCACGTTACCGAGCGATCACGACGCGACCAAGGCCAAGATAAATTATAAATGCTTACGCGCTTTCTTCCGCGTGTGCGCATAGTGTAGTCAATTTGCCTGTCAACAAAACAAAAAGAGAACGCGGCATTTTCCAAACTTGAACGTATTGGCATTATTATTTAATTATATGACGATTATCACCTCATTCACCCTGTGCCCAAACACCCTGCAAGGTTCGAAACTTCAGAACAGATTAAAGTTAACAGATCAGTAAAAAGTGTTTCACAGTTTTAAAACTAAACCTTGCAATGTTATCCGGTCCCCCCGTGTTGTCGTATAAAAAAGTTTTGGACAATTAAAGTTATCGGCGCTCGTTGATGTCTTTTATAAGAACGCCGGCGCCGTTGTGTCAAAGTGTATTCGCCAACTAAAATGTAATGGAATTCTTCGCTGCTCTTAAAACCTTTTCATAAATATGAGAGTTGCCGATGAGGTCTTGAGTGCGCTCTTAAGTACAGATTGCACTATCATGTGATATATTTTCTTTATTGCTAATTCTGTAATAGCACATTACGATATAGGAAAACCCTTTGCATTAATATAACTACAAAAAACATCGCTTGCAGAAATTATTAAGTACTCATCATAATCTGACTACAAACGTCCCATAGCTGGGCACCTTCCAACATGTACAATAGCATCTGGAGGGATTAGCCCATTACCCACAAAAGTGCCTGAATGCGGGTTGGTGGATTTTGAACTACTGCCATCTCTTGATAGCCACCATGATCAACGGCTTAGTGCCATCCGTATCATGGAAGAGCTAGAAATATTTTAATTTGTTCATCATATTAACCTAGCATTGCGAAAGTGGCTTAACATGTAAGATCGCAACACAAAAACGCACAAGCCATCGCTCCTCGTAAATAAAAGTACAAATTTTGTATAAAAAAGAGCAAGGCATGTTTTTCCAAAGTTCTTCCTGGAGAGACGTTAAGCGCATGTTGTGTGCGCGTGCGCCGGCCCCGTCTGTCACCGCGGCCAAATTGAAGTTAAACGTGCGGCACCGGTCGAATATTAAATCACTTAACGACATTCCCCCGAACATGGCGGCATCGGCATTAAGACGAAATTTCAATTTCTCTCTTTACGCGAATCGGGTGCTTGCCATGATGTCCTTCCTCGTTTATAAAATTATAGTATCGCTGAAAGTATTATTGGTCTCTTTTTTTTCACACGGAGGGAGAATGACGAATGCTACGTACTCTGCTACTGAGTGCATTTCATATTTACAACATATAAGTGCTCGATCACTTGTTTTTTTTTAAACGGGTAAGCACAGTGCCTTGATCTCACCTGATATTAAGTGATGATAAGGCCAACGATGGAAGCGCACTTCACCCGGGATCCTCAACTAGTGGGGTACTGGCTATCTTATCACTAGCTGCCGGAACACAACAATGCTACAAACATTGATGTTATGGCGACATATTTAGATAAGATGGTGGTAGCTAGCCAGGCGGACAAACAAGCCCTACCACCACCCAAACCGAGTACACAAACATGTACCCCCCGCTGGGAATCGAACCCGGGACCTCTGGGTCTAAACCGGTGGTCTTAGCCACTAGACCACAGAGGCGGTTAAACTACTTGTGTGTGTATTTGTGTTACATTGTTTTGTTGCGTCAGCTCGGACTTTGTATCTAGAGCACAGGCACCCGCTGATTCGAGCTGACGAACATATTTAAGTATTAGTAATAATTAGTAGGTATAACGGAAATGTATTTTTTTTTTCCTCTAAGCTATTGCTCATAGCTACCCTGGCTGTTTGATCTCCCCGCTGGGATCTAAATTAGTGACCCCCTCCAAAGTAATCCAAAGAGTTTTCTTTCTAGGCGCTTATATACGAGTATCCAATTTGTATCCAAAACTATTGGTGTTAGAAAACCTTAACCTACAACTTAACGGACATGAAATAAAAGTGACTCATTAGTCTAGATTTAAATATACTGCACAACACTTTGATCACACAAATATTAGTTAACCATTTTATTCGAAAATTTCAATTCTAAACTAACTTATGTATGTTATTTTACGATTTTATAGCTAAACCTAAAAATAAACGCACTAGCACTAGATATATAGAATTTAGTGTAAAGTGTAGTGAAGTTAGTGTAAATTTGAAATTTTCGAAAAAAAATGTGGCTTAATAAATGGCTTAAAGTAAGCCAAAAGGATCAAGTTTTAGGTAAGTGTAGTTTCAGTAGTTTAGCCAAACTATTTTTTTAGTTTTTTTTAATATTATTTGGATTTTTTAGTTTTGACATCAACAAGTGCCTGTGAAGTGTGCTTATATTTAATAAATGATTTCGGCGAGTTGGGTTGAGCCACGATAGCATAGTTGGTAGTGCACCTGACCCGGCATGTCATGGGGTGCGGGTTCGAATCCCGGTCGTGAAATTTTTCAACACTTTGTCTTTTTTTTTAATTAGTTGACTTTGACTTTGACTTTAATCATGTCCATTGAGTACTTTCAACATAAGCCCCACGCAAAAGAGAAATAAGGAGACAGAGAAAAATACAGGCAAATAGAGATTGACGACAGGCATATAAGGGGGCGGCGAGAAACTTAAAAGGTTCCTCAGGCCGTGTGAACGAATCACCATCAGAGGTTTTCTAGAGTGAACGACATCACGCACTAGTGCGTGTCCCCGTGCCCTACTAGATTCTCCGAGGGGTTCGGATCGGATCAGGAAGCGAAACAACGCGATGCCTCTAAAGCCTCGGACCTAGGCTCGAGGGTAGCTCTAGGATCGTCGGCTGCCCTAGAGCTATAGTAGCCAATACTATCAATAATTAATAAGATATTTTAGCTATGATGATATTGATGTCATCATAGCTAAAATATCTTATTAAATTGAATGAGAAAAGACGACCACACTCCTCATTAGGTCTCATCCCACGAGATGACGTTAAAATTACGATCGGTGCCCAATCAAATGATTTATGATAAGTAGCAATTTTAAAATTGGCGTTATTGCAGTAATTTTCGCAGCTGCAATCAGTGGCTTTGCGAGGTTTGTGGCTCGCCCGTAATGTATCACGCTCGTAATTTCGCAACTCATCAGTGTTTTAAGAACTCGGGTCGGTTTTTATTCATATACACTTTGAGTCTTACAAATAAACAAAGAATAAACTTCGAATAGTTATTCCGTGTTTTGTCTCTTTTACTCTAATTCGAAATAACGTTGACATGACAGTAACAAAACATGGAATAACTATTCGGAGCTTATTCTCTGTTTATTTGTAAGGGGTTTGAGTTTCAAGTGGTTGTTTCGCCATAAGCACTATGTAGAACTCAAGAATAGATACAACTTTATGTACCGGACCAACTCAGAAATCTTTAAAAAAAATCTGGCAGTTTCATACAGTTTGGTAATGATAATGTGTTATTGTAATGGTCGGAAAAGAAGACTTTTAAAATTTTAAGTGGGTCCCGTTCAAAAGTAGTTCCTTTGTTTATGTTATATATTTACCGCCCGTTTGGTCTAGTGGTTATAGTCTAGTGCACTCTAGTGGCTAGTGGTTAAGTCCACCGGTCTCAGACCTACCATAGCTCCCGGGTTCGATTCTCAGCGTATATGTTTCCCAGGTATTTGTTTGTACTCGGTTTGGTTGGCACTAGGGCTATTTTTAAGTCCGCCTGACAAGCTACCACCATTTTATCAAAATATGTCGCCATAAGGGCTCTTTCAATTTAGACGTTTGTTATAGGACGGCTGCCGCACGTTTGCACTGCGTTCCATATTAAAACAATCGTGTGGTTGTCATGCGGCTGGCGTTTAATATGAAAACGCACGGCAGCGCAGCGGTAAGACCCCCGCCCGATCCTCTAAATGACAGCACACATTTACAGAATACACTAAACATGCACACCAGTTTAGGCCCAAGACACCGTACTCGTAGAACAAGGGTACGAAGAACCGGTTCACACTCGCTCTACACCAGGTACAGAAATGTACCTGGGCGCTTCTCTCCTCCTCCACGGCCCGGTCAACCCGAGCCGAGGTCCGTGCCTTTAGAGGTGCCCTCGGGTTGCTCCGCTCCCCGATCCGATCCGAACCCTTCGGAGAATCTAGTAGGGCACGGGGACGCGCACTTGTGCGCGATGCCGTTCCCTCTAGATAACCTCTGAAGGTGATTCGTTTCACACGGCTTGAGGGACCCTTTACGTTCCTCGCCGCCCCCAAAAAAGCCCGGTGAAGCTGAAAATGCCGCAGCGCAAATCAGCAATCTCTCTCAAAAAAAAAAAAAAGCGGTAAGACACGAAATGCCTAATTTGAAAAAGCCCTAAGATCAATGTTAGCAGCATTGTTGCGTACAGACAGTTAGATATAAAATAGCCAGTGCCGCAGTGTTTGACGATTCCGGGTGAAATGCGCTGCCACCTTCGGCCTTATCACCACTTAAGATCAGGTGAGATGTAGTTCAAGTGCTTATCCGCAAGGAATAAAAAAATCGCTTCAAAATTTACGGCAACAATCGGCTTTTTACATAGCTCGTAAAATACTAATTAGGAACATGTAGTGATTACGGTTGCGCACATAAAACAGTGCGGGACGTAAATTAAAACATGGTTAAGGCGCCATATTTCATGTCCATGTACAACGGTGATGCTGAATTATCAATGCCGATTAGACATTTATTTATTATTAACAAACAAAGACATTAACAAGTAAATTAAACTACTTACTTAAAATTAAACCTATAAAAATTGGTTGCCTGTAAAGTCGATATACGGGCGAAAGTTTTACGTGACAACGACTTTGAGTGGTAAAATAATTTTAATGTGAATATTCATTCGTATAGTAGGAAGAAGGATGAAATAATAGTAACAAATTAAAACATTTATTTATACAAAGAATTATATTTAAAACATTAATTTATACAAAGAATCTCGCACTGAATTTCATATTAACAAAATTTTATTTTTACCTTTACACATACATACGTATTTACGTCTGTCTCTCTCGCTCTTAGGCGGGCTAACCATGCCCGAGTGGAAGGGACGCGTGCCTCTCACTCGCTCTCATTGTGAGCGCATAACGTGAGCGGAGCGTAACGCAGTTTCTTGAAGTGTCACCCGGCAAACCAATTTATAAGACGTTGTCACGTCAAAACTATAAACTATAACAACTACTAACTATAAATAAAAAAATGTCTCAAATCATCGCCTACAGCAGAGTGTCCAGTAAGCTAGCTGCATTGCCACGTTGGATAGCAATGCTTATACGCTGGCCCAAGTAGATAACAATTAGACTCTAATAAAATACAGTTAAATGTCATAATAAAATATAAAAATGTGCTGCTTGAGCAAATTTCATTTAACTGCCTGCCTTATTATTTTTAATTTATTATAATAAATTTTATATATCTAACTGTAATCGCTGTCTATGTTGTATAAAAGTTTGAAAACATTATTTTTTTTTATTTGTTCAGTTATGTTCGTACCTTATAACGTAAGCACAGCAATGGCGGCAGAAATTGGTATGAGAGTGGTAGTTCACCCAGAAGGGTTCTGTGCGGTAAACTCTAACACCGTTAATGATGTTGATGAAGAAAACAGAAGGTTGATTGTTATTATCTTTTGTTAACCCTTATACATCTAACTATATTCGTTTAGAATACCTTAATTTAAGTTATCCAGTGTTATTCATTTGTTTCGTTGACACAACAAAAACTACAAAACGGTCGCCACTCATAATTTGTCTGTACATCATTGTATAAATACCGTAGGACAATTATCGATGCAATTAAAACCTCGCCTCACCTCGCCGTTACAAAAAGCTATCACGTCCTTGTCGAAAGCGTCGAATAAAAACCGGCAATATCATCTCGTTCGTTGTATCCGTGAGCGGTTGGTTTTTGCGCGGCCCGTATCAATGGAAAGCTGAATGGCTGAGGCGGGCGCGACAAAAAGCCCGCCGCGTGTCGCCATTAGTATGTGTGCTGGGTACCGAATGTGAGCATTAATTTATTGGCATTATTATATTGAATAATGCACGCGTCGGCGCGCAGTGGGGCCGCGAGCACGCGCTGCCTTCCGTGGCGGTGTCCCGAACTTCTTGATGCTGGGTGCGTCGGACACACAAAACAATGTGATGTGCAACTTTGACGTATTCATTTGCCAGGCGCATTTCGACACGTATGCTCGTGATTTCTTTCGCTTTTACAGTTAATTTTGGGATAGAGGCGAAAGTAAGAATAATTAGACACTGTGCTTTTAGTGATTAGCTATAATAGTGTTCCCTATACCGCCCACATGATAGTATATTGCGAATTTGGAGAAACCACTACGCTAGCGTAGTGATACGTTTGTTTGGAACCATTAATCTATTTAAGCTCATTACAAAAATCACAAATGTTAAAAAAATTTCCACGAGCAGGATTTGAACCTGCACCCTTCTGACATACCGGGTCAGGTGGGTGCAGGTTCAAATCCTGCTCGTGGAAATTTTTTCAACATTTGTGATTTTTGTAATATGTTTCGCAACAAAATTTGCGTTAACAATTATATAAACAAAACAAAAACATTCTATTTAAGCTCTTTAAATAAGAACTGCTTCTATGAACTACTTGTTTGACCTACAGTTTTACATACGCTGGTCTCCCATGTGACAAACCATTTGGATACATTTAGCTAAGACTTATAGTTCGACTGGTCATCTAAGTCTGCTGCCATAAACTAGTAATTTTACTTCATTGGGTGATAAGAAAACATTTATTACTTAAGCTGGCACGAGTGAAGCCCATTTCTACCATCGTCCTGGTCGTTAATCTCCGTCAGGTGTGATGAAGGCGACGTGCCTGCTCGATGTGATGAAGAACTATCCCGTTATCCCCTAACCAATTATATAGAAATCGTATATTTACCGAGGAAATATTCACGAAAGGCATTGCTTATGCGCGTAGCGTACCTATTATCGAGTCTCTAAGAAATGGCCTGTCAAGAAAGTCCTTCAAAGCTCTTATTCACGTAGTGAGAGAAATTCATCTACCCATCCTATTTACCTACGAGTTAGCCGATGGATTCCAAATGATGGTCAGCGTCTTCTACCGCTTATACCACGGCGAGTGCTCTGAAGACACTTTGACATTATCTCACCTTCTCCCTTCCTCCATAGGAGTACGCGTGATGCTTTCCGGAGTCACCGCTGTACTGTCTCGAACATTCCATCGCGCACAAAGAAATTTGGTGACTCGTTTCTTTGTTGCACTTCCATAAGATGGAATAGTCTACCAGCACACGTTTTCCCTCCACCCTATGACATGAGGTCCTTCAAACGAGGCGTGAAGAAACACCTTGTGGGCCGGCAGGGTGAGGGTGACTGATGCTGCTTTATTTTTACGCTGCACCAGTTGTCCTGGCGTCTGGACTCCGTTTTCACTTAAAATCAGGTGGAGTGGAGTCATTTGTCGAGCTACGTATTTAAAAAAAAAGTTTTATTTACTGATTTTTTACTTTTCGCCTCATCCCTTCATCCTGTTGTTTTACGTTTAACGTGCCTATTCGTGCCCAATCAAATTTAAATATTCACAGTGTGCTTAATTTAGCATAGCAGTTCTTTAAGTTATTGAATAAAACTTCAGCCGCGGGATGAACTGGAAACGTATGCGTCCGTGGTGTGGTATTAATTAAAATACTTGGTGGGCTCGCGCCCCGGCACCGCACACGCCGCAATCTGTCAGGGACACTTGTTAAGGCTGTGTGTGCGCAGGCTTCGATAAAAAACGGAGATAGCGCGCTTCTGCAACAATTTCTCTTTACCATATTTGTGGATAAGCTTCGAGTGCGTGAAACGATACACGCGCAAACGAATGTGGCTTTTATCTAACTGAATACAGGAATTAAGTGGGGGTTTATTTATAATCAACTGTACAATTCCGCCCACGCAAAGTGTCTTGGTCGGAAAGTTGTCTTTAAGAAATATATCAATTTTCTAAGTTGATGTTGATACGAAAAATTACATTTTATGACATTTTTAACTAGAGAAGATTTTTAATTAATTATTTATTTATTATTTAAATACATAAGTACATTGATTTTCGAATCTCAATCCAACTTTAAAAATAATCTAAATAGTTTGAACTTTGATACCATGCAAGAGCAGGGGCGGGCTTTAGTTAATTTAAAAATACGTATAATAATAGTTCACCTGATTAGGTACTTATTAAACTTATTCACTATGCATAGTTAGTGGTAGAGCTATTTCTAATTCCACTTGGCTTCAACTTCCAGTCTACCTTCCACCATTTTACCCTTGTCTGTCTCAAAGAACGTCAGTTGGAAGGTAGTCGTCCCTCAGTGATTGAGGATTTCAGATAAAAAAGGATTCTTTCTTAGGACACTAATAAATCCTAAGACAGAATCCTTTTTTATCTATCCTACCCAAAGTATAGTATAAAAACTAATCATGATCGTTTTGTGATATAACGTAACAGGTTGACCGCCGCCGGGCCCATATACAATAAAAATTCTATTGTTTATCGGTCAAATGGTGTTTAAGGTGTTAAGTGTATAGACTCACTTAAAGCCACAAACTCCAAGTTGAACCTACACATATGCTCGATGCTTCTTTGCAAGACACACTGCCGTCTTCTAAAGAAGTTTGTGCTTCTTAATTTTTAGCAAAGCACAGGTATTTTTGATTTGCCATCATTGTTTTATTAATAAACAACTTTGAATATACAGATACAAAATAAATACGAACAATGTATTATAACGACAGTATCACTATTGTTTCCAAAGAACATGTCACGGCCGCGTCTCGTGAAGCCTTATTGTGCATATCGGGGCGGGCGGTGACAGGCGATTGACAACGAGCCCTCATTAAGTCAACCAATTCGATTCCCGGCTCGCGTGTATAACGCATTTCGGTCGGAAGAAATCGTACGGAATATATTCAAAGAGTCCGTCGGCGTCCAGAGTTGGAAAAGAAAAGTTGTTTTCAAGTTGCACTGCTAAGTATCGCTGGGAGTCTTCACAGAGGCTAAATAACCACGATCATGGTCATAAGTTTCATAACTAGAAACATGCTTTCAGTACTTGGCTTCTGCTTTTCACCATGGCTACACAGGAGTTGCAGTGGCATATTATTGTATTACTAACATTATTATTTGCTCATAAATATTCTGTCGTTTTGAGGGATTGAATTCGTGCGGAGCGTGCTGCCGCAAGGACAGCCTTAAGAGAAAGCAACGTTTCAAGCTTCTACATAGGTAATATTATTCGCTTCTTCATACCCGTATACATCGATTTCATGTTATTAATCACACCACGTGACTGAATCATAATTATTGAGGTTACAACCATTTGATTTGGCAACACCAATAGTTTATTGACGCTTTCAAACACAGTGGCATTGTAGAACTATATCGCTTTGATATCTTTGAATGTTTTGATGTATCTTTGGTGTCGGTTAGCAAAAGATGAGTGCGGCAAGGTTGTATGGGTTGTTTGATATTAACGCTGCGCTCACGGATTGATGTGACGATGATTTATGTCAGCGAGCTGAGCAACGCCGGGCCCGTAGCTACTTCACGCTGGGTGTCAATTTCCACATTGTAACGAGCCGAGGCGTGCTCTGTCATTTGTAACTGTCTGAAACCTGTCGGCTGTATTATACGTCGAAGCACTCACTTACTCGGACCACTACAAACACTAATGCCATGATAATTTCAAAGCGAGTATCAACGATTATAGTAAGTTACTAATGGATTTGCTTTTAGGAGGCTCACCTTCAAGCGTCCGCACAAAAGTTTTAATTAAATGACTTAATCGTGCAGGAAGTCGGTAAAATGATAAAAACGCGAATCAATTCAACATCCGGAATGAGTGGTTGTTTTTTGCAGTCAACGAGCTCGCACTGTTGTTGGTCTGACCCTGTTTCGTAAAACATGACGATGTATGTACTCATATAATGCTAGTGTAAAAATAAAGAGTTCGATGTTCATATGTGTTTTTAAATTTTTTATTACATTATAAAACTCTGTTTTATATAGAAAAGCTCAATTCTTAATTTATTTGCAAAGAAATACCTAGACCTATACAAATATACAAAGGCTCAATTATTTATTTGTATGTAATTAGAAATATAAATAACCTTTATATGGTACACATACAAATTCAAAACACAGGAACAACACTGATGCCAAATTGGTTTCAGCTCAGCATATGTCCTGGTGTTAACCACGACAGACAGATCTATACACATGTATCTGATACAGCTCTTAAAATTAAATTACCAATAAAGGAAAAGGTAGGACCATAGTGAACCAAGAACCCAGGAAATAATAAATCCAAATAGTAAGGGATGAAAATTGAAATGTCATTATAATGGAACATTTCAAACAACAAGAAATTTAAGGAATGATACTAGTAATAGTCTAAGTTGTAGTGACTTATACGTGAACAAAACCGTTAACCAAACAGCTAGTTTGTAATATTATTTAATATCTTTATTTCTTTTTCTCAATAACCATTATTTTGAAAATTTCCTGGAAGCTTTTATCTCTAGCTACAGCCTAACATCCTGACATAGATAGAAGAATAGCAACATCGGCGAGGGTGTCAAAAAGGTCGTTTAAAGTAAGGGATTCTCAAAATTTCTGTATACAACTATAGAATTCGCATTTTTTTTTGATTTTGTACATTTTCCATGCGAAGAGACGCTGAGGAAACGCCAAAAGGTCCCAAATATAGAACGAATCAAGAATCTTAAAAACATCCAATTAAAAAGACTGAACGTTTATAGTTACAGTAGGTTCCTCCAGGGCAAACGTGTAAATAATGAAAGATAAACGGCCGTGAGATTCCCAACATGATTGCTGCACATTCGAGTCGACAATTACAAGTGATCGAAATACCGACAGCGTCTTTTATGTATATTCAGACGAGGCCGTACCGGAATCTGAGGCACGGCGATCGCAAAAACCAGCACCCAGCCACGACATAGGTAAGGAGGGCCCAAAAGGTAAGCTAAATACAAACCGCGCTCGACCTTGCACGGGCACGGACCTCGGAACAGCTCGGAATATCCCGAGCGAAGCTTTTGCGAGATTCCGTGTTCGTGAGCGGTTGCCTATAATTGCGTTGCTAGAGCGCGTTTGTATGAAGCTTACCTTCTGCAGTGTCATTATTTAGTGAGCAAGCCCTGACCAGTTATTTGTCAAAAATAAAATTATGTTCTGATTATTATTTCGAGAGGCGGACGGTATCCGCTGCAGCGTGTTTCGCGATGGACGCGATAAAGCGACAATAAAACATATAAATAATTCATATCGGCGAAGTGAGTATTGATTCGCAAGAACGTGTTTCAAATGTTTTATTGGTGGCATTATATAAATGGGGCAGATGTGTGTCGCCGTGATTACGCACTTGGCGATTCAATTAATAAAAATCATAGTCATAATTGTCGTTGCATTGTTCGGTGGCCGATCGCGGAGCTTTTATGCGGCGTTCACCCTTGATGCGCTTTGATGCGCTTACGCATCTAAGTTATTGACAGCTTAATTAATGTTATCGGTTCTGTTTGTAAACTAGTTATACTAATTAAGTAGAAATTGAGGACAAAAGGAAGATATTGAAATTAAAAATACGTTTCATTATAAGATTTATAAGTAAACAGACCTTTCCGCGTTTATTTCAATGTAATACTCCTTCCAAGCTTTTACGTGTTTATGTCGAGGGTAACAGAATATGCCGTCACTACAGATCCGATGGAGAGGATCGCTGCTGTTCTTATAATTGAGAATTGAAGGTGAAATGGTGAAAATGGTATTTCATTTGTTTTACGCACCAAAACGTAACCACTAGGCTCAGGGTAAACGCTAGAGTGTATAGGGCGATTGTCATGTCTAACATGAGGTGTCGAAGAAAAATAGTCACGTCTTGTCACACCTATGCGATGTCAAACTGATTAATGATTTGCCATCACATCGGGAGATTATTTTTTAATTATCGTAATTGGATAGTTAACGTCTGACAAAAGGTATCACTTAACTTACATAACACTGTAAAGGCTATCAGTAGCTGTGTTTTTTAAAGCACACACATAGATTTATTGACTGAGAAATGAAAATTCCTTAGGATTAATGATATTAAACGTTGTTTTTTTTTGCGCTTTCAGAAGGACAACCCGAATGTGGGAGAAACAGAATATTACATGTATAACTAACTGAAGAGTACCTACTTAAGTGTGTAACTAGCATATGTGTAGTCACTCCTACTAATTATTAAAAAAGTTGCTCGTTAAAATTCAGAGGTTGTACTATCTACACCCACTTGCCTGAAAAAAAGGCAAGGTCCCGAACGGACCAATCGTCGGAAAGGCGCAAGGTCACATGTAGGCGGGACGGGAACTGACTTTGCGGTGACCGGTCTCTATTATGCCGTCGCCCATTCCCCATTACAAAGTCACCCATTGATCACCAATTAAAGCGGCACAATTTATAATTGCGCTTGCGCACTCATTGGAACTTATTATCTTAACCTTATTTAGAATTCTTACATTTAAATTGACGTGAAAGATGTTTTTGTTGGTGCATGAACATGGTTAAAGATAATTACCATCTTTTTTTTACGAAATTTATTCAACAAATCAATTGAGATGATTATTATGTATCATAATGATAATATGTATGTAAAGATGTAGATGTATGTATAGTTGTACCTATAGGTTCAAAAAAGCTTCACGTAAGTACATGAAGTTAAGAAATATTTAAACCATAAAGATTATTTGTATTTATTTTGTAGTTTAATTAATGTGGAAAATGATGGATTGTTTGTATTTCGTGTCTACGCTGCCTGCATCGAACGGCGTCTGATCTGACGCTGGTAGGTATCACAGTTTCAATAGGGCAGCTAAGTTGACTGGTTATTCCTCAGAGTTAGTCAAATGTTAAGTACTTAAGATTTGATTGTTCCTCAGAGTTGTCCATTGTCTTTGATAGAGTTTGTATGGTAATTGCAAGCTAAGACGATGCTGTCCTGATACATCCATGGAGTGTTAATTAGCTTCGTTTCGAGGAATAGAAATATGTGGTTTGATTATATCAATGAGTCGTAAATGTTTCGAAAAACTGTTAGGTGGTGACATTTGTATAATATGAATGTGTCAGAGTTAATTGGTGTTGTTATCGAAATCTCTATTCGATCCAGGGAGCCAATCGCCTAACTCGAAGAATAGAAAAAAGATATTGCTTTCGAAATGACAAGATGACGCCTCCTCCTCGCCTCGACTTCAAAGCGATCGAAAGCGATCTAGTTAGGCGGTCGGGGGGCAGATTGCTATCCAGGCTTTCCAGATTTTCTAGCACCTATTGCTATTGCTACATTAATATTTCATAATCAGTGTATAAAAACCCCCCTCCCAGGCTCCCAGGCTTTTGGGATGCCACATCGGGAGACCCAGCCAGAACCCATCACGCTGGCCTCATGCCGTTTGGTGTTAAAATTAAAATATACTCTTGTGTTATGAAAATCCATACAATCAACTATTTCTAGAATAGCAACTATTATTACTATCATTAATAGGTTTTTAAAGACTAAGAAGAAGTTAAACGCAGACACGAGGCTACCAAGAAAGTGGGCAAGCCAATTACATTATTTATAGTGTATGAAGCGTACATCAAAAAGTAATGTTGCCATCAAAGAGGCCGCCGGAATGAAGGTTTGCTACACAAAATGTCAGCGAGATGGAGCTTGATTCCCAAGTACTTGACGTGAATCGACTGTCAACTGTCTTGCTCACTCGCTTGACGTGAAAGAAGATTGTAAAGGCGCTGTCCTACTGCGGCGCACGCTGCGCACGTTTACGCGGCACAGTACAGCACGGTTCAAACTCATACGCTACGCACGCTTCCGTGTGCCGCGTGCATAGCGTGCAGGTTGAGCTGCGTGGATGACATACCCGAGCAGGCTATGTTTGTAGCAATGACGTCACCAACCACGAATTCGTTCGTAGCGAGTTCGTGCATCGCAGTGGGACAGTGCCTTAAAGTGTGTGAGACTTGGCTCACGGCAGTCGGCACCGACAAAAGAAACCAAATCAGAGGTCGAGAATTTGAGGACCGCTCCGCTTATTTGAGAATTATCGGCTAATTGCAGATTCTTAACAAGTTTAAGAAAGACTGACGCAAGTTTTTGTGAGCTGCAACCGTAGGTTCTGCAATTAGTTTAACTACTTTTGCAATAATGTAAATTACAAGTCTAGACTAGGTTGCTCTTATAAATTTAGTAACAACACTATTGAAAGATTTCTAGCTACCTACTTAAGACAACTTTTAAGCCCAAGTGAACCTTATTTAATGTTGTTGACATCAAATAAGAATAGATATTGGAATTTTCGCAATAGTGAAAAATAGCAAACAATAGCAAACAATTTTTTTTTATTTCCTCAAAGTAATATGGGCCATGCTGCTAGAAAAAGTTTAATAAAAAATAACACTTTTTTAGCATCATCATCATTTCTTATTTTGATTTTTGATTTTGCTCTACTTACCATCGATTTAAATCGTTGCTTCTAACTGATGTTTGTAGCTCAAAGTGGACCGTACAAATTTTCATTTTATATACGTGATCAAATTGTGAATAGAACTCTCATCACTCAGCACTTAAATCAACGACGTCGCACAGACTGCGAAAGGTAGTGGGATCAAGTGCCATCTGTGTTAAGTCGTCTTTTTTTAATTTTTGTGATGTGTCAGTAGGTAGATATAATAGTGGTCCGAGTGTTCGACCCTTAAAGCCTAGACTTCGTCGCCAAAATAATATAGACCCCTATTTCAAATGATTACCTAGGAAAAAGTGTCGATCACTAGTTTCTGTCACACTGGTCACTAGTTCTGGACTTTACCACGCACTTTAACATGTTTCATGCTAAATGCTGTATCACTAACACTATACGTTATTTTTCTTTTAATAGTTTAACAGTTCCTAGGTAGAAAAGTCAATACTTACTAAAATAAAAGTTGCAAACTTACTAAGCTACTAAAAACCCACAAAAAAAATCACATCCTAAAGTTATTAAATGTAATAACTATGTGTGTATGAATGAGTCGCGTCATTCGAGATGAAATCTGTTCTATATGCAACGAGCGCGCGGCACACTCTCATAATGAGCTCTTATTTGTTGATAAATATTGAAATACGTCGGATTGGACCACACACAGCGGTATTTGCCATCGAGTGGCTGTATCTTAACGGCTTATGCCATATTTCGGTATGATCCTGCTTGCCATGTACACTCGGCGTCAAAAAAATCGCACCTCTTAGAAAATCACTTTCAAATGTCATTTACTCTTGATATGCACATGCAGTCGCATTAATTATGATTTTATTTACAAGGTTACTTAATTAACTTAATAAAAAACATTACTTTTCATTATCAAATAAAACCTAATGCAACAAATAAAGTGTCACAAAAATTCGATGCAAATTTTGCTACCCGTGAGAGTTGCTAGTTGCGCTTCCTTTGTGGGTATAAAACGGTCAACACGGGTTCAATGTGGGTCATTCGCTATTCAACCGTTGAAGAGGACACACGCACAGATTTTGATGGATACCACAGCTGATAAAGCCGCTCAAGTGGTTGCACTACTGCAATCAGGGGTGCGGCAGTGTGATGTCGCCCGGCAACTGAACCTGAGCCGTTATTCCGTTCGAAGAGTGTACCAGCGCTTCATAGAGACCGGTGGCTATATCCGCAGACACGGTTCGGGTAGACGTCGCTGCACTTCGGAAAGAGACGACCGGTTCGTTGTGTCGAACTCTTTGAGAAATCGTTTCTCCAACGCTGTTGAGTTGCAACAGCAGCTCCAGGCAGTTCGCAGACGCACCGTAAGCGTATCTACGGTTAGAAGAAGATTGAAGGAGAAGAAGATAGCGGCCCACAGAGCTGCTACGGGTCCAAAATTGACTGCAGCGCATCGGCGAGCCCGCTTGCAGTTTGCTCGTGACCACGTCGATTGGACCCTTGAGCAGTGGAGAGCTGTTCTCTTCTCAGACGAGACGCGAGTGTGTCTTTTCTGCAACGACCGACGGAGAAGAGTATACCGGAGGCAGGGTGAACGTTTCGCCCAAGCCTGCATCCAGGAGACGGTGGAATATGGTGGCGGATCCTGCATGTTCTGGGGCGGTATGTCTGCTGCCGGCAAAACCGACCTTGTCTGCGTCTCCCGGACTGGAGGTGCTCGCGGACAAGGGTCGCTGACTGCTCGCCGCTATGTCACTGAGGTCCTGGAAGTGCATGTGGTCCCCTTTGCCGAATCTTTTGGCGAGGGGTTCACATTAATGCACGACAACGCTCGCGCTCACACTGCAGGCATCGTGAGCGACTTCTTGCAGAGGTCCCAAATCTCTGTGATGCAGTGGCCAGCGCGAAGTCCGGATCTGAATCCTATAGAGCACCTCTGGGACCATCTTAAACGTAAGGTTCGATCTCGGGATCCAGCTCCTTCGACTCTACAGGAGCTCCAAGACGCGGTGATTGAAGAATGGGGGCTTATCCCTCAAGAAGAGCTCCTGAAGTTGGTGAGGTCCATGAGGGACCGTATGGAAGCCGTGATCAGGGCAAGGGGGGGTAACACTAGATTTTAAGTTAATTTTAAGACACTTTTTGTACATTTTTCTTTGTAAATTATCTGTTGTTAATTAGGACTTAATTAAGGATTTTTATTATTTTATTAATTTTAATGTTGTTTGTATAATTATAATTAAACAGAAAGTTAAATTTAATTGTTTTTTGATACTCCTTTTTGTTACCTTTCTAATGATACCCAACACTATCCTCTACATAAGGTTTAAGAATTTTTAAAGATGATTTTTAAAAGGTGCGATTTTTTTGACGCCGAGTGTATTATTAAATTCTAGGCCCCTTTCAAATAAACAAAGAATATGGTCTGAATAGTTATTCCGTGTTTTGTTCCTGTCATGTAAACGTCATTTCAACTTAGAGATAAAACACGGAACAACTATTCGGACCTTATTCTTTGTTTAGTATTTATAAGGCACTAGAACAGTAACATTAGTAATATAGATTAACAGCTTAGCAATGATGCTAGAAAGTGTACCGTACTGAATAGAACAATTAAATTATATATAATTTCAAATCTACAAAATATTTATCATCTACATAAAATATCTTATAGTATATAGTTACAAATATCAGCAGCTTTACAAATGCAAAAACAAGAACATAATTGTGGAGCGATTAGTTTGGAAGCTCAAAACTGTAAAGCATCGTACGGACCTTGGAGATCACTTGATTCAATAAGTCCTGAGACTAAATACTTACTAAAACAAAGTTTTTTTGATAAAATTATTTTTTATTCATCAACATACTCTCCTTCAACTGCAATACAGTCTCACCAACGCTTTTCTAATTTTTCTATTTCATGAGTGTAGAAAGATTTATCTTTGACTTTAAAATAAGCCTCCGTTGCTGCGATTACTTCACCATTTGAGTCAAATTCCTTGCCCTGGAGCCTTTTTTTAAGTCTGCAAACAGCCAGTAAACACTGGGGGCCAGATCTGAAA
Organism: Eudonia truncicolella; assembly: GCA_949315975.1. Lineage (NCBI taxonomy): Eukaryota > Metazoa > Arthropoda > Insecta > Lepidoptera > Crambidae > Eudonia > Eudonia truncicolella. The sequence continues at coordinate 12,489,384 of OX438835.1, read as the reverse complement.
AATACGGTGGATGAGGAAGTAGTTCGAAGACCAATTCGTTTAGCTTGGCCATCGTTATCATGGACTTGTGACACGACGCATTGTCCTGGTGAAAGATCCCTTTTTTTTTTCATTTGAGGCCGTTTTTCCGCGATTTCGTACTTTAATCGCTCCAATAATTCCATGTAATATTTGCTATTTATATGTTTCCCTCTATCAAGGTAGTCGATGAAGAGTATTCCATGCACATCCCAAAATACAGAGGCCACAACCTCCCCGGCAGATTGTTGTGTCTTAGGCCGCTTCAGGCGGCTTTCACCGGCCGTGAAATGGTGAATCCATGTTTCACCCATTGTCACGTACCGACGTAAAAAATCCTTTTTATTTATATTAAACAGTGCCAAACAGCGCTCTGAATCATTAATACGTTGTCGCTTTTGATCAATTGTTAGCAGACGCGGTACCCATTTGGAAAAAAGCTTTCATGGCAAAATTTTGATGTAAAATAGTGAAATCACTACCAGTTCAAATCTTCACTATCTCAGCTATCTCGCGCACTTATACCTTTCGATCTTCCTTCACGATTTTCAGGACTTGGTTGATGTTTTGTTGAGTCACTGCTTCATTTAGACGACCAGAGCGTTCAGCGTCTTTTGTGTCCATACGACCACGTTTGAAATCGGCATACCACCGACAAATGGTTGGTTTAGATGGAGCAGATTCCGGATAACACTTTATAAGCCATTACTGTGCTTGAACGGTGTTTTTTCCCATTAAAAACAATGTTTTATCAACACACGAAACTAGTTTTTTTTCGATTGTTTTCGGAATTTAAAAAAGCGTCACTTAAATAATCCTACTACTATTATAAAGGCGAAAGTTTGTAAGTATGGATGTATGGATGTTTGTTACTCTTTCACGTAAAAACTACTGAATGGATTTGAATGAAACTTTACCACAATATAGCTTATACATCAGAATAACACATAGGCTACAATTTTTGAGGTTTCTAATGTGAGGTCGTAAAAAAAACACATTTTTTGAGTTTGTAAGTATGGATGGATGTTTGTTACTCTTTCACGTAAAAACTACTGAATGGATTTTAACGAAACTTTCCTCATATACAGACCATGACCTAGACTATAGGATACTTTTTTTTTTTTAGTTTTTTTTTTTATGCTGTAGTCTTCGCGAACGAAGTCGCGGGCAACAACTAGTATAATATAAATCAATATCTAAATTGTTCGATTTTCAAACATTTTTAAAACATATCATTTGATGGCCAGTTTCTAAAAATCAAAAGAGTTTTTAATATTTGCGCCGTCTCCAAGTAAGTCTCGGGAACGATCTAGTGTACCTAATTGAAACATTATAAGATGATAACGTTAATAATCCTAACGACATATCCACCATCTACTGCAAATCAAACTCGCACTAGGCACTCGGACATTGTAAGTCGTGGCAGTAGATGGCTATGAATGTTGGTAACGCCATATATTTCGCTGGACGCAAGCACGAAGCGGTCCGCGGGAGCAAACCTCGGCTCGGCAATACCTGTGACATGTGACGACGGCGGGCGAAATCTCCATTATCTCGACGAGGAATTCGATTAATCCTTTATTAAAATAATTAGCGATTCGCCACGAAGAGCGACGCGCGCCGCCCGCCGCCCTTCACGGCTATCAACAACTCACAATTTGGCGGCCTGTGGCTTTGCTGCCTCGTAATTAAACTTAAAACGAGCTTAATATAAAAAGTTAAACATTTTTCTGCATTAAAACCGTTTCAGATGTTCGTTTTTAATTGCGTCGTAATGGTAAACAGTTGCTAATTAAACTAATGTAGTGCATATTATTTCAGCAATGAAATGGCATGCGTACGATGTGACTATTTTTGCATAAACGCTAGTATATTATAATGAGTTAAATGTACACACGCCTACACATCAGACTACCACAAAGTGTCATATTTTTTAAATGGACTTTGAACTTTATGTACTGTATGGCATATGGTTGAACATTTATTAAAGAAATTTAACAGTTTTGGATAGGTTGATGTGCAGGCGTATTACCTACCTATAAGTTACTGTTTATTAAGTACCTATCTAGTATGTACCATACCTAAGTAGGTACGTTAAGTAAACCTAAAGGTGCTTTTGCTTGAAGCGCCTTTGGTTTACAAACTCCTTTGGGTAACAAACACCCTTTTTTACTGTGAGAAAAATGCATTGCACTGCATACCTACTCGCGGCTCTGGGGCAATCCGCTAGTTATGTGGGGCTGTCTCCTGTGCTCCCCACACTACTCCGAGAAGTAGAACGGGGAGCATGAGTTTCTTGGTGCCCTAAAACGCATAGGTACTTGAAAGCAATAGACGGCCAACAATAATTTATTTCCAAAATAAGTTTAGTGTCTTGGAACCCGCACTCATATTTCCTACTTAATTAGAAGAAAGAATAAAAGTAGGTTAGGGTACCTGTGACCGACAGGAACCAGTGATCGACCCTTCTTTCCTTTAACATTAAAAATAGGTGACCCCTATTAGTAACTGGTTTTTGACTTTAGCAACAATTCAATACAGACCACAAAGTTGCTTTTAGCTATCATACAATATTATTTCTACGTAATTCTATATTATTATAACTGGTGTCGAACGAAAGATCTTTTTAGATCTAGATCTTTCTAGTTAGATAAAGATTCTTCTAGATCAAAGGCTGTATGTAATAGTATAATAGAAGCTGCCGCGCTAATTACCAAGCTTGAAAATAACGATCAAACACCTACAAAGTAGGTACCTACAAACATAACATATATTTTGTTTTAGTGAAAAACTTACTTACAAAAGGAAGCGAGTATCAATGTATCTAGCCATATTCGTAAGTAGTGCGGGTTCTATTGTGTGCTCCGCCACTGGGATCAAATGAATGGTCGTTCCGAGGTAGCCTGGGACCGTGGGAGATGTCCCGGTAAGCCTTTGACAAACTTCACCGTGGGAACATTACTCTCTATTCAATTCAGTAGCGAAGGCAGGTTAAATTAAAATTGAGAAAGATATCTATGGATAATAGAGAAATAAACGTTTGTGTTGTAGGTATACGTGATTGTGGTCTAAAGAGCTTATATCCAGTAGGTATACGGAATGAAGGAGTTTCTTCAAACATTTCACTAAAAAGCTATAAATATTATCTTGTTTGTTATTATTAAAGTTTTACAAATCGGTAAGGTGTTTCGTAACTTTCGTTCGCTTCCACCTTCTAAGCTTACCATCACTTACCATCAAGTAAGATGGAGTCAAGCGCTTCTACGTTGTGGAATAAAAAAAACACTCACGAAGTAATTCTGAAAAAGGACTTCATCACTTGTACTGTAACTCCTAACCTCCAATCATCTTCCTCCAGCGACACACTGGATCTCACCCCCACGACCCCGGTCAACCCGAGCCGAGGTGCTAGCCTTTAGAGGCGCCTTCGGTTTGTTCCGGTCCCGATCTAACTCTTCAGAGAATCTTAGGGAACGGGGATACGCACTAGTGATGCCATTGCCATTGCCATTGCGTGATTGCGTGATTGCGTGATTGCGTGATGCCATTGCCTCTAGAAAACCTCTGACGGTGTTTCGTTTCACACGAATTGAGGAACCCTAGAAGTTTCTCGCCGGCCTCGAAAATGCCGCCAGTGGCAATCAACACACTCTCGAAAAAGACACTGGAATCTGTCTTTTCACGTTTTAAATGGTGATGTATAATGACAGGTGTGAAAATTCCCTACCATTTTTTTATAATTCATTCTTATATTAGGTATTATTCAACATATTTAATATTAATAACCCTATCGATGGTACGCACAATACACGTGCCACAATATTAATTTATTACCGAATCATGAATATGCATATTTAATTACGGAAATAAAAGTCGATTGCATTTACAATAAAAATCAATTGTACGTAGTAATTTCGCAACCATTTTTATAGTTTGCATTGCAGATAACAAAAGGTGAACGCTCCCTACCGTTAGGCGACTATTAAAATGATTTTTATGAATATTCAAAAGCAACAATTGAGATGATCAATATTGGCAATGATCTTCAGTATCGATGACTCATGTTACGGTGATTATCTCGCAGTGGTTCCCACCACTCTTAGAAAGGGTTGCTGGCACCTGGGTTCCGTTTTTTGGGCGATGTGTGCTGTGTGGTGTGGTAAATAGAACCAGCATCGGTCTAGTCTAGCGTCTAGGTCTTAACGGAAGACCGTAAATCCAAATAGGCCGAAGTCCGAAACTATAAAAGAGTGCCGTAGTGCGAGTTTTTTTTGACATTCGGTCACGGTGACGTCTCTGATTCTAAGCTAAGGCCAAGTGCGTGTCGAACCACGAGCAGAGTAGGTTCCGTAGCCCAATCACTCTGAGAAGAGGGCTTTTATGAACATTTATTTAACGATGTGTTACACGAGAAATGGCAATTAGGTTTTAAAAAAAAAAAGAAATTTATTAACTGGAAATAGGATTTATGTAAGAAATAGTATTTTAACATATAGAATTATTTTTGGAGTTCCGACCCGTAACGAGTTCTAAGTTGGACTGCCTCTTCGGCCCCGTGGCATGTGTATATATCAAATATAGAGATGCTGACTCGGCAGGCATCCCGGTACATAGCAAGGGTATAACAACCCCCCGCAGAAGACTGAACTTATATGTATTTTTGAAAAAAAAACAAAGTTCAGTGATTTAAACAATTTCCCTCAATCGCGGTTGTGACCTTGACGGGTTTTCTTCTTCAACGTTACTGAGATTACTGACATTAATATTATCCTCGTTAAGAGTCGGTTTTGCAGAAGAAGTATCAAGTTTAGTCTTATATCTGGAAACAATTTTATAAAACTTAAAACCTATAAAAAGTACAATGATAATAATAATTACAGAAGAAAATGCGAAATAATGTGTCCCATATTTTACCAGGACAGGTTCCCCTTCCATTATTTTATCTAAGTCAGAAAACAATTTATCGTTTTGTTTATGTGCATTAAAATCATCCAAATCAATATTTTGTAACAAAATAGGGGATACCGTGTTTACAGAATTTGACTTACTATCTAGTTTACAACATGAATCATTTATAATACTAAAATCTAAACTAGGCACAGGGATACTTATATTTACTACACTGTTAGACGATATAAGTCTTAAATTTTTGGTGTACACAGTACATTGTTCTGGAGTGTGTACAATACCGGTTCCGAACACTGTAACTTCACGTAGTTCTGCGTTAACACAGTCAATTGATATTTTATTCGGGTGAGATTGCACAAAAATCCAGCGATTGTTTTTTAATGGTTTCCAAATGTCTAATTCACCTAGAATAGTTTTAGTTACACACTGCACGGGAATAGCACTAATTATTTTTGTCAGTAGTTCGCTTTCACACGTAGGGTTGCCACTTGTTAATGACATTATCGACACTTTACACAGAAAGAACTCAGAGGTTACCGTCTGACATTGACTTAAACTATCTAAATTACAAAAGTTAATTTTATCGTTGGATATGGCAATATAAGAACTAGAAGGTAATATTAAACTAAAAACATTCGGTTTTCCCAAATCATGGGGTGTAGGTAAAGCTAAGTTATGGTACAAATTAAAATCATGAATAGTAACAAGAGGAATTTGCAATATAAATACAAGTTTATTTCTAAAATAATAGCAGCCCACATCGGATATGCTTAGAATGTAATGAATATTATCTAGGCTTAAAGAGAGTGGGATTTTAGCGTCCCTCGACAGATGTCTGTCGTTATCAACAAGTTCTCGGTACAGTTGCGCCGGGGTAAGAATGCGTGGGTGTAATATGTTTTGACTACTTAGAACAATTGCATTGATTAAGTCTTCCAATTGGAATGACAAAGTCAGTATTGAACTTTCGAGGTTCATAAATATGGAATGCACTTAACTTTCAATTATTAAATCATTAGAAATTTTAGTCATATTATCTGAATTTTTAATTAGTGTATTTAGTGTAATACTAAGAGAGTTTTCATTGGCATTTAATTTATTTATCGTTTGTTTATAAGAATCTAATGTAGAAGTAGTAACTAAAATGTTTTCTTTTACGAGTCGTGCTAACTTTTTCTCATTGTTCTGAACAGCTTCTATAGCAGAGTCATATTTCAATGCGTCGTCTTCGTCTAAAGTGCCAATGATTTGTTTGAATGCTGTTCCGATGCCTCCAAACCAGGCTGAACGTTTACTGCGTTTTGAAATCAAGTGAGAGAGAGAGTCGTGGTAACGTTTCATATCATCGAAACGAGCTGTTAATGGAGAAAGCGTATTTACACATTGAATATTTTCCGGATGTTGACAAATAAATCGAACCGTGCCTAAAATTTCGTTTAGACTAGTGAGATGAGCATTTATGAAAGAAATATCTATATACGTAATTAAATTTAATTGACCCTTTATTATCTTAAGTTTTCCTACTCTATCGAAGTATATGCCGGAACTAGAAGGAAGTGGCAGGACATAGTCCGGGTGCGATTCGATCGAGGCACTGAAATAGTAAAACAAAAAGGTAAAGTAAAATATATGTACTATAATGAATATAGTTTAAAGCTGGAATAGAACAATTTGAAGTTAGTGTCTAATTAACTATAATGTAATATAAAATAAGTTGGATTGTAAAAATTACATTTAAGGAAAAATAAAATAAAATGACGATTAAACTTCTTAATGACTACTGGTATAATTTTATCAAGTATAAAGTAAAATTAAAAGTATATAATAAAAAAGACAAATGTTATGTATTATAATTACTAACTAGACAGGCATAAAATGTACATCTTGGAACTTAATATCAATCAAATGAAACTAGTAAAATAAGACGAGCTTGCAACGTTTGCTGGCTTAAACTGGTCAAAATGATGCGTCACGTGACGTCGGTTAATAAGGAGCGTGGCTGTATGGTTATTAAAAACTTTAATTATTTTGTAAGGCCCTTTCCAGATTGGTGATAGGGCTTTTCTCAGCCTCAAGTGGTTTTTTAAGTATACATAGTCACCAACTTTGTACTTTGGCGGGGGCTTAGTATGGGTATCGTAGTAGTTTTTTGAAGTTTCCTTAGATTTTAAAATATTTTCAAGAGCTTTTTCCCTAGTGTATCGGAACTTATGTTGAAGCAACTTGATATAGTCAGTATACGTGGTACCAGGTCCACTTTCGTATACTGAGTTTGGTATAAATGGTTTATGTCCAAAGACTAACTCGTAAGGAGTGAATTTTGTTGTTGAGTGTACAGTTGTGTTGTAGGTCAACATAGCAGTGTACACATAAATTGGCCAGTTGTCTTGATTCTCATTGGTAAACGATTTTAAATATTCCTTAAGTGTTGAGTGGCTACGCTCTAGGGCGCCTTGAGTCTGAGGGTGATAAGGAGATGACCACAGCTGTTTGATCTTAAGAAAGTGACACGTAGTTTTAAAAAGATCCGATGTAAAATTTGTACCCTGGTCAGATAAAATTGATTTGGGTATCCCGTAGAGGGAAATAAAATGAATGAGACAGTCGCTAGTCTCTTCGGCTGTCGTGCTGCGTAAAGGGTAAGCTACAGAATACTTCGTTAGGTCGTCTTGTAATGTAAGTATATATTTGAGTTTAGCGGGGCCGGACTCTGGCAGGGGACCTACGATGTCTAACGCTACTCGTTGAAACGGAGATGTAGAAGTAGTAGTTATTTCCATAGGAGCTCTGTTGATTCTCCTTAAGGCTTTATTTTCTTGACATGCTTTACAATTTCTGACATAATCTTCTATTTCGCTTCTCATTCCCTTCCAGTAAAATTGTTCACGTATTCTGCTATACATACGTGTCGAGCCTAAATGTCCGGCTATTGGAATGTCGTGGTTATCACGAAGAATTTTAACCCTTTCGTTTAAGGTTGGGTAAATAGTTTTATTTAGATAAATATGAATGGAGATCTTGGTGTTGTGGAAAAGGTAAGTAAGTATATTATAAGTTTTAGTATAAGAATGTTGGTCGAATGGATTTTTAAAATCAGATATGGCGACATCTTTTATATCTGGGCACTGTAGGATTTTGTCCCGGATGTTTTTTAGTGTATTATAGATTTCGGGATAAGAAGATTCATCAAAATAGTGGACTTTAGTAAAAATAAAATAGAATGTTTTATCAGCGTGTTTAACTTCGAGGAAATAGTACAGTTCCTTATCGGAAATCAGAATTTCATCTCTGTTTTCAACAAATGAGAGAATTTCGGTAATGTAAGGATTCGATTCATCCAAATCTATAGATGTAGGAATTATTATGAATTTGTGAGGAGTTTTTAAGAGACTTTCGGTATATTCTTTCATTATGGCATTAGATGTGAACTGTTTGTTTGCAATCGTTTTAAGGAATTTAGAATAATCATCGTTATTTGGATTAGAATTTGGTTGTGTTATTGATTCTGAGGTTGAGGGAGATTCCTGAAGTTCGACATTAGCGTCGATATGGTCGTGATTAGTACTTAAAGGTCTCAGTTCTAATAAATCGGTTTCAGAATTCAGTGGTTGATCTTGAACAATGGAAGGATTTCGTACTTGGACAGCTGTAGGGCCTTGTATCATAGGTAGGGTAGCAGGCGTTTCTTGACCTAATATGTCTTGGTCGAAAGAGAATGGTATAGGAGATGGTAGATCTAGGAGTGAGTCTTCTAAGGGATTATCGAGTCCATCATCTATGTTTGGTAATAAAGAATTAGGAGAAGGTAACCTGGTTCCTTCAATTGGGTTGATAGGGAATCGAGAGAGTGTGTCAGCATTAGTATTCAATTTCCCCTTTTTGTGAACTATTTCGTACTCGAACTCTTCTAGCTTTAGACGCCAACGAACTAGTCGGGATCCAGGGTCTTTGCAGCTAAATAGCCATTGCAAGGGTTTGTGGTCCGTCACTATGGTGAATTTGCGGCCATAAATATAAGGGCGGAAGGCTTTGGTTCCGTACACAATGGCTAAGCATTCTTTCTCGGTTACGCTGTAATTGCATTCGGCTTTGTTTAATGTACGAGAGGCGTATGCTATGGGGCGGTCTTTTCCTATTTGTCCTTGTGATAGTATAGCAGAAATGGCGAAATTGGAAGCATCACACGTCAAATTGAAAGGTTTAGAAAAATCAGGATAGACTAGGATTGGCGATGTAGTGAGTTTATTTTTTAGATTCTCAAAAGCTAACTGTTGTTCATTTTCCCAGGAAAAAGGTGCATCCTTTTTTAGAAGAGTCGTTAAAGGCTTCGCAATCTTGGAAAAATCAGGGATAAAACGTCTATAATACGAAACGAGGCCTAAGAAGGATTTAATATCTTTTGCGCACTTAAGTACAGGGAATTCTGAGATTGCTTTTATTTTTTCGGGATTAGGACTGACGCCGTTTGGATTTATGATATGGCCAAGATATGCAACTTCTTTGCACAGAAATTCACATTTATTAGGTTGAAGTTTTAGATTATAATTTCGAAGTCTATCAAAGACAGAAGATAGGTTTTGAATATGAGAATTTAGATCTGGAGAGTACACTACTATGTCATCGAGATATACGAAACAGCGCGAGCCCTGTAGGCCAGAGAGACATGTATTCATCAATTTCTGGAATGTGGACGGCGCATTTTTTAGTCCAAAAGGCATTCTCGTAAATTGAAAATGCCCTTGTGGTACAGAGAAGGCGGTTTTAGGTGCGTCGCTTTCAGAAATTTTAATTTGGTGAAAACCTGACGCCAAATCTAGTGTCGTAAAATATTGGCTTTTACCTAATTGGTCAAGAATTTCCGTTATTTGTGGAATCGGGTAAGTTTCGCCTATGGTTACATCATTCAGCTTCCTGTAATCAATTACGACTCTCCATTTGCGTTCTCCTGAAGCATCTAGCTTTTTGGGGACGATCCAAATAGGTGACGACCAAGGTGAGTCTGAAGGTGTAATAATATTCTGTTCTAACATTTTTCCAATTTGTTTTTCGACTTCTTTTTTATGGCATTCAGGGAATCTATAGGATTTGGTATGGATAGGGACGTCTGTATTTGTTTTTATCTTGTGTTCAATAGTTGTGGTATGTGTAAGTTGATCATCCGGGAGATAGAAAATATCAGAGTAATTGGAGCAAATATTAAGAAGAGCATTTTCCTCTTCGTCATTAAGATGAGAAGTTCTTAGTTGTTTTAGGACTTCATTAGTTCTTCGAGAAGCATTGGATAGTGACGGTTTCAAAAGAGTCATGTAAGAATTCAGAGGTTGTAGTTTTAAATTAAGATTTGGATGAATTATAGCAGGTTTGTCAGAGGTGTTGACGATTGTGATATTAACACGATTGTTCTCTTTCACCTTCACAATACAGTTTGCAACTAAAAGAGACTTTGAGATATGTTGGTCTAGAATTATGCCTTCTTGAATATTTGGATCATCGACTGTGCATTCTATTGTGATTTCTGTACGAGAGGGAATAGTATATACTGGTTCAGAGAATTGTAAATGGATATGCTCATTATGAACGTTAAGAGTTTTTTTATTGTAGTCAATTTGGCAGCCCATGCTTTTCATGAGGTCATTGCCAATGATACCATCATGACTAAGACTTATGTTTTCAATTACATGACATTCATGTGTTACAAATTTGTTTGGTTTTAAGAATATTTGTATCTGGAAGCTACCTAAGGTTTTGTTTGTTTCATTACCAGGATCAATACCCTTAAGCTCTATTATATGATTACTTAGATTTGGGAGCTTTGACATGGAACTTAATTTCACCAGGCTGACGGATGAGCCGGTGTCTACTAAGAAAGACAGTGGTTTGTCGGCGATTGACGTTTGAATTATGACGTGAGGTAAGTATCTGTTTTTAGAGTTATTATTTATTTTATATGTTTTAATTATTTCTTTTTCTGATTTCAGGTGTTGCGGAGAATCGACTACGGTGTTATTAGGAGATTTTAAGTTGTTTGTTTGTCCTGTGAGATTGTTTTTATAAAATTGTTTTGTATGGTCTTTAGAATTAAGCGAAGTATTGAATTTTGTAGATTTAGGAATACGTTTGAATGATTCAGAGGATTTAGCATAGGATTCTATAACAGCGTTATAATGTTGGGCCTGGTTACCCTGGTTGCTGGTGTCTACCAAAGAAATAGTACGATTGAATGAAGCTGAGGATTTAGTATAAGGGTTACTGATAGTCGGAACAGTGTAATTAAGTGAGGTAGGAGATTTAGTATTAAGGTTAGCGACGTTAGAAACAGTGCGATTGAGCGAAGCAGAGGATCTAGTATTAGGGTTATTGATACTGGAAACAGTGCGATTGAGTGAGGCAGAGGATTTAGTATTAGATTTAACGATAGTGCTATAAAATTGGGGCTGGCTACCCTGGTTGTTAGCATCTAAAATAGTGGATACAGTGGAAACAGTGCGATTTAGTGAAACAGTGGATTTAGTATTAGGTTTACTGGTAGTGCTATAAAATTGGGGCTGGCTACCCTGGTTGTTAGCGTCTACAATAGTGGATACAGTGGAAACAGTGCGATTTAGTGAAACAGTGGATTTAGTATTAGGTTTACTGGTAGTGCTATAAAATTGGGGCTGGCTACCCTGGTTGTTAACATCTACCGCAAATGATACAGTGTGGTTTGCGATACCGGCTTTTCGATGTTTCAGGGAATTTCCCGAGCGGTACCTACCGGGAAATTCTATTCGTTTAAATTATTGTGATCAACTTCGTCTTCCCCAATATCATTTACTTGATCAGCAGTAAAGGCTCTGCGTGATGTAGCAGGAATAATAACTGTCGGTGAATTATTTAGGCGATTGTTAGAAGATGACGCATTGAATTGAGCTCTATTATTATACATCCGTTTACGACAGTTTTCGATTGTGTGACCTATGTTCTTGCAATACCTACAGGTCACATCATTTGTATTGAAGTTTCTAAAATTCTCCGGGCGATTATTTCGTTGAAACTGGAAAACTCGCGGTTGGAAATTATTAGGTCGCGGTTGGAAATCGCGGCGAGGTGGGAATCTTTGTCTCTCATTGTTAACATATTGTGACTGGGGTCTCTTGTTGAGACTCATGAGAATCTTTTCTTCAGCCACAGCGAAATTAACTGCCGCGTTCAAATTGTCAGGATCGCGGCACCTGACGATTTGTGACAATCGTGGGTGGAGGCCGATCATAAAAGTATGGAGGGCTAAGTCTTCCATTGCTGCTACGCGGCCTGTTAATTCTGTTTTACGTTTGGTAGGTATAGAAATATTGATTTCAGTAAGTAGTTTTGCCAAACATGTTTCTATTTTTAGTGCATATTGGTTAACAGATTCGGTTGAGTTTTGTTTACTGTCTTGTAGCTCGGAAAGTAGATGAGCGTAGTGTTTCCTTTCCCCGAATTGCTGTTTTAGAAATTCTAGAAATTGTTCAAGAGACTCAAAATCCTTAATATTGCAAGTAGATTCAGCTCTACCTTCGAGCTGACTTAAAATGTATTTAAAAAGTATTGGTTTCTGAGATTTATTTGCAAGATTGTAAGCATTTTGGCAATTAGAGATGAAAGTGTTCAACTTTTCTCTAGACCCATCAAAGGGTTTAATGAATTTTAAGAGCACACTAAACTCGATCCTGTCTCCAGCTTCGTTTCGCAGCTGTGAAGACATTGTTTTCGGATCATCGGATTCGGATCTAGTCGTCATGGTGAAAAACAATAATAATAATAATAAAAAATGTAAAAGATATAGAAGACAATTTTAAATTTAAATAGAAAACATCAAAACATCCAACATTAATTTCATACACTTGAATAACTAAATCAAACAAAAGTATTTTAAAATCAGAAATATTTAAATAAAATATTCAAGAAGTCGAAGCCGCTTCTATATTAAGCGAGCACTAATGTCTCGACGCGCGACACGACACCCACGCGTTTCTGCGCTTCTTATCAGTAGTCTGGCTGGAGTTATGGTCTATATGAACAATACTTTTAAAAAACACAATGTTACACACCACACAAATACAATGTAATAAAACAGTAATACTTAGGAATATAATTAGTGAATCTAGCTCTGAGTTCTATTCTGGATCGCGCACTTTTATGAGTTATTTAGAAGTTTTCACTTACAGCAGCGTTGTCAGCATCACACATACTATGTGTACAGGTGTCATGACCATGGTCATGGATTCGGCGTCACCAGATAAGCAGGAACACACGGAAGGTCTACGTGGATACGCAGGATCAGCGGTCAGACAGGAACACTCAAATTTAATATAACTGTATATAAACAGGAGGCCTTTGCCCAGCAGTGGGACAAGCTGGGCTGAATAATGATAGTGAACATGAGCAGCAAATATACAGAAACAGTGTTAGTTCTCACAACACTAACCGTTTTCACAGGTTTCACAACACTTTCACAACGGAAGTCTAGCGTTTTTCGGAGACGTATTTGGGCGGACTGGGATTTTCGGTATCCCACCGCTGCCACCAAAATGTTACACGAGAAATGGCAATTAGGTTTTTAAAAAAAAAGAAACTTATTAACTGGAAATAGGATTTATGTAAGAAATAGTATTTTAACATATAGAATTATTTTTGGAGTTCCGAGTTCTAAGTTCCGTAACGAGTTCTAAATTGGACTGCCTCTTCGGCCCCGTGGCATGTGTATATATCAAATATAGAGATGCTGACTCGGCAGGCATCCCGGTACATAGCAAGGGTATAACAGATGGCTCATATATTAAATGTAAATACTACCGGTTTCACACACTTGACAACGTTATTTAAGTAATTCCCAATGAGGAATTTGTACTGCGCCAAGTACCTACATTTTATAAGTTTATTTATTTATTTATTTATTTATTTAGGGAGTTGGTAGAGTTACTCGTTAACTTGTAAAGCTTACTTAGCTGTGATAGTTTTCCTTTTAACTTCGTCATATATACAACTACCGTGAATTTTTTCACGTATCCAAAAACAACCATTTGGCTGACACTTGACTCTAACAAAATTTTGCACTTTAAAGCTTAATAGTTCACAAACGGATGCCTCAATTAAAAAACTGCTTTCACATACCCGCAATATTTTTGAAATTGCTATCCAACGAACGACACCCCACACTATGGGGTAGACAAGAAAAAAAAAATTACATCCCCACTTCACGTGTAGGGGAAGTAACCTAAAAAAATATTTTTCAAAATTTTACTTCACCACTTTGTCGGCGTGATTAATATGTATATCCATGCCAAATTACAGTCTTCTAGTACTAAGAGTCTATGAGCTAGGCTGGGGACAGACAGACAGACAGACGGACATGGCGAAACTATAAGACTTCCTTGTTGACTACAGAACCTTAAAAATGGCAGTCTAAACAAAATACATGGCTCTTCACTTTTCCCCCAAAAAGTCCAAACTGTAGTTTTTATGGATAATTATTAACTTTTCTCATCTGTCACCAGGAGGCGCTGTTTCAATGCCATACAAATTCATTAATTAATGTCGTCAATCTACGACAGTATGATCCCGGAGGTAGACACACTATAACCCTTGTAGACCACGACTGGCGACCCACAAACGCTTTTAAAAAGTAACACCGCTCTGCGGTACCGAATATAAAAATCGGAGCAACCTAATCGCGATAATAATATCCAGTACTAGCGTTTACTTACTCTAGACTGTCTAGACTCTAGAAAGATACTTACCTAATCCTATAGGTTCACTGTAGGCAATGCACTGCAATAGTCAGTTATCGTTTACCAAAATTTTAACGCCTTAACGTTTTAAGCAGCAAAATTTGTACATGGCGCATTAATTTTTTAGGTATATTTATTTTTTCTGAGGTTAAATTGGGGTGAGGTAGATTAACAATTACTACTGACCGTGACTGGTGGCTACAGATAACTATGTACCTATGTGCCTAGATCTAAAATATCACTTTGTTACTTCAAATAACTTTCCTATTCTGATTTCTGATATCCGACAGTTTCAGAACTTGCAGATAATATCAGCCGAAATATAGAAGTCTTATCTAATTTAGTATTTTACAAAAAAAAAAGGCAGGCAATCTATTTATAAAATGTTTTTGTTTTGTTTATATAATTTTAACGCAAATTTTGTTGCGAAACAAATTACAAAACACAAATAATTAAATTATATAAACAAAACGAAAACATTTTATAAATATCTTGCCTACTTCTTAACTGATCTTTAGTATTTTTAAAAATATTAAGATCGGGTGTTAATGACGGTAGTTGTTAACACTGAATGGGTGCCTTCGGCTTTCAAAGTAAAAAGTAAATAGTGTTGAATAATTTCGGTGGGCTGGTTAGAACCACGATAGCTCAATTGAAAGAGCACCTGACCCGGTATGTCAGAACGGTGCAGGTTCAAATCCTGCTCGTGGAAATTTTTCAACATTTGTGTTTTTGTAATTTGTTTCGCAACAAAATTTGCATTAAAATTATATAAACAAAACAAAAACATTTTAGTATTTTACTGTTCTATATCACTATTTAGAAGGATGTCTATGTACCTATGCATATAAATAAAAAGGAAATTCTGTTTGTCGGTAAGTGCATCACTTGAGAACGGCTGAACAGATTTGGACGAAATTGATGCACGTAAACAAACCATGACCCGGGCTAACTTATTGCCATTGAATAAAGAATATGCATTATTTTTTTTATTTCTTAAATTAATCATTTACATCTTTTTATCATAGAAAAAAATATAAATAGGCTTGAAAATCGACAAATTATTTTTCAGTGAAAACATTGAATAAATTTGAGCCGTTCAAACGCCACCATTTAGTGCGCGCTTTTGATGATGTCATTGGTTGTGTCCCGTATTTGTTTACAATAGCCTTTCAGTTACTTCATACTTATTTTGCAGTTTTAATTGCTATACCTACAAATCATGGATGAAGTTGAAAAACCTTCTTACAACAAGTACTGTATTGTACCTACCGAAGTGTAAAAACACTACACCCGATAGTGTTTTTTTCGGGTTCGTGGGTTAGGCCCCCGGTGTGTTGTAAGATGATGAGAAGGGATAATGTAGGTATCTTCATTATCGGTTGTATTTTGTTGTGGAGATAATTTTAACGTAAGTATGCCATATGTAAGTATAGGTGCCAAATGCGAGTTTCATTCGCTATTCGATCACGTTAACGAAAACGAGAATTTGTATGGCAAAATGTTAACTCTTCTCGTATACCGCCAGGAGGCGCTGCTTCAATGCCAAACTTATTTTCGTTTTCGTAAACGTAATCGAATGAATACGGAGAGTAAACAAAACTCACACTAGGCACCCGCTTATTGTGAATTAGCTATTAGGCAGATTCGGTCTAAAACTAACCTAACCTAGTTTACAAAAGTTCATTAAAAATTTCTATAAAGAGCTTGCTTATTCCTATTGCGGTTTTACGAAATTTTGATGATTTATTTATAAAATGTTTTTGTTTATTTATATAATTTTTAACGCAAATTTTGTTGCGAAACAAATTACAAAAACACAAATGTTGAAAAAATTTCCACGAGCAGGATTTGAACCTGCACCCTTCTGACATACCGGGTCAGGTGCTCTTCCAATTGAGCTATCGTGGTTCTAACCAGCCCGCCGAAATTATTCAATACTATTTACTTTTTACTTTGAAAGCCAAAGACACCCATTCAATGTCAACAACTACCGTCGTTATTTGATTTATTTATGATTTAGATTATCCGATTGTGCTTTGACAAAACCAGCTTCTGTCAGCGTCCTAGATTGATTACAAATATATATTCACAAGTAATCACACAGGCATACAGTTTTAAACAATTTTTCTCACTACACAACATGAATATCGACGCCGATAAATCCAATGACGTGACGTGACCATTGACGTCATATTTCGTTTCGACCAATGGTGACGCGTTTTATAAGTTAATTTCCTCCACTTATTTTTTTACATTTTATATAATAAAAAATACCTTTTAGTAGGTGTAATGATGATAAAGACAATAAAGAATGTAGAAAAAAATATTTGAGACAAATTTAAATTATATGCATATTCCCTATCTATTGAATATGATTCACGTAAATTAATTATCAAGTTTTGAAAATTTTTACTAAACATTAGTAAAAGGGCTTGCATGCTTTTAATTTCAGAAATGTGTAGTGTGAAACAAAAAGCAAATCTCTGAAACTGAAAATGATGTTTAAAAATATGTTTCAATGCAAAAAGCTTTATTTATAGAATATTCAAAAGACACCAATTTATTAAAAATACAAAATGCTTCATCTCTTTGAGAATCATTCAATCGCACATTTAAGTCACAAATATATCACACATACTGATCACACATTTTTAAGTCTTTAAACATAATACAGTCGAAAATGCATAAAAGTAAAAGTAATAGGTTAATTAGGACAATTGGTATATGGAACAAATGAGAGATATAACCAAAACATACTAAAATGTTGTTCAGATATAGCGCAGTATGGATTGCGTAAAACAATGCACTGTTTTATGCAAGAAAATGTTTAAAGTTTTGAGATCCAGTCTTGCAAAGCTTTCATATCGACTGGGCTGTCGTCATCACCTGTGTTCGCTGAGCACTCTGCAAATTCAATTTTGGTGCTTAGGTGGGAGAACTCAAAATCTTTGCCAAGTTTTCCAAGATAAGTCGAACTGTTGGAGACTGATGGATCTACTGACTGCAACTGGCTCGATTTGGTGACACGAACAAGGTTTCTGCAAATAAAATACTTAATCAATATAACAATTCTTTATAAGACAAGCATGTTGAAGACACTTCAGGCAAATAATATCAATTACTTAGATAGCTCTTTTTTGTAAGATGTACACATAAAAAATTAGTGTTTTGAATTAAATTATACTTACATTTCCTTTTCTAACAAACTTTTGATAACTTGACTTCCCTTAGCAAGAGGCTGATCCTGTTTGTTGCATAGGATCAGCAGGGGAGGGCTGTTGCTTTGAACTACAGGGTCCAGCAATATAGTGTACAGGTATCTGTAAAAGTGAATACATAAATATAGAAATAAACAAAGCACATTCTTAATTCCTAAAGTGAAGTGAAAATAACTGAGAAAGCACAATAATCTGCTTGTTTTATTACACATTTCATGAATGCTTGCAACACCGGAGCCTAAGCCTCAGCTCTTAGACTTCTATATCCTGTACTGCACTGGACTAGTACCTACCTTCAAACTGGAAAACAACAATGTAAAACAATGCTGCTGCATAATAGGTACTGGCCACTATACATTTAAATTCTGGGCAGAATCCTCCCAGTTGAAGCCTAGCTATGGTGAAAGCAATAATCTTGTAGATAATAGAAATTCACTTATGCACTTACTCAGCAACATCTCTGATTTCCTTCTGAATTGTGACTGAATCAATGACGTAAACTATAGCTTTGGCACTGTTCTTGTATTGATCGAAGAATTTGTTTCTTAACCGTTCTTGGCCAGGCAAGTCCACGAGGCGAAGGGATTTCTAGAAAGATAAAAGATCAGTTACTAGGTCATAAACGTGTTAAAGAATTATTCAAAATGAAAAAAATAATACTTACAGACGTAATATACTCTTCTACGTTTTCCTTGATTGATGTGAAAGTAATTCGGTATTGAGAATAAACAAGCCTTACAAATAACAGAGTTTTGCCAGAATCCGAGAGACCGGTGAGTAGAACACATGTACGTTGGTGACGACGTCTTGTGAAGCACCACCAGATTACTGTAATTTGAATTTAAAAAAATATAAACTTTAATGGTAGGTATTGTAATATTAAATGGAATGTGCAACCAAAATTAAATATAATAAAAAATTTGATTAAAACTTACACAATGTGAATATAAGAACAATCACACTAAGTAGGGTTATATACCGCGGATCATTTAATACTGGTTCAATATGTATCTTCTCTTTATACACCTCTGAGTCCATGGTTATCTTGTAAACAGGGTTGTTTCTTAATAGATTGGTTGGATAGATATATTGGATTAGAGTAATAGATTGTTTGTTACTACAGAAGAATACACGTCAACTTCTCTAGAACCGATACCGCTATATTAATTTCCTCTATGAACCGATGTAACAAAATTTGTAAATACATTCATTGGTTAAGTAGGTAGAGTACCTTTTTTTTTTAAAGTTTAGTTCGTTCCTTAAGGAACCGGCTAAGGTCATAGACCATGCTGCCATGTTATTAGTTTCTTAATTTCATTATAATACATAAATAAACAATATTGATGATGATAAATGATAATAGAAATGGGAAGTGAGAAATGATATTATCCCCCAACCCCTCGAAATCTTAGTAAAGATGTGGGGCTTTACTAAGTCCTCACGCAGACTTCTTGTAAGAATTTGAAAAGTAACATTGCACTGTTTTGTTTCATTTGCCAACACTCATGCACACTCACGAACACTTAACGGTTAATAATCCACAATTATTTCACATTAATATTCAACATAACACAAATTTTAGAAAATAAAACAAAACGGCAGACATGACTTTTCACTTTCCCGCCAAGAAGTCCCAGGTAGAGTACCTCATGCAATGCATGCCGATTGCTTGGACGAATTAACCACTGGACGCGACACGCTTGAACAATTGTATGAAATCTGATTCAACCAATATTATGTCAGACTAGTGCGTGCTAGTGCTGTTCCGTAAATAGATGTCGATGAACGATTGAATAAATGAACAACGAGAATCACTACCATATATCGAACAACTAGATTTTGTATTATAGAAAAAAATGTTTTCTTGGGCAAGATAAAATAAATAATATTTTAGTTGCATTTCAGTAAAAATATTGAAAGTACGAGTATATTAATAATGTCGTAAAACGATGCAAACGTATAGATAAAGGAGGTAGTAAAGGCATTACAAAAATCAAATGTAAATGATATTATAACAAATTATTGGCTTTTATTATGTATAAGTTTTTTTTAAATGTGTTTTTTGAATCTTTTTTTACCGTATTCTTTCTAATAAATGCAATTCGTAAATTTAAATATTGTTGCTCAAGCATATGCATAGCCTTGCTTAGTTCTTCCAGATGATTGACATTGTCATTCTCGTTTCTGTGGAAAGAAATATCGTAATCAAGCTGATGCTGATGCATTATCGCGCAAACTTGGGGAAGTAACAAGTCTGTTGTATACTCTTTTTTGAGTTTGTTATTCACGATGTCCTTTCTGAGCCCAAGTTCACAACAATTGCAAATGGTAATTGTGTCTTCAGATGAATAAACCAATTTATCTTTTTGACTGATAAGACTGGATTGATCACCTCCATATTGCGACAAGAGTGCCGATACGCATGTGTCACACTTTACTTTTTTAATAAGTTTATGAGCAACAAATCCAGCTATATAATGTACTACTTTTGTACCAAATGGTGAAAGATAGGTCATAGGGGCATCATCAAGAGATATTTCATCGTCTCTGTTGCTGGGCAACTCAATAATTTCACGGTCACAAATTTGTCTTGCAGTGGTTTTATTTATTCTGTCCACAGGTGAAGTTGAGGAACAATTTAATATTCATAAAATTTTATAAAATACAGTGAAAAAATTAAACGCCCACCCGACCCAGCCAGGAATCGAACCTGGGTCTTCCGAAATCCGGGCGGCTGCACTGACCGCTATGCTACCGGGAAGGCTGACGTAAGCGCTGAATTTTTGTCACTGCTATTTTAATATTTTTGAGTGCTTTAAGCGGCACTAGCGCCATCTATCCAAACGGTTGTTGCAACCGATGGCCATGCAGATTCATCTTTGCAGATGAAATACCACAAATTTGATAACACAACGCTACAGTAAATTTTACTTTTTTATTTTCAAGTGCTAATTGCTGCACTGAAGCTAAATTAAATATTCATAAAATTTTATAAAATACAGTGAAAAAATTAAACGCCCACCCGACCCAGCCAGGAATCGAACCTGGGTCTTCCGCAATCCGGGCGGCTGCACTGACCGCTATGCTACCGGGAAGGCTGACGTAAGCGCTGAATTTTTGTCACTGCTATTTTAATATTTTTGAGTGCTTTAAGCGGCACTAGCGCCATCTATCCAAACGGTTGTTGCAACCGATGGCCATGCAGATTCATCTTTGCAGATGAAATACCACAAATTTGATAACACAACGCTACAGTAAATTTTACTTTTACAATTTAGTATTGAAATATTTTCTAAAGTGATGCAATTTCCAGAATCCACGTCAATTACTCGGTTTTAGATCTGGAGCTTCATTTGTAGCTTTTTCAGTTTTTACCGATGAATTACTTGCTGCTGAAAATAGTCATTATTTTAAAACATTCCGCTATGTTGCAAAAGTCACCAATAATCAGTCAGTAAATTTACAAAATAAATGTTCTATTCCAATTTGAATTAGTGAAATATTTGAATCCACCCTTAATCATACAACATTACTTACAAATTGAGGTAAATGCAATATAGGAAGAACATCTTTACACAGTTTTTTCTGCTTTTAGCATTTTTGTTGTAACTCTCTGGTTTAAAATGTATACTGCATATTCTTATGGTTTTTAGTTGGTATCCATGTCTCCTGTCTGCAAACTGCTTCTACCCACTTTATTTTTCGTGACGGGTCTGTTGGGAATCTAAAAATGCGCCAAATAATGAGAGATAATGAAATGGCGTATTAATAAATAAAAACTTGAATTATAAAATAGATAACATTTTAAAAATCAATTACATTTTCTAATATCATTTTGTAAAGTAAATAAGTCCACAATTAATTAACTCATTCATATCGATATATTTCTATCGATAATGGTAATCTCTACTTGATGTCAAATGTGGTGAACGAATGAATTATTGGCAGAACTTCTTGGCGGGAAAGTGAAGAGTCATGTCTGCGGTTTTGTTTTAATTACTAAAATTTGTGTTATGTCGAATATTAATGTGAAATAATGGTGGATTATTAACCGTTAAATGTTCGTGAGTGTGCATGAGTGTTGGCAAATGAAACAAAACAGTGCAACTTTACTTTTCAAATTCTCTCAAGAAGTCCGCCGAGGAATTAGTAAAGCCCCACATCTTTACTGAGATACTCGAGGGGTCGGGGGGTATATCATTTCTCACTTCTCATTTTTATTATCATTCATCATCATACTGACTGGAAGGAAATATTGTATATTTATGTATTACTTGTAAGAAAAATTACTTTGACACTGGCTAAATGTACTAATCGCACGAAGCCAACAACGAAAAGAAAGAAAGAAGAAAGAATTATTGGCAGATATAATCCGACTAGTTACAATAGAACATTTTTTTCGTTTCGTCACATTCTATAGAGAGTATTTTTAAATTATGCGTATTATTAGGACAATTTCATATCAAGTTTAATTGATTTTTAAAAAAATAACGACTAAAATAAGTCAAAACTGTACTTACGGGTGAAAAGAAACATTAGGTGTTCGATCACTATAGTTTTTACAGAATAAAACAGCACATTTCGTAATTTTTGGTCGTTTTTTGGTAGATGATTTTCTGACCGACGTTCAAATGATACTGACAGTGCGATGTCATTAACCGAGGCTAAAGTGCTCGGTTCGTGGCGAAATGTTTGTAGGCGAGAATCACAGTGTGTCGCGTCCCGTGGTTAATTCGTCCAAGGCCGATTGCCAAATGCCAAAATGTCATCTTTTTATAGGGATGAACGTCTGAGCGATTACTGATCGATTCATGCGAAAAATCGAAAAATAATCGTCAAAATCTTTACAAAACATGGTCACTTAATAACTCTCTGTTTAGTGGTTATAGTGCTATGGTCAGTTAAAATTTAACCTATCTTAGTAAAATTTCGCTTATTTTCATACTTGGACTTGCTTTATGACTATCATTTTTTTTGTTTGTCATCCTGAGCATGACATGCTCGCCTTGTTTGAAATTCTGAATCCTAACAATCCACTAATATTCAGAAAGTTTTATAATAGGTGTATATTCCCAAAACATGGCCATGCAACCAAGTATAAAGTACACTGTGATAACATGTAAAATCATTTTACGTTGATTTACTTTTTAAAAACTCAAATTGATTTTATTACAGTTCTGTTGTTTATTCCTGCAATGTTTCGACTTCTGTTTATGTTTGACCATGAGGTGGACGAACAAAAACAATGGTGCCTATCAGTTTGACCTAGGGTTATTACTTTACAGTTTTACTTAGTAACAAAGAACCTCAATGTAGCTTGGCCATCCACATGGCTTTTCAGTTATGTTTATAATTTTTCAGGGTTCTATGAACGGTGCCCTATCTGCCATCTTCGGGATTATACAGGTATTACCAAACACTCTGTATTATAAAGGCAAAAGTCCGTTCGTCTGTCTGTGATATCTCGTTTCTTAATCGTAAACAACTGAACCGATTTAAATAGTGAGAGACAGTACTTTTTATCATGATGAAATTAAACACATGGTTGCCGTGTTATAGTGACTTACTTTACTCTCTATTTTTTCTTACAAAATAGCTGGTAACGGCTGGTATGTAATATAATTTAAGATAAAAGGAGATACTTTTGTATTATTGCTTATTGTGTTTCTATACAATAATTAAATCATTAATAAAGTAGGAAGTTTCGGAAAGTTTCAGTTTTTTTTCTCTCTAACTAGCATTACTAGCTTTTAGACAAACACAAAGCCCTCCATTCACGATCATTTTAGTTGACGTTGAATGTATAATCTGTAACTAAAAAAAAGTTTAAACTTCATGGTCATGCATATCTCATGAAGCTGTAGATATCTACAGCTTCATGGGT
This sequence comes from Eudonia truncicolella, assembly GCA_949315975.1. Lineage (NCBI taxonomy): Eukaryota > Metazoa > Arthropoda > Insecta > Lepidoptera > Crambidae > Eudonia > Eudonia truncicolella. Next base: position 12,465,604 of record OX438835.1, on the reverse strand, counting down.
CAAGCAAGCTAAAGCTGGAGTGGGCTGAAACCTGTAACAGATAAAATAAGAAACCTGTTCCACCAGTTCCAAATCCAGTAAAATAACAGTTCTGAAATCCTGTTCCAAAATAACAGCATGTTGTGTTACATAGTTTGAGTATTACATAGAATTCATTGGAACCTTAGAGCAAACATAGGAACTCAAACGGTTTCAGTGTATGTTCCTGAAATGAAAACCATCCTTCATGCTTAACAAGCTTAGGATTGACAGCTTGACTTTAAAAATTTGCCAAAATACATTAATTACATAATTATTTATTTTATTAATAAATTACTTTTATTTGTCGAAAATGAGCGCAACGTAATTTGTGCGTATCCGAACGAACGAATGCAAACTGTATATTCTGTGTTTGGAACAGGCCTAACAGATGCTATCTCTTTCCAACAAAGGTATGTTGCGTAAGCTAGAATAGAGAAGAGCATGTTCCGAAGCGTTATCTCTAACAAAGGTAACCTCCGTATGCAAGAATAGAGAAAAGCATGTTTCGGCCTAGATTCCGGCTGTTGTGGAACTGGAACAGTTTCGGATAGGTTTAGACAACAGTTAAGATGGCTTCGTGCGATTAGCACATTTAGCCAGTGTCAAAGTAATTTTTCTTACAAGTAATACATAAATAAACAATATTTCGTATATTAGTATGATGATGATGAATGATAAAGAAATGAGAAGTGAGAAAGGATATACCCCCCAACCCGTTGAGTATCTCAGTAAAGATGTAGGGCTTTAAGTCCTCACGCGAACTTCTTGAGAGAATTTGAAAAGTGACGTTGCACTGTTTTATTTCATTTGCCAACACTCATGCACACTCACGAACACTTAAAGGTTAATAATCCACCATTATTTCACATTAATATTCGACATATCACAAATTTTAGAAAATAAAACAAAACCACAAGCATGACTCTTTACTTTCCCGCCAAGAAGTTCTCTCTAAGCAAAGACTAGTAAATAGGTCTCCTCTCTGAGTAGTACTCAGACACCCGGGGCCCGACCGCCTAACCGATTGCTTTGGCTACGTGTATAGTTTATGACGTCATCATGTCATCTAGTTAATAGGTATAGGCATATATCTATAGCTATAGCCTATAGCTTTCGATATGGCTTTCATGGGCGGTACGAAAGGACAAGATGACGTCATAAACTATACACGTAGCCTAAGCGATCGGTTAGGCGGTCGGGGGGCCGTTTGCACTAAACTTATGAATCGCCTATGTCTTGGCTTAACTACTACCCAGTCAAGTTAACTCGGCACCTGGGGGCCGACCGCCTAACTCGATTGCTTTGGCTACGTGTATAGTTTATGACGTCATCTTGTCATTTCGTACCGCCTATAAAAGCAATATCGAAAGCTATAGCCAAGATGACGTCATAAAGCTAAACGTCATATAGCTAAATGACAAGATGATGTCATAAACTATACACGTAGCCAAAGCAATCGAAAGCAATCGAGTTAGGCGGTCGGGGGGCAGGCTCGAACTCGAGAGGGTTTCCTACCTAGGCTAGACCTGTCAAAGTCAAAACAAAACTTCCGAGGCAGAGGGACTTCTTGGCGGGAAAGTGAAGAGCCATGTCTGCGGTTTTGTTTTATTTTCTAAAATTAGTGTTATGTCGAATATTAATGGTGGATTATTCACCGTTAAGTGGGTAATGGTTAAGGGGGTAATATCATTTCTCACTTCCCATTTCTATTATCATTCATCATCATCATCATCAATAATGTTTATTTATGTATTACATAAGAAGATAGAACGAACGAATAGGCTTGATGGATTTCATCCGGAGCCGTAAAACAATACACAAAAAAAAAAAAACTAAGGCAGAGTACCTACCTCTGAAATAAATAATGGGACTTCTTGGCGGGAAAGTGAAGAGTCATGTCTGCGGTTTTGTTTTATTTTCTAATATTTGTGTTATGTCGAATATTAATGTGAAATAATGGTGGATTATTAACCGTTAAGTGTTCGTGAGTGTGCATGAGTGTTGGCAAATGAAACAAAACAGTGTAACGTCACTTTTCAAATTCTTTCAAGAAGTCTGCGTGAGGGCTTAGTAAAGCCCCACATCTTTACTGAGATACTCGAGGGGTTGGGGGGTATATCATTTCTCACTTCTCATTTTTATTATCATTCATCATCATCATACTGACTGGAAGGAAATATTGTATATTTATGTATTACTTGTAAGAAAAATTACTTTGACACTGGCTAAATGTGCTAATCGCACGAAGCCATCAACTAAAAGAAAGAAAGAAAGAAATAAATAATTTTAATCATAGTGTTATTCAAAGAGTAGAGTTATATATAGGGGAAAAGAGTTGCAACTCTATGGTAAAATTTGCATGTATGGAAAGTGCTGCCGACAGGCGTGTGTTGGGTGAACTAAATTGTATATTTCGTATATATATATATATATATATATGCCTAGCTATATAGCCTATATCTGGTAGCTTGAAGTTTTAGCCTATAGCTAGGAGTTTTGAAGAAATAAAACAAGATAAATAAATTAATGTATTTTTATTTTATTTAGCTGTTACATACATAACATTTACATACTTTCACAAACATAATTTTAACAAAATATGTACCTACAATATAAGTACGATCAACCATAATAATTAATTAACATTAGGTACATGATAATAATATGGCAAATTTTACGATAAGGCCAAGATTCGGAACGAGATGTGAATGTTATTACCATGAATACCATATTATTATGTACATTGTACATACAAAACTTTCTCAATAGGTGCCTATCATTTGCGAATGACATTTGTTTTATGTTTCATAAAATATTCCAGTGCTGCTTTTTTTATTTTATCATCACCTTCATAGGATATTTTTCCTTCTAATATTCTGTTAACTGATCTGCACCAACTGTAAATAATTATATTTATCGACGTATCAGTAAAATGTTTTTTAAAATCATCTTTGTGTTGTTCGCAATCTAAAAAGTTAAAATCAATAAATAGTTCAAGAAAAGTTTTAATTCTTTCTTTAATATTTTTTTCATGACAATCATCATTAAGAAATGCTGTTGTGGTATTTTGTATATCTTTGAAACAAGCTACTAGGTCGTCTGAAGGATAGCAAAGCCATGTTTTATTATTTTTATATTCTTTGGCTCGTATATATTTGTTTGCTTGATTATCGGCATTACCTAGTAGCTTGTTTTTACAATTTTTGCAGCCTTTGACAACTTTCTGAAGACATTTTGTCAAGGCCCACCCGCAAACATATGCTCTCTGATCAGCCCCGGAATCAGAAATACATCTTGTTTCTTGCATGACATTCAGTGGCTGATCTATTACTATGTGTTGAGATTGCGAGGGAGCACTATTTTTATCTTTATTTTTAATAAAAAACTTTAAAGATTGCAGGCACTTATTACTATCTTCTTCACAGTTTGCATTAATTGCATGGTGGCTGCTAAAATTGTTAAGTAACAATGTTTTAAATGCTCCCTCGAATCCTACACAATTAGGTGCCACATTACGAGCACCCAAACTTCTAATACTTCCAAAGAAGTTTTCAAGTGGGTCTTGATTGAAGTTCCGGGTTAACATTGAATCCACTGAAAATTTCGTTGACAACACTTTCCAAATTTCTTTAAAGCCTTCTATAGTTTTTATAAAATTATTTACGCTTGGTACAGATTTTGTCTCCCCATCACTTTTATTTGACAAAAATTTTACAGATTTTAACATTATTAAAGCTTCTTGCCATAATTTGTGATGAGGAGAATACATTTTCACAGCAGCTCTGTATATTTTTCCGTTTGGTGCAGAAAAACTTGACGCATTAAAACTATCAAATAACTTATCTACTAATAGTAAAAATGGTATTAGATCCCGGCATTCAGAGGGTATATCTCCTCTAGCGGCTAAATTGTCAGTAGCTACTGCCATACTGTAGCTCAATAATTGTACTGCGTTTTTTACTCTCATTTTTTTAATTTTGCTGGGATCTATGTGTTCCTGGGTCAATTTGGGCAAAAGACGCAACTCCCCATGTGACCTGTCTGCTTCGTATACCTGCTGGAAGTATTCCCATTTGATAGTTCTTTCTTTGTTTTCACTAATATATTGCATATTTTTTGTTATTAAATTATTTCTTAATCCTTTAATTAAATGAGGTACGTCAAAGAGCGGGATTATTTCAGATTTATTAATATAAATAATATCTTTTCGCCATTCTTTTCCCGCTCGAAAATATGCAGCCTTAGCTTCAGAAATCAAAGTATTAACAGCACTTACATTTATCGTGCTTTGGTCACAGACAGTTGCTACGATTTTTAGACCAGTAGCTTGTACTTTACTTACAACATCTTTTATAATATTTTTTAATTGAGCACTTGGTAATGATTGCGTAAAGTAATAAGCTACTGGCTGTTTGAAATTCTTTTTTACCCCCTTGACCATGAACACTAATACATGGTTAGCAAATTTTTGCGTTTTTTTGTTGCCATAATTTTCAAAGCCAACAAGATCGTCTGTGTAAACATTGTAGTCAATGTGTGGAGCTATGGACATTTCGTCGAATACTAATGTACACAGACGATCTTGTTGTAACATTTTTCCAACAGTAAGTTTTAACTGTATAAAAATTTTTTCATTAATCCCCGGCGATAATTTAATTTCTGAAAGTAAGCATTTTAATAATTTGATTGATGGTAGTGTAAAATGCTTACACATTAATCTGTAAGATTTAGGGCTCTTCTTATAGAGTGAAAGACATAAAATTTTCTCATCGAGGCTAAATCTCCGACCTTTCTTTTTCTTTTTTCCTTCGACAAATTGCATTCTTGTGAATAATTTTGCTGAGTCCGACATGTTTTTAGTTAGAAGGGTAAAATCTTTTTTGATTGCTTGTTTCTCAGCTACCTTGAGACGCGTTTTCAACTTTAACATTTTTACGCGCAATCGTTGAATTTCGTTCTTCATCTGCAGTCCTTTTCTATTGATCCTTTTAATTTTTTTATTCTGGACAAACTCGGATGTTTTATCTGTAACAATTTTTTTTAGATTAATTTCTACTTATTTCAGCTAAATACACAAATACCAGGGGGTCTCATGTCATTGTCTAAAGCGAAATTTTGATTAATTTCAAATTTGAAAATTAAACATCGAAACAAATAAAAATGTCATATTGGAGAAAGCAAGTAGCCCCCAGTTGAGTTACAAAGTCAAAGATGTTTATTAGTTATTTAGTTGCTACAGTACAAGCTGTACTTGTCACAGAATAGACTTACATAAGAGCTGAATAATTGTTATGAATTAAAAAAATATTAAAATGGAGAAAAGAAACATTACCTGCATCAAATTTTGTCCCTTGAACTTGAGCATGGCATATCTCATTTGAAGAAGGTTGGTTTGTTATATTAGATAGAGGTGTAGTCTGCACAGATTCTGTTCTGGGGCGACAGTAGTCGTTTTTTACCTCCACAAGAGTATCCATTAATTGGCATTCACCTGTAACGTAACATTGGATTAGTATCATAAGCACATTACAAAACAAGTTCCAAAAAGTAATTTATAGATCTTTGTGTATACCTATTAATTATAACTTAATTTTGACATAAACAAACACTTCTGTAAAAATACAGGATAGGTGTAGTAAAAAAACCAGAAAATAATAACATGTAAGTCCATAGGTCACCATTATAAAATAACAATAATTACCTGTACCAATTTTTATCTGTGTAACTTGAGCATGGCACGTCCCACTTGATGTAGGTTGGTTTGTTTTATCAGACAGAGGTGTAGACTGCACAGATTCTCTTCTTGGGCGACAGTAGTTGTGTTCTATCTCTACAATAGTGACCACTGATTGGCGTATACCTGTAACATATTTGAGAACATAATTCATCAGTACTAACACTGATTGAAGCTTTTAAGTGATTGATAGTAAACACATAAAAAATTAGTAAATCAACAATGATTTAGCAACTGACTGGTCAAGTCTGATCTAAGGTCTTATTCGCCATGTGGTTCTAACCATTCCCTTCTTATTTAAATACATTAAGTAGTAATTCTTTGTATGGTTCTGGTCATGTCTTTAATGGGTTCCAAATGTATCAAATGCATTTTCTTTATGTTGGTAAGGATTGTTTAAAACATCTCACATACAACATACACACAAACAATATAAGTAGTAATTATGATTAACACACTCATTACAACATATTAATATTCAATGAGGTTCACTATAAAAAATATGTACCTAATTTAATAATAAAAGCTTGAAGATAATATTGCATGAATTGACTATGTTAAACTTACGGTTGAGAATTGTTGGTACAGCTGACCAAATAAGACGACCAGCAGGAGTTTTAACCTTTGGGTCAAAATGGTGATCACATATTCTCTTGTTTTTATAAATTTTCTTAGGATCACTTTCACTGAGATTCTCGCCAACAGCAGAAACCCAAGCAGAAAACAATTCACCACGCTTCTCAGGATTTGGAAACCGATGAATAGGTACACCGTGTACAACTGAAATAGGAATAACATTTTATGTCATGTTAGGCCTATCCTTTAATCAAATACTATAAATAGGTACATCACTCTTTAAGTGGGGAACTGTTTAGTGTCATTTATCATGCATCTAACAACAACATATTCACTTCAAACAATATTTCTTCGGATAGGTACATTGTTTCTGAAGCCCCATGTAGATGCTTACAGAAACAAATGTTATACAGAATCCATCTCTAGCAGGAAGCATAGAAACACAGAAACAGTTTTTAAACACAGATTTTTTATTCTGTAACACTTGATTTGTAGTGAATATGGCTTTAATCTAAATATTATTATACTATGTTTCGTGAAGAATATAATGTAAGATACTAAATTAAAAAGGCTTACCTGAGCTATCACAGCCAAATAGGCAATATTTTTTCTGGATTCCACGCATGATAAGAAAACAAGTAACCAACAGAAAACAGCAACAAATAACAACTTTAACCAGAAATAACAACAACTTTAACCAAAAACTTAACAGTAACGAGAAAAACAGTAACAAATAACCGAAAATTCAACAAAAACACAGGGAGAAAATCTCAAGAAGCGCATCAACATCGAAAGTCAGTTGACCAGGGGGGGCACACTTCAAACAACAGTAATTTTCATAGCCGACAGCGACATCTAGTGCCTGTTTTGCAAAAAAAACAGGTGGCCATTTTGCCGTTATGTCAAAATATCCAAATGAAAACGTCATCAACGTCAACAAGTTCTTCATTGTCAACTGACTTTCGATGTTGATGCGCTTCTTGAGATTTTCTCCCTGTGTTTTTGTTGAATTTTCGGTTATTTGTTACTGTTTTTCTCGTTACTGTTAAGTTTTTGGTTAAAGTTGTTGTTATTTCTGGTTAAAGTTGTTATTTGTTGCTGTTTTCTGTTGGTTACTTGTTTTCTTATCATGCGTGGAATCCAGAAAAAATATTGCCTATTTGGCTGTGATAGCTCAGGTAAGCCTTTTTAATTTAGTATCTTACATTATATTCTTCACGAAACATAGTATAATAATATTTAGATTAAAGCCATATTCACTACAAATCAAGTGTTACAGAATAAAAAATCTGTGTTTAAAAACTGTTTCTGTGTTTCTATGCTTCCTGCTAGAGATGGATTCTGTATAACATTTGTTTCTGTAAGCATCTACATGGGGCTTCAGAAACAATGTACCTATCCGAAGAAATATTGTTTGAAGTGAATATGTTGTTGTTAGATGCATGATAAATGACACTAAACAGTTCCCCACTTAAAGAGTGATGTACCTATTTATAGTATTTGATTAAAGGATAGGCCTAACATGACATAAAATGTTATTCCTATTTCAGTTGTACACGGTGTACCTATTCATCGGTTTCCAAATCCTGAGAAGCGTGGTGAATTGTTTTCTGCTTGGGTTTCTGCTGTTGGCGAGAATCTCAGTGAAAGTGATCCTAAGAAAATTTATAAAAACAAGAGAATATGTGATCACCATTTTGACCCAAAGGTTAAAACTCCTGCTGGTCGTCTTATTTGGTCAGCTGTACCAACAATTCTCAACCGTAAGTTTAACATAGTCAATTCATGCAATATTATCTTCAAGCTTTTATTATTAAATTAGGTACATATTTTTTATAGTGAACCTCATTGAATATTAATATGTTGTAATGAGTGTGTTAATCATAATTACTACTTATATTGTTTGTGTGTATGTTGTATGTGAGATGTTTTAAACAATCCTTACCAACATAAAGAAAATGCATTTGATACATTTGGAACCCATTAAAGACATGACCAGAACCATACAAAGAATTACTACTTAATGTATTTAAATAAGAAGGGAATGGTTAGAACCACATGGCGAATAAGACCTTAGATCAGACTTGACCAGTCAGTTGCTAAATCATTGTTGATTTACTAATTTTTTATGTGTTTACTATCAATCACTTAAAAGCTTCAATCAGTGTTAGTACTGATGAATTATGTTCTCAAATATGTTACAGGTATACGCCAATCAGTGGTCACTATTGTAGAGATAGAACACAACTACTGTCGCCCAAGAAGAGAATCTGTGCAGTCTACACCTCTGTCTGATAAAACAAACCAACCTACATCAAGTGGGACGTGCCATGCTCAAGTTACACAGATAAAAATTGGTACAGGTAATTATTGTTATTTTATAATGGTGACCTATGGACTTACATGTTATTATTTTCTGGTTTTTTTACTACACCTATCCTGTATTTTTACAGAAGTGTTTGTTTATGTCAAAATTAAGTTATAATTAATAGGTATACACAAAGATCTATAAATTACTTTTTGGAACTTGTTTTGTAATGTGCTTATGATACTAATCCAATGTTACGTTACAGGTGAATGCCAATTAATGGATACTCTTGTGGAGGTAAAAAACGACTACTGTCGCCCCAGAACAGAATCTGTGCAGACTACACCTCTATCTAATATAACAAACCAACCTTCTTCAAATGAGATATGCCATGCTCAAGTTCAAGGGACAAAATTTGATGCAGGTAATGTTTCTTTTCTCCATTTTAATATTTTTTTAATTCATAACAATTATTCAGCTCTTATGTAAGTCTATTCTGTGACAAGTACAGCTTGTACTGTAGCAACTAAATAACTAATAAACATCTTTGACTTTGTAACTCAACTGGGGGCTACTTGCTTTCTCCAATATGACATTTTTATTTGTTTCGATGTTTAATTTTCAAATTTGAAATTAATCAAAATTTCGCTTTAGACAATGACATGAGACCCCCTGGTATTTGTGTATTTAGCTGAAATAAGTAGAAATTAATCTAAAAAAAATTGTTACAGATAAAACATCCGAGTTTGTCCAGAATAAAAAAATTAAAAGGATCAATAGAAAAGGACTGCAGATGAAGAACGAAATTCAACGATTGCGCGTAAAAATGTTAAAGTTGAAAACGCGTCTCAAGGTAGCTGAGAAACAAGCAATCAAAAAAGATTTTACCCTTCTAACTAAAAACATGTCGGACTCAGCAAAATTATTCACAAGAATGCAATTTGTCGAAGGAAAAAAGAAAAAGAAAGGTCGGAGATTTAGCCTCGATGAGAAAATTTTATGTCTTTCACTCTATAAGAAGAGCCCTAAATCTTACAGATTAATGTGTAAGCATTTTACACTACCATCAATCAAATTATTAAAATGCTTACTTTCAGAAATTAAATTATCGCCGGGGATTAATGAAAAAATTTTTATACAGTTAAAACTTACTGTTGGAAAAATGTTACAACAAGATCGTCTGTGTACATTAGTATTCGACGAAATGTCCATAGCTCCACACATTGACTACAATGTTTACACAGACGATCTTGTTGGCTTTGAAAATTATGGCAACAAAAAAACGCAAAAATTTGCTAACCATGTATTAGTGTTCATGGTCAAGGGGGTAAAAAAGAATTTCAAACAGCCAGTAGCTTATTACTTTACGCAATCATTACCAAGTGCTCAATTAAAAAATATTATAAAAGATGTTGTAAGTAAAGTACAAGCTACTGGTCTAAAAATCGTAGCAACTGTCTGTGACCAAAGCACGATAAATGTAAGTGCTGTTAATACTTTGATTTCTGAAGCTAAGGCTGCATATTTTCGAGCGGGAAAAGAATGGCGAAAAGATATTATTTATATTAATAAATCTGAAATAATCCCGCTCTTTGACGTACCTCATTTAATTAAAGGATTAAGAAATAATTTAATAACAAAAAATATGCAATATATTAGTGAAAACAAAGAAAGAACTATCAAATGGGAATACTTCCAGCAGGTATACGAAGCAGACAGGTCACATGGGGAGTTGCGTCTTTTGCCCAAATTGACCCAGGAACACATAGATCCCAGCAAAATTAAAAAAATGAGAGTAAAAAACGCAGTACAATTATTGAGCTACAGTATGGCAGTAGCTACTGACAATTTAGCCGCTAGAGGAGATATACCCTCTGAATGCCGGGATCTAATACCATTTTTACTATTAGTAGATAAGTTATTTGATAGTTTTAATGCGTCAAGTTTTTCTGCACCAAACGGAAAAATATACAGAGCTGCTGTGAAAATGTATTCTCCTCATCACAAATTATGGCAAGAAGCTTTAATAATGTTAAAATCTGTAAAATTTTTGTCAAATAAAAGTGATGGGGAGACAAAATCTGTACCAAGCGTAAATAATTTTATAAAAACTATAGAAGGCTTTAAAGAAATTTGGAAAGTGTTGTCAACGAAATTTTCAGTGGATTCAATGTTAACCCGGAACTTCAATCAAGACCCACTTGAAAACTTCTTTGGAAGTATTAGAAGTTTGGGTGCTCGTAATGTGGCACCTAATTGTGTAGGATTCGAGGGAGCATTTAAAACATTGTTACTTAACAATTTTAGCAGCCACCATGCAATTAATGCAAACTGTGAAGAAGATAGTAATAAGTGCCTGCAATCTTTAAAGTTTTTTATTAAAAATAAAGATAAAAATAGTGCTCCCTCGCAATCTCAACACATAGTAATAGATCAGCCACTGAATGTCATGCAAGAAACAAGATGTATTTCTGATTCCGGGGCTGATCAGAGAGCATATGTTTGCGGGTGGGCCTTGACAAAATGTCTTCAGAAAGTTGTCAAAGGCTGCAAAAATTGTAAAAACAAGCTACTAGGTAATGCCGATAATCAAGCAAACAAATATATACGAGCCAAAGAATATAAAAATAATAAAACATGGCTTTGCTATCCTTCAGACGACCTAGTAGCTTGTTTCAAAGATATACAAAATACCACAACAGCATTTCTTAATGATGATTGTCATGAAAAAAATATTAAAGAAAGAATTAAAACTTTTCTTGAACTATTTATTGATTTTAACTTTTTAGATTGCGAACAACACAAAGATGATTTTAAAAAACATTTTACTGATACGTCGATAAATATAATTATTTACAGTTGGTGCAGATCAGTTAACAGAATATTAGAAGGAAAAATATCCTATGAAGGTGATGATAAAATAAAAAAAGCAGCACTGGAATATTTTATGAAACATAAAACAAATGTCATTCGCAAATGATAGGCACCTATTGAGAAAGTTTTGTATGTACAATGTACATAATAATATGGTATTCATGGTAATAACATTCACATCTCGTTCCGAATCTTGGCCTTATCGTAAAATTTGCCATATTATTATCATGTACCTAATGTTAATTAATTATTATGGTTGATCGTACTTATATTGTAGGTACATATTTTGTTAAAATTATGTTTGTGAAAGTATGTAAATGTTATGTATGTAACAGCTAAATAAAATAAAAATACATTAATTTATTTATCTTGTTTTATTTCTTCAAAACTCCTAGCTATAGGCTAAAACTTCAAGCTACCAGATATAGGCTATATAGCTAGGCATATATATATATATATATATATACGAAATATACAATTTAGTTCACCCAACACACGCCTGTCGGCAGCACTTTCCATACATGCAAATTTTACCATAGAGTTGCAACTCTTTTCCCCTATATATAACTCTACTCTTTGCAGTTGACAATGAAGAACTTGTTGACGTTGATGACGTTTTCATTTGGATATTTTGACATAACGGCAAAATGGCCACCTGTTTTTTTTGCAAAACAGGCACTAGATGTCGCTGTCGGCTATGAAAATTACTGTTGTTTGAAGTGTGCCCCCCCTGGTGTTATTTCACAGCTAAGCTAACCAGCTGCAAAATATTCGATTGCAAGCTAGTTGGTCAACAGCTACTTGTACAAGTGTGATATTTTTATTAAACAAATCACTTGAAGATAGATTGTCATCTTTAGTTTAACGTCAAGATTAGTTACAAAGTCATCATAACGTATGGGAATTAATAAAGGCTTATCAGTACGCTTGTTTAATTATTTCCAGAGAGATCTCTACAAAACCTATTTACGTAACATGTCTATAGACATTGGAGGTAGGTACCAAAACTAATTAATTTATCTACTACCTAAAATTGGATATGGAAACCATAAAAGCTTTTATATTTACAATAATAAGAAATATACTAAGCTATAATTTTTACAGGAATGAGAATAAAATATAAGGATAAAGATGACACATTTTTAGAGAAACATCTAGTGTCCAAGGAGCCGTTTGGACAGTTTAAAGCATGGTTTGAAGAGGCTTGCAGCCGAAAAGAAATTCTTGAACCCAATGCAATGTGCTTGGCCACTGTATCCAAGTAAGTTTTTTAATGCTTATGCTTATACTTATATGATTTTATGCAAATATTATTGCGAACAAATTACAATTTGAAATAAGACAAAGTGTTGTAATAATTCCACAAGCGGGGTTCAAACCCGCACCCGCTGACATGCCGGGTCAGGTGCACTACCAACTATGCTATCGTGGCTCAATCCAACTCGCCGAAATTAATCAACATTATCTACTCTTACTTTGTAAGCCAAAAGAGCCCTAATACTACTAATGCAATTGTTTTTGAAAGATTGACCTTTCTTATATTGTCCTTCCATTTATATGGATAAATTTTGTAGGGATAAATGTTTACCTCTATTTCTTTTTATTTCTTTGGGAAACCAATAGACACACAACACAATAGACCTATTACAGACCAAATATTAAAAAAAAATATATATATTATTTACTACAAGTAGTTTTTTACATATGTCTGGGTCTCTTCTGTTAAGTTTGAAAAAACCTGTTTTAGAAGAGACCCCTCTCTTTAAACTGTACAATCATATTTTTGTTTGTTTAAATATTGAATATTTATATATAGTTATATCATAGCAAATTATTGTCTATTTTACAGAAAAGGAATGCCATCTGCACGCTTTGTGCTCTGTAAAGGTTATGGAAAGGATGGATTTAAGTTTTTCACTAATTATGAAAGCAGAAAAGCTAAAGAAATGGTGAGAGTTGAATTTATTTCATTGTCTTTACTAGTGTATGTAGGTTTAACATTATATATGTATTGTTTTCTAAAGTTTACGTGAACACTACACATTGAAATAAAACAATTTTTTTTACGGATCTACTCGCGTTTATTTTACACATTGGTCTCCCTGTGACCACAGACCCTGCAAAGGGTTCGAAACGTCAGGATAAACATTAATTAAAACTAATGTGTAAAATAAACGCAAGTAGATCTGTAAAAAAAAGTTTCATTATATATGTACCTAATTTATATTTCAGAGTGAGAACCCAAATGTTGCTGCCACATTTTACTGGGAAGTACTTAATAGATCAGTGAGGATTGAAGGTCAAGTTGAGCGACTATCGGACGACGAGTCAACTAAATATTTTCATGCTCGCCCAGTACCAAGTCAGATAGCAGCTTGCACCAGTAATCAAAGTACCCCAATAGAATCAAGAGATGTACTGTGTGAGCGTGAAGCAGTTTTAGAGGCACAGTATATGATTCCTGGGAAAGAGGTCCCAAAACCTAGTTTTTGGTATGTAAGATCAACTGATGAAACTGATATTTAAAAGAACTATGAAAAAATATAGCTTTTTCTCAACTTTTTTGTTTTTTTAGGGGTGGATACATTATAATACCACAGGCAGTAGAGTTTTGGCAAGGCCAACATGACCGTTTACATGATAGAATAAAATTTCGGAAACTTGCGGAGGGAGAAATCATAGATGAGAAGTTACTACACAAAGGAGAAGATGGTTGGATTTATGAAAGACTTTCACCTTGAGTTTTTGTATTTTTTTATTATTTTAAATCTCAAAACATAAAAGATATTTATGTAAAATAAGTCTTCCATAAAAATAAGATTATATAATATATGATTTAGTAAATTGTTATATTTTATCTAGTTGTTGCTTTTGTTATTTTTAATATTTCTCTTTGTATACCATCTGTATTTTTCCAACATACTTCACATTTAAACAAATTGCTGTTAATAATAGCTTTTTCAAACTGTCGAATGCCACCACCAACCCCAAAATAGCAAGTTTTTGCAGCCACATAGGCTGTGCCACCGTTAGAAATCCTCTTGGCAAATAATTTAACCAATTTATCATAATTCAATTCATTATAAATAGTTTCTGAAGTAAGTATCAAATCATAACAGACATCTTCATCCAATTTTTGATTAAATGAAGCCCAATCACCTGAATAAAAATTGCACATCTTTATGTATTCTTCTCTTTTTTGTTCTTCTATATTAAGCAAAATATTTGGTATGGTAACATATTCCAACACCTCCTTGTTCTGCAAATAACAAAAATATTAATAGTTTTTATTATGTAGTATATTGCAAATATAAAAATGTACTAAAAGTTACTCACATAATCTTGAAAAGTTACAATGGAACCCTTTAAAAATGCATATATGCCTAATAAACCAGCACCACAGCCAAGATCTAATACTTTTACATGATCAAAGTCAATAGTATTGTTATGTTCAACTAAATATTGAATAAGATCACTGGTACATTCCCATATTTTTAAACCTCCTGTTAATAAAAAATATACACATTAGATAGAATTTTAAAATCTTTGGACAGTGAAAATTATTAGATTATTGCTCACCTTCATATATGCCAGTTATAAGGTCGTTGTTTTTTACATTTTCCAGTTTTGAAGTGATTTCTAGTGTATCACCGCTCATATTAGAAATAGCATTGCTTACTAATATATGGCCTATTTCCACTTCCCCACATGTAAACATTCTTGCCTGCCCAATCATATTGTCTAATTCATTTATTTGCTTATCAGGTATTATTTCTTGGCTATCCAGCCACTGAATTTCATCCTTTACCGTAACTAAAATAAAAAATCCAAACTACGTAAATTAAACCTAACCTAACAAAAAAATCTATGCCAATAATACTGAATAAATAAAAACCAGAGTTATTTTCAAAATTTTGGTCACCAGCGAAATTAAACCGAAAGGACATTTTATTTTGATTCAAGGCTTAATTCATAACTTTGAAACAAAACTTTCAAAATAGCTAAACAATTTTGATGTAACCAAAGATTTTTAAAGTTTAGTTCGTTCCTTGAGGAATCGGGTAAGGTCATAGACCATGCTGCCATGTCATTAGTTTCTTAATTTCATTGTAATACATAAATAAACAATATTGATGATGATGAATGATAATAAAAATGGGAAGTGAGAAATGATATTACCCTTCAACCCCCGAGTATCTCAGTAAAGATGTGGGGCTTTACTAAGTCCTCACGCAGACTTCTTGTGCGAATTTGAAAAGTAACATTGCACTGTTTTGTTTCATTTGCCAACACTCATGCACACTCACGAACACTTAACGGTTAATAATCTCACCTTTTCTTCTCACTGAAAATTGTAAAATGTTTTACTGAAGTAAAAAAATAAAATGGAAAAAAATAATACTTATTTACTTTAAATACTTATTTACTTTTTCACCGACAGGGGCTTGATACCGTTACCAAATTCCCTCTATAAGTACCGTAATATTGCGCTTTAGCCAATCCACGTAGAGCGTTTAGTAAATTTACCGGTAAAAATGCCGCCCAGGTAACAATATCAAGCAAACCATTCTTTATTTTTTTACCGGTATTTTACCGTTTGACAGAAGTATCGATACCAATATTTTAACGGTGTTCAAAGCCCTGCTCCCCGAGAATTGGAGAGCATTGGAGAGTTCCAATGCTCTTATCCTACCTCCTCATGACTGACAGTTTCGTGTCGGTCGTGCGTGACCATGAAGCTGTAGATATCTATCTACAGCTTCATGTGCGTGAAAATGTGACAATAAGCAAGTAGTCTAGTGAAGATGGGTTGGTATCAGGGCTTGATACCATTACCAACTTCCCACTATAAGTACCGGTAAGTAACGTTATTTCTATATATAATTTGGTACCGGTAATCCAGGTAACGTTATCTAGAAAAGTATCGCTACTTTTTTGTTAATGCGCTCTACTAGCCAATCTGCATAGTGCGGTTAGTTAATTTACCGGTAAAATTGTCATCTAGGTAACGATACCAAGCCTACCGTTACTTTTTTACCGGTATCTTCATTTGACAGAAGTATTGATACCAATATTTTAATCAAAGCTCTGGTTGGTATCTACAGCTTTATGGTTGGTATTGGTATAGCTTGTTTCTCAGAATGTTTGCTCATATCATAAGACATTGACTGAAAATTGTAAAAAAAAACCATTTAAAATTATGAAATAAAAAGGACACCCAACGTCATGATATTAATGTGTCAAAAGACCAAAAAAACTAATGGAAAATCAAATCTTTAAAATGGGGACGAGTTTTAATTTAGATGAAATTTTAATGAAGGTTAGATTAGTTAATTTTTAGATTCAACGATGTATTTGCAGTTGTGCCTTGTGCCAATGATGTATCTGCTATTTATATATAACTCATACTCAAGTAAGCTTGTTCGTTATCTTTCGTAACTATATCTGCCGCCGAGCAGCAGAGTCCTTAAATGCAAGAATGCTGTCAAAGGCTGTAAATTTAATTTGAACGTATTTACATTAAAAAAGGTTGACAGAAAGCAACCGAATTCGGTCGTAATGAAGTGATTGTCTTAAGACTAGCCCTACCATGGTTGTGTTGTTACAGTTATAATAAAGACCACATGTTTGATTAAAAACACACAGGGCAGTTAGTTAGGCGCTAAGCTAAAAAACTAGTGATATCCATCCATGATGTTGTAGGCGTCAATTATGTTATGTAATGGGCTGTAGTTAACGCTTACAATTTTATTATCAGTGGTTAGTTAGAGGGTGTAAGGGAGGCGTGGACCTGTGGGCAGGGAGTAAGTAAGTAAGTAAGTGCTTGCCGTTTTATTTTTTGCTTAATCAGTGTCGAAAGTAGAATAAAAAAAGCCTCAGAACAATGGCTGAATATATAGGTACCCATACCCATCCTAATTTTCTTTTTTAACCATTCGTTCATTTTCACATAACTATGTTAATAATTAACTATTTAGTTCATTCGTTCGCATCGTTCGAACATCGGATCGGAATCGAAGTTCGGACTACTTCGGACCGACGACAGTACGGACACGAGTTGTTCGAATTCGAAGTACCTACCTAACTATTTTACTTGTAGACTTTCATTAATTTATTATATCCAAAGATAAAAAGTAGTTAAAGCTCCATAATTTTATTATCATATAAAAATGGCAGACGTTGCGAAAAAGGTAAATAGTGTTTCTATTGATATTTCGTTCATTGCTTTGTTTGACATAAATCAAGTAAGATGATTAGTGTGCGTGATCTTACCTTTGCTCCGGTAATTATGCCTATATTTTGCAATTATTTATACTTGATGTGATATTTGTTCTTATTGTAACTGAATCACTGAATAAGTGCTTACTACAATGTCTTTCTTTGTTCTAATTTACATTCTAAAGTCAACATAACCTCAACTCCATCGGCCATGGGGATATCAATGCACAATGGTGTCCGAGTCTAACTTATTTTTTTTCAGGTCCAAGAGTACAAAGACTCTCTTAAGCAGAAGGCTGAGCATTTAATAGTAAAAGGATTTCCAGAAAAGATAGTGCAATTGAATGAATTATTAGAAACGCCAAGTTTTCAAAATCGTGATTTTGCTGATGTACATCAGGTGAGTTGCCTTATTGAATCTGTAGCGATAATCGATAGCTACCCTTTCCCCTTTCTTTTCCCGTAATTTAATCATACGTTAGGTTTTCTTTACTGGAATAACCTATTTTTACATATGTTTGCATCATTTAAGGAAAACCTTTTTAGATACCTAGCCTATTCATGGATCTATATAAATAGCTAATACTTATTGCGACACTAAAATTTAAACAAAAGAAAGAAAAAATTACAAAGTTACAATTTGGCTGTCTTTTTTTTATAAATAAAATAATCGTCATAGCGCTTTCAAGCGATTTCTTCCAGACAACCAGATTTGTATGTCATTAGAGCTAATACAGAATGATAACTTTGTTTAAACAAATTGAAAGCACAAATAAATCTTACTTGTCTAATTTATAAAATGTTGATAAAGATTTTGCTCTTGAACTGGTCAAAATATAATTAAACAGTCAAAATGTAGCTGTGTTCAGTTTGAATATTTTTTGTTGACTCTATTTTACATTGTTGTTGAAGTTATTTAAGGGTAAAACTCATAGAATCATACAAAACAATAACACAATAAAATTTAACTAAGAAGCTAGTCTCGAACATTAATGAAAAATAGGATGGGGGCAGAATCACATTTGGCAGAACCACCACTGTTACATTAAGTATATTACCAAACATTAACAGTTGTGTCATAGAATGTAGTCATAGTCATGTACCTCACCTTAATGCGTGTGTTTCATCAAGCTGTTGTAAAAAAAAATATCCTACAAAAGATTTATTATTATTTTTTGCCCGAGTTTTGTACTGTTTAGTATTGTTTGAGTATTGTTTGGTCAAAAATCTTTTACTACTAAAAACAAAATAAGGCTCAGTAAATAACAAGGTTTGATAGAACATAAAATTAGATTGCAATTCAAATATTAAGGTTTTTTTATTCATTTTGGTACTAATTTGAGAACTAACTGTGTTAGGTATTGTAAATATAACACACTTGTTCTTAGTTCACGAGTGTTCTTTGCATAAACAAAATGATTCACATTTCATTTCATTTGAGACCACATATTACCATTATGAAACTACTTCTTAAATTGTGTGTATTCTTCATCTACACAATAAAATTCTTTGGAAAATTTAGAGACATACCTACAGAATCTTTATACCACACAAGCTTTCAAAACAGTTTTTAAACAGCCTGCGTCTGCAGTAGAACTGCCTTTATGTGGAAAGGTAATTCTTAAATTTCTATATATTTTCCAGGACTTAAACATTCCAGTACCACCCCCTGCCGCAGCTGTCAATGAGCCTAATGCTAAGCGTCAGCGTGTGGATTCATCTGAAGTGTCTAGCAACAGTACCATAGAGGGGACCAGGGTGTATGCCCTGCCAAATGGGACAGTCCCATGCAACAAACCATTATGTGACCTCATTCACCTTGTTAAACCACATATCAGGGAGCTGGTTGAGGATTCTAATTTAGTAAGTCTTACTTTATATTTATCAAAATTTTACTAGGATGAGCAAAGTTACAGTTACAAGTACATCAAACGTCAACAACAAATTTGCGTTGTAATTACAACTTGGACCACCACCTTATAACACAACAGCAATGAGAATGCATCTTTTGGAATTTAGTTTTAACTACCCACCTGGAGTCAATTAATGTACAATTTATTTGTATTTGATATGTATTCATGTAAGTGACAAATTGTCATAATGAGAAATAAAGTTCTTTAAACCAAAAGTTCTATTGGGTAAGGAGGATTCATATTGACAGAATTTATTTTTATTTTGTAGCCGCTCAATCAATTTGTCATGATAAAAATGTCTAACTTCTTGCTATTTCTTTTCAGTTAAAAATGTGGATTTCGTTTATGATTCCTAAAATTGAGGATGGCAACAACTTTGGGGTGTCAATACAAGAGGATACACTTGCAGAGATTCAGTCAGTGGAGTCAGAGGCGGCTGCATTTTTCGACCAAATCTCACGATACTTCATTTCAAGGGCGAAGATTGTGTCAAAAGTTGCCAAGTACCCTCACATTGATGACTACAGGAGAGCAGTCAGAGTATGTGTTTGTTGTACACCTCTATCGATGTTAACATTCTATCACTTGGCACTGTTGTAAATATGAAGATCTTACTTCTTACCCTTGCATTCTTGATTCTTTTGGGATTGGGATCCACTATATAAATAAATGCAATTGAGTTCAACTGGCCAAATTTAATTAATTTCCCATACAATCTTTATCAAAACGATCTATTGTTTGTAACATCTTTTATAAAAATCAATTAAAGCAATATAGGTATATAAACATTATGTAAAACTTATCCTTACCAAATCACTAAGCAATCATATTTTTCTTAACATGACAACCACTTCAAAATATGTAAATATGTTCCAGACATCTATTATTTTTAACTCAACCGAATGCCAGCCAGTAATAATAACCATAGACATAAAATTCTCCCAAATCTATATTCTAACAGGCACACTTAACTTAGTTAGATGTACTTAAGTTTTGCTATGTTAATTAGTAATGCATTCTACAAACTTTTTAAGTTCAATTACTTGGTAAACGTCTATAGTGTGTTAATTTATATAATATTCGTACAAAAGGTAATACCAGTGGAGACACGCGTAGGGATACGACTAATCACCGCAGCTACAGCAAATGTTACGACTACAAACTAACTGCTGATTCAACACAATATAGCTACATTACTGTAACTATATCTCTTTTGTTTCAGGAGTTGGACGAAAAAGAGTATCTTTCTCTGTGGCTAGTGATGTGCGAGATCCGCAATCGCTACTGCTCACTGCATGACATTGTCATCAAAAACCTCGAGAAGATCAAGAAACCACGTTCCTCTAACACGGAATCTCTATACTAGGCTGCCTCTATCTCAACTAGTATCTCTTTAGTCACTTGCAATTGTAAGAATAATTCCTTGTGGATTTAAGAGTAACATTGAAGCTGTCTATTATGTTCCATTTTTTATTCACTAGCAATGTTTATTGAAGTTTATTTTAATAATTAATTTGCTATATTTAAATCAGTATTACTTGTGTTTTTGAAACCATTTAATAGATGTCTTCAGTCCTAAGTACCTTTCTGAAATGTAGGAAGCCTTATTTTAAATTTATTTGTAATTACTGCTAACCTGTTTATAGGATATCTGTCGATGTACCTATCACGAACCGTAGTGTTAACTTCATAATTTTGACAAAATAAGGAAAATCAAAACTAATTCAATAACAAAACACTGCTAGTAAAAGTGGAAAAGAAAACCAATTCTATTCTGCTTATGGTTGAAGTGAAAGGAAAGACAATTTATTATTACTACCATTTAAGTACATCACTAGTGAATAGAAAATAGATATTCACATTGTCTTGTTTTAAAGCAGGCTGGTGAATTGGTAATTTTGTAATCATGAGACTGACCCTTATAAATTTGAAATTACGTGTGTTTTTCAATTGCGCTCTTATTAGTAGGTATGTGCACCAAAATTTTGACTTAGCTGCTGACATAAAGAAAAAAGATTTTACTGTTTTGAAAACGTGACTTAATAAATCAGCCTGCTGTAAGACTACACTATGTTATTTAAAATTTCGATGACACACCAGGTGTGGCTCCGTAAGTACTCCTACTTATATTATAATTAAGTGCAAAAATATATTGGCATAATCATAATAGATTCTAAAATAGAATTCCCCTTGTAAGTTAATGAAAGTACCTAATTTATTTTAAATTTGAAATTTTCTGTTTAAAAGTGCCTGTATACATTCGAGTTGACATTTATTCCCATATACTTTTGAAGTGATATGAATTGGCTGTTAGTCAACATTTAATTAATATGTACCCAATGTCGATAACCTTAAAATGCATTTTTATGAATGTGTATTTTGTTGTTTTATTATCCGATTAAAACTCCTCTTTTTAAAACTATAAGTCTTATGACAATATGTTTACCCAAGGCAATTTAGAATGATAAAGTCGCTGCGGATTATTGTTTCTTGTCGTTATGTTACCTACAAAATCTTTGCGATATGGCCGGCCGCTAGTTAGCGGTGTCGCTGGTGGTTGCGTTGTGCGATGTAGTCTGTATCAAACACGCGGTCAATAATGACGGTAAAATGTGGCCCGTGTGAATTCAACTATGTATTAATTTTCATACAAATGAGCGCCCGCCCACATGTTGTGGTTGTGGTGTGGTTGTGGTACGTGTGAAACCAGCCTTAAACATGTTTCCAAAATGGCGAGGCTAGTCTATGATATTTTAGCTAAACTAATAATTACAAATCCATCTCAAAACTTGGGTCAAATCTCCAAGAAGAAATAAACCTTTAAATTTTTACTTTTTATTTTTTAAGTGATTAAATATTTATAAAATACAGTAAAAAAATTAAACGCGCACCCGACCCAGCCAGAAATCGAATCAGTGCAGTCGCCCGGATTGCGGAAGACCCAGGTTCGATTCCTGGCTGGGTCGCGTGGGCGTTTAATTTTTTTTTCACTGTATTTTATAAATATAAAATAAATACTTTAGTTCTGGGATACCCTAAGAACAATTAAGCTTTAGGTACTTATAGTTCTGTTTGTAGGGGGATACCCACCGAGCAAGTAATCACTGGGGATACCTACAAAATTATATCTCTGCGTCAGTTGTTAAAATTTAAATATATTTCTTTTTGACATCGACGGCATTTTATATGCCAGAAGTTATTCATAAAAACTGAATATTTTTGGAGCATTCGTATAAATCGTCGTGTAAATTCTTGTAATAAATAGGTAAATATAATATTTTAACTGACTGGTTGAATGGTGTTGTTCAATCAAACCTTAGAGCAGTTGGTTTATTGCTCAAAGCCGTCAACCGATTGACCGTGCAATTAAGGTGCAGCGCAGACGACAGTCTTCTATCCGTGACGCGCTTTAATCTGAAAATAGAACCTATGCAATTATATGCAGTAACGCATACGACTCGCAAAAAGTGCGGCGCACAAATAAATCCGTGCAATTCTGGCAGACCGCGCCACGCCATGCCGCAAGAAAACAGTGTATCCCAGTAGTCCCCTCTAGCCTTTCCCCCTTAGGGGACAATTGGGATTTTTTTATAAAAATCTCCCAGTTGTCCCCTCTACCAACACGGGGGGACAACTGGGACTTTAATTTTTAGATGTCCCAGTCTCCCCCACTTGAGATGTTGCCGTATGTGGGGGAGACTGGGATATTTAAAAATGTAAGTCCCAATTGTCCCCTCCACCGGTGACACGGGGGACAAACGCCAGAGGGGACTACTGGGATTCACTGCAAGAAAAGTGCGCGAAAAAAATAGAACCTTTGCTTCAACACGCGCTAACGCAGCAGCGCACACTTTAGTCTGCAATCCGCACTCGTTAGTGGTGGGCGTAACGTACGCGGTAAAATACCATGGCGCTAGAGATCGATCTATCGATGTTAATACAAGAAATACAAAACAGACCAGCAATTTATGCCATATTTATACTTCTAAGCCAGAATATCATGATAGACATTTAAAAAGAAAAATGTGGGAAGAAGTGTGCTGTAATATTTATTCCGCTCCTGTTTGGACATCTATGACGTCTAAGGTAAAAACCAAATACAGTAGGTATTTTTTATCAGCCTTTATTATACTGCCAGGGAACACTTCCCTGAGAAGTGGTGAAGTAATTAGTAAAATAATTTCTCGTTTCTATTCCATTATCTCTCCCTTTCACACCGATATTAGATATATCTTCGAAAGGGCAGCCATACAACGTATCTTCAAAACAAATACCGTCTCTTTTTCTTACAAAATTCAAAGTCCCTCAATAAGTGGATCTTAAAATGAACATGAAGAAGACGAAGTTATGTCAAACTCACGTGTCGTACCCACTCCTCTGAAAGTGTGTTGCCAGTGATGACATACGAGACGTAGTCGCTCACTATGGGCCTCATAAAAAGGCTCAAGGTCACTCGAAGAGCAATGGAGAGGGCTATGCTCGGAGTTTCTCTGCGTGATCGAATCAGAAATTAGGCGATCCGCAGAAGAACAAAGGTAGACGACATAGCCCGAAGAGTTGCTAAGCTCAAATGGCATGGGCAGGGCATATTGCTCGCAGGACTGATGGCCGCTGGGGCGGAATAGTCTGAGTGGCGACCGCGTACTGGAAAGCGCAGTGTCAGCTGGGGGCTTACCGCCTAACTCTTATCGCTATCGCTCTCGATATCGGGCTCTATAGTTTATGGCGTCATCTTGTCATTTCTAAAGCGATATACAAGCAATATCTAAAGCTATAGGCTATAGGCTTTCGATATTGCTTTCATATTGCTTTCATATCGCTTTTGAAATGGCAAGATGACGCCATAAACTATAGAGCGCGATAGCGAGAGCGATGGCGATAGTGTTAGGCGGTCGGGGAGCAGGCCTCCAACAAGGTGGACCGACGATATGGTGAAGGTCGCGGGAAGCCGCTGGATGCGAGCAGCACAAAACCGGTCGTTGTGGAGATCCTCGGGGAGAAACTTTTGTCCAGCAGTTGACGACTTTTGGCTGAAATGATGTATTATTAGACATTTTATAAAACTTTAAAAATTTGTCCGGATATTGTTACAGAATTGAATGTTTAATATGGAACTGTCCTTTTAGTAATCTGTTTGAAAGTATAGGGTGTACCCGAAATTCTCTATTTCTTCTTCTTTTTCTGTACTTCAAGTATAAAATAATACATCGCGATCTCTGAATATCCATAGCGTGTACGTCCCTACAGTTCTACCGACAGAATGATCGAAGATGTGCGTCGTGTGCTGTGACTCTGTGAAAAATCCGCGACGGACTTTAAGCGCGTTAAGTGAGCCGCACAGACTCGATCGCACAAAGAGTGTCGTCTGCACTGCACCTAAACGTCTATTTTAACCAGTTAGTGTGACATAGTTATTAGTACTGGCCATGAACAAATGCACATTTATATTCGAAATCGCAATAATTTTCATGTCATTCTTGAGTCAAGTTACTTTGACAGTGAAATCAAGTTACATCATATATTTTTTACATTTATTTTAGCATTGGTTTTATTAGCGCATACGATTCCAATTCTGTTTAGAGTTTATTCGATATGGATTTTTTTTGAATGTATAAAAATGGCCAGCCCTTACGATAAAGGAAATTTTGGTGACAGTGCACGCATTAAGTCCGAATGGGAACTTATCGCCAACAACTCTAATCATGTGTTCGACGGAGCCGGTGAGAATATCCAATACCACAGCGACTCTGAATCTCTAGGTTCGAGAAAGAGCAAGACGCGGTACATAAACCCGGCCATATGCGTGGAGACAGTGGAG
Organism: Eudonia truncicolella; assembly: GCA_949315975.1. Classification (NCBI taxonomy): domain Eukaryota; kingdom Metazoa; phylum Arthropoda; class Insecta; order Lepidoptera; family Crambidae; genus Eudonia; species Eudonia truncicolella. The sequence goes on along the minus strand of OX438835.1, from coordinate 12,440,141 downwards.
TCCACGCATTCCGTGACGTCACTGCAGACAGACTCCTGCGTAGACGATGTCACACCGCACCCACACAGCACTTATCGTAGTAATTCTACGCCTTTTCTCAGCGGGCGCGATACTGATTCTTCTAGTAGTATAAAACGAAAATTATGTAAAATTCCGACGAACATTAAAGTGACTGCCGACCAATACGTCGAAGAGGAGACACCACGGTTTAATCATACGTATCGCGAGGATGGCGCTGATACGTTTAGGTTATCAGTGGCATCGGTTTCTACAACGACGACAGCCAAGGAGGAAAGAGAGCGCAACGAGAAAAAGAAACAGGATGCGTTCCAGCAATGGCTTGTACGTAAAGAACAAGAGGTGAGAAGCAAGCTACCATTTTATTTAATATTTTATAATTTGTGTCGCGTTTCTCCTTTTTTAATTGACTGGTATATAATGCTGCAACGACATAAACCAAGTGACACAAAGTGACATTTGTAAATGAAAGATAAAAACTCTTTATTAGATTATTGGTTGTCAATACTTCCTTGCTACATATTTTTTTAGTATATCATATCTCGCATAAATCGGAAGAAACTTAACAGGTTCACTGTCCAAAACTTATGACAATGGTTAAATCAATTGTTACGGACCATATGTGGTCTGCGGGACAGTAAACCTGTTAACATCAAAACTTTTAGAAAAAGAACAAAATGAAGACTGGCAAGCTGGAACGCTACTCCGGCCCGACCACGACCAGCGAACAACGCGAGGAGTCGTTCCGCCAGTGGCTGGAACGCAAGCGCTCGCTTATGGAAAGGCGGCGTGCGGACGAGATCATGCGCCAGTACCGCGACAAGGAGAAGTTGGAGCGGGACCGCATGAAACGCGAGAGGGAGCGTGTGGACAAGCTGAATGACTGGGTCAAGAAAAAGGAGGAGGAAATGAAAGGTTCGCACCTCATTCGCTTCACAATACTCTAAAAATTTTGTTTAAAAAAAAAAATATTTAAAAATGTCGCGATCGGTTTTTTGATCCTGTTCCCTCTGACATACTTACCAGGTTAAATATATGTGTCCCATCCCTAAAAAAAATTTAACACTGTTCTTTTACTTTGTCAGCCAGAGGATCTTTATTCAAAGTTAACAACTAGGTACCTACGTCATCTCATTTTAGTACAAATTTTGAAGCAAACATTTCCACGATCGGATTTTGAACTAAAACTTTTTCAAATGTATTATGATCATAACAAAAGTTGCGTAAAAATTATATACTTGCCTAGTATTAAACAATTTCGATTCAAAATGTATGGTTAAGTCAGTGGTACGTACACCCAAAATAAGGAGACTGCAGAAGTAAACTTCATACAAACACGCTCTAGTAACGCACACATAGCCCACCTCTCACTCACGGACAAGGAATCTTGCATCGCAACAGCTGCGTTCGGGTTGTTACGTGCTGTTCACAGATTCCGTGTCCGTGAGAGGGTTTATGTGTGTGCGTTGCTCGAGTGCGGTAGGTGTTCCCACCACCCTAACCCGCTTGTTGTGGCGGCCGCCAACTGTAATGCTGGAAGCCTTCCACCAACAAGACGGTTCACATCTAGGCGTCCTAAACACGTCCTAGATGACTCCGACGATCCCATAACTGTTGACATATCCTCTAAATGCCACTACACATTTACAGAATACACTAAACATGCACACTAGTTTAGGCTCAAGACAACGTACTCGTAGAACAAGGGTACGAAGAACCGGTTCACACGCGCTCTACACCAGGTACAGACATGTACCTGGGCGCTTCTCTCCTCCACCACGGCCCGGTCAACCCGAGCCGAGGTCTGAGCCTTTAGAGGCGCCCTCGGGTTGTTCCGCTCTCCGATCCGATCCGAACCCTTCTGAGAATCTAGTAGGGCTCGGGGACGCGCACCGAGCGCGATGCCGTTCCCTCTAGAAAACCTCCGAAGGTGATTTATTTCACATGGCTTGAGGGACCCTTTATGTTCCTCGCCGCCCACAAACCAGCCCAGTGAAGCTGAAAATACCGTCTGAGGCAATCAGCAATCTCTCTCAAAAAAAAAAGCGGTAGGTGTTAAGCTTACCTTCTTTCTGCAGTCACCTTATTTTTATCAGTGCTTCCTTTTGTTAATAGTCAGTTTAATGTCCAGTGATGAAAACTCGTGAGGAGCGCAAGATAGCGCGCGCTGCCATCGAGGAGGAGAAGCGGCGCTCGAACGGCGAGCGCGCTTACCGCGACTGGCTGCGGACCAGCAAGAACAAGCCGCTGCCTGTGCCGCTCAACCAGGGGGAGCTCAGTAAGATTTTGTTATTTTATTTAATGGCTTGCGGTGGTTTACACATTTAGCCAGTCATTGACACTGGCAAGCATCTCCACTGTAAATCCTCTTTGTTTTATATGAGACTATTAGTGGCCCGCTTGCGATTTCGTCCGCTTCAGCCATACCCATCAGTCATATCCCGTGATGGTTTTTTACCAGCTCGAAAACGTTTTTTTTTTATACAAACCTTGTCCGGTCGATTACGAACACAACAAAAAATAAATCAGCCAAATCTGTCGAGCCTTTTTCAAGTGATGCTCTGACATACATTATGCAATTGATTTTTATTAATTATAGATGATAATGAAGTGATATTCTCCCCAAATCACTTGAGTATCAGTAAAGAGACTTTACTGAGATCTCACGTGGACTTTTTGAGAGAATTGGAAAAGTAACGTTACAGTTTCTTGTTTCATTAGCGCACATTCACGAATAAATACTTCATCATCTCATCTTCATCATCTCAGCCAAAAGACGTCCACTGCTGGACAAAGGCCTTCCCAAAGGATCGCCACAGCTACCGGTTTCGTGCTGCTCGCATCCAGAGGTTTCCCGCGACCTTTACCCCTTCCCTCTCTTCAAGGCACATCACTCGGCCTGCAGAGCAGCATTAACATGCTCGGTATGGAGATTCGCTGCGACCTGAACCAGAGGGACTATATCGAAGCCGTGATAAAAATAGCGTCACGTAAACTCGATGTCCTGAACAGGGTGCGGCGATTCTTCACGCCGGATCAGTTGTGCCTTTTGTACAAGACACAGGTGCGATCTTGCATGGAATATTGCTCACACCTTTGGGACGGTTCCGCAAAGTACCTTCTCGATGCCTTGGACAGATTGCAGCGGCGCGCTATACGCATTATCGGCAATGCAAGGATCACTAATGCTCTCGAGCCCGTGCAATTGCGGAGAGATATAGCGTCACTCAGCGTCTTCTACCGCTTATACCACGGCGAGTGCTCTAAAGAACTCTTTGACCTTATCCCACCTTCTCCCTTCCTCCATAGGAGTACGCGTGCTGCTCTCCGGATTCACTCCTGTACTGTCTCGAACATTCCATCGCGCACAAAGAAATTTGGTGACTCTTTTCTTTGTCGCACTTCCAAAAGATGGAATAGTCTACCAGCACACGTTTTCCCTCCTTCCTATGACATGGGGTACTTCAAACGAGGTGTGAAGAGGCACGTTGTGGGCCGGCAGGGTGAGGGTGTGATGCTGCGTTGTTTTCACGCTGCACCATTTATCCTTGCGTCTGGACTCCATTTCCACTTAACATCAGGTGCAGTGGAGTCATTTGTCGAGCTACGTATAAAAAAAAATCTTTACTAAAGTATTATAAATATTTAAAAAATTACTCCCGCAAAATCTGGCTGTTTGGGTAATTTTTTAAGGTCACTAATTTTCATATTTTCATAATTCATTTTATAAGTACTACTATTTTATAGCTATTAATAATAAATTAATTTACAGTATAATAACATTATTCTATTATTATTGTTTTATTATTGTTCATTGTTATTTTTTAATTGTATTTCCAACTTCCCTTCCCACACATGTTGGAAAATGAAAACTGACAACACTGTTAATAATAGGGTATCGCCACGATCTTCTGAGGTGATGATGACTGACAATGGAGACGTAGTGGAATTGTTTAAATTTAGTTGATTTCAGTCCCTACTTTTTAGTAGTTAAATATGAAGATGGAGGCTGAGATGATGATTTTTTATTATTATTATGATTATATTGAGGAATTAATCGCAGCACACAAGTACAGCGAGTAGCCTGGTTAGTCAATAGATAAACTTTTTTGAACTGTCTAATTTTTTTTTGGTAGAATATGTATGAGAATGACAAATTGTGACGTCGCTATTGTTTTCCGTCAATTAAGTGTCAATTAAAAACTTTAGATTACATAAATTTATGCTCAGATACTATATGTCATTTGTGTCAGTTTTTGTTGTTGTCAACTTCCCTATTATTGAATGGATTACCGGGGCGGCGCAGCGGGCTTTGGCGCGCATGCACGATAGAGGCGGTGTGGTACTAGACCTATGGTACCTACCTATGCAGAATTACCTAATGCTGTTTGCGGAGGATTAGTTTTGAACTATTCTACGTAAGAGTAACGCATATCAGTGTTTGATCTTATATTGACGTAGCATTTTATGTATCTACATAAAAGTATAAAGAGACATTCGTCGCTGTCGTCGTCGCGGCGTTGTCATGAGTTTCTAGAAACCTAAGAATGAAACGCTGTTAGGTACCACCTGTTTTCAGGTTAAGGAATAAAATAAAAATAAAAAAGAATTGTTTAAACAAAATTTATTTTAGTTAAAAACAATAACCTAGGGATTCAAAAAATATAGGTTAATTTTATCATCAGCCCCCTTCCTCATTCTACCATAGAAGTAATTCTGTTAAAAAAAGTGATTAATGGTGTGGTCTAATGTCCATTACGTTCTATTTCACATAACTATTTTCGTCAAATAACAGACTAAATATTTTTATGCATCGACGATGTGCAAATTTAAAATACATGAAAGAAACGAGTTCAAGTTCCACACAAATTGTATCGTTTTTTATTTGTTTTCTTACATTATCTCTGTTTTCTAATGCAAAACAAAAAAAAAAATAATGAAACAGCTATACAGCTGACATAAATTCTTTTGCATTATCAATAATGAAAGAACTTTAAAACAAAAACGGTAAACAAGAACGGTTTTACGGTAGTGTCTTAAAAAATATATCTTAAAAACTAATGCACTCCGCACCTTCATGTTTTGGTAAATTATATCTGTTTAGTACAAAAAGAAATTAACTTAATATTTGATGTTGCTTGTCGTAAGGCTGAGCCCATGTCAATTATTCTCAAACTAAGAAAAGACAACTGACGACTTGAAATAATAACAAAGTTTTGAATAGGTATATTGTTCATAATAAATAACTACTATAAATACTATTGTTCATAATAAGGGGCCTAGCTGTGCTGACGTGTCAGCGCAGCTGGGCCACAAACAACCGCTAATAACTTTTAAACGCGACACCGACTAATTCTGAAACTTGGCGACTAATTTCGAAAAAATATTATCGACTAATTCTCCATGCAAACAGATCTTCGCTACGTGCTTCCATTCTCAAATCTTAAAAAACCCTTAATAACTTTTAAACGCGAGACCGACTAATTCTGTTACTTTGCGACTAATTTCGACTATTCACTATGCAATTAGATTTTCGCTACGTGGTCCCATTCTCGAGCTACAGATGGCCCAGCTGTGCTGACGCGTCATCGCAGCTGGGCCACAAAAAACCGCTTATAACTTTTAAACGCGACACCGAGTAATTGTGAAACTTGGCGTCTAATTTCGACTAATTATCGACTAGTTCCTGGCATAGTCAAAAAGTCTGTTTTCCACTGTGGCCCAGCTGTGCTGACGCACACACAGTCGTCGTCACACCATTCGGCACTGGACATGCGCAGTGGTTAATGGCGCGATCTCCCTATCCATCCATAGGGAAGGCTCGTACCGAGTCGTATCCCAGCAGTGGGGACATAAAATGAGCTGGTTTAGTTTTATTGTAATAACATTGGTGGTGGTCAATTTAAGTAAATATTAAATTTAATACAAGTATAAATTAAAAAGAGTATATTCTCTTTTGATCTCTCGCTTAGCCGTACAAAAATAAGGAAGCTTAAAGAAATCTTCCTCCCTATTTTAATACTAGACAAACTATTATGCATTGGGGCTCGTATAAGATGTTGAATCATCATTCATTTAATCTTAACTTTATTTCTATTTCGTCAGGTATGCGCGGTTCGGTGTCTCGGATGTATGTAAACCCAATACCTTGGCAGGCTCCCACATGAAGATGAAGGAAGATTAGAAACAGTCGGAAGACCTTTAATTTTTAATCATGCAATTTCCTAACTGTTTATTCGGTTCGTTTGTTTTCTGCACAAAATTATTTATATTTGACGTAAGGAACTACGGCTATTAACCTTACGGTTAATAGCCTTTTAGAGTAAATTTTCCTTTTTAGATTAAAGTTTTGTTATAGCATTTATTAAGTAACACGGTCGTAATTAGGCTACGATCTATATTTAGACAAAATAAAACAAGGTGATTTTATCTTCTTGTGACTTTTATTACTAAATCTAGAGCCTACCTATTATAATGTCTTCTACTTACAGGGTCCCGTCAAATACAAAATTGAATTACCATATAATGACATACATAAATTCATTCGGCACACGAGATTTAAAGTTTTCATATCGTTAACATTCATCAAAATGATAATTGTAAATTACATTACGTGCATCGTAAGAAGCGTTATTCTAACATTTTCTTTATCCTTCAACCAACTCCTACAACGACTATGTGTAACAAAATTCTAATAAGTTTACGACTACGCTTGGTTATTTTTTTACTAATTAACTGTACATATTTTGTTTATGGTTATATATAATTGTACGCAAAGTTGAGCACAAATTACAATTTGAAAATAGTGTTGAAACAGACAAGGCCATGATGGCATGGTTGGTAGAGCACTGACCCGGCATAGCATATAGGTGCGGGTTCGAATCCCGCTCGTAAATATTTTTAACACTTTTTTAAATTGTATATATTTTATTGCTAATTTTCCATTGTAATCAAATATTTTGCCAATTTTGTATAAAATATAGTTCTATGGTTTGATAACCTATTAGTAGGTTTGCTCCTCTTCCTTGAGGCGAAGTATGTCCGATTTGTTCATGAAGTAGTAGGAAGGCTGGCGTCCCTTAAGGTCTTTGAGGACACGCTTAGCGCCAGCCCGGATCAGCACTCTGCTCAGACTCTCCATCTTCTCAACACCCATCGCGTAGTGTAGTGGTGTGCGTTCTAGCTATAAACAAAGTATGAATGATTAAAGATTGTATTTTCTTTAAATATACGTGATGACATTTGCCAGATTTTAGAGTAAATATCATATTATAATTTCCTAAAAATACAAAAATTATATGAACGGTTCGTGAATATTATGACGAAATTATTCATTAGAAACAACCTGAATCATCGAATTATGAACTATAAAGTTGCCGATTTTTATGAATTTGAGATTTCAAATGCTGTCTGGCTTTAGTAAAAGTTCTCGAATTGATTGTGAATTCAGTCTCCGAGTTTGTAAAAGCAGATACAAGTAATAATACATACACGGGCTGCCGCCCGTGGTCCCTCGACAGCTGTTCCAGCACCGCTGACAAGTTCCATCGCCTGATTGCACCTTGCAGCGTGTCTCAATCTCGGGATTCTATGACCAATGGAAATCATGCTTACATTATCCCCAATCCGTAACAGTTCGGGGAAGGTCTGTGCAAGGTATGCCACAATGTCCTCGTGCTGCGCCAGCACCGCTACGTGCACAGCCGTCCGGCCGAAGGTGTTCATGCCGCGTGCCAGCGTGCGCCCCCCCTCCACCGACAGCTGTTCCTGCACCGCTGCCAAATCCCCTCGCCTGATAGCGCCATGCAGCGTGTCTCGGGATTCCTTGAAGAAGGAAAATTATTATAAAATTAACAGTCCATCACCTTCAGATCCTGGGACCCAGAGCGTCCCAGGATCGATTCTCAAGGAATTCCAAATATTGAATATTTAATTTTGCACTTATTAATCTGTTGTTTGCTATTAGACTTTGTATTCGGCATGTACAGAATCTCTTGATATTATTAATTTGTTCACCTCAAATGTGGGTATCGATGCAAGTAGACTTCCCATCTCGCTGTCCCCCCGTTGCGTGATAACATCTAATATTGGCGCACCTTCCTCGTCTACCACGTCCAATATGTGGTCGTATCCCTCCAGCAACAATTCCATAATTTTTTCTTTGTTCCCTGCAACACAATTATTCAAAATGTTGAAACACATAATGAACTCTTCCTAACTGGTTTACGGTAGCTTCTGTGTCTAGAATATGTGCGATATGATCCACTGACCTCTAGCAGTCAAATGCAGTACCCATTTGTCTATTTCGGTTGTATTCTCCGGTACGTTGGCTTGGATGGAAACGTCGCGCGCAGTCCTATACAGTTCGTCACGGTAGCCCAGACTCACGTCTGATTCCTGTAGTAGCTGGAACAGCGCATTTCTGGAGTGAGAGCGCGCTGCCGCAAAGTGTAGCATCGACTGCCCATGTTCGTCCTTTAAATAAAAAGCTAGTATTAAAACGACTTGCCATTTATCGCCGTAGGTACTTAATCGAAATATCCAAATCAGGCTGTAAATAATAAAAAGAAGAATATTATGTGTTAGGGCAGCGGGGTATTTTTAATGGCCTCCTTGCTATCATAAGTGTAACGGCTAACGATTGTAAAAAAATAAATATAGTTGTCGCTACTGATTACTGTTAACTCGCTCATATTTTTAAAATTGAGAATCAAAACAGCGTTGTACAAATCGTAGCCCCAGCTCACTACCCACTTGCTATTGATCGTTGCTGGGCGACAAAAAATGGATCGACAACATAATTGTTCCGGCAGTGTGCGGCTATTACTCTTAAAATCAAAGTAAATCAAATCTTACTCTATTGGCACTGCTGAATGCGACTTCTGGGCCGTCGGGGCTAGCCTCCGGCTGCGGGTCCACCGTCACCACGTCGATGGGCCGCGGTCTGGTGGCGGTGCGCGTTCCAGCTCGAGCAGCTGCTACAATGGCCCCATTGACTACTGGCGGTAGTATAGGTGGCGGCTGATCGTTTTCCACTTCACCCATTTCACGTGTCACGACCATCTTGGACTCCTTATTAAAACATGCAAAAACTTACTATTTATATTCACAGTAGTTTCATGAAAATGGCCTATGTGCCAATTATATGGGTCAAAATCAGAGAGGTGAGAATCATGCTTCTGACAGAGATTTTCTTAATAAAATAACGTGGTATGGCTAAAATACTTGTTTCCAAATGAAGTTTCTGCGCATAATTACTAGGCACTTATCATATTTATTTTTTTACGATAATATTTTATTAGATTTTAAACTAAAAAGGCCTAAATAGTCATTCCGGGAACGCGTCCTTATACCACGTTTCATAGTTGAGACAAGTCAAAAATGTTTACAATTAAGACTTAAAATTGTATTTTTTTATATATTAGCTTCGAAAATTATTAAATTACGAATATACATATAAATTAAATAGCTAAAATATATATTTTTCATATTTTGACTATTCAAATGCTGTCTGACGTTTATTAAATCATTCAGTGAACGCGATGGATATCGGTCGATATAATTCAAACAAAACGCGCTAGGTGGCGCTAGTGAGCAACAGTGTGAAGTTCACTAGTCAAAGGACAAGACGCGTGTCGTGTTTTTGGAAAAAAATAATTGATTTTATTGGTAAGTACGTTTTAATTTCGTATGTGGGTAGCGTACTTTAATTCCCTATCACTACGGGAACGCTGTTTGGTGATTAGTTTTCCGATAATTTGCATATTTTTTGCTAAATTCTTATAAATATTACAGTTCACGTGTTCCTAACCTCAAAAACCAATATCTAACATAGCGGCATGAAGCGTGATATGAAAATATTCATCGGATAGTCATTCAGGGAACGGTCATTTCGGAAACGTTCTCGTATATGACGGGCGTTCTCGAAATGACGATTAACGGGCAAAATGACGCTTTCTTGCTTTTAAATACATATAACAATGCATTTTTTTTTGTTTTAGGTAACCACTTAGTAATAGTAACATGGAAAATAAAAATGAAGATAAAAAGAAGTCAAAAAAACCATTAAAACAGGACAGTATAGTATAGCTATAGAGATAAAGAAAGTCCAGTGCCAGAAATGTTAGATTTAGACATAGAAAAGAATGATAAGTTTCTGAATTATCTTCACATGAGTAGGAAGAGTATTTACGACGCTGTATACGGATCAGACAGTTCAGATGATGAAAATCTTCAAAAGGTTTCAGATCGACTTCATGGAAAGAGTGACGATAATTGTGCTGGTACATCGTACGGAAATGATAAAGAGAACTTCCACCCCAACATGATACGTCCAAAGACTTTTTTGCTAGTAAATGTACCCACTGAAAATAAAAAAAAATAATACAGATACGTCGCAGTTGCTGAGACCTCAGTTGATGAAGATGGCGAAATAAAGGTCGCCTTTCTTCGTTGTCAGCGGAACTCAGCAAAGATGTTTAAACTTGAACAAAATGATGTTGCATATGTCCCCTGTGAACAAGTTATTAAAATTTTACCCACCCCGAAATTGCAGAAAATAGGTAGTCGTGGCTATTATTGTTTTGATGAGAATATGGATATTTTTGAAAAGTAAGTTATTGCTAGACTTTAAGTTCAAACTTTGATACTCAAATTATTTTGTTTTTAATATGAATAAGCTTGAATAATGTTTCGAATTCATAAGACTGTTTGTTTTAAAACTACATTTGATTTATTTAATTTTAAGCATTGATGCAAGAAATCTTAATGACACTTGTAGAGTGAAATTACTATTTGTTCCTAATATATAATATTTGTTAACTGAAACTAAAAGTTTATTATTAGATTAAGTTTAAATTTTGATACTCATGTTGTTCATTCTTTAAGTACAAATAAAGGTTTAATACTTAAAGGTATTTATTATTTTCATCTACAACATAATGCAAAAACCAAACGTTGCAGTCATTTAGGGAACGTCAACGTCATTTAGGGAACTTCATTGTCATTTTGGGAACACTCCCATCATTTTCGGGAACATCGCAAAAATGGCAGATTTTTCACGAATGAGTAGGGTTATAGTTAAATCTTGCATACATATCCTAAAATGACCTTTCGACATTTGTATTTATATCATTAATTGATAACGTATTGCACAAATGTATACAATAAATTAAAATTTTGAAACGAAATTTACACTAATTGAAAATCTATGGAGAGTAATATAAAAAATAAGTCTTTTTATTATAAAAATATACAAAATGACAGCATTTACTGGTAGAGGGACAGGTTAATTATAATTTCATGACGGTGATTATTAAAAACGTTGGTTATATTATTATTTAAAAAATATTTAAAAGTGTTCCCGAAATGATTTAAGGCCCTGTCATTTTTATTATTAACAGGTATAATTCCTAAAATATATATTTGTGTGCGTGCCTCTTTACAGGAAAGGTTCATGACAAATGACACAACATATTCCACATGTTAATTTTCTTATAAAGAAAACTTAATTTCTCAGATATTTCAAAACCCAAAATGCCGACCTCTCTGATTTTGACCCATATACCTAGTTATAGTTTCACTTTCGTGTCACGTCAATAATTAATAACTAGCCTTCGTTTCCAGCACACGGAATGTACAAGCCTCGACACGTGCACAATAATTTTCAAATATTTGTTCGATTGTAATAGACACCAAAAAATCTAGAATGTAATAAATTAGTGGCTCACCTGCGTACCTAAATGTGGCTTCTCATGGTCAGGGAAGTTTTGAAGAAAACTGGCGAGGAATGCGACAGGATCCTTAGGCTTAACGTTTGCCACTTCGGTCAGACCTTTTATCAAAGGATCGCCGAGAGCTGCAAAGATTGTTTCTAGATTAACGTCCCTATCTTCACTAAACTCATCCATTTCAAGACTAACTGAAATAAACTAGCTTACACTTCGCTAGATATCTGCCCTCTTCCGTTTGAAAGATGGGAATGTCCATATGTCCATTGGTAGCTTGGCTCGAACCTGAAATCGATTAATTATTCATTGTGACGGCCTTCGGTACTTATACCTGTGTGAGAGTCGACAATACGTGTGTTTGTACACGAACTCGAACGGGGGTTGAAGGGAGGCACGTCAATTATCAGCGGCCAGCGGTGGCACCTTGGAGCACTAAACGCAAAGCTGTTATTAGCACACAAGTCGCCATAATTGATATGCCCTACTAACTAATGGTCCTTTGTAACGATTTCCGATAAAAAATGATTTGGTATGAATGATGAATGATAGAAGCGCACTTCACCCGGGGTCCTTAACTAGTGAGGCACTGGGTATCTTATCTCTAGCTGCCGGAACACAACAATGCTACAAACATTGACGTTATGGTGACATATTTAAATAAGATGGTGGTAACTAGCCAGGCGGACAAACAAGCCCTACCACCAACCAAACCGAGTACACAAACATGTACCCCCCGCTGGGATCGAACCCGGGACCTCAGGATCTAAACCGATGGTCCTGGCCATAGACAACAGAGGTTTTTGAATAAACATTATCGTAGAAAATACGACCACAACACAACTTTACAATGTAACATAGGTACATAATATAATAAATAAAGGGTAAAACGTAAAAAGTTAAACGAAACAGAAGAATTAGTTTTTGTTGACGTATTAACACACAGAACACACTATCTAATGTTGGAAAGACGGGCTGGAGGTGAAAGTGCAGTAAAATATAAAAGCTTCAACGTTTATAACTGTCAGGTGAATAAGCGTGAACGTACTGCAATCACGTCACTCCAAGCTTACACGCGAACTTACTTTATTATTGTACTGACCTAAAACTTTTCGGTAGAATTCGTATTTCTTTCAAAAGTCGAATTTGTTACTGATGCTCGCCTTCAGCTATTTGTAGTAATACTTCCATCCAGTACCTAAATCTTTCCAACATTTGACACACCTAATATTAAAAAAAATCTTAACATGTTTAATTTAACTTAAACGCTATTACTATTACAAATCTTTATTGTTGAACATCGGAGTTGTCTAAATCAGCTAAACTGCTTCTCTTTTTTCGAAATATATTCGATAGCATAGTTGCAATATGTGCAGAGTTCTGCATAGCCAAATCTTTTTCAAGATGTAGTAAGTTCGATGCTGCTGTTGCAAAGTCATTAAAACAGTTTGTCTCTGTAATGCTTAAACACTGGTAATTGCTTATTCGAGCTATATCGGCACTTAAAGTTTCTCGATATTGAAGGCCCCTCATAGCACACAAATGCTTCATATTTTCTGGATCCTTTGACAGGCCAGGAAAGTTAACAATAAGACTAAAATGAATACCGGCTCCTAAGAATGAAGGTCTGCTACTTAAGTGGCCAAGTGTTTGATCCCAAACGAAATCTATTTTATCATGTAGATGTGCCATAATGTATGACATTTTACTGAAAGTTTGACCAATTTCACCTGGACTATCAACTGGATTTGAAACGAGCACTCGTATATGATCATGTACATTGATCCAAATAGCCACTGTTTTATCTTCACTCACGAAAACTCCTCGTCCATAAGGCCAATGATTACCATGAAGACGTGTACAATCATCAATTTCTTCTCTGTCACACAATGCTATTAACAAACCACTTGAAGCCAAAGAGGCACATATTTCTGATGGTTTATCCATAACTTCATTTAATGTATAGTATGATCCACCTTTTTGATCTGACTCTGCACTCAACGTTTCACTTAACTTTCCAAAGTGTTCATGCATGAGCACCGTTGTTACAATTCTTTCTATGTTTTCTAGTTTTCCAACTTTAAGGTTTAACGGCAATTCAAAACCTTCTAAGTTTCTTGCACATTCCATTGTACCCGAAAGGATAAACTCATCGTTTGGGTCGATGTTTAATTCAACAAGTGGTTCCGATGTTAAAGCTAATGAAAGTTTAAGTGACATTTTAGCAAAATCAGAATTTGGATGCGGATGTAAATCCGAATGAACATTAATATTGTGAAGATCTTTAATCAGAGGTATTAGAAATTCATGAAACACCTCGTAGACATAATAGTCTGGAGCGGCTATACCACCAGGAAAGTCTTCTTCCACTGTTTGTATAATATTTCGATTTTCCGGCAACTTTTTTACTGCTGGCCAAATGACATCGAAAAGATCGTGATCTAGTTTTGTAACCCTATATTTGATTGTCTCAAATATTGGCCGTTTAAGAAATCTGCCCAATACCAATGGTGGTGTTGCTCTGTTAGATGAAGCCGAAAGGGGAGTACGAATGGGTTTAGCTGAAGCTAAAAGTCGATAACAGCGTTCCAGAGTATCCAAGGCTTCAGGGACGTCCAAAGCACGTCGTGACGATACTCGATCCTCAGGCACTACACATATTTAAGGACGTGTACATAAAAATTGTACGATACAGTAAGAGGTAAATTAATTTAACTAATAAATAAACGAAGCCTTATAAAACGAAAATAGTATTAGTAAACAAATGTACTGTTTATTGACAGGTTTTTAATATACAATTAATAAATAGCTTCTAAATGACACATTTTAAAAGAATAAAGCTTTCATAATGTTAAGCTTGAAATGCAAATAAAATATTAAAATGAAGTAAGTAAATAATTTTGTTAACTTTAGACTTGTTTTAGTAGTAAGAAAGTAGTCGGTCTTGAAAGAATAAGATAATAAGACTTGAGATTGAGAAATATTGAGAAATAAAATATAAGGCTGTAAAGAATATTTTTGTATTTCTTACCTTTATCCGACAACATATCTTGGACTGCATCTTCACTTATACCATAGTCGGATAAAAGTTGACTAAAGGGTAGCAGATTAGGGTTTCTGATATAATCTTCAGCTGATCTTCCTTTCTGCAATTATTGTCCAATAATTTAACGTGTTAAGATTATTGACTCTCTTTTAAAAATTTATAACTTAAACTTACGTCATCTAAGTCTTTAGAATTAGAACCAAGTTGTTGTAACAGATTGTAATAGTGGCCGTTGTCTGGTAGCACAGCAGCGTAGTGTAATGATGTCCTTCCTTCAAAATCAACTGCTGATAGCGTTTCGGGAAATCTGAAGCAAACCATGTAGGCAGTTAGAAATATATGTATAAATTATATCATTGGTTGAAATTCTTCTTTGTTGCTCGTAAATGTATTTATTTACCTTCCTCCTAAATATTTCATGATGTTTGTTTTTCCAAATACTGTGGCAACGTGTAAGGGTGTGGCACCATTCGGTGATATGGGATCTCGCGCTATAGCAAATTTTCGCCTGTCTAGAGCGGCTTGTAAATCTTTTATATTTCCTTCCCTTGCCGCCAAATGTACTTTGTTTATTTTTTGCTGTAGTTAATAAATAAAATATAAAATTATAATTGTTAAGTAGCAGCAGAATCATTAAATAGTAGTTTAGAATGAAATCCATAAGTGATTTAAAATGGCTTATGCTTAGCCAAAATAAAAATAATGTTCATTAGAAAACAGTCACGACTTTGAGTTAAAATAAAAACAAAGTACAAATATAAATGACAAAATTTTAAACGTTACATAAAAAACCAAGGTACGTGTATACGTTACCATGTATGTTGGCACGTTATCCAAAAATGCTTGCAGTTCAGTGTTTCCTGATTGTCTGCCAACCAATCTTGTACCTTCACCATTTAAGACCAAAGTAGCTAACATTTCCATGTTCGCATTATTAATTAAGTCTGTTACTTCTGGGTCTATTTCACTATCCTGTGAAATATTGTACTTTAATATATTACTTTCAAACTAGTTCTAAAATGTTGATGCTCGTGTCAGGCATTCGCGGGCTAAGTCAATTGTAAGTTAACGAACATATAACTAAGAAGCTGGCAAATTATTTGACAGTATGGTGTTACGAGGTGTCTATGATAAATACACAGTGCCACAATGATGCTGCTAATCTAAAAACACCACAATTGAGTAAATAATTACCGCATTACCTTAATACCTGGTCGTATTTCATGGCTGATGAAACATTTATAAAATATACTTACAACGACAAGTATATCCTTATGCATTGATCCATCTCTTTGCGTTATCATTTCAGCTTGCGACTCCTGCTCAGCTTCACCACTAATAATACCTTCAATGAGACTCTCTTGCGTGTTTCGGCCTTCAGACACGTTTCCTTAATTAGCAAAATAATCAAAAATATTGAACTTGTCAGGGACCCTCTTATAATTGATTAGTAGTATGTGAGCTATGTTTTAATTGTTTCGTGTTCAGTGCCAGAAGAGATGTCAGTTTTACCTCTCTTGGCACATTCCATTTCAACTACGTCAGCGGTGCTTTGGTGGTTTATGTCACTGTATTCTGAATTTGAGTCTCCTTGTACTTGAACATCGTCATCATCTTCTTTGTGTTCACTACTGTATTTACCTTCTCTTGATGTGGGACTTTGTTCCTCTGTGGCATTGTTATTTTCATTTTCTTCATTATCATCATCTTTATTATTGTTATTTAGATTATTTTCTTCGTGCTGATGATTATCATTTTGTAAATCTGGTGTTGTGCTAGTGTCACAGTTTTCACCTGATTCTATTTCTTCAGTGTTGTCATGCTTTGTGTCTTGTTTTTCTATATTTGGATTGTCTGTTTCTGCGGTTTCCTCATGTTTGTCTTCGTCATGACTTTCATTTGGTGTGGTTATATAATTTCCACTTTCTTCTTGATTTTCATCATTGTCTTTATTTTCGTAATTTTTATTATCAATCTGTGACTCTGCATGAGCTTTTTCTTCGTTTGCGTTAACTATTTCGTCATTATTTGTATTTTTATCGTCAAGAATTTCTTCCTCAGCATGCTTTTCGTTATCATCTTCAGATTTTTCTTTCTCTGAAACGTCTTCATTATCTTTCATCTCTTCAGTGTGAAGCTCTTTAGTTTCTTCTTTTTCAGAAGTTGGTTCATCATCAATTTTGTCTTCAGTTGCTTCTGAATCCTAAAAAGCAAAAAAATAAACGTTCATGCAAATGTTAAGTAAAAGCAATGCAAAACAAAGTTAACAGCATTCCAGAATTATGTGACATGCGTAACTCACCTGATGATTTTCTGACAGAGGATTTTCTAGTTTATCTGCCTTTATGTTGTCATCTAAGTCTGGCAAGTCTTTTATTAGTTCTCGTGTACTACTTGTTTTCATCATTCCGACATGGGTATCAGTGCTTTCAGAGATAGTATTAGTATGATTCTTTGAGGAAATGTTCTCGCTAGATGCTTTAAGATTCTTCCTTCTAGATTTTTTATTTAATTCAGCTATAACTTCTGTGTCCAACAATTTCCAATCCCAAGAAGAAGGATATGCGCTGGATGCTGTTCTTGGTGCATCAGGCAATGATTTGAATAAGTTTTTGTCTATTTCCTGCGGTCTATTTACATAATAACCTGGTGTTTTACTTTTCTAAAATGTAAAATTTTAAATTAGATTCCTATTGGATTTTCCTCTAACGAAAACGCTATACTACTTTAAAGCGATGTGTAGTTTTATTACATTTTGAGTTATTTATCTAACAGAAGGAGTATACTTACATTATCAGTGATGCTCTCATCAGCACCATAGCTTACAAGAGTATTGAATGTGTGTTGTTCATCTCTCACAGCAGCAGCATAGTGCAAAGGAGTACGACCGTCGTTGTCGACATCATTTATTCCTTGGGGGTATCTTTCGGCAAGATATTTCAATATACCTCCATGGCCTAGCCCAGCAGCCTGGAAAATGTAACCAAAAACGAAATTAAAACATTACCTTCATTTTGGCCACGTCCATTATCAACCAACGCGGCCGTCAAGCATTCAATCAACAAATAGTTATTAGCGAATTTAAATGTCTTTTAACAAACTGGATGTAACATAAATGTTTAGTAAAATTTTTGAGGAGCTTGAAAGAGTTTTGATCTTGGACTTTAAAGCATTTATTGTAACACGGCGTCCGGATGGTTGACTAAATAAAAATATTTTGATCTCCACTTTGGTTTGGAGGGCACATGACACCTTTACTCACGTTTATTATCGTAAGATGTTAACAAAAACTAGATTTACTAGTTTTACCAAAATCTAGTTTTTGTTTATGCTTGAATATACCTTTATAAATAAAACATAGAAAGATGGCAGTCGTTCAATTCCCAAACCCACATTGGGCGGGTGCGGAGAACTATTGTCCGATATTCTCATAGTTCTGTCATTATATATGTTGTAAGATATGTTGTTGAACCTGCTAGGGCAGTGAGTTACGTTTATTGACTGATAATGATTATGCTTCTGAAACTACGTTTAAACCAAGCGGAATATAATAATCATAATCACCTTATGCATAACAGTCATGTTATTGATGTCTCTGCTTGACAACGCTTGCGGAGGTACAGGATCTCCAGAATGCTTCATCAGGCCTTCTAGGTCGTTCTGGATGACAGCGTTGTGCATGTCTCGAATCGTATTCTGAAAACAAAAATCAGAATTATTTGTAAATAAAATTATTGGTATTCAGTTATGTGTGGGTTAAAAACTTTCATGGAACTTCTATAATTATCTTACCATATCGGTACGGATTTGCTGATAAAAAAGGTTTTAATAACAGGTGTGGTTCAGGTGTGGTTTGGAACTCCACTGAGCTGATGCAAACCATGCATGCCCCCATGCAAATATATAAACTTAGCATAATAAAAGTCACCGCCTCTAAAATCTTCTTGACGACAGGCTGGTTTAAGATTTCGTGGAGCAGTTTCGAACCATGTCAAAATCGCTACTAGAAACCACTTACTGCGCACGAGATGCCTTTTTCTACAGCTATTCACATTGCCACCAAGAGTCCAACCCATATCCGGAATCCGCCAGAGGCGTGAGCGAATACAAAACACAACCAGCAAAACTCCAGTGGTACCCTTGAGAATGCCAGTCGGACCCTTTGTTCCAATTGCCATATCCAACCCATAAGGGTGACTAGATAAGTAAATGTAAAAGGTAAATCTCACCATAATGTAAGGCACTGCCTCTAGAAACTTCTTGACGACGGGTTGGTTGGAGACTTCGCTGAGCAGCCGCGAGCCGTGGCCCTCCCACACGACGCGCTGCAGGCGCGCCATGTCGCAGTCGTGGCACCATATTCGGATGTTGTGGCGTTTAATCACCAACCCTAGAAGCCAAAGGAAGTACCCATGTTTATATAATAAAAGTTTTATAAACAATGAAATGAAATAAAAACTATTTTTATTGTATAAAACGTAATTTGTAGTCGATATTTAAAAAATGATTTACGCCAAACTAGCATGAATTAATAGTTCGGTCACTTATCGTCAGCATTTTTATATTTAAAAGGTTACCTCTTTTTTATCTAGCAGATTTTTTTTATCATGAGGCAGTAGGTAGTAAGTAGTCCTAAATTCCTAATAGCATCTAGTACAGTCTCATACCTTGTATATGGCAATACAAAAGTTCAAGGCCCTATTTAAAAAGAAAGAGAAAACGAGGAGTTCGGTTTTCCAGGGAAGTAGGTACAGCCGACCACACGTCATAAACAGGTGTGAAACCCGGTCATTGAGACTGTTCTTATTCTGTGCGAAATAAGACAGCGTTTGCAATGTCATTGTTACACTTGATGTGTGGTTAACTCCTCTATTATAGAGCGAGCTAACATAAAAACTCTACTTAACTTCGAAATACTAAAAGTTTTCCAATAGGATTGGTTATGTTCGAGTGGTTCGGAAAATCAATTGGATGGTATTCGTGTATTGCGTGTCTTGTAATGTGTTCTATTTCTCTTTAATTTAATGAAGCGTATTCATTAATTTGGTGTAGAATGATTTTAGTGACAAAAGAAAAGTGAGTCTTTTAAGCGTTTAAAGCAAAGTTTAAAAATTAATAATTTACATTTATTGGTTACAATTACTTAACAATTTATTAACGAGTAATTAACAATTTTGCTACATTCGTATTACATAGGTATTTGACACTGTAAAAGCATGTAAGAAAATTCTTTATGTTTAGGTATAAAGATCTTTATTCCCATACGAAATTACATTTCACATATAATGAGATATAAACAATATATAAATTACAGTATACAAATTGTCACCCTGTGGTACTCGTTGCGATATGCAGTTTAAGTTTATTTTTAAACATGTAAATAGTCTCACAAGTTCTCATTTCATCTGGTAACCAATTAAATAGCTATGCTCCCTCAAACAGAATTGTCTTTTTCCCATATTTAGTCCTAGGTGTAATTAATTTGAGTTTGTTTTTGTGTCGGAGATTATGCGTATATTTTTTATATCTAATTGTATATTTGATTTAATACTCTATGTAATTATTTTTTTTATTAGAATACATGTAGAATATTTATGTAGTTGGGATAGGTTCATTAGTTTAATTTTATCGTACAATTGTTTAGTTGGTGTAAGAAATGGATAATGGAACATTGTCTTTATTATTTTATTTTGAGATTTCTGTAGCTTTAGGTTAGTTGATGCGGCTGATCCAATTAGGTATTCTAAATGTGATTTTATTAATGAATTGTTATAATAGGTTTTACTTTTTTTGATATGCAGTGTGCTATTTTACGAAGTGCTCCCAGTACAGATATTAACTTTGATTTGACTTGCTCAATGTGTGGCCTCCAAGTTAGTTTGTCATCAATCAGCAACCCTAACTATTTTTCTTGTTCTTTGAATAGGTTCATTATTTATTTTGAGTGGTTCGAAGTCAGGAATATCTTTATTTCTTGCAGCTAGTATCATGTACGGTGTTTTTGATGTGTTGATTGTTAACAAAGCAACCATTGGTTTAGAAATCTAGATATTTTTGGGCGTCGGCAATTGTGGCGTGAACTGAGTGGTCGAAGTAAAACAAGCATGTGTCATCAGCATATAGTGTTAGGTATCCGGTTAGTCCTGTTCTACTTATATTGTTGAAAAATAGTTTTGACCCGATTATAGAACCTTGAGGTACACTGCAAAAAATATACCTCTGCAATCTGCAATGCTCTGAAATAAAACTCTGCAATCTTAATAACTTGACGTCTATTGTTATTTAAGATTTAAACATATTTAGAGCCGTATTCATGATGCCTATATCGTTTAGCTTTAAGAGTAGATTTTGGTGACTAACAGTGTAAAAGGCTTTTTTCAAATCAATGAATATACTCAGTGCAAATCAAAAAGCAAAGCAAAATCCATAGCAGCTAGTCCATTAAAATATTTTTTTTGCAAGTAAGTAATCGCTAAGTCGATTATATAAGATTCTCTTAAAAATTTTCGACATCACGGGTAACACTGATATCGGTCTATAGTTACTCGGGTCCAGTTTGGACCCAGATTTATATACAGGACTAACTTTGGCAAACTTAAGTGAGTCGGGGAAGACACCGAGCTTTAAACATTGATTTATTTTATGAACTAATTTATCAACAATGAGATTTCTAAGACATTTAATTGCTTTACTTGAAGCATCAAGATTAATATTAGAAAATTTTATGGAAATTGAAAGCTATGAAGGTACAGCCAGTCAGTGTGCAGATTAAGCTTTACATAATATTTTATCCTGACGTTTTGATTTCTTTGTTAAAATAATATGTAAAATGAACGCTGGTCCATTCTTATTAAGTATTTTATTTCAATGTGTACATAGTTTCGGGAACAGTAAAATGACTCAAACAGTAGTTAAGTTTATACAAACATTCTACAAACAAACGGCCCCGGCACTGTTATCAATTAACATAGATGTTATTATCGACTTTCAACAAGTTCATACAGTAGGTAGAGTCTTAAAGCTATTCGAAATATGGTACCTATCCAATTTCTTACGTCTTCGGAATACCAACAATCGTTTGACAGAACAATTAGTTCTTCAACGAAGTGTCAAGGTCGATCGTACATTATTCAGGCAGAGGTGGGCAGAAGCACAGACAGACAGGTTTTAATGTTTAATGAGTCAGCTATCGATCGGCCAGGCGCACCTGGCCACGTGGCCTACATGACGGGGACAATCAATTCAGTGACTGCAAAGGGGTGAGTCAGATGACTTAGGTCTAAAAACATATACTCGTACGTGTGTCTGAACTGTTTGAAGAGCTCGATGGCATCATGCAGCGGAATTCGGGAAAGCCTTAGCTCTGTGAGATGAAATAGGACGTCTCTAAGAATTCGTTAGAAAAAGCCGAAGACCGGACAAGATGGCGTGCATATGAGGAGGCCTACACGCAGCAGTGGGTGAATATAGGCTGCAGAAGTCTTCTTCTTCAGCCTATCATAGCTGAGAGCATAAGAAGCTGATCATGATTATTGTCTGAACTAGAAGTTGAACATATAAGAACAGGAAATTAATTAAAGGAAGGATCAATTAGTTAATAAGATTAGTAGAAGTTAGGTTTAAAGAAGTTTATTCTCTAGACAATACAGTCACTTACATGAGAACTTAAATTATAGTATACATTAAACTTAAAAACTAGTCGTTCTAAATAAAATAAAAAATATAGAATCCTCATATCCAGAAGTCATAGATAAATGGAAATATAAACAAATCGCTTCGAAGCTAAAGTACTAATCGTCTGAAAATAAAGCCAGAATATCAGATTTAGCTAAAAATGGTAAACAGTTGTGGAGAGGAGATTATGTGATCGTTAAATACCAATCGCAAAGCCACAATTATGATAGAATAATGATAATGTTAAGGAGGTGGGTAACAACTGCCTAAACTTAATAAGAATGCATGACGTTGAAAGAGGAGTACATCAACTTTGGTACTCGTATAAAATATTCTGAATGAAATCGGAATCAGGCTTCAATGTATTCAGGAATTTTTCTATGGCGACAATAGTATTGATCACTTCGCCCACGTGATCAGTACAATAACCTACAATATTTCGTCGCCAGCAACACCATATACTTGTACAATGGACAACCCCTGACTGACATTTACATTAGTTTGTGACATTGTTTTGTTTCTGACCTAGAACGATAGAGGTTATTTTGTAATTGTTGACAAGTCTTATCTTCATTTGTTTGTGTAAATCCGTGACGTGGAATTAGCAAACCGCTTGACAGATGTGGACGACTATAATTATATACTTCTCCGCAAGCAGTAGTTTTGATAGAGTCAATTAAATCCAACCGTCTAACATCAAACATTGTTATTGTTTTCCTTCACGTTTTGGGCAACGATAAAATAAACTCATAGCAGCAACAAGTTCGCGTGCCAAGAAATTGTTATCGTCGCGATTAACATAATCGGGAACTTTTACAAAACACTCGGAAAACCAAGTTGATTGTGTGCGCGATAAGCATCTTTACCGAATTTTGAACGCCAGCCGTAATACCGACGTGGAAGTATTGTGTAACGAATTGATTGTATTAAGACATTTCTTTTTTTAAGTTTTTATTTATATTTTTACTGTTATTAACACGTTGACTGCCGCAAAACCAGACACAATAGAAAATTTATTGTTTGTCGGTCACCGGTGCCCACCACGGCGATTAAAGACTTAAAATTGCCCTTTATGGTTAAACAACTTTGAGTATCAAAAAAGTAGTTAGATATAAATAAAAAAAAAAAAAAATTAAAGTCGTAATTTCTATAACATTTTGACTTTTATTTCTATGATTATCATATTATATCCTCTTGTCGTCCCAAAGCGTTTCGCTGGCTTAATGCACTTTACGACAGCCACCTTATGACAAAAGCTGATTTCAACTAGTTATCTTCCGAAGCGCAGAGTAACTCAATGTATTGAAATCTGGTTACCCATCTAGAAAGAAAAATGTCCAATACACATTTAACTTTTTATTGCTTTTTATCTGTACTGAATTTAGGTTTTAGGTATACGCCTATTTTCTACATGAAACGTTTTGTTATGTTTCTACCAAATTGAATCTAGAAACTAAAAGTTATTAATGTTTTGTAATGTATGTACTTTTTTTTAGTAACTTTTTAATGACTCCTTTGCAGGTCATAACTTGATTAATGGTTTAAAAAAATGGGTCTTGTAGTTTCGAAACTCACTATAAATATCTTTTACCTAAGTAATTACACTAACACAATACATTAACACTTTTATGAGAGCGAATGGTGACACGGTGACCATGAAAAGACCAAGAACAATTTAGCTTCTTATGTTTTGTTCCAAGATTTATGGAAACCGAGATACGAACTGACCTTCAGTTCACAGTGACCAGCTATTTATAGAGGGCAAAGCATAATGGGTGTGCCGTCGCTCCTGTATAGAAAGGCTTCCATAAAATAAATATTCATGACCACGCAACGTCCAACCCCACCTTTGATGCCAAGCCTTTATCGCATTAATGAAATTATGTACAGTGTAATGGAATAATGTGACGACCTGCGGACAGCCACGCATTGTGTAAATTCTACAATTTCAAACATTTAAAAAAAGGAACTGTTAATTACCATTTCGTCACGTTAACGAAAACAAGAATTTTGTATGTCATTTAAACAGCTTCACTTCGTATGACACTAGGAAGTGCGGCTACGATGCCATAAAAATTACTTATTTTTTAATACCGCGATCAAATGGTAAAAAAAACTATCTCCTGTAAGTTTCAAGTTAAATCAGGTGCGCGAGAAAAAATCGAAAATTGAATCGAATAATTCAAAAGCGGTGCTTTAAATGACTTTTTTGTAAAAAAATATTTTCCACGATCACCAACGGGACAAAATATTGTAGTTACCTGATCGGTTTAGTAACTACCACTACCTTATTAGACTGGGTCGCAAAAACAACAATATTAGTAGCACTGCAAGTCTGCAACTGTGTTTTTCCGGCAATTAAAGATATGATCGCCAGTTTTTCAGTTGACAAGGTTTGCGGGGGAATTGTGCTTTCACCAGAATCAATTGCCTTTGCGTGATAGCCAAGATAGCCAAGCTTTTCCCCATTTCGGAATTAATAAGCCCAATCAGATGAAAATGATACCACTATATACAAAAGAAAATGCTTGTCAACATATCAAGAAACATTGTTTTCTTTGTTGTTAAACAAAACATTCAGGCTTATGTGGCCTATTTCCAGCAGTGGACTAATATAGGATGACGATGATGACGATGAAACAAAACATCAAACATCAACAATCAGCATTAAGTATAAATTGCGAGGTGCATACTTAGTGTTTGTATCTAATTTAAAAGTGAGTAATGCCTGTCCACCCACTAACCATTAAATATAGGGCACTTTGTTAACAAACGACAAATTCAAGTAGATGTTGTGAAGAGTATACTCTTATTGTCAATTCCGTAAGAGTGAAAATGGTAAGTTGTTTGCATTGCATTAAAATGACCACTAAAAATGTTTTCTATTTTTTGTAATGAGGCCGTATAATTTATGAAAAAAAACATTAGGTAACAAAAAAGAATTCAATTATAAATGGCATAGAGTGTGTTGTTTAATAAATTATATAGGTATATAATGTGTTCGTCATGATGACATACAAATATGATACTGTTCAAACAAAACATTTGTTTATGAAAATATCGTAGCTCGTAGCAGTTCCGTAGCCCGTAGCTTACATATTTCTTAAATTTATTACCTATCACGGATTTTTTTTAATTATATGTGTTGAGTTGTGTAGTATGTACTTCAGTTGTAAAGAAAATTATACGAAATAAATAAATAGTAAATGAAAATGCCGTAGTCACAAAACATAATATGAAAATGTTCAAACAAAATATTTGTTTATCAAAATGTCGTAGCTCGTAGCAGCTTCTTAGCTGACACGTTTGTTTGATTTATCACAACGGAACTATTTGTATAATTATATGTATAGGAACTAAACTGAACTACATACAATACAACGTATGTAGTTCAGTTGTAAAGATATTAATACGAAATATTTACAAATATGGCTGTTAATGAATAATCGTAGATCGTAGGAGCTTCGTAGCTGTACGTAGCCGTTACGATATAACAATTATCCACAGACCAATTAAATAATGTTCAAACAAAATATTTGTTTATGAAAATGTCGTGGCTCGTAGCTTTACACATTGGTTAAGCAAGGAATAATTTGTATATGTGTAGGGTTGTGTCGTACATAGTTTAGTTGAGAAGAATTTTATACGAAATAAAAAAAATATGGCTGTTAATGAAGATGTCGTAGTTTGTAGCAGCGCCTTAGCATGACATAGTCGTTACTAGAACACCACAGAACAATTTGTTTAATTACATGTTTTAAATTTGGTTTTACGTAATTCAGTTACGAAGAAAATTACACGAAATAAATGAAATATTAGTGTTAATGAAAATATTAGACCTCCCCTTAGCTTGACATAGTTGTAAAATATTAATCCGACCATAGAAGGGATGGATTTTGTAGCACGTAGTTCCGTTGTGAATACTTTTATATGAAATAAATAAACAAATAATAAGGCTGTTTTTTTTAAAAAAATATTGTAAAAATATATATCGTAGTTTGAAGCAGCCTCGTAGCTGGACGTAGCCGCTACGATATGTCCTATTATGCATTTGTTGTTTTGGATGTTTTAAAACATAAATAATAAAATTATTAATTCTTATTTCATTTATTTCTATTTAAATGCTATATAAAAAAGTACATATTTGTCGTCCCCATTAAAATATTACTAATGTAAAATCTATGATCATATACCTTAAAATAAATATATACACATTGAAAAAATTTTCAATGTGTTTATATTTATTTGTACGATTCAATTGTTTATTTCTTTAGTCCTTTTCAGTGCTAATTACCGGCTTTATAAGCAGTTGACTTATTTCTGATCATAGATATTCCCAGTATTATAATTATTATGAAATTTTGGTATAATGCTTACGATTTGATATGTTTTAATGGTTTGATCAAACTTAAACATCACTGTTGTTAGATGCTTCTATAAAAGTTTGGTAGATAAGTAATAAAATATTTGTTTAAAGCGATTAAAATTGTAAACGATGAACAAAGATTAAAGTTAACTCTTTGACTTTATACAATGTAGCTGACACAAACATATAATCCAAATATTGTTTTACTGTATTTTATAAATATTTAATTCAGCTTAAGTGCAGCAATTAGCACTTAAAAATAAAAAGTATAATATAATCCAGTCTTAACAGTTTACTAGGAAAGTCATTTATTATTACTTTATCATCAAACAATGGACAGAAATTTAAAACTTTAATAAATAATATAAGTTGGGAGTCGAGACGGTTTGAAGAAACTGGAGTTTTTTTCAAGTGAACACTGGTCATCGTCACTTGCAATGAACACAAATTGAGTTGTTAAATAAATAGGCAAATTACTATTGCCATTGCAAACATGATAAGTGTTAATTAGCGAGTTGCGGTGCAATAGTGACAATTGTTAATCGACAGACTGACCTGGCGGGTTCTTGGCGTTGTCGCGCGGCATGTCCTCCGGCGCGGGCAGCGAGAGCTGAGTGCGCGCCGCGCCGCGGTAGTGTGCCGGCGTGCGGCCGGCCGCGTCCCGCGCGCCCCGCGCCGCGCCCGCCGTCTCGAGCAGCGCCGCCGCGAACGCCTCGTCGCGGCACACGGCGGCGTAGTGCAGCGGCGTGCGCCCATCCTGGGTAATTATCATATCGATAGGTATTGCTGCTAGCACAGCGTAAGGAAGAGGTTAGATAGCCTGTTCTGTTAGGGTGAACTCCGATTATTGTTTGCAACGGTCCCGGATCATTCTGGCGGCACGAAGGAGGTTTAAGAAGTTAGACCCTCCTTCCCCCTTCAAGGGGTTTGGGGAGAGTTCTATATAACCATCTGCGTCCTACCGAGTGCAGTGGTATACGTAAAGCATTTTCTTCTGTATAAAAAGAAAGAACCGAAAACGTGCCATGTGCCTTGTCGCGGCACACGGCGGCGTAGTGCAGCGGTATGCGTCCTTCCTGGATAGTTACCATATCGGTAGGTATTGCTGCTAGCACAGCGTAAGGAAGAGTTTAGATAGACTGTATTGTTAGGGTGAATTCGATGATTGTTTGTTACGGTTCCGGATCATCCCGGCGGCACGGAGGAGGTTTAAGTAGTTAGACTCTCCTTCCCCCTTGAAGGGGTTTGGGGAGAGTCTTATATAACCATTTATGTCCTCTTGAGTATGCGTAATGCATTTTCTTCTGCAAAAAAGAAAGACCCAAAAATGTATAATTTGTCAGAAATTTACTAGTATTAAATTTACTATGTTACTTGAGCTCCTCCGTTCTTAGTAAGGTACGTTAAGCCGTTGCGTGGTGCCGGCTGCATTAGCAGCGCCAGAATCTTCAACTTATCGTATTTGTTACTGTCGGAACACAACAATGCTATTAACATTGATATTATGCCGATTTTTTTGTGGATAAGGTGGTGGCAGTTAGGTTTTCTCAACATGCCCTACCACCAATCAAACTGAGTGCAATCCTATGCGCTGGCAATCGAACCTGACACCTCTGGGCCTAAGACTGGTCGTCTTAACCACTAGAGCAAATACGCATTTAAAAGAAGTGACAGTCAGGTATTTGAGTGCGCCGGTTCGCCAAAGGGGAATGGCTGGGATAGTTTGAGCACCCCAAAACTCCTTTAAGTCGAGCAATGCAGCTGAGGGGTGAAATCGCTCCCGGCCTCCTGATTGGAAACTCCTTGTTAAGCATAAAATATATGTATAGGTACTCACGGAGTCCTTTTCGTGCACCAGCTCTGGGCACTGGTGGACCAGCCACGTGGCGATGTCCATGTAGTCGTAGAACACGGCCTTGTGCAGCAGGCTCACGCCAGCCTCGTCGCGGCACATTATGTACTTGCGACGGTTGTAGTCTGAGTCCAGGAGTTCCTGAATCATCATCATCATCATCATCAGCTCATTTTACGTCTCCACTGCTGGGGCACGAGCCTTCCCTATGGATGGATAGGAAGAACGGGCCATAAACCACCACGCGGGCCTAGTGCGGATTGGTGGCTGTTAACGACTGCTATTTCTGAATATTTATAAGTAATTTATGCGACCTATCCACTCACGGCAATGGGCTAGCGTAGTATCTTATGGCCCAATCTTATTCTACAAAATTGGTCTGAAATACTTTTTTGTAACTTTTTGAGTGATACGCACAGAAAAATATGATGGTATAAGAAAGAAAAATAAGATTTTTGTCATGCTTTCAATTGTACGCAGCCTTCGTAGCTTCGTAGCGTTTCGTATCTGTAACGCTACTAAAAATGAAGTGGCTTCGGTAGTCCTACGAAGTGGAGTTTCTTTAACACTTTATTGACTCAGTAAAACCCTCTAACAATTGTCGCTATCGGCATGTAAACGTCTCTCGGCTGGACGCTAGTTTTCTCATTAGTAACGCTATCTAAACATGGCACATTTCAATTATGTTAATACTGAAATATGAAGGCGACACACTAGAGAAAAAGCGCCGCCAGCTGATACTACCGCGTTCGGCCTATCTATAAATATGATGCTATATGGTGCTTGCACTGAGCAGAAGAAGCAACGCTACCTTAACATGACACACTGCAATTATGTGAAGTTGTGGATTGCCATTCGTATATGCAGCTCGACGAACGAGCCTCACTCAACGGTGGCGTGCAAGGCGTCAAATTTGGCCACCAGCGCCGGCAGGTGGTGCGGTGACAGCTCAACCATCGACACTTCTCTCAGCCACCGCGTGAAATCTTACTAAACATGATATTGTACAGCACTGGCCAGTGTTGGCAGTAGGCAGATGAAGCAGCGCTATCTAAACATGACACATTGCAATGATAAGTTGATTACCATAAGTATCTGCAGCTCCACTAGCGAGGCTCGCTCGACGGCAGCATGCAGAGCGCCGGCAGGTGGTGCAATGACTGTTCAACTACCAGCTATAAGAGTAGAAGCCAGTAGAAGCCGTGTCAGCACTGCCAACACGCTGGCAGTAGGCACATGAAGACACACTGCGATGATGAGAGTTATGTGAAGTTGTTGATTACCAGCAGTACCTGCAGCTCGACGAGCGAGCCCCGCTCGACGGCGGCGTGCAAGGCGTCGCACTTGGCCACCAACGCCGGCAGGTGGTGGGCTAGCGGCAGCGCCTCCGCCACCGCCAGCAGTCGCCGGCCCTGCCCCGCCAGTACGGCGCGCTCCAGCCTGCTCTCGGAGCCACCACGGGCCCACTGGCGGAGTTGCGCCTCAGATGTGGCGCCTACCACTGGGAATGAGTTTATCATTAAACAATGTCGTGACAGCAAGGGTCGCTAACGGAACGGATAGATGCTCACGTTGAATGCGAGAAATCTTTAGTCTACTGACGTGAACCGATACTTGTAAACATGGATAACTATTAGCTTTTCTGGACGGGTTTAAGAAATGTTTTTGTTTTAACTTTTAACGCAAGATTTGTTGCGAAACAAATTACAAAAATTCAAATGTTGAAAAAATTTCTACGGGTTTAAGAAAGCTTTCAGGACTGTAATTTAAAAACATTCCTATGCTCATACTTTTTTATGTGTGTTAAATAAATGTACTTTAAGGTTTTTTGTTTCGAATAAAACATAACAGCATACTTTTCAAAAGTATAATTATAACTTACAACTTCATACCCGAATTGGTAGAAAAAAATTAGGGAAATTACATTGAAATTGTATTGTTGTTATGCATTGGCACAAGAACACAAACGCGTCACCAAACATACTCTCTCAAATTACTTTACGTGACATTTTACATGATTTTTACACGTTCATTCTTTAATTAGCAGCCAGTTCTTGACTATTAATCCTATAACATAACTACAACGTTAGTTGGAACGGGGGTACTAAGCCGAAAGGAGGGTAAAGTATACATGATAGTGTATAACTATTTATATATTATATATATTATATATATATATTTTTTATTTCTATTTAACTGTTTTTTTTGTTTTTTTTTTTACATTTGAATGGTCTACAAAAAACTAGTAGGCTACGGTTTTGACGTAGGTTCTCAGCAAATAGTTAGGTAGTTTACCTCTAATGTCAATGCACGGGCATTGTAAAGAGTCGAGTTTTCTCTCCATAATTGGACTAATGTATCCAATAATATTAACTTTAAATTTGTTGAAAATTTAAAAAAATATGTTATTAATTAATTTAAAAAATTGTATGAAATTTTAAAAAAGCTGTTAATCTAAAATTAGCAATTTTTAAGGAAAAGTTCTTAGACAAATGTTATTCACTATCACACTTTTATACTTTACCCTCCTTTCGGCTTAGTACCCCCGTTCCGACTAACGTTGTATAAAACTTTAAGTATAAAACACGATATTGCATGTTATAGGAACAAGAAACTGATCACTGAGAAGAAAAACAAAACAAAAATCCGGATCCACAGTCCATGCATTGACTAATTCAAACTTAGAATGCGTCTTTTAGTAAACAACAAGTAATTTTATTTTGAATGCAAAGCTTCAAGTTGCAAGTTTATTATGAAAGTGATGTCTACTGGATCGAGGGCAAACTATAGTGTCGGGTACGGATAGTTGCAAATTTGCAAGGTTACTTTGAACTTCCTGTAGTTTTATACTTTTAAGGAGTACATATAATTATCACGCTTTCTCACTATGTCTTGTGATGATACGTATTTTATAACAGTGATCAATACAAAAAAAAATTACCACTCTCTCAACAGTGCAACACGGCTATCAATGCAAACTGTTAGTCTGACTCTACAACTAAAGGCTAGTTCTAACTCCGCGTTAGCTGTTCTATCGTGGGTTCGTGATCTCGTCTCAACACCCATAATACTCGCGATAAACCTACTTACAGCGTGCTGCGCTTTGTTAATAAAAATAAACAGCGAGGTTAAATTTTGCGTGGTTCCGTATTAAAAAAAAATAAGTATAAGAAAAACTGATAATTGCTTAATGAAAAGTTAAGTAATAAAACAGAAAAATTATTTAGTTTTGGCTTGGTTATCCAATGTGGTAATGTTGCCAGTATTCTTGGGACCGTTGTTCCCATGAGCCCGCAGCTGGAGGACATCTTTTAAGACTTTATTTTGTCCTAAATTAAGTTGTTTTTTTATTTCATTTTTTCTTTAGTATGTACTTGTAAAATTGTAATTGTAAAATAATGTTATTCCTAATATTAATATTTTTATTAATAACTTAATTTGATATGTATATTCTGCAACTCCTTACTAACATTTTTTACCACACTTAAATATTTGGAAGATTGTATGTAACGCTATTTCTTCCATTCGATATTTTCTTTCAAATGTATTTATAATACAAATAGAGTGAATTGATATTTTAATGTAACATAATGTTAATTTATGATAAATTTATTATTCTTTGTATTGTATTTTCTCTATGTAAACAAATCTAGCTGATTTTATAGTTTTGTAATAAGTAACAAGTAGTGCACAATTTGTTGGAAGTGATTCTATGGCTATTTTGGAAAAATAAATAGATCCCATGACTGATAGTCGAATGTACGAAATCTTCTAAT
This sequence comes from Eudonia truncicolella, assembly GCA_949315975.1. Lineage (NCBI taxonomy): Eukaryota > Metazoa > Arthropoda > Insecta > Lepidoptera > Crambidae > Eudonia > Eudonia truncicolella. The sequence continues at coordinate 12,407,683 of OX438835.1, read as the reverse complement.
AAATCGACCTTTTGATGTATTCTATTCTTGATGTAGGTACTTTCTGACTTAAAAAATCTCTAACCACAAAAACACAAAAAAAAATATTTGGTTGCTTTATTTTTTCCAATTTTAAATGACAATAAAAAGATTTTTTCCAAACTTGGCATGCAGAGTTCGAGTTTAATTTCCAACAACCTTCCAAACTTAAAATAAGAAATAAACAATAAGACAACACCCTTTTTACGACCTTACCCCTTATCGTGGCGTGGGGTGTAGATTCTACAATTTATAAGCTAACCACTGCCCAGTTATCGCCACATCTACTGACCTTACACCTTCAACGCAAGCTTGTGATTGTTTCCGTAGCCACACATCCTGCGTGCTCACGTCAAATTGCATTTAATATACTGCGGCGACCTCATTATGCAGTGTGCATATATCAAGAAAACAGCTTATAAATGATTATTTGTGGGGTAATTATATACTTACTTACTTTTGCTTAGTTTTGTTTTATATTTCCAAGAATTCTGTAAATTAATCTAATTACTGGAGTTAACATAAGCATGCATTTCTTTTTTCGTAGCAACAATGCTTTTTACGTGTAGGTTGTATGTGCAAGATCAACACAAAAAAAATATTAAAACTTGGTTTTAACTAACCTAGGTACTACAAAGGTTTAATTATAGTTTAGATACTAGTGTGATCTAAAATGTACTGTAAATTAGTAGGTAAGTTTTAGGTCACATAGTTGAATAGCCGTTTGGCCGTCGAACTTCCGTCAATATTAATTTATCAGTAGTGGAACCCATTTTTTATTTATTTCAGGCTACCATTATACCGTTTTAAAAAAACAGTATGCCATGGTTACTAATGGTGTCATAAATAAGATTGTAGCTTATTATCCACTTAGCCTATACGATTAAGAATAGGCGTAGTTTCTTATAGCACACACATTGTAGGAAATTTAAAGACGTTTTTAAAAGCTTTAGAGTTTAAAATATTTCTGAATCCAAGACAAACTCCAAAGTTCAATATTTCTCAAATTATGTTATCATAAATTTTTTTTAATATCAAACAGTAGAAAATCTCTTAATCTATACATATAAAAAGCTTTGTCCTGAATGACTGACGGATCAACGCACAGCCTAAACCGCTGATCGTAGAGACCTGAAACTTGTAGGGTGTTCTTTGTATGACGTAGGCATTTCACGTAGGTAGGTGAAAAAGGGGGGCAAAGTATGTATGGGACAACGTGATTCCTTGGTCCAATCTACTTCAAATTTTGCATAAACCTTTTTTAACAGAATTGATGGAAGATGTGTTTCGTACTTTATTGAAATTCATCCCCTAACTGGGTTAAAAAGAGGTAGAAAGTTATTTAGGCGGTGATTTGCTTCGAAGTTGATATCAATACTCCTTAGTGCTTTTGATTTAAATTACATTTTATTTTGACACATGTTTGAAAACTCAATTCGATTTTATTTAAAAAAGGTTGAACTCAATTAAAAACAAAAGCAAATACTCTTTAAAATTGGATTGTCTCGAAAGTCACCGTGCTATCTTTGATTATTAACTTGCGTACTAAATTAGTAACTCATTTTACGGTTTCTAAGCATAAAGAAGTTATGCACTTTTAGGACACGACCTCATTGGGACGTAGAGTTTGAAATTTGAAATGGTACGAGTATAAGAATAGAATTTCGGAAAATCCTTTCTTATCAGATTAAGCTTAGAAACCTTCAAATGAGAATGAATTTCAATAAAACTGATCGTTTGTCTCGCTAAAAATCGAGAATGGCTGGACCGATTTGGCTAATTTGATTTTGAAATATTTGTTGAAGTTCAGGGAAGGTTTAAACGGTGAGAAACATAAATAATAAGTAACGGAAAATACTAAAAACGATTTAATTTTCCAATACAAAATGATTTGTTTGTTTTGTTGTCATGGAAACTGTCAAAGCGGTATGAAGTCCGCTGGGTCAGCTAGTAGATAAAATAAATAGACAATGATCCGAACTCAACTCAATTTGAATGCGAGAAACCATGTATCATCCCCACATCTCTGTTGGACGATTGATTTGAGCAGTCCTAAAACATGCGTTTCAGCTTTCAGGATTTTATTTTCAATTTTATTTATTCAAAACAACAATTAATTACAAAATGTGTCTTATACAAAAATAAAGAACGTTATTCACAAAGTAAGTAATATTCTTAAGTATGTATTTTTTCTAATAGCAAAATTCGTGAACCGCTACAGATAAAAAACGCCTAAACGATTAAACAGTTACCGTTTGATACAAGAAGGATTCAAGCATGGCTTATTGGTACAAGCTGCTTTAATATTTTAATATTTGTTAAGGATTCCTGAAATATTCTTTATTTTGTTGTTCAATAAACTACAAGTATTATTGAAGGTCAAATTGGGAACTGTTTCTGCAATGCTAAGGTTAGTTTACTAGTAGTACATTTAGTAAGATATTTACTGATGAGGGTAACAAACAGACGTTCTACCAAAATGTTTTAATATAAATCCACAAAATTTAAACTACGTTTCCAATTAAGATATACCTAAGTTCAATACCATTTTAAGACATTTATATATTTAGTAATAATAATATTATTTTATAATTTAACCGCATATTTTATATAAATAATATTAATAAAGCCCGATATGAAGAGGTCAATGGTTCAATTTATATCTATTTATATTTATATATCTATAGTAAAGTGAATAAACTGGCTTCTGTCCCACAAGTTTACTTTTTTACAGTATCCAGGTCAAAATAATTTTATTAATTGGTGTTTGTTGCAATAAAATAATTTTTCATAAATAGCCTATATTTACTATCCCACAGCTGGGTAACGGCCTTCGTCATTGTAATCAAGTCATTGGTACAATTGCTGGGTATTGCCAAATGCTGGCTGGTGATCACAGAACTGGGCTATGCCACGAAAAATTCAAAATTAACCCACTTTGTCCTGGGAATTGAACCGAGGACCTTCGGGTATTATCGGGTCCAGCACTTTGGCACTTTTTATTGTAAGTTTGGCCATTGACTCTGCTTTGCTTGATGTTAAGGAGAAGCAGAGTCATCTGGACTCGAGAACACCTAGTGGAGCAGGGTGTTCCTCACTAGACGTCCTCACCTTGCCGGCCCGTAAATTGCTTCTTACCCATCAAGGCATTTCTTATAAAATTCAAAATTTAAATCAAAATTCAAACTCATTTATTCAGTTCTGAGTGGTAGAGCCACGCTGCGTTGCAGCACGAAATGGGCCGGCTCGCCCGGCGTCACAGAATATAGGCGTGAAACAATGGCACTCGATGCTGTTGTGTTTCGTCCGGTGAGTGAAAGTACCGGAGGCCCATCTCTCACCCCTCCCCCCTTACAATTGGAATCTTAAACTTAGATCTTGATCTAACTCCTTCCTCTAGGCCGGCAACGCATCTGCGATTGCTTTGGTTTTGACCCGCCTGCTCGTTTGCCTCCTTCTAACATAAAAAAAATACAGTTTAGGCTACAAGTAGCTCTTATGAATGTCACTATGCCATCGGTTCGTAAGTCTACACAGGGCGGCGACCTTGTACTGAGAAGAACCGGCAAGAAACTCAGCAAGGGCGTTTCTTTTCTCCCTTGCAGCGTTAATACTCGTATATTGGAAAATGCCCTGTACTGCTATGATATATAATTAATACTGGTGCGAAAAAGGTTTTTACTACCCCGATGCCTTGTATATTAATTGTTCCGTGCTAAATGTGTCAAAGTACTTCATTCGGTCATGTGATTAAATTAAACTGTATGTTTTATGTAATGTGCATGTTGCGCTGGAGAAACATAAGCCAGTATTACCATATTATTAATGCAACAATGTTCTCGCCACGCTAAGGTCACCGTGTAAGCAGGTCATCCAAAATATTTCATGTATTTCCGTACGTTTTTTATTTATCCGACCCTCAACTGTCTACTGTTAAATACATAGAATGAAAAAAAAAGACTAGTTTTGGTTGATAGTATGGCTTTTTCCAAATCTGTCAGGACTGGTCATTTTACCACAGTCCGCTGCCGCCGCCGTAACAGCAAAGTTATACTCGTATACATAATAGCGCCCGACAGCGATGAGATAGCCAGTTAAATGTTCAAGGATTGGATGAGATGAGGAGTAGAAGGATGAGAAGTACTTTCATGTACGGCTTATCGACATACCGTCGGACTCAAGATAACTTCTCAATGACCACACAGACACTCTTATATGTTGAGTTGGATATTAGGACTACAGGAAAATTCATCAGACCATCAACAAAGTTAAGTTGTTAGGCAGAATAAATATTTAAAATTTGAATTTGAATTTTTTGACACATGTTTTAATATAGCAGAATCAAGCCTTGCTTGGATACAATCTTCATTTTTAAATATGAAAAAAAAATGAAATGAATCTACTTTTACGGATCTACTCGCGTTTGTTTTATGCATTAGGTTTAATCAATGTTTATCTTTTACCGATTCATTTCAATGTAGTGTTCAAAGTAGTGTTCGCGTAAAATTTAGAAAACATTATATGAAAAGAAAATGGTTTAATTATTCAATAGCTTAGCATCTCCTGGAAATGTTACTGACAGGCACGCGAGCGAGCGTCCGCCCGGCCGACGATGTTTTTCGACTGGCGAAACACTGTTTGCAAAACACTTTCGTCCTGGCAGCACGCCCGGTTTTGCTGTAGCTTTTTATGGACTTTCTTTTTGATCGTTTGTTGTTTAGTTGCCGTTATATAAGGGTTGCCCAAACGAACGAGCTAAGAATATAGAGTCAGTTGGAGCGAGAGAAGGAAGGCCTTTGACCTGCAGTATGAAAGTAATGGCTCATAGATCTATAAGAGCTAGGGGGATAAAGCATTGATTCGTTTTGCTGCCAACGTTTGAAGTAATATATAATAAAGTAACGAGTAACCCGCGCGCGACTTCGTACGCTTGAGAACACCCGTACCTATCCCATGACGGTTTAAAAAATATCATAGAAGCCCGATTGCAACGCCACCTACCGGGTCCAATGGTAAATCGAAACCATCCAGAGACCCACTCAAACACACACAAAAAAACATCGAAATCGGTTCAGCCGTTTAGGAAGAGCTTAGTGACATACACAAGTATTTAAAAATTATATATACAACGTGTAACAGAAAGGTGTTAGTAAAAATGAAAAGTTACAAAATGTAACCGACCTAGATGTGTTATTATTCCTGAGTCATGAAAAAAAAAATGTTTATTTACCAAAATTAATAGTAAGCCGTGTTACAGGAGTGTACAATGACTAGGCTAGGCCTGGCTCGTGGGGGTCAATTCTCTAGGGTTAGCAGCAATAGTGCAATGCGCGAATGTGGAGTGCATGTATTTAAGAATGAGTTAAGTGCGTGAGTGGGTCAGGGTGGTCATAATTATTAACTTTAAAGAAGATGAATTAATAGATATTATTTACGTTTAGGCGGGCTGTAGTGCGCGTAGAAGCCATTCTTCTTGACTGTCCGCTCTGCCAGCCACTTTTTAACGCTCTCCATCGATGATAGCCGCCGTAAATTTTTACATTGTGGACCTTTAATAACGGAGCTAATGAATAAAATATATACAGAATGTTTGGTAATAGGTGTATGTTCCCGAAACATGGCCATGCAACCAAGTGTAAAGTACACTGTGATAACATGCGAAATCATACGTACGTAGATTTACTTTTTAAAAACTCAAATTGATTTTATTGCAATTCTGTTGTTCATTCCTGCAATGTTTCGACTTCTGTTTATGTTTGACTATAAGGTTGAAGACCAAGAACAACGTATCAGCTTGACCTAGAGTTGTCACTTTACAGTTTTATTTAGTAACAAAGAACCTCAATATCTCGGCCATGTGGTGCTTTTTAGTTATGTTCATAATTTTCCAAGGTTCTACGAACGGGTACCGTTCGTATCTGCCATATTCGGTATTATAAAGATATTACCATACACCCTGCAGAGAATTAAAAAAAAACTTTATTCTATAAAAATACAGACACAAATACCTAAGCAGCGCCGTACTTGTTTGCGTAAACATCTATACTAATATTATAAAGAGGAAACCTTTGTATTTTTGTATGTATTTTTTTATTTTATTATTTCAGAAAAACTTATAATGTAACATAATAAAAGTCTGCCAAACGGCGCATGCAGTTTATCGGCAGCAGTTCTCGTTGGATAACAATATTACTAAAAACACATAAAACTTAACTTTTTGTCATACATCATCAAATGTATACTACCACAATTCAATTTGACATATCTATTAATTTTATAATACTTATAAGTATTTAGTGTTATCTAAGATAAGTATGAACACACCTAGTTTACCTTAGATTACTTTAGTTTAGTTTAGCTTATATTTAGAACGTAGTAATTAACACTTGTATGTTAGATATTTTCTTATTTATAGGCACTTATATGTAGCAGCTATAAGTATTTTTTTTTAACACTTTGTTAGTGACATAATAATAATTATTTATATTAACAATTTTTTATTAATATTACCTAGAAGTCGAAATTCATGTCTCACCCATTAAAAAATAAGATAGGTACTCATCTAGGTACAATTTAATTTCAACTTCCAGATAAAAACGATAGGGTAATAAACATCATGGACAAAGGGAGAGGTAATGTTTTTTTTTTTGTAGCGAATAAACTCAAAAACTACTGGACCGATTACAAAAAATCTTTCACCATTAGAATGCTACATTAGCGCTGAGTAACATAGGCTATATTTAAAAAAAAATCCACCCGTGCGAAGCAGGAACAGGCCTCTAGTAAATAACAAAAGAGATAAAACAGATATAGAAGTAGTACTAAAGGTGGCTAGTCACTAAAAGCAATATAAATTCATTTATTTGAAATTATGCAGTTCTAAGTTATAACATTAATTGTTGTTGATTAAATGAATATGAACAACTGTTTTACTTATACAGCGCTCCTACGGTGCTCGGCCCATCTTCGAGTGTCGTATCTTATCTTATCTTAGTGGGGCCTGCCGAGGTTTCCCTCATGCAGTAACACTTCGACCCATCGGGATCTTTTGTGCAACCCCATCTTTTCACTCTTCCTCCTCTGTAAAGATAGATGCCATAAGTTTGGCAACGTCCTTAAGAGCGAAGAGCCTGAAGTCCTCCGGTTTCGGATAGGCCGACCCCAGTCCCATTCTTTTCCTAGCCAGAGAGTCGCAGTCACACAGTAGGTGCTGCATTGACTCCGTTTCCTCTCCACACGCCCTACACAAACTATTTGTTGAAAGGTGCATTCTGTGAAGCATTTGTTTTGTGGCATAGTGCCCTGATGGTTAGTTCATGGCACCGATGGTTAGTCGGGCCTGCCTTCTACCGTCTCCGCATATGAACTTACTCCGTCCTAAGGCGTTTTCGCCTAGGAAGGATTTGGAGTGTTTCATACCCGGCTGCTCTTTCTATTCGATGCCGTGCCTGTTTTCGATGTAATCGAGTGTCGTAGGGGTAATATGCTGAGACAGGGTCCTTGTTGGCCTCACACACTACTTTATATTTTCATTTAATTGTTTTTTTTTGTTGTTTGTGTTCTTGCTTTGTTTTGACTGTATTGTATTTTGTGTGTGTGTCTTTGTGTGTGTGTGTCAATAAATGTTTTTCTTTCTTTCTTATACCGAAAAAAATACATTAAAGAGGTACGTGTAAATTCTATGATAGATATTCGGCTTTCGGATTCGGATACCTTACTATATATATACCTTACTATGTAATATATATGTAGTAAGGTATAAAATAAATAGAACATCCCTGTACGCTGCAGCGCTGTGCCAATACTGTTTACTTTGTGTTGACGATTGCCTTTAATTATTGCCTATAATTATTGAGGACAATAGCGTTCCGTTACCTTACGAGGCACGTGAAGCTCAAATACATTTTTTAATTCGTTTACTGATCTGGGACCAAGCCTTTTTAAAAGATGCTTTACTCGCAAGCTTATAAATAAATAAGCATCAAAAAGTGGTTTTACTCGTGAAAGGAACAATGGTAAGCTATAAGCGCACAGAAATAGGCAGACACATATTGATTTTTAAGCTTAGACCGAAACATCGATCGACTATCCATCTTATTAAATATTTACCGGTTTGTCCGACTAACCGCATGGCTTAATGGCCTAGTCTAGGCGGCTATAGCTCATGTGTACAGTTCCGTGCCCAAGTTATAGTTGCAATACCGTTTTGATGCGCCGTGAAATAGCTGGGTAATGTTCTGAGTAAAATAAAGTGTTAATTCTGAGTAAATTAATTATCTATTAATCATTAATGTTAGGCTTTTCAATAACTCTACATACTCTCACTCTATTGATGATTTATATTGTAAGTAAGTACCTACTTGGAACGAATTGATTTCAAACCTATTTTAGACGATGGGTTAATAAAAATAAATTCAAGACTTATTATTTGTCTTGTATTTCGCAAGTAATAAAATGTAAACAATATACAAAATATTATACAAGAATTAATTAATAAATCAGATTTAGTGTTGAACAATTGATAAAATGTAATGTTCGCAGATTAATATGGGATTTTTAGGGTTCCGTAGTCAACAAGGACCCTTATAGTTTCGCCATGTTCGTCCGTCTGTCTGTCTGTCTGTCCCCAGCCTAGCTCATAGACTCTTAGTACTAGAAAGCTGTAATTTATGAAGTAAAATTTTGAAAAATATTTTTTTTTGGTTTTCTTTCCTACACGTGAAGTGGGGATGTATTTTTTTTTTCTTGTCTACCCCATCATGTAGGGTGTCGTTGGATAGCAATTTCAAAATTATTGCGAGTTTGTGAAAACAGTTTTTTGATTGCGGCATCCGTTTGTGAATTATTAAGCTTCAAAGTGCCAAAATTTTGTTAGGGTCAAGTGTCCCCCCCCCCTGCCAGCCAAATGGTTGTTTTTGGATACGTGAAAAAATTCACGGTAGTTGTATATATGACGAAGTTAAAAGGAAAACTATCACAGCTAAGTAAGCTTATAAAATGTACTTGGCGCAGTACAAATTCCTCATTGGGAACTACTTAAATAACTTTGTCAGGTGTGTGAAACCTGTAGTACATTAAATAAATGTTCATAAAAGCTCTCTTCTCAGAGTCCGCATTATTGAGATGAGCTACGGAACCCTACACTGCGCGTGGCCCGACATAGTACTTGGTCGGTTTTTAAGTACTAAAACTATAACTTACCGTTAGTTGTTAGTTGACTTAGTCGCTATTGAAAATAACACTTAACAATTGTACGTTCTACTAAAAAAGCTTAGGTTTTTAATTTTTTTTTACAATCTAAAGGTTTCTAAGAACCTCTGCAGAGTGACTTATAAGGTTGCAGTTTGAAAACAGACTAGCAATATGCGCGATGGTAATGCCTACGATGTGGACAACATGAGTACGGACAGCTGCGAAAACACGAGAGACGCCTGTTGGCGACAAAAGGTACACCCCGCCGCAGAAGTTTCTGCCCGGGCTTTAAGTTTTAATAAGATAAGGAATAAAATTACGAATCATAGTGCACGTGAAACTTATAAGTTTATTTTTACATTTTATTTTTTAAGAGCTTGATGCACTGAAGCTAAATTAAATATTTTTAAAATTTATAGCAGTGACAAAGTGTGCAGTGGCAGTGTTCAACGCTCACGTCAGCCTTCCCGGTAGCATAGCGGTCAGTGCAGCCGCCCGGATTGCGGAAGACCCAGGTTCGATTCCTGGCTGGGTCGGGTGGGCGTTAAATTTTTTCACTGTATTTTATAAATATTAAATATATTTATAAGTTTGTGTTTGTACAATGGATATGAGTACTATTTCAGTAATGTTGTCAAATAAATTTAAAAAAAAGTTGTTAAGCAAGATTTTTTCTAAAACAGTTGCATAGGTGCTTATATTAAAGCATATGCTTTCTGCATTATGTTAGATTATGTTGCTCTATTTTATTAATGGTTACTATGAAATGTAAGTGGAACGAAGTTACTTTGATTATGTACAAAAGTGCTTATAATATTGGACTCCCCGTTAGGTTATGTATTACTCCATGGCTATGTGCAATATTATCTTTGCACCGCACATTGCATAGGTGATATTTCTATTCCATAAGTACTTGTATTTGCACTTTTGTGAATCGAAGGCAACATAGAACACAGTGCATGTCGAGCAATTGGTAAATGCAAGAGCACTTTCAAAACGCGTGAACATCTTTAGACAAAACAAGATCGCGTGCGTGTGAAAATCAATACAAAATCATCTAAAACCTCTAGAAGTAGCTTAGGGCGACAGTAGCCAATGTGCGGTCATCCGAAGGTATATAGATTTAAGGCTGTCTGTCCACTAGAGCGGAGCGAAGCAGCGGAGCGGAGCGCGGGAGTAATGCGGAGCGGAGTTGCGGACTGTGTCTGTCCATTCATACGGAGTGTGGCAGCGGAGCGGAGCTTGGAAGTAATGCGGAGCGGAGTTGCAGACTGTGCGGAGCTGGGCAGAGGCCACGCGACGCGTCATTTTAGAGGGCAACGCCGGCGGCGGCGGCGGTGGGTGGACAGTTCAGTTACCTACTCGCATACGTGCTTACCCGCTCCGCTCCGCTTCCCCATTTTGTTTGCCCCGCTCCGTTTGCACGCTTCGCATTTAAAATGTATGAATCTTTAAACTACCTAAAAAACTACTAACTCCTGTCCAATGCAACGAAGCGGGTATTTTAAACAATCCTAATGGTTCATATTGGCACAGCTCCGCTCCACTCCTCTCCTCTCCGCTCCAGTGGACAGGCAGCCTTATCTGAGTGCTGTAATGAAGTATTATTCACCATTGGATAACGTGAACTATAATAAGATTTTGTATGGCATTGAGACACACGACGAGTATTAAAATTATGCGATACAAACCTCGTTTTTGTTAATGTAAACAAATGTTAAATAAAAATCGCACTTACACATCGAAGTAAATAATATGAATTAAATAGTTTTATTCAGATTCAGATAGATAATCAGATAGATTAATGCAAGCGTTTAAGTACAATATATGTTTTTTAAAACGTACATAGATATATTAATCAAACGTGGACAAAGACCTAGGAACATGAAGAAACTTTGCATGCTCGCTGTGCCTGATTCAGCAAGATTTTTAAATAAAAAACTGTATCGACACAAAGGCTTTATATAGGACATCACAATTAATGATCCCACGATGCGGCATTAGCGAATTACATCGAAACGGTAAACGAATATACTTAGTTGCTTTGTACGCTTCATAACTCAAAAACATTGAAAATTCTTATTTTAGCACAAACAAAATAACATTATTAATATTCTTACATAATTTACCACCTACAATGAGTATACCTCTCTTCGTATCATTATTTAAGCTGAAGTTAGCTCTTACGATGAACTTATACGAGTTTAATGTGTTTGTGGTTTAATTTTTTTGTTATTTTTATTCTACATTTTCTCATATTTACAGTTTCGCCTCTTAAATGTTTCACATTTATACACAAGTGAATTAGGCCCCTTCTCTGATCAATAAAGCGTGGGCATAAACCGTCATGTGCGGAAAATGTGTCGTTTCCCATGCTAGGCCCTGCCTAATAATTTTATCAGAATTAACTTGACCTAGAATGTACTAATACATATCGATTTAAACTATTTTCACAGCAACTGATGTTTCAGACGTTCATAGTCATTTTGATTTAAAAAAAAACTTATATCAGATACACATGTGGGACTTTATTGAGACATCACGCCTTAGAATAACGATAGCTTTAGTAATTGTTCTGGGCCTCACGCGCACTTTCTAAATATCGAATTCTAAGCCGCGGTAAGTGTAAAGATTTTCATGGAAAAATCGCATAAATTTCATCAAATATCACCATCATTATTATGAAATATAATAATATCAAAATACCATTAATACACAAATTCTAGAAAATTAAAAAATAAATGTAATCTTAACTTTCCCAAAAAGATCGGGTTAGATCCCTCTCGACAAGTTACGACCAAATCCTATAACGCATGGAGAGTAAAGGCAAACAGGAAAATATGTGTTTGTTCGTCGCATAAAGTCGCAAAAATTGTTTATAGCAGAAATTATTTATTAATTATGTGCAGCAAAGACCAGGTATATGGATAGTAGGGAATGCGATTTGTAAAATGGAAAAAATCATGTCTACTACATAAAATATATCTGGACACTCTCTGTATTCGTTAAATATACCTATATTTCATCAGATGTTTTCTTTTTTCCTTTAATAGTATCATCCAGAATACGTCCGACGCGGTCGCCGCCCGTCACGCCGCCGCCGCCGGCCGCTACGTGCTCGTGGCAATTATTTTTGTCGGTAATTGTGTATCGAGAGTGGTAATTATATCGAAATATAGGTATCATCATCATCGTCAGCTCATTTTATGTCCTCACTGCTGCTGCCTCGAGCCTTCCATATGGATGGATACGGTGAACATCGTGAACATGATTGTACTCTGTCAGGTGTATAAAGTTGCTAAAGAACGAATAACGTTTTCATTAGGATTAAAATTTGAATGATAAATAATATGCATGTGGCATTTACGATTCATGTCGTTCAAGCGGTTCAAGAGGTGTCATCAAGTTGGTATTTGAAATCTAAGGAGCCTGTGGCGGCGTCACCTACCGCATACGCCGCACATAATCGACACGAAGCAAACACCTTCTCAACCATGTCAACAGATGGCGCCACAAACGCATACCAACGACGTCGCCATACTACGACGATAAATTGTATGGAAAGCCTGCATCGCGGTAGTGAAGTTTCACCATCTCCTTCGCTATATATAGCACCTCCAACTAACATCCATCGGACCTCGGTCCCCGAGCTATACCACCCAGCTCGGAGGAAGATCTTCCCTTTGTCCTTCCTCATTGTGGCGCACCATCCTACCACAGGCTTCCTACAGTGGTGACCCCGACGGAGCACAGAAGCACCTTCAACATCGTCGCAGCAGCACCCACCCATCACTCCTCATCCATCATCTACCTTCGCCAGCAGTCACAGCAAGCCAGCAATCGAGCCACAAGGTTCCACCGCAGCATCTTGGACGACGCTTCCTGGACCTCCGGCACACTCGACGGCATCATCCCGACCTGGTCTCCGCAGCCCACGACCGGTGCATCAATGTCGGCCGCATCACTCCGGCGTGGCAGCCCTGCACACCAGCAGCTCGGACCCACCGTCATCATCACCTGTCTCGACTCACCGCAGACAGGAACAGCACACTGCATCACTGGCAACGCGCCTACACCCCACCCGTCTCGACTCACTGTAGACTGGGGCATCTTGCAGCAGCACTCTCCACTGGCACTTGCAAACTCTGACGCACTGAATGCTGAGCACACTCACATCGACCTCCGGTCTCAGGGGGGGAGTGATGTGGCGGCGTCACCTACCGCATACGCCGCACATAATCGACACGAAGCAAACACCTTCTCAACCATGTCAACAGATGGCGCCACAAACGCATACCAACGACGTCGCCATACTACGACGATAAATTGTATGGAAAGCCTGCATCGCGGTAGTGAAGTTTCACCATCTCCTTCGCTATATATAGCACCTCCAACTAACATCCATCGGACCTCGGTCCCCGAGCTATACCACCCAGCTCGGAGGAAGATCTTCCCTTTGTCTTTCCTCATAGTGGCGCACCATCCTACCACTACCATCCTACAAGCCTATGAACGTAATACACAGTCTATCTAACCTCTTCTTTATAGCCGTCCGTCCAACGGCTACGTCTAGACACAGACAGAGCAATTGTGTGGGGCTTGCGGGGTGAGAGGGGGGTGGTAGCGATCAGTGTTGCCAACCATAGGATTTACATCGTATTTACACCTTTTTGGCTGTTGTACGAAGTACGATCGAGTAATCGAAATCGCACGCAAAATATAGGTACGACCTTTTGAATGAAACCTTACGAAAAAAATAAATCACTAATTAAATTAATTTTGTTGTTATAAAAAAATTAAACATTATTAATTTAAATTTATTAATTATTATTATTTAATAACAAGTAGAAAACTTGAACGAGCTGAACTTTTTATTTGTATTTTTTATGAACGCATCCAATAATTCCTTCAGGACCAAGTTGAACTTCCATTATGTGGACTTTATTAATATCTCGCATTATACGCCTCCTCCTCCTTCCGACGACCTCCGTAGCCGAGTGGCTTGCACGCCGGACTTTGGGCGGCGCTAACTCCTGAGGTCCCGGGTTCGATTCCCGGTCGGGTCAATGTCGAAAACGAACTTTTCGATATTGTGTCGGGTCTGGGTGGTTGTGGTACCGTCGTTGTTTCTAATTTCTATGAAACGAGTGCTTTAGCTACTTACCTTGGGATCAGAACAATGTGTGTGATGCTGTCTCATATTTATTTATTTATTTTATTATTATACGCAGCGTACTATCGTACTATCCTGTCAACTAATTGGAAAATAGGAATCCCCCTCCCCCGAAACTTTTATCCACATATAAATTCGAGATTTTAATCTGTTTCTCTATAGAAAAGACACCCGCAGAGTAAACGACACCTGTCACGGTTTCATCTGAGTTTTAGAAGTTGTTTTTAGAGTTTCACCCGAGTTCTTTCATTTCATCACGATCACGATTATGATTAGAGCATTAATGGTTTAATTAATGCATCTACACACACACACACACACACCAATTTCGAAATCCGAGATGGCGGACATATTTTTTTTAATAAAATCGATATGGGTATCCTTTTTAGGGTTTTCGTGGATCTATATCGAAATCAAAGATAGCAAACGTAATTTTTTTAAATAAAATCGATATGGGTATCCTTTTAAGGTTTTTGTGGGTGTTGATTGATTATGAATATGACGTCTATTTCGAAATTCAAGATGGCGGACGTGTTTTTTTTTTAAAGTCAATGTGGGTATCGTTTTCAAGATTTCCGTGGGTGCCGTTTCAATATGGGAATCAAATTTAAGTCAGCGTATCCAGCAGCGCTAATTACAAATTTGTGGAATTATATATTTGCAGGACTTAATTCTACTATAAAATGAAACTAGGTACCAAATATAAACATTGTATTAATATATTTTACTTGCAAGTTGGATCGAAGCACAAATTGAGAATAGGGAATTTAATCTCGCAAGTGCGGGATCAGTAATACGGGATTACACGTGACGTACCTACTGGATCCGCGGGATTTGCGGGTCTGAATAAAAAATGGAATTCGTAGAAAATTTGAGATAAACTTCGTTCTACATATTTATTCGTCCCGGTCTCATTAACAGGTCAATAAACCACTTTATCCATGGAACTCATCATAAGGGCACCCTTGACAAGGCAACTGAGCTGATAAAAATAATTATATTTAATTAGTAGAAAGAACAAAACTATCCGTTAAAAGAATCGGGACTTCGAGAACTCTACAAAATATTTAAATTCGTTGGTTGAAAACATCTGCTTTTTAGTTAAATCGAATGATAAAAATCGTATATCACTTAACAGATTCATGAACAAACCTACTTAAAACCAAATTAAAGCTTTCTTTACAGTACCGCAAATTGATTGATAACTTCGTTCCCAAAGGCTTTTGTGGGATTGAGATTTTGATGCGGGATGTTGGATTCCCTAATTGAGAAAACTTGATGGCCTGAACAACAGTCATATTTGCAGTCTGCATTTTGAAGGACGGAAAGAATTCACTAAAGAAAACCGTTTACAATAAAAAGATTTTTAAATGTTGCTATAATTCAAAATCATGTTATAGGGTCCTTACATACACGTTAATAAAAAATAAAAACATTAAAATAATGAGAGACTAAAAATATGACAACCCTGCGGAAAAGTCAAATGTCTAAATAAAAGCGACATTTCCTGAGACTTCAAAGGCGTTGTCCCACTGTAACTGTAAGTCTTTACGCTGTGGTAAACATATGGGGTGATAATATTGTAATGAAAACAACTAAGTAGAATGATAATTATAACTGTATTATTGTGCGCATAATTTGTAATACGGCTCAGAAGGGTAATATTGATGTAGTTTTAAAAATGGGTCAACATGGTTTATATTTTATGGTCCATTTCGTGCGAGCTGTCAGATAGCGTTATGTTAATATTAAAACCGATATCCTTCTTCGTATTCGTTGTAGGAACTGGGGGTTCAGTGTTATTTTGCGCTAAAAAAAAGAACAATTTTATTATATCCTATATGTGGAATTTAACAATTAACGATAACGATTCGATTTTCTTAGTTTTAACTTCGTTTAATCCAGGATGGATGGCAAGTGATAGATACTTTAGTTGGGGTAACTGTATCGTTTTAACTGTCAGATTTATGTAGATATAATTAATTTAAATAGCGATGAGTGTAAATACGTACTGTTATTTTGTCCTGTTCTGTTATTCAGTTGAACATTCAAAATGCGGTGATAGAGCTCATTGAACTTTTTCTGTCGCTTTACGTTGGATGGCGTGCGTACGACTAATGTTGGCAGAAGAATGTAATGTTCAAGGTCGGGCCCCTCCTTCGGATATTTCCGACGCGATGGGTCTTTTTTCACCACCAGCCGAGGGTTTTTCGCTTGAGGCTTACAAGTAGCGCTACTACTGCTGGTAAGATTGGAGATTCCGTCTCGACGTTGCTCCGAGGCCGGCTCATCAACGTTTCTCTCAGTTTTTAAATGGTTTGATGCGTGGTAGCAACATGTTGGCTCTCTATTTGTTGGTGATCGTGGAGCAGCGTAACTTGGGCCAGCGGCACTGTCATCTGGTGAATATCGTCGGTTTGATCGGGCTTCTGGGAACGTGAAGCGGTCGTGGCTTCGGGGAGTCTTTCGTTGACTGCGTTCTTCCAATCGTCTTTCCGCCATCATCGCACTAGCAGTGTTGTGGTCGCTTATGGTATGGTCTTTGTCTTCACTGGCATCCTTGTTCTTATGACTGGCAACAATAATGTCACCTGTCTTACCAACCGGTCTGCAGCTCTCGTGTCGATGGTTCAACTTAACGATCCTGTAATGACGACGTCTTCTTCTTTCGACGTGCGCTACCCGCTCTCTAAGCAAGTTGTCAATCAGACGTTGCAATTCGCATCTTGTACTACACCTTTCCGGGTGTGGTACTCGACGACAAAGTCGTGCACTTGGCCAATGTGTGCGACACACGTCCTCATAAATAATATCGCTCAGAACTGCTTCCCGAGAGGGTGTCAGCTTTATGCCGTCATCGCGTGGAGCAAATTCACCTTGAGCTAAGTAATGAACTGTGTCCATCAGTCTATAATCACGAACTGGATTTAGTTTGTGGCGAATTTTATGAACTCTTTCCGCTGCTATTTTAGGAATATCGTCTCGCTTACAGGGAACCGAGGCGCATTGTCGCCTACCCCGCGCTGTGATTCCATCGTAAGTTGTGAAGTCTCGACCATATTGTTCAGAATTATGTTCTTTCTCCAAAGTGGTAGCTTTGCTGGGTGACAAAGGTGCAGTTTGTTGAGCATATCTTTGAAAAGCTGATGTTTCTGGAATGTGGCTATACTGCTCTATGTAGCTACAACCGGCCCGTGTGGTTCCAGACGAAGCTCGCATTATGATATCATTGGACTCTTCATCTGACGAAGATAAAGGTATATTAGGGTTCATAGAACGAAACATCATTTCTTGTTTTATGAGTTTACGTTCTAGATTTTCAATTCTTTTATTTAATTGATTAATTGTACTATGAGAAGGTGTGACTGAGTCTTCAGTAGATGTATCAGTATATATTAAAGTAGCAATATCGACTTTATCGGGTTTCATTTGATTCTTTTCAGTTTTTACTTCAGTTTTAGGAAGGTTTATTAGCTGTGGCTGGGTGTAAATATAGCATTTTTCTGCCGACCTTCTTCTAGCATTGTATATCGTTTGAGGTGGGATTTCATTACATGAACATTTTGAAACTGATGCGGAGGATTCTACCTGATCAGTGGCCGAGGATTCGTTTGTTGTTTCTTCTTCACTCTTAGCGTCCGTCTGCCGAGTGCCACCAGTGACAATATTTACTGTGTTGTAAACATACTCAGTACCTGAAAGAAAAAATATTTTTCAAAAACGTGATTTTACCTTATATAACAAGATTATCTCACAGAACTCTTACAAGTGGTGAAAGAGGAGTGGTCTCCTATACCAAGACGAGATTCTGATTTCACTGAACCCTGTAGTGAAATAAAAACGACAAAATTATCATCATTGAGTGCAAAATAGTCAAAAGTGTTCCAGTTCCAAAAAACTTGGAAGTAAGTGTACCTTTTTTGAGAATCTGCTCTTTTCAGCAATGTAAAGAGTTTTTATTGTCGGTGTCCGAGGTTTTATAGATACCAGTACCCTTTGATTAGCTTGGCAACGAGTTGGACTTCTCTGCAATATTTCTAAATCTGTAACAACAAATGATCAATTTAATTCAGAAGCAGCAAATTAAGATGACACAAACAAAAGCAGTTACCTAAAAAAATTGGCTTTTTAGGAGAATGTGATCGTTTTAAATAGGTATCGTAGTCAACTTCACGTATAAATTTTTCTTCTTTGATGGATATTAACTTCTTCTTGGATGGAGACTGATTATTTTCCATCACATTTCACTTTCCTCCTCCCGGGCATAGTTCTTAAAATTAACCCGCATTGACTACAAAATGTTAAGGGTTCTTACAATAATTTTGAAAGGAAAGAAAATTTTACATTATTCTGACAGATACAGAAAAGAGATAAGCCCAGATTTTTCTTTTTACTACTTTCTAATTTATGGTTCTTCATTTCGAACTCGTTTTAAAGGTAAGTAAAAGAAGACCTAAAACTGAACTTTTGAATTAACAATATTTCAACTACACATTATACGCATTATAAACTGTAAGTACGTTGTCGTTTGTAAATTTAAAGTTTTTTTTAATTAAGATATTTATTAATTTAAAACTCTGTTGGATTATAAATTTCATAAGGACAAGTGAAAGTATCATTTAGGTCTATCTTATAGCTCTCCGTCTAAAAGTAACCCGAATTTGATGCATGTGACCTCTAAGGTAACACGAACTTTTACATGAAAGCCCTATTTCAAATATAGAAGTCAATGAAAAACAAGGAAAGTTGTCTGTCAAAATTTACAAGGAGTGACGTTTCACCCATTTGTAATTTTCTTCGATGGTGACAAATTTGTGAAGTTTCCGAGTGTTATATAGAACGTATGGATGCTTAAGTATTGGTAGAGGATGTCGGACCAAGAGAAGAAAGGTGGTGGTAGTAGCGGGGCCTCCGTGGTGTTGGTGGAGAAGACGGCGTCGAGCCGGCACAAGCCGTACCGGCCCACCGAGCTGGAGGAGTCGGCTCCCGACCTTCACAAGCGGTCGCGCGCGCCGGCCGTGCCATGTGAGGACTTCCCTTCATTCCTGGTGGCACACCATCATCAACTGACACTTACTAATGACAACCATTGCTTTGCTACCTGTCGTGTATCTTTATCAACCGTTTAGCTATCAATGGCAATATAGGTACCTACCGCTATGAATAGAACCTTATTTAAAAATCAATTAAAAGTATATTACGCTGAATCAGTCAAAAAGTGATTGACATTATGTATTTGTTTGCACATTTTATAGCGTAGGATTTGAACGGATTAAACCTTATTTTACCAAAAATATGAAATATTATCATTGGTTATTCATTACTTGATTTCGCTAAACATGATACGTAAAGAATTGTTGAACTACGTAACCCATAACACCTACGAGCATTTCAAAATGATCCCGAACATTTCAGCTGTAGCAGAAGAGCTAAAAGATACTACGCTAAACGAGACCATTGGCCCAGTAGAACGAATGGAAAACGAGCGTTGTGAGATACCTGTTTTTTTTTTAGTTTACTCCACCCTATTTTTATTTTTTTGAATTTTGCATTACTATTCTAAAGATTTTTCTAGTAAAATGTTATCTTGTTTACGTTTTATTATACAATATAGTTATTCCCTCTTCAACAGCCGTGTCCTCTGACAAACCAACTCACGTATCGAAAAAATTATCATCAAGTAAGAGACGAGCATCATCACCAGAAGATATTGCCATGGTCTTAATGGACGTTAAGGTGAGGTCACAGAAACTCTTTTTAGAACGACGAATGAAACTTTATTTTTAAATTGTTCATAAATTTCTTTATTTATTTATAGACCATCCACGGAGTTAAATGAAATACAAATACAAAATACAAACTATTTATTAATATTAATAATAATTATTAATTGACTAATAATGGGAAGCCGCGTTTGTCATTATTAAGCTTTATCTTTTATTATAGCGTGTCATGCGACCAGTGTTATTAAACTTGGTTTCCTAGTACAAACATTGCGTTAGCATGTCGGCCCTTAATATTTTGGTTATGATAAAGTGGTTCACTACATAATTTTAAATTTACATCTCTTGTAGTTTGTACTAGTTGAGAGCTGAATAAACAAATATTTCACAATATACATTTTTCAATGTTACAGCGGCTTTTAAGTCAGCCAGTGATGATGAATGTTTTAAACACCATAATGATTCAACTAATAATAATAATAATAAACAACTAAGAATAATATCATTCAATAACACGTATAGTTAGGTAACTAATAACACGTATAGTGAGGTAACTATACGTGTTATTGAATGATATTATTCAATCAAAGGGCTGGCTATGTAATTAAACGGTTATTTTAACCAGTTGACTGCGACATCACCAGCTCATTGTTATATCTCTACTGCTGGGGCACGAGCCTTCCCTATGAATGGATAGGGAGAACGGGCCATAACCCACCACGCGGGCCCAGTGCGGATTGGTGGTTGTTAACGACTGCTAATGCAGCCGGGACCAACGGCTTTACGTGCCTTCCGTAGCACGAAGGAGCTCGAGATGATACATTTTTGGTCACCCCATCCGATGACTGGCCTTTGCGAAAGTTGCTTAACCTCAGCTCAGCAGACCGGGAGCGTTAACCACTGCGCCATCGAGCTCCTCTGATGTTAAAGTTAAGATTGTTAAAATTAACACAAAGTTTTATTTGAACCCTAAAACCTTAATAGTACCTACACTCTACTTAAAGGGACATTACGCTTTGTCACATGTTTTGTCGTCCGAGAATTTGAGCGGTTAATAACCTGATTTTTATGGTTTTAGAAAGATACCATCGCGTCGGCGGCGCCACAGCCCATACCGGCCCATATTGACACGCTAGTGTCGGAGGAGTCTAATCTCAAGCCCACTGACAAGAGAATCGATGAAAAGGAAGATGACGACGACAGTATAACGGAGGAAATTGCAGAGTTGCGGACCAGCGATGCGACTAAGAAACACTCTGAATGGGTAAGTATCATCATCATCATCATCAGCCCATTTTATGTCCCCACTGCTGGAGCAGGAGCCTTCCATATGGATGGATAGGGAGAACGGGCCGTAAACCACACGCGGGCCCTGTGCGGACAGGTGGTTGTTAACGACTGCTAATGCAGCCGGGACCAACGGCTTTACGTGCCTTCCGAAGCACGGAAGGCGCGTATATTCAGGTCAGTATATTTCTCGACAACTAGATTTTTTTAAAGAGATTGTCTTTGGTCGCAGCTGGCTTTTACAGCGTAACCAGGGTTTTGTAGGCGGTGAGAAACTAAAAAGGTTCCTCAAGCTGTGTGATAAAACTATCAGAGGACCTCATTAGGATCTAAAATATTAAATAAAATTATAAAGCAATACTCCAAGATAGATTTTTAAGACAATACAAAAGGTAAACCGAAGTAGAAAAACATTCATAAATAATGACAGCAGGCGATCAACGCCACCATAAAGTTTTATAAAAACACGGTATAACACCTCTTTTAACATCCTCGCTTTTTGAGAAACTTTATTGCTCTAAGCCAATCATTTTAGATATGAGTGCCATTCTGGGTTTATGGGCAGGTTTCGTCAAAAATCAGCACATTGGTATTCTGTGGGAACGTATTTGACTTCAATTTCTTTTTCAGTAACTTGTTCTCGGACATAAAAGTGTCTTATTGCAATGTGCTTTGTCCTGCGATGCAACTCTGGGTTCTGCGATAGCTTTATAGCTGCATCATTGTCTACTTGTAGCGTAGCGTTTCTTTAACCAGACAATTTCACAAGCAGCTTCGCTGGCTGCAACTAGTTCAGCTTCTGTGCTTGAGATTGCTACAGATTAATGTTTTCGACTTGCCCAAGAAATAAGTCCTCCTGAGTACTACACAATATTACACAATATTCCAGAAGTGGAACGTCCTGTGGTTGAATTTCCACCGTGATCGGAGTCACTGTAACATTCTAAAACTCCAGGTTTGTATGCCTTCTTGTATACTATTGCAGTATCAAGGGTGCCTTTTAGGTATCGAAAGATACGTTTGACCTTAAAAACGTCTTCTACACAATTTATTCCACTTACGTCTGCTGCCATTTAGGTCAGATTTATTTCATTCAAAAATTTCTGTTTTCAAATGCCTCAAAGATTTGAGCAAAATAACATATTTATACAAAATAGGATCAGTGTTTTTAAGAACAGTAAGTTCAGATTTTAGTTCAAGACGGTCAAGAATAGTTTCTTTTTGTTTTATAAGGTGAATTCGACTGTTAAGTTTTACATTAAAATATACAAATAAAACGGTAGTTTTCTTTGTTATTTCTGAATATGCGTTCATGGTGTCGGATGAATTCCTAAGTGTACCAGGATCCGCTGGGGGATCAAATGTGGAGTTGCTTCAGGTGAAAATGGAGCATCAGTCAATGTTTGAGGCATACTAGTACTGGCTTCATCTTGCATTACATCCTCCCTTGCATCTAACATTGGTAATCTCTATCTCAGTCGTAGGACTTCGTTTGTCTGTTTCTGAGACATCCGACTCTAATCCGATGGACTCGATAATTGATTCCTTAAATGTCACATCTCTTGACCTTATCAATGTTGGTTCTGATTTATTATTAACCCCTCCATCGTCGAACGCGGGTCACTGGTCGCTAACAATTGATTTAACCATTGTTATACGTTATTGACGCTCAAAGACATACACATCCTGTGCATCTTTCAGAATCTAGTTTAACTTTAATACCAAGTTCCTTTTCTATAATTTGTTTCACATGTCTTTTATTCTGGTGAGCGAGTCTTTCGTGGTAGCAAATTTTCTGTTGACACGGTGTTCAATTCTGGAGTTTGGTTTCTAATAGTTTATACTTTTAGTTTGTAAAGATCTCCATTTTTGACTCGTGTGCCAATCACATTAACTTTTCCATTGACTATCAGTTGACAACATTCTCTTTCAGATGTAAAGATACTACTTTCAAGTTTGTCTTGAACAGCGAGCACAGAAAATAGGTTTTTTCTTATTGCAGGGACACCATACATCACGCAGTCTTATTGGTTGTTTTGTCCATTAACGTCAGCTGTCAACTTAACTGTACCTTTACCAATTGCTTGAGTTTTAGAACCATTTGCAGTCGTCACAGTTTGGTTACGATTGAAATGTTCAAAACTTGAGAAATGACGGAAGTTGTCGACATTGAATGGGCGCCTTTGGCTTTCAAAGTAAAAAAGTAAATAGTATTGAATAATTTCGGCGGGCTGGTTAGAACCATGATAGCTCAATTGGGAAAACACCTGACCCGGTTTGTCAAAAGGGTGCAGGTTCAAATCCTGCTCGTGGATTTTTTTTTAACATTTTTGTTTTTGTAATATATTTTTCAGCTTGGATATATGCATAGACATGTCATGTGAGGGATCTTTGCGATAACCAAAGAAACCGTAGCATAGCGTGTAGCTTTTATCCTCAGAGGTGCAATTAAATGTAAAGCTACCTGGTCTGTTATAAACAATCAAATTGGTGACAAAAAACAACACTATGATGATTTAATGCAATCGAAATAAATAATATCAAATTGACGGATCCAGCTGACATAGCAAATGCTTTTAATAATTATTTTATAGATTCAATAAATAACTCTAGTAGTGGAACTGAACCGTGTCAATACAAATTACCAATTAAATCGAATTCAATATTTCTCAGACCGATATCTGAGGTTGAATTAGAAAAAGAATTATTATCATTGAATCAAACTAATGCAGAAGGCTTTGATGCTATAAATACAAAAACTATTAAAGCTTGTGTAAAAGAAATATCACCAATTTTAACACACTTAATCAATATGTCTGTTTCGGAAGGGACGTTCCCAGAGGCTCTAAAACTATCGATTGTAAAGCCAATATTTAAAATAGGTGATAGATGTAACATTAAAAACTATCGCCCAATCAGTCTTGTGTCGATATTTTCTAAAGTGATTGAAAAATGCATGCATAAGGTTTTGATGGAATTTTTCAGTAAGTATAAAGTTATTGAAAGCCAACAATACGGCTTTCAGAAAAATAAAGGCAGGTTAGAATATTAGTGGCGCTGATATGTTACTGCCACTGCCAAAAAAACTATTAGCCTTCATCTCATCAGATTTTAGTGATAATGATCCTAAATATGAAAGCTATGTTTTTCTGGATTTCTCAATCACTGAGGAACTGGCTATCATATTTTTGATAATTAATGTTATGGACTTAAACAAACCCTTCCACTGAATAAACCCGGCTGCAAACATGTACTACACTCGGTTAAATTATTCCACAATATTATTGACCAGCTTTGCTGTTATTGCTAAACTAGATTAGATGTAATAAATAGCTGTAGTGGACGTCTATTAGTCTTATTATTATCTAGTCTCACTTAACGTCAGATTTTGTGGAAAGGCTGATATCGATTTTTCAAAGTACCACCAAACATTTGATGCGCAGTGGCCCGCTCGTAAATCCTTGTTTCCATTAACTCGTATTCGGCTGTTGAGTACCCATGTTGGAAGACATTGACACAATTGTTTGTTTTATAGTCTGACGATGAGGAGGCGAGCGGGCTGCCGCATAGCGAATCGCGCGCGTCGCGGGTCTCGCGCGCCGTACGTCAGCTGTTCTGCTGCGGCATCTCGTACAACGCCCCCTCCGAAGAAGACATGTCGCCTCGCAAGGGCAGCGGCATATAAACCTACACCCGCCTGTCACCTTACACCGGCACACTGCCCACATCCGCCAATGTCGTAGCGGCTGGCCATTTCTGATCGCCCAATCGTTCATCGTCGCCTTAACCCTTAGACCACCTTTTAATATGCGCGAGGTGGTGGTTGGAGATGGCCAGCTGAACAAAAAACTTACCTTTGTGTGATTTTTGCGCCTGTATTTAGTTGTGTATAGAAAAATTATATTAAAACTGCTTGGCCTTCTTGGTCCGAATTCCGTTGAGTTTTATTTAGTCTACAAGATCTAAAAGTTCGTCGTTTAATTTAATTGTACTAACAACGCTTTAATATTTGGAAGAGTAAAATTTATAAATTTTGTTTTCTTCGCATTTAGTTGAAAATTGTTTGTATTAAACCAATTAAGCACATTGCTCAGAGCGTTGTTTACTTCATCAAAACTATTTTAATTCATTATTTTTTGCGACCACTTGTTGCTAGTTGTTGAATGTTGCTTATCGCACGCATACCGCCAATTACATAAATTAACAAAATAAAACAAATTGTAACTTTCTGCAAGCGAGTTGCACGGCATTGTGTTCTTGTGTGGCTCATCTTGGCATGGCCATCATCACCAACTCTAAATCTGATTTTATAGAACGTACGAGTACGTCGAGAGTATGTCGCCAAATATATGTCGGTCTACCGTTCAAAAGTTATAAGAGGTCATAAGTGGCCATGCCAGGATGGAGGCTCATACCGTAGACCGACAAACTCTGATATTTGGCGACATGTTTCGACATACTCTCGACATCTACCTATAAAGTCGGATTTAGATTTGGTGATGGTGGTCATGCCAAGATGAGCCACTACAAACTTCTGCAGGCAGTACCTTATTATCACAATAGAAAAGTTAAGTGTCGAATAACATGCAAATAAAGAAGTGATTATTGCAAGCAACGGCATGTTTTCTCATTACAGTCGTACCTACATCCAACGGTAACAAATATTTTTTTATGTTGCCGTGTTAAGGTAGAGCTTGTCTAAGCTGAAATGACGCGCCCCACTACTTAATTAGTTGATTTAAATGTGTGAGTGCAAATATTAACAGTGACACTTCATCTATGTGGGAGCGTCGACTGTTCCGTGAACTAGGATCTGTATGCCCACATCACGGTCGACTAGTCGCGTGATAAACCCGACAACGCTCTCTCTATGGAGCAGCACTGGCGCATTGTATGACAACAACACGACCGCACTCTCGCCCGTTCGGACAATTGTAACTAGTTGGACAACAAATCAAATAACCGCTTCTTAGCAAGTACGGTCTACAAAGAAACTGAAGTTCAATTATTTAATTATTGTATTTGTATTTATTTATTAATGGTTTAGTAGGTTTTCAATACATACATTTACCTATTATAATCATGCCTTTTTCCCGCAGGGGTAAGCAGAAAAGTATTTATTCTGTGGCAGAGACCAAGATCACTTGTTACGATTCTAGCAAACTTCTCTCGCTTCTTCCACTTTCGTCAACGCTTTCCTACACGCTAATTTAGATTAATTAAATAAATGATATTATTTTGAAAGATTTTTATTAGTTACAAATTAATATTATTACTATTATAATACAGTTAAAAATTCTAAAATTATGTAAAGTAAAACTCTCAATAGATGTGGTGAGCCACTTTTTATAATTATCAAGATTCTGTTGTCGTGATAATCTCCACTGGTGGAGTTTGCTTTATACACTAAATTAGCATTTGAAACAAATCCTTCACATCCACCAGCGTGTACAATTATGACCCGAGTACCTTTTGATAACTTTTTTGTACTGCTGATACTCCTATGACTGGTTTCCAGCACATGTTTTGAAGATGCGTTGTGTGAACGTAACTTTCATCTGTGAATACGATATAGCGGTCCTCGTCACGGTATTTTTTTAATTTTTAACATTTGTATATCGTGCTTTTCTGTTAAAGCTTTACAGTTGTCATCTATTTTCGACCACTCGTAGCCCGAGTCCTTCAAAATGGTACGCAGTTTCTATACAACCGTTAAAACCAATTCTTTATGTCATTACTTGTTTAAGCTTTCTTAATGTTGGTAATTCATTGAATTCAGTATGAAATGTCGCTATCGTTCTTCGAAGTACACCCAAATCAAAATCGTCCAGATTAGAATTGGTACACACCCTGTGTGGTTTTGAGGGCGATCTAAAAAGTTTCTGTGACGTATTATTTGATGTACTAGCTTATTTCTCCTCTTTCAAAATTCGCGTAATCGTGGATTCACTAACACCAACGGCTTGGGCAGTTCGCCATCTAGCATCATTTAGTTTTTCCACTCCATTTTCTGCTTCATACTTCATTCGGTGGTACACTTTCGCGATAATTTCCTTGGCCTGTAAAAAAATCATAAGTAGGTAATATAAATGCATGTAAGCCATCATAAAAAACAATTTGTGATTAAAATAGTTTCTAAGCAATATTTAATTTCATTTTAAGCAATATCTTACTTACCTGACTCCGAAGATGCTTTTTGGCCGACATGCTGACGGTACTTTTGCGATAGAACGACGCGTGCTCCTACGTTAAAGTCTAACCGACAACTGAATGACCAATTTGGATATGTAATGCGTCCATATTTTAAATTTGCTTGTGTGCGTATATGCGGTAGTGGGGCGCGTCATTTCAGCTAAGACAAGCTCTAACGACAGCGTGAAAACGACGCAGCATCAGTTACCCTCACTCTGCCAGCCCACAAGTTGCCTCTTCACGCCTCGTTTGAAGGACCCCATATCATAGGAAGAAAGGGGAAAACGTGTGCTGGCAAACTATTCCATGTTTTGGAGGTGCGACAGCTAGTGTGTCATCATTATCATCATCAGCTCATTTTATGTCCCCACTACTGGGGCACGAGCCTTCCCTATGGATGGACAGGGAAAACGGGCCATAAACCACCACGCGGGCCTAGTTAGGATTGATGGTTGTTAACGACTGCTAATGCAGCCGGGACCAGCGGCTTAACGTGTCTTGAAGAAGTTAAGAAGTTTAGAAGTTTGAGATGATAAATTTTTGGTCACCCATCCGTTGACCTGCCTTTGCGAAAGTTGCTTAACTTCAGCAATCTCAGACCGAGCGCGTCAAACACTACGCCATCGACCTAGTGTGTTCTATTCTATTCTATTCTATTACAATTTTGGCTTGCAGACAGATCAACCAACACATTCCAGCGCAATAAAGAAGAAAGAAATATCATGGAAAGAATCCAACAATCTTAACAGATTCCATTTACAGGTTCGTATCGAGAAGGTATAATTATAAAATTCTTACTAGAAAAAAAATCTAGTAAAATTTTATTTTGTAAGTATAAATTATTAGCATTATGAATACGAAATCCAAAATAATGAACTTAGGTATAATTGTTAGAAAATCAAAATTACCTTATTATTTGTTTTTCCTCACATTTTTTATGTATGTATATGATTCCTATTTGTCGTTCTTAGTAAAATAATTAATCTTGCTTTTAGGATGTAAAGAGCCTAGCTTCGTTGCTGGAGAGGAAAGCATCAGTGGGCCCATGCAACAAACCAAACAAGCTTTATGGGGGGCCTTCTGGTATAAGTGTATGCGTACCTAAGGCATGTATTTATTGAATATTTGAAATTGTCTTCATGGCGTGCTTTATAAGTACCTTATGCTCTATAATTTACGATAACAAGTAAACAACGAACTGAAAATTGTACTAGTATTAGTGGTGAGTTAGATATTAAAGTAAGGTTAGGTATTAGTTATTAACGTTCTTTTCTTTCTTTCTTTTAGTTGATGGCTTCGTGCGATTAGCACATTTAGCCAGTGTCAAAGTAATTTTTCTTACAAGTAATACATAAATATACAATATGATGATGGTGAATGATAATAGAAATTAAGTGAGAAATGATATACCCCCAACCCCTCGAGTATCTCAGTAAAGATGTGGGGCTTTACTAATTCCTCGGCGGACTTCTTGAGAGAATTTGAAAAGTAAAGTTGCACCGTTTTGTTTCATTTGCCAACACTCATGCACACTTACGACACTTAACGGTTAATAATCCACCATTATTTCACATTAATATTCGACATAACAAAAATTTTTGAAAATAAAACAAAACCGCAGACATGACTCTTCACTTTCCCGCCAAGAAGTCCAAGCAGTTATTAACGTTTGTATTTTTTTTTTATATTGAAGTCAGTGTGTATAAGTGATTGTTAGATCAATGCTTTATTACATTAACTGAAATTTGGGGCTTAACAATATTTCAATTTCTACAGAAATCAGTACGAAATATGAAGGAAGAATCTGTTGCGATACCATCGGTTATTAATTTTAACGTTTCGAAGGTAAGTACGTACCAAATATAAAGCATAAGTTTAGGGCTGGGTAACATTACATAATTATAGTTCATCATCATCAGCTCATTTTTGTGTGGGACTGCTGGGGCACGAGCCTTCCCTATGGATGGATAGGGAGAACAGGCCGTGGTTTATACCACCACGCGGCCTAGTGCAGATTGTGAGATTGGTTAATGCAGCCGGAACCAACGGCTTTACATGTCTTCTTAAGCACGAAGGAGCTGGAGATGATAATTTTTTTGTCACCCATTCGATGACCGGTCTTTGCGATAGTTGCTTAACTTCATCAATCGTTGACCGAGCGCGTTTACTGCGCCTTCGAGCTATTATTACTCGTAATTCTTGTACTGTCGAGTTAATAAATCACTCGAACCCGACTGTGCATAGTATTTATTCAGTAATTTGTTTCCTGATTGATGTTTAATTTATTATTTTAGGATTCTGAAACCTTCTTCGATGAACGGACAGTTATTTCCTATGTGTGTGAGCCATTTCAGGGAGGCGGCGAATTAGTGCATCGAGTTTTTTTGCAATTCCATCTCGTATTTTATAAACTCTCTTAGTTTACACAATTTGATATTCCATACAAACAACGTAGTTCCAATTTTGAATGGTTCAATTTTAATGAAATTTCAAAGTCTACTATGAAACATTTTTATCACATAAATTCAGTTAACTAAACGTTTTTTAATGATTTCTAATAACTATTGAAATCTATGTATTTTCATTACTATTGACTTATTAGTTTGAAAAACATTGAAACTTGGAGTTTTTATTCCTATAAAAACTTCAAGTTTCAATGTTTTTCAGCAGCTTCTCCTAGTGTCAAACGAAGAGAGTTTTTTTAAATTTATTGTTTTAAAAAAAACATTTAATTTTGGTCCTTAGAATCTCTTTACGGGTCACGTATTCAAACAAATTTATACAAATTTTCATTTTTGTTAATAACGTGTCCGAGTGCCATACACACACAAATCGCACTACGCACCAAGTTGGTGTTACTGCTTCCCTGAAATGGCCTTAACTTTATTTATAGAAACTGGAAGTGAAATGTTTTTTCCACGAAGAGAGTCCAAGTCAAAGGACTATTCCAACGCTAGGGGTACCACAAAAACCCAAAGCTGCCCCCAAAAAACTTGAAAAACAGGTGTGTTAAAGCTCATATTATTGGAAATGCTGATACTTCATCGTCATCATCATCATTTTTTATTCCCATATTCACCAAATGCTGCGTATACGCCTCCTCCATGTTACGCCCTTCTGTTTAGAGCTATTCAGTCTTTTCCAGCAATCAGCCCTCCGCTTCCCACAATAAAAACCGTAACGATATCGTAGCGACTTCGTAGTTGAAACCATTTTCATACTAACATCCGTTTTTAAAGAAGGTTGAACGAAGTTCCAACTAAGCGTATACGGTAGATCTAGATACGGTTGGTTGGAACTTTGTTCGACCGTCTTTAAAATCGGCTCGATTGATGGATGTGAATATGAAAATGGTTTCAACGACTAAATCGCTACGATATTCGGGGCACTGTGCCCTGATTCTTGTTATGAAAACCGTGTTAAATTCCAACCAACCGTATTTAGATTAGATATGCTAGGCTGGAACTTCGGTCGAACGACTTCAAAATGGATGTTAGTATGAAAATGATTTCGACGACTAAGTCGCTACGATACCATTACGGTTTTTGTTATTGGAATCGGGGGGCTACTATATAAATCTGGCATTTGATAATTATCCAAGAATAACAAACATTCTTCTGCATAATACTAAAGACAAAATAATGAAGATTCAATGTTCAGTATATTATTACCGTAAGTTGAAAATAACGTATTTACTTGAAGTATCGAGGATACTTCGTTACTGAGAGAGTTAGTCGTGAATTAGAATGCAACATCTGATGTGAAGTCGAAGCGTGCATTTAAAACGATAACTGTTAATGTCTCAAAATAAAGTACCTACATTACTGAGAGCACAAAAGCATTTAATTATGTTAATAAATATGATAAAATACTTTTTTACTTTGTTAAGTGTTGACTTGGTTGACCACCTCAGAGCATTAAACCAACCGGAGACGCCACTGAAAGGCGTTCCCCTCGGGTTGGATTTAGAAAGCAGTAGCCTCGTTCTGGGGAAACTGATACTATGGGGGGCTTAAGGGGTCTTACTGAAACACTTAGTATCGATTTTGGTTGCCGGTGAGGTACCTACGTATTTTTTTAATATTTTTATTTTCTTTCTTTTTGATTGAAACGAAACGCAAGAAGTGAGAAAAAAAGATAAAACAACACGCAAAAACTACAAGAACAATGTGAAATGAAACGTGTTATGTCAAAAATGACACATGAGAAACGTCAAACCGCCATTTTATGTTGTGTTTATTATGTTTCCGTTGCTTACCCAGTGTAAACGCGAATGAAATAGGTAAGTAGGTCATCCAAATTAGTGACAGAACCGAATTAGTCAACTCCGACCCCACGTGGTACTAGTCTGCCCTACCCTTAGATTGTTTATAAAAGCCCGGAGGCGCGGAGGGAGAGCAGCCCCCGCCCGCTGTAACAAACTGCAGGCAACGAATTCGCAACAAAATTTGCGTTAAAATTATGTCAGAAGGGTGCAGGTTCAAATCCTGCTCGTGGAAATTTTTTCAACATTTGTGTTTTTGTAATTTGTTTCGCAACAAAATTTGCGTTAAAATTATATAAACAAAACAAAAACATTTTATAAATAGCTTGTCTACTTCTTAACTGATCTTTAGTATTTGTAAAATATTATGATCAGATGTTAATGACGGTAGTTGTTGACATTGAATTGGCGCCTTTGGCTTTCAAAGGAATAAAAAGTGAATAGTGTTGAATAATTTCGGCGGGCTGGTTAGAACCACGATAGCTCAATTGGAAGAGCACCTGACCCGGTATGTCAGAAGGGTGCAGGTTTAAATCCTACTTTTCAACATTTGTTTTTGTAATTTGTTTCGCTACAAAATTTGCGTTAAAATTATATAAACAAAACAAAAACATTTTATAAATAGCTTGTCTACTTCTTAACTGATCTTTAGTACTTATTTGTAAAAATATTATGATCAGATGTTAAGACGGCAGTTGTTGACATTGAATTGGCGCCTTTGGCTTTCAAAGTAAAAAAAAGTAAATACTGTTGAATAATTTCGGCGGTCTGGTTAGAACCACGATAGCTCAATTGGAAGAGCACCTGACCCGGTATGTCAGAAGGGTGCAGGTTCAAATCCTGCTCGTGGAAATTTTTTCAATATTTGTGATTTTGTAATTTAATATATATTATATTGAAAATAGGAAATTTTATTTTAATTACATTAGCCACACTGCAACAAAGTTAGAGCTGCGACAGTACAAAAACAAAATATCGATATCGACTTGATCATAATGTTTATTCTGGCTATTAATTTTTCAGATTTACAAAAGATGCAATTATTAGAGATATTTAGATCCGAGCTACTTTATGCCCTCATTTTCAGAATTTGTGCTTATTATAAAAATAAAGTACTAATCATAACTTCTTCGAAATATACATCTATATATACATCTATATATCTATCTATATAAATAAAAATTAATCGCTAAATGTGTTGCTAATCGTAAAACTCGAGAACAGCTGAACCGATTTGGCTGATTTCTTTTTTGTTGTGTTTGATGAAGTCTGAGGAAGGTAAAAAAAAACGTAAAAAATACACGTTTTTCTTGTTTTTCTCGTTTAGTTTCTCTCTAAGAAATCTTTTTTAAAAGATGTAAAACCTTGGAAAATTTTTATAATTTGTCGAGATTCGGATTAGTCAAATGTGGAAGGTTCTTTTTTTATCTTGTTTTTCTATTTTCATAGTCTTCCTTTAAGACCTTCCTACGTTACCTACATAAAAGAATTGATCTGCGTTATGGAAACATGAAAATTCACGTTGTTCAGTTATTCAGTTGCTCCTGTTTGAGAGTCTCGGTTATAGGTATAGCCAACTATTTTAAAAAAAAAATAAGATAAATCACTCGTGTTTAATTTCACTCTTAACTTAATTTTCTTTTTCGTTTCGAATCCTGTATGGTGTCTTGTAACTTCCTGGTACCAAGGACCTTGTAAATAATTCGAAACGCTAAAATAAGTTTAATTAAACGCGAGTAGATTTGCAAAAAAAAAAAATTTTTGTGACTTATTAACATTGATTTTTTTATATAAATAAAATTTTTAATTTTTTTTTATAAAAGAATAAGATTGCAGCTTTTCTTAAAACAACAATTCTCCGTGAAATGTAATAAAATTATATAGGTATATTTTGCAGATTTTGACTTATCTTAATTAATAACTCTGTTGATTTTACGATAACGAAAAGCAATGTGTCTTCCTCAACTAACTATACTGAAGAGCCTGATTAAAAAAACTTGTCTCATTATTATTTATCATCATCATCATCTCAGCCAAAAGACGTCCACTGCTGGACAAAGGCCTCCCCAAGGATTTCCAAAATTGTGCAGCCCGCATCCACCGGTTTCCCGCGACCTTGATCAGATCGTCGGTCCACCTTGTTGGAGGCCTGCCCACACTGCGCTTTCCGGTACACGCTCGCCACTCGAGGACTGTTTTGCGCCCCAGCGACCATCAGTTCTGCGAGCGATGTGTCCTGCCCACTGCCACTTGGGCTTGCAACCCTTCGGGCTATGTCATTTAGTCGATACTGTCAAGCACAATCGACATTTACATAAAGTTGACGTCAGACTCGTGCACGGACAGATTACCTCTGTGTGTGAATATATTAGTGTGCATCTAGCACGCTTACACACACTGTGTAACACGCTATTATTTATAAAAAAACTTTTTATCAGGTTTAAATTTATTTTTAACTTTTTAGTTCTTTTTTTAACAAGTAATAGTTTTTTTCTTATAATTTTTTTTCATAGAAATAAGTGCGCATGGCCTCTCCGGTTGGTTTAATGCTCTAAGTTGACCACACATCAAAAAGATTTCTAATTTGTCATAGTCCTAGTGCTAAGTCTTGTTATTTTCATAGCTACTACATAAGTAAGTTAATTGGATAATCTTATTTTTAAATTATTTTATTTTTTCCTAGCTCAAGATAGATCAACCACATCCCAAGTTTTTCGAGGGCCTCAGAGGAAAATTAGATTACATGACGTCAAAAATTAGAACTAAATTAAACATGTAGATTTATAAAAACGTTTTGTATTTTGTTTGTTTTTGTGTTTGTAAAATTGTAATTTTATTTTTTTCAAGAAAAATATTACATTATCTTAATATTTTATTTATAAATATTTCAGTGTCCTTTTTAATCTATATAAGGTTTGCATGAAACATGGAACATTTTCAAAGTTCATTTATTTCGTGATATGTAGGCGGTAATTAGATCGATCACAAATAAATTATCACAATTTTATTTATATTTGCGCACAATGACTAATAATTATTAACAATGTTTAAACAAGAGTAGATATTCAACAAACACTACCGATCTCCTTACAGAATGAGGTTATATATCTAGTTTTGCAGTTATTATTCTCGTTACGGTGAGCGTAGTAGTTAATTTTGATTGTAAAATGATTATGTAATAATGTTTTGTTTTAATGCAGTTACTTAGACTTATTTACGGCGGTAGGACAAACTTCAATCAATAATAGTACTAGTTGAAGGATCCGGAACAAAAATGCACCACAAAAATGGCCGTGTTTGCTCACAATAGACATTTAAATATTTTATTACTTAATGTAAGAAGGTTTTATAGCATCAACAGCTTATAACAAACCTCATATCTCGAAAATCAATAAAGATTATACTTATATTAAATATTTCTTTTTAATTGTACTATAATCAACGTTCCTAATTTAAAAAAAGAGCACATAAAAAGAACTATTTGCGGTATAATTACTCGGACTGTTCTGAAGCATTTTTTGGAAATCTAGTACTAATATTGATTGAAGCGGAAAAAGCTTTGTTTTTCTACACACATGTGGATTAAAACGCGCTGCATATGTGCGAAGTTGCCTTAACTACGGTAATTGTATACTCACGCACGCAATGATTGAACAAGCTGTTTTTTTCTTGCTGTAAAAATGCCTGATATATAACGAGCACATGCTTTAATTAAAATGTACACCACAAACTGTCAAATTTCCTCAATAGACTTTGAACTTTATATCTAAGGTAAATGGTTGAAAATATATTAAAGAAATTTGACAGTTTTGGTACCGGTTGATGTGCAGGTGTCATTACAAGCATAGGGACCTCAAGTTTATGCGTGTCAAAATACGCCCAGTTTGCTTTTGAATTCTGCGTATAATTATAAAATCTGGCTGTCTCTATGAAGAGATCTAGAGAGAGAGATGTGCTTGGTTCGTAGAAAATCATTATAGCACGACACATACCCTCTTATTCCAAAATGAATCGGCCCTATACTTCAATTAATAAATAGTACTAGATTCCAAATAAGCGCTTCAATAACGGCCCTAGAAATAATTCCACAAATACTATAAAAAAAACAACCAGTCTCGGGAAGCTCAAGTGGGCATCAAACCCACGACCTATGGATAATCGGTCCAATGCTCTGATCGCTGAGCTAACGCGCCCCCGAAAGACTCGTTGAATTTTTAAAGTACTTTATAAATTCAAAATAATATAATACAACCACAAATACTCTTCTGTGGTCTCATTTCAACCTAGGATAGTCGATTACAGTATCAATTATAAATATTGTACATTCTTATTTGTCTTTATACATATGTTCGAAACTTAAGATATTTAAGCTGTTGATGCCATAAACATTTTTTGAATATTAAGTACATAATAAGAATAATAATAATAGGTATATTGTGTAATAATTTCTGTTACCGATCCTTAATCTAATACTATTATTGATAGAAGGTCCTTAACCAGGTTTCTAAGATCATGTTTTGAAAAAAGAGCTATTGAGATTTCAAGATCTGGAGCAGATTTCTAAGATATTGTCATTGTATTATTTTACAGTTATTCTCTCTCCTTTGTTATGTTCGTAATGCGCTGTTCGGTGTTCACGTGACACAATAATTTAACAATAATTCACTATATCATCATAAGTGAATGCTAAGTTTTATCCACCTCAACGTCGATGACTGCCTACATGCAGAAGTCCTTATCACGAGCCCTTATCTGCTGCTCAATGCTCTAGTTCTACTATCTGTTGGTTCGATGATGACTGTCTTCTTGCAGAAATATCTGGCTGTCTACAAGCAGGAGTTCTCGACTGTCTATATGCAGGGTCCCTGGTAGCCTACATGCAGGTATTCTTAGCTGCCTGCATGCAGGGGCACGCTCCCGCACCAGGTGCTCGATGCTCTAACGGTATATCTGCTGGTCTGTTGATACCTGCCTAGATGCAGGTATGATCCCTCCCATGTCTTTATCGCAGTCCCTGATCTGCTTCTCGATGCTTTAGCTTTAGTGGTTAGTAGCTGGTATGTCGATGAGCTCGCTGCGCGACACGTCGGCGCCACTGGCAGCTGGTGCGTGAGATTGTCTACAAGCAGGTATCTAGCTGCCTGCTTTAGGGGCGCGTTCCCGCACCATGTATTCGATGCTCTAACGGTTTATCTGTTGGTCCGTTAATGCCTGTCTAGATGCAGGTGCGTTCCTTCTTATGTCCGATATGCCACTCAATGCTTAAGTTCTAGTGGCTATTCGCTGGTTCGTCGATGGCTGTATATATGCAGGAGTCTTTGGCGCGGTCCCACATCTGCTGCTCGATACTCTAACGGTTTATCTGCTGATCCGTTGATACCTGTCTAGGTGCAGGTGCGTTCCCTCCCATGTCCTTGGTGCGTTCCTTTTCTTGATCTGCCACTCCTGTGGTTTATCTGCTGATTCGTCGATGGTTGTCTACATGCAGGGATCCTTGGCACGGTCCCGTATCTGCTGCTCGATGCGCACGCTTCGCGGCACGTGCGCGTAGCAGGCGGCGCCGCGCACGGGCAGCTGGTGCGTGAGGTTGGAGGCGCGCGCCGCGTCGTAGTCTACTTCACGCGGCCGCCAGCACAGTTGTGTGGAGCCGCACTTGCACGTCATCTGGCGGCAGATCTGGTTCACACGAAATAGGAAAGTTACCAAAAACAATTATTAGTTCCAGAACATTACACGTATAAAGGCTATGGTCGGACTTTCATACATTTGCGACCTTTTATGATAGAGTATCGATTTTTTTGTAGTAAGCACCCATAATGGTGTCTATTATTTTGCCCAAGTCTCAGCTTCTTATGTTTGGTAGTTTACAAGATATGTCATTTTTAAGATTTAAAAAAAAAATATTATCTCACCAACTATCCACACAATTTTTCTGAAATTCTTAGTCAATGTTCTATAAATTAAGACTCACCCCTACATAATTAATAATACTTGTTTTAAAAAAAACGAAAAAAAAAAGGAATTGAAAAGTTGAAAAAAAAATTTCAATGTTTTTTTTTTTTTTTTGGAGAGAGATTGCTGATTGCCGCTGTGGCATTTTCAGCTTCACCGGGCTTTTTGGGGGCGGCGAGGAACGTAAAGGGTCCCTCAAGCCGTGTGAAACGAATCACCTTCAGAGGTTATCTAGAGGGAACGGCATCGCGCACAAGTGCGCGTCCCCGTGCCCTACTAGATTCTCCGAAGGGTTCGGATCGGATCGGGGAGCGGAGCAACCCGAGGGCGCCTCTAAAGGCACGGACCTCGGCTCGGGTTGACCGGGCCGTGGAGGAGGAGTAATTTCAATGTGTTATATGAGCTAGCGGCACCTACAGTTTTTGTTCATAAAGTGGGTGATATTTCTGTCTACTACTTGCATAAGTTTCAACTTTTTGCGCTTGGTACTTCATACCTAAAAAGTCCAATATCTATGGATATATAGGTATACTGTACATTCTAACAATACATTTAATGACGTACACAAACTTCTGATTTCTAAATGAGTTTTCTTATCAATCCTTCACGTTCGGTTTTTTTTTTTTTTTTTTTTTTTCTTTTCGTTGATGGCTTCGTGCGATTAGCACATTTAGCCAGTGTCAAAGTAATTTTCTTACAAGTAATACATAAATATACAATATTTCCTTCCAGTCAGTATGATGATGAATGATAATAAAAATGAGAAGTGAGAAATGATATACCCCCCAACCCTTCGAGTATCTCAGTAAAGATGTGGGGCTTTACTAATTCCTCGGCGGACTTCTTGAGAGAATTTGAAAAGTGAAGTTGCACTGTTTTGTTTCATTTGCCAACACTCATGCACACTCACGAACATTTAACGGTTAATAATCCACCATTATTTCACATTAATATTCGACATAACACAAATTTTAGTAATTAAAACAAAACCGCAGGCATGACTCTTCACTTTCCCGCCAAGAAGTCCCCTCACGTTCGGTTGTATATAGATAAAATTACTACTGGCCATCTAATGTCACCTTGATACATATTTATGTCATTATTTTATTGTTATTATATTTTTAATGACGAGTGTATACGTCAGAAGTTAAATAATTAATAAATATTAAATAATAGACACCATTAGGGATGCTTACTACAAAAAAATCGATACTCTATCATAAAAGGTCGCAAATGTATGAAAGTCCGACCATAGCCTTACATCACGTAACAGTTAAATTAAACATTATCCTAATTTTTATTGTCATAGTTTACTAAAAAGTTTATCTATTGACTAACCAGTCAACTACCCAATTATGTTGTTTTTTTTATAAAGTCTTACCGCTTTTTATCTGAGTCTCGAGACTCTACTCGGGTCGGCTAATTCATTAACGTCTCAATATTGCTAAAAGTGGCCTGTTTTTGATAGAACTGTGGAAAGATTGCCAAAATCTGGCAATTGACATACGACAATGACAGATGATTGATTGATAATTTATTGATGATTGATTGATGTTTACCGAGGCTAAGTACTCGTCGCGGCAGGTGTCGGGGCAGTCGCAGGTCCAATTGGTGGGCGGCACGCAAGGAACGCACGGCGGCGAGTAGCAGGTGCCGGGGTGTGCGATGCAAGTCGAACAGCAGCATTGCGAACACATCGAGTACACCTGGAAACATGAATATGCGAAAGTTAGGAGAAGGAATAAAGTCTTAAAAATCCAGCGCAGACGAGGTATTGAAAGTCCCACGTATGTCTTACGGGTAAGCTTGGCTTTCATCTACCCTGATGTTAAATGATGATAAGGCCGAAGGTGGAAGCGCACTTCACCTGGAATCCTCAACTACTGAGGCACTGGCTATCTTATCTCTAGCTGCCGGAACACAACAATGCTACAATCATTGATGTTATGGCGACATTTTAGATAAAACGGTGGTAGCTAGAGGCGACAAACATACCCTACTACCTACCAAACCGAATACACAAACATGTACCCCCCGCTGGGAATCGAACCCGGGACCACTGGATCTAAACCGGTGGTCTTAACCACTAGACCACAGAGGCGGTTCAAAAGTTAGTGTAGTGCGGTCTTAGTTTAACTAACATCTTCTGTCAGACAAATGTACGATGAGGACTGTCCCTTATCTGCGCTAGCACTAAAGAAATGAAAAGTCATAACCAAATAGTTCAGCCGAGATAAGCAATTTATGTCAGGATACAAGGCAGAACCTAAGGCTCTGCCTACCGAAGATAAAATATATTTACAAAAGTTAGAGCTAAGTTACCCGAAAATAGTTATTAGTTTGTTTCCTAAGTTAGTTATTAGTCAAATAAGCTATAAAATGTTTTTGTTTTGTTTATATAATCTTAACGCAAATTTTGTTGCGAAACAAATTACAAAAACACAAACGTTGAAAAAATTTAAACGAGCAGGATTTGAACCTGCACCCTTCTGACATACCGGGTCAGGTGCTATCCCAATTGAGCTATCGTGGTTCTAACCAGACCGCCGAAATTATTCAACACTATTTACTTTTTTACTTTGAAAGCCAAAGGCGCCCAATCAATGTCATCGACTACCATCATTAACAATGTCAGAAGGGTGCAGGTTCAAATACTGCTCGTGGAAATTTTTTCAACATTTGTTTTTTTTTTAAAACAAGCTAGTCAAGCCTAGTTATTAGTAGTTAAAAAGCTCGGTTCCGATAGAATTAAGGATTCTTTAAGAATTCATAGCTGATCCTCTTCGTGGAGAACTTCAATACACTACTCAACATGAAGATGCTTTGTCAGCAATGTAACATTACTAACCAGCCATATCGCTCTGCATATCTCGTTCCGAACGTACGGCAGACAGTTGCTAAGTAAGCAGTTCTCAAATTTCGTCAACTCTGGTATACCCAAATTTTTTTCTATACCCGATGGCCCCAATATAACCTGAAATATAAATTTGTTGAAATAAAGGTGGTTTTCGCTTTAACCAAACAAATCGACAAAATATTGCATTTCCTGTAATGCTCAAAAGATTTAATTGCAATCTAATAAATTTGCGGAGCGTTGTTGCGAGCCTGCTGCGAGCTGGCTTTTCTACATTAATTTATTGAAATCGATGTGTTGACAAAGGTCTCATCACTTTAGTAGTTCTTCAAAGAATTCATTAAAGTATCAGGCTCTTGTCAAGTTCTAGTAAAGTAATAATGACATGTAACTAAAGTGTCCGCCTTTTGTTAATGACCTACTATATACAGACATACTACGTACCTACATACTTTTTGTAAATGGTATCTACCGTCTGAAACGTGCTCGTACCTCACTAGCAAAGTACTGACAGTCAGGCGCACAAGTGCACAGGCTGTCAACATACGCGCACTGCACGACCTTCTTGGCGCCTTGCAGTCCTTTGACGACGTTGACAGTGGTGCGAGCCACTGCGTACGCGCCAGCAAGGCAAGGGGTTTCAGTGCAGCAACATTTGGCCGCGCAAACTGCCTCTGTGC
This sequence comes from Eudonia truncicolella, assembly GCA_949315975.1. NCBI lineage: Eukaryota > Metazoa > Arthropoda > Insecta > Lepidoptera > Crambidae > Eudonia > Eudonia truncicolella. The sequence continues at coordinate 12,366,348 of OX438835.1, read as the reverse complement.
CGCTCATGATGCATGAAGTTACGCACTCGATCTGCAAACCATCGAGGTTATGTGATAGGTGATCCCAGCAGACGTTATATAGTGAGGCTATATGCTTTGGTTATTAGTTAGTCACATCAAAAAAAAAACAAACACAAATGCTGAAAATATTTCGACAAGCAGGATTTGAACCTGCACCCTTCTGACATACCGGGTCAGGTGCTCTTCCAATTAAGCTATCGTGGTTCTAACCAGCCCGCCGAAATTATTCAACACTATTTACTTTTTTACTTTGAAAGCCAAAGGCGCCAATTCTATGTCAACAACTACCGTCGTTAACATCTGATCATAATATTTTACAAATACTAAAGATCAGTTTATAAGGAGGCAAGCTATTTATAAAATGTTTTTGTTTTGTTTATATAATTTAAATTTTTTCAACATTTGTGTTTTTGTAATTTGTTTCGCAACAAAATTTGCGTTAAAATTTATGTAATTTATTAAATTATTATTATTATTATGTAAACAAAACAAAAACATTTCACGTCAATAAAGTTTGTGATTTAATGTGCTCGTATTAGCGAATTCGTTCTAAACAGGCGATGGCTATAATAGGCTAATGCATCTTTTCGTCTTAGATACTGCCTTTATGCTATTCATCATGATGCACGAAATCACACATTCGATCAGAAAACCAGCAAGCTTAGGTATAGTAAACTTGCACTGACAAGAATTCGCAAGAAACTCTGCCAGAGCTTTTTCGTTCTCCGGTTTCGTATTAATTGTAATTATGCCCAACCCATAAGGGTGGGAAGTGGAACCCATTTTACCTATTAGAGTTTTTTAAAGGTAATTTAAATATTTTTGTAATTTATTTAAAATTTTGCATTTTCAATGCTATGAGGGTAGTAACTTCACAGTGACGTAATACCGCTAGCTTGCAGCCTAAATCAACAAAGTAATTCAGCGAGTTTTCTGTGGTCTCTATTGCTCAGCGGTCAGAGCATTGGACCGGTTATCCAAAGATCGTGGGTTCGATTCCCACTCGAGTTTCCTGAGACTAATTGATTTTATCTACAAAAATTTTATCAGGTATTTTTAATTTATGTAAAGCCATTTCATTCTTCTTCTTCATTCTTATGTGGAAATTTGTTATAAAATGTTATGTATTTAGATACTGAATAGTTACCTATATACCCAAGAACGACCATTGCCATCTGTCAAATTTGGAACTTAGCCAATCAAATTAGAGAATAATTTGAAATGAACATTACCTGTTCTTGTGACATTGTGCACGGATTTATCGCAGCCGACAGCACGGGTACCATAGTATTCGGGGTGGCCCCACCAATGACGGGCACTCGGACCGCTTCGGGGGGCATCCTCAGGAAATCTGCCAGCACTGTGTTGGCGCGCACGCAGTTCAACTCCACGCAGCCGAGGAGGGTGCGCGGATTGTACACGCTGCGTAGGCGCTGGATCTCACCCACTAGCGGCACCAAACTCTCCACTGGCTCTGTTGCTACTATCGTGAAGCACTGTAAAGAAATGAATATTATCTAAAAGTCTGCTGCTTAGAAGGTCGTTTTTCTAACAAATATCTATAACTTTTATTTTTTATTTTAGTAAAAATAATAGTAAGTATTGAATAGAATAGAAATACTTAGTTTAGGTACTAGTGTTAAATCACATTACTGCAACATTGTTATTATGACATTGGTACATTACAAGTATTTAATTAAGTATAGTGTGTACATCATTTTTAAACTACTACGGTTTATGTCAATGTTCTTGTTATCTACTAACTACATATCTACTTATTTTCGGCCCCATAAAACCTTAGCCCCCTTACAAATAAACAAAGAATAAGCTTCGAATAGTTATTCCGTGTTTTGTAATTTTTACCCTAATTTGAAATGACATTTACATGACAGGAACAAAATTTGAAATAACTATTCGGAGCTTATTCTCTGTTTATTGGTAAGACCCTAAAGTTTATTTTTTTACAAAAATCAATAAGCCAACTACTATAAGACTTATATGCTTAATTATGTAAGAAAATATAGAGATCTAAACGAGTTTATTTTAGTTTTATGTTATAGAAGCATTAGTTTTTCTAATGTTTTACCGAGATAAAAAGGCTCCTTGGGAGGTATTCACTTACGTCGGGACAGATGTTGCAAATCTGCAGGGTTATCTCTGTCAACACTGGCGAGTTGTTTTCAAATGTGTCGACTCGATCACGCGCCACAATCACCACCACCTTTGAACCCTGAGGGACATTTACACAAATAAAATAATATTATTCAGGGGAATGAACACGTAACACATAATAAATGTTTTATTCCATTAATGTAATTAGTATTCAGGATCAATCCCAATGCCATTTATCATCCATTTAAAAAAAACACGTTTAAAAAGAAGATGTTTTGTTCCTATTTTAGTAAAATTGAGGAAAATTATTTTTTTTTACATTAAACTTGAATCCGATAGGTGTCTTATTCACAATGGACTTTGGGATGTTCCGAGACGATTTTACAATGAAGTAAAAAAAAACTCATTTGTCAGGTGTACTACCTTTCTGCTATCGTGGTTATGTTTAACCCGCGGAATAGAATTTCGGAATATGTCGGTATTCATGATAGGCAGCGACATGCATGCGCCATAGTGAGGACTGAGCGCGCGCCTTCGTGCGACACGGAAACATAAATCTAAGTAATAACAAATGTAGTTATAGTTAAATTGGAAAGTCCTTCTGCCTCAAAATCAGACATTATGCTTGTAACTGTGGTATGTGATTGACAATGCAAAGCCTTTTTTCATAATTTAAGATTCACTAGATATAGCCTTCTCTGTGGCCATTGATTGAGTAATTATCAGTCTTAGACCCAGAGGTCGCGGGTTCGATTTCCAGTAGAGGCATATTACAGTGTTTGTTTGTAATCACTGATACCTTGAGCGCGTCGCAGAGCATGTGCCGGCCTGAATACGAGGACACCTTGCATTTAGTGTCGACGTGGCTGAGCTCCATGCCGTAGCCACAGGTTGGACACATGTCGTAAAGCGCTATCTCGTCCAACAGAGGGCACTGCTTCAGTAGGAGAGCTAGCGGCTGGCCTGTGGCAAAACAATATACTTTCAACACTTGCTTAATTGCACAGCTCGATAGCGCAGTGGTTAGTAGTGTGTTATCGCAAAGTGGTTATCGCCAAAAGCTAGTCATCAGATGGGTGACCAAACATTTACGATCTCGAGCTCCGCATGGAGGAGCTTCGGTACGTAAAGCCGTCCCGACTGCTTTAGCAGTTGTTTAACAACCACCAATCCGCTCTGGGCCCGCGTGGTGGTTTATGGCCCGTTCTCCCTAACCATTCATAGGAAAGGCCTGTGCCTTAGCAGTGAGGACGTTGATGTGCTGGTGATGACAATCACTAATCATCATCATCACGTATCATGGCCAAGCCCTAGGTGCTTAGTGTGAGTTTATTCATTATACGATCATGATTACAAATTTAAATGGTAGTAATATTTTAACTCTCGTTTTTTACCAGAAGGCGTTGTTTCAATGTCATACAAATTCACGTTTTACGTCGCAAGTTGTGTTCGTGATAGAGGCTTTCGCGATAGGACGTAGAAACAAACTGGCAGGACTATTATTCTCACTCTCTCTATTATTATTATTATTCTCACCTCATAGTATTTGCTAAAATCTACTGTAAAAATATTATACCAGTGCATCCTGCTGCTCCGCAAATAGTCACTTTCATACCACCCGGGCACGTACTATACGAACGGCACCTTTCTCTACAAGATCTCCGATTAAGCTCGTTATTGTAAGTTACCGTCGTGAAAATATTCTTTGCTTGATGACGAGGTCGAAACGCCTGCCATAGCGTTTTAAAACCAATCATTTTTTTGAATTAATTTATTTATTTTACAATTTTTACTAGAATTTATTAGAAATTATTAGACATTTGTATATTGGCACAATTTGACAATTACATGCTTGATAGTTCTCAAAGTAGTTCTCATCTACATCTTCATGGTTCTGATTGAGTTCTCTGAAAAGTTCTCATGAATACTCTGTGGTTTCATCACATTTCCTTAAAAATATCTTAAAAAATTAATTTCCATTAAACGCGTAGTCTTCGTCCATGTGTACCAACATGCAGAAGATTATGGATGGGCTGTGCGAACTTCTAAAACATCACGAAGCTTAAGCATCAATAATTTTCTGGAGTTGTTAGACAGTTACTACTTTCGTTTTCTTACGAGAGTCTAGTGCATTAACCATAGTAGGGTTTGAAGAACGGCAGGGACGACGGGTTTTAAGGATAACATCCTTATATGGTTCCAACTTTACACAGACCTGTAAAAATTTAGGTCATACACGTTCTGATGGGGTCCCCCTTAGAGCTGTGCTATAAGGGTCCCCCCATTCATTCGATTTGCTTTTGTCTTCTAGTCGGGAATTATGAAAGGCTGCTGTGATAACTTAGCTTTCCAGAACGTTTTACCTTTTTTGGGGTCACCAGAGCGAGATAATCCCAAATTTGAATAATATTATTATAAAGAATTTTCGATATAGCTTCAAACTCACTTCGGTTTGTTGCTTGTCATAAAGATATCATGGATATTTTAATTCGTTTATTCTTTTGTTGTTCTGAGACAACAATATTCATATTGGTATTCATATTGGCGGTGGTAGTATATAGAACTATGTTAACTTTTAACTATATAGCTTCTACGTCACTAAGTTATGCTGCGTGTTGGAAATCTCTGACATCTAAATCACAAGTACGTACGTTACAAAAGGGCCTACTTACAGTTTCCAAAAACTCTTTAATATTTTATGAAAGCTCGTCGTTAGAAAACACTTACAAATATTTTAACTTAGAAATGCCCTGTTAATATCACATGAAATAATAGTGTGGCAGTATTCCGTTGTTAAAACCAACGCATTTAATATGAAAACACTCCAATTATATAACTTTTAAAAATAATTTAGTGTAAAATTTTATAGCTATTAAATGGTGGAAATATGCATTAGACACGGTCGCTCCATGAATAAATAATAAGGAAAGATGCTATCACTGAGGTAGTAAAGCTGCTCGCAATAGCCTAATGACTGCAATGCCGCTGCCATATCTGAACAGTCGTTATCGTGCTTGTCAAATAATGCGTACCTATTCAATCTGAAAAACATGTTTGCACGTCTTCAGAAGTTTTTTCTATCTAAGCCAAACCCTCAAATAACACTCCTTGAAGTATTCAAACCTCTTTACGTGTTACTGTCTGTCCTTGGATTGTTTCCTTACAATGTGAAATTCAAAACAAAACACACCTATGTAATAATACCTCGCTCTATTTACAAGACTAGCTTGTATGGTACTTCAATAAATTTGATCATGTTCATTTTTTTATTCATTCATATTAGAGGTATTATCATGCTAACTGATTGTAACTCCCTTACCGATGCTATTATGACTCAGATAAACTATATCTTGGAGTTGATAAATCTGACAATATTCTGCATAGTCGCATACACTTGTGCAATTATGAATCGATACAATTTTGTGAATATTTTGAACACATTAGCCGCCGCCTGGATGGAATTACCAAGCAAAAATAACAACATCTTAATGAATTTTAAATATAATGTTTTCAAAACTCTATTATGTCTAGTGCTCTTAGCAATAGTACAAGTCGCAGTAAATTATACAAGGCATGATAGTCTATGGAAGAAGATTTTGGTAACTTTCTCATTCAACTTACCGCAAATGATACAGTTCATAGTATTAGCATTTTACTACGTGCTGATAGTCATGGTTTTGGCATTGTTGAAGAAGATCCAGGACAGATTAAAGAGTTCAATGATAGATAGGACAAAGAGTATAGAATGTTTTATACAAATGGAAACCAGACTGCCAATAAGCAAATTACGGACCATGGAGATAGTGTTTGTGAAAGCGTTTGAAGTAAAACGGAGCATAAACGAGGCTTTCCAGGCACCAATTCTTGTCGCTGCAGTGCAATGTTTCCACGCAATGGTGAGCGAGGCGCACATCATAATCCATGGCGCCATAATCCAAAGAATTTTAACCACACACGAAGTTATCAATTGTTCTATTTGGATTATTTATCAGTTACTCAAAATGTACGTCTTGGCGTATTCGGGGAACCTTCTGAAAATTGAGGTTGGTAATTGTTATAGTCATAATTAAATATACGTTACTCATTTTCAATATATATGTACAAGTAATAACAATATATATCATTATACGTACGTTCGTACCTACATCTTAGCTTTTATTATTAACTAGTTGTCGTCCGCGACTTCGTTAGCGAAGACTACACTATCCCACAGGAACCTGTTACCGGGATAAAAAGTATCCTATGTCCTAGTCCGGGTCATGGTATGTCTATGTGCAAAGTTTGCATAAAAATCCGTTCATCCATTTTCATGTGATGTGCGGTCAATTAAACAGACAAACAGACAAAAATTCTAAAAACTGTTTGAACGTCTGTTATCGATTCTAAGTATCCCCAGCCAACTTTTTTTCGAATATCTTCCATGTGCAGACTTTCGACCCTCTTTAGCTTTATTAAATGTATAGATAGATTATTATTAATTAACATTTATTGCACAATATATAGTAAATTTTGTATATATTGCACAATTTATGTGTATAATGATGAGCGATGATGATGACTCTTGAGGAAAAAATGAAAAGAAAGATGGTTACTAGTTTAGGATCTTAAACACAAAATTTTCCGGAATTTGCCCGAGGTTCCTTTAGTTCCGTTAGCATAGTTTTTAACTACTACAACTACATCAGTTAATTAAAATAAAGTTGCACTAGATATACAAAAATTGTCCATTATCTTTCAGACATATCAACTTGGTCAAGCTCTTCATAACATCCCGATTGAGAAACATGATCTAAGAACGTTGATGGAGGTTGGTTCAAATTATTTTATTAGTAAATGTCGCTTCCTTTTTTTGAAAAAAATAATAATAGAAATACCTACTGTTATATTATAAATAAAAATAGTTATAATTACTTAATTTATAAAATTCAATAAAATATCGTAAATTTGTATAATAAGTATTCTATGTATTAGAGTTAAATCTAGATTTGCATTAAGTATACCCTGTTCAATATTTTGTATAAATGAAGTGCGAAGTTAAAAAGTATATAATCTCTTCTCAATATTAAATTGTTAAAACATTTATTTATTTATTTATCGATCATCAAACACAATATCATTACAGGACATCCCAATTCGATAAAGTGGTCCCATATAAGTAACATATGTCAACTTATTGCAGATACAGCATTTCGCCTCACTTATATCCTTTCAAGCAACTGAAATGACAGTGTATGGATACTTTCCACTCGATGCCACGTTAATGTTTAAAGTAAGTAACATTAGTTTCAAATAAATAAATGTAATAAGCTCATTATAACAATATTGTTTGAATATTTAGTTTAGCTTCAGTGCAGCAAGCACTTAAACAAAAAAATTGTTTGCTTAAAAGTTTTAGCTTTCCAGGCTACAACTTTAATAATTAGGATATTTTTAATAAATAATAATTAAATGTCGAGTTGTTAAAGTTTTTTACTATAGGAAAAAGCATTTTTAACACCAATATGTAAATGTATCCATAAATTCTTTCTATTTCAGATTATTGCATCTGCTACAATGTATCTAATCATACTGGTACAGTTTGACAAAAAAAGTTAAAGAAGATACATAAAAGTCTAAGTAAACATAAAAGTAAAAAATTTTTTTTTTAAGTAATACTGTGAATGTGAAAATACTTTATGAGAAATAAAAAGTTACTAACAGTTACAATTATTAATGTAAAGTCAAAAGCTTAATTAACTACTGCTGTAGTCCTAATCCTACGACATAAGATGGTTCCTCTCGATTCTCTCTTAATATTTACACGACTGATTCTTCTCGATGGTATTTCAAATATAAGTTTATGTATATATAATATTTTGAAATTATTTATAATAATATCCACTTAAGTGATCGCACTTAATTGCACCTAGCAATGTTATCTCTGCACCACCCTGCAGTTGACTGCTAGAGAATGCCTCAGGCATTAAATCCGCCATGTAATATATATATGATGCAAAAGTTTAAATTAATTAATTAATTAATTAACTCACAGCTGAAAAATAGACGAGCTGAATGGTTAATAGGTATAAAAATATTGGAGACGATTCAAAAGCACTTTTTTAAGTTAATTTGAATAAAAATGTTGACTTTGACTTTTAACTTTTAAACAAAAATCAAAATGTTAATTTGTTTTCTTTATAATTGATTGGTACCTACATTAAACCATGAGTCGGTAATAGTCGGTACACATTGGTGAACTTAATTAGGCTTATGGAGACTGAACTCAATCATAAGGGCTTAAAAAAAACGATGGCAGATAAAAAAAATGCACAGCACAGCACACACAATGTCTTTTTAGAAACTGATATTAATATAGTGTGTGTTGTGTTATAAGAATATGATATTATCGCTTATTCATTTACAATCATCATTTAATGAAAAGCACAGATCAAGCGGCAGCTCTCAGGAATCTACACTAATAAAGTAAAGTAAATGGACTTTATACTGTCCCACAGCTGGGCAAAAGCCTCCATCATTGAAATCAAGTCATCACTACAATTGATGGGTATCGGCTTAATCACCACGCTTGCGAAATGCGGGTTGGTAATCACAAACCTGGGCTATGCATCGAAAAATCCGAAACACACTGCCTGACCTGCGATTGAACCCGGGACCTTCAGTTATCGGGCCGAAAGCTCCTCTGACGGTGCTTCGTTTCACATGACTTGAGGAACCCTTTAAGTTTCTCGCCACCCCAAAAAAAGCCCAGAGAAGCTGAAAACGTGGCAACCAATAAACTACTCTCTCAAAAAAAAAGGGATCACCTTTGCTTTCATATTAATTGTTTTTAATCTATTTTATAATAGTAAACCGGCTATGTGGTCTAGTGGTTAGTTAGTTAGTTTAGTGGTGAAGTTCCGGGTTCGATTCCCAGCGGGGGGTAGCCTGGCTACCTAAATATGTCGCCGTAACATCAATGCTTGTAGTATTGTTGTTAGTTTTTGAGGATTCCGGGTGAGGTGCGCTTCCACCACTGCCCTTATCATTATTTAACATCACGTGGGATGAAAATAAACGCCGAAGTAACAGTAAAATTCCTTAAAAAAAAAGGAAAAAAATATTGGTGGACTTTGATTTTGTCTTTCTAACATTAATTAATTTTTAGTTCGACAATTACCTACTTAACTTTTATTTAACTAAATGAAATATCTACTTTTTCTTTCTTTTAGTTGATGGCTTCGTGCGATTAGCCAGTGATTAGCCAGCCGATTAGCCATTTAGCCAGTGTCAAAGTAATTTTTCTTACAAGTAATACATAAAAAAAAAAAAATATAAACAATTTTTCTTACAAATAAACAATATTTACAATACAATACAATATTTCCTTCCAGTCAGTATGATGATGAATGATAATAAAAATGAGAAGTGAGAAATGATATACCCCCCCATCCCCTCGAGTATCTCAGTAAAGATGTGGGGCTTTACTAATTCCTCGGCGGACTTCTTGAGAGAATTTGAAAAGTAAAGTTGCACTGTTTTGTTTCATTTGCCAACACTCATGCACACTTACGAACACTTAACGGTTAATAATCCACCATTATTTCACATTAATATTCGACATAACACAAATTTTTCAAAATTAAACAAAACCGCAGACATGACTCTTCACTTTCCCGCCAAGAAGTCAAATTTTCAATTAAATATTAAAATTACAAAGTGTTCTAAGCATCGTTAACACAGCTTCATATTCAGTTTAGCCACAAATATATCTATTGTAAAAAAACTATTAGTACTGACCTGAGGTCTGGGAAGAACCGTTAACACAAGAATATTCGCAAGGTATTTCCTTTCTTCCTTTTTTGTTTCTTTCTGTTAAAAGTTTGTTAAGTATACTTTTACACTCAATTTACATAGATCTCAGCTCAGAACATAATCGTTAAAACTTTAGGTATTAACTCTTGCGGTAAAGTATTTCACTTAAAACAGTTAGCTTAGCTTTATGGATTGAATCCATTTGCTTCCCCAGAAAGATAAACAGAGTAAAAAGAAACTGAAGTCCGTAAAGATCATTCATTACTTCATTCGTAACTTCACTCAATAACATCTGTTTCATTCATCAAAATAATTATCATTCACTCAATTCATTCATTTGCCAGCCGGTTTCGCCGGTGAATTTTTTGCTTGAGTTTTTGTTTCTCTTTATAAGAACGTTGTGTGCTTAAAATTAGTATTATTTTTATATTTTCGGTGCCGTGCCGTGCTATAGTAATCAAGTTTAAAAAAATGGTAAGTCCTTCACTTGGGTAACCCGCTAACGACTCGTCATCTAAATGACATTTCGAGCCAGCTGATTCTATAGCGGCGGTGTTATTTATTAGTTCTAGTAAGGAGGGTTATGAATTGTTTTAAACAGTGCATTATTGAAAAGCTTAGTTTTAGGTTTTTATTGTAATTAAATTCAGCTTTAAAAGATCGACTTTCTAAAATTTGTCAATCCGGCATGGTATTGTGGTTCACTCTCACCACACCACATCAGCCATCTTGCGATCTCGTAATGGCCGGCGGCCGCCATGTCAAATTGGTAGTCACGCGTTCGCGTTTGTATTGTAGAAATATCTTTTGATTTGTACTGCTACTTCTAAGTTTAAGTTTCTGGCATTAAACAGCGCGCGCTAGGGCTTAAGATTTTGTTTTTGAAACGCTCATAAAACAGTGTAGCTGCCAGCTATATCATAAAAATGTTTGTAAGTACCTACCTCCATAAACCTACATAAAAGATCGTGAATCGCAAAAATTTGGGAAATTGCTTGAAATCATGTAAAAACTGGAGTATTCATGTGAAATACATATTACCAAAGTGATTATGAACCATTAAAATCCATCGGTTATCACCCATAATCATAATTTGCTACAACACCGTATATCTTACAATTACACTATTACAATGATAATAAAACTAATGTTAGTCCTCTCTGTTCTATTAAAGAAAATTAACTCTATTAACTCTTAAGTTTTTGTAGATTTAATGTTTTCCTTTGTTTATCTCATCACTAATTTCATGTCTGTTTCATTACTTTGTTATTCTTATTCATATGTGTAAATAAACTTTATTTAAATCTCTAGATGGACGGTAATGTTGTGCACCCGCACCCGGGTGTCGTCCACGGGGTGCCTGGAGGGGTGGTCCATGGTATGCCCGTGCATGGCGCCGGCCCAGACGGGGAGCATGCTCCTCACGGGCCACGTCGGCGCTATCAGAACCGCCCAAAGCCCCCAAATAACTTGGAGCGTTTGCCTCTTGATGAAGCTGCAAAGAGAGTAAGGAAACTTGTCAAATACTAAACCCTCCAATAACTAAAGTATAGTAGTCTCATTATTTTCTAAGTAATTGAATTAAATGAGTCATTTAAATAGTCCACTTAAACGGGTATTTACAGTCCTGTAAATACCCGTTTAAGTGGACTAGCGTTTTTTTGTTCTACTTAAGGTAGCCATTTTCTCAGTAGTTTAGAAATCCAGATGTAATTCAATTTAATCTTCAGATTTTTTAAACCTCACTTGAATAAAAACAAAATTTCTTCAAATTCCGGTTTAGGAAAAAGTAAACAAACAGCAGCACCATTTATTGTTGTAAAGATTGTTTAATTTCTTATTTTCATTAGATTTTATACTTTTTTGAAAAGGTATGTTTTTAACTGGGACAGCATGCGGAGGTCCAAAAGAGAACCACAAGAGATACAAAGAAACTGTTTAAGGAACCATTAGGTTATTTTGAAAACAATTTTGGCAGAAGTAACACATTTTTTGGTCAAGTGTGAGTTTGTACATAAAATCTAGTCAAATTAATCAAGTGTTTTTAAATGCAGGTCAACTCTGTTTTACGTCATTTTATTGTATCAGATGAAAATGATCTGTGCAGCCGAAATTACTAAAATTATAAGAAATGTTTTCTCCCAATTAAAACAACACTGTTTAACAACTACTTTCAATCTTTTTTTTGTTTCCTTTTATTGATGGCTTCATGCAATTAGCACATTTAACCAGTGTCAAAGTAATTTTTCTTACAAGTAGTACATAAATAAACAATATTTCCTTCCTGTATGATGATGATGAAAGATAATAGAAATGAAAAGTGAGAAACGATATACCCCCCAACCCCTGGAGTATCTCAGTAAAGATGTGGGCCTTTACTAAGTCCTCACGCGGACTTCTTGAGAGAATTTGAAAAGTGATGTTGTACTGTTTTGTTTCATTTGTCAACAGTTGTGTACACTCACAAACACTTAACGGTTAATAATCCACCTATCTATTATTTCACATTAATCTTCGACATAACACAAATTTTAGAAAATAAAACAAAACCGCAGACATGACTCTTCACTTTCCCGCCAAGAAGTCCACTTTCAATCTTTGTTAAGAATTTAATGTGATAAATGGAGTAAAACTAAAGTATGAGCAGTCTGATGCTAATTTTATTTAATATATATATGTTATTTAGGAAATGGAATCTCTCCCTATGAAGACTCCAGTGTCTGTTCTGCAAGAGCTCTTAGCTCGTCGTGGGACTGTACCAAAGTACGAGTTGGTCCAGATTGAAGGCATGATCCATGAGCCTACTTTCCGCTACCGTGTAACAGTGGCTGATCTTGTTGGTAAGCATACACACTTTCTACATAACACAGAACTTATGATCTTAAGATCAATAAATTGTGAATTGTGAACACCCAACATCATTACATTGCTTTTAAAACTCTAAATTAAACCAAATGAAATCTTTATTGCTCACAACTCACAAGGGCACAATAAAATTAAAATTGTATGTTTGGATTTACAGATTGTCAAGAAAATTAACTATAACAGTTCCCTATAATTATTATACATTATGAAACAGAACACAAATAATAAAATGAATGTAGATAAATCATTAAAGTTTGTAAATTTTTAACAGCAATGGGAACAGGCCGATCAAAGAAGGAAGCTAAACACTCTGCGGCAAAGGCTTTGCTAGATAAGCTGACAGGAGCAGCCCCGGCTGACCAGGCCACCAATGGCAATGTGCCTGAAGCGTGAGTATATCTTTGCAAAATATATAGTCTTTCTTATCCTACAAGGCAATATTATAAACACTGCCTACCAAGACACAAATATTTATTTTGAAAGAAGTAAAAGTATGTCACTGGATTATTGATACCACAATATAAAAGAATGTAACTTCTTTGATGGCGTCGTCAATTTAACTGCATATTTACACCATCATTATACAGAGCGCCTTACAAATAAACAAAGAATAAGGTCCGAATGCTTATTCCGTGTTTTGTTTCTGTCATGTAAACGTCATTTCAAATTAGAGTACAAGAGACAGTTGGGTCAATGTCGAAAAACTAACTTTTCGATATATGTATATGTATCGTAGGTCATGGTAAAAATTCTAATGAATTAAACATAAATTATCCACAAACAGAACCAAAGCTTTTAATTTGTAAAAAAACTACAATATATATAGACAGGTGAGGCAAAAGTAATCATCCGATGTTGTTTGGCTGTAATTTTTTTACAAATTAAAAACTTTGGTTATGTTTGTGGATTATTTATGTTTAATTCATTAGAATTTTTACCATCCAGTTGAACCCAGGACCCCAGAGTTAGTACCAACCAAAGTCCGGCGTGCAAGCCTCTCGGCTATGGAAGTCGTCAAAGTGTGTTAGTTGTACCAATTTTTTGAGCTTGTTAAAACAAACCTAGCTTTAGGATTTAATATACTGCTAGCTAACCAAGGTTGTACCTATAAAAAAAAAATTGCCAATAATAAAAAAAAATGTTACAGGGGAGCCGTAGTATCATCGTTTGAAGACAAGCTTATGGGCAACCCTGTGGGCTGGCTTCAAGAGTTGTGCATGTCGCGATTCTGGCCGCCGCCCTCCTACCACGCGGAGAACGATGACAACGTGAATAGGCGTAAGTCACTATGCCGGATTGGCTATCTAACTATGCTATCCTATTTTTATAACCTTATAGTTGGTGGTGGTTGCCAACAATATGTAAAGCATAAGTTAAGTATTTTAAACTTGAGTTTTTGCTGTCATATTTCTTTAATTTGATCTCAGACAATTTAATTGTCTTTTGAAAATTTCTATAAAATGTTAATCTGTTTGAATTGTTGTTTAACAAGTTTAATAAAAGGCCCCTGTCGTTTTTGTTTTCTTAAGTGACATTTAACGTTATCGAGGCTTTTACACATGGCGTTTATACAACGTATATGTATGTAATATAAGTGATAACATTAGAATATAGATACCTTTATATGTAGTTTAGTTAGTAAATTAATAAATATGATGGCAAATTATAAAACTTTAGCAATTTTTTCATACAAAACTGAACAGGCTAGTGAAAATACTGTTCCCAGCTGTTAGGCATTTGTAGACTGATAATGATGATTTGGATGTTTGCCCACTACCCCTTCCTACAGCCTTTAGTTTGAGTTTTCAGTCTCTCCCGGTGCAGGTCTGCCGCACGAGCGCCAGTTCACGATCGTGTGCACGCTGCTGAAGCGGCGCGAGGTCGGCACCGGCAAGTCCAAGAAGCTGGCTAAGCGGCAGGCCGCTTACAAGATGTGGCAGGCGCTGCAGGATAACCCCCCGGAGTCGTTCCAGCCTGAGGAGGAGGTAATATAACTTTACCGTTTCTAATTTTAAACAAATAGTTTTTATTATTTTCTAATTATTGAGATCGTTTATAATTTGATATCCCATACAAACTTAACGAGTTTATTTTTTTTCAATCCTATGTGCCAGTTTTAATGAATAATTTACAAATGCAAAGATCTAAATAGTTAAATAAGAAATATTTTGAAAAAATGTTTTTTCAACTGTATGCAATTTCAGTTGCATTAGGGAAAGTTTTAATAGCCTAAGGCCCGATTTTTAAATCCGCAGATAAGTTTTATCCAATGAATAACATTGTCATTGTGACATATTTTTTAAGGAGAATCTGTCATTATGTCAAAGTTATTCAACAAATAAACTATAACTGACGATTGAAAAATCAGCCCTAAATGTTATGTTTTCTACTTACGGTTTTTGTTGTTTTCTTTTTCTTTAATTTTTTAAAATTTATCTATCAATATTTTATAAAATTGTATTAATAGTTTAAGAAAATAAACCATTATAAACGCTTTTAAAGTAAAAGTAAAAAAAAAATGCTTTTATTTAAGCAAGCTCACTCAGAAGCATTTTCAAATTTAGAGAAGAGTTAGAGTTGAGAGAACTATTGCATTTAGCAATAGTTTTTCTAATTGTTCACTTATCTCATATCCACAACAATCTCGGTTTTTCTCTAAAACATATTCTTATTTAAATTATTGTGAATTACCATCTTAATTGAAGTATTTGTATCTATATATTTTTTGTACTTCTACTATTAAAAAAATTAAAAAATCTTCAGTGGCACAATAATGATTTTATATTTTTAATCACTTTTATCCAAAATATTGTTATGAAAATTGCATTATTTGTATACTGATAATAGTTATGTATTTGTTTTTTCTATAGCCATATTGATCATTGGCATATTTAAGAGTTCAGCCATCATGTACATCGGAGTGACTCTTGTTTGGTCCCTGTCAAAGGGTTGTTAGCACTTGGCCAGGTGTTTTACTATCTTTCAGTCAGACTGAAGGGTTATTGAATGTTTATCATAAAAACATTATGGTCAGTTACATGACCGCTTATATTTGTTAATATTCGGTTGTTCTGTCATCCAATGTATAATTTATCTGTCTCTTATGTAATAATTGTGTGATAAAACTAAACAAATTGGTCTGTTTTTGTGCAACCAGCTGCCAGGTCCTCAGGTGAGGTGAAGGGTTTACACTGACCTGTTGAGTATAAAAGCTATGTTTAATTTCTAGGGCGGAGTAGCGGCCCGGTACGCCGACTTGAAAGATAGTAAAATCTCCACTCTCACCACGAGTCACAGCCACAAGGTGTCGCAGTTTCATAAACATCTCAAACAGTCTGTTGGCCCCAACCTGGCCAAGTTGCAGGTACGATAATCAACACTTTTTATTGCATGCATTATATTGTGAATGTCTAAATCATTGTGTATGTCTAAATCATTGTGTCCTGTTGCAAATGCATGTACAAAACGAATTTAAGGTAATTTGGATAATAGGAAAGATAATGTAGTAGATTAAACTTTCCTGCTGAAACAACCTTGACAAAAATTTGTCACTTTTGCAGAATGTCACATCTATCTATTTTATCTGTAATGTAAACGAGACTTACTACCAACACCACAGTAAATAAGATACTTATTACATATTAAAAATATATAGGCAAGTCCAGACTATATGACTTGACATGTTAGGTATATAGCATGTTTTATTAGTGTGGGCAATATGTTTCAATAAAACATACTTATAGTTATGTTACCATGTATGTTACTTAGAGTGGACTCACCTTTATGGTAAATAATAAATTAATTATTCAGTTTGTTTATACAAGACCTTATGGTCTTATTATTACATACATTCTGGCTTGATTATTTTAATTACAAGCTGATTGGGGTTTGATAACATGAAACAACATAATATGAATTTTCATGATTTGAAATAAATTACTGTTATTATTATTATAACACTTATTTGGTGTTAATTACAGTCGTATACTTTTAAAAACTGCAATCTAATTGACAAATAAATTTGTAACATTTGTTACAAATCAAGTTGGTTTTTTAAGTAGTAAAATATAGTCGAGTTTTGCAATTTGCATGGAAAGTCTCATAGTACAGAGTGGTCCCATAAAAGAAGTCGAGTGCACAACAGTGTGCAACTTTCAAGTGCACAACTAGAGTAATTATTAATGGAACTATTACTATTTTTTGTTTTACTTTTTTTTATTATATATCGATATTTATTGATATAGATAGATAATTGACATGACACATTTGCATTGTATTGCATGTGATCATACATTTACTAATCTCGTTAATAATTACCTTACGACCATGATACTGACATCTACACCGAAATTTCTCCTCACAGGTGACACCGCTAAACAACAAGGACTTCAACTTCGTCCAGTTTCTCCAAGAGATCGCCTCGGAGCAAGCGTTCGAAGTGACGTACGTGGACATAGAGGAGAAGTCTCAGTCGGGGCGCAGCCAGTGCCTGGTGCAGCTGTCGACGCTGCCGGTGGCCGTGTGCTACGGCGCGGGGCCCGGCAGCAAGGACGCCCAGGGCGCCGCCGCCCACAACGCGCTCGAGTACCTCAAGATCATGACCAAGAAGTGAATATATCAACGTCCAGCGACATCAACCAGTGCGTACCGACGCCCGTGATCAAAATAGTGTGTGTCATGTGTGCAGTACATGTTGGATAGTGCTTGTGATCAAAAGTGGTAAACGAATTACGGTTCGAGCTCTCCTACCTTTGGCCTTATCATCTCTCGTAGTCCTCACTCTTGGCAGAGTGGTTGGTCATTAACAAAAATTTTCGAATTAACAATCGACTACCATTTTATCATCTATCATATGAAAATTAACACATTGGCCAGACACAATAGAAATTTTATTGTTAGGCTATGTAGATCCAAGGTTTGGCATATCAAAGGTTAAAAGAGACCATTTTTTATCTTAGTAGGACCTGCAGAGGTTATCTCTAAGTGCACTTCAACCTATTTGGGATCTTCTATGCCAGTATAGGATGTGTATCATATGTTTTCCAATCAAGGCCCATGAGCCAATTTTCCCTGAATATGTTTAGAGTTACCATCTAAGCATTGGCTGTTCTCAGTTTCACTCCAATAAAGGCCTTTGAATCATGCCTAAAATGCATATACAAGTAACTGCACTATAGTGCTAGCCTTCACTCTACAAGCTTATACCAACATGTATTGCAAACATTAGATATGGCAGGTCACTGAACCTCTCGATAGATCAAACGCCTGAAGCCCCATTGGAGCTTGTTCTGTTGTCGCGTAGCATAAAAGTGCGAAAGTGCGCGCGGTTGATGTCACTAGGTTTTGAGCCTATACTTATCTTAATCACCACTTCCCATTTGAGTAATGGCATATCGCCTGTGTGCCGATAGCACTTCGGGCTATGCTTTATAACTGGCATATTTGCAGTATCTTACTTGTGATTCTTTTTGTCGTGTTTTGTTTTGTCGTTATATTCGTCATTATTGTTTTGTTTTTTTTTTCTATATTTTAATTATTCTCGGCGTATCTGCCGGAAATTCAAAATAAGTAGCAAGTGAATTCTCACTTGTATTATTACTGCCAATGTGCGAGGATAATTTGCATAGCCCGTAAACTTAAAGAAACAAAGTATGGAGTGGTCATATATCAAAATACAAGCTATACTTTGCATAGAATTAGTGTAATTTTCCCAGCGTGGAAATTACTTAAAAAAAAATAAAAAATAAAAAAAAATAAAAAATGATAAAATAACAAAAAAAGTGTGAACTATATTTCCAGTTTAATATTCAGCATTATTTATTATTAGGCATGTTTTTGCATTCATTCATATTTAAATGAAATTATTGTATACTTACCCCATAAACTTGACCTTAGCTTTTAATGTATATTGTAATCAAGGCATAGCCAATCATGTTTTACTTATGTTTAAACAGGCATCTACTTACAAATGCTTAGTTAAGTATGGTGTGTTAGAAGAGTTCTTTTACATGCTGAGCATTAAACGGAAAAAATATTCTCAGCTAGTATTGTCTTGTTGACGAACTGTCTGACCTTTGCTTTGGAAGAACTTCTTACAAAGTGCAAGGGTTTGTTGTTTGAGACGACGCGTGTCACACATGTGTACAGAAAGGATTGCATATAGTTTTATCTCAATTTTGAAGTCAGTGACTCCTAGGTTTTCTTTTTAATACATGATGGAAAACTTTGCAGGGAAGCTGAGAACTTATGTGTTAGGGTGATATTTCACTGGAAAAAGTGGTTGCGAAGTTAGGATCCCTTGCCTGTGAAAATGGGCATTATTTTAATGCAAAGTATAGAGGTTGTAACAATTTCTATCTGTTCAGTGTCGTCGTCGGTGCTTCGCCGTTTGCGCCAGGCAATGACGAGGATCCTGCACGCACCGAGTTTCTTTTAAATTGAATGGTGTGAATCAACCTGCCCTTGTTAAACATCGCACTGTTCAAGTTAGAAAAGACTAACTGGAGTAAAGGATTGGAGTTCTGTTCAACCAAGACCAACTAAATAAATTGTAATGCCCAGCTGATGGGCCAAGAATTCATGTATTATTTTATGTTTAGTGAGTCTTGGTTTTACCTGTTCTCGTGATTTATCGCGAGAACAAATAAATGTAATAATATCTAAAATAATAATGTAGTATTATATCGACACTATTGTGAACATTATTCAACTCTTGCATATTTAAAATCAAATATTGTAAAACTGTTAAGGTATATTTTTTTCGCTATGCATTGTTTCCGCTATTACTTCAATAAATTTTGGTGTTGCTTAACTAAACTCTCTTTTATTTCTGAAGTATTTTATTTATTATTATTTTTTAACCACACTTTATATTCTTAACACCTCTGACGCAAGTTAGCTTATCAATGCTTTCAAATCAAGTAATCACCAAAACTGTTGGACACTATGTAGGTATCCAAACATAATAAAAAATGTTGGGGAAAAAGTTTCTTCGCATTTTTTAATAAAATTCAAAACATTTTTTAATATAGTTTATTTACATTTAACTAAAGTATGTAGGTGCCATTTTGTTCAATAACTTTTTGCCATCTTGTAGGTAGGGACATGATCCCATTGCTATAGAAATTTTGGGGCTTCTAATCAAAATACCGCGACAAGTGGTTTTGGCAGTCCTCTCGTGATGTTGACCCGACACTGCCTTAAGAATTCTGAAGATACCGAAACAGGTGGAAATCTGAAGGTACAAGGTCAGGACTATACGGCTTATGCATTAACACCTCCCAGCCAAACTCTTAATTTTTGCTGAGTGGCTGTTAAAGATGTGTGAGGTCTAGCGTTATCATGATGAAAAACCACACCCCTTCTGTTGAATAATTGCGGCCGCTTTCTCTAGCAGTAGAGTTCAGAATCGATGGTCCTGCCTGGTGGTAACAGCTCAGTGAATAATGCCCTTCCAATCCCACCACACACAGGATCACCTTGTTGCGAGTTAACCCGGGTTTCGCTAGTCTGTGAAGCCTGACCGGCCTTTGACCACGACCTTTTTCACACGTTCTTGTCCTACGTGGTCCACTTTTCATCACCAGTTATTAGCTTCTTCAAAAATGGTTCGGTTTCTTTACGTCGTAATAAAGAATCACAAATGAGTACACGGTTCATTAGGTTTCTTTCAGTGAACTCGTGAGGTACCCAAATATGTAGTTGTGTATTGTAGTAAAAATGTAGTTGCTCGAACGAATCCAAGACAGCATTTGCTGGACGTCAATTTAACAAAGTATCTACACACCTGTACAATATAATAAATAAAATTATAAATATACATTCAAAAAACTTACATAATACTAAAATTAAATTAATTAAATGGATAAAAACTCTAGACTATAGTGAGACGGAAGATCTTTTAAAATATATAGCATAGATATTAAAAAAATATTTTTAGTGTAGTAGTATATATATCTATAATGTAATAATACTTTCATATTTATTTTAATACTATTGTATCTGTAATCTTTCTATTATATCTGTTAGTTTTCTAATTTATTTTGTTTTTTACTAAATGTATCGATATGTATGATATGTGCACACACCCACACACACACACACCCGCACACACACACCCGCACACACACACACACACACACACACACACACCACTTCTAAGTAAGTAAAAAATTAGTTAATAATAAAAAAACTGGAAATGTTTTATGGTTATGGAAGAGCGGGATCTTCTGTAACAGATATATACGGAAGTCCCCAAAAATCTGTAAATGTATCTTTACTCTAGTAATGAAATAAATATTTTTGTATTTATATTTGTAAATATCGAGCTTTTTTTGTGTACCCAGTTTTTTTCAAATGCGCCAAAACTGTTTTGTGGTCAATTCCCAGTTCTGCTACTTGCCGATCTTGCTCCACTTTTTCAAAAATGGCATCCATTTTATCCGTAATAGGGGTAATAGGGCGACCCTGAGCGATGACGTGCATCCTTGACATCAAAATTCCGGATTGAAAACGCTTAAACCAAATTTGTGCTACTCTCACAGACACTGCACTAGGTCCATAAACATCGCAAATTTTTTCGCGGCTTGCGTTGCATTTTTATCTTTTTTGTAGTAAAATTTTAAAATTTATTGAATTTCTTCATTAGATTCACTTCTTGACAGTAAGAAAAACAAATGAAAATCACACATTTTCCCAATATGAATTTGGAATTATCTTAAACTTTTAATAATACCAAAACCAGCCAGATACAAATAGTATAGCCAAAGAGATTGTATTACAAGTTCATACATACTATATGCGAAAAGACTTTTTCCCCAACCTAATATGTTTTAAATATGAGGATAAGTTTAAATAAAACTAAACCTCACTTCGTGGACTTCTTGGCGGCGCCGCCAGTGTGTAAGTGAAGAGTAATGTTTGCTATATAATTTTATTTTCTTTTGTGTTTTTATATTATTTATTCATTTGAATCAACAAACAATTTCAAAATGTATCTTATAACAGCTAAATGTACAGGTTATTTTATCACTGTCCAAACCTTCTGAGATGACTCCCGTGATACAAACGAACAACTCTTAGTATTGACCAACTCCCTAACTCGAATATAAAATTCAGCTGTTCCATACATTATGGTCGAATGAATATTGATGTTTTCTGTATAGAACCTTACTAATTTGGTATACAACGTTTTGTCGCATAATAATGTGAAATAATGGTGGATAACAGTTAAATTTTCGTAAACGTGCATAAGTGTTGGCAAATGAAACAAAACATAGAAACGTTGCTTTCAAATTCTCTTAAGAAGACCGCGCAGTAAGCTTCCACATCTTTAATGAAACTCAAGGGCTTTTGGAAGAATATAAATTTACCTATCAACACTCTTAATCGGTCCTTACTTCAATACGTAGGTACGCAAAGACTATTTTGACAAAATATAAGTATATAGCGAACACCCAAAAAAAAACAGAATTGGAAAACGGAATCTTCTTTTTTTTATATATATTTACGGGTAAGCACAGTGCCTTGATCTCACCTGATATTAAGTGATGATAAGGCCAATGATGGAAGCGCACTTCACCCGGGATCCTCAACTAGTGAGGCACTGGCTATCTTATCTGTAGCTGCCGGAACACAATAATGCTACAAACATTGATGTTATGGCGACATATTTAGATAAGATGGTGGTAGCTAGCCAGACGGACAAATAAGCCCTACCACCAACCAAACCGAGTACACAAACATGTACCCCCCGCTGGGAATCGAACCCGGGACATCTGGGTCTAAACCGGTGGTCTTAGTTACTAGACCACAGAGGCGGTTATCTTTTTTGAGTAGTTTGTTCATGACGTACACTTGGTTGGTGTACAGCATAGAAAACTTCAAATATCTGTATATCCTATAGTCCTATAGTCATCCTATAGTGCGACTGCGAGTTACGATCATTTGATCACGTTATCGAAACGAGAATTTGTATGGCATGAAAGCAGCGTCTCCTGCAGCATGCATGACACCATGGAATCCCATGATGATCCAGTCAAAGAACAATAGCTTAATACATTGTTCTAATGCCAATGTAAGTAGCTAAAGCACTCGACGGTACCACAACCAGCCAGATCTGAGGATCCAGTCTTAGTATCCGTAGTATATAAACAAGCTTTAAATATTTATTTATTTATTTTGACAGTTTATGATTGCATCAAATGTGTTCTTACCTCAGACTTAAGGACATTTTGTGGAAGTGTCATTTAAGCCCATTGACATTTTTAGTATGGAAATAAATTATCTATATCGGGTTTATATAATTTATATTTTTATAATATTTGTAATACAATGTGAATACAATAGATAATGCTTATCTTTACACAGTATAAAACAAAGTCGCTCCCCGTTAGGTGGCACTGCTATAGGATACGGGCGTTCACTCAAGCGGACGAAGAAGTCACGAGCGGGCCGCTAGTAGACAAATAAGACAAAACATGTGTAATTTCATTGAATATTTGTCTATTATAATAACACATTGTTCTGATAGAAATTCAAACAAAGAATAAACATTCAAAAAGCTTATCAATTAATGAATACGATTACAATTTTATTTTAGGCTTATTTTTCCGGTTATATTTAAACTGATTTAAGTTTTTCTCTCTTGTAATGTAGGCAGGGACTGAATTACTAATGAGTTGGTTTGTGTTATTTTGAAGATTCATCCTATAAAAGGTTGTATAGGGTGGTACTGGATTCTGACTGAATGAATCAATTTCAACGTCGTTTTGGCTTAGCGTCCAAGTTTCAGTTTCTTCAGAAGGTGGTAACATATTTATTTTATCAATGTTGTCTTTAACTATATTAAAACTGTTTATATATGGAGCATTATCATTATTGAATCTTGGATCTTCTTGAAAATTATCATGTGTGAACAAATCGGTATTTAAGTCGTCACTAAGTTCAGGAGAGTAAACGCCTTTTTGGTCACAAAATTCGGGTGGAGGAGAAATTAATTCTATATTATTTGATTCGTCATTTTCAAAACACTTAAGTAAAGCTTTAGGGTCCAACATAGAGTGATCAATGTTAATTTCATGCTGTGACAAATTATCAGCAATATTGAGAGGCAAAGGTGTTAAGTTATATTCACTGCAGTCTTCTTCATTGTGGATATTTTTGTAACAAATTGGTTTTTCTGTGGGAATTTTTGCATCAGAATTAGCTGTTAAGCTACTTTCAATAGCGGCGTTCCTTTCCGTTACTTTGCTGGCCATCTGTCCTCGTACTCCTAAATTATTAGTAATTTTTGTAGAATCACATAAGTTTGCCAATGGAATCTTAAGATTTTGGATATCAGTTATTTTGAAAGGCTTATTTGATTTAATAGATTTTTGGTTCTTGCAATTGTCTTTGTATGTATTTTGAATAATTGGCGTCTTCACACATATACCATTCTTGCTGGAAACAACAATTAAAACATCAAAAGTTAGATTTCATACTGCACTAAGTTATTTCTACAATATCTAAGTAAGTATCTTACCTCAACTTTTTGCTATATTTCTGTAGAATGTTTTCTACATTATTATTGTTCTTGAAGTTATTGTTATTTCCAACATTATGATGTATGCCTAGAGTTTCTTCTTTATTTTCTGATTGTAAGGAAAAAGCCCTATTTATACCCTGATCATCAGCGTTTTCGTTCAAGGCAGCTTTTTTATTATTGTCTATGTCTTTAGTTATTGTAGTTTGTTCTGATCTATTTATTAATTTCAATGAATGATGCTTTAATTTATCACCTTCCACTCCATTGCTTAGGTCTTTATTAGTTGATTTAGCAATAATAAAAGGACACGCTTTTTTTTCCTCTAAAATTATTTCTGTAACATCTAAGTCTACCTTCAATCTTCTAATATATCGAATTTGATGTTCATTAGTGAATTTTGATTGCACATCCACCTTCTCTGCTGAGAATGCATATTTTACTTCATGAGTTTTTGTTTGTTGAGCATTAGCACTAGAGTATTCATGATCAGACTTATTCCTTTGAGAAGATAAATAAGGTTCAGGAAATTGTTGCTTTGCTGATTGGTTTCCTGGATAATATTCATCGACTTTTATTTTTCTAGAACAGATTATTGTACTATCATTTTCTCCAAATGACGTAATTTCTGGTGTAATACTATTTTTAAAACTATTATAATTTTCTTGTCTGAATTGACCGTTGGTGGATTTAAATGAATTTTGATTAGAATTTGCAAATGAGTTGCATTGTTTTTGTTTCATTATTATCAAATTAGTTTCATTATTTTGTATAGCTTTGTTACTATTATTTTTTATTTTGCTTATATCTTTCATTGTATCATTATTCTGTATGATATCATCACATTTTAATTTATCAATTGAGACTATTTGCAGTGAGTTGCCAGTATGTGGATGTGACATGAGTGAATTTGGCTGATTGTAACTTATTGAATTTTCTCTATAGTTTCGATTTTCTTTTAAAGGTTCATCGAGATTTTGGGATGTTTGTATCATTATTGGTTTTGGGTTTTCCTGTTCTGATATCTTCGAACCAATGCTTAAATTTATTTCAGCTAAAGCTGTTATAAAAGGCTTTGTTGTATTTACATTTATGCTGTTTTTGATATTTGCATGAGCAACTATTGATTTGTCTTTGTAGTTCAGATATTGAGGAGACTTCATTGTTTTATTTTTGCTATTTGTGAGGCATGCATCGAAGTTTGTTATCTCCGTGTTATGCAAATTATCATATTTTTTAAGAGGTTTATACACATCGATGTCTACATTATCAAGTTCATAGCAAAACGGGGGCTGCGACTCATTTTCATTTTTACGAGCGGCTCGATTCTGATTGCTTACTATGCAAATCTCTTTCAACGTATTTGTGGGTTCTATTTTGTCAGATTTTATATCAATCGTTGTTAAGAAATTTATGTTATCAAATTTTTGAGGATACTGAAACATGTCATTCTCTATGTCATCAACTTCATGACAGACATGATATTCCCGATTGTTTTCATTTAAACTTAGACTAACTTTCTCATTGCTTATCGCCAATTGATTACTTTGATCACTAAATAGCTGGTTTATAGCAGCAGTTTCAGTTATACTATTTTCTAAAAACGTGTTAGAGGTCGTCGTTCTTGTATTATTTATTTCATCACATTTTTGAGGCCTCTTGTACAAATTGATATCTTTGTCATCAAAACAAGATAGACGAGACTGCAATAAGTTTTTATGGATGCTGACATTAGCTTTCTCACTACTTTGTTCTGGTTTAAAACCTGGTTCTCTGCATAGCTCTTTTAATGTAGGATCCGAGGCTACGTCTTCTTTAACACGGACAGATTCCAAATATTTATCAAGCCGGGATTTTATGGCTTTAGAAAATCCATTATCGTTGTTCGGAATCTCATCTTCTTCGTTTAGGTCAACGTTTCTTTCAAGTAGTTCTATAAATTTATAGTTAGATTCTGTTCGAGCAAGCTTGTTTTTTCTTGAGTTTCTAATAGTGAAAGTTTCGACTTTATTTCCAATTTCTTTACTTATATTGTTTTGACAAGTAGCAGCTTTCTTACTAGCAACAGTGTCTTTAGTATTAATTAAAATTTCATTTTCAATGCCATTTAATATGCTGTTTATTTTTTCGCTATCCATTATATCGTCGAAATCGTCATAGATACCATAGTTTTCCAGTTCGCAAATCTCAGCAAACATTTCTGGGTTGGAATCTTTTTCTGCTACACATTTATTTATATTGTTTCCTAAATTAGAATTATCAATTTGAAACAGATCATTTAAAACACATTTTGACATTTTATCAACTTCTTGTAAATTGTATTTCATTTTATCAGATGTTTTACTAAATGATTCTTTCAGTAGCCTAAACTTCTCAGCTAGGGCATTTTCTCGTTTCTTTTTTTCTTTAGACTGCGTTATGTCGTCTGTACAGTTGTTTTTTCTTTTTTTAGGACAAGCGTTTTTATTTTGTTGCCTCTTTGGAGTTTCTGTATCAGTAAAATAGGCAGACGAAGAGTTGATATCATATGGTACCGTAGGCATTAAACTCTTAAATGTATATTCACAATGCGCGTCAATGCCAACTGAAAATAATCTTTAGTTAATCTTGCATTTTTATTATTTTAATTAATTTATGCTTATTTCTGATAATAATACTTACCAAATGTAGAACTAATACAATGTATATAAACTTTATGTTCAAAGTTATGTCTTCTTGTAATTTCATAAGCCATAGTTCCATTATAAACGCTTATTAAATCTTTGTCCCTAAAATTAAAACAAAATTAAAAAATACTTAATATCAAAATTAAACTTTACACACTAAGTTTAAGGTAGATGCATTTTTAACACTTTGCAAACCTGATGTAAAAAAAACATTGAAACCATTGTCATAAACTGTAAAATGTATGAGTAAAATTGAAATTAAACACTTTATTTATGCGAATCTTACTACCATCATCATCAGTCTATAAACTACTTTTACCAGTAAAAATCGATTTTTCGAGGGCGATTTTCGAATGTCACTGGTGATCTCGAAAGTAAGTGACATGAAAATTTGATTATTGAAAACATATCGTTCGAGAACTTCCGGTGACTTTGAATAATAATATCATAGCGTGAGAATTAGTCACCGATTCAAAAATCGCCCCCAGAATATAGCACATGAACTTTTGCCGCCGACTACAACTGTGGTGTAGTGGTTAAGACCACCGGTTTAGACCCAGAGGTCCCAGGTTCGATTCCCAGCGGAGGTCATGTTTGTGTTCTCGGTTTGGTTGGTTGTAGGATTTGTTTGTCCGCCTGGCTAGCTACCACCATCTTATCTATATATGTTATGTGTCGCCATAACACCTCACTAGTAGGGATTCCGGGTGAAGTGCGCTTCCACCAATTTTGGCCTTATCATCACTTAAAAAATGAAAATTTATTAAGTATCTTATTATTTATACAAGTTCTTATAGCGCAAATACGGATTCACAACAAGATCTCATTATGTTAATCAAAAGGGCTTCTGTTCTCTATGTAGTTAGTTTGTATTGATTTAAACAGGGAAACCTATAATTGGCCTTACCATTAATTTACCTGAAATTTTGTAAACATTTTAAAACGCTGTTGGTTTTCTTAATAAAATAAATAAATAAACTTAACATCAGGTGAGATCAAGGCACTATGCTTACCCGTAAAATATATATATTTTTTATATAGCAAATGGCAATAGGGCCATAGCCTACCTCACTTAGCTAATGCAGATTATTTGGTTTTCACGACTGCGATCTCACGACAGCAACTGGATCAACGGCTTACCAAATCTTCCGAAGCACAAAAGAACTCGATTCGTACAAAGTGTATCATGTAAATAAGTGTTCGCGTAAAAGAAAGCAATATTTAAGTAAACTTATTGCCCTGAACTGTATGGACTGGCAAACAACAAACAAACATCTAAGACCAATTTTGTACCGAGTCATAACAACTTTATAAGAAATTAACAAGCTAAGGCGCTTGTAATGTTCATAATAGTTGATTAGCAGCGATCGGAACGAAGGGAGCTAACTAAGAAAGGGGACAAGATTAAGAGTTGTAAAACCACCAACTTTTTTAACGATTCCCGGATCATACTTTTCCCGAATTATGTTTTTTATTTGCGGACGTTGCAATTGCTATGAAATACAATAATACGAGTAATAAAAGTGTTAGTCATGCCTTGTAGGCAACTTTAGGTAAATAAGCCCCCTTCATTCCGATCACAGTTGATTGTTGATTGACAAAGTACTAAATAAAACGTTCAACGAATTTCGTTGCTGTGTCCACATCTACTGTCTCTCACTTGAAAGTGTTTAGTAATAAGACGTGGTTCTTCGAGTCCCCGGCTATGACGTAGCATCTATGCCCTTCACCCGCTGTAAGCTGATCCACGTTCTCAGACAGATGCGCATGGTTCAGTAGCAACAGTTGAACTGACACGGTATTCTCGTTGACCGCCGTGGCTTCAATTTGGTATTTAGATAGTAGACTTATTTGTTTCCTTATCACATTACCCGCTGGAGGGCCTTTGTTCATGATCTAAAAGAAAGGCGTTTTATGTGATACCATAAACCGGAAAATACGTGAGTTTTCTTACGAGTATCAATTCAAAAGCGTTGCGTTTCCGAGGCAATGAAGACTAGAAGCAGCGGTGGAGTGGTTCTATGTTCTATGATATGTATTACGTTCTATGTTCTTATGAGAACATAAGATAATTATTGATAATTTAAGTATAGATAGAATATTAACTAGTTGTCTTCCCGTAGATATCTTGGACAAACGCCAAAATTCAAATGCATATGTTGGATGTCTATAGAACACACTTAAGTTTTTCATTTCGTTATTACAAGATAATTTACGTAATTGTCGTAGCTAAAAATCAAACTTCCAGATTCGGTTCGTTTGGGTTAATATCAATGTTTTAAAATGTAGCAAAGGAGACATTGACGACGACGGCGCGGTTGAACTGTTTTTCTATGATGGTTCATCATCATCAACATCATCATCCGTTCATTGTCCCCCCTAATGGGGACCGAGCCTTCCCTATGAATGGGTAAGGAGAACGGGCTGTAAACCACCACACGGGCCCAGTGCTGATTTGTGATTATTAAAGACTGCTAATGCAGCCGGCACCAACAGCTTTATTTGCCTTCCGAAGCACGGAACAGCTCGAGATGATAAAATTTTGGTCACCCATCCGATGACCGGCCTTTGCGAAAGTCGCTTAACCTCAGCACTCGCAGACCAGGCCAGGTTAGCAGAATATAAAAAATAGTAAAAGTATAAAAAAGTAACTCTTTCCAAGTCCCTCGGGTGGCTCTCTTCCAGCAGCATGAAATTGACTTTCCCCGCGGTTGCCAACAGCGTGCTGTAAGTAGGGCCGATGCCTTTCAACTGCTTGCTGACATACGGAGAGGTCTCCCATAAACCCGCTTCCATACATTTGCAGAGAATGATCGAGTTCAAAATTGCGGAAAAATATGTTTGTTCTTCAGATTTGATCTCTGGACGAGTTACATATGCCACCAGACCTGAAAGGATAGACTTGTTATTTAAAAGTCCGGCCAACGGAGTGGCGGTTTAATTTGGCATTCGATCACGTTAACGATAATTTGTTTAGCAAAATTTTAACTCTCCTCGTCACCAGAAGGCTCACCTTCAATGCCATACTCATATAACGTAAAGTAAACAATCTACAAAAACACAATGTTGAAAAAATTTCCACGAGCAGGATTTGAACCTGCACCCTTCTGACATACCGGGTCAAGTGCTCTTCCAATTGAGCTATCGTGGTTCTAACCAGCCCGCCGAAATTATTCAACACTATTTCCTTTTTTACTTTGAAAGCCAAAGGCGCCAATTCAATGTGAACAACTACCGTCATTGTGCCGCCCACAAGGTGCTTCTTCACGCCTCGTTTGAAGGACCCCATATCATAGGAAGGAGGGAAAACATGTGCTGATAAACTATTCCATCTTTTCGAGGTGCGACAAAGAAACGAGTCACCAAATTTCTTTGTGCGCGATGGGATATGTGAGACAGTGAAGCGATGACACCGGAGAGCAGCACGTGTACTCCTATGGAGGAAGGGAGAAGGTGGGATAAGGTTAAAGAGTTCTTCAGAGCACTCGCCGTGATATAAGCGATAGAAGACGCTGAGTGACGCTATATCTCTACGCAATTGCAGGTGTTCGAGAGTATTAGTTACCTCTGCATTGCCGATAATACGTACAGCGCGACGCTGCAATCCGTCTAAGGCATCGAGAAGATACTTTGCGGAACCGTCCCAGATGTGCGAGCAATACTCCACGCAAGACCGTACCTGTGTTTTGTACAAAAGACACAACTGGTCAGGCGTAAAGAATCGCCGCACTCTGTTCAGGACACCGAGTTTACGTGAGGCTGTTTTGATCACGGCTTCGATATAGTCCTTTTGATTCAGATCGCAGCGAATCGTCATTTTTTTTTTCAACATTGTGTTTTTGTATTTTGTGTTTTCTTTCGCAACAAAATTTGCGTTAAAATTATATAAACAAAACAAAAAACATTTTTGTAAACAATCTACTTTACATAGAATAGTAAATAAATCTCGCACTCAGCATTTAATACACCATTTGACTAAACTAGCGACAACACATTTCCAGCAGTGGTTAACGAGCAGGGTCTGCGATTGCTAGGGTTAATAAACTTTTGCAAAAGCCGGTCATCGGATGGGTGACCAAAAATGTATCATCTTGAGCTCCTCCCTGCTTCGAAGGCACGTAAATCCGTTGGTCCCGGCTGCATTTGTATTCCGCAGATGACCCCGCGTGGTGGTTTATACAATGGCCTGTTCTCTCTATCCATCCATAGGGAAGACTCGTGCTCCAGCAGTGAGAACATAAAAATATGCTGGTGATGATAATGATGATGATATGTACACTTACATTTGCAGACCCTTGCGGCAATTCTCATAATCTTCATAGCTTCTTGGTTAAGAGAGGGATCAGGGATTGGTAGACAGCCTAACACAGCTTGAATGATACTGTAACATTTATTGAACCACATATTTTTTACCTTTGTTTACCATAGCCTAATTATACTAATGTTAGATGTTCCTACCTACTTATAAATGAATAATATGAGAATAATATGAGACAACAACATCACATACATTGTTTTGATCCCAAGGTAAGTAGCTAAAGCACTCATTTCATGGAAATCAGAAACAACGACGGTACCACAACCACCCAGACCCGACACAATATCGAAATGTTCGTTTTCGACATTGACCCGACCGGGAATCGAACCCGGGACCTCAGAGTTACCGCCGCCCAAAGTCCGGCGTGCAAGCCACTCGGCTACGGAGGTCGTCAATACTTTAAACGTTCCTTCAAACGGTTACAGGTCAAGTTTATGTGTGTTTGTATTAGCTACATTGTTGTTTCCAAAAGTACGCGATAAGGTGTTTTGGGTTGTTTTTATAGGGTTACGATTTGACAACGTTGTTTTGTTTTCGTATTTTACTTTTTCTTTTTTTATTTCACAAAATTATAAATTAATATTTGTTTCTATAGTTGCAAACATAAACTTATAAGTTTTTTTTACCACACATTCAGACTGAAGCTTCGGTCCAAGTGCTCTTTGTCTTACCAGTTAACCTTCATTTGCCTCGAGTTGATTTTCCCCTTCATGGGGAATCGTATAGTAGCATTGGTAGCAGCATTGTTGTTCCTGTTGAGTGCGTTGAGGCTCCTGCGCTCGTCCACTCGTAGGTGCATGTCGGCCAGTTCGTGGCACTCACATAGCATGCCTAGAAGTCGCTCTAATGATTCGTCACCTTGGATCTAGGGATTTAATTTAATTGGACAGATAAAAAGTAGGTACTAAAAAAAAACTAGAAAACAAGCTACGACTACGTAGTACTCA
Source organism: Eudonia truncicolella (assembly GCA_949315975.1). Classification (NCBI taxonomy): domain Eukaryota; kingdom Metazoa; phylum Arthropoda; class Insecta; order Lepidoptera; family Crambidae; genus Eudonia; species Eudonia truncicolella. Next base: position 12,334,104 of record OX438835.1, on the reverse strand, counting down.
TTGTTATACTGTGCTATTATGACTTAACCGAAATCAAAACTTGCAATTATCAACAAACAGCTTGTGTGAAGAGATAAAGACTAAGCTACTGTGTGACCTTGCTAGGAATATATTGAGATTTCTGGGATCGGCCTATCCGAAACTAGAAAATTTTAGGCGAATCAAAGGTGTTGCCAAACATATGGCTGTCATCTTAACTGAGGAAGAAAAGTAAATGGATGGGGTTGTATAAAAAATCTATATGGGAAGAGGAAACTCACGTCGAACCTTGATAAGATAGGATGAACATTATAAACTATGGTCTAACGGCTTTAAACAAGTATTTAACATTATTCTAAGTAAAAAAAATATTAATTAGCTTTTAAAGCTTCAACGATGTCCTTTATGGTGAAAAAAGTAATGGATTACCTTCATTAATAACTTCATAGTCTCCAAGTCCAGGTAGTAGACGGACATAAGTCGTCCAGCCTCCGTAGACGCTATGCAGCTAGCTTCGTCCATAGTGATCAGACCCGCACTGGCTAAACCATTCATTGCTCTCACACACATTTCTGTAAATTAATTAGAGACTTTTTTCCGTGACAATACAAAAATGGTTTCATATTTTAAAGCTGCAATGGAGGGCTGATGTTCAAAATATAATACAAAAATAGAGTTTAAATATTTATTTGTTAATAAAATATATACAACCAAACAAAGGATAAAACATTAATATTGAAATTAAACGTAAAGGAAGAGTGGAAGTAAGATTTTTGTCCTTTTGGTCCTCAAGCTTAGTAGCCGAGCAAACGTGAAAGTTTTCGAGCTGTTGCGGAATCCGCAAAAACGATGGACATTATTCGTATATGGAATGTTTCCAATGACCCTATGCGAGTATTACGAGTTACCTATTAACTTGGTCGACGACTGTGATATTATATTTTAGTAACACTCAAAGCTGACAGCAGTTTGATGTGAACAGCCAAAGTTCGGGCTCAATGGCATGAATGTTTTCTTTAATTTTGAGCAGAAATATCAAACCAGACCTGTGACACAATTAAGGAAAAATTCACAATCTCTTTATACTAACGCCACGCCATGAGAGGTGCATCTCCAGTAGTGAACTGATTCAGGCTTATAATGATGATGATGAATCCGCTTATGGGTAACCAATAGTCATATTACGTATGTTGAGCAAATACGAACGAGGTGCCGTTTAAATTAGCTTGTTTTTACCCGATTACCTACTGCGACGACTAGACGCCAACGTAAAGGGCTTACTCTTTGATATTAACCTTTGCGTTTTATAACCTATCAGGTATGTACAGTAATTGTAGTTTCTAACAGCTTTGTGCAACTTATGTCGCGTCACGATTAAGTGGAATAAAAATTTTGTTTTTCGTTGAAACAGTTGTTGAAATCATGAAATTATATTATGATGTCGGTGGTTATGTTATTAAAGGGATATGAATGAAAAATGTATAATTATAATTTACAGCCTTGTTCCTTTATGCATTCATTTGTTATTGTTGTATTCTATGTTTGTTGTATTATATTTTTTTTATTATATAGGTAAGCAGAATGTAAAGTTGGGGGAGAATGGCGGAGTATTTTTTTTAAAACAATAGATTAAACAAACACCTTATATTAAGTAAGCCCGAAGCTTTAAATAGAAGGGATAAAACAGTTTCTGTGAGTAATTATTTTATTGCGTAAACTATAATTATTTTGCATATTAACTTTAATTTAACGCATGTCGTGGCATTATTTTATTAAAGAATAACATGTTTAAAAGTATTATTGTGTAAAATATTTTTTTTTATAAGTACACATCTGTTTTATTTTATGAAAACCGTCTTATACCTAATGCATGGACTAATAATTTATCCTAATGTAAAATAGTATAGAATGTGACTTGAATTACTTGCGTCTTATCGATACTTTTATAAAATCGTGTCAAACACAAAAAAAAACATGTCAGTGTCAAGCCAAGCCATAAAAGTAGCGGTGATGAGTCTTAAGTTAATGAAGCATTCTTAACGGCTGATATTTACAAACGTTTATTACTATTTAGCACAATCATATACTCATTAAAGTGAGTTCTACGATGGCGATGACAGAAATACCTCCATTTGTAAAGGGCAACAGATTGTGCAGGTATAACATATAAGTGGAACGCGATTATTATCGTAAACATGCTTTTAATTAATAATATAATTAATTATCGTCATACCATACGTAACAATTAAAGGAATTTGTTAAAACAATACTAGAAGTTGCTATTACATTATAGGGTTGAAATGGGTTAAACATTTTTTATCGGACGCATTGTCATTTTATAACAGAAATAGAAATAGAAAAATTATTTATTTGGTACAACCACAATCAACATCGATCAACTAAGTTTTATTCCTTTCTTTTATTTAAAATACAACATATACTTTATATTTTATTTTAGGCCCCACACGAAACATACATGTAATAATTATTATTTGAAGACTCGTGATGTATTATAATTAAATGTATACCAACTATTTCATTTCGTGCTACGTGATTTCAATGTCGTTCTTAAGGTATAGTGATTTATGTATTTTTAAACGTGGAGGCTTGACATTCATTGTTAGCAAACTCTTATTTTTTATGATATACACTGTAAGCTGTATAAATCAGCTAAGAAAAAAAAACTTCAAGCTGATCGTCAAAGTCATATCAACATCTATTTTTATACAATAAAAGACTACATCTAAAACCAAATCCTAAAAAAGCTTGACCACTCACCAACGAAAAGTTACTAAATACAAGGTAAATATAAAAATTACTAATAGTTAAAAATCTAACGTAATATAAACAAGTAATAAAACTAAGCAAGACAAAATTTTTTCTCTATTCCCACTCGAGCTTCCTGAGACTAATTGTTTTTTTTTTTAGTAAAATTGTATCTTGTCATAGCATTGTGACTGCAAAATTCAAAATAATAAAAACAACTGAACAAGACAACAACAAATAAATAGACATTACATCCTTAATGAGTTTTATACTCCGAGTGGACAGCCATTCGCAGCTCACAATATTAAACCTGCTAAATAAAAAGCTGAAAAGCGTTTGCACCAAGCGCTGTTGCATCGCGTGTAACTTCAAATGCAAAGCCTGTGTGTCGGCAAGGCTCATCCATCAATCACGATCCGGAACTGGCGAGGTCGTGTGAGCCTCGCGACGTTTATCGATATTGATGAACTGGAACGATTCACTTATCGATTGTGCAGGGAGCGATGCTAAAGTTCAGAGCAGGGGCCTGTTAAAGCTTGTGGTTGACTTCGACACTATATTTATTTTATTCAACTTAGGTTATGAAAATGTATATCTAAGTATCCTGAATAAATGCGCTAAAATAAAAATAAACAAGGTTTTGCTTATGTTTGTTGTGTGTTTATTTTATTATGTTACATCCCTACATCGACAAGTTCTATATATATAACTTAACTTAATAACAACAATACGTATTATGTTATTTAAATTAAGTAAACTAATAAAAAACTCAAGAATACGAGAATGACTCTGATGGAAAAATCCCTAAAAAGCTAATAGTTTAATGGGTCATGATCAAAAAAAATATGTTTACAACATAACTTAAAAAAATGTATATTTATAAAACCAATAAACGTCTGTACCTACCAAATTAAATATTTGTTTGATTAATTGCTTATATTTTTTCTCTAGTGAATACCAGAATTCCTTGCAATTACAGTTTCTTATCAGAGTAATTAAATTAATTGCTAAAGGTTATACGGGGCGTGAAGTAAACAAATCAGTTGTGTAAGATGCGCGTAAGTGTAATGTGACCGGATTCCATAAGAATTATCATTGTTTATGTAGTTATCTATGAAAAAATGTTAGCTAAGTTGCACAGACATTCTTCAAAATATGATGTAATTCTTATTAAAAAAATCAATTGCACAATTCCACATTTTGTAAAATATAATAGTAATGTACTATTATTGCACCAGACTCGCTAGTAAAAGTTTCGCCATCGCAAATTTTGAGAAAATGTCAGCAATCTAAAAAATTTTATATTTTATAGTTATCGAAAAAAGCCAATTGTCACACAGAGTGCCAAACACAATTAATCGACTACGATTAACTATCATCTCGACAGTTTAAATAGTAACTATGTTTTAAGAAGGGTCAATAAAAAAATCGCTGCGGCACTTTTTGTTAAGAGGCAAATGTCTATTCTTCCTAAATAAGATTAATTGCAACAAAATACTGTACGTGTAGTGCATAATACATTGTGATAAATAAATTTTATAATAATTAAATTTTATTAGAACAATTAGAAAAGTAAATAAAACGAAAGAATTGAAATGAAAGCATTTCAATCGTGGCGTAATAAGTGATGGTTTTTATGCGAAGTATTTCAAAATAAAAGTGGGTTCTATTTATTACTTTTCTAATTGTTCTAATAAAATATCTAAACATTCGACATCAAAGTTAGTTGAAAGTACCCCATAATTGTGTATTAGGTACCTCTGCATGTCGCAAAATTTGTGATTATAAACATATAAATTCAAAATACAATACTGAGATGATACTAACAATTATTCTGTCATGCTGAACCTTTAGCTAATTAATTAAGTGCCTAATACAAAAGTTCTCGGTTTGTATTGTTTTAATGCAATCTGTCTTTCCCATTTATGGAATTTAGATGGATACCTTGTATTTGAATCGACAACATTTATTTGAATTAAGTATTCACCCGAGATTTCTACACAGACACGTACGATTCCTTATAGAGAATATCAGCGCCCTGGACCTATAAAATGTTTTAATTCATTCATTAATTAACATATAAAACCCACACTGAAACACACCTTTCACAAGACATACACAGCGGTTAGCTTATCTCTAGAAGAGGACTCTTCCAGCTAACCTAGCTATGGTATGGTTTAAAAGTGAACGAAACATTTACCTGTGGTTAACTGGCCCGGTCTGCGATTGCTAAGGTTTAGTAACTTTCGAAAAGGTCGGTCATCTGATGGGTGACCAAAAATTTATCATCTCGAGCTCCTCCGTGCTTCGGAAGTCACGTAAAGGCTGCATTAGCAGTTGTTAACAACCAAAAATTCGCGCTGGGCCTGCATGGTGGTTTATGGCCCTTTTTTCCTATCCATCCATAGGGAGGCTAATGTCCCAGCAGCGGGGACATAAAAATGAGCTGGTAATGGTGATGAGAAACCCCCCCCAGACCCCTTAATGTTTATATTACTATATTATTCAAGGTTTTCTACGAAAGTCACAAAATGTTACTACGTGAAAAAGTAGCAAAGTTTTTTAAATCAATAATGAATAAATGAATAATTATTCTGTTACCAAGATAATCCAGCGTACAGCCAGCTTTATGGTGAAGCGGTTACCGCAGCCTATGGAGGTTTGCAAGACCAGGGGTATTATTTACACGTTGGCGACTAAGTAAAAACCTTTTAAGTATAATGTATTATTTACTATTTATGGTAAAATAAATAAATAAATAAATACTACAAGTTGCTTGAGCAATAGCTAATATACTATTTCTAATGCAAAATATCTGAAGCATCCGCCTTACTAGTCGCAGTGTCATCGGCATCACACAAACATTCTTGGTATATTCATATCAGTAAATGCCGTGATAAATAAACACACAAGAAATGCATGCTATGTAAAGCTTACTTCAGTCAGACACAAATAAAAAGATGAAGATGTAGAAAACAGTAAATTAAATAATTAGTAACTATTCCTTTGTGTAATATTATTTTATAAAACTGTTTCTCGGGGCTAGTGAAACAGTGAGTGAAACAAACGAACTAAAATTTTTGTGTTTTTAATGTTGTGCAGTTTACACCGGAATGCCAAATCTATATTTAATAAATTTAAAGAAATCTAATGTACTATAAATCGAGAGATCGAATCGAAATTATTTTCAGGTTAAGTAAAACAATTCAATTGAAAATACATCGAAATATATTTCCAAACTTAACTTGACTGCCAATTTTTTATGTAGCTCATCATAGCCTACTTAACTCTTGTTATGTCAGCTGCAGCCGACTTAGTACAATACGTTATCACACCATCTCTCCAAATTCTTACCTTAAATATGGTAGCTAGGTGTCGCTGGGTCTTTCGGGGTCCTTAGAAGTAAAACAAGTAGGTAAGTGGAGTGTCGTCATTGCATGCATACACTGCGCTTCTTTTCCCCCTTCTTAACTTACCATTATCTACGAATTATCTGCAATGCACTAGTTAAAGTAGTGGGTGTAATCTTACCCTCAATTTTCATGGATATTTGGTAGCTCGGTGCCGCTGGGGGTAAACTTAAGTATCTCTTCGGATCTTTCGCTGCTCGGACGTATAGGAAAGTAGAGCGCAGCCACTGCACGCACTGTGCTACGTCTCCCACTGTGCCGAGAGCAGCTTCACTGTTTAGATTTTCCGCTAGCCGTTTGTGGAGGTAGCTTTGGAGCGGCTCTGTGCCTTCAACGAGGGCTTGGTAACGTGCCTGTAAAGAACATTTAATTTCGAGTTTATTTACATAACACTATTTTAATAACATACAAATTTTACTTGAAATACAGAAAACATACTCGTTGTTTATAGAAGTAGTAAGTATTTACGGCTCATTAAGTAAATAATGAAGAAAATATTGTAAAATAAAGCTAAATAAGCAAAATATTTTATTGTCTCAAATGTAATCTGTTCACATATGAAAGATATCTCAACAACAGAGGCAGGTAAAGAAAATAAATTGTATTGTAAGTTTTTTTTTTATGTAGACCTCTTTTTGTACGCCAAATAATAAAATAATATATGAAATGACATTGACATACGTAATTCATGATATTGTCATTACTTGTAAGATATATTTTTTACAAAGCGAGTCACCCGACAAGATTTTTACATCCTTAAACTTTATTATTTTACAAGTTTCACATAATTTATTAAAACAACATGCCTACGAAAGAAGAAAAGAAAGCGAAAAAAGAGGCGAAGAAGCTTGAAAAACTCAGAGCTGAAGCCGAAGCTCGTAAAAAATTAAAACGTGAAGAGCTCCAACGTGAAATGGCTGCTCAGGCCCTCAAGAGAGGCGAGCTAGACAAAACGTGGCGCGAACTGATGCTTAAAATCAAAGAGCCTTTGTTCAGACAAGATATTGAAGTCATGTGGCACACTTTCGAGCGAGCGTTTGACAAAAAAGACCATCTTATTAATCATACGATGAACCTAATGGACATAGCCGATGACCAATTTCAACGCACAGTTGCTAGTTTTTGTGAAACTATCGATACCATGATTAACAAGTTCTTATTAGATTTGGAAAATTTATCCAAGGAAAACGACCATCGCACCGCAGAGTTGTTAAAAAGGGGCGAAGACGATGCTGCTCATATTATGTCGGACCATGACGCAGCAGAAACTCATTTACAACTTCTTCTATTTCATGCTCATACCACTGCAGATACTTTAGCGTGGACAACCCGTGGCGAAAACTTAGTGAAACAGGATGAAGATCGCAGCAAATTCTTTGAAGAACGCGAAAATCTGAGATCTCTCCTTGAAAATAACTACACCGCCGTTTGGGACCAATATAAAGCGGTGCTCAAAGCTTACGTAGTTGAAACCTCTGACAATCAAAAACAAGTGCGTAAATTACGTCGCAAAGAAAATTTAATGGCAGACATTATTGCTTCACAAGGCAAGAAAATTGCTAATAGTGACGGAATGCTAAAACGCCTCCGCACAGAACTGGCAGCTTACGAATCGGGCACAAAGCAGGCAGTATTTCGAGATCGCCGTAACAGACACCGCGCCGCGTGCCATAAGCTCAAAAAGCGTCTAGTCAATGGATGTGCCCTTGACATGAAGCAGATGACTATTCTAGTCCGAAACTCAGACGGCACTACGGAGTGGTTGGAGTCTGCTGCCAAGAAAGGTGAAAAGATCCTTCGCATGGCTGCATTATGTCGAAAATTTGAGAGTCAACGGGAAAAAGTTTTGCCTTACGGTTCATCTGAACCACACTCTCCAACGCAGGTGAAAACTAATTTACGCCCTCAAAAGTCTGATGACTCCTTAGTTGCGAATGCTATATCCACAACTTGTGGTTTGACAAGGATGTGGCAGCGCATAGCTAAAGCAGAATTGATTAAAAGATCTTTACTCCGCGAAAAAAGTTTATTGGAGCATGAAAACGCTTATATAATGGAAAAAATACAGGAGTTAAAAGACAACCAAACTGGTCCTGAGGTAAAGCCGTGTAATTGTGGTGCGGAAAGGAAAAAAGGAATTGCCGGCCATCGGCCCACTGCGATAGAAGGCGTTTTTGAAATTAATAAATACAAGCAAATTTAGAACTAGAATAAATGTATCGTTTCTATTATTTGTGCTTTATTTGTGACGTACTAAGCTTTGCCTTCCGGCTTCAGTTAAACAATGACATAATGTGCATTTCATAAGTAACAAAATAAAGTTAGGAGTTTGTTCCACCGAATGCAGTGTCGCAGACATCGCGTGTCGCAATGACGTGAGACGAGCACAAGGCGCAAACGATGCCTCTTTGACCTCACCCAATTCTCAAACTTCAACACAAGTTATAATCGAACAGCGTTTAGGTAACTCCACAGCAAGTAAAGAATTGCATTTTACAAATATTTTATTTGAAACAAAATTTATTTACGATTTTTATATAGAATTGAAACTTGATAATTTCTAGTTAATTTATATTTATGTAATTTTAATGGTGATTAATTTAGAGTAATTAGTAATTATAAACTAAGATAACATATAGTGCTTTAACATAACATATCTACCACTGAATAATTATTAGGTACATTCATATTATTATCATGTTTTACGGTGTACTAACTAAAATGTGATATTTTATTAAATCAATAACTATTTGCAATATGTTTGGACCAACGACTGTCATAGCTTAACTCATCGGTAAATGCAAGTTCGTTTTAAACATTAAACATTGACTTCGAAATAAAACTTACAATAAAATAAGATAAAAACAGCGTAATAATGGTAAATGTCACGTGACATACCTGACCTTGCAAAGTATTTCTACTCGCATACATAGTTGTTAGTTAACTCACAATGCTTAATTAAGTACCTACTAGTTTAAAAATTATGCAATCTTTGTGATTGGATTTGCTTTTGATGTATGTATCTAAATTCTAAATCATTATAAAATGTAAAGAAAACGTCCAGCCAAAGACATCGAATTAATGTTGCAGTGCATTTGATTGGCAGCAAGTTTTAAAACGATAACTTTATAGTACACTCAGATTGCCATTTGCAATATGTGATGTTTTATACTAACAAACCTACAATAAAATAGTCAATACCATGAAATTTATTTTACTTACGGTCTGATTTATGTAACAATTATAATTATGGTTACTTATACATAATTTTACACAAATCTGTTACGAACAAATTACAATTTCAAAAAAAGATAAAGTGTTGAAAAATTCCACGAGCCACGATAGCATAGTTGGTAGTGCACCTGACCCGGCATGTCATGTCATTTTCAAAACTTTGACTTTTTTCAAACATAATTATAACTAATATTGTGAAGGAGGAGCAGAGCTGTCTTGCCAGTTTTTTCGTTTACACGCAAAATCTGAATGAAGTAGATACTTGATAAAGTCTGATAGTTTTTGATCAATTGACTCTTTTTAATTCCTTCCTATTAAAAAGGTGAAATTACTTTAAATATTTTTTTCACAATTGTAATTGGGCACAGTACTGCGTTTTACAATACTGATTTATTTTTTGCCTTTTCTTAATGTATTTGACTGTTGTTTACATAAATATTAAATAAAATAAAATAAAAAGCATAAGCAAACGAAATTACGGTAACAACTTGAATAGGTACAATAAAACTATACAGGTTTTAGGGTTCCGTACCCAAAGGGTAAAACGGGACCCTATTACTAAGTCTCCGCTGTACGTCCGTCTGTCTGTTCGTCTGTCACCAGGCACCGTCTCATGAACCGTGATAGACAGTTGAAATTTTCACAGATGATGTATTTCTGTTGCTGCTATAACAACAAATACTAAAAAACAGAATAAAACAAATATTTAAGGAGGCTTCCATACAATAAATTTGATTTTTTTGCCGATTTTATAGATAATGGTACGGAACCCTTCGTTCGCGAGTCCGACTCGCACTTGGCCGGTTTTTTTTAAACACACGATAATATCACTTAACCTTGAATAAAACAACTGAGCACAAAAAATAGTTTAACATCAAAGTTGTATATTGTTTATTTCCATGTTATCAATATTATTTAATTTGACAATAGCTGTATTCCCTTTACCTACTGATGATTAATAATAAATTATGTTAATTGTTAGAAGTAGTAATCAATAATATGTTTAAGTGCCTAAGAATGTGATTAAAATGGAACGCGAAAGTTTAAAAGTTATATTAGACTTAAAGATCCTTTTAATTTTGCAAGCGTTTAGGATCCTTACGACAATATAAGAATTAACTAAAAGTGTTATTTTTGCAACTGTAGGGAGAATCATCATTTTCTTAATATTAATTTCCTTGTCCATTCAGTATTAGATTTATCTTGTTCTATATCATTTTCTACTATGACCAACAAGTGCGAATGTACCTTGCTCTACGTCAGCTCACATGTATCTCAATGCGGAGCTATAATGAGGTTACCAAGTTACGCACTCCCTTCATAGATACTGTCGATAAATATATAAGAAATTCGTTAGCATAATAAATATGCTCGCTGGCATAATTAAATATAAAATTAAATGAAAATTATATGCAAAGTAACGTTCTATAAGATACTTTATTATTTTAATTAAATTTTATACATAGAATAACAGTCATAACCAAACCATTACTTTGAATATTGTATGTAATTTGCTAAAGTCATGATGTGGTATAGAATCAAGATTTGAAGAACGTGTAAGATCATAAAGGCATAACTTATGTGAGTCATTTCCTCGTCATGAATGACAGATAGTACAATTCGCTTTCACCAACTGATATGGAAGGATCGCTACTAGGAAGAAGGACTGTCCTACTTAATTATAAATTGTATTGTAATCCTGTTACACAATACCGTCCTTATTTACATGCATTGGTCCTTTAAAGATTATATAGTCAAGGCGGGTACTTTAAACGTTGTTTACTTTGAACGTTTTTTGTTTAAGGCCAAGAGCAAACCCATCTTACAATAAAAAAAATAAAGAAACAGCAAAAACGGCGATTTAATACTTCTATTAAATTTAACTTTTTACTTTTAAGTGCTAATTAATTGCTGCACTGAAGTTGAATTAAATATTTATGAAATACAGTGAAAAAATTAAATGCTTACCCGACCCAGCCAGGAATCGAACCTGGGTCTTCCACAATCTGGGCGGCTGCACTGACCATTATCCTGCTACCGGGAAGGCTGACGTAAGCACTGAATTTTTTTTCACTGCTTTTTGATTTTTGACTGCTTTTGAGCGCCAGTTTCGCTGGCTGGGTCGGGTAGGCATTTAATTTTTCACTGTATTTTACAAATATTTAATACTTCTATTAAATATGTTTCTAAAGTGGTTCTCTTCTCTCTGTCTGTTATGTATTTTAAATCTTGTATCTTAAATGAGAGGTAGCCCATAATAAACAATATATATAAATATTGTAAATACTTTGTCCTTTTTTTCTATATTAAGACTAATTAATTAACTATATCTTATCCTTATGAATACGTAATGATAACATTAACTGTGTCGATAGATGCTATTATTTTACAAAATTTTGGCACGCACCATCATTTTCTCAAGTCGCTTTTAAAATACTTTTGTTAATTTTTACATTACAATGTAACGTAAATTTTTGGTTTATGATCTGAGCTCACTAATGATTGATAAGTTCAACATTAATTAATTATTTTAACAGCAAAAATACAATCAAGGATTATATGTTCACGCGTCTGAGCATCTCCCAGTAATTAAAACTGAGGTTCACGGTCACTTATTTTGATAGTTTAATTGGTTGACGACCGAGAAGAGAAACAAAGTAGTAACATTACGAAATAATTGCCGTTCACAGAATACGTAGTATCGATATGTTACGAAAAGTTATGTATAAAGAAGCTTCATCACGCGATTACTATTTAGCTCATAAATAATAAATACAAGAAGGATTTCATTCCCCAATATTTAAGCCTAATGGTATGTGTTTATTTTTTATGTATCTCTCAAAACAATGAGAACAACAGAACAGTTGTACTGTATAGTTGTGGATCTCAGAACAATCCAAACTCATACAATACGTTCTTATAGCCAAATGTATGTTTGATGTCTTTATTACTTAGGGAGAACACTGCATAAACTGTTAGTATGATATTAGTCACATGATAATAAGTGAAAAACCATAAACAAAAACCTAAGCTTAAAAATATAGAAAGAAAATCTCTTAGTCAATCTCACTTTTGTACTTTTTATATAATGCAACCTTTTGTTAATATGTATGACCACAAAAAGGCGTACCTACTAAAGAGCTTATTGCTGACAGATCTTGACGATCGATGCGGCATATGAAAATTCAACTTATCAAGCTTGTTAGGGCTATCCGTTGAACAAGAAACAATTATTTAAAAAGAAACCTAAGTCTATTCTTATTCCTGCGAGTTTCATATTATGATGCTTTTGTATTGAATCGTAACAATCGGTGTTCTTAAAATACAATTAGCTTCACAACAATGCTGCTACATTGTTGTGTTCCGACAGTTAAATGTGAACCCGACATTTCTTTAGTGGTTGAGTTAGGATTCTGGCAGAAGTGCGCTTCCATCTTCGGCCCTATAATACTACTTAGCACCGAATGAGATGACGGCCAAGTACTTATCAAATGTAAAAAATATAAAGAAAACATTAATCTACTTTATCTATATTATATTTACTATTATTTATTATATATTATTTACTATTATTTATTATATTTACCTATGTTTATCGTTATGTGATCAGAACACCAAATTGTATTTTTTTTCCCTTTAGTAACTTATTCTGTATGTTAAGTCTAGTATTGCAATAAATTTTATTTTTCAAATGAAACAACTTTTACGGATCTACTCGCGTTTATTAATGTTTTATCCTGACGTTTCGAACCCTGAACATTAATTAAAACTAATGTGTAAAATAAACGCGAGTAGATCCGTAAAAGTTGTTTCATTTCAATGTGTAGTGTTCGCGTAAACTTTAGAAAACAATTTTATTTTTATTTTTTATATATTTATTTTAAAACCTTATATAACACCATTACAGTACAAACTGAATTATTTATCGATATACCTTTCTGTTGTCGTGACAATTTTGTTAGGAAACGTTACCAACGATCAGCACATAGAGGTAAAGCACAACCGAATAAAACCTCACCGAAAGCACATTTGACGCATACCCCGTCATATGGAGGGACTTCGATAGGGCGATACAGCCTGTGGGGTGCGTATATAAGCCGGGGCGGGCTCGGGGCGGCCACCAGTCTCACCACAACCGTTGTCATCAGTGTATTGCTGCGCTGTGTTGTGTCGTGTTTGTTGTGTTTCGTGTATATAGAGGTGAGTTCTCACAAAGTAATTGACCATTGTGTTTGATCATGTATGACAAACGACCTTTTATTAGCTATCAATAATGGATTTGGAATTTGATGAGCAGTTTAAAGTAATTTTGTAATAAAATTTGTATAGTTTTCCATTATGCACATCAACTGTAAATAAAATATATTTCTAATATTTTCCACAAGTTTTTAAATATGTCATTAAAGGAAGACACCTCTTTTTTTATATAAGGTAATATGAGGACATTATTTTCGATATTATAAGGCTTATTATATCGAATTCGAAAATAATTCTAATTGAATTTGAATTCAGTTTAGTCAAATACTGAAATAATAAAATTTTCCAAATGCAATTTGCAGGAAATCTAAATTTTGGTACAAAAGACATCAACGAGAGTAATTGGAAAAACAAAAAATAATATAATTTAAACTACGACTAAAGAAACTGGTAGGTATTTATGCTTATGAGAAAATATATTTTTTTTAAATTTGCAAATCGTCGTTGAAACTGCAATATCGTGGAACCAACAGTGGAACCAACACCGCGGAACTTGGTAGTGACCAATTTTACAGGAGAGCGAAAATACCTGTTATATTCTTTATTGTTACGTCTTTGTCTGATTAAACTATAAATATATTTAAAAATTTAGGTATTTTAGCACATGGGACGACGCCAATGGCTATTTACTTTGTTTAGGACCAGCATTGTTGCGTTTCAAATTATACCTAAAATGTCATGCTGTGTACACTCCTTTTGGATTACCGTCTAGCTAGTAAGGTTAACCAAATATGTTACTGTACTCATGCATTGATTGTAATCTGTTTGTGTACCTATAGAAATAAGTAAATAAATAAATAAATAAAATACGCGTGAAATCTCAATTTTGATTTTTTTGTAATTCCGCGTTATTAGCAACTGTTGGTTACGCAGTATTGCAGTTTCAACGACTAAATGGCGAATGGCAGTGTAAAAACATCGCAGCATCAATCACCCTCACCACGCCTTGTTTAAGAACCCGATGTCATAGAAAGGAGGGAAAACGTATGCTGGTAAACGATTCCATCTTTTGTAAGTGCGACAAAGTTACGAAAGAAATATGTGTCAATACCTGCTAATTATCTCTAAAATGGCTGGAACAATTTCTATCGTGCCCTCTAATGAGGGTGGGGATATAACCGTCCCACACAATAAATCACATTGCCAATTGAAACTAATCGTTTGCGAAAAAACGTGCGAAACTTGATTTGTAAGTGTTATAACGATACTGATTTATTGCATACAATTATCGTTGAAATTTAAGCAAATCACTTCGTCACTGTAATAAATGATACATTCCAGAGGTTTCCCTGCGATGATTAGGAGTTTTCCGCCATAAAGCGTAAGTGTACTTTAATTATGCTTAACAATCAGAAGACGTCTGAATTAGAATGAACGATGGCAGTTTGGTGAATAAGTTTCAATGTCACGTTGTAATTTATTAAAGCTATGATGCCGAAATTTAAAAAATGGTGGCCATTTGGTTTCTAACAAAAAACTAAAAATGTTTACTTGTTACCGTTTATGTTACATTATTTAAAAAAAACACACGTTTGTCACAAAAACGATTTAAATCATATCGGACTATGTTGCTGAATTGAAATAGTCATGGTCATTTGGTTGTATCTTGTTAAAAAGTTACCGTCTTAACTTAAAGTTTTACCTAGGACCTAGGATAATTGGATGAGAACAAAGATTAAAGAACAATTATTGGATTTACTAGCCAATACTATAATAGCAGTATACTATAACACTGCAGTAAACAGCAAAAGACTTGTAAAAAGAAAACTTCAGCAATGTATTGAAAATCTCTCATTGCTCCCGATGCTTCTTTCTATGCAAGTAACGGATTGGATAGTTAAGAAGAACAGTAGTTAGCGCGTTCGGGTTGCGTTAAATAACTTTCGCTTGAGGGGTGAAAAACATTAAGATCAAAATCAAAATATCTTTATTATTTACAACAGTCTTCACAATTCTTTTCTTAAGTTTGAAAAAACCAGGATGTTAATATAATGATGACGAGGAGGTTTGATATCGTCGTCGATTTGAAGTCGACGGTAAAACAGTTGAATTTACGTGAAATCTCAACATCTAAATTGTAACGTTTATACTTCGATAATAATTATGACCTTAGATTCAAGCATAGCATAACGCAAAAAATAATGTCATCAAAGATGACTCATCGTGTTCTGTATGTGTAAGTAAGTAATTATTTCAAAATTAAATCAAAGTGTACAGTCCGTTAAGTCGCTAATAGCAATAATAAGAAAAGGTAACTTTGAGAAGCTGACCCGCCTAAACGCATAATAAGTAAATAATAATAATAATAATATTATAAGTAAAAAATAACAGAAGCTACCTTAGACAAACCAATTACAAAAACACAAATGTTGAAAAAATTTCCACGAACAGGATTTGAACCTGCAACCTTCTGACATACTGGTTCAGGTGCTCTCCCAATTGAGCTATCGTGGTTCTTACCAGCCCGCCGAAATTATTCCTATATCCTATACTATTTACTTTTTACTTTGAAAGCCAAAGGCGCCCATTCAATGTCAACAACTACCGTCATTAACATCTGATCATAATATTTTTACAAATACTAAAGATTAGTTAAGAAGTAGGCAAGCTATTTATAAAATGTTTTTGTTTCGTTTATATAATTTTAACGCAAATTTGTTGCGAAACAAATTACAAAAACACAAATGTTGAAAAAATTTGCGTTAAAATTATATAAACGAAACAAAAACATTTTAGACAAACCATTTAGTCTGATGAAAAAATTGCTTAATGAACAAAATGTGAAGACAATTAGCTACGGGTACAGGGGGTGATTGTTAATATGCCATCAGATTATTATTATTTCCTATTATTATTTTATGTACAAATAGTATACAGATATCGAAACGATCTATGTTGAATTTAGCATTATATGTTTTATTAGTGAACATTAAATATTATTTTGAAGCGATTTTACATAATTTGACCAAAATTGAAAAATTTATAATATTTTTTTTCCTACATTTCTTATCAATCATAAGGAAGTAATAAATACGTTTAATACTCGTTTAGTAGTATATAATTACATAATAATAATAAAGTATGTAATAGGCTAAACCAAAGATTAACTTTAAAGTTGTAAATAATTTTATCATTAAAATTGTGACTCGTATACTCGTACAGACTCCAATACAAATAACACACGCAACCTTATATGACAGCGTATAATTTAATTCCGTAGCTTTTCATTTGCAAAAAGCGACGGATAAGTGCGCAATCACACGTCTTGTGATCGCGGCCCCACAACAAAGGGACTGCCCGAAGGATCGATCACGCGAGGCTAGGTCAATTATTGGTAAGCTAACTTTAATGCCACATACACTCTAGCGATGTAATGAATATACATTTTTGACATTTTTTTTTGGAGTAAACACTCCAAAAATCGTTTAGTTTTGCGGGCATTCCCTTATTAATCTGTATCAATAACCGCAAAAATAAGTAATATTAAAACAAGAAGGGATTTAAATAATTTTTTTATTTAGCAAGGTTAGATAGTAGATTCTTTTGTTACCGTATGAGGCTGTAAAAGGCCTTAGTGTACGATAGAATATAGAAATTCAATTCAGTTCATACCTTATATAAGAGCTTAAATAGGAGCTTGACACGGCCAGATAAACTGACAG
This sequence comes from Eudonia truncicolella, assembly GCA_949315975.1. Taxonomy (NCBI): domain Eukaryota; kingdom Metazoa; phylum Arthropoda; class Insecta; order Lepidoptera; family Crambidae; genus Eudonia; species Eudonia truncicolella. The sequence continues at coordinate 12,316,796 of OX438835.1, read as the reverse complement.
ACGGACACCAAAGAGCTCCTGTAAGGATTCCGTTTTTTATTTTAAGTAACAGAAACCTAAAAAAATTATAGCATTTTTTATCTTATATATTCATGAATCGAATATAAGAGTTTAAGCGAAAATTCGTCACGTAACATCACAAATATCAGAATACACGTAGGTACTTTACATTGAAGGTGGAATATTGTACGAATAAAAAATACTAAGATAATATAAATTATACTGTCTATTAAATTATTCGTAAACACACCAAACAAACAAACAACACCAGTAAAAACAAGTAAATACGTGATAAACAATATTCAATTATAAGTAAAACGTTTCAGTGACACTTAAGTCAATTAAAGTAATACTCGCCACCGATATCTATCAACAAAACCAGTTTTAACTTTTTTGTATGGAATTATGAAAGCTCTAATTACCCGGACCTTCGTTATGCGGTGAAGATCAATGACAGGCGCATCATTGTGCCGATGTGAACTTTAGCACCTTATCAATAGAGAACACGGTTTAAATGACATCGTGTGACAATGTCTATTATATCCTTCGATCAATTATGTACTGATCGAAGATTATATCACACTGGAGCCTATTAACGAAGAGGTAGATACTTATAATGATTAATAGCACGTGTATTGAAATTTTCATCATTTTATTTCATTGGCACGCTATTCACACTGATTGTATTACCTACTTTGTGATTATATTGTGTCAGTGCCGATACAGTCGGAAATATGAAAAATTGTAGTTTAGTGTCCTAAAATGGTCGATATCTTACAAGAATATTAAAATGAAAACAACATTTACGGTTTGTATACAATATACTTAATCAATAAATCAAACAAAGAATGTTAGTGCTATATAAACATGCCTTCTTTAAATTGCAGTTAAGTACGCATCTCCAGTCATCTTATTGTTGACGTACTAGGCACTATTCTCTGAAAGGCTATGTACCTTTAAAGAAGATAATCGACGACCGCATTCTTTTCTCGCATTAACGTACTAATCGCTCATTGTTTGTTGACTGATGATGACTCCACGGAAACTTGAACTGCTCGTAAAATTATAAAAACGTAAAGCTGTCATCGAAGCTATTTTAATTAGTCTAAATTATGTGTAATGTACAAACATTTAAATAATATATTTATCAATAATTAATTAAATAAATCGTCTTACTTAACGTAACTATATGTTATTTAAAACAAATATATGAAATAAGTTTATTTTGGCTAATAATTACCTAATTACAAAAACACAATGTTGAAAAAAATTTCCACGAGCAGGATTTGAACCTGCACCCTTCTGACATACCGGGTCAGGTGCTCTTCCAATTGAGCTATCGTGGTTCTAACCAGCCCGCCGAAATTATTCAACACTATTTACTTTTTACTTTGAAAGCCAAAGGCACCCATTCAATGTCAACAACTACCGTCATTAACACCCGATCATAATATTTTTACAAATACTAAAGATCAGTTAAGAAGTAGGCAAGCTATTTATAAAATGTTTTTATTTTGTTTATATAATTTTAACGCAAATTTTGTTGCGAAACAAATTACAAAAACACAATGTTGAAAAAAAAAATGATGAATGGGTGCCTTTGGCTTTCAAAGTAAAAAGTAAATAGTGTTGAATAATTTCGGCGGGCTGGTTAGAACCACGATAGCTCAATTGGAAGAGCACCTGACCCGGTATGTCAGAAGGGTGCAGGTTCAAATCCTGCTCGTGGAAATTTTTTTCAACATTGTGTTTTTGTAATTTGTTTCGCAACAAAATTTGCGTTTAAAATTATATAAACAAAATAAAAACATTTTATAAATAGCTTGCCTACTTCTTAACTGATCTTTAGTATTTGTAAAAATATTATGATCGGGTGTTAATGACGGTAGTTGTTGACATTGAATGGGTGCCTTTGGCTTTCAAAGTAAAAAGTAAATAGTGTTGAATAATTTCGGCGGGCTGGTTAGAACCACGATAGCTCAATTGGAAGAGCACCTGACCCGGTATGTCAGAAGGGTGCAGGTTCAAATCCTGCTCGTGGAAATTTTTTTCAACATTGTGTTTTTGTAATTTGTTTCGCAACAAAATTTGCGTTAAAATTATATAAACAAAATAAAAACATTTTAATTACCTAATTATTATATGTCATCTAAAGGTCATTCTATTCAAGTTACAATTCGGTACAGATTAACTAGATATTATTATGATGCGACTTCACAAATTGCTGCGTGTGTGGCTCGGCAGCGCTAAGCAGTACGAACCCGATTCGCACGCAAAATGTAGCCCTGTTGTGGGTAGATTGTAGTATTCACATTGTTTGACTGTGTAACTATATCTGTTTTCTCTTTTTTTATATAAATGTGAGCGTAAGGCGATGAGTGCCAATGTGTGGATTAACCAATATTGGCTTTTGTCACACTGCTCAAAGTAATGATTATTGTTAAGTGAACTTGTATTTTTGTTTAAATATAAAAATAAAATCCAATAAGGTTTCCTTTTTAAATAAATCGTTTCACATTGTTCCAGAATGGTGTCGTCAGGAAAATGGTTGGTGTGCGCGCTCGCGATGGTGTGCGTGAGCGTGCGGCAAGCGATGGCTGCGCCCGCGCCGCAAGAGGACTCGCCGCCTATGCCGGTGAGACTTTGAAGTGAAACCTATGATTTATTATCGGTAGTCAACGCTAGGCTTACGAATTCTCACAAGGTCAATAGCACATGTTGAGATTGGGTTGCGATGCCCAAATATCGGTTGGAGGGTTTTGCCGACTGTCATTACTATAACAATCAACCAACAGCTTTACATGACTTTCGAAGCATGTTAAAGTTCAAGATCATTAAATTTAGCAAAGCCTGAACAAATGATAATTCCTTTTTGACTTGGAAAATCTTTCGTCATCTTGTATTAGCTTACTTTTATTACGTGCCATTTACGATATTCTTGAAGGCAAGGCAATTCTATTCCGATTTCGTCAATACGTAGTTTTGACGTGTGTTTAATAGCTTTGACATTTCAAATTCAATGCTTTAAAGCCTTCGCTACAGCAAAGGTATACATGCGGCAGGGCAGAAGGGGCGCGAGTCTATATAGATTTTATTAGAAAGAGCTTAAAAGGTACTAAAACGCTGTGGAATCGCAATGAATGATTCCCACTTTACCCTTGCACATCACTATGCCGTGTTTGTATCTCTATCTGATCGCGGGATTGCACTGATCCTGCTCCCCCTTTGGTGTGGCATTTGATTGCAGGTAATCACGGATGCGGCTTCGATTTCAATTATAATTCATCCAATATTTATAAAGCAGCAATTAGCACTTAAAAATCCAATTTAATATAAAAATAATTGTTGGAAACAACAATTCACAATTGAATTTGCGGAATATAACGAGAATCGATGATTACTCGGCCACAAGCCATTTAAGTCGCATCTAATTTAAAATCAATAAGCATTTTAATTATGTATTGATAAAATTTAGTCGCATAATAATTGTACTTATAGGGTCGCAGAACTAAAAGTTGACTGCCTTAACATTATAAACGAGGATCGCAAGGATGCGCCAGCGCATCGGTAATAATTTAAACAAAACGTGCATACCTTTGACCTACAACATTGCGGCTGCGGATTTAGACGCAAGAGCTGCATTGCGACACGACGCCTCTTCGTGCTGTATGACACTTAAAGGTTTAATTTGAATCCTGCATTTAAAGAGCAATGTATTCCAAAAAGGCAACCGATCAAAATGCGATAACATCCTTTCTAAAGGGTTTACATCGTACAGCGAATTAAACGAAGAAACAGTTGGTGAAGACAACCTGGCGTAAGAAATTGAAAAGCTTTAAATGCAAGCTTTAAATAAAATAGTAGCGTTATTTCTCTCATTATCTTTAAGAAAAACTTTGGAATTAGCACGCTGCGTCTCTCTTGGATTGTGGCATTCAAGTTATTCGATCTACCAACTAATTACAGCTCCAATTAACGTAAAACTGCATTGGGTATCATCGCAAATAGTTTACCATTTACATGACTGACCAAACTTTTATGCTCAATTTCAAGGTAGATTGACTTCTATTGTCTGCTTCGAAGGTAACATAGTCAACGCGACTTCACATGCATTGGTTCCAACCGGCCGCGATATGGTATTGTTCATTCATAGCGCACTATGGTAGCATGTTAGTTCTTCGCCCCTATCTGTGCATCTCAGCTATTATGCTAACTATGTGAACAGTCGCGGTGTAAACTCACTAATTGGTCAGAATTGCGTCCAGCCTCCTTTGTGCGCGCTCTTTGACTTATCTCGCTCTTATCTCAATTAATTGCAAACAATACAATAAAAAACAACTAATTTAATCACAGACTGAGACGCACATTTTGAGAACTAGAATTCTAATTTTAGCCAAATGTGTTTTATGCAAATTTACGTAAATTAAATATTACGCATATTCACAATCACATATTATGTAGGTAGTAAGGCGTAATTTTTCGAGATCTTAAATATTGTTTTACGTAACAATAAAGATTAGCTTGCAAAACGGTTCTTCGGGTGTCATGCTTAGTCAGTTAGCTTAGTTGATGTAATCTTAGTTTACAACTTATAATCTTTTTATTAATAAAATCAACATCAACATCATCATCATGATCCCTGGTGTCTCTGGGCTCGAGTTGTTCCATTCCGATCCAAAGCATTCTGATCCACAAGGGATTCTAGCCTACCGTCATTTATAAACAATATAATAATAATAAATGTTATTGTTTAAAAAGTTTTATTGATATTGTTTATGCTATTTACGTTTCATAAACAATAGCAAAAACAATATCACGTGGGAAGAATGTGCTATGACCATAAGCCACCCTGTCTTAATGCGGGGCAGTGGGTTTCACGACTGCTACCCTACAACAACCGGACCAACGGCTTAACCTGCCTCCCAAGGCACGGAAAAGCTCAAAATATTTAAATTTGATGATTTTTATCAAATTTGTGACCCTGTATTGCTCAAATTGTCAAAATATTAAACTATTATCTAAAAATATTTGTAATTAGCATAAACAATGTGTATTAGATTTATAAACATAGGAGATATAAAATGATCTGAATCAAGTGTAGGTATACTACAAATTTGAATAACAATACCTGTGACAATACTAACCAACAAGAGTTTCAATTTGACTCGGGATTAGCATCGATTCAGTAGTAGATAATATCTCCATACCGTTTGCCATTTTGCCTAAGCAAGCAATATCTAGGTTTTGTTTTGTAATAACAGCTACTTACGTATGTGGCCGTAACTCGCGTCTTTTGTAACATTATCAGATGACATGTGACACGGGTTCTTATAGGTTTTATTGGCAACATTCAACCATGAGAAGAATTTAATTGAGTTGCGATTAATTGAAGCTTAGTAAAGTAACATAACGTTTTGAAATACTTACGGTATTGAATATTTTCTTGCGTAAAAAATGGTAAGATCACTTCGTAAGAAGTGTTTGGGTGACGCTTAATTCCATTTTGTTTGTTTTCTGTTGTCTAAGTCAGTATTGTAAACTTATTAACCGTCTGAATTGAAATATATATTGTTTTTATAAAATTAAGAGTTTGTATGTAGTTAATTAAATCTATATATTAATACGTGAAGCTAAAACTTTGTACCCCTTTTTACGAAATTGCGCGGACGGAGGAGTATGAAATTTAGCACACTTATAGTTTATATAGAGAGGGAGTGCAGAATACTAATATTTTTTACAATTATGCATAAAAAATACAACCCATTAAGGCCTGAGTTTTCTTTTCACAATTATGGATTTATGTTTTAGTTATGGTAATATTTTTTTTTCATATTTTTTATATTTTGAGATTTTAGCTGTGACCATATGGTAACACTAGGCCAAAATAGAGTACAACACACATAGTACACATGACAATTATTTTGTATATATCATATTTATTTATATATGTTATCTTTACGGCTTTTTAGACAGAGACGTGTCTTTTGCCCAAATTATTCTTCCAACTATCAAGGAGCCATCCCAGCACATCGTCGCCTTTTCTTTAACGACCTTGAAAAATATTTGACATTATCAAACCTCTCGCCGCTCAGCTCTTTACTACTCTATTTCGCTATATATCTTCCAGACTTTGATAACATTTGGTACCTTTGTTTGTTGGTAGGTTTGAGCTACTTCCCACCGTAAATTTTAGTGTGGAATGTTGAACCCTTGCTTTTTCATCAGGATCCAAGAACTGTTCATCCTGATATCAATCGGCCAAGTAAATACCTCCCACCACCATTATTTGCCTCTAATTTTAATACGGTAATTGATCATATGTGCATCTATATAACCATCAAATAGGTGACTGATTTTCCACTTTGAGCACTTGAGTATTGATCAGCAAATCCAGTAGGGTTAACTTTGTACTATGTCACCTCAGAATTGGCCATCCAGCAAACCATATCAACAAACAAGAGGATCATATTCTACTCAAGGCAAGTAGCAAATTAACCTCTTCTTCATTTCTTCATTGTTTCGAAACTGTCTGATAGGACATTCCTTTGATAATCGATTTTCCCGAATTGTGCCAGTACCATACATGTCCCAAGAAGCCACTGTCCTAGTGAATAGGTTATCAAAGTAAAATAGTAACTCTTTTAAATATTTCAGCAACATTGAACTGAACATGTAAAACCAATACTTATTAGAAAAAATGTACTACATACAGGATGTACTAGCGGGACCATACGGTTACAGTAAAAGAAAAACATTAGTGGCTCCTTATCTATTAATAGTTTAATAACATTTATTCATCTACTAATAATTGGAACTACAATAAACAATAATTCATCATTCAAACATGCAAAAACACTACAAGAATTAAATAAATCAGTACTTACTTTTTTCTGCCCGCCATTTCCTAGTAATCACAATAAACACTGAAAACTTTTTCCTTTTACCGCAATAACAAATAAAAAATAACACTACAAAATGTCATTAGTTTTTAAATACATTGTTCAAATACACATTTGGAACAAAACATTCTAAAATAAACAAATCTATTTATTTTTAATCACAAACCTTGACACTGACTCAGGCGTTACCTTATTGTAAAACGCTAGTACAATAAACATTGTTTCACACATTTTCCAAAAATTAAAAAAAAAATATGGAAGAGTAGCGGCCGAAATCTGTGGATTGGCATTGAATCCAAACTCACATTCTATCTTTTTTAATTTTGCTTAGGAAACAATCCGTGCAGCCTTAATAAAATATTGTTTCAAAAATGGAATCGGAGGAAACTAAAAATACGGTCGAAAGTCGCCCACTGGGCGACCAGTATTATGTAATAGTTATGAAAAGAAACAGGGTTATAGTCATATTATGGCTAAAAGATATGAGCAACCCTATTTTTTTTGTAATTTGTATCAAGCAGTTTTATTTGCTTACCTACATTCAGAATCCTAATTATGCATTCACAGATATTAAAACTATTCATGAATGGTGCTTTAAAAACTAGAGCAACGCGGCCTCTAATTTGCCTTGGCCGTATTTCTCACGAGAAATTCCAAGAAAACATTTCAGCCGCCATAAAAAAAACACTCCGAAATACTTAATTAAACCGTTGGAATAGATTTCCACGTACAAAAGTAATTGATAAATGGCTTTGGTAGTTAGTTTTAGTACTTTATTTATTTTCTTCTTTCTGTGTAAGTAAATAAATTATTAGAATAAATTAAACAAAGAAAGCGTGTCAAATAAAATTAATAAAACCAATTTTAATTAGGCAGCCTTGATAATATAAGTTTTAATGGAAAATTGCCTCCTTAATACTTTCTCTGAATTTAATATGTATAAATTTTCTTTTTGATTGGTTTACCCAGTATAGGGGTAAGAGAAGGGTAGAGAGAAAACTAGGCTAGAAAAATAATAAGAATGAACTATTAGAAAATTATCTTTCCCCCCTAAGACAAGCCGTAAATTTTCGATAAGTGTGAATGAAAAATATCAATTTTAAAACATTAAAATATCTTTCTTCCCACAGTATGAATACAAATACGACGTAGAAGACCAAGAGAAGGCTCTCTACTTCGGCGCGAACGAATCTGGAGATGCGCAAGGCAAGGTCATTGGCGGGTACAGGGTGCTCCTTCCCGACGGCAGGCTCATGACTGTCGAGTACACCGTGGAGGGAGAGAGCGGGTTCGTGCCCAAAATCACCTTCGAGGACAACGCCAGCCCATTCGGCAAGGGCAAGAAGTAAACCGAACAAAGACTGGTCCGACAAATGTATTAATAATTCAATGAAAAACTTTTTGCCTTTTGAGGAATACAAAATTATGTAATTAGTCCATATCTTTTTGAAAATTTAATCTGAGGAATTGTTGAACTTTTGATATACATAGTACAGTTTGTAATATTCTTAAAAAATAATGTTAATGCTACACATAAAATAATAATAATACCAATATTTTTGATGAATAGTATTTTGCTAAAGATTTATTTGTAACCATCTTCAGAAATTTACTGTAAGCTAATTTTCGTTGAAAAACGTACACTTATATTTTTTTTAATGATGAGATAATGCATTTTTAACTAAACTATTTGAAAATTGGCAAAACATGTAATCATTTAAAACACTGTAATTTATGTTCAGCCAACAATAAATATAAATCATAGAACAAAAAAAAAATATCATTGTGGCATAACATAGTGAATAATTGAGTATTCTTCAGATGTTACCATTACTGTGATCAAATTATAGTGGTTAAGTGAAGGCCATCATTGCCATTATTATAAAGATAATTTTAAATTTAGATTATTAAGTACGATTATATTTTTTACTACCGTAAGAATTATAATTCTTACAGCATATTAAAATTTGTATACGATAAAATATTATATACAATAATGATGACGTTTTATTTTTAGCCTACCACATAGTTAATAGTTCTTTGTTGTAATTTACGATTTTTTTTTGTCCCGGTTATTAATATTTTATTAAGGGTTTCAACAAAAAAATCAACAGCTTTGAATTATTTCGAGTGAAGAACACTTTTGCCGCAGTATATAACGATCATAAAACGGCACATCCAGTAAAAGTTTGTAAATAAGTGTCTATTATTGTTAATTATTGTTGGGACCTAGTAATAAATTAAATAATTTTCGAGCTTCATCAAATGAAGGTTATACTAAAATTCAGATTTAAGCATCGTTTAAAAAAAATTAAAGTTCTTTTTGTCAAAACCATGACCACTTCTTAATATCTCAACTCAATATTTTCAACTGCCGACGACATCAACCTATTTTAGATTAAGATCAGTTATGTTATGTTATAAAATATATTTAGTTACAAACTTACACAACTCAAACGACTGTCTATCAAGAATCCTGAGGAAGCTTACGGCACTGTAAAAGTGCCTAACCAGCCCCCACCTATGGCTTTTTTGTATCTGGCTGGTTTTGGTATCATTAAAAGTTTAAATTTTAAAGAAGATAATTCTAAATTTAAATTAGGAAAATGTGTGATTTTCATTTGTTTTTCTTACTGTCAAGATGAGTGAATCTAATAAAGAAATTCGATACATTTTAAAATTTTACTACAAAAAAGGTAAAAAGGAAACGCAAGCCGCGAAAAAATTTGCGATGTTTATGGACTTAGTGCAGGGTCTGTGAGAGTAGCACAAATTTGGTTTAAGCGTTTTCAATCCGGAAATTTTGATGTCAAACATGCACGTCGCTTTGATCGCCCTATTACGGAAAAAATGGATGCCATTTTTGAAAAAGTGAAGCAAGGTCGGCATATTAGTAGTTACGGCGTAGCTTAAGAACTGGGAATTGACCATAAAACACTTTTGGCGCATTTGAAAAAACCTGGGTACACAAAATGCTCGATATTTAGGTACCCCACGAGCTCACTGAAAGAAACCTAATGAACCGTGTACTCATTTGTGATTCTTTATTACGACGTAAAGAAACCGAACCATTTTTGAAGAAGCTGATAACTGGTGATGAAAAGTGGTTCACGTACGACAAGAACGTGCGAAAAAGGTCGTGGTCAAAGGCCGGTCAGGCTGAAGCCTGACCGGCCTGTTTCACCACAGTCTGTGAACAGACTGTGATGAAACGGTGAACTGTTCGGGTTAACTCGCAACAAGGTGTGTGTGGTGGGATTGGAACGGCATTATTTATATTACGAACAACTAATGAGATTAAAGCAAGAAGTTGAAAGAGAGCGGCAGGAATTAATCAACAGAAGTGGTTTTTCATCATGATAACGCTAGACCTCACACATCCTTAGCCACTCAGCAAAAATTAAGAGAGTTTGGCTGGGAGGTTATAATGCATCCGCCGCATAGTCCTGACCTTGCACCTTCAGATTTCCTCATGTTTCGGTCTCTTCAGAATTCTTTAGGCAGTGTCAGGTTAACATCGCGAGAGGACTGCCAAAACCACTTGTCGTGGTATTTTGATCAGAAGCCCCGAAATTTCTATAGCAATGGGATCATGTCCCTACCTATAAGATGGCAAAAAGTTATCGAACAAAATAGCACCTACATACATACTTTAGTTAAATGTAAATAAACAATATTAAAAAATGTTTTGGATTTTCTTCAAAATTTGCGAAAAATCTTTTTCCCCAACCTATTATTTGATGTACACAAGCACTGTTTTATTATATACCAGTCAAAGATGTCGTCGATATTCTCGATCCTACACGCTATTGTTTTGGATGCCTAGTGCGAGTTTCATTCGCTATTCGATCACGTTTAATGGAAACGAGAATTTGTGTAGAAAACCTTTTAACTCTCCACGTTTTTTACCAGGCAGCGCTGCTTTAATGGCATACAAAGTTTCAAATGTAACGGACTAGGCATCCTGATTTTTTTTTAAAGAGTTTAATTGCCTTATACGTCTGAGGTTTTCTAGAGGAAATGCATCACGCACTAGTGCGTGTTCCCGTTCCCTGCTAGATTCTCGAGATGTTCGGATCGGATCGGAGGCATCCTGAGTTACATACCTTATCCCGTTGGCGCGTCATGATAACAGCGGTGGCGTCAGTATCAAACTGTGGTCGGCCTGCCCGCCCTAGCATCTGCAGTACCATGCTTATACCGTACTCCTGTACGACAAATCATCCAACACATTAATCCCTGCATGTCAAATCATTAACGACGTTGTAAATCTGCGTCCTTAAATTAACTAAAGGTTAATAGCTTTTGTATCTGATGGTGTACCTAAGCACAATTTATTTTATGTATTGTTTTTGCTGCCATTAGTGAACGTTAGTATTTCTTATTATAAGTAAAGGTTAAGGACGTTTACGTAGTCAGGACTTACAATTTTACAATTTTCTTCAATAAAAAAGGGACAATAACAATGACTTTGAGTTTTTAAAATCTAATTATATAATCTTTGACTTTTAGACTTTTGTATTTTAGTCTTATGTGTAGTATTCGTGTAAACTTTATAATTAAGAGTATTATTATAAATGTGACATACTAAAAAAATACGGTTATTAGGTACCTGAAAAGCTCCGTTCACGTATTGTTGGGTATTCTTGATAATCACGAGATGCGCTGGCAAGTTGACACCCATTGCTGTATCGGAAAATGTTAAATAATAATATACCAGTGGTCGCCCAATGGTCGTAATTCAACCGTAATTCATAAAATATACAATGTAAATGCAACACATATTACACATAAATTTTACTATTTACCTAGGGTAGTGGTAGTAATAAGTATCGGCAACTCCCTATCTCTGAAAGCGTGCTCTATATTGACTCTTTCTTCATAAAGCATTCCAGCATGGTGGCAGCCTACGCCAGATAGTACCAACGACTGAAAAGATATTTCATATTTGTCAATCACTAGTACATAATTATACTTAGTACTTTAATAAATTATTTGAATGTAGAAAAGTCAAAAGTATATAATAAGTATAGTGCATTGGTAAGGTGTGCAAAATTTTGCGATGTGAACTACATTATGCAAACATGAATTTATTATCTCTTTTTGGTAAAATGGGACAAACATTAAGATATTTATTGCCCACTAAAAACGCATTTTTTAAAGCATTTCAAATATTAATAAAAAATATTAATGATTTATAAAACAATGACATATTTTTGCATTGTTTGCGGTGCCGACCTTTACACTTGCAGTTTTAATGTCTAATTACAAATTAGGAAAGTGATTGTAGGGTCCAGAAATTAGGAAACCAATTGTATTGATTTTTAATGTGCGTTAATTTTGATTCGCTATGTGTTTAAAATACCAAATAGGATTAGCGCGGGAAAGTAATATTGTGCAAAGGAACTTTCCAACTGAATCGCAATCACGTCTCTAAACAAATTCACATTGCAATCGCCAATGTTGCTTTACAACAATACATTAGCATAATTGTAAATTATATTATTTACAATTATGCAAAAACTAAGCCAAACTCATTACATTACTGTAAGCCTAATTTACCTGCAATTTCTTGGTCTTAATTGTGGACGCGAGTGCAGTGAGTTTGGACCTCTGCTCGGCGTTGAAAGTAATCGTGATCTCGCGGGAGAGGGCCTCCGCTGTCATTTGAACGCTTTTCCGAGTGTTGCAGAATATCTGTATGACCATTTACATTTTAAGGACTTTTTGGATAAGTGGGTTACGTAAAATAGGGCAGTTTAGTATAGTAATAAGGTGCGTTTTGTATTAACGTTTTTGCTCTAAAATATTTATTGCACGTCGGACTTTGGGCGGCGCTAACTACGAGCTCTCGGGATCGATTCCCGGTCGGGTCAATGTCGAAAATGAACTTTTTGATATTGTGTCGGGTCTGGATGGCTGTGGTACCGCGTCGTTGTTTCTGATTTTCATAACACGGGTTCTTCAGCTACTTACCTTGGGATCAGAACAATGTAACTATGTGATTTTGTGTATTTTTTTTTATATCTGCTTCCTACTGTTCTTACTGTTTTAAGATAATCGTGAAAAATGTATAACATTGGAGTATTTTTTTATCTTAATTTTTGCATTCACAACGCTATATTGTAATTACTAGATAAAATTTTACTAAAAAAATCTCGGTCGGTCGGGTCTCGGTAGCTAAGCGGTCAGAGGAATGGACCGGTAATCAGTCGTGGGTTCGATTCCCACTCGAGCTTCCTGAGACTGGTTGATTTTTTCTAGTAAAATTGTATCTTGTAATATTGGAACATTACTAGCATTTTAGGACGTCTCCTAAATGTATATTTTAGCTAAAATGTTTTTGTTTTGTTTATATAATTTTAACGCAAATATTTGTTGCGAAACAAATTATAAAAACACATATGTTGAAAAAATTTCCCCGAGCAGGATTTGAACCTGCACCCTTCTGACTTACCGGGTCAGGTGCTCTTCCAATGGAGCTATCGTGGTTCTAACCAGCCCGCCGAAATTATTCAACATTATTTACTTTTTACTTTGAAAGCCAAAGGCACCCATTCAATGTCAACAACTACCGTCATTAACACCCGATCATAATATTTTTACAAATACTAAAGATCAGTTAAGAAGTAGGCAAGCTATTTATAAAATGTTTTTGTTTTGTTTATATAATTTTAACGCAAATATTTGTTGCGAAACAAATTACAAAAACACAAATGTTGAAAAAATATTTTAGCTAATGTGATTATTCGCCTTATTGTAATTTATCATCGTGTAAAATAATGGCCTACCGCTATAATGTATAACACCTACGGAGACAAGCACATTCCGTATCACAGTAAACAATAAAAAGTAAGCAAGTAGTATGTAATAAAAATAAGTTGTTTCATTTCAATGTGTAGTGTTCGCGTAAACTTTAGAAAACAATAAACAATAAAAACTTACCAATGTTGGTTTTCCGTCATGATACTTCTGAATGATGGGCCACAGTTTGTAGTTGAGAATGATGTCGAACTTGAAGATGCTAGTGCCATCGGGGCATGGATAACCTTCCACCACGCGCTTTATCTTTACTGGACGACATTCATCCCCAAATCTAAAGGATTAATATTTTAAACCGTCAAATAATTTGTATACTATTTTTAAATTGAATTTTGCTGAAGTTACATCTGTGTTTCTTAAAACCTTAAATTTTTCTAAACTTTTTTATAAATGTTCAGAATATATTAATAAAGAAAATGCAAAGTATTTTTGCACAGCACTAGACAGGCTTCAATTTCAATTTCCAAACATTCTAAAATGTTACATAGAGTTATTGACACAATTTTGGTTACACTTTTGGGTTCAAAAGTTTAGAAGAGAGGCTAATATGACTATCTTTTTACGACCAAATGAGGAAAACGATTTCAGTAGTTAACTAGATACTTTTTGAAAGAAAGTTCGAATCCTTATATTTCCTTTTATTTCTGGCCGAAGGGCGTGGTGTACCTATCTACAGATCCATGGGTGTACCGGTGTTTCCGCAGTAGACTGCCCGAGAACACCACCGGATCAGCGCATGGAGGTGCTTAAAACACTAACATAGTTGTAAGTTTTATTTGCTAACATTTTGTTTATAATTTGTATGTATGTTAGTCTGTATCTATTATATGGGTCCACTAAGTAAATTAACACCTTTACAATGTTGGTTGCCTGAAATAAATGGATTAATCATCATATTTCTTACTTATAGTACACGGCAGACTTGTTCTCATTTCCCAACCATGCTGCTACGTCTTGAGGGTTGCTGACGGTAGCTGACACCGCCACAAATCGTATTCTTGGTGGAGCGGTACTCTTTGAACTGGGTGATGTCATATCACCCTCGGCGTTGCTTTGGTACTGTTTCTGAAGCTTTTCAATACGATGTGCAGATTGGGCTGCCGACTGGTACGTATTTTATGTATAGGAAACAAACAATGCACATTTTAGTAATAATTTAAAATGACATTAAAATGGATATAGTATTTCAATTACTTAAATATAATAAATAAGTCCGAGAAACGATAATAGCACTATATTATAATAATTCTTTTTTAGCTCTTCAGAACTAGTTGAAAGTTCTGTCATATTATGAATTTGTAACTGCTACCTTTAAATTTTAATCATTATAGGTACTTATTCCAATTTCCTCAAAAGATACCACAATAGTCAGAACTTCCCAACATTATTTTTGAAAGACACATTGAAAAAAAGACATTAACGCATTAGTAGAAATCATAAATCTTGAAAATTCTCGTTGAGTGGAGTTGTTTTAACATACAGTATTGTTTTGTGAAACACTGCTATTAAAGTAATGTTGTCTAGGTATGACTTAAAGTATATTTGAAGCTACTTTTTGTTATACTAAACCTCTATAGTCTTCATCCTGCTGACGACAGCTTCAAGGACGGGGCCGCGAACTTCGTCATTTAATATGTGCACTTCATCTATTAGGAAGAGTTTCACTATCTCAACTAGACCTCTGTGGTCGCGCCATCTTCTGGTCATCATGTCCCACTTCTCTGGGGTCGTTATTATAATCCTGTCAACATTAATGTGTTGAGTACACAAAATATGTACCGCCTCCGTGGTCTAGTGGCTAAGACCACCGGTCTCAGACCCCGAGGTCCTGGTTTCGATTTTAAATCTTTTTAAATCTTTTTTCTTATACTGTAACAAAAAATTTCTTTTCGCCTTTCTAGCTATTGCAACGACTGACACTTTAATAATATTCTCTTTTAAGTTAAATAATACGATAAACACTAACTTGTACGGCTTCAATTGACTTAAGTCGACATTGGTATCGCCAGTGACTTCGATGCACAAGAGGCCCAACTTTGTGAACTTTGAATACCATTCCGTCAGTCGTTCAGTACATAGAGCCTTCACGGGTGCCACTGTAATACACGTGTTTCTAATAAAAACTTATCATCTTAGAAACATTTCGCTGCTCGGGTTATGTAATCGCGCAAGTATAACAGCTAAAGCGGGCTGCAGGCATCAGTATGAAAATGCTCCCTCGGTCCAGCCAGCCAGTAATCCCGATGTTATAGTGGGTAGGCCATCCATAACACTAGGGGGGAGTTACATAACCGCTGCATCCCGCTGGGCGCGGCGTGAATTCGTGACAAATTCACCAAATTTAAAAAAAGATAATTTTTTTCAACGCTAGCCTTTTGTGGGTTGGTACTGTCGTATGCAGTGTGTTATCTATCTTACAAGTTTTCGTATTGGTCTAAAATTTCAAAGTGATGATAATGATTCGTGCAAAAGAATTCAATCATGTAGGAAGTGTAAACTTATTTAGCTTATTTATTATATTAGCTTATTATTATGAGTATTAGCTTATTTTTAAGGTAACAAGAAAACAAATTACTGTAAATAATTTTAAAGTCGTCATTGCATTGTTTGCTCTCCATGTCCATCAACAGCTGTACTATAGCCATTTCGAAAATGACAGTTTTCCCTGATCCTGTAGGTGCACATATTACCATCGATTTATCTGTAGCAACAAAACACAACAACTTAACTTAATGTTTGTTAACAAAGCCTGCAATACATGGTTACCTACTACCTTACTACTAACACGGTAAAAACGAACAGAGCCACGATAGCATAATTGAACAAGTTCCGTGTTAAAACTCCGCTCGTGAAAATTCTTTTCAACACTTTACATTTTAAGCTTAGTACCTACTTTACTGTATATACAAATACCTACCTACTAAAATTGTGGGGAGCTACGACAGTAATTGCAAAAAATTTTATCAGCCTTTATTGGATCAAAAAATTATTGGAATAAATTAATGTTGCCCTAAAAATTAAATTCCCTGTTCTGATTAACCAGAACCTCATATAATGTGTGCTTAGTGTGAGTTTCCTTTATTTTTAAGAAGTTAACTCTATTTTGATCTATCGAGACTAACGTATAACTAAGTTAACTCTCGTAGAAGAGCGCCACCTAGTAAATTAGCGCTGTAATCCATTCAGTACTGTAATATTTGGTCATATTTTTTTAACGCCTCGTTAGCCGAGTGGTTAGGTGCACGGCACGATGCCCGAAGATTTAATTCCCAGGTAGGGCAAAGTGTGTTTCGGATTGAGATCACCAACTTGAATTTGGTAAGCGTGGGCATTAAGCCATTACCCATCAATTGTAGTGATGACTTGATAGCTTTTGTACAGTGGGACAGTCATAGGCTATTTATTAACATATTTTTACTATTGTCTCATTTGCATTATTGATAAATTAAGATGAAACAAACCTGAATATAACCCGTCATCTAAAACGCCAGATTGTACCAAATTAAAATATCGGTATGTAAAAACATCTCGGTACTTGGAATCTAGAAAAAGTCAGAAGATTAATAAATACATCTTTATTTAGTGCTGCCAACTTATGCTGGAGTGCGACACCACATAGATTACAGGTTATTGAATTTCTTGATTTAAACAGATCACTATTATAGATTGGCCTATACACTAATACACATTGTGCCTTACACTTAAACAAAGAATAAGGTCCGGATAGTTATTCCGTGTTTTGTTTCTTTTACTCTAATTCGAAATGACGTTATCACGACAGGAACAAAACACGGAATAACTATTTGGACCTTATTCTTTGTTTATTTGTAAGGCACATTTAATATAAATTGAAGGTTTTTATTAACATTTACCCCCTTATTAATAAAAACTATTTAAGCATTTTAGTTAATCATTGTTTTTTTGTCTCCTTTTCTCAAATTCAAAATGACGATTGAGTGACGTTGACAAAACAATATTTAACTAAACAATGCTTAAACAGTTTTTATGTATAAGGTAACCCCCTTATGACTAATTTGATTAGTATTACTTGGCTCTATAATGCGTATTTTTACAAAATGATAGCTAATCGATCTGACCTGATCAGATGATTCTTACCATTATAGCGGACATAAGCACAACAAACACCGTTTAAGATTTTTAATAACAACACACCAACTTCTTCCACACTTCGAAAGTTTCCAACTTGCCCCGTTCCTTTGGCGGGTCGAGAACGATTAGTATTTCCACTCAGGTCAATTCTTGGTTGTGATTCCATACTTGAAGTAAATGAAAGAGGTAGTGAATCGGGTATTTCGTCACCCAATACATCGGTGAAGCTAGAACTAGAGTGAATATAAAATTAAGTACCATATGAAAACATATGAAACAGAAAATATATTCTATAGCCCCATTACATTGAAATGAAATGAAATGAAAAATATTTATTCTTGCGGCTTATTGTAGTTAAAGTACCTAACCTGTTGACTCAATATCAAATCAAATCGATACCATTAAGCACACAGGAAATACAAACTCTTAAACGAGTACAACAAGATTAGATCATTGGTTTTTTCACATTTGTAATCTCTACAATATTTACTTGAATGAATTAGTAGGTTTGCTACCTATCACTTACAGATTGGTATTCATATCTTTATTTTGTTTTTATGAATTTAAATTGCTATTTTTGAACTATGTAGTTGAATTGAAGTTTAACTTATAATTCAACCAAATAATCTGATGCCAGCAGTCGTGAGATTCGTTTGATATTCCCGCCAGTCCACACCATAGGCGACACTTACTTTTTTTTTTTTTTTGACATAGACACTCTCCCGTACAGCCTTTAATTGTCTATAGATGATGGTGAATTGGTTATATTATGACGATACGGTGTCGAATAACAAAATTAATATTCTCTTGATCCTTTGACTTTCAGTAAACGTTATTAAAATTCGATTACATTACGACCTCGCGGAGTCAAACAAACAATTTGATCATGTCGTCATCGTCATGTCACGTCGCGTCTAGCGATAGTCGTTATCGTTTTATGAAACCACGAAACGAAACGTTATCCGTTTGTAAATAACGTTATTAAAAGTTTTTGACAACTATCTATTTCCACAACGTCGTCGACCTGTATGAATATTATTATGTTTTTAGGTGTGAGTTGTTAGCTACTGTTAAATTAACGTTTTCAATTAACTTTCCTTCGTACTTTACGAGGCTTAGTACTGTCTATATTGCTATATTGCAAGTGAAATATGAATAATTACACTTATGCAAACGTCATAATAAACTTATCTATCGTTTTATCGTTTACTTAAAGTGTATATTCGCTCGGTTATGGAAGTTTAGAGCGTTGTGGAAAATAGATAGTTTTTTTATCGTTGGACATCCAAATAGATAGTTGTGAACTATCTTAGTTGAATAACGCCCATCGCTATACGTTAACTGTCAACTGAACTCGCTAGCCTAGCCAGCCATCCAGCAGTTCATTCGTTTGTTTTCCTCATCGAAAATAAGTTTTGCTAAATTATGATTTTCATTTAATAGCTTTAAGTTGATTCAATACAATTTATTTATCATGTAAGTATACGATAATTAGAATTAAACCTAAATACATAAAATTTTTATTGTAATTACTTGATAATACCACGCAATCAATCTTAATTTTTAGGGAGTTCCTGAAAGATTTTGAAAATGCAGATAATCTCAGTGTAGACACCTTGGCTTTAGAAAGTATTGTGCTTGATGAAAGGGCAAAGGAAATAAGTGAACTGAAATCACTGAGTAAAAAAGTATGCCATCTACATACAAGTTTATTATACTATCGAAACACAAAATCTAAAATGGGATCTACATGTTACGAAGCTTGGAAGGTGTTAATTAAAAAAGTTGGAGGTACACAGAATGGATGGCAAGACTTGGGACATCATCTGCAAATTGCAAAATCTGATTTAGATGTAAGTACTTACTTAACATTGAAACTGTTGTTTTTAGTCAATATAAGTATTGGGTATACTTAAGAATAAATAAATAACATCAACATCTCAAACATATAACAAGGCTTAGGAATAAATTGAAATGATATTAAAAAATTGAGTTACATGCATGATAAGTTAGTCATATCAATAAAATAATTAGTTAGTATTAGTAATGATTAGTTGTAATTTTTTAATGTGCATGTGATGTGCATATAGGAAGGCCTGAGCCCATCAATAGGACATTTATAAACAGTTATAAAGAATTTAATTGCAATGCTTCAGTTTTTTCAAGTATTATCGTCTCTATTTATTTTGACTTTTTAAATTTCAGTACATAAAGAATTCTGTTAAAGAGGACCCTGTTGATATAGTGCTCAAAGTGTTCATGCAAAACGAAAAAGCAACTTTAGACAAAATTGTGGATGCATTTGTCAAATTAAATCGATATGACATATTGAAGTCCATTGAAGATCCCTTTTTAGATTTAGCTCAGTGCTTCAACAGAGATGATAGTGGCTATCACAGTAATAGCAAAACAAACGGTCACAAAGAAATAATTAGTTTAACGAAAAAACTACCCAATGACTTACCACCAGCTTTAAACAAGAATATTGTCATAAAAGATAATGATTCAAATAAACCAAATCAACCAAAACCCAAGCCTCCATTTAAGAAAGTTGATAAAAATAATGAAAATGATTCACCAATATTATTCTTGACTTTCACTGAAGATGGTCATCAGACAGCACTGAACATCCAAAACTATGTTGAAAATTGGACAGACATGGCACCAGTTACAGTAGTAACATTAAGTGACAGAAGAGAAGAAGTTTATCAAAATCCAGAGAAATTCATACGAGAATATTTTGAGAAGGTAACATTTAAATTATTATGTCTTAATTAATTATTTCCCATAGCATTATGACAATTTCAAGTAATAATCATATTATGAATTAAGATTTGAATGGTAGATTGAGTTAAAAATAGCATCTCACACAACAAGTGTTATTACAAAAAGAAATTGGTGAAACTCTTTCAATTATTATATTTTTAAAGGCTTTGATTATGTAAAAATTCAATGTGTTTTGTTTAAGTGTACTTAAGTATTTTATTTTACCATTATAATAACCAATTCTACACTCTACACCATTTACATAATTCACAATTACAAACACACAACATAATTCTTTTTTATATTTCAGGCTGACTATGTTGTACCTGTTATTACTTCCGGATATCTCAACGAAATAAGGTCCTGCAATACTAGTGATCCCCACGTAACTGACAACCTAGATTATAAATATGTTAATTTTATTTATACCCTCATAGTAAATCATTATATTCATGCTACTGGATGTTTAAATAAAAAGGTCAGAACTGTTCTACCACAGGAAGTGGATGTAAATGTGTTTAGGTATATCAGTATGTATCCAGATTTGATGCCTTTTACTCATGAATCAAAGTTTAATGAACAGTTCCAAGCCTTTTTGAAAAATAAGGAGCTAAATTAAAGAATGTGGTCATTATTTAACTTTTTGATGTAAGTTGGTACTTAATACTATGTATGCATCAAGTACACCTATGGAAACTAACTTGCCTTATAGACTTAAGTAGATTGGTAAGCTAACAACTCATATTATTGTTAGGGTTGCCCATTTAACCAGTACTGTGGAAATCTATAGTTCTTGTGATAGTTTAGATTTATGTATTTTTTTTAAGTTTTAGTTATTAAACAAAACTTTATATAAACATGTAAAGGCTCATAAAGAATATATGACATGTTATCTTTGTTTTGTACCTTTTTAGTAGTTAAGCCGGGTATTCATTATGCAACATTTGTTAATAAACTGTTTATGACGAGTTTATAAACAAGTTTACCATGAACACCGTTTCTGAAACTTGAAGCTCTATGAGCATCGAAATCTGGTTGGACCACCTGTTGACGTTTGTTTATGAACTAATTGTTTCGTCTTGTTCTCCACTCAAAGTGGGAAGCACGGCAACATGTTTCATAAACAATGTTTAATCACCTTGGTTTGTAAACTGTTTACAGAGATGATGCAACACTGTGAAGCATTGTTTATAAACTGTATATAATATAAACATTGTTTATAAACAAATGTTGCCTAATGAATACCTGGCTAAACTACATTTTGCATAAACATGTAAAGACTCATCACTACATAGTATAAAACAAAGTCGCTTCCCGCTTGTATGTATGCTTAGATCTTTAAAACTACGAAACGGATGTTGATGCAGATTAAAAAAGAAATGTGTACCCGGGCGAAGCCAGGACGGGCTGCTAGTAAAGAATATATGACATGATATCTTTGTTTAGTAGCTTTTTACGATTCAAGTTGTAGGTGTAGTCGATAAAACATTCTGCCATATAACAATATCAACAATACCAGTGTGGTAAAGCAATCTGTAAACTATGCATAAGCATAGTTAAATAATAATATTACATACAGGAAGACATTAAATATTAAAATAAATATATTTTGAAATAACATGTTATATTCTAGATGAGTCTCTAAAGTGGTCTTGTACCTGATTTGTAATGGCAGTTCCAATAAAACAACATAGATTATTAATTTATTTTCTTATTTATTTCAAAATACTTTTTCTAGAACAATGAAAATTGATAAATCTAATACAAAACACACAGAAGTACAACATTTTTCTCATTATGGTCAATACATAAGATGAAAGAAACAAGATAACATCTGTGTTACTTATTATGCAATAAAGATTTGAAGGTTTTAAAAGTTCAATCAAATAATTAGAACTAAGCATTAAATAATAATTATTTGGTAAGATAATCCATAAACATCAATTACACATACATATTGTGAGTATGTATTCTTGAGTCTTGAACTGGCTTAATTAAAGCAAATAAACAGGACAGTAAGAAAAAGTAATAATGTATGAACAAAATAATTAATCTAAAGTATTTTATTATAACCTAAACCTTTGAACTTAAATGATAAAAATAAATGTTACTCATTAACATTTAATTTTTGATATCAGCTGTCTCAGAGGTAATTTCATTTTCTTCCGTTTCATCGGCTGTGCTGACATCGTTCACGTCAATGCCTGTGTCATTGCTGTTATTAGCCAATTCCTCCTAAAAAATTCAGAATGATAATAATAAAATAAAACCTTAACTTTTTTGAGTCTTCTAAATTGATCAAAGTTTTTTTAGATAAAGATAACATCAAGTTTAAGCCAAATGTCTTAGAGAATATCTAAGCAATTTTTTTTGAGAGAGATTGCTGATTGCCTCAAACGGCATTTTGAGCTTCACCGGGCTTGTTTAGGGGCGCCGAGAAACTTAAAAGGTTCCTCAAGCCGTGTGAAACGAATCACCTTCGGAGGTTTTCTAGAGGGAACGGCATCACGCACTAGTGCGTGTCCCCGTGCCCCAGGTACTAGATTCTCCGAAGGGTTCGGATCGGATCGGGGAGCGGAACCCGAGGGCGCCTCTTAAAGGCTGGGGCCTCGGCTCGGGTTGACCGGGCGGTGGTGGGGGAGAGAAGCTCCCAGGTACATATCTGTACCTGGTATAGAGCGTATGTGAACCGGTTCGTCGTACCCTTGTTCTACGAGTACTGTGTCTTGGGCCTAAACTAGTGTGCATGTTGAGTGTATTCTCTATATGTGTAGTGGCATTTAGAGGATCGGGCGAGACGTTCGCAACTGATAAGGGATCGTCGGGGTCATCTAGTACGTGTTTAGGACGTCTAGATGTGTACCGTCTTGTTGGTGGAAGGCCTCCAACGATATAGTTGGAAACGTCCTTGATAAAATCTTTGATAGTGGGAAGATCAAGATCACGGTGGAGACATACATTGCGGTAGTATCACGGGCAACCCGCATGAAACGGTTTTGGAGGTTTGTAAGGGATAAAGATCTTATCTTAGTGGGGCCTGCTGAAGTTTCCCTCTCCCAGTAACACTTCGACCCATCGGGATCTTTTGTGCAACCCCATCCTTTCACTCTTCCTCCTCTGTAAAGATAGATGCCATAAGTTTGGCAACGTCCTTAATAGCGAAGAGCCTGAAGTCCTCCGGTTTCGGATAGTCCAACCCCAGGAGTCCCATTCTTTTCCTAGCCAGAGTCGCAGTCACACAGTAGGTGCTGCATTGACTCCGTTTCCATTTGATGCCGTGCCTGTTTTCAATGTAGTTTTAAGGACTTGTTAATGGTACTTTGTGCAAGTGCCACGAACGGCTCAGGACCAATGAGCTGGGTCTCTGAGCCTTCCCTGGCAAGTGCATCCGCCATCTCGTTGCCGTGGATTCCTATATGGCCTGGGACCCAGATCAATCGCACCTTGTTATGTCCACCTAGCTTGTTTAGAGCTTTTGTGGTTTCCAGAACAAGGCCAGAGTCGATTCGGGGCCACATGAGTGATTTGAGCACGGCTTGGCTGTCACTCAGGATGAATATATTGCGCTTTTCATAGCTAACTCTATATTCTGCTTTGAGCATAGGAGAATTGCGAAAGTTTCTGCTTAGTAAACAGTGGCAAATTTTCCCATGCTTTGACTATGCTTGAAAGTCGTTATTATAGACGCCTGCCCCTGTGCCCGACTTAATTTTTGATCCGTCGGTATACCAGATTAGGTATACCGACGGATCAAAAATCTTTTTCCGGAGAAGGTGGCCCTTGTTGCCATTCGTCCCTGGTTGGAACATACACTTTAAATTTCTCTTCGAACATGAATATGGGGGATATTTTATCGCACCCCATTTCCATAATCCTATCAGGAATGTCACTTGGTGGTGGTGACAGGCATTGCACCATTCCTCCAGCAGACACAGGGCACTTTGCATTAAGCCCGATACCGTAGAGGGAAATTTCCCAATGACTGAGATGACCAGATCATCTGAATAACCAACCATATAGAATGGTTCTTTATTCAGCCTTACTAAAATTGAATCAACCACAAGGCTCCACAGAAGAGGCGAGAGAGCCCTCCTTGCGGGCATCCTCTGGTTGTTTGTGCAATTAGACGCAGTTCAGAGTTGATAATTCTACCCCTTAACATGCATTCAATCCAATTACAGATTGGTTGTGGCACACTATGGTTCTTGGCTGCAACCTTGATGGATTCAAAGGTAGTGCGATCAAATGCACCTTCAATATGTACGAATGTGCAGACGCAAATTTCTTTGTTTTCCAGCGCAGATTCCGCTTGGCTTGACATGATGAAGAGCAGTTTTAGTTGACTTCCCCGCCTGATATGCACATTGCAGTCCATGGAGTGGGAATCCTTTCAGAGGTCCTGCTTTGATATATTTGTCTACCATCTTCTCCAGGGTATTCAGGAGAAAGGATTGTAAACTTATAGGCCTTAAGGCTTTGGGTTCTTTGTAATCTGGTTTTCGTGGTGGTATATAGTGGAATAGCTGACCTAATATATATGCGGCACTGTTACGGACAATTTTAAGATGAGGTGCAAACGACAATCTTCTATCGAGGGTGACACCGAGATATTTCACTTGCTTTTCCCAAGGGATAGCACAGTCAAATAAACGAAAAGAACACGGCGGCGCTTTTCTCGGGGTTAACTTTGATCCGCCATTTACGAAACCAAATGCCGAGGGTGTTTGGAGTCGGTTGGAAACCGCAACTTTGTCTCTACCAGACGAATATAGTGCGGTGACATGCGCGAATAGAACTGACTCTTCAGGAACTGATACAATCCTTTATCATAAACATTACAAGAAAACTACAAATAGTTTAAGTTATAATAAACTGATGTTATCTGAATCTTAACATTCTTACAAATTATGTAAAAAGTAGCTATAATTGTTACCTTGACCACTTCGATGAAACTGTTAGCCTCTTCAAGCATTTGTTTGGTCAATTTATTTTCTTCTTTTAGGTCTTCGATAATCTTAAGGAGTTTATGGTTTTCATCTAAAGCTTCCTGTAGTGCAATCCTAAAGATAAGGAAAGATGTGTAAGGTAAGGTAAAAGAAAATAATAATGTGTAACTAAGTCAAAAGTTCTCCTTTGTGCACTTTACTTAACTTGTAATTAGCCTGGTTAGCATTGGCTTTGTTTTGTTAGTTCTCCAATATGATAAATTTTACTTACTGACGTTTTTCAGCTAATATTTTCCAATATTTTTCAGAAGCTTCTTCAGGATTAGTAAGGTCTTCTACAGAGATTTTTGTGTCAAGATTAGCTTGAGTCTCTTTTGTGGACAAGTTTTTACGTTTCACTTCAACTTCTCTGCAACAAATCAAAAATTTACTTTCAAAATCACTAATCGATTCATAGGCAACATTGTTAAAAGTACAATCTCTTACACAGGAGAATCTTGACTAAGCTGATGTTTTAAACTTTTTGGTGGTCTACCCACTAAGTTTTCACGATCGCTAGCAGTGTGTTGAAGAGTTTTCAGAGATTTTCTCGTCCTCGAAGATTCCTGAATCAGTAAAATCATAATTACAACACATTTTTAATGATAGAATAATTAGAATAATAACACAAACACAGCGGCCTAACCTGTACGTCGGGAGTACTCATTGTGCAATCTTTGTAAAATTAAATTTCAGTATGTAATATTCAACTGCCCGTAGATAAACAACTAGGCTCTCTTAAAAGGAGGCCTTAACCATTGATCAATTAATATTATCTTGGTGAAACCACAAATAAACAATCGAATGCAAATGCAAACCCAAAGAAAAGCATCTGAATTTGACAGTGACATAACATGACAGTATAATTTTCCCGCCATAGAATTAGCTGGAGGGTTCATTTCATTCGAAGAGGTAAAGGGTTTCATTCACCCGAGTTCTTTCCGTACAGAATAATAATTCTGTGCTATTATCACGGTATTGTGATTGTGAGATTCCATTTTAATTTCTTTTTAACTTACAGATTGTACCGTTATTACATATAATAAAGACCACTTAAAATTGGCTAAATGATAAACGCGAAGTCAATAATTAAGATAATTAACTAATGTTAACTGCATTATTCATTAAGAAATCAAAAAGGGTCAAGGGAACAAGGGTGCCGGTTATGGTGGCATACACAATTGGTCTAGTTCACTTTTGTTGTTATGCTCTTTTTAGAGCGTAATTAGTGTTTACCTAATAACTACTAACATAAAATAATTAGTGCTTCTTTAGTTTAAGAAATAAAAACCTTTTTTAGTGTGTACGCTGGCATCAAAATGAAGCTACATGTATAGCTAAATTGTAAAAATGTAGTCTTTCATGTCTTTGAATGCCGCCTACCGAGAGATATTACAAAACACTTTGAGAGATTTAATTACATGCTACTCCAGTTATGCAACGCATCAAAGTATGTCCCGCTGAATGGAGCTAAAATCATCTTCACTTGTAACCTCTACATTTTTGAGGTCATCCATCAGCATACAAGAGAAATAACTAATGTAATTAAATTAAAAGTTCCTATTTACGGGATAATAAGTGACGGGACGTCAATATAATATAATAATGAAGTAGACCGATCTGTGGACCGATCATAAACATACAGTTTCATAGTATTGATATTTTTTAAAGTTATTTAGTTGAAAAAATGTTGGAATTAGAAAATAAGTAACAATCCAGATCCGAAAGAAATATTAAGAAGAAAGATCTCAGAGGTGAAAACTTCTAAGATTGATGAAGCAATGTTGACTAAAAAACATAAGCATCAAGCACTGAAAAATTTCGACGGGTGAAAGCCAGACCTCGGTAGCCAAGTGGTTAAGGCAGCCGCCCGGAATGCGGAAGGTGCGTGGTTCGATTCCCGCCTGAGGTTGTCGTCTTTTTTCAGTGTTTAAATTTTACTTAAGTATATTTAAGCGTTAATAAAACGCTAAAATATATAAAAAACACTTATCTATAACGCAGCTTCATCTTAACCGAATGTTCAAATATTTGTAAAAATATTTCTTTCGGATCTCAGAGGTGAAAACTTCTAAGATTGATGAAGCAATGTTGACTAAAAAACATAAGCATCAAGCACTGAAAAATTTCGACGGGTGAAAGCCAGACCTCGGTAGCCAAGTGGTTAAGGCAGCCGCCCGGAATGCGGAAGGTGCGCGGTTCGATTCCCGCCTGAGGTTGTCGTCTTTTTTCAGTGTTTAAATTTTACTTAAATTTATAAGTAGTGATATTTTATTTAATTAAATAAGCATTTATAGTTAAAAAACAGTTTAAACGTTAAAGAACGTAAAATATAAATTGTAAGTAATGTTCGTTAATACAATTACTTGTTTTATATGAAACATAACATAACTAACTTCATTAAAGAAAAAAAAATTAAGATAACTAAAGACAAAATAAAACCTATAAATAAAAAATGTCCTCTAAATAAATAAATTGTAAGTAATTCAATCTTCAACTTAGCACTTTCGGTGCTAGATTTAGCACTATTTTCATAAGTCCAGCACGAAACAACAGCATACAGCACCTAGCACTAAATCTAGCATTAAATAGTCTACTAATATTATAAACGCGAAAATTTGAAAGTATGGATGGATGTTTGTTACTCTTTCACGTAAAAACTACTGAATGGATTTGGTCAGACCATGATCCAGACCAGCATATAGGATACTAGATTTTTTTTACTGTAGTCTTCGCGAACGAAGTCACGGGCAACAACTAGTAGGTAATAAAATGTACTTGGACTCTTTAAATTCGATTATTCATATCCGAAAATAAAATTAAAGGCTTAAAATTTTTAACAAGACTTGCCATACATACGAAATTTGAAATACGAAAAAAAGAAATGTAGAAATTCCCCGAGGTATTATTAATAAAATAGGCAAATAAGAAATGTACCTACACATTTCAATAAAAAAAGTCGGTTGAAAGTCATCGTGAACAACCATCCACTTCAACGGCGGCAAGAAGAAAAAAGAAAAAGAGAAGAAAATACAGCAGCGGATACAGATGACAGTGAAGATGATTGGATATAGATTTAAAATAATTATTACAGCTACATTTTGACTATAATTTTTTTCATCCAATAAAATTTGCACTATTTTTGAAAATCCATATATAACTAGCACTTTTTCAGATGTCATTTAGCACCTATTTGTGGTATTGTGTTGGCAACCCTGATGTCAGACTGTCAGCCAGCTACTGCTCAGACAGTTCAGTCAGACAGAGTTAATATCATCACATCAACTCTTAAATTCAGTGGCTTGGACTTGTATGTCCTATTTTTAAGATTCGTATAATAATTTTAACTTTAAAAAATGTGGA
The DNA here is from genome assembly GCA_949315975.1 of Eudonia truncicolella. Lineage (NCBI taxonomy): Eukaryota > Metazoa > Arthropoda > Insecta > Lepidoptera > Crambidae > Eudonia > Eudonia truncicolella. The sequence continues at coordinate 12,287,851 of OX438835.1, read as the reverse complement.
TTGATATAATTTAAAATTAGTTTTAATCAAGTAATAACTAATATCGTCAATATCCTCTATAATAGGTTTTAAAAAATACTCATATTAAATCGTTCAACTTTATCATTTAATTTTGTGGTCTCGTTCGTTATCTTATCTTGGACACCTTTAGAAATATTAAAGTGCTTTCGTTTCGTGTACATCCAACACACAATATGGACACCTTAAGGTAAGTAGCTAAACGTGAAGAGGAAATTCAAAGTAGGTCAAAATTTCAATACCGGCATAGATACTAGGTACTACTTCTATTTAATGGAGTACCTTGAATTGGCGCGTCAAAGTCAAGGTTATTTTTGTAGTTAGGTCGATCAATATTAAACTATGTTACGAACACTGAAGTGTAATATGTTGTACCTATATGGTCAGTGGGTAACAGCCACTGAAGTGTAATATGTTGTACCTATATGGTCAGTGGGTAACAGCTTTATAATTAAATTTCGTGTACACCCATTATTTTCTAAAAGTTTTGCAATAATTAAATTATTGCAATAATTTTAATAAACTCTAAAAAGTTGGTAATAAGTAAATTAACATTGTAATTAAAGTAAAAGATTCCATTCTTTCTTCCTAACATATTTATGTGTAAAACATAAATTTGTGTGCAAACTCATGTTTCATAACTATGGTCTCCACTCTATTAACTAATTGCTACATTTGAAAGTTAATGTTGAAAAAATAAATCATAAAGGAATGTATACAAAGATTCAATTTGGTGGTATAACTGCTTATAAATAATATTTTTCAAATAACTAGATCTAGTACCATGTATAGTAAATGCATAGTACCCTTTTGACTGTTTTGTGTATGTGTTTTAACAATTTGCTTGGGTTTATATAAATCAAATTATATACCTTTTATAAATTTATTTATTAGGTTCTCATCTCATTATTGAAAGGAAATTTAACTCACTTAGGATGGATTCGACCAAGCGAGAGTAAATTTTATTCTTAGATTAAATCGCCAGTTATTCGAGTGTAAGTCTAAATATTGTTTTACCACACACTATTCTCAGAGTAGCTTGCCTATTTGGGAATAGTCACTATACCACCGTTCAGTGCGGAATAGTGACTATTCCCAAGATATAGTTCGAGAGTATTTAAATGGCTTCTGCATACCACATGTTGGTTTTCCTGTCATTTCCTATATGTGTTGTCATTTGAAAAAGTTGAGTCAACTCATTTTGCAATATTTATAAACATTTAGCTATTAAGAGGTGTTTAAGAAATTTGATTGAAGATATTGATAGTGATGAGGAAGGGACACCTAGATGTCCAAGAGGGATAAAACAAAGAAAAGGCCTATTTTAACACTATGATGATCATGATTTTGCCATGACGTTTTGTCTAACCAAAGGCTCAATATTGTCTCTGCTAACGCAAATCGAGCATAACTTAGTGGAGTACATTTCTGACTGGTAACTTTACCTATCAGTGCATGTACTTACACAATCAATGAGTACCACTAAAAACACAGAACATAAAAAAACCAGTAGAAATCGCATTTCGACTTATATTATATATATATATATATATATATATATGAAAACCAGTGTCACCAAACTCACACATGCAAAGAGGATATAACCACCACATTTTCACACATCTAAAACAAAAGAAATACTGTAATTGGTCAAAAAACTATATTGTAGTTATTTATTTGTCATTGAACACTTCACTGCAACTCGATTAGATTCATATATTTGACAATCTAAGTAACAGGTGCTGGATAACAAGCGAAAATCACTGATAGAGTATGTGATATTAATTAAGGTTTCTTAACTTCATTACTTATTTTACAATAGCTGCAATTATAAGTTTTATAAGCGATAGCCAGCTATAGCAAGTCGGCACTAATACGCCAGAGGCACAAAGTTAGCATAGTGTCTGCCTGGACTAAGCCAGAAATTGTCATAGACAACATTTGTTTATCGACACACATCAGAGGCACAAAGTTAGCATGATGTGTTTACCCAAATTCACCATCACCTTCGAAGAAAGCTTGACAAGTTTCCGGGGTCCGTTCGCCTTGCCACCGTATCATGTGCTCGGCAGCAGCTTGGGTCTTCTTGCCATAAGACCCTGCCAGCAGTTCCAACTCGTAACGGTGATGCGGCAAGGCCCTCAGGACCTTGTAGGGGCCGCGCATGCCGGAGTCTGGCTTCCACGTACTCTGTGACGTCTTACCGACAAAAACGAAGTCACCAACAGAGTATTCTCGTGGCTGTCTACGACGCTCATTAACATAAGCGTCTTGTCGCAGCTGATTAGCCGCAAGCAACTCGGATGCTCTCTGTCTTTTTAAAGTTAACAAGGCCCTACGGTTCGGACTTAAGTTCTCCAACGCCACGTCGTGTATTAATGATCTAATAACAGGTGTCGCCGCCTCTATGCCAACAAGCAGTTGTAACGGCGAAGTTTGAGTAGTGGCGTGTTTTGTTATATTTAATGTTAGCTGGACTTTCCATAAAATATTCGACCATTTTAAACCCTTACTTCTTACTTCGCCTCTTAGCTATTAAGAACCGTGCGACAATATCTCTCTACCTGTCCGTTTTCTCGATGCATTTCCGGCGTTATGAAATGTATAGAAGACCCTAAATCGGAGACCCAATTTCGAAAAGCCATGCTCTCAAACATCCTTCCACGATCGCATATTATAGTAGATGGGGTACAAAACAGCGAAACTACATTAGAGAAAACACGTTTCAATTCTTCTGCATCTTGTCTGAATAAAGCATAGATCAGACAATATTTTGAGAATGCATACTACAATCAAGATATATTTGAAACCATTAGATTCGTGTAAAGGTCCTAGTACATCTGTACGTATTGTACAGAACGGTGTATTTGGTTTTGTCCATGATATAATTGGTTGAGAAGGTGCCCTATGGACCTTTTTATGTGCCAAACATACTAAGCAATGTACGTCATATTTCCTTACAAACTGTCTCAAACTGGGGAACTAAATGTGGCGTAATATTAAATCTGTGGTTTTATCGACACCTATATGATCGTGGTCATCGTGGAATATTCTCAACAAACTGATAGGCTCAGTCGTAATACCCAGGCCCTTTTGTAATAAAACATAGCAAACGAGGTTCCTCGCCCGTCACTACTAACTTATAAATAAAATCTCGTTCTTTATGGGACATAAAGATGGGACTCGGTCCCATCTATTTCGCCATCCCTCAACTTAGGCCATTAACTCTTGAGTTTCACTATCGGCGGTCTGAGCAATCTTCGCCCAATTGTTTGGATTGCGATAATTGAGTGTCGACTTAAAAGGTCTGCATGCTGCATTAATGAACCCTTCCTATATTCCAACGTGAAACGAAAATCTTGCAGATAAATCCACCAGCGCGCCACTCGCGGTAACAAGTCCTTTTTGCGTTCGGTGAGCTTAAGCGAATGGCAGTCCGTTACTATTTTAAAATCGATACCGATTAAGTAATGACGGATATGCTGTAGTGCGCGTACAATTTGCAAGAGTATCGAGTTCGTAACTATGATACCGAGACTCGGCGCCCTGGGTAGTTTACTAAAGTAGTCTATAGCCCGTTTTCGTCCTCCATCATGCTGTTGCACTCTTGCAATACTACTATATTACTATATAGACTATATTATAATTTGTCTGACAAATGAGCCGGTTTTAGCAATCTTTAACCCAAAATTGCCCACTGAGCTATGGCTTTTTGATCTGGTATAGCCTTATCAATCAAGTTTTTTTTCCCGCTGTTTTTAATAATAAAACATTTTTCACGACAAATGCTCCGAGGATATGGTACCTGTTTTTGTAGGAAACCAATTTTGCCTTCCTGTGGCATAAATCCACTTTTCTTTTATGTTCGGATCGGTCGGAAAACTGAAAGAAAATTACATTAACCTATGTCTATTAATACTATTAAAAATAAGCCCAAGAAACTGAAAAGAAGGTACTAATCAGGAATACTTAACATAAGAACTTGTATGTACTTTTTTTATTAAAATTATCATAATTAATAAAGAAAAAACTAATCGATTTTTGTTATTTAATTGTCAATAAAATGTAACAACCTAAAAAGCATAAAATATAAGTAGCAAGCAAGTACTGAGTATGTAAGTACGTTTGTCACATATCTACTATGAGTATCAACTTACGATCGAACGATAGCCGGAAAGTTCGAGAAGAACGTAGATGAGTGCGTTAGAAATTAGACCTTACGTTTACGGGAAGAAAGTAAGTTTCATTTTGTTACTCTTTATCAAATTCACTAAATTTGCAATTTCCTTTTTATTAATAAAATACTCTGAATTACTTACCGATGGTATGATATGCCACCTTTTGACAAATCTTTTTACCGCTATCGTTTTTACACGATAAAACAACACAATAAGGCATTTTTATTTTTTTTTTTTACTTTGATAGTTACCGTGAGAGTAACAACAGGCGACTGAAGTGCGCGAAGATCGACATGCGCGTAATACGCTCATATGCTACTACGCGGGTACCGCCCACTTGCGACTTCTACTGGTTTTTTATGTTTTGTGATTAAAAATGTTCATAATGTGTACATAATAATTAAATGTATAACTATTGTAAACTTTGATTTACCTATATTATTTTCATCTAAGATTCTTAAAATCAAAATAACAAACACATACTACACAATTAGAATAAAATAAAATTTAAAAAATGTGTATTCCTTTATTTTTATTATATCTATTTTTGTTCCTTTGAATTTTTCTATTTCACCAAAATGTTAATTAATTAGCAAAAAAGAGAAAAAAAGAACACGTCAAAATACCACAAACAAAAACATTACCATTCCACTTTGACAGCTACAGTTATACACTAGTGTACAAACGACAAAATAGAGTTGTCAGGACTTTGTCTTTTAAATAGTTAGTGTTGTAGAACAATGGCCATTGGCCGGATAATGCGTTCATTCACATTTACTCAATAATGAAGAATAACAATTCCAAGAGTAACTAATCTGTGGATTGTGTGGATAAATTACCATTCCTTTACTCGAGAATAAAATCGTGGAATAGATATATTCTTGGTATAGTTATTCTCGTATATATTCAAGTTTGGTTGAATCCACCCTTAGTCCGACAGAGTGTTATAATATAACACCTCTAAAAATATTATATAGTTGTACCCTAATTTGATAATTTTAAAGTTGCATTTACAACAACACACATACGCCTAAATTGTACGTACGTAAATACGTCTAAATTGGTTAAGTCCAATAGTTAGTAATTTGAACTTACTTAACATTCACCTTTCTGCAGGTTTTATTTTGTGACCTGGAATGTGGCAACTAGATCGCCAGGGCAAGATCTTAACTCATTGCTAGATTTCCCTTCACTATATAATAAGAACAAACCACTGCCTGACTTCTATGTATTAGGGTAAGTTATCTAAAATTTTACATAAGGCCGTTTAAACGGATAACTAAATCATAGGCTTACTATAAGAACTCAATAAATGACATTAACAACTATAGATGTTTTAGATGGCTTATGCCATCACAAGTATGAGGTTTTTTTTAATTAAATCAATACTTATAATAGCATAACCTTATTAGATACCTACCTATTGAAGGAATCAAAGGAATATATATAATTGATTTCTCAAAGTATTCTTTATGACAATAAATGAGTTCTTGCAGTTAGCCGACGACATACTAAAATAAACAATAAACTGAGGATCATGCAGCGGACAGTGGGATTCGAAGTATGCCTAGAAAGCATTAAAAGGACAATTTAGAGAACTTATAAAGAGATTTGGGGAAACCTTTGCCCAGGAATGGGACAAATTTAGTTAATTAAGAATTTTTTAATTTTTATTTTATACTTAGCACGGCAAATGACTCCACACCACCTGATGGTAAGTGGAAATGGAGTCCAGACGCGAAGACAACTGGTGCAGCGTGAAAACAACGCAACATCAGTCAACTTCACTCTGCCGGCCCACAAGGTGCTTCTTCACGCCTCGTTTGAAGGACCCCAAATCATAGGAAAGAGGGAAAACGTGTGCTGGTAGACTATTCCATCTTTTGGAGGTGCGACAAAGAAACGAGTCACCAAATTTCTTTATGCGCGATGGGATATGTGTGACAGTGAAGCGATGACTCCGGAGAGCAGCACGTGTACTCCTATGGAGGAAGGGAGAAGATGGGATAAGGTCAAAGAGTTCTAATAGAATAAATAAACAATATGGTCACTAATGTTAATCTTTTAATAAATTGTGAATATTATAAGAAAAATTGTTAAAATTTCATATCTTTTAGCTTACAAGAAGTAAAGTCGCAACCACAGAACATGTTGATGGATTCATTGTTCTCCGATCCATGGACGTCTTCATTCAACAGAATCCTATGTCGGCAAGGTTTCATTATTGCCAAGAGCACAAGACTGCAAGGTCTATTATTGCTTGTGTACACACACATGAAACATGTTACACATCTCAGAGACATTGAAGCTCAGTACACAAAAACTGGCTTAGGAGGCATGTGGGTAAGTTTCTTTAAAATATTTTATTGTGATTATTTATAATTAAAATTTGTTGCCACTAAAACGACCACTAAACGACTAACCGAAAACTGAACGCCAAAAAGCCACTAAACGAACGACTACATTGACCCGAAAATATAGTTTAATGAAGTCAGTTTAGTACAAACACTTACATTAAGGCTCTCCAAGGTGATCAATATTACCACTTTTATAAAAAAAAAAATTGCTCTTATGAAAATAGTTGTACAACTTTCAAGCAGGTTCCACACTATGTTTAGAGTTGTATGTGTAGAATGTTACCTACTTTATAGGGCTTTTGAAAACGCTTTTACAAGAACTCTGCAGTTTCTGGCTAAGTTGCATATTTAAATTAACTTACCTTAAATATCATTACTTATAATAATATCCATTGCTTAAAATAATATTAATGAGATAAGCAAGCAGTAACAATTAATAACATTATTACCATGTTTTTCTTGCTTTCCCCCTTACAAATAAACAAGGAATAAGCTCCGAATAGTTATTCCGTGTTTTGTTCCTGTCATGTAAACGTCATTTCATGTTAGAGTAAAAGAGATAAAACACGGAATAACTATTTGGACCTTATTCTTTGTTTATTTGTGAGGCACTTAGAGTATCAGATAATTTTGCACAACTGAATGTGACATGATCGCGGATGTACAAACGCCTGCACATCAACCTATCCAAAACTGTCAAATTTCTTCAATACATTTTCAACCATATTTTTATGGCATAAAGTTTAAAACCTATTAGACGAAACTTGATCGTGGTAGGTTGATGTGCAGAATAGTGCAGATGTTGATGTGTACTAAAGTTACGTACGACGGGTGGATATTTAAAAGCAGATAAAACGATCTACCCTTTTTTTAGTAGTTTTTGCGCTCGAAACTCGTACTACTGTTTTATAAGGTGTTTATAAGTTGCAATTCTCTCGAACTTAATTTCGATTCGACACACTACACTCATATTATTAGAGTCAAATTTAAAAATTTTAATAGTAAAAATGGGTTACATTTTCATTAAAGTAATCGAATGACAAATATAATTAGCACTAAGTATGCGTCCAACTTCTTATGTGACAAGTACCTACCTACCCATGACGCAAACCGGTCCTTATTCTTGTTTTTGCGGTTTTAACAAAGATTAGGGTAATCCCTGGATTCCAGAAGAGAGACAAAACATTTTAATTTAAAATCATTTATTTCTCTTCTCTGGCCAATCTAGTACTTACCTATGACGACGTTGTGGCCTCCTTTGCGCCTGAGTGCCAAGTGCGAGTTTCATTTGCAATTCGGTCACGATAACGAAAACGAGAATTTGTATGACAAAATGTTAACTCTTCTCGTTTGTCGCCAGGAGGCGCTGCTTCAATGCCTTACTAATTTTCTAATGAATACGTATAGTAAACAAAACACACACTAGGCACTCTGCACATCAACCTATCCAAAACTTTCAAATTTCTTCAAGAGATTTTCAACCATATGTCATATAGGTACCTACATAAAGTTCGAAGTCTATTGAGGAAATTTGACAGTTTGTGGTAGTCTGATATGCAGGCGTGTGTACAGACAATGTTATTGTTTTGTGTAGATGCTCTCCTAGTCCAAAATTATAATTAGTCGTAAGGTTAAATAATAATATTGGATAGTAATTTACTAAAATAAACACAAATACTAAATTGCACTACTTTAATTTTCGGTAACTGCTGTAGAGAGTACCCAAATAAAACAAATAAGTAGGTAATTCTAATTTTAATTCAAATAACATTGCTGATAGGACATGTGATTTTCCTTGAATTTAAATATAACATGTAACTATTAAAAACAGTGTTTTACTTAATGAAAAAAAGCATCTTTCCGTTCGTAACGACTAATATGCATCATCGTCATCGGTCCCCACCCCCACGACCCGTCAACCCGAGTCGAGGTCCTAGTCTTTAGAGGCGCCCTTGGATTGTTCCGCTCCCGATCCGATCCGGACCCTTCGGAAAATCTAGTAAGGAACGGGGGACACGCACTAACCTCTGACTGTGCTTACTTTAACACGGCTTGAGGAACCCTTTTTCTCGCCGCCCCCAAAAAATCCGGTGACGCTGAAAATGCTGCCTGAGGCAGTCAGCAAACTCTAAAAACATCCATAGGTACAGACGCCTACACATCAACCTATCCAAAACTGTCAAATTTCTTCAATACATTTTCAACCTTAGAGCTCACCTGCAACAGAGGTTCTATTGCATTTAATCTCTTTTCTCTCACAAGGTTTCTTCAATCGAATGATTCTATGTTTTGATTTCTAGGGCAACAAAGGGGCAGTGAGCATAAGATTCAACATTTACGGTTGCTCAGTGTGCCTCGTGAACTGCCATTTGACTGCGCACGAGCATCTTCTAGCGGACCGCGTCAACGACTACAACACGATCATCAAGCAACACGTGTACCACGTCAATGAAACAACAAACATATTGTACCATGAGTAAGTTTTTTTTACACTGTAAACCGTCATGTTGATCCGTGATCATCAACATTTCTATTGTGTCTGATTTTAAGGCAATCTAGTGGCTACAAAACTGTACAACCACGTAAACAAAGTTGGATGTTCGAAATTTTTAAGTTAGTAATAATTAAGTAAGATCTGTATTAAAGAAGTTTGTGCAAAGTTTCACATCGAGATAATTCGTAGTTTCTTTGAAAAAAAAATTATGAAAATCGATATTTTTTCGCCCTAATGGAACCTGGCTTTCAAAGTAAAAAAGTAAATAGTGTTGAATAATTTCGGCGGGCTGGTTAGAACCACGATAGCTCAATTGGAAGAGCACCTGACCCGGTATGTCAGAAGGGTGCAGGTTCAAATCCTGCTCGTGGAAATTTTTTCAACATTGTGTTTTTGTAATTTGTATCGCAACAAAAAATTGCGTTAAAATTATATAATATTATATAAATTATATAAACAAAACAAAAACATTTCACGAATATTACGTTTTAATTTTTAATTTTTGAATAACATTACCTAAACTCACAAACAATATCTCATAATTCAATTGTATATTACTTAAAAAAATATGCGTACTTATGTCAAAGTATTAAATTTACGATATTTGAGAAATTTCGTAATAGTAAAATTGTGTTTGTCGGTTTTACTGCGATATAACGAAACGCAAACACGACGCCATTTTGCTGCCAACTGTCAGCCGTCATCAGTCTTTGTTTATTCGCCTTAGTCCAATTGGACTTCTTGGCGGGAAAGTGAAGTGTCATGTCTGCGGTTTTGTTTTACTTTCTAAAATTTGTGTTATGTCGAATATTAATGTGAAATAATGGTAGATTATTAACCGTTAAGTGTTCTTGAGTGTGCATGAGTGTTGGCAAATGAAACAAAACAGTGCAACGTTACTTTTCAAATTCTCACAAGAAGTCTGCGTGAGGACTTAGTAAAGCCTCACATCTTTACTGAGATACTCGAGGGGTTGGGGGGTAATATCATTTCTCACTTCCCAATTCTATTATCATTCATCCATCATCATTAATATTGTTTATTTATGTATTACATAATAATATGAAGATAGAACGAATGAATAGGCTTGTTGGATTTCATCCGGTGCCGTAAAACAATAAACAAAAAAAAAAAATTATTCGCCTTCGCCTCGCCTTGCTGTTGAGATTGAAACCTATTACGGAAATCCTTACTGTTGGTTAGGTTAAGTTAATTTTTTTTTCCCGAGCGAAGCGTTGTGTAGGCCAGTTACGGAAGAGGGGAGCGCAGTCACGGACAGAGAGGGAAGCAAATTCTTCCCTTAAACGTATAGTAATGTAACTTTTATAGATTCATAACCTCAAAATTTCTTTATTGCATATCTCTGAAACTATGCGTTTTCTCGGAGGGGGAGTAGTAAGGGGTTAAGGGGGGTCCGCCCTACCCCCTACCCCCACACCCCTAAACCTCCCAATTTTGGTTACGCGGTTGTACAGTTTTACCATATTAAAAAGTATCCTCCCTATAGTTTATTAAAAATTGCACTAAGCTATCTGAGATGAATAGCAAGTGTCTTTGGACACACTGAAGACGATACAACCAGACATTAGAATAATCTTTCTATTAATTTGTTAATTGTCCACATGTCAACCAGTTTTTGTTGTAGTTTGGCCTCCACTATAAGTGGTTATTGGTAGCTGCTTATGTAGTTCTATTTGACAAGTGTTCGCTCACAATGCAGGAAGCATTAATTCAAGAGATGTTTATTGAACGCGATTGAACTTTGAACATAATTTTGTTACTTAACCATTTTTCCATTACTTATACCAGTTATTTATTATTTTCATGTACAGTATGTATGTGGTGTATCCCTGTAGATAAACTTTTATCCTCGTGAAATAAACTGTGCATAGGTATAGTACACGTTAATATATATCAACCTTTATGTAGTATCACAGGGATGACTGAGGTGACATGCCAGAAAAAATTGCTTCTATGTTAGTATGCGTTCAAGATAAGCGCTTAGACAGTGCCATGATATTAGTCTATAATAACTATATTATGGACTAATACAGTATTAATATCAATAGTTGGTGCTCCGTACCTTTTCAATTATTCAATTTTCAACCTTTACAACATCTTAAAACTGGATTTAAGACTATACGCTTCAAATTATTATAATAGGTACGATATTTATTAGCAAGCATAAAACATCGGAAGCCTTTTCGGAAACCGGCTTGTTTGATAGGCTAGCAGTCATTAAACCTGCGTGCAAGACGATTCGTTAACACTCTCGAAAACAGCTTGTAGACGTAGCTTAGACGTAAGATGGGTCTGTAGTTCTTCTGAAGAGCTACGAGTACCGGTCTTCCGCCTGCTTTCAGAAGCTCGGCCGTAATTCCGTCAGCACCTGGTGCGCTGCTGTTCTTGAGCTGTTTGTCGTACCCACTCCTCTGAAGGTTGGGGACTCTGCCCTTGAAATTGTAGACGAATATGTTTACCTGGGACAAACGGTCCAGCTAGGTAGGTCCAACTTAAGCAAAGAGGTCAATCGTCGAATCCAATTAGGCTGGGCAGCATTCGGTAAGCTACGAAATATCTTCTCGTCCGATATACCGCAGTGTCTCAAGACGAAAGTCTGGGCCTTATCAGAAAGCTCAAGGTCACTCAAAGAGCAATGGAGAGGGCTATGCTTAAGGTTTCTCTACGTGATCGAATCAGAAATGAGGAGATCCTCAGAAGAACAAAGGTTACCGACATAGCCCGAAGAGTTGCTAAGCTCAAGTGGCAGTGGGCAGAGCACATTGCTCGCAGGACTGATGGCCGCTGAGGCGGAACAGTCCTTAAGTGGCGACCGCGTACCGGAAAGCACAGTGTGGGCAGACCTCCAACAAGGAGGACCGACGATCTGGTGAAGGTCGCGGGCAGCCGCTGGATGCAAGCAGCACAAAACCGGTCGTTGAGGATCTCCTTGGGGGAGGCCTTTGTCCAGCAGTGGACGTCTTTTAGCTGAGATGATGATGATGATGATAATATTAAAACATCATCATCATCAGTCTATACTTGTCCAATGCTGGACTGGACATAGGCCTCTCAAAGTGCACAATCCGCATTAAAAAAATCATAAAACACGAATCACTAATATCTGAAGAAAGGAAAGCATACTTCCAGCACATCACTATCTCAGATTATAACGATATTGGTTCAGGCGTTTATTTATCAGTTGGATAGTATTTGATAGCGTTGTTAACTGTATTGTATCGAAAGATGGCTTTAAAACCTGTTAGGTATGAAGGACGAGGAAAATGTATTGCGTCATACATAATAAGCAATATACTATATTGTCTCGTCATAATAAAATATAGCTATACCTGTTGTACACACGCCTGCACATCAACCTATCCAAAACTGTCCAATTACTTCAATACAATGTCAACCATATGCCTTAGGAATAAAGTTCAAAGTCTTTTCAAAGTGTTGTGAATGACGTTCGAAAATTTTTGGCGTAAATTCGTAGTTTGTATAAAAATACTGTAGCTTTTACAGCATTTACGCGCGTAGTATTTTCGTACAGACAGCGTCAAATGATTGCAACATTGTGTCGTGGTCTAAAATATCTAAACAGTTAGCAGGTAAATAAATAATCTAATTTGTCAAAATATTAGATTCAAGCAAGAATAGACTCAAAACTCACGGTTTTTAAAGATTTATTTTGAATGCTTAAGCAGTTACCTTGACCACTTCGATGTGATTCTGATATCAGCATGCTTGTGAAATTGGTAGTATTTTTCTGGCTAGAAGTTTACAACGGTTACATAAGTATTATTTATGAAATGTCGTAAGCACAACATTAAGAATGTTAACTTCAAGCATAGACGCGAAAATAAGTCTGCGGTATGCGAACATTCCCTTGAGGGCCCCAACCATTACATCAGATTTGATAAACCACAAATACTCGCTAGAGAACAACGATTCATCCCTAGGATGATACGCGAGGCTATTGAAATTAAAAAACATCCTAATTTTAATAGAGAAGATGGTTGGAATCTACCACCAGCCTGGGATCCCATCATACACAATATTAAATCCCAGCCCCAATACCATACTGCCAGACCAAAAGATACTGTAAGCTCTTTCTGCGTAAATCGGAACGCACCTGATTAAATTTAAATGAGGGTATACAAGCTACTAACTAATTATGAGACGACCAACACCTCAGTCTCCCTGTGACCACGGACCCTGCAAAGGGTTCGAAACGTCAGGATAAACATTAATTAAAACTAATGTGTAAAATAAACGCGAGTAGATCCGTAAAAGTTGTTTCATTTCAATGTTAACTTATTTCTATACATCTTATTTTTTATTAGGCCAGAAGATGTAGGGTTTTTTTTTAAGAGTAGGCCAATAACTCCGCTCTTCCTGATGTTAAGCAGAAGCGGTTAGCCAAAGTAACATTAAGAAAACGATAGCGAAGTTCGAAAATAATAAAATGTATGGGATTAACATAACCACACGTGGTTTAGCGCGCCTTATGTCAATCCCATACATTTTATTCTTTTCGAACTTCGCTATCGGTGCCAGCCAAGGTAACTTTAACATAAACATTTAACGACATACTTTATTTAATCATAATAGTACATTCAATCTTATGCATGAAATTTTGACTACAACACCGGCTCCAAAAACTTCGTTGGCTGGCACCACCGGCTCCAAAAATAACAATAATTGTACCTATATATTTTCCTAATAAAATTATTGTCTATATATATAAGCAGTCTACATTTTTTTTCTATAAGTGGATTGCAATTAAATATTTGGTATTTGCATGTTTGTCACAATATGTGTTCTGTTAGATGTGAAGTTAAGTATATGGCAGTCGCATAGTTTTTAAGAATATAAGATTGAGAATAATAAAGGTTAATTGCAAGAAAATTGAACAAAATAAACTACGCAATTATTTTTTAATTTTTTATGCAGTTTTATTAGTCTTATTTTTTGGAGTCGGTTTTTTGTTTGTATCTAGTTATTGTTGTACCTACCCACGTTGTAAAAGGGAAAGAATTCGTGTGAAAGCAGTCCATTTTTTTGATGCTACACACGCCTGCTTATCTGGGTGCCTAGTGTGTTTCATTTGATCACGTTAACGAAAACGAAAATTAGTACGGCATTTAAGCAAGCAGCGCCCCCTGGCGACATACGGAAAGAGTTATTTGCCATTCAAGTTGTCGTTTTCGTTAACGTGATGTTATCGTTAACGAATGGCGAATGAAACTCGCACTAGCAACCCAGTGTACGTTGGCATGCAGGTGTACGTACGACAAAGCAATTATTCACCAATTTTCTTCTTTGACGGTTACCTAGATATTTTAATGAAGTCCTTTTTTCTCAGCTACGTGTTCTGGATTGGAGATTTGAACTTCCGAACTGATCATCCAACTGGCAGCAGCCCCACATCAGAAGAGATTGTCGAGACCTTAAACAAAGTGGAGAAGGACAAATATTCCAATCTACTGAAGCATGACCAGTTGCTGGCTGTTATGGACTCGGGGGAAGCGTTCTCGGAGTTCAAAGAGCCCGAGATTCGATTCCCGCCGACGTACAAATTCTCCATTGGAGGTGACGAGTATGACTTGAAGTGAGTATAGAACATACTTATAGGAAGATCTTATAGATTAATTAAACTTATATTTTTTTGTCGTAATTGACGTGTTTTATAATAGGTAATATTAAAAAAATATATGATGACGGCTAGCGTCACCCGCCCGCTTCGCTGTGCGAAAATTTGTGAATATTTTTTTATAGCTTATCATTTGCACAATCTCATGTTCTTACTACATACAAATTTTCATCAAGATCGGTGAAGCCGTTCTCGAGTTATAAGAGGACATACAGACATACAAGACAAAAAAAAAATTGTCAGAAAAATTGCATGTACAGACAGAGCCTACAGATTTATATAATAGTATAGATTAAAGAATATCAAAGATATAAGGGTTATGCTGTTAACGACTGCCATCTTACGACACCAATCGAGACTGAGCGACTGAATGTGTCTTTCGAAGCACGGTAAATACTACATATTGTTAATTCATAAATAAGAATAAGTATATATTTTTTTATAGATGCGTGACGCATCTATCTTATATATCTATATAAATCTGTAGGCTCTGTCTGTACATGCAATTTTTCTGACAAATTTTGGGATAAATATTCGTTTTACGTCATCGCGGTAGAGCGCTCGGCCCTATGTCTGAGATCCTTGGTTCAATTCCCAGATTGGGGGAAGTGTCCTCGGATTTTTCGATGCGTAGCCCGTTTATGTGATCACTAACTCGCATTTGACAAGCGTTATGATTACGCCAATACCCATCAATAGTATCTATGACTTGATTTTTCAAAGGTTTTTGTTAAAAAAAATATTACTTACGCAAACTTTGTTTCGAAGGAACCAAAATACTTTTTTTCAACACTTACGAATACTGTTATTTTTTAGGAGAAAACCGTCGTGGACCGACAGGGTGCTGTACAAAGTGATAGCGAACAATTACGAGAACGTGACGCTCCGAGCGGACATGCTGTCGTACAACCACATGCCGCACTTCACGGTGAGCGACCACAAGCCTGTGGTCGCCCTCTATAGCATCAAGGTCAGCCACCATATATATATGTTACGTTGGTATCAAACGCTTTATACGAATCTGCTGACGTTTTTTTCTTCATTTTGACCGCCACAGTCGGCAATAATCGACAAGCGATAGCGTGCCTTGCACGCCAACGATTGCAATGGTCGACAATATCTATAGTTTAAAAAAAAAACAAAATATTGAGATTTTGGAATCGCTATTCCTGTTACAAGTACTCTGAACTTTTACTCTGAATTGAAAGCTTGGCGTTCAGGTCTCGGCGTAGCATTATGCTGTGGCGGTCAAAATGTTAATTTCTCCCACCCTATGTGCATAGAGATATAGATTATAGGGTATAAGAGTATGTACTCTATAATCTGAAATAATTTATATAATTGAAATTGAAAATTATGACCATGAACGGCCACCACAGGCTGCGATTTTGAAACAACAATTTTTAAATTCAACATTATTTATTCAAATGAAAGGAAAAACTTTAAAGTAAAGTACCGAAATAGGTCCTTTTTAAAGAGAATTTTAAGTGAAAAATAGCCCTTATTGACTTTGAATACGAGCGAGCTAGCACTCTTTTTGCCATAGTTTGAGAATTATTGATAACATTTTAAAATTTGGAAAACCTTTTTAGGAAAATTTTAAGTGTGAAAAAATATCTGGTGACTTCTAATTTCTAATACAAGTCGAAGCTAGCACTGCATTCTTATCAAATTGTTAGAATAATTAATAACGGTTCAAAAACAGCACCTTTTTAGCTGAATTGTAAATGTATAAAAAATTAAGATGTGATGGTAGCGATAACTCGTAATTGTTATCATAGTGTGAAAATTATAGTTTCCTTTCAATTGCATTCTTTAATCAAAATAATATTAAAAATAAACGCTACTAGATCTGTATAAAGTGGTCATGATGAACAACCTACCTATTTTTTTTCAATGCACGCATTTTGCATAGATAAATATTAATAGCATGATTTAATGCAAGAAGTATTATAATAAAACTCAATTCAATAACTAATTTAGTTTTAAACAGTTTTAGAAGATAAATTGTGTTATTATGAGGATAATATTGGTTGATAGCTTGATAGTTCATTTTTAGAATGAATAATACTAACTTATTTAGTTTGTTTAGAAATAATAGTAATTATTAAAAATATATTTAAAACCACTATTAAAACGAAATAAGAGGCACTTAAGATATAGCAGTGGTCAGACTACCTTTTTGAATATAAAGACAATATCTTTTAAACACGCTTTTAATAACCGGTTGATGCCTATTTTGTTTTAATAGTGTAGTGTCTGACAGTATTGGGTATGCCACTGCACGACTAAGACACGTATTATGGAAACACGGAGAAGCGCAGAGAGCGGTCCTTACGTACAAATAATTATTATAACACTTCACTAAGTCAAACAATAGCGTGGCAAGTCGAACGGATACGTGCTCGAGTTAAGAGAGCGAGAGATATCCCCGTTAGATATACTTAAACCCACTCCTAGCACAAGCATATAGTTTACGGGGGGGTGAAAAGGACAATTTTTATTTTTTATTTAAAAAAGATTATTATTAGGTAATGCTATATTAATACAATACTGTTCTCTGGAGTCACCGCTGTACGGTGGCTAACATTTTTTCACGCACAAAGAAATATGATGACTCGTTTCTTTGTTGCACCATTTAACATTAGGTGAAGTGAAGTAATTTGCCGTGCAATGAATAATTAAAAAACAAACAATAATAACATTCCTTTTAACCCTTATGCTTGTGTTAGGCATGAGTCAGTAGTCTAACGGACATTATCCGTTCAGCTACCTACGTTTTGTGTAAATAGCACATATAAAAATGTATATAACTAATTATATACGTTCCGTCTTCTCAACTCTCCGCGTATCTATGAACGCGCACATTATATAACCTTGTACTGTTAACCGCATGCTAGATCCCGCACGCCTACGCTCGTTCGCTAGCAAACGAGCGCCCTATGTCAGGGATCCGAATGCGATCAGCGATAGTGATGCCCTCTACCACGGACGAGTTACCGGTTGGTGTAGCGATGCCGTTCGCTACGTTGGTCGGTGAGGGCAGCAACGTGGTAGCGGTCGACTCGCCGGACGGTCTGGTTGCAGCCCCTGAGACTGTAGAAGAGACTCAGGTATTGCCTTCAGAAGTTAGACGAACGCAGCTATTCTATATTTCTATAGATTCTACTGTAATTTTATTGCAAATGGTTATATAAATGGTTTTCAAGTGTGGTAGATACTAGACAGCCTTTGTGGAAAAGCTTATTCGTCGATAACGTATCAATCACCCCACTTGTAGGTTTATTAGAATTTTCCTGTCAGTTATAATTATTAAAAAATCGCAATAACTGGTTTGAAAGTCGTAAACAATATGAAAACACATTGCCAAAGATGTTGAAGTTGCACATTATAGCTATAATATAGTAATTGCATGTGTGGTGCTAATTTTAATCGCGAGTGTTGTTTTTCTTTTTGAGTAAGTGCCTAAATTAATTCTGGAAGTATTTCTGCGTGCATGTAAAAAATCTAAGGTTATCTATAATTATTGTAGTGTTAAGTTTTTTATTCATAATTTTCCTTACATTTTCCACTATTAACAGGTTCACTGTCCAAAACTTATAACAATGGTTAAATCAATAGTTACGGACCATATGTGGTCTGCGGGACAGTGAACCTGTTAACAATAAGCGTTGGCTCGCACTATTTAGTTTCTTATCATGTTATATAGTATGTGACTTGGATTTTTTTGTTTTTTTTTGTATAATTTTGTTGTTTCACAACGGGCAAGCGTTTGTCTTTTATCTGAGCAGATCCAAGGTAGTGTCTACAAGGTAGAATCGCGCTACATCTGAAGTTCTTAGCAACTGCGGACTGGCTATCTTATCTTTTTTCTTTTTTTATTCTATACTAGTTGTTGCCCGCAACTTCGTTCGCGAAGACTCTCGCCGCCGCCGCCTCTGTGGTCTAGTGGCTAAGACCACCGGTTTAGACCTAGAGTTCCCGGGTTCGATTCCCAGCGGGGAGTACATGTTTGTGTACTCGGTTGTCCGCCTGGCTAGCTACCACCATCTTATCTAAATATGTCGCCATAACATCAATGTTTGTAGCATTGTTATGTTCCGACAGCTAGAGATAAGATAGCCAGTACCTCACTAGTTGAGGATCCCGGGTGAAGTACGCTTCCATCATTGGCCTTATCATCACTTAACATCAGGTGAGATCAAGGCACTGTGCTTACCTGTTAAAAAAAATAGACTACAGTAAAAAAAAAAGTATCCTATATACTGGTCTGGGTCATGGTCTGTATATGAGCAAAGTTTCATTAAAATCCATTCAGTACTTTTTACGAGAAAGAGTAACAAACATCCATCCATACTTACCAACTTTTGCGTTTATAATATTAGTAGGATAGGCAAGTATTTGACTGCGATCTCACCTAAGTGATGATGCGGCCTAAGATGTAGCATACTTGCCTAGATAACGTTTGTTCACCCTTGTCCGTAGGAAGGGAATTCGCCTATTTAGCCGTTCGTATCAAACACGATGACGCAAAAGACTTTGTGTGTATATATCTTTCAACTTTCGGAACGCATCTTCACATTAATATTATTTGACATTAATAATCGTCATAACACAAATCTTAGAAAATAAAACAAAACCGCAGCCACGACTCTTTACTTTCCCGCCAAGAAGCCGGAGTGGAAGTTATTAATCCATTATTTTTCTGTTCCAGGCATTCTCAAACTATATGGTGAAAACGGTGGAGTTCGCCCCAATCAGTCGGATATGGTACGTCGGCGATGCGGACTTCCGAACCCAGTGCACGCTGTCGCCCGACGTCGAGGTGAATCCCAGCGACTGGATTGGGATATACGATGTACGTGTCATAGTTCATTTGAACCTTATTGTGTAAGCGATAATCATTGTTCAGAGAATATGTTTCACATCTCACTTTTACTGACAAAAATTTTGATAGATAGAAAAAGTTGTGTGTCACTACATTAATTGAAAGAGCAGTCGCCTGATTTATAAAAAAACCCAGGACCCAAGAGCATCTCAGGTCCTTAGCCCCCTCAAGCGCCATATGTACGCATATGTATGAGCGTCACGACGTTTTTTTTTAAATATAGACCTATGAACCGATCAGAATAATAGTTACACAAAATAATGAAAATGCCTATCTTCCGTAATATTTTAATGACTAAACAATTATTTTATAGATTTATAAATTTCAATAATTAAAGTCTTATACATTTCAAGTAGTGTGTTTGGTTGTGCTATCTCAATTACATGTTATATTAGTACAGTAAATATAATGCAGCGTTGAGATCTTTCAATTTTATGTACCTTACAGATGTCAAATAAAACTTAAGATAAGGAATTGATTCAACCTCTTTTGTTTCCAGGCCAATTTCCAAAGCTTGGATGACTATATTGCGTACGAGTATCTCCCCAAAGTGAGCTTGCCTCAAGCGCCTGCTGCCGCGGGTCAGCCGAGAGACATCACTCTCAGCTTCCCCGTAGGCAGCGGCGTGCGAACTCCCGGCTTCTACCGATTCATATACTTCAGCCAACCCCACAACGACGTCAGAAGTGTCTTGGGTAAGTTTTCTTCTAGTATTCCGCCATAAGTCAATCCGGCTTTATCGTAGGCAGCGGCGTAAGAAAGCCTGACTTCTAGTAGTTCATATGATGATGTATACATCTGCCAACGACGTTAGAAATATCACGGGTAACCTTCTAAAACTGCGCTAAGAGTGAGCCGGAAACTATCATACTTACCTTTAACATAAGCAGAGGCGTGAGGTAGCTTGGTTTCACCCGGTTCATCTTCAGCCAACCGCACAACGACATCAGAAGTGTCTTAAGTAAAGTCAGCCGGTAGCCTTAGTGGCCTTAGTGGCCTTAGCTTCCCTAATACGCAGCGGCTTGGAACACCCGGCTTCTACTTCTTCATATTCTTCAGCTAGCCGCACAACGACGTTTGAAGTGTCTTGGGTAAGTTCGGAATCATCATTCATCGTAGCCTCCTGCCCAGCTGTACCAAGTCATCTATTTCAGCCAGCCGAACTATGGTTTACGGTAGGTGTTGATGACTCTATATCTCCCTATTTTGCACCATTCATGTGGAAAGCCTTAACCCAGCGATGAGAGTTTTATATTTGATGATGTTATTGTATTGATGATGTTTTCTCTAAATATCTTTCGAAATGTATATCCCAACTTCTTGACATTAATCACAATGAGCTACTGCCCTAGCATAAAAATAAGAATATAATTAAGAATTAATTACTAAATTAATTATATAATTAATTACGAATTAAGTCAATGTGAACCCATAAAAAGTGTTAAAACCGGATCTCTTCCTGCAGGCATATCCGAACCCGTCGAAGTGAGCAGCAAAGAGGACAAGTTGGTAGCCGTCGATCCTTGCGATCAGCCGTCCAGCAGTTCGTCCCCCGGCCGGGCCAAGCCGTCTTCAGCTACGTCCGACATATTCACCGATTTCACGGGGCTCGATGTGGCCAAGCTCTCCCGCCATTTCTCCAACGACCTGAGCATTGACTGACTAAAGACCTACCTGCCTGGCTCACCGGCCACAGGAAGGAGGAAAGACAATGGTGTTTAGGTTTGCCCAGTGATTTGTAGATGTAGTTAATATCGATTATCAACCTTGCGATGTACAAAATAATTTTAATTTGTCGTGTGTGTATACACTAAATTTCCTTGTCGTGGTGACTGATCGGAGCGTATCCTCGTAACATACCATTCGCGGAGAGCTTAATGCGTCATTGCCGGTTGGCCAATAACAGAGCAGAGGCTCGGCTCGATTGTACTGACCATGTGAATGCTCGCTTCGAACAT
Source organism: Eudonia truncicolella (assembly GCA_949315975.1). Lineage (NCBI taxonomy): Eukaryota > Metazoa > Arthropoda > Insecta > Lepidoptera > Crambidae > Eudonia > Eudonia truncicolella. The sequence continues at coordinate 12,266,302 of OX438835.1, read as the reverse complement.
GTTACGATACAATTTGTAAGTGTTGAAAAAACTTCTACAAGCGGGATTCTATCCCTCACATATTGCCCCATGACATACCGGCAAAAATCACGTAATCATGTTACGTTACGGCAAAATGCTCCGGTCAGTATCCACCTTTATAGTTGCACCAGAATCTTAAATCTAAGTTGAACTTAATCTTACCTTATATTTTTCTTTGGTTTTCAATCTTATAGGATCTATCTTAAGGTTGTATCTTAAGGTACAACTTATGGTGACAACCACTGACAGAATCTTAGTCAGGATCAATGCTAAATCTTGAGTAAACATTTAAGTGCAAGTGGCAAAACCACCCCCATTTAAGAAATATCTGAGCGTCGTTTTGATTTTAATTCACATATTTTTTTATTTCGTATTTACTATTACACAAATAATAGTTTACTGTACATAATGATAATTATATTATCATCTACGAGAAAATTATATATTATTATAATTTTATGTACACACATTTATTATACCAATGACGTTTTATAATCATTTAAAAATAACATCATGTCGGTTGGTAGGTAACGAGTATTTTTAACACCTAGTATCTCTAGGTAGTTCAGAATCGATTAAACCAGGGTACAGTCGATCGTATATCCAACTGAACAACTGCCCTTCCTGCATAATAAGCAGAGTCAGTGTTTGCAATACAACTGTTTAACGTGGTTAATAATAATAAATATGTACATAAGACATTTATTACATGTACTCCTTGACGCGGCACGTATTGTCAGGAGGTTCCTCACTCTGCAGCCCTGACCACCGGTAGCTTGGGCCCTGCCCCGCTGCTGGTCGTACTCTAGAATTAGGTTTTTATAATGTTTTATTGTTTTTATATTAAAATATTGTAAAAATCTAGTTTTAAGAAAGAAAATAAATAAAGAGTATAACAATAAAAATTACATACCTATTAAGTATTATTATTATTATTATAATTCATATTTTATTTTCTTTCACAACACTTGTTTTTTAGATTTACGGTCGGCTGTACAAATGTATTTAATAGTTAAGATTAAGATATCAAAAAAAAATGTACCAACTAATAGTCTTCCACGTAATCAATCAAATACAATTTAAACCATAGTAATATAATCACCTTATTAATATATTTAAAGGCGGCTTAGACCAGATGGCTAAATCTTGATTTAGATTAATCCTTCTGAAAACGTTATTCTGTCTCCACAGATTCGACAAAATTGGCCTTTATAGGCACACTGACGTCGAAAAGTCTTATAGTTTTTTTTCCTTTAGTTTATGGCTTCGTGCGATTAGCACATTTAGCCAGTGTCAAAGTAATTTTTCTTACAAGTAATACATAAATATACAATATTTCCTTCCAGTCAGTATGATGATGAATGATGATGAATGATAATAAAAATGGGAAGTGAGAAATGATATAACCCCCAACCCCTCGAGTATCTCGGTAAAGATGTAGGGCTTTACTAATTTCTCGGCGGACTTCTTGAGAGAATTTGAAAAGTAAAGTTGCACTGTTTTGTTTCATTTGCCAACACTCATGCACACTTACGAACACTTAATGGTTAATAATCCACCATTATTTCACATTAATATTCGACATAACACAAATTGTTGAAAATAAAGCAAAACCGCAGACATGACTCTTCACTTTCCCGCCAAGAAGTCCTAGTTTGTTCATTATAGCCACCTGTGACAGAAGTCATCAAAATCGAAGACGTGACTTTGTAAAAGCGTATGAAATTAATTGACTATATTAAAATAACATTATTATTTATAATCCATCACTCAATATACTACAATTACTTTTGTGATTCTATTATATTTGTTATATTTATTCCAATAAACTTCCGCATAACACACATTTATCATAATTTTAAAACATTACAATAAAATAAACGTACTCCTTTACAAGGTCATTTCATTACAAATAAATACTAGTGTTGGGATAGTACACCAAGTGAAGTACAATTGATATTCAATAACCAATCGATTAAACTTAACTTCATAATTTTTATCCTAGCTGTATTCATTAATTTGTTAATCTTTATTTATTTTTCTTGAGTTTATGACGTTTTTACAAAACTTCTAAAAATTAGAAAAGAAAATCAATTGGCACATTAGATAGGAACAGTACTTCATTAGGATAATGATATTCAATTGATAACTTCAATTATCATTTGATTCAATTACCTCAGTATTGTCTCAACTCTAGGAATGCCAATTTGACATCTGCCATGGGTATCAAGCTATATTGAACAGAAAATGACGTTATTTCTATCTATCATTTTAATCCCATTTTATTCTAGCAATAGAACTTTGGGAACAAGTTTAATTTGTATGTAGTTAACAACATAAGGAGATGCAATACTAAGATATACCCAGCGAATTTAAGTATAAATATCAATATAAATTTATGAGAAAATTTCGTAGAGTTCTGTGGGATCATACCTGTATTTGAATTAAATAATTGGCACTTTAACACAAATTAAAACTTGCTAAAGCAGATAAAATTATCACATAAAATGTAGTCAATAATACTCATTTACAATTTAATAATTTCGTCTTTTTTTATGACATGTGACATCTTTATTTGGTTGGGTAATCATTTATACCTACAACCATTTTGAAAATGTGTGGTTATTTCGTATATTTTCTTGTATTACATGCTAAATTTTTAATTGATTTGATTATTTGTTACATATCAGGTGAATAAGCTTTATTCTTTATTTAAACAATAAGTGTTTAAACATTTCTAAGTCACACATAGTTATGGCAAAAACATTAATCAAAGGTTGTTTACAGTATTATTACCGAGAGTTAAGTAAATAACATATTTAGTAATCTTTATTTACATATAATTTCAAAATTCACTTACTTTAGTATTTATTGGTTGTGTAATTACTATTACCTTTAAAAAGGTAATTAGAAACTATATTATACCTACTTATATAGGTTTTTGGCACCCGGTGTTACGAATAAACTCAAAAACTACTAGACCGATTTAAAAAATTCTTTCACCGTTAAAATGCTAAATAAGCGCTGAGTAACTAGGCTATATGAAAAAGAAATGTCCACCCGTGCGAAGGCGGGACGGGCCGCTAGTATTGAATACAGACCTACTTCCTAGCTGTTATCTAATAAAATTTCAATGAAATCCTATATTATTGCTTGACGACAAAAGCTGATGTCGAACACTGGTACCACTACAATATATCTTGGCCTATTGATCCTTAAAATGATCTTTATTACACATATTATAGTATTATGTTATACTTTCATGTAAATATATTAGCGTGTTTTATCAGCTTGCAATGCTGTGAATTGCCAAATGAAAAAAAAAAATTACTGCGACGAAAGAGGCCTGCCTCCGTCACTGTGCAAAACTGTGCAAAAATTCATTCGATCCCTTGCTCAGTTTTAATGTGAAGGAAGGACAGACGAACATACTTTCGCATTTGTAATATGAGTTAGGATTGTAAAATTACATCCTAAAGTGTAGTAATGATGAACATGTAGTGAAAATGTGTTTTAGCAAAACTAAGGGTGTTACATTAAAAATGTATAAATTTAATTGTGTCTACTCTTTAGTACTTGCCAATAATTAGTTAATTAGCTCTTTCCAAATGATTTAACAGGACAACTTCGTCTTATAACAAACTTATCTATAAAATAATTTTCTAAAAAACAACTCTTTTAAGTCTACGGTAGTATATAGGTCGCGTCATGTAAAAAGAACGCTGGAAGAAAGTGGAGGGGGTGTGTCTGCGCATGGGTACACTCGCGCACGAAAGTACTAATCCTATTGTTTTATTTTTAGACTAGCCTTTCGCTCGCGGCTTCGTATTACATACAGTATACAGTAAGAAATTCCGAATCTTTTGAAAAAACAAATTGTAAACATGTGACCCCCCCTCCCCCGCGACGCACCTCATATCACCAAAGAGACCGATAAATCGCTTAATGCGCAGCTTGATCGCCAGCGTTCTTTTTACATGACGCGGACTATATTAATATTATAGAGACTTTAGTACAACTTAGTTTAAATTGTTACGGAGCAAGACACCATGTCTGATAGTGCGATAATTATAATAACGTAACTACCTCTGAAGTTTTCATCATGATTTGAGATTGTATAAAAGCAAAAATCCCTTACATGTGGTTAGTCATAAGGTCTATATATGGTTAGGTTATGCCAATTTAATTCGCGCGTCAAAGATGTATGCGAGTATAATGATCCATAGAGCCTAGGATTATAAAAGTAACTTTATTGCAAGCTAATTAGTTGACCAAATTTGTACAGATTACAGCAGATTCGCGAGCGAGCATTTTGAGCAAGGAACTTCGCAATACAGGTTCCTAAATAGATAAGCTTACAAATATATTTATATATGTATTATATATGTGTATTTGTATATGTAGTTTTGCGATATAATATATAGCAATATATATATGGCAATGGATTGAGCTAACGTATCGGGTTTATGGTGTGATATCCCTATACGCAACTATCTTGAGAAGAAGCTGGAACATTTTCGCATTGGAAAGACGCGAACAGATAATTTCGTCCAATGGCACGACTATAATCGTACTTGTCTCGCTCGCGCTCGCGCAAAACTCTTGTGTGCGCTTGCGAACGAGGCAAGTATAGCTGCGAAATTCTCACTGTTCGCGGTGACCGGACTTTAACTGTGGTAAATGCATTTCACTGCTGACTACAGGTTTGTACCTAGCCTAACTCCCAAATAGTTAGATGGAGTGCAGCAGGACATATCCACTAGAGACTGCAATACCATTCCAGCACTATATTAGACTTGGTTCGTACCACGAAAAACAGGCACCAACTGGGCCAGCCAATATTTTTTTGATATCAAATAAAACATGAGGTAGGCTTAGATAAAATGTGTAAATAATTAAAATATAAATATACCCTTAGTAAAGTAATAAATGACAATATAACAATGTTTAAAGATATTGCAGTAAATGGGTTTCATAATATAAACATTGTACTACTATTTAATTTTTGTAATTGTTATTTTGTTTTTTTTATTTATTTGTTACATATTTAGTAAGTTTTTATCAGCAATATAGTGCAATAAGTAGATTTAAATAGTAGTAGTATATTCGGGCAGTGATAATAATGTTATTGTATTATAATGGAATTGATATGTATTGTGTTCTGACTTAGCTTTGTATGTATAGTTCTTAGAGCGGTTATATTCATAATATTTAGAAGCTGATGTCAACCAACCAAACCGAGTACACAAACATGTCCTCCCGCTGGGAATCGAACCCGGGACTAAACCGGTGGTCTTAAACACAATACCACAAAGGCGGTTTGACATGACCTGTATTATATTGGAATTGATATGTATTGTGTTCTGACTTAGTTTTATATGTATAGTTCTTAGAACGGTTATATTAATAATATTTAGAAGCTCATGTCATGTGTTGGCTATGTTACCGTATATAAATAATAGAGTTTACTAAGCAAAACTTAAAGTATTAGAAATTGCAACGTATAATTGACCGATATAGAAACATGTCAAGCACGGACAAAATGTAATCATTTGGTCCACTTCTATACACGCCTACTGCAAATAATTTTCGGCTTTATGTATACACGACGTCTTTTATACGATGTCACATTTTTGTCATAAAACTTTAGTGTTGACCGGTGACACAACGGTCTAGGCTAGTGCCTGATATGACAGACAATATTTCTCGGTCGAAACATCGGGTATAAAAGTATGTCATACAAAATTATATACAGACGCGTGCATATCAGACTATCCAAAACTGTCCAATTTCTTTAATTAATTTTCAACCATATGCCATAGACATAGAAGTGCAATGTCTGTTGCGGTAATTTGACAGTTTGTGGTAGTCTGAAGTGTATGCGTGTGTACATTATGACCTAGTAAAAGTAATTTCTTTTTAACACAATTAATATATTAATAGTAAACATCTTTGTAAGTAAATTTTATCTTATCAAAAATATTACAAATTCAAATTTTAATTTACTATACATTTCAGTTAATATTATATAAATGGGTTAAGTTTGAAAAGTATGTTTTTTCTTGATTTCATCATGCTAACTGTACGATTTGTAAAAGTGAGAAATGGAAATGTAGCTGCCTTTGCTATGTAGCATAATAACTAGTTACTAAAGATAATATTTTTATAGCTTTTGTAACAAAATGTCTCGTAATCACGTGTTTCTACGAGTTGAGTTTATATCCTCTAAAAAATTTCAATTAATGAAAATAGCTAGTTTGAATAATATTGTAATTTTCTATTATTCATGATCAATTGGCTCAAATTTAAGCTCAGTCTTGTAGACAATAAAAATACAAATAATATTAGAGAGAACTACAATCAAAAAAGCCAAAGTAATTCGTCCATAAGTATTTCTTTAATTTTATTTGTTACAGACAAAACCAACCACCGATTACTATACAATATATTAAACTATCTTCCACCAAACGCAATTTAAAATAAACCGTAGCTCCATGTTGATGAGAAAGGAGGACAAATTAAAACAATTATTTGTAATATAAGAGTAGATTATAATTACCATTTAATACATGACACTTACATAAGTTCCTTTTTATTTTAATTAGGAGCCGTTGATTTTATAATAACACGAAATCATTTACAGATTGTAGGTTAGATTGAAACCAAATATGGCCATGTAATTTAAAAAGAAGTTATAGGTGATATTGTATGTAGGAGTACTTAATTATTATAATTATTATGTTAACGTAATACACATACAATTTATGATTTATATTTTTATATGTAAGGCTTTTAAGCTTTTTTGTCGTTATATAGGTACGTGTGTATTATATAACAAACTCTATTGTGTTGTTCATAAGCTCTAATTTTGTTGGCGCCAGAGAATAATGCTTCACGACGCATAGCAAAAAGTTTTTTAGTAAAAAGATTAAAATGTTAAGTAGATCATCGAGCATAATCGAAAGTTGTTTTTAAATGTTAATGTTAGCAAAATATTATAAAACTTGCCAATTCGTTGTTATTTAAATGTTGACTTATATATATTATAAAGCGGAATTTTTATTTTTTTAACTCATAATTGCTTAGGTATATATTCAACCAATAATACAGCAGTGCTATTTCTGTTGTTTTAAAAGTTTATGCACCGCCTAATAATACATACCAGTGGTATAGTCAAAGGTAATTAAATGGTAACTTTATTAGCCGTTGCTTTGCCGGTTTTTAATTTATGCAAATGTTAAAAAGAACATAAACTACTTTTGTTTGGCACAGCGCGAAATTTCACTACTGTAAACTGTACAGCCAGTACAGTAGATTGAAGCATTTCTTACGTGAAAAAATATATCAGCAAATGGATGTCTTTATGCACGATCAGGTTCATTTTAGTTTGTTTGCGGGCTTTGCTAGCAAATATCAACTCACTAATAGTTTCAACTGATATGAAAAAAAATACTAATATTGTTATAATAAAGTAGAGATTGACCGGAGCGAACATCGTAACGTGCCATTCGCAGCGAGCTTGATACGTCATTGTTGATTGACCGCTAACAGGGCGGAGCTCGCGGCGAGCCGCTCGGCGTACTGTAGGTACTGACCATGCGAATGAATGTTCGCATCGAATATGTTACGTTACGATGATACGCTACGGTTTGAGTCGGATCTCAACCATTAGGTGTATACCTACCTACATACAAAATGGAAAGCATTTCGGCATATGTGACGATGAGTGATTCAGTTGTAGTACAAAAAATAATAATTTGTAGTTATCCGTCACAATGTTGTGTTAATTTATGTGAATAGATTTTATTTAGTTGGTAACATGTTGTTTATTTTCATACCTTATCCAAATCTCCTCTTCTCGTTTCTGACGTACTTAACATTCGAGTCCAACAATATATTAACAGTGGACCCTGTCGTTCTACCTCTTGTATTAATAGTTATCATGAAATATAAGTTGTCAAGGTACAAAAGCTTCAATACTATTCGGGCCAACTGTACATACATATCTTTGTCCTAATGGTGTTCTTAGACATTTTGCTTGGTTTGGTCGGTTAGTAAGTTACTTCGCCAAATAAATATTTTAATTGGCGAGTTGGCCGTCTATGGCTTTTAAGCGTAATCTATACATATAAAACTAGCTTTTTGTTCGCGGCTTTGCTCACGTGAGCCACATGGTATTTGTTCGTAATAAAAGCCAAAGTTATTAAAGCTAAATAACGGTATAATTAATAAGGGTTAGACAACTAAACATATCACATCATTTCAACATTAAGTTTTTCATTTTGTATCATTAAAAAGCCCATCCATGCGAGCTAGAATTAGTAACAAGTGTAACACAAAACCGCGTAAAGATCACTGTATAACTAAATTTTGCATAAACCTTTTTTAACAGAATTGATGGAAGACTTGTTTCGTATTTTATTAGGGTAGAAAGTTATTTTGGCGGTGATTTGCTTCGAAGTTGATATCAATACTCCTTAGTGCTTCTGATTTAAATTACATTTTATTTTGACACATGTTTAAAAACTCAATCGAATCGAATAAAATCGATTCAAAAAAGAAATTTGTAAATGAACTCACTTAAAAACATTAGCAAATACTCTTTAAAATTTAAAAGTCTCGAAAGTCACCGTACTATATTAGTGCCTCATTTGAAGGTTTCTAAGCATAAAGAAGTTATGCACTTTACGGCCTCATAGGGATGTAGAGTTCGAAATGGTATAAGGATAAAATTTCGGAAAATCCTTTCTTATCGGATTAAGCTTAGAAACCTTCAAATGAGAATGAATTTCAATAAAACTGCTTGTTTGTCTAAAACTCGGGAATAGCTGGACCGATTTGGCTAATTTTGATTTTGAAATATTTGTAGAAGTTCAGGCTCAGGGAAGGTTTAAACGGTGAGAAACATAAAAATAAGTAACGGAAAATACTAAAAACAATTTAATTTTCCAATACAAAATTATTTATTTGTTTTGTTGTCATGGAAACTGTCAAAGAGGTACGAGGTCCCCCGCGCTGAGGAAGTAATCACTACGTTATAGTCCCCCGGGTCAGCTAGTCAGGAATAATTTCCATCTGTCCCCCGGCCTTACTTAAAGGGATAGGTGGGAATAAAGAGATCTATTTGTCTCTGTTAAGGTGTAGGGGCAGCGAGAAACTTGGTGGAGAAGCCTGTTCTAGGTAATCAATCAAACCTTGGATATGTTCCTGGGGTCAGTATTACGCGACGCTAAACCCCACACGTACACGTATGAGGAGCTAGATGTTGCAGTACCTAGCTAACGCGCCCGGTCTGCGATTTCCAAGGTTAAGCGACCTTCGAAAAGGGTGACCAAAAAATTATCATCTCGATCTCCGTGCTTCGGAAGAAGGCACAGCTTTACGTGCCTTCTTCTTCTTCACGAGCCTTTTCCTATGTATAAATAAGGAAGACGATCCATAAACCACCACACAGGCCCAGTGTGGATTAATGGTTGTTAACGGGACAAAAGGGCAATGGAGACATAAAAAGACCTTATAGCATTTAAAGTCAAAATTAAAGTACAACAACAACAACAACAATTAAAGTACAACAAGTACAGTTTCGATACAACTGCTTTTCGCAAGGGCGTCCCACTTGAAATGTTTTTCGCAACAGCGTGCGTCGCAACGACGGCATTCGAAACTCCGTCATTCGATTTAGCGATTTTCGATACAACGGCTTTTCGAAAGGGCGTCCCACTTAAAATGTTTTTCGCAACAGCGTGCGTCGCAACGACAGCATTCGAAATTCCGTCATTCGATTTAGCGATTTTCGATAAAACGGCTTTTCGCAAGGGCATACCACTTGAAATGTTTTTCGCAACAGCGTGCGTCGCAATGACGGCATTCGAAACTACATATCAGACCCGTGAGAAACCTACCTAGTCTATTATTAAAATTTGTAGTATCATTGCAAGGATCAGGGGCCAAATTCGTCACGTATGATATATTGTCGAACTAGGTATAGGTAGTAGATGGAAATTAAATTAATGATAGTCAAAATTAAATCTTTATTTTTTGCAAGTGCAGATTAATTTAGAGAAGAAATTAATCAATACGCTTAGTGTATAGCAGCTTGTACCTATGTAGCTAACTATATGCGGGATCGCAGTTTCAGTATATAGATAAAAATAATTAATTAATTAGGTATTCCAGGCGTGCAAACTAGACCCACCTTACAAACTAACTGAGATCGACAAATGGAGCCTTACGTTGTCACTGTTAGGAACGCGATTTTCACAGAAACATTACCGAATCACAATGTCCGATAACCCTGCAGGGTGGCACTAGATCCTTGGATGGAATACAGTCATTGCAACACGAAAACAAGCAGCCCTAATGACAACTTCGAAACCATTTAGGAGAAAACAACACAGTACAACTTAATTTTTCGAATTTTGCCAAGCAGTCCGCGTGAGATTTTTACTGAAACTGAACACTGTGACGTAGGCATCGCTTATAAAACTGTACCTAAATCTATAACTTTATTATTTACACACTTAAATTCTAACGTAGATTTTTTAAATTTCAATATACTTTTGTTTGATGTTCTAATAATTTTTAAGTCAAGTCGATTGAATATCCGCAGAGATCATATCCAGAGGTTTTACTAATAATAATAAAATATCTTTATTGAGAACAGAAATGGAATATATATTGTTAAATGTATTGAGCGTTAAGTAATGGTGTAATATTAATATTGGAAATTCTTATCACACCTCTACATAATATAAAAATAAGTTGGGATCGCAAACGGATCGTTAAATGGGCACGTGTAACAGAATCGTTGTTCATCTAAATCACTTAGCGGATTCTGATGAGGGTCGGCCTTAGGTTTAATAATGTAATTCGACCACAGCGGAACTGCTTTCCCGGTATAATTGCACAAGTTTTGACCAACAGCTCGGCTGCGATCTTAATTTGTAATCGGGTTTCCAAATCGAAAATTGGTAGACTGGGAAATTATTCATCTATCTACTCTACCTGCTTGATTCTCCTACCTTCGTGGGTAACGTGGGGTGGTAAGGCGTTTATAATAAATTAAACCAAAACTGTTTTTTAATTGTTTATTATTTTAATTGCTTTGTGCGGTTTGCATATTTAACCAATGTCAAGTTTGGGAAATACTAGCTCGTTCAATAAGTCCCGAGACTTACTTGGAGATGGCGCATAAAATTAAAAACTCTTGATTTTTAGAAAGTACTGGCCATCAAATGATATGTTTTTTTTAAAAACGTAGAATTTTAATTTAAATGTCGGTGATATGCCGATTTCAAACGCGGTCGTATAAAGCAGTGACTCAACAAAACATCAACCAAGTCCTGAAAATCGTGAAGGGAGATCGAAAGGTAAAAGTGCGCGAGATAGCTGAGATAGTGAAGATTTCAACTGGTAGTGTTTTCACTATTTTACATCAAAATTTGGCCATGAAAAGCTTTTTTCCAAATGGGGTACCCATCTGCGGGCGTCTGCTAAAAATTGATCAAAAGCGACAACGTATTAATGATTCAGAGCGCTGTTTGGCACTGTTTAATAGAAATAAAAAGTTTTTTACGTCGGTATGTGACAATGGATGAAACATGGATTCACCATTTCACTCCGGGATCCAAACGGCAGTCAGCACAGTGGAGAGCGGCCGGTGAAAGCCGCCCGAAGCGGCCTAAGACACAACAATCTGCCGGGGAGGTTGTAGCCTCTGTATTTTGGGGTGTGCATGGAATACTCTTTATCGACTACCTTGATAAAGAGAAACATATAAATAGCAAATATTACATGGGATTATTGGAGCGATAAAAGTACGAAATCGCGGGAAGACGGCCTCAAATGAAGAAAAACCATCAGGATAACGATGGCCAAACTAAACGAATCGTTCATCGCTCCGCCCCTTTTACCTCACCATGCGCCTGCGCCGCCAGTGCAAGGGTAGACACGATGTGAATTGCATGTTACTAGTGGTCGGAGTATGTCCCCGGGTTTGGTATACTGTATAGTTAGTTACGCACATAGCAAAGGTACAACTTCACATAATTTGAGGTATTTGTGTAAGTATTTTTATAAGTGGTAGTGTTATATTGTTGTTTGTTTGCTAGTTTATTGGAACGCGACCCCTATTATCACCGGAGACGGGCGTTGGTGCTGCGACACAGTTTTTACAACTAACTGCAGTATTAACGAACAACATTAGGTGCCTTACAAATAAACAAAGAATAAGGTCCGAATAGTTATTCCGTGTTTTGTTCCTGTCATGTAAACGTCATTTCAAATTAGAGTTAAAGAGACAAAACACGGAATAACTATTCGGACCTTATTCTTTGTTTATTTGTAGGGGGTAAATGTATAATTTTTATTGTTCACCCAGGCGGGTGACGGCTAGTTTTCAATATTCTATTTTCAATATTTAATAATAATTTATATATATTTATTAGTTTTCAATTTCGGGGAATTGTGCGAAAATTTGGGTTTTTTTTATAACCTATCATTTGCACAATCTCTTGTCCTTACTACACACAAATTTTCATAAAAAATTTCAAAAATCTTAGAATTGGTGTCAGAGAGTCATAAAACGAATATTTGTCCCAAAATTTGTCAGAAAAATTGCATGTACAGACAGAGCTTACGGATTTATATAGTAGCATAGATAGATATAGATTTGCTGGATTGCAGCTAGGAAGCAGGTGGTCATTCAATTGCTGCTAAAGTCAAAAATTAGTCGCTGAACTATAAAAAGTGACGGTCACTGGGCCTTGTCGAAGACGGGTGCCTTTACTCTAGTAGGTAGTTTAGTTATTCTGTGAATCCTATTATGCATAAAGCATACACATTTTGCTTCAGCAAGCTTGAAGTTCTTAGACTAAGCTAACATGACAACTTTAAGAAAGCGTTCACTACCTTAGGTACTCCTACTAAAGTTTTTTGAGACTTCTTAGTTATGGAGCTTTTATACATTTCCATAGAAAGAAAGAAAGAAAAACATTTATTGACCTCACAATAATAATTGACAAACACAAAAACAAAATAATAAATAAAATATAAAAACACTTAAATTAGGAAAAAAAGATTGGTAAATTAAAAAAAAAAAATTGAAACGATATAAAAAGAAACAGAGCGATGATGTGAGGTCAACTAGAGCCACACCTTAGCGTAAGCTGCTGCGGCATTGGTCACAACACCGCAGCAGTGCTGGTGTCCCGTGGGACCTATTTGGCGAGGATCGTCTCGTCTTAAAATAAATACAATCGATTGTTAACATATACATACATAATAAACACATATGCATTAAATTTATGGTACACATTATTAAAGATAAGCAAAAAATTAATATAATATGCAATACCCTTGTGGCTTTATGTTATAACTCCATAGGTACTCACCGATGACCTATACACATTTGTATAGTTCATCGGTCATATATCCAAATCGGACAAATTCAGTAAAAACATTTGTTTTTTAAATAATGTTTTCCTCTGATGATATATTTCGATCTCTGTATTTTCTTTAATTAAGCATAGAAAGTTTTATTAAAACTGACTTATAGATTTAAAAAAAAATCAAATGAAAATCCTTTACTCTCAATCTTCTCTTCCTTTCTCAAGTCCCGTATTCTATACAACTCGAATGTTATCAAAGAGAATAACAATTATCGACCATTAAAAATCACAAAAAAATAATACAAAACTGAAGTAGTTTGTAATCCTTCAGATAATAAAGAAAAGAGAAGGTTAATACATTTTTTTGATGTGGGAAAGACATACTTGATGTTTTGTTTTTGTTTTCTATAATAATTAATGTGTAATAATGGTGTCTTATCACGACAAAAACTAGTAAAGTATAAATTATTTCTACCTTGGTCGGGCTATTTTTCAAACTATTTTCCTAATTATGTAACTAGCTACGATATTATTGATGAGTTACTAATAAATTTATGGTTAAACACAATCTATGTGACATTTTCATACATAAATTAATATCGATATTATATTTATGGATCCATATATCTGTTCAACGGTAGAATACAGTGCGAAAAACAAAGTAACGACTTTTTCGTATCTTAAAATCAAAAGGTCTTTTTATTTGATTTATTTACATGTGTTTGTAACAGACTATAATTTTGGTCAAACATCTCTAGAATTTATTTAATTTTAAAAGTAAATAAAATTTACTTTTATGAAAAATATCAACTAAAAAAGAATATTATTGTAATTTCTATTCATGCGATTTTTATGTATCGTTCGATTATTTAGACAATAGAAACGCAAATTCCATAAAGTCATCTCCGGCCAGTCAATCAATCCATTATATCAGCCAATTAAGCAGAAAGGACATGACGTCCGCTAATGATCGCTGGTTTACAAGAGTCGTGAAACGGTAAAAACGGTAGCAGCAGTAAATAGAACAATATAATAGAAAATAATAAAAAAAAACAGTAAGTAGGTACAGACGCCTGCACAACCTACCACAAACTGTCAAACTTCCTCAATAGACTTTGAACTTTATGTTTAAGGCATAAGGTTGACAATGTATTGAAGAAATTTGACAGTTTTGGATAGGTTGACGTGCAGGCGTGTGTACTGTACTATATATTTAATAGAATTATAAATATATAAATTGTATCAAATATATACAACGTGTAACAGAAAGGTGTGGTCAAAATGAAAAGATCCAAAGCGTATATCCGATCTAGATCTTGTATGCAGAGTTACCTACTAAGACATAACTTTAATTTGTTAAACAATTTTTCAATAAACATTCCTGTTGTGATATAAATATTTAATTAACAATTGCATGACAAATTAAAGTTAATAATTATGTCTCAGGTACAACACATACAAGATCTAGATCGGATATACTTTTGATTACAAAAACACAATGTTGAAAAAATTTCCACGAGCAGGATTTGAACCTGCACCCTTCTGACATACCGGGTCAGGTGCTCTTCCAATTGAGCTATCGTGGTTCTAACCAGCCCGCCGAAATTATTCAACACTATTTACTTTTTTTTTTTTACTTTGAAAGCCAAAGGCGTCAATTCAATGTCAACAACTACCGTCATTAACATTAACTACGTAAGTTTCAGAAGGGTGCAGGTTCAAATCCTGCTCGTGGAAATTTTTTCAACATTGTGTTTTTGTAATTTGTATCGCAACAAAATTTGCGTTAAAATTATATAAACAAAACAAAAACATTTTATACTTTTGATTTTTAATTTTAACCACACATTACTGTTACACGTTGTTTAACCTAAGTAGGAAATGTTACCGTCTACGTAGTAGGTTCCTACCAATAAAAGCGTATTAAATCGTATTATAATGACAATATCAAGCCAACAAGACAACAATATACTTAGTCTCTGTAACACAATAACAATTGTGTAGAAAAGCAGTCGTCTAAATTGCGAAAGATCGTGAGTACCAGCCCACCTGTGGCACTCGCTTCTCAAAGTCCGGAGACGCTAAAAGGGCAGTATGAGGAAATCACCAAACTACAAAAAAAGTAGCAAACAATTGTTTTTATTATTCGAAAACTGTGGAATCTTTTTGGGCCGCGACTGTACCTATATTATTGAACTGGCTGTGTGTGTGGGCGTGTTAAGTCAGCCGTGTTTCAATTATCCAGTACTTTGCTTACTAGGTAATAGACATCAAAATCGGCTTCCTATTATTATGATTGATAGAAAATACTTTTAAAGATATATAAAATAGTATTAGACAATACAGAAAAAAAATACATATTATTGTAGAAATAAATTAGATAAAGTAGCAAGTTACAATTGGACGGTCTTATCGTCTTAAAGCGACCACTTTTAGATACCTCTCTCTCCTGTGTGGTCTAGTGGATAAGACCACCGGTTTAGACCCAGAGGTTCCGGGTTCGATTCCCAGCGGGGGGTACATCTTTGTGTACTCGGTTTGGTTCCCGGGTGAAGTGCGCTTCCATCATTGGCCTTATCATCACTTAACATTAGGTGAGATCAAGGCACTGTGCTTACCCGTTAATATAAAAAAAAATACAAGCATATTTTGTGTAGTAGTAGTTTTAATACATCATTGGGTAAAATGAGGTATAAGTAGTTTAACAACCTATGTGGTATGATGGTTAGACCACCGGTATCATCTTAGCAGCGGTCCCGAGTTCAAATCCCAGCAAGTGCTTCATATTATATTCGGCCTGTTCAAAGTCCGCCTGGCTAGCTGCCACAACTATAATGAAAGTATGTAGCATTTTTGTATTCCGACAGTTAGAAGTTCCTCATAGTTAACTATTCCGAGTCTAAGGCGTTTCGCTGTTTCATCTTGTCATCACTTTATATGAATTAAAGTATAACAATCGTGCTGACACTCTATTTACAAATACACAATGTTGAAAAAATTTCCACGAGCAGGATTTGAACCTGCACCCTTCTGACATACCGGGTCAGGTGCTCTTCCAATTGAGCTATCGTGGTTCTAACCAGCCCGCCGAAATTATTCAACACCATTTACTTTTTACTTTGAAAGCCAAAGGCGCCCCATTCAATGTCAACAACTACCGTCGTTAACACCCGATCATAATATTTTTACAAATACTAAAGATCAGTTAAGAAGTAGGCAAGCTATTTATAAAATGTTTTTGTTTTGTTTATATAATTTTAACGCAAATTTTGTTGCGAAACAAATTACAAACAACTGACACTCCTTTTTTTGAAGACCCGAACTTATGTTCTTGTTGTTTATGCTGTGGTTCATGTAGGAAAGTCTGTGCTTGACATGGCATACTTAAAGTCCCTTAAAAAATAGAATAAAAAAAAAAGCTGTGCTCAGCTGTGGGATGATTACAGGCTAACGATAATAAAAGCATAGTTATTCATAATTTAATTATTGTGTAATATATTTTAAACCTATGAAAGTGCCTGTACTATGCTAGTTACATACACAAATAGTGCCCATGAGTAAGTAAATTATTTTTTTTACTTAAAGCGTTTACACACATATTTGTTGTTTGTATAAAATGTACTGCGTAATAGTCGCAATACAGTTACCATTAACAAAAATGGTTTCCAAATAAATTTTATTTGTCATACTGATATAAGTATAATCTGATAACACTTGTCACGCAATTGATTGATTTGTTACAGTAGCGGCTATCATGCATTTTAATGTACAAGTTCGTTTAAAGCAGCTCGTTTCTCAACTACAAGACGTTTGAGAGCTGATTGCCATTAATTCTGTTCCGATTGATAGGTGTCAGGTTGTCACATTGGCGGTATCAATTATATCAATGATAACCGTAGTTGTAGAGGTTTTAGTCATTATCAGCGAGCGTTGATGTCGTATGCGTGTTGAGTCGAGCGCGTAGCTCGTAGCGTTATCGGGAAAGCCCGCCGTAGAGTCAGTCGGCTTGCGTCCGCCGAGAGAGATGGTCGGTCCCGCGCGCTCGTTCGCGGCAGCACTCGTTGCGATCGCGCTCACGTCTGCGCGCGCCTTCATACCCTCCCAAGACAACATACTCAGAATACAACTTTGGGACGCGGAAGGGCTCAGCCGGGATCCGATTGCGACGCGCGATCCTGCAGTTCCTGTGAAGCGAAAAGTCGAAGTCAACTTGGAGTCGCTGAACAACGCCATGCTGGAAGAATGGTATGGAAGTGGCAGGTTCACCCGGCATCGAGTGCGGCACAAGAGGCGCCGGCCGCGGCACAGTGGCGACTTCCCATGGAAGTTCCATTCAGGTGGAGACCCCATCAACGTGCTTGTGTACGACCCCGAAGTGCCATGGGAAGATATTGAAACGAATGACATCGTGAACGTTAGTGCAGTGGAAGTGAGTGCCAGTTTGCAGCGGGAGGTGTCGCCGCCGATGACGCTGCGCCTGCCCGAGGAGGTAATGAGTGGCAAACAAGCCCTGTTTGTCCCGCGGAAGGGTTCCTTTCAGCGTTATCGCCGCCCGAGGTGGTTAATAGCCATTCATGAACTGATAGCCTGCCGGCGTTGCTGGGGGCATTCCTATTCATGCCACCTTTTCAGAATGCCCCCTCGAGCGGCGATGCGTTGATAAAAGTGAATACGCTTCATTGTTTTTAAAATATTTTCACGCGGCTGCATGTAGATTGTATCGCCGTTGATGCGGGTGGGAGGGTTATATTTTTCAAGGGAGCGTGGCCCTCGCTGCCCGTTATCGCGAGATATGACACTGGATTATCTCTCGGAGCACTCCGGCGCCGATGTTTGTTTAGATCCTTATCTGAATGTACACATATAGGTAGGTGCTACACAAAATTTTGGTGATATCTTGGTTTTTTATCGAATTACGTGTAGCACGTTATCTATTGGATACATAGTTCTCGGAAGTGACAGACTATTCTTAAGGTGTGGACTTCTAGTAAAATAGTAGGATTTGTAGAAAGACAAGGAAATCCTATAGACTGATAAGGTTAGTTAGTCATTATCTTCAGTAACTTTAGTTACTATTTTTGATTGGCAAAACCAGCTATGATAAAGCCTGCTCCGATTTATAGTAACTCAATAGATGATAATTTATCGTATTTTGATTACTGGATGATAACAAATTCATCACAGAATTTATTTTTGATACCAACATCAAAAATAAATGTTGTTATGAATTTTATTCCAAACATCAAGTGAAAAACTAAATAGGTAGAAAGAAACCCTCTAAACATTTATATATAAGCGGCTTCGCGCTGGACTTTCACCTGTCGTTCAACCTTTTTACCCGACTGCGTCAGAAGGAGGGTTATGGTTTTCGTTAACTTAGCACTCTCTTTTTTGTAAATATAGGTATAAGAAAAAACTTAAGGACACTGAAAATAGTAAAATAATAAATAAAATAAAATAAAATAAAATAAATGCTTTTCTCTTTTTATAGTATTTTAGTTTGTAATTGATTAGTGTCCTATGTAATGATATGTTCTTTAGGGAGTCATACAAGTTAATGAGAAAAATCAACATAGTTATGTTATATAGCAAAATAGGTATAAATCTTTCAAACCATCCTACAAACTACAGAATACTCAGCTCACAATTTATTTTAATAAAGTTTCGTAGCAAATATCATAATTATCATATCATAAAACTAATTAATACACTTACCTATAAAAATTTAAAAACTTTCAAGGATTGTTAATAATTTTACTGTCACTGTATTTCCCAGAAGAAAATAAAATTGCTTACGTATACACTGTAGGTAAAGAAGTACCAAATAAGTGCGAGCTAAGAGAAACACAGTAAGTATTTGTCTCAGATTTGGGCGATGCTAATTAAAGAATAATATTTACTTAGGGCGCTCGGCTCTACGATGGTCGGTGCTGCCATTTTTGTAACAGAGTTAGGAAACACTTGTACGAGTATTATGAAATGTAACATGTTTTTGATTTTAAAAAGTTTGATAACTGGCGTTGCTTAGAAAATTTATAATAATGTTATATATTTGTTCCAACTGTACAACACTAAGTAATATTATAACTCCTAATATTAAGAATTTATGTATAGCGATTTTTGTAATACTCTAATTAAACTTAACTAGAAATAAGTACTTCTTTTACTTTAGAGGATTGTAGTGAATCAAAAATCTATTTTAAAAACTTCAAAAAGTGAATCTACACTTAACTACGTGTTAAACTTGTTATTATAAATTATTTTAGTTCTTTTTTGTATAATATAATAAAGTTCTAGAGACAATTGAACCATGATAATACTGTTTTTGTCAAAGAGTATTAAATACCTCTACATCGAACCGTAAAGATCGCGACTGAAAATTTCGGAGATATGCGTCAACATACATAAAATAAATACGGACGACAAAGACCTATACTCCTTTTTTGGTCGTCGGTTAAAAAGAGCATTTAACTGTGTACTAAAGTGGTACTACTGGAATTGCAAAATGTCTTCTTTTATTTTGAGAATAAGAAACATATTTAAAAGTTCGTAAAGCGTAACTGCGCTCTCATTAAAAATCAAGTTATATTTACACTTTGTCGCTGCGACATGCATAAAGCAAAACACAAGTTTATTACCGAGGAAAGTAAGTTACTGTACACTCCACCTCAATGAGCCACCAACTCTATATATTTTACACGTCCAAACACGTCCAAACATAGTTTGATAACCTGTGGCATACGTTTATTGCGAGTCACCGTGACTTTAAACCAAATGGACGATGCTGAAACAATTGACTGAGCATTGTAAACTATTTCAGACGCCATCAGCTCTCTATTTATTTTATTAATTGGGGAATTCGTCTGGTTGGCATGTGTTTTTGTTCTATTAGCTTTTATATGCTTGATGAGAGAGGGCAAAGTTATTTGCATTTTAAGATTTATCGAAAGTTTCTGATAATAATTAGTTACTTTCTTGGTTTTATATGGATACTTATTTATGTGTGTGTTTGTATTCTATGTAGTATTTTATCATTTTCATTTCGCTATCGCATTAGGATTTACCTGCAAAGACAGTTATAGGACGAATAAATAAATAATAAAACTTTTTTTTTATGCAATTAGGGTTTGAATAATGTTATATTTTTTTTACTAACCTATTTCGCCCCTCTGCTGGGCAAAGGTCTCCTCCAAATCTCCATTCGTCTCTAACTTTGGCGCCCCACTAGTCTCTGAAATAGAAGTCGAGAACGTCCCTAGATCGTTATATCTAACAAATATACCTTTACTAAAAGGCCTTTTTAATCAGTACTTTGAGGAGTAAAGTACCCAACGTAGTATAACGTAGCCGTCTCTTCTACGCGAGGCTGTTAAAATTTAAAGTTGGATACTTTCAATGGAGACATTGGTTCGACTTTATCACCTGCCAGGGAGCTCATTATACGGGTTAGTAAATCCCATCACAGGCACCATACAAACATGAAACGAACCGAGAGCTCGTATGGCTTTGGCTTCGTTTAACAGGGTGCCTAGTGCAAGTTTTATTTGCCACTTTAACGAATTTATATTACATTGAAGCAGTGCCTCTTGGTGACAAACAAGCAGAGCTAAAACTTTGCCATACCTATTAGGTATCGTTTTCAGTAACGAGATAGAATGACAAATAAAACTCGCATTAGTCACCTTGAACATATTTAATTAAGATAAATTGTTTTATTTATATAATTTTAACGCAAATTTTGTTGCTAAACAAATCACAAAAACACAAATGTTGAAAAAAATTCCACGAGCAGGATTTGAACCTGCACCCTTCTGACATACCGGGTCAGGTGCTCTCCCAATTGAGCTATCGTGCTATCGTGGTTCTAACCAGCCCGTTGAAATTATTTAACACTATTTACTTTTTTTCCTACTTTGAAAGCCAACTACTACCGTCATTAAACATCTGATCATAATATTTTTACAAATACTAAAGATCAATTAAGAAGTAGGCAAGCTATTTATTTATGGTTTTTGTTATATAATTTTAACGCAAATTTTGTTAATTAAGATACTTTGAAGGTTCATCATCGTCATCATCAACATCATCTGCTCATTTATGTCTCCACTGCTGTGCAGGAGCCTTCCCGATGGATGGATAGGGAGAACGGGCCATAAACCCGCACGACGGCCCATTGCGGTGGTTGTTAACGACTGCTAGTGCAGCCAGGACCAACGGCTTAAAATGAGCCTCCCATACTAACGGAATACCAAAATTATTTACAATTAGAGCATTATTGGCTGTATTTGTGATGTTATTAAGATTCATCGAGTTTGAAGGTTGCTTGTTACTAATTGATTTTTACTTTTAGTCGAGAAACATCTCTGTCTCCCCATTACTACAGGCGCTGAAAAGGGTTCGAAACGTAGGTCGAAGTAAAGAAAGTAATAATATGCAAAACAAACGTGATTAGGTCTACATTTTAATGTGTAATGTGTCCTTCAACCGGTAAGGACTGGCTTTATACCTTCACCTTCAGAACACGACAATGCTGAAATCATTAGCACTCTTAACTAAAATGGTGGTAGCGAAACTAATTTAGAACGAAACGTAATAGCAAAAAAACTATCTTCATCGTCTCAAACGAAAGACGTCCACTACTGGACAAAAGCTTCCCCCAAGGATCTCCACAATGACCGGTTTTGTGCGGCGTCGGTCCACCTTGTTGGAGGCCTGTCCACACTACGGCTTCCGTTCTGCCCCAGTTGCCATCAGTTCTTCGGGCTATGTCGGTAATCTTAGTAACTCTTCTACGAATCTAGAAGCGGGTATATAATTGTGACCTATTTTCTTTTCGTTTTTAGTCAATGAATTACTTTTTGGTACTGTGGTGGAGGTTGCGGGTAGTCGCTAGATGCCAGCAGTTGACGTCTTTTGGTTGTGATAGTGTCTCTCTTATGTTGTTGAAGTACTTCAACCGCTGAAATGATAATGGTGATGATAATATGTACTGGAGAATGGTACCTAGTGTTTTATTTTATAGATAGCTCGTCAAATGACTCCATCCCACCTGATGTTAAGTGGAAATGGAGTCCAGACGCGAAGATAACTGGTGCAGCGTGAAAACAAACGTAGCATCAGTTAACCTCACTCTGCCGGCCCACAAGGTGCCTATGTGTGCATTTAGAGACCGTGCGGATCGGTCTAGTATAGGCTGATGATGATGGTGTGCATTTAGAACACGCATAAGTCAAACATTTCATTATTAAAATAGTATCCGTTCTCGCGCGTCTAACTCCGAGTAGTTGGTAAAGTGCACAGGCTTTGAGTCGCCTTTTGTACAAGCTACCAACTTTGCCAGCCTCGCAAAGTGTGCGACAACTAAATCACCAACAATCTTATGCTTGAAAAACTTGTGTTGGCAAAGTCTGATTTTGCATACATACATATTATGTATTGCGTACGTATTTATACAGATGTAGTCATCCTACTTATTGTTCTGATTGGCTCTTTTATTTATACAATTCTGTTTGTTGTGTTTGTATACATTCGCAAAGAATGCATTCGCTGTCTTCAAATGGCTTTATGCTGACATGTTATAATTTGTTTTGAAATTTGTTAGCGTACCAAGCTTCCAATCTTTAATGACAATTTAATAGTGTCACATAAATTAATTGAAACCAAGCAATAATGCCGTCAATAAAACAAAAAACATAACGTGCATTTAGAACACGCATTAGTCAAACATTAGATTAGTTTCCTTTATCTCTTGGGCCAACTTACCTACCTACTATAAACCTACTGATAAAAGTAACCGTCTTGTAGTTAGAATTTTTTATAAAAACTCAGACGTTTCTTCTAAAGTTTTCTTTTAAATTATTAAATGGGTCACTTTACATCTCCTCTGCGCTTCATAAAGTATTTTTTTAGCTATACTTTTTATAAACAAAGTTGCTTTATGTTGTCTTTGCTTCACTATTTAAATCTTATTATGTGTGTCTACATTAATAATAATTGTATCGTTAACAGTCGGTGGCAACAATAGCTGTGTGCGCCTGATATAGCATGTTTGGGCTGTGGTAGCCAATTTTCATTAGGCGACCCGTATGCTATTTGCCCGCTCAGATACAGCCTTTCTTTAAGGCTAAAAATTAGCGTACATCGGGGCTAGCCACGACTTCGTGTTAGTGGGGCTTTTCTCCTCTCCCGCCTAGCCATAAAAAGCTCGACAAGGGGAGCTGAGGCCTACCCAATAAAAACTCTCGTACTATCCCTTCTCTGCCACGGGGATGGCATGGGACCATGGCGGCAAGCACCTAATTTCCAACCTCCAGAGGGAGAATGGCCGGAAAAATTTGGGCACCTTCAGACTATTTAATTTGTTTTATTATGATCACTAGAGCTACGTAACTACGTCACGTGTGGCTTCTACTTTTAGTGCAGTGCTGCTTACGTTGCTGTCACTACTATCTTAAAAAAATAAATGTCCTATGCTCTATGCGCAAAATGATAACGTAATACCATTACATACGTAACTGGACTGAACATAATATTATCGTTTATCTTTTTATAATCAAGACGTATGGGGATTTATAAAACATTGAGGTAGTAAGTATGTATGCACGTTATTAATTTTCTACTACATTATGTACGTAAGATATTTATGAGTACCACTGTCTCCCTGAATAAAATGTAATCTATATTACTAAGCGATATCGTAGAGTTTGAAGAATATACAAAAAAATTGTTTAGTTTATATAATGTTTACGCAAATTGCCTTTTTTCTTTCAAAGTAAAAAAGTAAATATATGGTGTTGAATGACTTCGGGGGGCTTGTTAGATCCACGATAGCTCAATTGGAAGAGCACCTGACCCGGTATATCAGAAGGGTGCAGGTTCAAATACTGCACGTGGAAATTTTTTCAACATTTGTGTTTTTGTAATTTTAAGAATATGTCAATGCGTTTCAGAAATTACCTCCCACATATACCAATAAAAAATTACTCTATATTATAAAGTTTACCTAAATTGGATTATAATTAGTGTACCACAAAATATTATTAATACCTATAAAAGTCTTTAAAAATATTGAAATGTTTTTCCGTCAGCAACAAGGGTTGTTATGTAGGGTTGGGTTGGTAAATGTTGATTCAATGTTTTTATGCAATCAAAGTTATGCTGACGTTCAGTTTCTCAGACGAATCACTGCAAGTGTGGGGTAATTGGTCCCAACAGTCTAGTTATAAGTTCGCTTCTGAGTTGCTGGTAAAACTTTCAACTGGAATATTTCATTCGTAAACAAGAATCTGCAAAATAAAATAACGATACTTACATATTTTTTTTAAATTATAGTGACCATGAACCGACTCCGAAATAGTAGGAGGATTATCACCCCCACGACTCAGTCAACCTGAGCTGAGGTCCTAGCCTTTATTATCTGCTCCGATACCAACTTCTCGGAGAATCTAGTAGGATTCGGGACGCTTACGTGATGCCATCCCTTCCAGAAACCATCTGAGGATGTTTTGATCTCACGCCTTGAGAAACCCTTTAAGTTTCTCTGTAAAGGTTGCTTTGTAAAGGCCAAGACGGCCGACAGCTATCTCTTTCAAAAAAGAAGGTTTATTTGAGTGAGTTTAGCGATTGCGCTTCTTCTTGTGCTCTTTAATACATATCCTGTGACCATGTTTTCGACGGTGATGAATACCTAAGTAATTACAAAAACACAATGTTGAAAAAATTGAGCTATCGTGGAATTGGAATTGGAATTGCAATTGGAAGAGCACCTGACCCGGTATGTCAGAAGGGTGCATGTTCAAATCCTGCTCGTGAAAATTTTTTCAACATTGTGTTTTTGTAATTTGTATCGCAACAAAATTTGCGTTAAAATTATATAAACAAAACAAAAACATTTTATACCTAAGTAATTGCTACTCATTCGGTCTGGTTTTGAGTTGTTGCCAACAAATAGGTCAGCTTTTCGTAAATTTTGTATTTAACTGCTTAACAAGTTCGCTAAATTCGAAAAAGTGATGAAAACAAGTTCCGCAAGTGGAATTCGAACCCGCAATTTCTGCCATATCGGGTCAGGGTCACTGTCAATTCAAATACCATCTGTAAATTTGTCCACACTTTTTCTAAATAGGTAGTAATAACATTTTTATTATTTGAATTTTTGCATTCATAATGCTTTACCTATATTATTGGTTGATTTTTTCTAGTAAAAAATTTTGGTTATTTTATTTAAGTACTAGCTGACCCGGCGGACTTCGTACCACTTTGACAGTTTCTATAACAACAAAACAAACAAATCGTGGAACATTTTATATTGGAAAATTAAATTGCCATTTTTAGTATTTTGCGTTACTTATTATTTGTTTCTCACAAAAAAAAAAAACCTTCCCTGAACTTCCACAAATTATTCATAATAAAAATTAGCCAAATCGGTCCAGCCATTCTCGAGTTTTAGCAAGACAAACGAACAGCAATTTTAAAAAGTATTTGCTTATGTTTTTAAGTGAGTTTAACCTTTTTTTTTAATAAAATCGGATTGAGTTTTCAGATATGTGTCAAAATAAAATGTAATTTATATCAAAAGCACTAAGGAGTATTGATATCAACTTCGAAGCAAATCAGCGCCAAAATAACTTTCTACCCCTTTTAACCCCGTTATGGGATGAATTTCAATAAAATACCAAACACGTCTTCCATCAATTCTGTTAAAAAAGGTTTATGCAAAATTTGAAGTATATTGGACCAAGGAATCACGTTGTCCCATACAAACTAAGCCCCCCTTTTTCACCCCCTTAGAGGTGGAATTTCGGAAAATCCTTTCTTATCGGATGCCTACGTCATACAATGAACACACCCTCCAAGTTTCAGGGCTCTACGATCAGCGGCTTAGGCTGTGCGTTGCCGTCAGTCATTCAGGACAAAGTATTTTATATGTATAGATTTATTTTATTGATTTGTAATTTAATTAAAAAAACATTTCGTAAAAGTTATATAATTTTACCCACATTTATTCCTACAAGCTTTTACAGACAACTACAACCTACAACGTTTCTATTTTACGAATCCACCTTTACACCACAGCATCTGTTAATTGAGCACTTCGCCTCGACACGGCTTGACAGTACGACGTTCCAGTTGGAAGCCCCGACAACACTAATTGTGACATTGCATACTAGGTTCACAAAATAGATTGTGTACAGTACAGTCACCATCAGAAATCGATGTTTTAGTGCCATACCATCACTACATAGTATTAAAACAAAGTCGCTTCCCGCTGTCCCTATGTATGTATGTAAAGGGCCATATTGATCTATATTAAATGCATAATGTATTTAAGGTACTTAATTGGATAAGGATTAATGCTGTATTGCTTAAAATTGCTTCGTAAATAAGCCATTATTTCTCGTAAAAAGTAAAAGATATCAAATTATTATTGTGGGTTATCCCTAAGAGATAGACATATATCATCGCGGACTTTTTTGTAGACCTTTTTAAGGTGTACAATACTGAAATATATTATTTTGATCTATCTCGTAGGGTTCGGCCAGCGTTTGCAATGTAAGCACAAAAAAATGTGAAACCTCTAAAATTGACTTGTATTTATACACATAAACCTTCCTCTTGAATCACTCTATCTATTAAAAAAAACCGAATCAAAATCTGTTGCGTAATTTTAAAAATCTAAGCATACATACATACATAGGGACAGCGGAAAGCGACTTTGTTTTATACTATGTAGTGATATATATCTTTTGACCGTTCTTTCTTAATGTTCCGTGCAGTGCATGACGGCGCGTAAGCCCTCTAACCGCAAGGATTGCCAACCGTCCGGATATTAGGACCGAATCAAAAATTTCCCGCCAATACTGTCCATTTACATCACGCCCGCTAATGGAGTCTGATTGTGTTGATATTTTTACCTACCACTTCTTTGTATAAACAGTAATAGATATACAGCGTGTGTATTCCATACGATCCTAAATTTTAACATACGATAGATTTAAGCAGTATTAAGAGGTACAGTAATAAATTTTAACAAATACTTTCAATAATTAAGCGTTTTTTTTTTTTAAAGTTTTCCCGGCCAACAATGTAATGCAAATATTGAGTTGACAATTTTGAAAGGCCGGTTTGGTTTTATTAAAGTTAAATTTGAAAAATTATCTTTGTTAAATTATCTATCTTAGGAGAGTTAACCGTCGTGATTAATGTGAATTATTTTTAATTTTATTACACTTTTATTAAAGTGCTTACGTAGACGACTTGGTTATTTGAATACATTGCGTGCCGAATTAATTTGTATGAAAAAAAAAATGTTTCCTTTTGTTAACATAATGTACCAATTTACGTTAATTTGGGTCTTATCTAACTGCCCTTAAAAAATAGGATCGTATGGAATACACACGCTGTATACCTGAACTCTCAACTGGCTTTCTATTACTCTTACTTTCTTTTAACTACAAAACAATGCTACTAATTGGTCTCTTTTATAAATAAAGATGATTGTAGTCAGGATGGTTTCAAGGCCACCAACCACACCGAGGACAATAATAATGTGGGTTAAATAATGCATAATTTACTTACGATGTTCTTTTACTTTTTCGTATAATTAAATCTTTTTAACCGTGCTCTTGATGCTCCGGCGTGCAGTGCATAACCGCGCTCACGCCCTCCGCCCGCAGCGATCGCCGATCGTCCGGATATTAGGAACGAATCAATAATTTCCCGCCAATACTGTCCACCTGCATCACGCCCGCTAATGGAGTCTGATTGGGTTGCAGCAAGCTACTGCGACTAATGGAACGAATGGACCGCTCTTTATTGATATGTGATTTTTGCAAATTAGGCCTCTTTTATATTCAACTCGCTGATCGTTTATAGGTACCGGGTATAAAGTCGTGTTTCAGTTATACGAATTCGGATATCGCGTTGTCACCATAGAGTTAAAAAAGTTTTTTATTGTAATGAAAGTTCGTGAGCCCATCGTGAAACCATCGTTAACTAAAACCATAATTTTAGAATATGTTTTTTTATGTTGATGGATTTGGCAAGCGTTTTTTTTTGAACTACAAGTTAAAATTTATTTATAAAAAAAATTTTTTTTTCACAATGCTATATATAGTTACATTTTACAGTTACAGTTGTTTTTTTGTACTAAAATTTTATTTAGCTATATTTTATTTCGACATTCCAAAAATGAGTAAAAAAATCAATTCCAATTCGGAATATAATTACGTACCTAACTGATTTTTTATGACTATTTGATGCGGGGTTGTTGGCAGTGAATGTTGAATGATACCTATCAGGTAATCATAGCATAATATTTGAGCTCTATACGTACATATCAAACAATACTAAGATGAGGTTTATAGCCCGAATCAGACAACATGGAATTAATCACAGAACAGTTAAATCTATTCCGTGGAATTAATCATCCTTAGAGCTAAAACGTGTAACAATAAGGTGTGGTAAAAATGAAAAGATCCAAAGAGTATCCGATGTATATGTTGTATGTAAAGTTACTATGACATACTATTAAAAACTTTAATCATTTATGCCATTTTTCATTAAATATTTTTATTGTGACGCCACATCAAAATTAACAACTCACAGCCCTAGTGGTTTAGTAACCTCTGTGTACTTACATTTATGATCACTGCTGCTTATAAAACTGATACTGATATGAATATTTAATTTACAATTGCATGACAAATTAAACTTAATAATTATGTCTTAGTGACAACACATATCCCGACTAACACAAACTTGTGGCATACAGGGTCCATAGCGTATAAAATTGTAACTGTGGTGGCTAAAGCAAGGTCAATAGCGCGCTACACTCGTAGAACCCTAAAGCAGCAGATATGGCGCTAAGTGGGCACATCGCATAATAGGTCTATAGCATATTCGATTGTGCCTCAAGATGTAGCTAGATTGCAGCTTTTTTGCCACCTGAACAATTAATGACTGAGTGAACGAATTCATCGTTGTTATTATGCATTCAATTCGATCAGCTCAGATATGGTATTGGGATTAGTTAATTTTTTATGTGTATGTGACGTTGAACTCTGTGACATGCATTTTATGAAAGTAATTAATCAACAAATCAAAATAATTTTAAGAAGATTCTAATATATCAAATATGTCATAATGCTGTACAATAGTGAAAACATTAATGATAAAATTGAATCTAATAAGCTATTTCTTAAAAAAAATATAATATAATAACTATCTAAAATATATTATTAAAAGGAGTCCCTTTAGGCAAGGTTCCGAAGATACTGGCAGCGTTCCCCCTTTGAATAGCTAGACTAATTCTTTGTCCGAGGTAGCTGCCAGCTCTTCGGTCTCCTGTGATGTAGACTAACCTTATGAAAGTGTCATCAAATTTCATTTCAAATATTTAGCATTATGTTCATCTTAGAGAAGTGGGAACATCCTTTTACCGTAAAATATGCATATGTTTTCTTTTAATATTTTTGCGCGCCACTGATTTAATGACAATTTCCATTAATATGTGTGTCAATAGAATAATCTTTTGACATAATCTATATTAATATTAACTAAATTTTCAAAAAAAGAAGTGGTGTATCATCTCGTATTGTTCATAATTTGCTGGATAAATTGTAAATGTATTCTATCAGTCGCTAACTATTGCACAGTTGCATAATTAAGTAAATAAACAGTCGGCTTTATCAAACGCCATAATGAAAAAATGGCGTCATCGAGATGTGTTTGTTGGTTCCAATTTCCACCTGTTTGATACCTCTCTGCGCCACAAGTTTAATTAGGGAAAAATTTGAACCTTGTTTGTAACTTGTAGTGTCATATGAAATCTTTCTGGGTCTTATATAAACACTTAAGTTGTCTAAAAGTGAATATTACTTCCTAATGAAATGGTTGTACAGCAATGATACTTGCCATTGTTTTGCGCTTGTCAAATCTACAAAAGGTATTATTAGAACAATCTTACCACTGTTAGTCAATTATGACACTCTTATAGCATTGTGAGATTCAAAAAGGTATCAAAATTAACTACTGGGTAACTTTAAATGACATTATCAAAAATATGCCACTTAAAGTGGTTTTTATAGGTTGCACCCATATTTCCACTCACGAGCAACAAGATGCTGCATTTTCCACCAATATAGAAGCTTTATGGACCTGTGAGTTACAAGGTAAGCTGCAATATTCACTATTGTGTTTGTTGAATATCTAGATGGGAAACACTTTGGGTCTTTTCAGTTTTACCACACCCCTCTGTTCAACGTTGTACACGAGTATACTTTAGGCTGCTAATTGTCAATGTTTTGTAGTTTTTTATTTTCCCAGTCATAAAAGCAAATGTTCTAATAAAGTGTGACCCAACATATCGTGCTAAGTGTATATAGGAATATAGGTACTAATGTTTAAATGCCATACGTATTTTTTTTAAGGTCATCGCGTGTTTGTTCAGTATAATGGACCGTCCTCTAGTTACACCATTGGCTTAGTCTTTAATTACTAAATTATGTGCGGTACACAACCCACACAATTGTGTTAGCTTAAGCCCGGGGGCTTTAATAAATTATCAAGCCAATAAACGGATCAAGTTCATTATTAGATCTGGCTGTAACGCGGCACCTCTCGGTCACATTTCGAGATACAGCGGGGGAAATGGCTAATTCTGTACAGTCAATGGCTGAAATTAATGATATCTGGTAATTTTGTGTGTTTTTTTCGTCAGCTAGAGGTGTTCTGGTTATTTCTAACTGTCGTAACCTAACAATTCTATTAAAATTGGCTATAGCGAAAGATTTATGTAATTCTCGTTTTCGTTTATGTGATAGAATGGTGAATAAAACTCGCACAGAGCACTCTGTCCGTCTGATGGTAGCTTTCAAGTAACTAAGACTCCAGAGTCTTAGCTATTATAATGGACTTAATATATGCCTAGTAATTTTACTGGTCTTTAAATCTTAATCTTTCAAACCAGAAGACATCAATGCAGACTGCTGTTGTCTGGCTGCAGAAATCAGTATGAGGACTATAGTCTAACAGTAAGCTCAGCGAACTTACCTGCCTAACCTAACCTACCTGAAATAAATGTAAACATGCTAATGTACGTTGTGCTTTACTTACTTGCAAAACAATTAATTTCACCAAAACTTACGAGTATAAAAGCAATCAAGATTGTTCAACAAATTTCCTCCCCAATTTTTTTTATTTCTGGCCCATGATTAAAGGAGTTTTGAAATGAACTCGATCATCATTTACTGCGACGTCGACTGTACCCGACATTATCGTTACTCAGTTTTATCTTCATTACACTATTACTGGAATTTACGATTGAAAAGAATAATCCACTCGCGTGACAAATACCCTAATCCAAATGTTACGACTCATGAAATTTCCGCTTTCATTCCAATGGACTTTGTAAAGATATTCGAATGCTAATAATGGTGTTTCTTTTTTATTACAAGCGTTAAATCTTTATGAAATGTAAAATCTTGCGCTTTAATAGGTAATACGAAACTGGGGGTAGGTAGTAATGAGACTCCTTAAGGCGCTCGCTGCCGCCAATCTCCATTGCTTTATTTTGTTAGTTATGTAAATATTTTAGAACACAAAGTCTTGTTTTCGTTAATATGACCAAATTGCAATTAAAACACGCACAAGGAACACCCTGAGTGCTAAATTCAAGTTTCATTAACAATATGGCAACTCATCTAGCCTTACTAGTGTCTAGTGCGCGTTTTATATAGTTTCACCATTTACCACGTTAACGAGAGCTTGTATTGCATTGAAGCAGTGACTCTTGGTGACAAACGAGAAGAGATAAAATTAAGGCATACTAGTTTTCGTTAACGTTATCGAATGGCAAATAAAGCTTGCACTAGGTGCTGCTACAATGTCGAGGTTGATAAAATTCGCAATTCAAATTCTGTTTGCTTAACTCACATCCATTAAACAATTGAGACGTTACCCTTTCAGTGTGAAAAAATATCTTTATTCAATTTGTAAAAAAAACCCTGTCCGATCGGAAAGGGGTACATAGGTATACAAATAGTTATAACAAAAAAAATAATAAAAAAATATTATTCATGAAAATAAAAGAGTTATCGTAATTTAAAACGCAAGTTATTTGTACAGAAATTGCTCAAATTACCCCAAAATTATGTTCATTTTATAAATGTGACCACACTTTCCATTAATGGCGGCGGCGTCAAAGGTCCTATCTACCGAAGTGCCGACAAAAGTATTGCCATGTAAGTTTAACAAATTTTTCGACCACTGGGCGATCATTAGTAAATTTAAAAATAAATAAAGACACTTTTGGCGTGCGAGGTGCCTTAACAGCAACAAACAGCTGTCTTCAATACGTCGCCGGCAGTCATCTTGAATCAAATTAATTAGGTATCTCTGCGCCCCCCTAACCCCTAATCATAAACAGCGATGAAGCGTATTCTTAGCTAAAATCAATAAAATTATTGTGTTCCCGGCTTCGGATGGTTGGCAATGGGATCTTGCATTGTGTACACGGTTGATATTTTAAGAATATAAATAAGAAAACGTTTATTGACGAAAGTTTTATTTTTATTTTCTGTTTTGCTGACTGTATTATCCTTTATCATTTAGCTTTATATATATGGTCTATCTAGGTCTGGAATAAATATTTTAAATTCAATTGAATTAGTCATCATACAAACATAACAATGAGAGTGTGTAGAAACATAACATCTGTAAAATAATGGTGACTACAAAAGCGTTTCATGTTTCGATCTGCCCGTTCATAAAAATATACGAATTGATGAAAAGATATGGTGCCACACTGATATTAGGAAAAATTATCTTTCTAATTTGATGGAAATATATGCCGCTATTACTGAAGCGCCATATAAATCTCTATAAACATAATCAATAGAGATATTATTCAAGCTATCCATTTGTCCGAATTAGCGGTTATGGGCCTTACATAAATCAGTGTAGCAAAGTTTATCGCTTAATAAATCTTTATTACCGCGTATTAACTTTGTTTGGTATCGGCCAACAATATTTCCGAAGTTAGATACTAACCCTGATAGTGTTTTGGGACAGAGGACGAAGGGTGTGATTTATTATATTATAAACACATTTTTACGTACAATTTACTTGGACATTTTGATACGCCTCGAAACCAGCTCGAATAAGAATTTTAGTTCAGTGTTTTTTTAGAAAAAGGTTAAGCTGTTGATCACTGTGGTCGCCAGATTATAGTCGTAATTATTAGCTAGGACTGTGGGTTTCAGACTTTTAGGGATAAACCACGTTTTGAAGCCGAATATTAGGCTAGGTTTTGGCCGACATCTGAGGTACCATGTAGTAATAGGACATACTGATGAGTTGATTTGATTGAGATGCCCCGAAGATAGTTTCGCACTACACACGTAATCGTCATCGGCTATGCTTACTCTAAGTGCCAGAACAAAACGATACCGCAAACAATGTTGTCATGCATACAAACTATAGATAAGATAAGACTGGCGAAGTCACTCAATAAACGGACAAGATGGAAGTAGAACAAGTCGCACATATCGGCAATAGAATCTGTCCCAGTATCGAAACTACTCCCTGATTGCATAGTACGGTTATTTTCACAATTCCATCGAATTAAAGTTAAGTATAATTTGTCCATATAAATAAGAAATGGTAGCAAAACGCCTAGCGCGAGTTTAAATCGCCATTTTTTTTTAAATGTCTTACGGGTAAGCACTTCGCCTTCATCTCACCTGATGTCAAGTGATGATAAGGCCAAAGGTGTTAGCGCACTTCACCCGGAAACCTCAACTACTTAAGCACTGGTAATCTTATCTCTAGCTCCAGCCAACACAAGAATGCTACAAACATTGAGATGTTATGGCGACATATTTAGATAAGATGGTGGTGGCTAGCCAGGCGGGCAAACAAGCCCTACCACCAACCAAACCGAGTACACAAACATGTACCCCCGCTGGAATTTAACCCGGGACCTCCAGGTGCTCTTAACCACTTGACCACTGAGGCGGTTATGAAAAATCGAAACGAGGAAATGACAATTTGTATGGCAAATCACCAACTGGCAACTACTTACTCACCATGTACTTGCGTGGCAACTCACCACATTTGACACCAGGAGCAGCAGGCACTGCTTCACACGTAAACTCTCCACAAACACTCGTAAGAAACGCACTAAGTAGGTACTCCTTAGTAGGCCTTATAGCTTGTGCATCGCGAACTTCGAAAGTAAGCATATTTCAACATCTAGGTATTCAGTATATATGGGAGGAGCACATATATTTATGGGGACACTTAACTGATTGGCGGAGGTATCAAAGAGTCGCTGTTTCGCTTCATATATTTAAATGAGCGTTAAGTGTTTCATACGGCACAACAACAAATGTTTTATACGGTTCAACAGTGTGGATGTGGAAGCTTTTGGTTCACGTTTTAACACGTAGACTGTATAAGGTTTATTTTTGTACTACAATTATTTATTTTTTAAATATTTTAGAAAATCTTTGTTTTGGTAGTCTTAAGTGAATTACCCAAATATTGATTAAAATACTCCGTTTCTCAATTCTTTCACGAAATGAATGCTACATTCCTTGCGGGTAATATAGACTATATTTTATTTTGATAAAAATAGTTTATTTTTATAGTCTCAAATCCACGCGGACGAAGACGCGAGTAAAGTGCTAGTATAACAATAAATGCCATTGAATTGTCATGCTTGAAGCACTCGCTTTTGTCATTAATGTTATATAATTTTTGATATGTGTATGTTATTAATATTGTAATCAGTTATAACAAAAACATACACATACTCAAATTCAATATTTTATTGCCAACCATATCTTAAAAATAAAATAAAAATAAACAAAAACAAAATAAACAAAGTCTTAAAAATAAACAAAGAATAAGCTCCGAATAGTTATTCCGTGTTTTGTCTCTTTTACTCTAATTTGAAATGACGTTTATATGACAGGAACAAAACATGGAATTCGGAACTCGGACCTTATTTTTTGTTTTTTTTTTGTAAGGCACTAAATGTTAATACACTTTTAATTAGTTACCTTTGTATATAATACCGCTTAACATTGGTATTATTATTTTTTCTATGTGTTTTTATACATGGAAGTGCGTATTTAGATATTATATATTTATATAGTATTGCTCCTAGTTTTTGGAAGATTCTTGGTACTTAAACATATGGCATGCTGTAACTTATCTGCTTAGATGTAACCACTGTCTGATGACAATATTATATTTTGAGAAAATGCTAACAATATATAACAATATTGCTAATAACAATATTTTAACAATATAATAACAGCGCTTCTGTGTCATTCTGAACATCCATGAATGACACAGCAGCTTAAGCTGAGACAGGGCCCTTTAACTTCACACTACCTACCTATTTTATTTTCTGTTCTTTTTTTGTTCTGCCTATCTGTTTTAATATTTTTTCCTTTATTGTTGTATAATTGTTATAACTAAGTGTGTATGTTAATAAAAACTTTCTATTCTATTCTATTCTATTCTGATCTACTCTATTCTATTCTATTCTATTCATTGAGCCAACAAAAAATAAACAAAAAGGAAAAGGAAACGATTAGCAAGAAATCTTTTGAATATCCAACCCATTCTATGGACTGTGTTTCACAAACATTGTTTTATGAGGAGCTCGATGGCGCTGTGCGGTCTTCAATAGCTGAGCAGCTTTCGCAAAGGCCGGTCATCGGATGAGTGACCAACAAATTATCATCTGTAGATGATACATTGTTGGTCACCCATCATAACATACATTGTTCGCTGTAGCTCCTCCGTGCTTCGGAAGGCACGTGAATCCATTGGTCCCGGCTGCATTAGCAGTCGATAACAACCACCAATCCGCACTGAGCCCGCGTGGTGGTTTATGGCCTGTTCTCCCAACCGTGTGGGAATGCTCAAGCCCCAGCAGTGGGGACACAAAATGAGCTGGTGATGATGTAATGTTTTTATGAAACATACATCGAAATAAGCTACATCTTTATTGTGGGTGCCAAAGCGTCGGACAATGAATATATTATCTGCCAAACAACACCATTGTGTACGATTTGAATTTCAATTCTAGGCCTATATGAGATTTCTTTATAATTATTCACTAATTTTGACTATTCGGCACTGTGGAGTTATGAAAATAATTAACTTTATAATCGTGCCTATTAAAAAGAAGGCTTGAAAATAATATTATTCATGTATTTTTTTAAATGTTTAATGACTATGATTTTCATTTTGAGTTAATTTATTTAAATATATAAGGATATAAAACAGACTTTACATAGGTAAAGTCTGTTTTATATCAATCTGCTAAAGTTTTGATAGATTATAGATTTTTACAAAAAAGTTCATTGAAAAATTCATTTGTAGTAACTTTTATCAATTCCAGTATCTTAGTAATATACAAATGTAATACAGTAAATATTAATACTTACATATCTCCGCGTATTTATTAAACAATAAATGAATATAAGTCCTCATTTTCTGTTCGAGGAACGCTTTTCGATATTAAGTGCACAATTAGCTGAATTCGCGTTAAAAACAAATATAAATACTCATTACTATGAACTTAAAACCGTTAATGAAGAGTTTGTGCATTTAAACGGTATGAAATATCAGTCATCAGCAGTCATAATAACATAATGGGTTTTTCCAAATTACGTTTATTAGTAATAACAGTAATGCGGATACGTTTGACGGGATCATTGACGTCTAAATCGCTGAATAGCCATTTTACATTTTGGTATTCCATATAAAATTAAAAGCTTTAATACTTGCAAACGTGTGTGGATGCCCTTACACTAGGTGGAGCGACGATCTTCGCGAGGTGGCTGCCAAGAGCTGGATGAGAGAAGCCGCGGATCGTGCTCAGTGGCGTGTACTTGGAGAGGCCTATGTCCATCAGTGGACGTGTGTAGGCTGATGATGATGATGATGATGATGATGGTGATGATGATGATGATGATGATGATGATGATGGTGATGGTGATGATGATGAATACTTGCAAAACAGTAAATAAATTTTCATGAAACTGTTTAACGTTATGTCCCTACTGCTGGGGCACGAGCCTTCCATATGGACGGAACCACCGCGGATTGGTTGTTAACGATTGCTAATGTACCCAGGATCAACGGCCAACTACGTGCCTTCCAAATGTTTTTTTTTGAGAGACTTTGCTGATTGCCTTAAACGGCATTTTCAGCTTCACCGGGCTTTTTTGGGGGCGGCGAGAAACTTAAAGGGTTCCTCAAGCCGTGTGAAACGAATCACCCTCGGAGGTTTTCTAGAGGCAACGGCATCACGCACTAGTGCGTGTCCCCGTGCCCTACTAGATTCTCCGAAGGGTTCGGATCGGATCGGGACTCCAAAGGGTTTGGATCGGATCAGGGTGCCTTCCGAAGCACGGAGGAGCTCTACATGAAACATTTTTGTTTTTTTTTTTCATGACCGGCCTTTTCAGCGCAAATTAACCGATTTCTTGCAAATAAACAATCCTACAATTTAAAACAATTTTTTTGGCATGAATCGCGATACACACCCATTATTATACAATCATATTTTTTTAAACAGGCTTTTGATTAAAACCTAATTTTACAATTCATTTTAAAACATCAATTAGTTTAAAAGCTATCACGTAAAAAATACAAGCAAAATCAATCACAGCGGAGAACGAAACATCTATCTTCAATATTTATTTTCCTATACGAAACGAAAGCTTGGGATATTCATCTTCCTTGGAAATGTCGACTTTGGAGGTATATTATGCTATACAATCAGTCGAATTGTATGTCAGCCAATAAATAACGTACCAAGACATGTTGAAGCAACTAATTAAGTTCTTGTGCGCTGGAACCTTGCGTGGGCGCATCGAGTCTGCCCCTTAACGATGCATTCTCGAAAGTGTCACGACATTCCACCTTACGCTCCAATAAATAAGAATGCATTTTAAACGAGCGAATTAAATTTAGGAATATCTTATGCAAATCCATAAATATTTAGTGGGCAGCTTCATTTCAACGGTTGATAAGCCTAATGAAAAGTCAAGTAAGAAATATGCATGCACTCAGATTATTGTTTTCTAAATGCAAATCAGTTAACTGTAAGTTGTATTAAGTAACATATGGTAATTAGATGCCGATGTAAGATATATTGGGAGGACTGTCATTTGTTTTATTTGAGGTTGTTTTGTTTTATTACAAGGGATTAGTATGGGGCAATACAGGTCTCTATTGAATTGTTTAAGAACACAAAACATAATGAATGCATTGTTATACTCACGTATTATACTCGTATACATCTAAACAACATTCTCTACTTAACTCCAACAAATAGCATAAGTATGATTATGGTTTAAATAAATCTAGATTTAGAGTTACTTAATTAATGAACTTAATCAAGATGCCACTATAAGCATCTTGATTAAGTTTTATAACAAACGTTTATAACAAACTCACTATTAGCATCTATATGCCAATAGTGAGTTTGTTATAAAAGTTTAACAACTGTATTTGGTTGCAATGTCTAAAATTAGATAACATTATTTGAGCTTCTTTTTTCTGGACTTTCAGGCGGTATTATCTTTTTAATTTACACATTTGCATTTTTCTTATACTAATTAAAATAAATAACCAAATTTAAAATGTTGAAATCGCCTGATTATACATAGTTTATGGCCTCATATCCTAAGGTAACTGCGCGTCGCGTCGCAAGGTGTACGAGCGACCGGCATTCAATTATAATTATTTTCTAGATATGTGTGGGCTGTCAGTAACCACGAATATCTTTGAGCACAATCATTGTCATATTGAATTGTCCATTGACTATAACAATAGGTTGTGTTGTGGCTGGACGAGTGGCTGGATTCTAAATGGATGGAACACGATTGTGAGGACACAATCGTGTTTGATCATTGTGTGTACTGAACTATTTGTCAAACAGCTAGTAACCGCAGCTTTGATTTATGATGTACAAATACGAAGATGAACGTTGTTACCTATCAATTTCTCATTTTATTTTTGTGTAGCCTTCGGTTTTGGTTTAATGACGTATCTGATAGTATTTAACCTAAATGCTGTCCCACTGTTATGCAAAGGCCTCCATTATTGAAATGAAGTCATCGCTACATTGATAGGTATTGGTTGAATCACCACGCTTGCCAAATGCGATGCTTGTGATTGCCCATCACAAGCATGCATCGAAAAATCCGATAGATTATTACTACCACATTTACAGATTACTAATCTAGTATTAATAGTCTATTACTAGATTTGACTCTAGATGTCGTGAAATTCCATCAAGCATAAATTTCCATAAAAAGATTTTACATAAAAAATTTCCCCGAGTGTTATTATTATTTTTTAAATATTTTTTGTGTCATGTCAATAAAATGTGTTCCGCATACCACAATACAAATAGTCCATTTCCCAAAATAATTATTGTTTATGCGGCTATAAAATGTTACCAAAAAACTTTTGCTAAACTTTCGTGAAGATAGTAAGTAATGACCGTGACAAATGTCTGTGACATACGGCTCCCGGGCTACAATAAAAAGGGTTTATTGGTCTTCAGGGATCGTTTGTCATGTTCGGTACACAACGAGATATAAATGAAAAATATGCCATAACGAGTAGGTAATAAATTTGATATTGCTTTAATATTTATTTATGGCACTTTGGACTTGAGTAGTTTTTTTTATTACAGTGGATATAAACACTATTTTAGTTGGCAGTTTTCGTTGATGTGTTAAGCTCAAAGGTACTGCTAACTCGAAATGGAAATCCACGGGTTTCGAACGAACGATCTATGAATTCCTAAAAACTTACGCAAGAGACGGGAGAGAGACCATTTTTCAAAAGGCACATATCGATAAAAATAATGGTTATTTGGACATTTGTGAAACTTGTTTGGAGTAAAAGTTGTCATTTTCACTTAATTAAGTATAAGTACTTAAAAAATTATAATTTAAAATTAAAGACCTATACTTGTTTTTGTTTAGCCAACATCATTTTACAACTATACTATTTATCCGTCTCGTTCTCACAACAAAACAATAACGATCTCAAAGTACTGCGTTTGAGTTGCATTCTACCAAAGTATTTAACGCTATTTATCTTTACAACAGGTCTTATCGTCCCAATGTCAACTTTGCAAACTCGATTAGATATCTAGGAATGTCCATTACTCCTTAACAATCGTTGTAATGTACACTCCTTTTGAAAATATGTTAAGACAATAGATAAAAAACTTGATGATATAATGTGGCAGTTACTGCGTATTACACGTTATTTTCACAGAAACAGCGATCTAAAAGTGAAGTGGGAGTGCGTAATAAGGCGTTTTACGTTACATACATACGAACACTAATCCGCACATCAGACTACCGACAAGCTGTCAAATTTCCTCAATAGACTTTGAACCTTATTTTAAAGCAAATGATTGAAAATGTATTAAAGAAACTTGACAGGTTTGGATAGGTTGATGTTGATGACACCTACATATAGGTATAAATATATACACTCCTGAATTTATACTTAAATAGCGTCACGCCACTTTACCCGACCTGGAAATTGAATCCACAGGGTAATTATCTCTTTTGTACATAGCGGCCGTAAATACATACATAGAATATAATAGAATGGAATGGAACACTTTATTGCACATAAAAAAATACTCACGTTAAGATAAAATTAACAAAATTAACGGTTGCTCCGCTCCCCGATTCGATCCGAACCCTTTCGGAAAATCTAGTAGGGTACGGGGACGCGCACTAGTGCGCGATGCCGTTCCCTCTAGAAAACCTCCGAAGGTGATTCGTTTCACACGGCTTGAGGGACCCTTTACGTTCCTCGCCGCCCCCAAACAAGCCCGGTGAAGCTGAAAATGCAGTCTGAGGCAATAAGCAATCTCTCTCTCAAAAAAAAAGGTAAGGTCTTAACCGTATATGTATACAAAAATAACCTTATATTATTACTGTTCTTTACATTGTCATTATATACATTCCATTTCGATCACTATATACATTAGCCGCAGCAGTTAAGTATGTTACACGCTATATGGAACAGAGCTTGCGTCACCTGTCGACGCTACGTGCATGCACTTTGTCCACTTTACGTATTCATAAGCCTGTGGTAGCCTGTTGCCAGCTAATTTTGGATTATAGCGAATTCGGGTTTTTAGTTCAACTAATTCAGCAGCGCTATAAACGCACAGAGTATTCATAAAAATGAAAATGTTATATCTTTGTAACTAACTTAATTAACTTAAGTAATATTATGTCTTAGCCCATAACAAAAAAATGTTCATGTTTTATTGTAAGTAATTTAATAACGAACTGTAATTGACTGTGCATTCAGTTTAAAAAGACAATGTAATGTACAGACGCTTGCACATCAACCTATCCAAAACTGTCAAATTTCTTCAATAAATATTTAACCGTACGCCATAGACATAAAGTTCAAAGTCTATTGAGGAAATTTGACAGTTTGTGGTAGTCTGAAGTGCAGTGCAGTGCGTGTATACGTACATAGCGAATAACTTTCAAAGTAATGGCTGTTTATAAATTAAACTAGCGGCCCGGCTTCGCACGAGTGAACATTGCTCTTTTAATATAGCCTATGTTACTCAGCGCTAATGTAGCATTCTAGTGGTGAAAGAATTTTTTAAATCGGTCCAGTAGTTTTTGAGTTTATTCGTTGCAAACATACAAAAATACAAAGCTTTCCTCTTTATAATATTATAAATAAAATAAAAACCCATTTGTGCACTTGGTTTGCAAAAAGATTTGTATTTGTATTGACACACAGTGTACTTACACTCGTAATAGGTGGCGTCCATCACGATGGTAAGTGACGATAAGACCGAAGACGGCAGTGCTCTTTGTTATGGCGACAGACTTAGATGAAGGTAGCTTACCAGGCGGACTTTAAACCTCCCTTACCTACCTTCCGGGTACCTTCTTGTAGCGATAACACCGCCTTTGCCCATACCAGCGTTTAGATTATATGTAACTGTTTTTTTGGTTATAATTTGTTATAATCTTCTTAGTGCGTTGGTATTATGCTGAGTGGAACCCTGTTTGTTCCACATAACCATAATATGGTAGTTTTCTTTTCTGTAAACTTTTTTGTTTATTGTGACACCAATAAATGCTTTTCATTTCATTCAATTTTAAGTGATGTCGTTAAAGTGAGGTTTTTTAGAGCAGGGCATTAACTGGACGACTGTACCGTGTTACAGCGTTGGACATGTGTCAACACTAAGCGCTATGCCCTTTGTACGCTTAACTATTCAATGGCGTTGTTGGATAGGGTTGCTACCGTTTTAAAATTACTTTTATATTTTAAGTAAAAAATGTACACAAGAAATGCAAGTAAGTTATTAAGTATTGTGTGAAAGTCAACTGTTATTCCAACTATAATATGTTCCTACTAAACTGTTTAAGAGAATAAATATATAAGTAAACAGAGAAGTTCGTACTTCAGGTATACTGGTTAAGATGCAGAATACCTTAAGGCGTTTGGTCTATTTATATATTTTTTGCAAAAAAGAACGAATAAATATACGGAAAACCTATCGTGATGTAAATAAGTTTTCGAGGCAACCTTGTCAGCATAAGTCAACATTTGTTATTATATGGTAGGTGTATAGGTGTCATTAATAGGTAGGTGCCAATTAAGACTTGTTACAACTAGAAAGATATAGGTAAGACGAGATAAATATAATATAAGTAAATAAATAAATAAATAAATAAATAAGTGTAGTATTTTTAGAGATTTAAAGATATTTCTTTTTCCATAAACCATCACACTCCTTTAAAGAACATAATTAAATAGTTTATGTATAAATATATGTGTATAATGTATTATATTAACATAGATGCTATTATTGATCTTATTTTGCAAGTAAGTTTTTTGTTTTAGTACTAGCTTAAACATTATAATTAGTTTTAGCTTGTGTCACTGATGTTTGCTATATATTTTTCTTTTTAAAAAGGCACATAGCATCTGTTTTTACTAATAATATGTGGATAACTGTTATTGGCTTCGTTATGATTAGACATATTTGTAAAGCATTTAGAATTTAAGCTGTTGTTATCCCGAATAAAATAAATAAATAAATAATGATAAGTGTATAAAGTCAAATCGCAATGCTATAAAATATTTATAAAGTAGCTAGGTTAACCTTACTGCTTTAATGTTTCTGTTAA
Organism: Eudonia truncicolella; assembly: GCA_949315975.1. Classification (NCBI taxonomy): domain Eukaryota; kingdom Metazoa; phylum Arthropoda; class Insecta; order Lepidoptera; family Crambidae; genus Eudonia; species Eudonia truncicolella. The sequence goes on along the minus strand of OX438835.1, from coordinate 12,222,657 downwards.
ATATATGCATCAGTTATTCGGCTACAGAACCATAATTAGGATTTGTTTAAAGAGAAAGGCAACAATATTACCTACATACATTTACCGATGTACACACAACCAACCAACACATCAACCTATCCAAAACTGTCAAATTTCTTCAATACATTTTCAACTGTATTCCTTTGTAATAAAATTCAAAGTCTATTGAGGAAATTTGACAGTTTGTGGTAGGTTGATGTGCAGGTGTGTGTACTTTTGGCAGCCCTAAATTTAGTCGACCTAATTTATCACTCCGATTTATGACACGGTTGAGTTTAAAATCAATGGAGATAGCTCTGTGTATTTTCGTTTGGTCACCTAACAGGTGTGTTAACAAATCTGTGATAATATGATTTGCAGCGTTTTTAAATAGCTTTATTTTGGGAAAAATTCTCTATTTGCATTTATGATTAAGTAAAACTTTTGTTTAAAGAGCGATGTGGCACGTCATTTTTTATATTTATATTTCGGAAACATAGGCACAGAACACAGGAACATCGATTCAGTTTATATAATCATAATTATTAAAGATTCAAAATAAAAAAAAAAATCAAAATGTATTTATTTTTCTCTTATTTGACGTAGGTATTACTTACTATTTTAGGATCTTCTTTGAAAACTTTTTGGGTGGAATATAGAAAAAATGGTGTGTGACAAAATCTACTCCATACACAAGTTAGAAGGTTGCGTGCATAGATTGTTGTCATTGAGTGTACCTTACAACTAACATAACCAAGGAGGACATTAAAATTTGGTAGTTGCCTCCAGAACCTAGCGGTAAACAGCTTGTTTGTACTTTTGCGCAACGAGAAGTAAGCTTTACAGCTCCGGGCATCTATGTAGTAAATAGGGTACGGTCGTGTCCATGAAGTTTCTTATTTACGGAACTAGAAGAGCTATGCGCAATTCTGATCCGGAGCCAAGACCCACGTAGTTGAGCCTTGTATAAGGAGAATTAAGCGAGCCTCACAGCTCCAGCCATCTATCTGGTTAATAGAAAATAGACGTGGCATGAGGTAACTAATCTGTTGAGGGCTGACGTAGATGGGCCCTGAGTGAGTGTATAAAAGAAATATAAATATAAATTCTTTATTGTACAACCGGATAATAAAGTTCTTAAATAATAAATAGTGTCAACAGTTTATCCATTTTAGACGTACCTATTTATCAGCATAGTATTCGTTTAAATTATAAAAGACTCTTAGTATAAGCCATACTTTCAAATATTTTTTATATATGTTACCTTCCAACTTTTATAACTCTACCGGAGACTTGTTATATATTTTAATTGCAATATTATAGGCTCCCTTGTGGAACATTATATTATTCCTTTGTGGTACACATAGGTCAAACTGATATTTTGTGCGAATATCGTTACATGTGGATGATATGATGGTAACAGTCAAAAATTATTCGTTTCTAAAAGTATCACGCAAGCTTTTGGAATTATTTGTTGTTTTTGTCAACATCCCTAATGTTAATGTTAATAAATAATTTTAAGTATCAAAAATAGGGGTTTGTACCCAGTTACTATTGGAACCTTCTCGTTCTCGTAATTTGGAGCAACACATAAAACTTCATAATAAGACCTAAGTCAAAACTTGTACAGATAATACTACGTTACAGCGCAAAACAAATTGTTGCAAAAATTTATAGAGTCCAGGGCAAACACGAAAAAAAAAATGTAATGTAATATCGCATGGGTGGGTTGTCGTCGGTAAACTAACAATTTATGCATGGGCCCTAATGGTCCGCTCCATCAGGCTTTGTTTGCGAAGCTTTCTGTGAAATTTTATTCGGTAATAGCCGGGCCTTTGCCTCAATTTAATGTCAATATGACTCGTTAAGTGATTTGGCAAGGAGATCGTGTTGCCTTACGCGCAGGTCGCTTGGGGTTTGAGTGTGGTGTCTTATAAAGATTTCAAGTAAGTTATGTAAGAATGACAGATGATAAGTCGTTACGCCGAGAAATTGATTAAAGGAAAACCTTTCGATTGAATTTTATTAAATTGATTTGTTCTTACACTGAGAAAAAAAACAACCAGATTTCAGGTTGATTCAACAAGTTTTCGGGTTAAAATAGCGCCTACGTGCTCTTTGGTTGAAACAACAAGTTAGATCTTGTTAAGTGTAACTTGTTGATTCTACAAGCTACCTAGCATGTTATTTCTACGTTACGTCAGGTTGAAGTTTTCCAATTGTTTTTACAAGTTTAGCATGTAGTTTCAACATGCTCGACACGTTGTTGTGACATGACTAGCTTGTTGAATCTACAATCAGCTTGTTAGTTTATCTTGTTACTCTTACGTGTTGAGCATGTAGTTTTAACATGCTCGCCTTGTTGTTTTAACATGACTAGCTTGTTGAATCTACAAACAGCTTGTTAGTTTATCTTGTTACTCTTACGTGTTGAGCATGTTGTTTTGACATGCTCGCCTGGTTGTTTTAACATGTTCGACATGTTGTTGTGACATGACTAGCTTGTTGAATCTACAATCAGCTTGTTAGTTTATCTTGTTACTCTTACGTGTTGAGCATGTAGTTTTAACATGCTCGCCTTGTTGTTTTAACATGACTAGCTTGTTGAATCTACAAACAGCTTGTTAGTTTATCTTGTTACTCTTACGTGTTGAGCATGTTGTTTTGACATGCTCGCCTGGTTGTTCTAACATGTTCGACATGTTGTTGTGACATGACTAGCTTGTTGAATCTACAATCAGCTTGTTAGTTTATCTTGTTACTCTTACGTGTTGAGCATGTAGTTTTAACATGCTAGCCTTGTTGTTTTAACATGTTCGACATGTTGTTGTGACATGACTAGCTTGTTGAATCTACAATCAGCTTGTTAATTTATCTTGTTACTCTTACGTGTTGAGCATGTAGTTTTAACATGCTCGCCTTGTTGTTTTAACATGTTCGACGTGTTGTTGTGACATGACTAGCTTGTTGAATCTACAATCAGCTTGTTAGTTTATCTTGTTACTCTTACGTGTTGAGCATATAGTTATAACATGCTCGCCTTGTTGTTCTAACATGCTTGTGATGTTGTTTTGACATGACTAGCTTGTAGAATCTACAATCAGCTTGTTACTTTATTTTGTTGTAGTTACGGTACGTGCTTGTTCTATCAACATGTTGTTTGTTATGTTACCTTGTTGAATCTGCATTATTGGCTTGTTCTATTTACAGTTAACTTGTTGCTTTATCTTGCATTACATTACTTGTTTTATTAATATTTTGATTGGTACGAGATATTTTGCTGTTATACTTTTGTCCGTTTTTTTATGCTTCGTTCAACTTCAAATGGAAACTTTAATAACAACAAAACATAAATAACTTACAGGTAAATAATAACAAAAATACCATATGCAAATTAAATGAAATTTCACAACAAGAAAAATATTAATTACATGTGAAACATGCTAGTCTTGCTGATGTTTCACATGTCATTAATATTTTTCTTTTTATGATTTGTTGTTAAAAGTTTCCATCTGAAAGTTAAACGAAACATAAAAAAACGTACAAAAGTATAACAGCAAATCAAACAAGATCTCGCAAAAATCAAAATATTAATGAAACAAGCATGTAAATAAACAGTAGCAAGATAAAGCAACAAGTTAATTTAAAATAATACAAAACATAACAAATGAATACAACATATAACATAAAATTATTTTCCCTATACAACTAGCATGTACGTCCATTTAAATTCATCAATAACAAACAAAAAACATAGAACAAATACGAAACTTAACTTACCAACAACGTACAACAAGTACGACAAACTAAAAGAGAAATATAGCGTAATTATAATTTTTTTTTTAACTCATTACAGCCTTTAACCGCATTTTATTTTAAGTTAGGTACGTCGTCGGTGTTTGTAAAGAAATAACAAGTATTTTTAGATATTACTTATTTATTAAGAATAATTTTCACAAATCAATTTAACATTCAGTGCACAAAATTCACAAATTAAAATTATAGAAATAATAAATCTGGTTTGTTTACATCTTTGCCTATTTCTATTGACTCCGAGTATACAGAGCGTCCCAAGACTATGGGACATGAAGGGAAAGTACCTTAAATATCGTGGATAGGATATTTTGCTGAAAGAAGACAAGTATGTTATTTTTAAAAGTTAGTAATACTGCATTCAGAGATATTTTAAAAATTACTTGCTTCGTCTGGGAATCGAACCGACTTAATCACCCGTATTTTTATGATGCCAATAGAAAGAATTAACAAAAAATAATATTTCTTCTTAAGTAACATATTAGTATCTTAAAAGAAAGAAACAACTTAAAATTAATCATTTTAATCAAATTTATAACATACATAAAACTGCCGAAGTCAATTGAGTATTTTTAGTAAATTAATAAGTAAATGCTCAAAATGTGATCCCTCTTGTATTATGACAATCGCCAATCTTTTAATAAGTCTATCTATGGAATGATAATATCGCTATTTTTCGAATGGCGTCGTCGGCTTAAATATAATTTTCTTGAAATTTGAATAAAACATTTTTCGTTGTTCCATTCTTTTAAGCTATTAAGTTACTTAAGAAGAATTATTATTTTTTGTTCATTCTTTCGATTGGCATCATAAAAATACGGGTGATTTTTTTTCACTTTTAAGCAGGTTCGATTCTCAGACGAAGCAAGTAATTTTTAGAATATCTTTGAATGCAGTATTACTAACTTTTAAAAATAACATAGTCTTCTTTCAGCAATATATCCTATCTACGATATTTAAGGTACTTTCCCTTCATGCCCCATAGTCTTGGGACGCCCTGTATAGTACATAATTAAATTAAATTAATGCCTCTGCGCCTTCGTTCGTAGGTAGGTACGGAACGTTTAATGTATTGGTTTTCGGTAACTGTTTCCAAAACTATTTGTTTTTGAAACTATTTATAAATCCAAATAACACTAGAATTCACGCGAGACATTTTTTGTATATTTAATACGAATTAACACAAAAGCAAGACAAAATTTAAAGCTGGATAATGACAGGCGAACGTCTAAGACGTGGGTTCCCTATAATATAAAATCGAAATGTTCAACGTAGTGCAACAGATAATAGATTTGACACTGCGGAACGGACATAATCATTGTGCGGTTTTCTACCTTTCATTAGAATTCAAACTTTATTACATAATTTATTATTTTAGATTAAACCACAGGTAATACTATGGTTTGATAAAATGAAAGAAACAATTTGCGTTTATTTATGACCAAATATGTTTTTATACAAGCGTACTATTTATTCTGCCTAGGTAGTAGGTGTATGTTTGTCATACATTTGTATGGATTTTTAGGGTTCCGTACCCAAAGGGTAAAACGGGTACCCTATTACTGAGACTTCGCTGTCCGTCCGTCTGTCACCAGGCTGTATCTTCATGAACCATGATAGCTAGACAGATTTTTGCTTATTTACGTAATGTGCTTAGAATAATAACGTAATTTGGTAAATTACTCCGTTATAAGCGGGGGAACGCTCACTATGGGGTTCTTAACAGAGAAACGATGGTGGCTGACAAAAAGGTTTATTTTTAACTCGGGTTTACCGTTGAACACATAAGTAAGTTACAGTATAATCAGCGCGGGCGCGGGAGTTCGGGACACGCGTGCCTTGTTCTTCGCGGTCTCTCAGCGAACTGGCGCTCGATGCGCGTACGGAAACTTACGGAACTAATATCCATTCCGAATCATGACACTAGTGTATACGGCGACACGCTATACACTCCCCCTCGAGTTTGTGAGAACGTCCTCGCTCATAAACTCGCATAAAAACATAACACACACAAAACTTAACACACAGGACAAACGTGCTTGCGTGGACGTCCTCTTTGGCGCTTAGGAAGAATGGGACGAGAAGGCGTTTCTTCATTTTCCCGACTATTGAAACGTGTAAGCTCAGACACGTGGAACTTGCCCAAAGCTTCCTGAGGTGATTCTAAATCTGCAATAAAATATGCTGTAGGACTAGCTCTTTTCAAAATTATATAGGGACCATCTCTCTTTGGAACAAACTTTGATGTAATGTTCTTTGCTGCACTACTAAGGACATGAGACTTTAAAAGTACTTGATCACCAACTTCGAAGACTTCACCAGGCTTTCGAGACTTATCAGCAGACTCTTTACGGCGATCCTGCTGTTCATCGACCCTTTCTTTGACAGCGATCAGAGAGGAAACGAACTTCTTTAAATACGGAGTTATCTGTGGAACAAAGTTATCTTTACTAATTATCGACCTGATGTCATGTTGCACTTCAAGTGGTGACCGAAGCTCCCTTGCAAAGGTAAGATAAGCGGGAGACATACCAGTTGTCTGACAAACTGCCGAATTCATTGCAAACCTTACGGCGGGAAGATGCTGAGGCCACGACGAATGATCGGTAGCAACAAGACGCGATAAATGAAATTTTAAGTCTCTATTTTTCCGTTCAGCTGGATTTGCTGACGGATGATAAAGCGGTAACAACTCCTGTGAGATACCCAACACATACATACATTGTTGCATCGCTGCTGAGACGAATTGGACGCCATTGTCTGACACAATGCGCCGAGGAAGACCGTAACGTAGGAAATATTCCTCAATCAAAATTCGAGCGCACGCTTCTGAAGTAGCTTCCTTCAAAGCGTAAAGCTCTGTCCAGCGAGATGCGGTATCCTCAACTAATAATATCCATTTTTCTCCGCTAGCTCCTGCGGGAAGTGGACCGAACAAATCTATTGCCAAAACTTCACCTCTTTGGTTCAAAACCGGCGTTTGCAAGAGACCTGACGGCTTCGTGTTGGAGGGTTTGTACTTCTGACAGGTAGCGCAAGTTTTGACGTACTCTTTTATAAATCTACGCATTCCTGGAAAGTAGAAGCTGTTTGCAACCTTGTTGTACGTCCTGTCTACACCGTGATGTCCGCCGGAATCATGACATTCTTCTAATATGTCCGGACGAAGAGAAGTTGGGACAACCAACTGCGGCTCCTCACTGTCGACATCTGGATTGTACCTGTACAACACCCCTTGCTGTAAGAAAAACCCTCTTTCAGACCAACGCTTCAATCCGATGGAATCTGCATCAGTTGTATCCTCCAAATCACTAATTATCTTTTTCAGTTCTAGGTCATCGAGCTGCGCGCGTCGAAGATCAGCGGGACTACGAGCAGGTAAGTCTATAATAACAGAACATACACCACACTGATCCTTTTCTTCCTCTGTACAGGTTGGACGACTGAGCGCGTCAGCGATAATATTAGCTTTTCCAGGAGTATAATGCAGCTGAAAGATTATAGGATTGCAGTTTGAGAGCCCACCGAACGAGCCTACCGGATGGCGATTTCAAGGTAAGGAGCCACTTAAGCGGCTGATGATCACTACCCACGATAATCTCATGACCCTCAACATAACCTCTAAAACGTTCGACAGCCCATACGACTGCTAGAGCTTCTCGCTCCGTAGTACTATAGTTTCTTTCAGCGGGCAAGAGCAGACGGCTAGCGTACTCTATAGGGCGTTCGTCTTTACCTTCACCCTGAAGCAATACTGCTCCTAGCGCGTAACTACTCGCGTCTGTCCGTAACACAAACGGTTTACTGTAATCTGCCTGAACGAGAACCGGTGCCGAAGAAAGACTATGCTTCAGACTTTGAAAGGCACTAGCCTGATCTGGACCCCAAGTCCACGGCTGATTCTTTTTAAGTAAACGTGTTAACGGCTCTGCAATACTTGAAAAACCCTGAATAAACTTTCTAAACCATGAGCAAGTCTGGATGAAAGTTCTAAGATGGCGTACAGAAGAAGGTGCCATCATATCCAGCACAGCACTGACTTTGTCACCATCAGGCGACACACCATCTTGAGTAATAACATGCCCAAGGTACTTTACCTTGTCCCTTGCGAAAACACACTTCTCTCTGTTTGCGCGAAGTTTAAACATACGCAACCTTTCGAAGACAGTTCGCAAATCTGACAGATGTTTATCGAAACCACCTTCCGACAGTACCAGCAAGTCATCTTGATAAGCCAGCAGGGTCACGTCCTTCAACACAGCGCCTGAACGCAGCCTATCTATGAGACGTTGGAACGTAGACGGAGAATTTTTCAAGCCAAACGGCATCCTTTTGAACCTGTAAGTCCCAAAAGGTGTTAAAAACGCAGTTTTGTCTCTGTCCTGCTCTCGTACAGAAACCTGCCAAAATCCACTCCGCATGTCAATTGTAGTCATGAAACAGTTCTTCTTAGTAGATTGGACAAGCTCGTCTATCAGCGGCATCGGATAGACGTCGGTTTTCGTAACCGCGTTGAGCCTCCTGTAATCCACACAGAACCTTACCTGCCCATTTGCCTTCGGGACGAGGAGCGCCGGGGAACCCCAAGCAGACTCACACTCCTCAACTATGTCATCAGCTAACATCTTCTCGAGTTCCAACCGCATGACCTCCTTCTTAGCCGGTGTTAACCTATAGGGCGGAACAGCTACGGGGGGGTGATCGCCTGTGTCGATAGCGTGCTCAGCAAACGGAGTCGGATCTCCCCCTAGCTCAAAAATGTCCTGATGGTCTACCAAGAGTCGGGCAAGTTCCTCGCGCTGTTGTTCTGTAAGCGAAGTCGCCTCATCATCCCGAAGCACCTGTACAGCTGCGCACTGAGAATGAGATACAGATGACACTCTTTCAAACTGCATCTCGAACTTTTGCGTTTCATTTTCAGCAAAGTGCCAACTACCAGCACCAAAATTAAAGACAAGATTAAATACTGTAAGGAAATCTATTCCTAACAAGCTTTCGTTATTGTTAGCGTCCGGAAATATCAAAAACTTTACGCTTTTTGTTTTATGTCTGAGTGTCACCTTTACCTCCGTGGTTAGTACATTCATCTCCCTACTAACACCATCCGCCAACCTAACAACTTGCGTTGACGGCACTAAGGTGTGACCTAACTTTAGTAGGAGAGCGTAGAGCGTGTGGCCCGCGATACAGCCTTTAGCTGCGGAATCCACGAGAGCAGTGCCACGAGTCCCCAAAATACTAATATCTAACACGGGTCTACGAAAAGGTACATTAACAACAACATCGTCAATAACACAAACATCTGTAGTATCGGTACACTTACACGTACATAGTTTATCAGAAACAGAGACATTATTATCACAAATACAAATTTTTGAATAACCTGCAGACACTTTCGAAACATTTTTACAAAAAAAATTCCCCACGACATCCGTAGGGTTACCTTGACCCGACACATGCATCGGAGGGTTACGCTGTCGCTGCGCAGAGCGTTCGGCGGCGGCGGCGGCGGCTAGCAACAACGGCTTAGCGGCGGCGGCGTCGCTACGCGATGGCGATGGCGACTCGGGGACGGCGGCCGGCGGCTTGCGCGCAATCTCAGATCGCGGCGACGACTTTGCGCGGGAAACGCAACAGCTGAGCGGCGGCGGTGGCGGCGCGCCCCGCGAGTTGTTGCACTTATTATTGTCGACGGAATAGAACGATTCGACCGGATTACACGTTTTACACTTTGACTTTATCACATTAGCGGCACCACAGCCGTAACACTTTATACCTATTTCACTTTTTTCTTGACTTGGACGTTTTTCGCACGTAACTTTTGTGTGACCGTATTGCTTACAATATACACAAAAGGACCTCTTCGATGCGGCGTTCGCGACTTCGACGTTCTCGGAGGTGGCTTGCACGGCGTCCGGCGCAGTCTTCAGAAACGGCGAAGTATTCGTATGATACGACTTGCGTATAGCGGTTTCTACCCGTACTCGCGGCCTCGCTTGCGTACTAGGCAAACATTTGCTTTCTTTTAGCGAGTCTTCAACATTGCGGCACTTGCGTAGCAACTCATCAAAAGTACATATACCTTCTCTTGTTATTCGCTTGCGAATACGTTGATCGAGAAGTCCGTATGCCATATCCAACTGGACTTTCTCGGTTAAGTCTTCTTGTGGCAGCTTCGCGAACAATGCCCGTATTTTCGCGATAAACAAATCTGTATGTTCCTCCCCCTGGTTTAGGGAAAATAGTGTCTTGTAAACTCGGTACGGTGGATCATTTTGGCCGAAGGCGCCTCTAAGACGCGTAAGTGCATCTTGCCATGAGCTCGTAGACCTTTTAATTCCTTGCCACCATACAGCTGCGGGCCCTTCCAACAGCATCGACATACCTCGTAGTGCGTTTTCATCCGAAACATTGACGCACTCCTTATAGGTACTTATGGCGTCGAGAAAATTTTCCAACGACTCATCTGGGCGACCGGCGTACTTCGACGTGCACTGAGAGAAATTTCCACTCGTCGCGTTGTTTGCAAAAGACGTCATGAGATTTGTAAAGGCTTCTTGCGACATTGAAACGTTCGTAATGTTCGCGTTCGTATTTTCACCGCCGCCATTGCTTTGCACGCTACCGAAAGACGCTCGCCGTGTTCGCGGCATCTTGAAACGAAACTCGACAGTACTTATACTGCACGAAACGGAGTTTAGTTAGCAGCACATGCACTCATACACTTGAAAAACGAGTAATTACCCCGAGAAACAACTTTTCTTACTGTTGCTAGGTCGCCACGAAAACCGGTTTTTTCTGTTTTACCGCGTTGGGCAGCCAGTATAAGCGGGGGAACGCTCACTATGGGGTTCTTAACAGAGAAACGATGGTGGCTGACAAAAAGGTTTATTTTTAACTCGGGTTTACCGTTGAACACATAAGTAAGTTACAGTATAATCAGCGCGGGCGCGGGAGTTCGGGACACGCGTGCCTTGTTCTTCGCGGTCTCTCAGCGAACTGGCGCTCGATGCGCGTACGGAAACTTACGGAACTAATATCCATTCCGAATCATGACACTAGTGTATACGGCGACACGCTATACCGTCCATTTTTATAGGTAACTTTAATAGTCATATATTTATATTTAAACAGATATAATCCAACAAATTTTCAAACGTTTAGTATTATTACGAAATTATAATGTTCGCTGATTTATCATGAGGAGCTCGATGGCGCAGCGGCTTGCGCGTTCGGCTTGCGATCTTGCCCGCTAAGCAACTTTCGCAATGCCGGGTAGCTGGATGGACGACCAAATGAAAAAAAACGTCTCGAGCTCCTGAAGGCTCGTTAAGCCGTTGGTCTCGGTTGTTGTCGTATATTTTTGTGCCCGTCACAGTGTACGTAACGTGTTTAAGGCAATTAAAAAGTGTTTTACGATTATTCGGCGTATTTTAACTTATAAAAATTGCAAAAATTGAATGGGTACCTACCATAAAAGGTAGGTTTGTTTCGCCGAGCGAATGTCAAGATTGAGGCGCGTAGGTATAGCTCGCGCTTCGTCCGTTTATATGAAGTTACAATACTGATAGATAGTATCTCGCGCCCTCAATAGGATGTTTTTCATGCGATTATCACCATTTTTACTGTGTATATAAAGTCGATTATCGCGGTTTTTTCTGCATATTTAAGTCGATTTTATAAAAAATTGCAGAAGTGACCCTTTGTTCCCAAAGGTGCGATATACTTAAGGTCTTCGCATACGTAACGGGTATTTTCCCGGACGGAACGAGGACGGGACGGGTATCGTTCCTAACGTGAACGTGGTTTTAAAATATACGTACCGGGACGGTGTGGAACGATAATCGTGCTAGTGCTGTGAAACCATTTTTAGTACAAATGTTTAATTTTACATCTGAAGAATTAGCAATGATTGCCATAGCTACCTACGTGCACTAATGTATCTATTTACATCAGTTTAAAGGACCTACCTATGTATAGGTATAGGTACACATGCCAGCAGGTCAACCTATCGAAAACTGTCAAATTCCTCTAGAATACGTCACCTGCCCACCTCTGCCTTGCCTACGCAAACATAGAAATATGAGTAGGTAAGTACTTAACCAACGTGACGACGACGGACGCGACGCGCCACGCGCGCCTCGGCCTCGAAGCATCTCGAACTTTGGTCAGTTCGCGTTCGGTATGATTAGGGATGAAACGATACCATCTAGGTATCGATACTTTTACTCGATACCGTATCGGTTATAAGGTATCGATACCTACTTGGTATGGAATAAAAAGTATCGATACCTACTTGTATCGGTCAGTTTTTTATAGGAAGTAAGAGGCAAATAAGAACAGCAGTAAGTACATTGTATGTCTAAGGCCTGTCAAATCCGAGCGTCTACGTCAGGCCTTAGTATTTATTAAAATAAAATGCACAAAAAAATAAGAAAAAAGTCAGTTTTTGATGTGCTCCCTAAAAACAATAATTTTTCTAGATGTTTTTCAGTTAAACGATTTCTGGAAGCAGTCACTGTCGCGCAAGAAACAACCTAACAACCTCTCGCAAAGTACAGAGGTACCAACTATATGCAAATACATTTTCGCCTGTCTATATAGTGCTAGAAAGACTTGTTTTTTTATCTTCCCGTTCTTCCAATGGATTGGACTTTAAAGCGCAGACAGGATCACTCAAATAAATCGTTACCTTATCTGCATTGGAATAACTTATTAGTAAATAAATACTTACTTTGAAATAGTATAATGTATAGTAAGTATAATGTCTAATATCTAGTTAATATCTCTGAAACTATTCATTTCCGCAGAGTGGGAGTACCACCAAAGGATAGCCCCTTCCTAATTCGTGAACAGTTATATAACATTTTTACCGTTCGCGAAACAAAAAATAACACTAGGCACTTTACCATAGAGTAAATAATCTTGTGTTGTGCATACGAGTTTTTGACACTTAAGAAGGAACTGACAGGGTGACCGACCGAGTACCGATAAGAGTACTTTCTTTGCGATACTACTCGTTACTCAGTTCCAAAGTATCGATACCAAAAGTACTTGGTATCGGAACAGGGTGACCGACCGAGTACCGATACGAGTACTTTCTTTGCGATACTACTCGTTACTCAGTTCCAAAGTATCGATACCAAAAGTACTTGGTATCGGAACAGGGTGACCGACCGAGTACCGATACGAGTACTTTCTTTGCGATACTACTCGTTACTCAGTTCCAAAGTATCGATACCAAAAGTACTTGGTATCGGAAGAAAAGTATCGAGTAGTTACTTGTATTTACTCGTATCGTTTCATCCCTAGGTATGATTCAGTCTGCGCTCGGTTCGGTCACAAAATAGGTAGGTACTAGGGCTTGCATTTGAATGTTCGAATATTCGAATAATTCGAATAATAAAGAGGTTCAAATATTCGAATATAAAATCTGCGATATTCGAATATTCGACAAATGTCCACAACGCCAAACTCAGAGTTTTGACGTGCCCAAAATATAATTTTCAAAGTTCGCGCGGGACGTTACGTTGCGCGCCGCCACCGAGCCAAGCAACAGGATTCGTCAAAGCTCGGAAGCGATCGAGAACTGTTTTGTAACGCAGATCGCAGTGCGAGTAATGCTACTGCGACATTACTCGTTACGTTCGTATGAAGAACCAAACATTAATGTTTAGAATTTAGTAGGCACTTATTTCTAGTTACATCAAAGATTTTAAGTGTGTTACTTGTTATTGATTGTTTCATTTTAACTAACTAACTAGCTGCCCGGACAGACTTCGTTCTGTCAAAAGTAAAATCTTAATAAATATAACGTATTTCCGAGTGATCACGTCATTTATGTCTCAACAATAAACGACGATCACTTACAAAAATAAGTTTCCTATTATTTTTATTTTTTCTCTTTATTAAAACTTTCCGTGTGCCATAAGGAACATACGAAAGAATTTTTTTGCCGAATCGGTCGAGCCGTTCTCGAGTTTTGCGCTAAGCAACGTTCATTTTTATTTATATAGATATTATTACAATACTCAGACTTCAATTTATAAGACTGCGTTGTGTGTATTGTGGTTGGCTTGTTTCTAAAGCACCAGTCAAATTCCAATTGTTCTTTAATTTTTAACTAAGATTTTGTTTTGATTCAAAGAAATTAAACTAAGTAAGAAATTGGCAATTATAAACAATAATTATTAGAAGTTTTTTTTCATTATTCGAATAATATTCGAAAAATTCGAATAATACCTAGAAAAGGTCGAATATTCGAATATCAAAAAAATATCGAATATTTGCAAGCCCTAGTAGGTACACAACAACACAACAGGCACGCACGCAAGACGGCGCGCGGAAATTATTTGTCGGACACTCTTTCATAAATCATCACAATGCAAAACCATTACATTTATAAATTAGATAATTATCATGAGAGTGCAAGTTTTAGAAGTTGTTTGTAAAATACAGATTTTATTGAATCTTTACAGAGCTTATTATGTTGAATTGCTTTACAGAGCGCCATCTAGCGTATTTTTTGTAGTATTACTAAGTTCGTTTGATGAAGTGGCAAATGACTGCTGCAAGTGTATTACTTATTTTGGCCTAATATTTCAATTTGAAACTACCGGAGACATCTAGCGTGGTAATTTATAACTATATTAAAAGGTGAACGCAGACCTAGCCGCACCGCACGCGCTTCATTCGAATTCTATAAATGAAATTCTATGCAACCTCGCAAACCCACCCGCGCCGCAGTCGCCGCAGTACCTGATGGTACCTGAAGCGGCCGAACTCTCCAAGCCGCAGCTGATGACGTCACCAACGCCGGCCCGCCCGCATCGGACGCTGCGGCCAGCGAGGCGCGGGTGTCGTCATTCCCATCCATTCAAAAATTCATGTTCAACAGGCTTAAACAAATTTAGACGAAAAGAATATTTACATAATGTTAATTATATCCACTACCGACATCTTGCGTATCTTCAGAGTACTAGTAACCAAAAATCGAAAGTGGCGGAGATTTAAGAGATAGCTCAGATAAATTACGCGGAGATTTAGGAGATAGTTCGGGTATATTACGCTAGATGGCGCGCAAGCCAAAATGTATAAATTAATAATTTGCATTTTGTTTTATACGCAATAAGGTTTATTATTGACCTAAGAAAAAAACAGCAGTCTCACAATATTACGCTAGATGGCATAAAAATTATTAAGTGGCAAATCATTTTACGTTTTGTAGAATAAGAGTTAAGGTTTATTGTTACTTAAAAAAAATAACAGTTAACAACTGGAATGGAGAAAGGTCTATTTGACATTAGGTGATATAGTTTTTTTTAATTTAATTGAAAAAATAACAGTTAGGTACACTGTTAATATTATATGTATAGACTGTTAATATTGTAAATATAGAACAGTACTTCATCAACTTATCATTGTTTTAACCCAACCCAATTAGTATAATTATTATATTGTATCATCTTGTCTTATCAACATAACTAACCCACATCTATTGTATCCCTTGTTGTTGTTATATTTTTTCCCTCCCCGGGAATATGTTCGGTGCAAAACCGAACATTTAGGTTTTCTATACTTAATATCGTCACCTAGGCGCGCCGCCGCGCCGCCGCAACCGCGTGCTTTAAACTCGGTCATTGGCCGCGGTCGCCGTGTATGTATTGTCATCAAAATAACAATTTATTAATTTTGTGTCTATTTCACCGTTATTGCAATCGGATGCAGTCATCAACACTCATTATCATTTAACATTATCATAGACTTTTATGAACATTTTTGTACTTAAACATTTAATAAATCAGTAGTTTCGTAACATTTTACCATTTCAACAATTCCATCAAGCTCAGACTTCAACAGTGAACCTTGTTAAATGATAATATATAAATAATATATAATATATAAATAAAATAATAAACCTTAAAAAAAATCACAATGTGCTTTCAATAAGATGGAATATTGAAATAACCAAAACATTCTTGTTAATTCAACGTGATGCTACCTTGTTGAATCTACAAGTTAATGTTTAATGTTGTTACTTTAACAAGTTATCTATCATGTTGATTTTACAATTAAGGAAATGTTAATGTGAAATGACGCCATGTTGTTTCAACCGCCTGTAACGTTGTTTTAACAAGATAGCATTTAACAAGTTACGCAATGTAGTTTCAACATGATATACTGTTAAATTAATCAAACAGTCTTGTTGGTTTAATATGATACCAACTTGTTGATGCTACAAGTTTATGTTTTGGTTGATTTAACAAGTCGATTTTGTTAAAGCAATATGAAGCATGTTGTTTCAAACAAATGTTTGGTTGTTTCAACTAAATACCCGTTAACAAGTTTGATCTTGTTGTTTCTACAAAATCGACTTGTATTATCAACATTTCGTTTGTTTCCGGTAACCAAAATACGTTTATTTCAAACAGATAACCACTTAACAAGTCGAACTTGTTCAATTCACAAAGCCGATTTCTCTCAGTGTAAGTTTACGTGACCTCTAGGTACATATTAAAAATACCTACTTTATACAGTTCAAACGTGTCTTTTTTGAAAATTTTTATAGTGACGTATTAAATGCTTTGCGAGGTCGGGGTCACAAGAAGAGTCTCCATTAGAAACAATCGCGAGTAGACGTGTGTAAAGCGGCTCATTCCATTAAAATATTGTTTCTACTAAAATAGCTTTTATAGTTTATTCCGTAAGCTATGGGCGCTTACCCTGAGGCGTTCTGTATGTATAATTGCCACCACCGCCAATTATACCACACATTGGGGTATATTATTATAAAAACAAAGAGAATACAATATTTTTTTACAAACAAAAATACAGTAACTAATATTAGTATACCTACGATACAGTTATTTGTCGTTTTATAAAATATTTTATCGGTAACTAACACGTTTTTAAAATCTCATAGAAATAATTGAATTACAAATCTAAAAAGTAATAATTGGATAGGTCAAACACAATTTATAAGACAGACAATTTATTAGCACATAACAGGTCTAGGCGCAAAATGGCCATCTAAAAGGCGTCGGCAAAACTTAATCGAAGTGTACCAGTACCAAGGAACTTCGTCTCAGACGGGAATGCGTTGAATAGAATTTCTTCTATCGAAGCCTTTATCGGCTCTAGCTGCTGTCGAGACTCGGAAGGGTTGCCACTTTACAACACTGTCTTTTTTATTTTTATAAACCAGTTTTTATTGCTTAAAGAGCTCGATGGCGAAACCGCATGCACGTTTGGGTTGATATCTTGTAAGATAAGTAACTTTGCAATTTCGGTTTACCGAATGAGTGAATGATGAGATGAATTTTCTTTTTTTGTTACTTATACGAGCGCATAGCCCAATTACATAACTAATTAGTTTACACATAATAATAAAAATTAAACTAAACTCTAAGTATAATTATTTCCGCAGAAAAAAAGATTTTTTGAGATAATTGATCCCCATTAATGAGAAAATAGAATGCAGTCCGTGTGTTGACCCAGCATTTAGTGCGGTGTGCATTCGATACATACTAGGGACTGGGCGTGCGCAACCGTAAGGCTCAAAAGCCGCACAAACAGTTGATTTCGACGGCAGGTTCGGTTTATTTTATGTTTTAAACTTTTTAGAGGGCATGTAAGTAAGAGGACAATCGTTACCCCCCCAACCCGTATTAGGCCAACGTATTGGGTAATGACCTATCATCCCTATTTGGAAAGGCCAGAGCCCAGCAGTAAAGGCCGAAAGTAGTTTTAGATTTAATTTTATGTAATTCAACTGAGCGTTGCATCACCTTGAAAATGTACTCGTATAAGTTATTATACGAGTACATTTTCAATATACAATGATAATACGTAATAACACCTGACTTAATGAATATGTGGTTACGTAGGTATGCCATAATTATGCTGGTTCGATTACGGATGTGGTTTGGTATACTTCCCGTATGATATACCAACAGTTGCTGTCAAATAACAATTCATTAAGCGCAACATGTGCTTGTTCGAAACCAAAGCGGTATGTACCTTACTTTAAATATTCTAATGTGATATTTTGCGATTCCTATATGCATTAGCATAGAACGCAATAACGGATTTCTTATTGAAGAAACAACACATGGAAAAGACGCAATCTGGGCGACTACTTATTTAATTGATTGCATTCAAATAAAAGTCTAACGTGAGAACTACTTCGTGTTATGCTCTTCTGCCGTATCACCATTCAGTACCCCGTAACGTTTAGCATAACGCACGGCAGCTTTAGTATACCTTTATATACATAGTCAGGTCATAAATTCTGTCACATGTTTAATATAAAATAATTGAGTCAAGTTTATTCATTATGTAACCATTTATATACCAAAATGAACTTAACAAAACATAGATTCTTATGACAATAAAGTTTATTCAAAATGACCTCCGTGATTTTGAATACAGGCCTTCAATCTGCGCGGCCAGTCGTCTATCGAAACACGAGCGAGGTCCATGTCAATATCGGCTGCTGCCTTAATCAAGGATGTCTTGAGTGACTCCAAATTGGGATGAGGCTTTGAACACGCCTTTTCCTCCAAGTGTTGCCATATCTTGTAATCTAACGGACTCAAATCTGGACTGGAGGAGGGCCAGTCTTCGTGCCGGATGAAGTCGATTTCACGCGCCGCCAGCCAGTCTTGTGTGCTCTTCGCTCTATGAGCTGGCGCCGAATCTTGTTGGAATACCCAGTGCCTGTTATTGAACATGGTATGAGAAACAGGTTCCACAAGGTTCGTCAGGACTGTATTTTGATACACAACTGCATTCGTTTTTACACCTTTCTCACAAAAATGTACCTCTGTTAAGCCCCAATAAGAAACTCCCAACCATACCATGAGCGAGGATGGAAAATGACCTCGTTGGACACGCGGAATACGGTTGCTCGCTTTTTCACTACTGTGTGCATACACCTTATCATTTTGTTTGTTGTAGCTCTCTTCTACGGTAAAAATTTTTTCATCCGAAAAAAGAATTTCCCGATAATTTTTTCCCGCGTACCGCTTCAACAAAGCGCGGCATATCTTCAGTCTTAGGTCCATTAGACGAGCATTCAAACGATGTCCTGTTTTTCTTCGATAAGTTTTTACTGTGTGACAATACTTATGACCTGACTGTGTATAATTTACTACTAGTCATAGACTAAGGCACAACACGGTCGAAACATCGCATATAAAAAAGGTAAGTTTAGGAGACGTATAGACTTGTTAAATTTTGCGTTTAACCCCGGTAAACAC
This sequence comes from Eudonia truncicolella, assembly GCA_949315975.1. NCBI lineage: Eukaryota > Metazoa > Arthropoda > Insecta > Lepidoptera > Crambidae > Eudonia > Eudonia truncicolella. Next base: position 12,203,584 of record OX438835.1, on the reverse strand, counting down.
ATAGAAAAGAAAAATTTTGCTACTTAAATTTTCAGCATCGCCACGACACAATCTAAGGCACCTAGTTGGCCTTCACACACATACAATACTACATATAATGTGCTATTTAATTATTTTTTTCCTATTGTTGTTTTGTTATCATGTTTATTTCCTCATTTATTGTAGGTATAAATATTTACATGAAAGTTAATAAATGTTTTCTTATTCTTATTTTTTATTCTTGAAATCTCACGTCATGTCGTCGCCAACCCTGCCGCTGCCTCCGGCCACCGTAATATTGTAGGTATTGAGAGGCGCGAGTTTTCACTGTCCCGATTGTCAAACGTGGGATTCTTGCGCGAATAGTGGACGGGTTGAATTTCATTGCCTGCCATTTCGAATTCTAATTCATTGGAAACGTTTTCTTGATTAAAAAGGGGATGACCTTTTTTTTTTATTAATACTCCTTTGACGGATTTAGAAGAGAGTGTAGTTAAAAGAAAATAAAACATAGACACTGTTCGTTTATTCATAAGAAAAAAAGTATTTAGTAAAAAGGTTTACTTTCTATTTTTTAAACTCTTTAGGCAAGTGTGACCGCAATCTCTCCATGATGGTAGGTGATGATGCGGCCTAGTATGTAGCATACTCGCTTAGAAGAGGCTTTCTATTCGGTACCTATATATCGATAGAATGTTATTGATATAGTTAATATATATATATTATATACCTACTCGTATTTAAAAAGATAAGTTGCTGAGAACTGACTGCAAATTTTTTCATCATTCGATGACTTAACGAAAGCGAGAATTTGTATTATAGTAATTATTTACGGGACTCTTACAACGTTTATTATTTTAAAGTATTCGATATTTCGGCACAGTTGCATTAGAGTAATTATAAACGAGATTCTTACCATATTAGAACTTAGAAAAAGGTCATAATTGGACACGATTATTGCTTTAAAGTTTTAAGACAAACAGCAGCATGGAGAAAACTTAATTGTATCTCTAGAATTACACTTAACTTACACTACATAACGTACACACGCGCCTGCACATCAATCTACCACAAACTATCAAATTTCCTCAATAGACTTTGAACTTTATACCTTAACGATATGGTTGAAAATGTATTGAAGAAATTTGACAGTTTTGAATAGGTTGAGATGCTGGCGTCTGTACTAAAAGTACTAGGTAGCTAAGCACTAGCTTAGAATATATAAGTATAAACTAATATATTCGTACATTAGTATATATTCACTAGAAATATATCTAGGAACACAATATTAAATTATTTACCTTATATTTGTTTGCTAATTACTTACAGCTACATTACATTATAACAGTTAAACAGATTTTCCTTGTACTTTATGACTATTATGAGTTTTATTAAGTCATACGGCAAAATATAGCATATATATTTATAGCATTAATAGCATATATATTTATATTTATAGCTTATGGCATATAGCAAAATATATGCATTTGTATGTGAGTGTAATCGATACAAAAATATTGAATGGGTATGTTAGAGTTATAACTCAAATGAAGACATGACTATTACAAATTGTATAGTTGCTAGTTGCGGCAATAATATTGTCGAAACCCACAACTAGAGTTGCTATGTCTGCGCATGCGAAGTTTCAATACGTTGCGATTTACCCACAGACCTATATTAACATAGATCACGCAAGTACACCTTCTTCAAGTGTTTGGAATAAGCCCATCTGTGCTCAACTGACCGCTGCTTATATTCAGCCCTCGATCGACATTTACCCAGGGAGATATCTGTTAAAAACATGAAAAATTACTCAATGTAAATTGTAAAAACACTTCATCTGTAAGTAGCCAATAAGTAGAACACGATGCCTTCCGCCGGAAAGTAATTTTATGATACAAATATTCGTAATTAATTTTAAAATGATTTATTATGATTTCATGACAGTTTTGAGAAAATCTAGACTATGTCGTATGGTTCGTCATACATTGCGGCTTTACTTATCTATACATATGGGTAGTGTATTGTGTACACGGGCAATGAACATCAAACTATCGTTTCATACGTACTTCGCGTCAGTTTCCAGGCACAGTTGCTTTTGTCATTTTTCTGTCAAATTTTCTAATTAGTGCCGTTTACTCTATAAAACGTCTACTCGACTCGCTTAGGAAATTATGATGATTGGAAAGAAATTATATTTTGAAAGTAATTAAAAATCTCTAATCTCTTTTTAAACCTATTACCTCTACAAAATGATATCCAAAAATTCTAGCGACTTTTTTTACACACACCAATGCAGTTTAATTATTTAGGTAAAAAAAATTGAAATAAAAATAAGGTACATTAAAAGTACGTTACGTATCAAAACTGTTTCATTTCCGCAAGAAATTTACCTACAGTTAAAATCGGGAAGTTATTTTGGCATCGACATAATTTGTCGGTCGTTGACCTAATGACGGTTTTGTGATTATTTCTTAATGCCGTATATATTTACGTTGAACACGTTGTTTACACCGAAATGTCTGTAATTGTTATATTTAGGTACTGGGGGGGCGATTTTTAATCTCACTCGTGATCTCGAATTATAAGTAAAATTAAATACATTATGAAGTATCATAATTTTTCCATTAAATACAATTTGATTACTAAGATACATACCGTTCAAGAATTTTCGGTGTTAAAGATAAGTTACCAGTGACCTTGAATAAGAGAAAAAGGAGCACTCGTTCGTAATTGATATCATAGCGTGAGAGTTTGGTCACTGGTTCAAAAATCAACCGCTGGTCTTTCTTTTTATAAGAACGACCTGACGCCATATGCGCTGCAAGAATCTAGGTAGCGTTTCCATTCAACAATTCGTTCAATCACCACACATAAATTGTGCAAAAATTAAATAATAAAATTAAAACTTCTTAAAAATATAATTTATATTTTGCTTTGCTTTCGATATAAATCGATGACTAAATCGATGTCAGAATTTATGTATAAAAATCGTTCGCAACGCGGCGTTTTTAAATCGATATGGCGGGTAAGGTGGTTTTCATCACTAAATAGCGCTTGTCAAATCATAGTACGTCAAAAAAGTGTGGCACGCTTGTTTTTCATACAAATCGTGACACATGCGTCGTTTATCTAGATATTTGGTCTGTGGATTTAAGTACCTGTTGCCGCAACATGTGGGTCAAAGTTGCTCTGCTGCGGAATATCTAACTTTTTACCTTTCCTAAAACAAAACTCTATTCAAAATGTTAGTATCATAAATAGAGACAGTTAAATCCCATAACATTGAAACTCTTTAGTTTTACAATCATTTCCGAACGTCGTTTTTTACACAGCTCTTTTGGTACACACTGGCTGAAGAAAAACAAAGAAATTGCTGACGCTATTCACTTTAGCTCGCTTTAGGTCTTAATAAGTGAGGGCTGGATGTTTGCTTGAACGACCTAGAAAGCGGGAACAATTGGGGGCCAGGATATCGGCTCCGTTATACATCAAACTTTTGAGCTCCCCAGAGACGCTGCTAAACAGAGGAACAGGCAATTCGAATCTAAAAGACGACGGTCGTTAATCTGTCTCTATGATGAAACCGAATAAAAGATCATTTCAAAATTATCGCGAAATAAATCAATAATTCATGGGTACTTTGGAAAACTACAAGCATACAATATTTTATTTGGATCCCTGGTAAACGATTAAGTTATAAATGTTGTAGTAAGCTATCAAATAAAAAATAAATATTTGTTCATCATATACATTAAGGTATTCAAAAGTATAAGAGAAGTAATGAGAAAAATTAGTATGTTAAAGAATGGATCCACAAATAGTCTTAATTTTTTGATATGTAGTTTAGCTGTGTTTGTTGTTCAAAATGCCTTAAAAAAAACTAATTTAAATAAACTAATTGTAGTAACGTAACAAATTGATTACGCAGGACTAATGATAGGTCGTGTTTATTTGCACATCGTGTGCCGCGTTGGTCTGCTCTGGGTACAGTGCGAGTTTTGCTTACAATGAACAAAACGAGAACGAGAACCGTATAGGGAAATAGGGAAATGTATGTATAAATAAATATAACCTCAAGTAATATCAGAAAAGACTAATAAAGGTATATTTGTCAGCTGGACATCAACAATAATGATTACTTTAGAAGTTTAGATTAAACACCTTAACTGCGGACGTCATAATTGCACTTGATTTTATTATAATTAACAAGACTAGGTGTTTAAAAATATTCTTAAACTATTAATCAACTCAAACGGTTTTTTAATTAAGTCTTTAATCGCCGTGGTGGTCACCGGGGACCGACAAACAATAAATTTTCTATTGTGTCTGGTTTTGCGGCAGTCAACGTGTTAAAGAGCAAACTGTAACTTTTATTGAAAAAACCTTGAATATCAATCAATATGTCCGTCTAATTATCAGCTTCCGTCAAATACGTACTCATACATACGGTAAGTAAATTTAAATAATTTTAAATATTATGACCGACTTAATTCAAATGATGTTTGTTGGTTGTGGCAACCACTCACACATACCTACTTAAAATTTATCCTCAGGGATAGTTCAGAAACAAATGAAGGATGAAATACAATTTGGAGACATGCATATCTTTTATAACTTAAATAAACTAACACCTTTTGTATCCTACAACTTTACCGTACACCGAATCATCGTCACTTTTTATTCTAATTGTAAAGGCGGCGAGATACATTACATGATAACTCAAGCCGTTGTGAACGTACGATGTGTAATCATCACTTTTCAAATGTATGTATATGGCATAAGTTGATCTATGTTTTATGCCAATAAGCTCATCCTCTTTTAATCTAACACACACATACACTACAAACGACTTTTTTTCAAATCTTCTTGCTATACCAAGAGTACGCTTAACATAAAATTTTTGGTATAGATACTCTTTCGATTCCACACATAGACTACGAACACAGTACGTAGAACTGTGCAACGAACGGACGAAGTTTTTAAATCAATTAAGATCGCTATTGTAATGCCAATCGGAAGTTAAACGTCACCCGAAACTTAGATGCATATCACGGCAGTATCGGCTTACGATACCGAAGCGAAGCCATTGTTGAGATGCTCCCGAGAGTCGGTGCGACTATTGGAGCGGCAGATCGATTAGCCGACAAATCGAAGTTAGCCAATGAACACAAACGTTACAGACACTCGAGATTTAAAAGCCAATAATATTGGGATTGAACACAATTGTGCTACTCGGGTTTATTTTACACTAGCGGCCCGCCCCGGCTTTGCACGGCTGTACTTTTTTTATATAGCCTATGTTAATTCTAATGGTGAAATAATTTTTAAATCGATCCATTACTTTACAAACATACATACATACAAAAATACAAAGGTTTCCTCTTTATAATATTAGTACAGATATCATTTCATGCGTCGTTAGACAACATCGCATACATTGCTCTGACTCCAAAGACAGTAGCTTAAGCACTTGTGTTATGGAAATCGGGAACACAACACAACCACCCAGACCCGGGAAAATATAAAAAAGTTAGTTTTTCTAAGTTGACCCGACCGAAAAACACCAGAAACCGGCGTGCGAGCCACTCGACTACGGAAGTCATCAAAGGCATTGTTTTGTATTACTGTGTTGAAGTGTACTAGGTGAAATTAAGAACTAAATAACACAGTGGTAAAACGCAGAATAAAATCTATTATCTCCAGCTCCACCGTGCTTCGAAAGGCACGCAAAGCCGTTGGTCCCAGCTCCATTAGCAGTCGAATCCGCACTGGGCCAGCGTGTTTTGTGTATCGTCCATTCTTCCTGTGGTGTTTCCATCCATGGGGAAGGCTCGTACAGCAGCAGTGGGGACATAAAATAAAATGGTGATGACGGTGATAAGAGTAAAAGTAGAAATGAAAGGCATAGAAGTATGAGAACTAGGCTTAACATAAGTCAAGGTTCGTCCTAAACCCCAAGTTAAGAGTCTCATGTTTTCTCGTGAGCCCATGCTCAGCAGCATACGACTCACAAACACTTAACATTTCTGTTAGGCCACCCACCGTAGGGCTGAACAGCACCATATCGTCAGCGTAGCTTAAATTGTTTAGGGAAATAATTTATTTGTATTACAAAATAAATATTTGGTCAGCACGCATGCTGCTCAGCTCCATGATGAGATCGTTTACGTAAATGTTGAAGAGCTTGGGCGAAGATAACCCTCTTGCCTCACTCCGCACTCCAACATATACGCATCCGACAAAGAATCATCCCACTTAACATGATTTGTTTGGGTAGCATACCAAAACTTGAACACGTTTAGCATTTCTTTCGGTACACCCCTCCTCCCCAGATTCCTCCAAAGCATATCATATGACACCAGGTCAAAGGCTTTGGAGAGATCCAAGAAACAAGCGTATATCGGCGTTCCACGATCAGTATAATATTGGACAGTATGCTTAAGACTTACTATAGCGCTGTCAGTTGAAAGTCCGGGTCGAAACCCGAACACTGCGTCATGTTCGTAGTGACGTGAATTTTTGGTTTGTAATTCCCGGTTACCTTATAATAAATGGATATGCTTGCTTCGCAATAGTCGTATGTTAGCGTTCGTAACAACTCAATTACTCTCGGTCTGGGTGCCTAGTGCGACTTTCATTTGCATTTCGATCACGTTATCAAAATCGTAAATTTGTACGGCATCGAAGCAGGCTCCCGGTGAAAAATGGGAAGAGTTAATTTTGTTTCCGCACGCAGAAACTCGAGGTGATACATTTTGGTCACCCATCCGATAACCGGCCTACAACTGCGTTACCCAACTCCTCATCCTAAAACACATATTCTTATTCTATTAACTGCAGATAGAGTTGTACAGTCACGAGCATTAACGTAAACACTTTTGACAAGTTTTGACTCTTATTCCATTGTATTAAGAGTTTTATTGTTTACATGTTAAAGCTTGTGTCTGTACTTTGTTCTCGTATATGCGGACCCATACATAGTAGGTAGAGTGGTTTCTTACTTATCTATTTTGTGTTCCGGAGCACGAAATCGGGTCCAATTGTTTCCCCAGACGTCTGGTCCCGAGGGAGCTCCCTAGCCGGGACTATTGAAGTGGGCAGGTCCACTACTCGATTGACAATACGAGTTTCCTATAATTTAATTATTTTGCTCTAGCGAGTTGTTTCGCGGATCTACTGCAGACATTTAGGTACTGGCAGCGACAAATTAGTGGAAGCATTATGAATGGTCAATAAAATATAAAAAAGTAAAATATATCTTACGTATTTTTTTTTACTAAACTCAAAAACCGATCGTTGTGGAGATCCTTGGGAGAGGCCTTTGTCCAGCAGTAGACGACTTTTGACTGAGATAATGATGATGATGATGATGATGATGATGTTCATCATCATCATCATCATCACTCGAAAATGTTGGCGATGTTTCCCAAATTTTGCTTTAATGAAATCAATAATTAGCATTTGTTTATTTAATTACTTAAATTTCGTTGACCACTTATGTTATTTTGTTCAATTTACATGATGCTAACTGTACTGTTTGTACTACATCATTTTATAGGAGCGTTTTGATATGAAGTTTATGTTGCATTTTATCGACAGTTAACATTCACGTACGTAGGTACACATTGTTTTGTAGAGTTTACGCGACCCTACACTATTGCAATGACACAATGTTTTGAATCGTCTCGCGTTTTAATTTACAATAAATTATAATTATTATCCTGTGTCGTTTCGAATCCGATAATCTTTACAGAGATGTTCATCGCATAAATTAATTGGTATCAGGTGCGTTCCGTTTCACGCAAAATGAGTTTTCCTTATAGACGGTTTTGGTCTTTGGTCTTGATAGCTTAGTCATTTTACCTATTAAAAACGTGTGGATGACATTATAGTAACAGTAATATATGGTAGTGGCCCACTCGCGACTTCATCCGCTTGAAAACATCCGTACCCCATGATGAACCCTTATTGCAGCGCTACCTACCGGGTCCAATTGTAAATCTAAACCATTCTCGAATCCACTTGAACACACACAAAAAATTTAATCAAAATCGGTACAGCCAGAAGGAGTTCAATTACAAACACACGCACAGAAGATTTATATATAAAAAGATTAAATGACCTGGCCCGAATTACTAGAAGATACGGTTAAGCTCTTGGAACTCAATAAAATGTAATTTCTATTTTATAAAAGTGTGTGTCGTGTCGGCACCATTGAAGCAAGCTTTGATTGGCCTGCAATCTTCCTGCAGTCGACGTGTCGTATAGCTTTCACTGCTGGTTTAATTAATAGTAATACTGCCTACTTTGAAGTGAAAACATTAGTAAAGCTAGAACGGGTTGACACCATGGTGCCTAGTGCTAGTTTGATCGGCAATTCGATCACGATAACGAAAACGAAACTTAGTATGGCATTGAAGTAGCGCCTCCTTGTGCAAAACGAGGAGAGTTAGTTTTGTCATACATTTTAATCAAACCCGGAACTTAAACTAAATAGAAACTATTTATAACTTAACTTAAGTTAGCTGACACTTGATACGTTAATTTAAAAAATAAAACAAAGGTAAGGTTCTTAACTAAACATACAGCCGATTAGAAGTAAACATAACAAGCACGATTTGATATTTCAAACAAAGAATGAGTTTAAACAAAAAAGTATGATTAATACGACGAGCAAGACAGTAGTTAGAGGCTTGATAATAATGCATATAAATATTATTAAATCCTATCACCAATCACGAGTTACTAGACGCCAGCAATAAATAACAACAAGTTGTCTCCTCCAAACAGTCAGAGCATTATTCAAACTGACTACTTTTTATTCCCGAGCCATACCAACCACTTTTTACTGTATGACGTAATCGCGTAATAAACGCCAGACAATGTGGTTGAGAGCAATTTACACATCCCCACGCGGCGGCGTTCACCTTGTTAACAAAATCACACGTGTCTCCGTGAAATTTGGCCATTAGGGGCGCACGAACTACGAGAACAATGTATTTTTGGGGCGGCGAGCAAAGAGTTTTTATTGTGATGTAATTCTCTATGGTTTTGCTTGAAGCGTACTGGCCGCAAAGTTATTTCGGGGCAAGCATTTTTCGCGGAAACGTCATGTAGATGAAAGGCGGTCCTTGGCGGGCAAGTGAAGTCATGTATGAGTTTTGTCATGGTTTTGTCGATCATTAATGTGAAAATCATCACTTATTATCATCCATTACCGAATAAAGAAAGTATTTTATAACATCTAGCTACTTTGACATTGGCTAATGTGAAAACCGCGTCTAACTATTAATTACGAAAGAAATAAAGAAACTACAAAAATATAAATTAAAATGTTGCATTCACGATGACATATTTATATTTACTATGTCGACCGGACCAAGACGCTATTTTGCTAAATTCGTATACGAGTATTCTTCCGTTCTATTCCATTAGGGTATGCCTGCGAAAAGTCGAACTGCATATTACTAACAAGATCTTAATTATATTCCTAATCGAGCGTTGTATCACTAAATGTACTGTCGACACGGAAACCTTGAATGGAAGCAAGGTTACTCTCTGAAAGCAATACTAAGTAACAAAGTAAATACTGGGAAGATACCTTGAACTGTGTTGTGATAATGAGCATTATTGACATAATCACGTTTTGTTTCGTCGTTTTGGTCGTTTGTTTTGTGTTGTGAAAACCTTTTAATAAAAAAAGGTTTGAATGCCTTTCTGGTATGAGGAAGCACACTTTACTAGGACATCTAGAAACCTGCGACTACTATGAAACTAACTACGTTATCTCTAGCTGACGATTCAGAACAACGCCTTTCTGTTACTGCGATACATAACCAATGTCATAAGTAACATTTAGGTAAAATTTACCATTTTGTAAATCTTAAAAAGGTTTTAATCTAATAAACAAGCAATATCAATGTAATAAATATAAACTCCTTAGAGGACAAAGGTGGTATCAACCAAATGAAGTATAATATACCAACAGTCACGCTAAAAATGAATGAATGAAAGTAATTTCTTCTGGGAAACAGGTAATTACCATTTCTGTACCAGCATCACATCTTAATTCATTGTAAGCTGAGTTCCAGGAATGCCTTCCGTCAAAAATAATCATAACAACAAAAAGCTAGATGCCAATGCAATGTGACTTACAAATATTTGACATTTTATTTAGTATACGTTTGGTACCTAAGACTAATGAAAAAGATAAAACAGATGCGACAACGGCATAACGTTATAGGCATTAGAATATTTTATCTAGTAGTTCATATTGTCCTACTGTTGGGCAAAGGACTCCTCAATTTTCTTCCACTTCTCACTTTTTAACTGCCTCTGTGGTCTAAAGGCTAAGACCAACGGCCTCAGACCCAGACGTCCCGTGCCGGATTCTTTTTTTACATTTTACGGGTAAGCACAGTGCTTTTTATCTCACCTAATGTTAAGTGATGATAAAGGCCATTAAAGGAAGCGCACTTCACCCGGGATCCTCAAATACTGAGGCACTGTCTATCTTATCTCTAGCTGCCGGAACACAACTATGCTACAAACACCAGGCGGAAAAACAAGGCAAAGGTTCGATTCCCATGTTCCACTACGGAGCTCAGGTGAACCCACATTAACTACATTAACATTTAAAGAGATTGAAGTTCAACGGAATAGGTTGGCCAAAGTCAGCTTGTCAGCAAACTTAGGTAACAGAACACATAATCTTGCCACAATAGATAAAAATATATACCGTAAGCATTTGAGATATCAAAATAATGAAGTCAATAAAATTATTAAAAACTAAATGGATAGTAAATTGGTGTAGCAATTTGTGAACCGTTCGGTATTCTTGATGGCGTTAAAAGGTAACAGTTTAACACGTAATAACTTCTAAGATAACATAGTGTGTCGAAACGTTCCACAGCTTATACAATGATTTACGCTTCTGTATTGTGCACGGTAACATTTTTACGAGCAATCCAATTTTCTAGCCTTTGTCGGGTAATATACGTCGGCGCGTCGCACGTTATTACTCTCCATATTTCTTTAATCTATGACAAGGGAAGGGTTGTGTAATAAGCCATCAGTGCATGCGAAGGTTGGAAGGAAAAATGCCTCGTATTTACTGGAACACACAGTCCTAATGAATATTTCATGGACGTGGTTTTAATACTGCCGACTGACGATGTAATAACATGAAGGTTGAAAGAAATATTTATGACTGGAAAGGTGAAAGTTGATTCATTAAAAAGCCAATGGAGATTACAGTCTTTGAATTGTTCCAAATTGTTACGAGGACCGGGTTTGTTGTATCCTCTACAGCCAGCGATGTAAATGGTAAGCTTATTATCTTAGCGTTAAAAGTATATATAGTATAATTTAAAAAAACTAAATAAATGCTTGTAAAAACGAGTAAAATTAACAAACAAACTCATTTGTAGAATTTTTAAGAAATTTATCGGAGACAAATATAGATAGTTTTGGTTACCTATTCAGATACCAAAGGTTGACTACGTAGTTGCAAAAACGCTAGACCGCGCGATTATATCCGTTTAGGCTGGAATAATATAAAAAAAATTAACTTTTACGCAAACTTTATTTGACTTACAATATAAATAGGCACCTAGTGTTAACTTATTTGGTCGGGTAGAATATAGTCAGCATTGCGTAATTAGTAGTTCGAATGTGTATGGCAACAGTGAAGAGTTATGTCTGCGGTTTTGTTTTATTTTCTAAAATTTGTGTTAAGTCCAATATTAATGTGAAATAATGGTGGATTATAAACCGTTAGTGTTAGTGTTCGTTAGTGTGCATGAGTGTTGGCAAATGAAACAAAACAGTGCAACGTCACTTTTCAAATTCTCTCAAGAAGTCAGTCCGAGGACTTAGTAAAACCCCACATCTTTACTGAGATACTCGAGGGGTTGGTGGGTCTATCATTTCTCACTTATCATTTCTATTATCATTCATCATCATCATGACAAACAAGACAGGAGAAAAATGTATAAATAAATTAAGTTTTCGACTGAAGGACTAGTATCCATGGTCATGAATAAATTATAAAAAAAAATATGTCGTTTTACATCAGAAGGCGCTGTTTAGATGCCATATAAAATTACGTTTTTGTTAACGTTATCAAAAATAAATTAAATAAAAATCACACTAGACACCGATCAAAATACACCGGTTTCAAATTTTACATACATTTCATTTCATTTCAAATACACGGTTTTTGAGATTTTTTCAAGACCTTTATGAATTTCTAAACTTTTGAAAACAAACTAAAATTTATTATAAAATCGCAAAATACACACAAATACACTTAGCAAATTCCGTTTGCACCTGCTCATAAAATTCGCATTGACTCCTTTAATGAATTATTTACAAAGGCCCGCGGAGTAATCTTCGGCGGGGCCCCAGAAGCTCTCAATGAAATTGAAATTACAGTTGACAAAGATGTCCATAAAAGAACAAAAGTGTACGACTTTTTCTCTCATTATACTCAGTTGGAAATCCAAGGAATCGGTCCGCCGAAAGGGAGTAGAGGCCAAATTAAGGAAATTAACTTTTTTATAATAAAACTCCGCTTTCTCGCTCTTGTAAATGACGGCCCATTAATTTGTGTGATGTAATTAAGCGAATCGAAGGAACAAACAGCCTCGATATTCGCCAAAATGTTTGTTTCACTTTGTCGATTATTTACGAAAACCTAATTTATGAAACGTAGTTCTGCGAATGATTAAAATATTCCTGCTTATCAAATATTTTCGGTAGTACATTCGGTATACACACACATTCTAGAATTCTTTAGGGACCGTTTGCCATTTAGCCTCGCTCTTTCCTTATATGCCATATCTAAGGTACCTATTTTCGCGTGTCATATTAGTCAGTGTTAATACCGGGAGTTGTAGCTTATTAGCTACTAAGTTACAATAAAAGTTCCCCATAGGCATCAAAATCTTAAAATGTTTAACAGAACGCTAACTCCTTGGAGGTGTTTTATGCATTATTTCTTAATTACCCGACGTTTCGGCTGGCCGGCCGGCTGTGGTTACGGGTTGACTAACAGGTTATCTTTTCTAAGCATTTTGCGTCAACTTCGTCACATACATAAATAAGAACGATAAAGTTTAAAAGTGTATCTTAAATGTCCCAGTAGATATGCTTATAACATAATACTCTTTAAATCTATTTGAAACTAACTAAAGATCATTTTTATTTACAGCAACAATAACTTTTCTTTAACATATTCTGTGATTACGCACGCCCCCCTATCAAAGGGATCTCAATAGTCAAGATCGCGTAGGTTGACGTTTGTTAACTATCTCTCATAGCGGACATAAAGTGCCTACTTTATTTGTAGCGCAGGTACATTAAAACTCGTATGTAAATTACAAAGTCGATATCAGCGAGAATTTATGCGTGAACTTTGAGATAACAGTCACGCGTCTCTCAATAAAGAGGACTGGATATGGGGTGGTGACTTGCCTTTAACGATTATGACTTTGTGTCGCACTGTGAAATGCTAAACGGGAGACAATTAATGGAGCACTGAACGATGTTGATCGGTATTTGGGACAATAAATCGACATTTATCTACACTAATATTTTTTATTTGTTTGTATAATCTCTGAACTGTACCAATCCGTAATTTGTTAGAAAGCTACACGTTAGGGTTATATAGGATCCCTTGTATCCTGTTCAAATATAATGATTTCGAGACGCACACGCGGCACGACACACGAGCTTAGTCATTTGTGACAGGACGAATATAGCATGAGCGAAGGTTTGTAAATACTGTAATTTTTCACTTTATTCAAAGCAAATCGTAAAAAATGCATAAACCTTTGATTATAGTATATAGATGTAGTATACAATCTATGGTATATATTTGATTATAGTATCTAATCAAAGGCATAAACGTTACGGTATATTTTTATAAGAATTGTAAAAATAAATATTTCAAATTTTTTCCTGTACCTTCCGATAAAGTATACTATAACTTACTCGTACTATGCCTAAAATTAAAGCTTTTTTTTAAATTTTGATCTACTAAATTATGTTAAAATAATAATAACGTTGATTTACATTTGACAAAAGTAATCACTACCGCTATAAATTTTCAACACTTTTCAAAGGCCTACTAATTTTTTTTTTTTTTACTTTATTTAATAATATTATGTAATGAGATTGCACTATAAAGCAAACCATAAATCACGGAGATTTGTCTGGTATGCTACAAATAAGTTGAGCACAACGTCTACACATAACGTCAACAAAATTCAAAGACTACAAGTTAGGTAGGTACTATAAATTAACACACTTAACATCAAATAACATGTGATACAAATGAATCGCGTCAGCAGGCCACCTGCACTACAGAAGGAGATAATAATAGAATGTTCGCTATAGTTATACCAAACTATAGCGAACAAAAAAAAATGTAAATGTTCTTTAAAATAATTTAATTGCCAGTAGTGTTACTCTGTGGTAGCGTTGTCTGATCTCAAGGACAATTGTCATGAATGCATTCGTGATCATTCCATTTACTCCTTCGTTAATAATTTGAACATTGATTTTCGCGTCGGTTAATGTTTTTATAGCGTCTGCTTTTAAATTGCACCTGATTATCGGCGTTATCTTTTATAAGGAATGGCGGTTTGAATAAGTATGTTACTTCGGCTTGGGTAAATTATATTTTTATGCATGCCTGCTGCTTATGATAGGTAGACGGGTCTATTGAAATACTCTTTATAAAGGGAGTCCTAGATTTTACATTTACTCAATATACCTTCATATTTTCGAGGAGATCGATGGGGCGGTGTGGTTAACGCGTCCGGTCTGCTAGTGCTGAGGTTAAGCAACTTTCGCAAAGGCTGGTCATCGGATGGGTGATCAAAAATGTATCATCTCAAGCTCACGTAAAGTAATCACGTAAAGCCGTTGTTCCCGGCATTAGCAGTCGTTAACAACCACCAAATCGCACTGGGCCTGCGTGGTGGTTTATGGCCCATTCTTCCTACCCATCCATAGGGAAGGCTCGTCCCTCAGCGGTGGGGACATAAAAATAAGCTGATGATGATGATGATTCATATTTAAGGCAATATTGGGCGTCCGCTACTCATTTTTTAGTAAAAGCTCGACAATATTTAGCTCCCGAAATTCAGTCTAACTTTTTCATTAAGAATGTTTACGTCTTACTGCGTCCATTAAAATCCTTAGATAATAAAATGTTTTTGTTTTGTTTAAATAATTTTAACGCAAATTTTGTTGAGAAAAATTCCACGAGCAGGATTTCTCCCAATTGAACTATCGTTAGAACCACTATAGCTCAATTGGGAGTGCACCTGGCCCGGTATGTCAGAAGGGTGCAGGTTCAAATCCTGCTCGTGGATTTTTTTTAACATTTGTGTTTGTGTAATCCTTATATAGTTTAATTAAATTAATTTTGAGACAGTCATCCATAATTCAGTTTAACGCATCGCTCTCCATTCAATTAGTGTCTGCAATCGACATTCCCTTGTTATTAGACACACAGATAGCACAATATTTCACAACAAGCATCCCGCTAAGCTGGCCGCCTCATAAATTATAAACCAGTGACATTCGTATGGAATAAAGGCATTTGGCGGCGGATCCCTAGCCGCAACGACGGACATGCGACCGAGCGACCAAATTAATGAGATATCATATTACTTCAACGCAGTTATGTTGAGAATTTAAGCGTACATGCGCCTGTCAACAAGTGTGAAGAGTAATGTTTGCATGGTAGCACTTTTTATAGGGTATACTTACTTATTTTAATATTTAAAAATGTATTTAGAAAAAGTTCAAAGTTTGCATAAATTATATAGTAATATAACCACAACTATTGGACTATGTTTTTTTTTCACTTTTGTCATTTTTGAGATACTTTATGCATATTGTTTATGATTTGTTTACGCGGAAATAAAATCGCAAAAATAGGTAAGTAGGTACATCGTAAGCTCTGAAAAGTATAAACTAAATAGTTTAATTAATAAGGGGCGAATCATAAACCTCATAGTTATGATATTCGGCACAATTACAGTTGAACACTTTGCTTTTCTCAAAAGCATTGCTACAAGTTTGATAATAATAATATATAAAAAAGCGTTGAAGATATCTAGTAAAATAAATGTACCAATGTAAATAAAATATTTTTAAAAAACATTATATTTCACATAAGTCATAAAAATATTTAATTTATTCGACTATTTATTTTATTTATTAATAAAAAAAATGGCTACACCTTTAATAATTATGCTGCTAAATAATAGGGCTTAATTAATAATACCTCTTACCTCACATTAGTAAACACAACTTTAAAAGATTTTCAAAACATTAACCCTAATCCCTTTCAACCCTTTAACGGTTGCATTCTTGTGGTGAATCTGTTTTGAAATAGCTCGGGACGGACGGGCCTGTTCACAATATCAGAGTGTTGCCCAAATTAAGAAGGAATTAACGTATTGTCTCCGGGGCTTTGTATTTATAAAATTAATTATAGTTTGCATCGAACGTATGGGAGTTTTGTTCCGCAATCTGGTAGTCTAGAAGTTTACAATTAAATGGCAAATGTATATATTGACAACTAATTCGATCGCAAAAACATTTAAACTTTCGCGTTCCACTATTCCAGCTAGAATCTGCAAACGGAGTTTAACTAGACCTCTATAGTATAGGTTTCCGGGATAATTAATCAGTCAACTTGGCCAAACCGTCGGATTTAACAAAAGATATGTTTAGAATACTAATTATAGGTTTTGCTAAGCCTCGTTTGACCAGTGACAGTGCGTTTAACAAGTTAATTTCTTGATTCACCTCATAAAAGTGATTTTGACCAACTTGGTCAGGACAATCGGCCCGCCACAATCTGTAAATTGTACCACTTTTATTTTTGTGTAACTATAATATTTTTTATGTTGATTGTGGTGTGAATTAAAAGTTACTTACTTACTTACACTATAGAATGACCTCGTAGGTTAATAATATATTTCACTCTACGGTGTCATCCCATAGTGTTTTGAATTTACGGGCCTCCTAGTTTTCTTAGTTAAAATAAAGGAATCTAAAAAAAGCATTATAATATATATCGTAAATCTCTTGACAGCTCTTTATGTCTAGTTGAATCTATAAGGTATAAATAAATATTGTATTTCTTTTGATCTAAAAACGTTTGCCTTTGCACAAAATAAGGATTGATTTGTCACTTTTTCACGGGCCCTTAATTTACATAATAATATGTTCACACAGACAACATTGCTTTTTAGAAACATGTAAACAAACCTTTCGGATCAGACAGGCAGCTTCGCTGTCAGGTGAAATAAACAAGAAATATTAGATTTCTGAGGGAAACCTTTCGTCGCGCTCAAAGCGGCAAAGATGTCAAATTTCCACAAAAATAGGGCATGTCAAGTTGGAGTTAAGAGTCCCAATGCCCGGAGCGGTGACGATTATGTAACCAAAGCCTACACGATACTCAGGGTTGGCACTAACTCAAACTTTTTACATTAACTAAATGGCAATCACAATCTAAGCAAGAGAGGCAATCACCGCCGCCTTTACTCGTTAGTTGTGTACAGGAGACAATGAACATTTTCAGATTCACCAAACTACAAGAGAAGAATAAAATACATATATCTAGTAATGTTTTATCAGTATATAATTTATACGAAGTACAATAAAATCGAAAAGATAACAGTGTGACCACGGGTGCAATGGTCTTGCAATAAAGTAAAATCAAATATATATATATATATATGTATATTTTAATTATTTACAGTTCTTTTTGATACGATTAACTAAGTTCACTTTGAATCCATCGTTTTATTGAAAGCAGCTGACTTTCGCTTAAGGCATGGTCTCGGAGCTACTCTGTCTGCATAAATGAAATGTATCCACATCTTTCATCTTTTAAAAATGAGTTATTTATATTTGCCTTAGTTTTTATGATTGTGGCAGCCCTACGCAGAACGCGTCGATGGGCGGCGCGCGGCGCGGAATGAAAGCCTGACGACCCTCGTCATCTCAAGGAGTGCGACGCAATGCTCCACATTTCACCGGAATGACCGCAACAACCTTATGATATTACAAACGATTTATTTGCTGTAAACCCCTCTTTGGTGCTCGATTCGTTGACCGCTCTATTAAATGGGTTATTGAATAGCTCTGATGACGCACGAGTATTAACACGAGCGACACTTTTGTTCGTGCAAATACTCTTCGATACTTCCAAAGCTTCTATTTTTATGATTCTCTAACGATTAATTAATTATTTGGATCACACAATTTTCCATTTCTTTTCTTTTGTCATCAACACTTTTATTATACGTGTTTTTACGTATCATTGCGAAACTTTAAAGATACATATCAGTCAGCTCGTGACCACGGCCGGTGCAACTCATTAAGTAGTAAAATTTTTAGTACTTCTCCAAAGAAAAAAAAATTGTACTCCATAATTCTTCTCCACATATAACTATGCCAAATCTCACACACCTTGCGCGTAATGTACTTACTTAAAAAAGTTAATGGAACACCAACATTTTAAAGTGTAAGTACCTAATCCAAATATTATTGTTTGTTTATTTATAAACATAATACACTTCTGTTAGCAATTCGAAAACCAGTATCTCCGCCATCGCGGCTAGTTTCCGTTCGCGTCTCAAGAGAACATTGCTGATGCCAGATCTTTGACTTAAATTTGTATTGTGATATTGCATATCTCAGTATGCGGCGGTGCAATCTATTGATTTATCGTTTTGTTGCTCGCTTGATAAATCATACGCTGTATTAGGTTTATGGTCGGTGCGGGTTTATGTGCTGTACCGATTGTGATCGGCTAACCGATGTTCAATTATTGGTTGTAGGCGTTTTCATGATCGTCAAATCGATTTTACTGCTATTGTTTAAGGGTCGGTACTAAATGCGTTTGAGACAAAGCGTGTATGGCGACTAGGGATTGGTTTAGTTGTGTTTTCGAGTTGGAATTAAAATACAGTGGTCCAGTTTTATTACATTTCTGATTCTTGACATACAAAGTTAATTTAGTTTTATATATATATTTTATTCTTAAGGAATAAAAGCCGATAAGTAGTGTTCTTGAGATAAATACAACACATAAACATAAAAAAAATTTTAGTATATAAAATATTAACTATATGTTATTATCGACTTTTTGTATCGCATTGGTGGCACAAACAGGCAGTTTTGGAAACATCTAAACATAACTCCTATTTGACCAAAAGTCCTCCATTATTTAAATATCTAACTATATGCTGAGACTCTCACCATAAATGCCTTAAAGCTGGTGTCAGGCGCGGCTTTAGAGTCGCTCAACTTCATGGGATTAGATAAGGCATTCGCTTCTTTGAAGGGTTAAATCAGTTTGAACGCGAGTATGACATTATAAATGCAAATAACTAATATTGGCAACTAGGTATATTAGAACGACGTTAGTACGGTGTTGTTGTATTTTTCCTTTAGTTTGCACTGTTTTGTTTTATTTGCCAACACTTATGCACGCTCAGGAACAGTTAACGGTTAATAATCCACCATTATTTCACATTATCGACATAACACTGACATTCGACATAACACAAATTTTAGAAAATTAAACAAAACTGCTGACGTGACGCTTCACTTTCCCGCCAAGAAGTTGTTCGGTGTTGTTGTTTTCTGATCAGATGTCAAGTCTTTTTTGCAATTTCTCATTTTAGTACCAGCGGATTTTTTCCGATTAGTCCGACCGAATGTCCGACCAAACAATGTCGTTATTAACAGGTTCAATACAACAGTTCATAAATCTTTATAATTGACATGACTTGCGCGTTTTGTTTGCAGCACAATGAAAGGATGGTGTCATCTCAAATTGTTATGTTGTTAAGATTTTATCATAGGTACCTCATTAGCAGATAGGCGGTAAAGTCATTAACGTGGAAACATACTTAAATGGCTATTAGTTGAGATAGAGTTGGGTTAAAAGTGAAGGCTTGGTAAGATAATGTTGCCAGTAAAATTGTAGATGCAATTCTTTTTTGATAGTTAAAACTCGTCGTTCGAGTACCACCGCGCCCGGGGAGACGCGGATGGCTATGTGGGGTTCTCGCCTCCAGCCTGCCTGCCCAGACCCGAGGGTCTCGAAAGGGAAAATGAGGGGTCTATACCCACTAAAAAACACTGTGCATCCCCTTCACGACGTGCTGTTAAGGTGACTGGGATCATCGGCTTGGCAATCACCAGTGTTTTTTCGCCCTAGTGGAAATGGTAGATATACTGCTAGAATATTGCAGACGTTGTTTTTGCATTTTCGAGTTGTGATGTTTTGAGTTGTGCTATCTTCTGTAAGAACCCTTGTAGTAATCTATACATATAAAATGCTTTGTTCTGAATGACTGACGGATCAACGCACAGCCTAAGCCGCTGGTCGTAGATACCTGAAACTTGGAGAGTGTGTTCTTTGTATGACGTAGGCATTCGAATTCTACCCCTAAGGGGGTGAAAAAGGGGGGCAAAGTTTGTATGGGACAACGTGATTCCTTGGATCAATCTATTTAAAATTTTGCATAAAACTTTTTTAACAGAATTGATGGACGTGTTTCGTATTTTATTGAAATTCATCCCCTAACGGTGTTAAATAGGGGTAGAAAGTTATTTTGGCGATGATTTGCTTCGAAGTTGATATCAATACAAGGAGTAATGCTTTTGATTTATATTACATTTTATTTTGACACGTTTGAAAACTCAATTCGATTTTATTTAAAAAAGGGTGAACTCACTTAAAA
Source organism: Eudonia truncicolella (assembly GCA_949315975.1). NCBI lineage: Eukaryota > Metazoa > Arthropoda > Insecta > Lepidoptera > Crambidae > Eudonia > Eudonia truncicolella. The sequence continues at coordinate 12,182,813 of OX438835.1, read as the reverse complement.
ACATAAGCAAATACTCATTAAAATTGCTGTTCGTTTGTCTCGCTAAAACTGAGAATGGCTGGACCAATTTGGCTAATTTTGATTTTGTGAATATTAACTAACGGAAAATACTAAAACGACAATTTAATTTTCCGATACAAAATGTTCCACGATTTGTTTGTTTTGATGTCATAGAAACTGTCAAAGTGGTACGAAGTCCGCCGGGTCAGCTAGTTATATATAAAGCTGGTTACGTAGCAAAACATCTAAAATCAAATGTTATAAGTTCGTTTTCCATACGATCAAAATATATAAAGTCAAATTGCAAAACGTACGACATTAATAACATCTTTTATCATAAGTTTAAAATTTAATTTAAATTTTTAAAATTCTACGGTCTAAATTCATAACGTTTATAATCTTTACTGCTCGCTATATATAAAGTTCAAAATATATATAAAGTCAAATTATATAACCTACGAAATTCATAAAATCTTTTATCGGTTATGAGACCCTATTACAACGAGTATTATGTATTATATTGGTAGTCTGCGACTTTGCTTTATAATATATACCGATAAATAATTTCAATGGCAAACACCAAATGCGTACAGCAGGTTGATATATTAACCAAATATTCGTTAAAAACAACTTGGTTTTTATGCACTACTTAATGAATTGAAAAAAGAAACCAGGAACATTATTATGGAAATTGGAAAAATAAAATTGTGACACCAAATTCTGACAAAAAGACGTAGGAAAAATGAATCGTATATTTGTAATATTATTACAAAAATACATGAATACAGCCATTTCGAGCGCTTTGGCACTCGGCCACCAAGGCGTATCTATACCGTACCTGTATAATGTTTCGAAAATTTATTTGGTCACTTAATCATTTTAGGAAGATCATTAGATAATAAATTATGGTATCGAACCTAGAGATGCTTGAATGCTAGAAATCGCAGTTATAGTGAGAAAATCGAGAATATGTATCATATTGAAGCAGCATTTCTGTTGAAAAATGTGCATAGTTAAAATTTTGCACAAAACAAATTCTCGTTTTCGTTTACGTGATCGAATGGTGAAAGAAGCTCTCAATCAGCTGAGGATATCCAAAGAATCCGAACTTTAAAATTGTATGAGTCTATGTATTAGTATCGAGTATGAGTATTGTATTTGATTAAAATCAATTTTACCAATTACCTACAGGGATTACAGACGTCCTTGTAGAACATTAGTCAACAAATCGTTGTTTGAAGTCTATATACACTGACTGGTTCAGCTTAATTGGGCTTCCTATAGATAAAGACAAAACTACTAGGGTTGTCAATTGAACTAGTCGTAGCTGTATTGTGTGCACAAGAGCTATCTGTTATAGTAACAGAGAAAATATAAGTCTTTATAAAGAGACAGACGGTAATTATTTTATTGTTATACTAGTAATTGTCTTTGTCAAGGTAAACACAAAAACCAAGCCAATTATTACAAAAATAACTTTTTAATATAAATAATTTTCAGTACTGTTTGCTAAATTTAGGTGTGCTACGTTTGGGTGTGCTTCGTGGAATACCTCATATATTTATTTTTTCGTACATTTATCTAGGTGAAATTTTAATGACTAACTAAAGTAGTTTGTGTTCAATAATTTTACTTAATAAAAATACTGTCAGAACTTTATTTTGACTAATCCAATGTTGCCGTACTAATAAACCAGACATTTTCTAAAACAGGCATATTTTTTTAACAACCCTACTCGGTACAGGCGTAAACCGGCAATTAGATACTGCTAATATGGCTAATGAGGCTTTAGCTTATTAGGTGGAATTGAGGAAATTATACGGTTTGCTCAAAATAATGCCAGTTCACACATAGCTCTGTACCATATTAGATTTGGGTTGAACGTGGAACGAGTTTCATTCTAAATTAGTATGTAAAACAAGCTTGAATCTGCAAAATTGCTCAATAAAATTGTGCCATGAGATTGTTATGTACGTACAGTCAATAACGAAAGCAGATGTTTTCTTTAGTAATTTTTTAAAAGCAACTTAATAATGAATAAGCACTCGTCAACTATAGTAAAGTATAATGACGTGATACTAAAGGGTTCAGGTACTTTCAATGATGACTGTACTTTCTGGCTCCCTTTAGCTGTGCCTGAAATAAAGATTACGCATAATGATTAATTATAGTTGCTGCTTTTTTCAATTGCAGAAAAATATGTGGAAAAATATGTCTGGTGGCTAATAGTTCATGGAAACGTTCAATGTAAAAGTAAAAGGATGGAAGAAACAAAGTCACGCGTATCTGAAAATGAAATTGAATGCAATCGTCTCAATATTACAATAATATATCATAATCTAAAATTACAATGTACTTGACTTGCGGTCCCGGGTTCGCGCGCGTTCATTGGGTCCGTCACTATGCATAAAATTAGTTTTACTCAGGGTTAATACTCGGTCACTATTTATTACTTAGTACAGACATCATTGCTTTCTTTTTAGCGAAAGGTTTTTGGAAACGTTCGCATAGCGAAAGGTAGTTCAAGAGATTGCCTATAAACAAAAGAACAAAGTTAGTAAATAACCTGGCCCCACTGCTGGACCTTTGGAGGCCTTTGCCTCCATCATTGAAATCAAGTCATCACTACAACTGATGGGTATTGGCTTAATTACCTCGCTTGCCAAATACGGATTGGTGATCACAAACCCGGGCTATGCATCGAAAACATCCAAAACACACTTTGCCCGACCTGCCCCCCGACCGCCTAACCGATTGCTTTGGCTACGTGTATAGTTTATGACGTCATCTTGTCATTTAGTACCGCCTATGAAAACAATATCGAAAGCTATAGCTTTTAATAAATGCCTATACCTATTAGCTAGATGACAAGATGACGTCATAAACTATACATGTAGCCACAGCAATCGAGTTAGGCGGTCGGGCCCCTGGGAATTGAACCTGGGACCTTCGGGTATCGAACCGAGCGCTTTGCCACTTGGCCACCGAAGCGTTTTTAGTACTCGTAGTATGTATCAGTATAAAGAGTCAGCGAGGCCTCCATAAAATGGTCGTGGCGTAAGCGGAACAAATTTGTTTCGTATAACGGTTCTCAGAACCGTAATAGAGAATAATGATAAAATTGTTCTTCGTGTGGCTCGCCGTGATCGTGTTTGACGATTCTTTTGCGAGAAATGTAGCAAATAAAGATTTGTATTATCCCAAAAAAAACGTAGGTAACAGTGGTGATTTCTGTAAAAGTTTTATGACAATTTTTTTTAATATAACTAGGTAGTTTTTTAATAAATATAGGTGTGTGTGCATACCTGCACTGTACTAGTAATGTAATTCTAGTGGCGAACAAAATCTATGATGTGCGAGATATCCAGCAGTTTCTTCCGACTCGAATATTGTAAATGAGTAAACACCTCTTACCCATCAGACCGCATCAAGGCTACAAGGTAACCACTAGGTGACCTGTGTAGCCAGGTCTAACCCAATTTTTATATTATGATACATATTGATGTTGTGTATTTATTACTTGTTTGAAGAGCAAACAAAACGAGCTTCACGTCAAAACGAAGCAACGGATCTACATGATTTACTAAAAGAAAAATAGTAGAAGGATACCAACGTTGTAGGTCACAAGCGATGAGTATTCTTGCGACACGCAGATCCTACGCGGGTGAAACCGCGGCTGGTAGCTAGTGATACAAGTTGGAAGCGATCCATTAACATGTACTTGTACGAGTATTAACATGCGTATTTATAATACGCACGGCTTCATAGGTTGCTATTGACAGGTATGTATCAGATAATCGAGTGACGCGTTCTGTACGTGTCTGGCCAGCCCGTTCGTCCGTCGATAACTGCAATGTCGTGATGTCATGACGAAATAAGCAGGTGCATGCATCTTTATCGACCTCCTTTTATGGTGCGCGCGAATTCTTCCGTCGATGGTTCATTAAAAAGTACTTGATGTATACTTTTGTTTTGTTTTCTGTTAATTATCGGAATAGGCAGGTGTTGTGAACGAAAATAGCCAATGTTTTTGGTTGATTCGCGTACGTTAATGTCTGTACTATTATTAACTAGTGATTGTATGCGATAATTTAAAAATACTTTTTTGGTGAAACAGATACCTAAGGCACAAAAAGTGGCAAATAGTCTATATCACAACCTCTATCAATATGTCAAAGCCTAAACTATGTACATCACGTCCTATATGTTTATTAAGGTTTGTCAGACACTAGGCAAGATTGTAAAATAAAGGATAAATTATGTTCAAAGTTTAATGAGATCCCTTGGCTAAGCTATAAAACAAGAGGCTATATTTGAAAAGTTAGTTAGGTCAGTACCTATCCAGGCTGTCTGGAAGATATCGATGTCTATTACTTTGTTTTTGTTGTAAGTTATTTCTTTAAAGTATAGTCATGTTTTACCCAGTAAGTATTACCACGCTTTTATAAATCTAGAACAAATTCTCAAAGTGATAACGTTAAATAACGTTATAACGTTTATAAGTAAAACAAAGATTTTGAAATGAAACAACATTTACAGGTTTTTTCAAATATTTTACAGGCAATTACTTGGCCTTCATTGAGATGAAGTTAAGTCATGATAAGGCCGAAGCTAAAAGCGAACTTCACCCGGAATCGTCAACTACTGAGAGACTGGCTATCTTATCTCTAGCTGCCGGAACACAACAATGCTACAAACATCGATGTTATAGCGACATGTTTAGATAAGATGTTGGTAGCTAGCCAGGCGGACAAACAAGCCCTACCACTAATAAACCCGAGTAGGTACACAAACATTTACCCCCCGCTGGGAATCGAACCTCGAGGTCTAAACCGGTGGCCTTAACCACTAGATCACAGAGGCGGTTAAATGTACTCGTGTTTATGTTACACATTTGATGTTATTTTATTTCCTCTTGACGTTTTGTGTCCTTTTTTTCATCAATCACATCATCATCATTAATGTTACACTACAAATACAATACTACTCATTGAACTTGAATTAGGTATCTAATTGCACAGTTTGTAGTAATTATGTAATACACACATCCATCATTCATAAATTTATTAATTTATTTATTTATTGCACATGTAGCTACAAACATTAGACATTAGGCTAAAATCTTAGTAATAGGTACATGAACCCTGTTTAAAGGGTGTCTGGTATTTTACGAAGGTGGGGCGATAAGTTATTTAAAAAAAATATATATATATTACAGTGCAATCGTGATAATTCGGGCAAGTTTAGCACACTTTGCAATATAAAATAAAATAAAATTGCATTCAATAAATAAATTATATAAATAGTGCATACCTACTAATATAAGCTTAAAAGGTATTAGTTAAAATATTTATTATTATTATTACTATTATTATTGTTAGTATTATTTTTATTGTCTGATTATTTATTTGTGGCAGCGTGTGACAGCACATTTTTATATATTTCTGTTACATAGGGATTATATATACTTCTTCAATACGTGTGTATATCACTGAGCTCTGAATATTTTGTGTGTATTTGAGTGGGTCTCTGGGTGGTTTCGATTCACAATTGCACCCGATAGGTAGCGCTGCAATAGGGGTTCTACTCAGGCGGACGAAGTCGCGAGGCGGGCCACTAGTTTAAATAATTTATGATTTATCCGTAATGTCCGTACAGTATGTTTTGCTAATTAATAATTTTTTAGTCTTTTTTTAAATGTACAATTTTTTCTTCGTTTTTTATAATGTCTGGGATTTTATTGAATATTAAAATTGATCTGTAATATAGTCTATATGCTTTAAATATTTCTAGTTTGGGTTCCGGAAGGGCTAATTCGTTTTTACGCCTAGAATTTTTATTAAACTCAAAGTATGTTAGGCGAATATTGCTATTTCTATTTTTTTTTTTTTTTTTTGGAGAGAGATTGCTGATTGCCGCTGCGGCATTTTCAGCTTCACCGGGCTTTTTGGGGGCGGCGAGGAACGTAAAGGGTCCCTCAAGCCGTGTGAAACGAATCACCTTCAGAGGTTATCTAGAGGGAACGGCATCGCGCACAAGTGCGCGTCCCCGTGCCCTACTAGATTCTCCGAAGGGTTCGGATCGGATCGGGACTATTTCTATTAGTAGAGTTAACATATCTACTTAAAATGGGGTCTACAGCTGTCAGTCTGCTTGATGTTGACTATTACTCGTATGCATTTCTTTTGCATCATGAACAAATCCAGGGCGTCTGTACTGTCACCCCATAAGAGTATTCCGTACCGGAGCCAAGCATCAAGTTGGCCTTGAAGATGTACTACGTGTGTTCAATTGTTCCGTCGATTAAATTGCTCTCAGAATGATTTGTGGCTCGCTCCGAGCGACGCGCCGGACGGTTAGTCATAAGTTTTTTGTGACCACAAAACTCATGTTCTGGTTACTGACATTAGTGTAACAGATTTCATTGGAAAAAAAAAACTTCTGAATTGATAGCATCCTGGTTCTTTGACGGTTCTTAGGAAGTGTGATAAAGTGTGAGGTGAAGTGATGTTGTTTTTTTCTTATTAACTATTTAATTGAGTTTATTCGTGATAGTAGCTTGTACCGACACCTCTGTGATTAAGGCACTGATCTCAGACTTAGGAGTCCCAAGTTTCAGACTTAATAATACAGGTGGCTCGTTATTGAGTAAATGTGGAAAACTTCTCTACAGAATATTGCTAAAATGCCTTTACATAAATAGTGATAAAGTTTGTTATTAGTTCAACTTGCTATCTTTTACTATCTGGTGCGCATTGGGCTATAATCTTCGGTGTTATATAGTCTTACATATACTTAATGTTATTAAGTTAAAATACAACAAAACGTCAAATTAAATTATTCATTTAAACATAAAGATTAAAGCTTATAATTATTAAAAAAATACCTACAACCTACAGCTCAGGTCGTCTTTTAGCTGTGGAGAAGTATAGAAGCATAAAATTACATAACTTTTAAAGAAGTAAAAACAAAACAATAAGAAATTAATGTGCCAGTATCACAGAATGTGAGCCTATTATTCCTACCAATCACCAGTCGTCACAACAATCAGATTTTAGCTGCATTATAAATCTTCACTTCATAATTAATTAATAAATAATAATAATAATTAATGACTTCATAATTTAAATTTTTAACGAGCATGTGAATAACTTTACAGTTTTCATGGATTCCATTAGAAAATTAACACAAAAGTATCTAATAGCAAATTTTATGGAAAACGTTAACCGAATAACTAGGCGCTCTGTTTTAAACAAGCGCCGAGAATAACTTTCCAAGTATGGATAAAGTTACTGATCAAATGTCCACTTGACTTGGAAACCACTAAACCCAATTAACTAAACACAAACGTTTGGCAAGCGTGGTGATTAAGCCAATACGTGGTCAACACCCAATAATTGTAGCGATGACTTGCTTTGAATGATAGATGCTTCCGCCCATCAGTAGGACGGTAGGTTATTTACTTAAATTATTTTTATTTTATTAAATCCACTATATAATCATACCTAATATAACTAAACTGTATGAACTAAAAAGGCAATCCAAGTCTTAGTGCATATACACGCTGTGTTACTAATTGGTAACCTACCATTAATATTGTTTTAATATTGTTTTGTCAACGTCACACAAACGTCATTTTGAATTTGAAAAAAAAACAAAACAATGATTAACTAAATATTGCTTAAATAGTTTTTATGAATAAGGGAGTTAGTGTCTACTGCATTAATAGCTTTACCAATCAATTTTTTTTTCTAAATAATGAAATTAATCACGTATTCAATTACGTGAACTCAACGACCTTCCGTTGTTTTCGTTGAATTCATCGTCTGATTATTGCCATCGGGAACATACGTAAATGTAATATAGAGTGTAGTAATATATTATTCTAACCAATTACTTTAGCGTGGTATAAGTTTCAACAATAAGATCGGTGTATTGATGAGAGACATCTCATACTCTCGTCTGAGAGTACTCATACATCTACATACGTCTCATACTGTACTGTGACAACAGTTAGTCGTTGTTACTTCAGAATTCTATTAATAAATAACAATCATGTAACGTGTAATTATGTAATGTAAACAAACTTAAAAATACAAATTTATTTATTTGTGAATCACAGGTATGCGTTCGTACATAATATGCGTTCTTACAAAGCTTGATAGCCTCTATGTTCTGCTATAAGTGTTTACATTACGAGTATAATAATAAACTAGTAAATTCTATTTTGATGACGGATTATTTCGACTATTCCATATTCGCGGCATTTCCACCAAAACTATCAGCACGGCGGCATTACCGTGCTATCAGTAATGTTTTTGTTGATTGTGCGACAGTGACAGCCGTCGACTTTCGTCAATTCGGCTTTCGTAATATGCCTCACTTTATCATAATGACAAGTCATTTCAACTTACGTCATGCAAGATAACGGATCCAACTCCAATTGGACAGTTCAAGAAACTTTGTTGGCATAGTTTTCGGAAATGCTAAGGTACAGCCGCATGCACATCAATCTATCCAAAACTGTCAAATTTCTTTAATACATTGACAACCATATGCCTTAATCATAGAGTTCAAAGTCTATTGAGGATATTTGACAGTTTGTGGTAGGTTGATGTGAAGGCGTGTGTACAATCGTAACAGCGGAGCCAAGATAAACGTCCGGATACCTTGTTTTGATTTACAGGTTTTCTGTGTGACTAATCATGAGGTATTAAACATATAACAGAAGTCAAAACTATAAAAAGCGGTCAGCAAATCTCACGGGTATTTATATTTTTATCATTATATTTATATTTATCATCATCATCATCATCATCATCGTCTCAGCCAAAAGACGTCCACCGCTGGACAAACGCCTCCCCCAAGGATCTCCACAACGACCGGTTTTGTGCTGCTCGCATCCAGCGGCTTCCCGCGACCTTCACCGGATCGTCGGTCCAGCTTGTTGGAGGCCTGCCCACACTGCGCTTTCCGGTACGCAGTCGCCACTCGAGGACCGTTCCGGCCCAGCGGCAATCAGTCCTGCGAGTGATGTGCCCTGCCCCTGCCACTTGAGCTTAGCAACTCTTCGGGCTATACCTTTGTTCTTCGGCGGATCACCTCATTTCTGATTTGATCACGCAGAGAAACCCCGAGCATAGCCCTCTCCATTGCTCTTTGAGTGACCTTAGGCCTTTTTATGAGGCCCATAGTGAGCGACCATATTTATATTTATATACTATGAATTATTAGTATATTTATATAAGTATGTATAGTTTATTTATTTTTATCATCCTTATAATAATCATCATCATCATCATCAGTCATTTAACGCCCCACAGCTCGAGGTATTCCTACATAGAACGACCGAGCTATATCCAACTACGATTGCCCAATGCTGATTTGTTTCCGGTGTATTCTTTCGATAAATACGAAACTAAACAGCTTTATCCACTTAACGAGAGAGATAAATAAAAGTTTAAAATAATTTGAATTGGTACCCATCCGTGGGCATGAAATTGTGAAAGTTGCTTAGCCTTAAGACGCGTAGCCAAGCCGCTGCCAACGTGCTCCTTTAGTCGGTTTTAATATGGCAATTTGTCATAATGTCGTAGAAATTCCCTAAACGTAAATAAACATTGGGTCCAACAACTACCGGGATTGTTAGTGGTAATAAAATTGTTATAGCTTTGAAACGAGCCACCGCAAACAACATTATTTAACTCCTAATGGACGGTACCTACCGCATCACTAGATAGTGATTTCAGTGATCAGTATTCAAAGTGTATTCAAAAGTCGACAATTTATGCGTTTACATGCAGTTACTGACGTTAAAAACTATTGACCAAAAAAAGTTAACTACTGAATTTTAAGTTGAGTATATAGGTACTTTTTAAAAACACAGTCTAATGACTGATGATTATATTTTTAAAGGAGGACGAGCCTTCTAGCCTTGGAACCAATAACAACATGCGATATATCATTGGAAAGGGTTTTTATATGTACTTTAATTATTGTTATGGCGGAAAGTACCAAATCACTGTGTGGGAAAAGTTATGGCACAATAAAGCAGACTTGAACAAAAATATATTTTGTTTCAGAATTTCATTATTAAATGGTAATACATGCATTACGTCATTTTATGTAGGTAGTCTGTGCAGACAAAAATATCAACTGTTGTCAAAATGTGCGGGCGCATCCAAAATGTTCTTATATTATTACTATTTATAACCATAACTATGACATTACGTAGATTTTATTTTTTTGGTACTTCACTATGTTATTTAAAAAAAAAACAAGAATTGATGTTAACATAAAAATAAACACTTATATTTTTGAGATATCTGTCTGGTTTTATTGCGTCTTAACTCTTTGGGAAATAATTTATTTGTATTACAAAATAAATATTTGGTCAGCAAAATTACTATTTGGTCAGCAGAATTATACAATCGGTCAGCATAAGAAATCCTTACTGTTAAGTTTAATTTTTTTTCCAGCCACGGAAGGGGGGAGCGGCATAAGACTGGGCATAAGGCTGTTCAGAATGATATAAGTTGCAGACTGATTTAGAAATATTTGCTGACGATAAGTTGCTGCCCAACTAGCATTTTTTTGCTAACAAAAATACGAATACTTTGCTAATCGTTTAAATAACACCCTAACTCTTTTAACACAGCAGCTTGGGACTTCCTACCATAACAATAACGAAAGTACATAAAAAAATCTTTCCAATTGTTATTGGTTCCTAGGCTGGCTTCCATATAGTTTTGCCTGTCCTCCTTTCCTTTTATCAATTGCTTCAGAAGTCATATAACACTTAATATAAACACACACACACACACTGTACTTTTGTACAAAAAAAGTTAAAAAAACAAACACTTCGTGACATCAAAAACCATTAACAAAAATAAACCCTACTGAATCTGGAGTTGAGCAATACCTTTAAAAACACATTAGATCATATTTTTCAATTTCCTTTATACACGTTAGATCATATTTTAAAATCTCCTTTTCCATTTGCTTCATTAGTCACAGAACACATAATGGAATAAAGAAAATAGAAAAAAAAGTACACGAATAAAAACAGAAGCTTTAAACCTCTAAGGACAAATCTTTTCCCATTCACTTCATCATACATACTCGTATAGTATTTTGTATGTGGCCAGCCGTAACTAACAGCGTTTGTAGCATTAAACATTCTGAATATACGCCAGATTCCAGGAACGACATTTACCGACCAGCAGCGCTCCGAGCGGGTCGGCAATTATGACAAATTGTCTCCACTAGCGACAACTGACGGCAAATTGAGACTCAACTGTTTTGCATTGCTGACCTGGCCGGCCATCTTTGTTATAGTCGCATTAAGAAAACGTCATTACGTGTGAACCACTGGCTGACCTTAAAAAAAAAAGTTTTCTGATTTTCGCAAAGGCCGGTCACCAGATGGGTGTCCAAAAATGTATCATCTCGAGCTTCTCAGTGCTTCGGAAGGCACGTACACGGAAAACGTGTGCTGGTAGACTATTCCATCTTTTGGACGTGCGACAAAGAAACGAGTCACCAAATTTCTTTGTGAGCGATGGGATATGTGTGACAGTGAAGCGATGACTCCGGAGAGCAGCACGTGTACTCCTATGGAGGAAAGGAGAGGGTGGGATAAGGTCAAAGAGTTCTTCAGAGCACTCGCCGTGGTATAAGCGATAAGACGCTGAGTGACGCTATATCTCTACGCAGTTGCAGGGGTTCGAGAGTATTAGTGACCTCTGCATTGCCGATAATGCGTACAGCGCGACGCTGTAATCTGTCTAAGGCATCGAGAAGATACTTTGCGGAACCGTCCCAGATGTGCGAGCAATACTCTACGCAAGACCGTACCTGTGTTTTGTACAAAAGACACAACTGGTCAGGCTGGTTTATGGCCCGTTCTCACTATCCATCAACGGCTCTACGTGCCTTTTGAAGCACTAAAAGCACAATAAGTATGAAAGGTTTCCTTAAAGCTGACTAGTGACTGCTATTGGCAAAATATATCTGAACACATAGAGCTACATATAGAGTTCACATATATACTTTCAAGTCTAACATTATTTTGTTTATATCCTGTCCTAATCTATTTTTCTAATTGTTTCAGGTAAACATTAATTTAAGGATTGTCTTTGTGGCTTGGGCTTGACTACGCTATCTTCATCCCGATAGCGTTTTTAAGGCAGTTGAGGTAGTAGGCAGGTAAGTCGGTTAAAAGAGTATGAAAATATGTGTTTATTAAATATGAGATTGTTAATATGCAATTTCACCGCGCCAAACCATCGGCTTGAGGTAACCGCCCCGGGTTACTTTTAAGATATCCAGAGTGCCCAGTGCGAGTTATTCTATCGAGTTCGTTAACGAAAACAAAAAAAATATGGCCAAATTGTTGGTTTAAAGTTGGCAATGACTCAGCTCTGCCTGAATTCAAGCAGAATCAGAGTCCAGATGCGAGGGCAGCTAGTGGGCAGGATTGTGCCTCACTAGCTCTTTGTCTGACTCGCAGGTTGCTTCTTCACACCTAATGTAGCTCAGTAGCATTCCGCTGCAACTTGAGGAACCGCTCAATGGTCAAAGCTGAAGTGGTCAGATTGTTGTCCACATTTGACTACGACACAACTGAGTCCCTAATGTCAAGGACTTGACAAAACTCACTTTCTTGCGTAGGTACACCGCAGTATACTTCACTAACACTACACATGTAATTACGCAATACACATAACACTTTCACACTCTCTGCCAAAAACGAATCCTAGGGTCAGGCCTAGCCTAAGTTGGGAACCCCTGGTAACTAGGAGATAAGAACTTTGATGTGTGTTTTTATGTTATTTTATTTTAGTTTTTGTACCATTTCTTATTCATTCTTATGTTTCACCAAGAGGCGCTGCTTCAATGACACAACTTATCGTTTGCACAACAACTTATATGGACAATGAGAAATAAAACTCGCGTTGGGCACTCGTGTCGGTTGGCATTTTACCTTTGCTGGCAGTTTTGTAAATAGGACACAGTTTTCACTTCATCGTACTATCTCCGCTGACCTTGGTAAACACTAAACACAGTAGATCACTATTCCCCGTACACCTCCAAAAGGTAAAACTTATACCTATATATAACGTCACGGCACCATGTGGGCGCCAAACGGTGAGCAGCAACGCTAACACAATTACAGCTAATGGAGCTATTCGTTTGTTTGTTCCAGCAAACACCGAAATGTACCGTTTAAAACTTTAATCGTAACTCATTGTCTCACTTTCGAACTTAAGCGTAACGTGTTAGGTGCCATGTTCGCTTGAGCACTCACCGGTTGTTTACGTTGAATAGATAATGATAAGTAAGTATGCATGCACGTGTGATGGAGACCGAAACGTGAGGATCGGCAATGTGGACAGGCGCACTATGACGTTTTAATGCAATACGTTTTCGGCGTTCACACGTTTAAAGAGAAGGCGAATGTCGTGTCTTATAAAAGAAGTAAAATAATTCACATGGAATATAGATGAATCAAATGGTAAAGGCTACACTGACAAGAGCGTGCCGCGTTAAAAAAGACTTAATTTACTCAAATATTTTTTAAGTGACGTTGTTATAGTAGGTAACCTGGAATCAAAACAAATATTTTAATGTGTAAATTAAACTGTGATACATACTTACATAGCAAACAATCTTTTGTTATATTCCAATTGCTAATATACACTTAGCATGTAACAGAAATTAACTCCAATGAAATTTCCGTACTCACAGATCGAGCTACTTAAGGCACAGTATAAATAATAGGGGAACATACTGTTTGCAAATGAAGATCCTTGGAGCTCTCGCGGTCAAACCTCGTGTTATTTGTAAGGACGTTGAAGCCCTTATTTGCCTTCACACGTGTCTGAGAGCTATAACAAACAACAATTGTGTATTTGTCGGGTTGGCTTCCGAACGTGTTATTCCGTGGTTTCTCGAAATTATTTTTCCTCCATACCACATTCTGAATTTTGTGGAATTAGCATTTGGTGCTTTATCGATATTGAAATAGGGGTGACTTTAGTATGCCTTAATAAAATATATAAAATTTCCTACTAATATTATAAACGCGAAAGTTTGTAAGTATGGATGGATGATTGTTACTCTTTCACGTAGAAAACTACTGAATGGATTTTAATGAAACTTTCCTGATATATAGACCATGACCCAGATATCCTATATGCTGGCATATAGGATACCTTTTTTTTTTACTGTAGTCTTCGCGAACGATGTCGCGGGCAACAACTAGTATAAAATAAAATAGGAAGTTATTATATGGTCGTCTGATAAACCTACCTATTGTGATGCGAGATTTTGCTTTTATTTGTTATGTAAAAAAAGTATATCTGAAAATTTTCTCTCGTGTTTTTTATAAAGTCTTGCTATGTCTTCTTTGCTTTGTATTTTGTTCGATAATAAGTAGCACTTATATGACCCTCCACTTGTGTGTAAATAAAAAAACACAATCAACATAATATTATACAAAAAGTCTACTAGGTTGCTATTTGACATGTTGGTATCAGTAGAAAGTTGTGTGATACATCATCACCGACAAATTTTTATGCTCCCACGGCCAGCCGTGGCGTAAATCTTTTAATCACCACGCGGGCCAAGTGCAGATTGGTTGTTGTTAACGACTTAGCCAGGAGCGTTGGTCCTTTACGTGCCTTCCGAAGCACGGAGCAGCTCGATATCATAAATTATTGGTCACCCATCCGATGACCAGCCTTTGCGAAAGTTGCTTAACCTTTGTGATAGCAGACCGGGCGCGTGAACCACTGCGCCATCGAGCTCCGTATGATACATAGGCTCTGTATACATACTCGTAGGCTTGCATAAATTATCGTCAATCATGCTAACAAACTGCGTACGCTAATATTTGCTTTATTTTTTAATGGAACGTTGATGTATTCGTTTGAAAAATATTGCTTTCGGTAATGTTTTCCTCGTTTAATTGTATGTAATCTGCAAACATGTCAAACAACGTCATATAAACATTAGGTAGGTAACTAATAAGGTAGTCGCCAGGGTCAATAGAGAAACTATGTATTAATCACCTGCCGATGAGAAGTTCTTTCATGGAAAATGTATGGCATAATGAGCTATGATGTAAGGGTTATGCTACAACGATTGAGTGTTCATTAACCACTTTTTAAGTTACAGAAATGTTTAGGTAACTTTTAGGTACTGAAGTCATGTTTTAGAATAGGTGTTGACAACATCATACTTTGACCAACATATTTACTGAAATAAGACAAATTACAAAAACACAATGTTGAAAAAATTTCCACGAGCAAGATTTGAACCTGCACCTTTCTGACATACCGGGTCAGGTGCTCTTCCAATTGAGCTGGCTTCCAAACCGGCTGGTTAGAACCACGATAGCTCAATTGGTGCAGGCGGGCTCGCCGAAATTATATAACACTATTTACTTTTTTACTTTGAAAGCCAAAGGCGCCAATTCAATGTCAACGATAGCTCAATTGGAAGAGCACCTGACCCGGTATGTCAGAAGGGTGCAGGTTCATATCCTGCTCCTGGTGGTAGATTCAGTAAACTAAAATATAATCCATTATATTATTTGTATTTTATACTTTGTTTGACTTTGATGTAGTTTTGACGTCAATAAAGTGCATGTAAATGTCTATATTGAATAAACGATTTAACTTTGACTTTGGGCTTTGTAACACTTCAAATAAGTCGCATAGTGTATGTTTAGAAAGAGCTGAATAGATTTGTTTGTTTACGTTAAAACTAAGCAACGAATCGACGAGATTCTTTGCGGAGTTATACAGCCCAAGAGCGCCATAAAATTTGTGAGTTGATATGCCTTATTTCTCAAGCAAAACATAATATAGCATAAAGAGTTACAAGCCTTTATACTACTCTATTGCTGGGCAAAAAACTATAGCAATGAGGTCAAATTATTGGCATCAATAGTAGCATTGATGGGTATTACTTAATCACCACGCATGCCAAATGTAGGTTGGTGATCTTATGGCTACTATTATACAATTGAATAACGCAAATCAGTTTGATTGTATGGAACACAGAACACAGAAAGAGGTACGGGGGTGTGGTGTTGCCTCAAAGTTAAGGCGAGCTGTAAGCTGCTTACAATAGCTATTCTCAGCGACAAAAAAATACATATTTTATTCACTCGTAAAAGCCTAAATTTGCCAATTACTATTATCATATTCCGACGAGGGCCGAACAATAAAAAATATTTTAATTTCCATTCCTTTGTGAAATATTTTTTTCTCCAACAAATGTCAGGTTTTCTTAAGGTTTATTTGATTGCCAAAGAAATTGTTATTGTACACGCTCATGACATACTTACTGCCGCATAATAATTTAGTAGATTGGTATAGTATTACATTGTTTACTTCTGCCTTTTTAATTTAAAATTAGATACGGAAATCCATGGTCTACCGTTATCTGGACGGGTCATAGGTTTCACACACACCACAATCAAGTTTTTCCTTAACAATGGTTGAACGGTGCTACTAATGTATTGAAAATATAGGTATGTTAAAAGTTTATAGCTAGAAGTGATATTCATTTCAAATAAGAGGTGCGATTTATAATAAATTCGTTTATTTTCAGGTAACAATTTAAAGTTACAAAATAACAGGCCCATAAATAAATACGTATAAGCTAACATATACATACCAATATACACTTTTTGTTTGAAATATAAAACTAAATCTATGTTAGTAATTAAGAAACCCACCATAAATTTAAAAAAAAATGCACATTGAAATATAGTATTTATTGCACTCATTTTTAAGTGCAATGTCAAAATAGTCAACAGTGACTTCTCATACGAGTCGGAGCATAGTAATTGATATCATATTGTGGGCATATTATGAGCGCCTAATCCACTTCAGGAACTTTGTTCTCAAACTAAATGCTCATTAGCTATGGTAACAGCTTTTATCTTTATAAAGGAGGCTTCTGGCGGAAGGGCGTAGTGTACCTACCGGCATTTCCGTGGATTATACAAGCACAATTCAATTATAAATTATAATATTTTTTACACAACAATATTGCCTATTGGCGTCGGAAATGAACTCGGCGATAGTGGAAGATATGCAGAAAGCTACACATCCCATCCTCGTCGCCACTAAACTGTATGGGACAGCGACCGACGAAACAACACATCATCATCATCATTAGCTCATTTTTATGTCCCCACTGCTGGGGCACGAACCTTCCCTATGGATGGATAGGGAGAACGGGCCATAATACACCACGCGGGCCCACTGCGGATTGGTGGTTGTTAACGACTGCTTATGCAGCCGGGACCAACGGCTTTACGTGCCTTCCGAAGCACGGAGGAGCTCGAGATGATAAATGTTTGGTCACCCATCCGGTGACCGGCCTTTGCAAAAGTGGCTTAACCTCAGCACTTGCAGACCGGGCGCGTTAACCACTGCGCCATCGAGCTCCTCCCAAAAAAAACAACTCATGTCTTCCTTATACAATAACTTATTCTAGACTTTTCTTTACATGACGATATACCCTCAATACAGTTTATTAAAAATTACGAATTACCTACACCACAATATGTATTTGAATGGGCGATTGTGGCATGATATAAATATTATAATAAGCATTGAAGTGAGCAACAGCAAATAAGAAAATAATAACATAAAAAAGGAGATTAGTCCCTTGTGTTACCTATAACCGAGATAACTGGTAACATAAAACCTGTCTAATGCACTCGATGCCAGGAGCCCTACTATGAGTAAGCACACACTCTATTTGCTAGCGAAGAAAGTGTGAAAGTTATACATATAATTCAAAGTCAAAGTCAAAGTTAGTGTTTTATTCAAATAAACTTAAGAAAAGTGCTTTGAATCGTCCAAATATTTTTTACCTACTAAGTACCTATTTTCTTAACTACTACTAAAAAAAAAATTAATGAGAGTATCTTGTGAAAAAAATATTTTAAACAAAAGAGGATCATCCATGTCAGATGTGCGCGTCAATTCATAATAACATGTGAATACATGTAACACATACGTATTGAGAATGAAGTTGGTGGAACCTTTTTGAAGTTGGTTACAACTGAAGTGTGTGCTAAGTTCGAGTTTTCTTTACTGTTCGGCAGAGTTCAAGTGACCTTCAAATTATATGAAATCAAAGCAGCACCACCTAGTGACAGACTTGTGAAAGTAACTGCCCTTTAGGTGTACACTCGCTGTGGCTTCAGGTGGCCTTTTCAGCTTCACCGGTTTTATAAATTGTAGTTAACTTTCACTCGACCGAACTGTAAAAAAAACTCGCGCACAGCACTCTGTATGCTTTAGTGACAACCAAGAGTTTGATACACTAGGATGAAACTGCCTGTAGGCAATTTCATACCTTCATACTGTAGTATGAAGGTACCTCTAAAAGACTATGTCGTGCGTATGTAACGTGTAAGCGTCACTGTGCATGTAATCAAGTGTTACTGATTCATATATTTTCATATGATATACATTTTAAGGGTCTTAACGTGAGTAAAAATAAAAAGTATTTCGCATTCAACAATACCCTGACAAACAGGCTTAAAGTGCTTACAACTAAATTATACTCATAGCAACGTGAGCATTCCGTTCTACTTCTAATTTTTATTAGATATTGCAATTACTAATTTTGAATTATGAAACGGTGAACAGCCTTTATCTTAAGCGAGTACTGTTAACAACTCGTGGTAAGGCTAGATCGAAATGAGGCTCGTTATCTTGCGTAATATCAGGCTTTGGGCGTCACTAAACTGAACAGGCAACACAGTATCCCGCCTTCATAGCCATGATAAAATATCAAGTTAGCTTTTATACGATACAAGAGCTTTAAAGCACAGAATATTCATGACTTACTAATAAGTGTTTGCTATATTGATTGACAAGCAAACAGACCAGTGAGCTATCTGCCTCTGTGTTAGTTGTAAGATCTCCGGCTTCAGATACAAAAGTCCTAAGGTTCCGTTATTTGCTAAGCATATAAAATATTTGAATTTCGACAGATTTTTTATGGACTAGCAATTAGACCAGTGGGCTTGGGGTTTGATAGTTTGATCAACGGTCTATAAATAGAAGTCCTCAGTTCAATTTTCCATTGTTCTCCGTAGCTAAAAAATAGACGTCCTGAATGAATAGTAGGTAAAAAATTATTTTGAACGATTCATAAGTAAGTACTTTTCTTAAGTTTATTTGAATAAAAAAATTTACTTTGACTTAAAGTTCTCTGTCTATTGTGCGGTGTTGGGTGGCTTCAGTACTTGTTTTAAGTGCGCCTGGCAAGCTAGTTAGCTACTATCATTGCTACCTTTGGTTTATATAACAACAATATTAACATCGTTGTTATGAACATCAGTTAGACACACAGTTCCTCAGTGGTTAAGGATTCTGTCCACTCTCATCTTCAGCTTTAGCACCTCTTACCACCAAAATACAGCGAAAACCTACATAATTAGTTAAAAATTAATAAAACTAAGTTTTGCCGGTAATATCAACAGAAGTTCGATTATTCATTAAACAATTTTAAACATGAAAAAGGTAATCAGCAGCCAAAATGTTTCATTCAAATGAAAATGATCTATTACGAGATTTGGAACCTTCAAAATTTAATTTGCTTTCATCCGCCCTTCGAGCCTTCCCATTACAGGTAATTCTATATAAAAAAGAAAACATTTCATGGGCCGCCAAGTATTTAATCCCATTTGGTGGGCGATATCAGGGAATAATTCAATTTCTGGTCCGATAATTGCACCGGCTCGCCGTCTTGGGGTGCTCAAACACAGCGGCGAAGGGGACGCCGACTTTTACTATCGGTTTTATTCGAAATGTGTATTTGGCAACCTAGTTGTTTTGAACGGTTTTTTTCTAAACTATATAACCCTTTTTAGTACCAGCGCTTTTTGTCGATTGGTGGCACAATATCCGACCGGCTGGTCATTAGATGGCTCCTCCGTGTTTCGGAAGGCACGTAAGCTGATGGACCGGATTGTTTTCGTATGCTGGCATTCGTTAAGACCTATCAGATCAACTTAACAACCAAAAACGGTGAGGTCAGGTCGCTATAACTTTTATGCACTTCCCCCTCGCCATGCTAGCTTTTGTCCAGGGATAGTGAGACAAGAGAGCCGCCACATAACATATCGCATAATGGTAACCGACATTCCTAAGGAGGATTACGTAGGTAAAAAAACGCTATATCTCACCTCAATGCCCGAGTATTAGTAACCGATCACCCCGTTTGCAACAACGCATCTTACCCATCTTAACTATCTTATGAACGGCTACAATTACTCGCTGATGATTGTGATGGTTTGTGTATGAATATTCAATCTGACAGAAAATAGGCCAAAAGAGATTTAATAGAAAATGACATATCGAGATTCAAAAGGATCTCATCATTATGAATGTAGGTCTATCATGAAACGTTATTCCGAAGTTTCGGACTTTCGGAATTAATAATTTTACCACAAAGCAATATCTATACAAAACAAACCGGACGAAAAGTGACGTCTTGTATGTCCTAAGCCCTATTTTACGTAGAAGCAATTATTTAGTATTAGTATCTTCAGATTTGTACGGTTAGATAGATTGTCGTGAACTACCTGGATCGACACATTGTTTATTTTTTTGGAAACTCATAAGATGGACTAGTTAACAAAACTGTATCACAGCGTGGCTACCACGATCGTAACTCAAACGCGCTACACCACTAAGCAAATGCCTCGGCAAAAGAAAACTTGCCACCTAAAATATCCAATGATTGATGAGCGCCCCGAGCTCCAAAAGAAATTATGGACTTTACAGGCATTTATCCGATTAAGCATTTTAATCTCCAATCTCTTGCGAACATTTTTTCCTGGCCTTCGGTCGAAGTAATTAATTTTGTTATTTGGGATTATCGAGAATCGGGAGGGGCGTTTTTATGCATCACTAATTTATTTGAAATGCTATAATTGGAGCTTTGTCGTGGGGATAAGATATCTAATTTGAAGACTACAAAGTTCGAAATAACAAAATTATATTTTTGGAAGCATTAGCATTATTGTATTTCTAAGAATTGCATTAAACAAGATTTCTTATTTCCTCCAGTAACTACCGAGCACTAATTGCTAATTCTATATTGAAGTTACGTGTTCGAGTTGCTTAAGCTTACACCGAAAAAGCTTCTAGAGAATTGGGTATTCGAGGGCCACAATATTTTCCTTAATTATTATTGGCTAACACTACAGATTGCTCAATTAAAGGCAAAAGCAATTTGCAGTGCCACAAGAGGATTAAAAAAAGTAAAGAGACGTGTTGACTCAGCAAACACCACATGCGGGATGAAATGAAACGGGCGAATGTGGCCAAGTGTCGCCCCCTAGTGGACCGTGTCGGTGATTCCATCAATATTTACCTTCTATTATCTCTTGAGACTGAAAGTATAAGGGGCTTTTGAGGACTTGGCATCGTTGTTGAATTTGAGAGGGGCCCTTACAATTAATACTCTCATCTACAATGCGACGATTCTATAGTTACTGCTAGGACGTATATGAGCTCAAAAGGAACTCGGTGCTGGCGATCCTGAGCCATCCCCGTGGCAGAGAAGAGATACCTAGTACTAAATTTTATGTAGGTATACATCACTTCCCCTTTTCGAGCTTTTAGTAGCTGGACGAGGGAAGAGGAGAAAAGTCCCACATAACCCAGGGTCACCCTCAGCCCAGGTGTATGTGCAAAGCACCCATCAAAGTCGGGTAAAAAAGGACGTTATGAGATAGGAATTGCTGCGGAATTTTTATATGATTGTGTATTTACTTTTGGTTATACTGCAAATTATCACTTCCATTAACGTTGCGCAGTGCAGAAGATATAAAACCCTAATAACGGAGAAAGATTGCACTACATAAACTATCAACCCTAACGGTCTAATTCGATTTGTTGGGTGGTAATAGTAATTGCGGAAGTGTCACGTGCTAGGGTTTGCAAACAAACATAGCCAAAGCACAGAGGAAGTAAAAATATATAAGTTTTTTCTTACAATAGAGAGGAAAAATAAAGTTAACTATTTTCTACCAACTGAGGCTTGAACCAATTTGAAAATGCATGATTGGGACCCCAAAGTGTCCAGATATTGTCAAGATTCCTGGAATGCCTCCGTAAATTAATTTATTGTCCTTTGCTTTGACTCGTTTTATTGAGTTGAGACTTGTTTCCTCATTTTCGTGATAAAATATTTTCACAACTCCCGTATTTACCAAACGCAATTAGGTCCGACACAACAAATTCTCGTCTTGTAAACGTAAAATGCTACCAGAAAAAATAAATATACAAATAATATATATATATTTGCAGTATATTTGCTATACATAAATATATAGCAAATATACTGTCCCACAGCTGAGCAGAGGCCTCCATCATTAAAATTTAATCATTGCTACAATTGATGGGTTTTACTCATCTGTCTGCCACTAACCACTACTGCAACGCTTGTCAAATGCGGGTTGGTAATAGTGTTGTTGAAAGGCTCGGGCCTCCCGAGTCTAAAACTTATTAAAGGGTCGAGTCTCATTAGAAGGCTGAAGTCTCATTAGAAAGCTCGAGTAGCTCGAGACGGCTCGAGCCCCGTGTGTGAAGCTAGCCTTATTATGAAACTCGAGTTTGAATAATTTTTAGACTCAGGAGGCTCGAGTTTTTATCAACATTACCTATTGGTAATCATAAACGGGCTATGCATAAAAAAATCCGTAACACACTTTGCCCGACCTGGTAATTAAACCCAGTGCTTCCGGAGGTCAAGCTGAGCGCTTTGCAATCAGTCACCGAATCGATTCAATGCTGGTATTTTAAAATATTTATTAACATTGTTTGAATCTGGGCTAGCTCGGTTTATTGAATTTTGATTTTTTTTATTATGGATTTCCATATTGAAATGTACATTATTACTAGTGGTCAGCCCGTGGTCAAAATTCCATTATACTTCGTATCTCTTCGAAGATGATTACCAGTTTACATGCAACAGTAAGACGCGTATCGTGCCTAGTGGCGTGTACTTGGAGAGGCCTATGTCCAGCTGTGGACTAGTATAGGCTGATGATGATGATGATGATGATGATGATGATAATGATGATGATGATGCAGCAGTACATAGTATTGTGCCGTCATGGTAATAGTACAGAAAAAAATGTTTAAAGTACAGACGCTTGCACGTCAACCTATCCAAAATTTTCAAATTTCTTCAATACATTTTCAACCATATGGTTAAGGTATAAAGTTCAAAGTCTACTGAGGAAATTTTACAGTTTGTGGTAGGTTGATGTGCAGGCGTGTGTACTTTTTACTTTTTGCTTAAAGAGCTTAATGTACTTTTTTCTTCATGTAAGTATTAAAATATAGATATATTTTGTAAACGCAATATATTTTTGTTTCAACAAAGGATTATTTAACACATTAGAGACAAGGACTTCCAAGTGTCCGAGACTAAACGAAGAGCAGTGAATAAATAAACAAACGCTCGTCATGTTTTAAAATGGCAAACGCAATAGTGTTTTGATAAACAAGCGGTTGAAATAAAGAGAAACAACTGAGATAAAGCCCGCTCATTCCTCGCTCGCGGTACACACCGTAATCTCTGCAATCAAAACCTATTCAATTGCACGCTCGCGTACCCGGGAGGTGGGTTAGAGTTTAACTGATCGTAATGAGCTATACGAACCGGAGTAAGTAGGATGCTTGGGCAATTTAAATAATAAATATGAAGTTTTTAAGTCTACGAGCTCACAATAAAATGACTAATGTATTTCTCAATAATGTTCTATTCCGTTTCTTTAAGAATGTTGTATTTTTTTTACATTCAGCATGGACAAACAAACAAACCTATATCACAGACAAAGGTAACTGTGAACAAATATAGCTGGTCACTGATTAATTAAGACTAGTGGTCGCCCAGTGGTCGAAATTCGATTGTAATTTAAGTTTCCTTAGATTCCATTTTTGAAACCATATTTTATTAAGGCTGCACGGATTGTATGCTAATCAATGAAAAATTAAAAAACATAGAATGTGAGCTATGATTGGCATTGACAGATTTCAGCCGCTCCACTTCCATTTTTGAAACTTTTGAAAAATATATGAAACAATGTTTATTTAATTTAATGTATTTTTTATGCATAATTTTAATTTTATTTTTAAGCATTCTGCACTCCTGCTCTATATAAACTATAAGTGTGCGAATTTTCCTACTCCTCATTTCATAATGGGTACAATGTTTTTGCTTCACGTATTAATATATAGATTACAATAAAAATTGTGAAACGCTTAAAACGATAGATGAATGATGCCAAATGGATAGTATAGGCGCCAGCTCATCAATCTACCACAAACTGTCAAATTTCTTCAATAGACTTTGAAGTTTATCTTAAGTCTTAAGGTTGACAATGTATTAAAGAAGTTTTACAGTTTTGGATAGGTTGATGCGCAGGCGTGTGTACATTAATTCAGCGACCGGCAAAACAGGCATTGACGGAGGAACGTGAAAATGTGGGCCGAGGCGAAGCCGATGCACAATATACGGGAGTGTCTAGTTTTGGCCAAGCCTTGTATATTAGGAAATTAAAACTTAATAAAAGACACCTAACGTACCTATGAGTAGAATATCTATCAACACCCACATACTTATTAGGGACTAGCTTTTCTTCGCGGCTTTGCTCACATGGGCTATACGACTTGTGATTGTTTGTAATAAAAGTCAAACTTTTTAAATGTAAATTCTTAATTTCTAATCAGGCTAAATACCGAAGGATTTAACTTTGACAATGACAGATTTCCACCCTCATTTCACCTCTTTTTTTGGAGGTTTTTCTAAAAACGCTAAAACACGTAATTCTTTATTTTTATTGAAATATCTACAGAACGATTAAATTATTCATTTTTATAATGATTACTTTGAAAATAACGATTTCCGCAAAAAAAAACCTTTGTCCCTTTTTACTCCTATAAAGGAAAATACACGAAATTCCTGAGACATGTCATTCTTTATATCCTTTCAAAAAGCTAAATACCAATTCTCATGTGTTTAACTTCAAAACTGACGGATTTTCATTTAAACTGTCACCCCCTATTTAACCTCCTTAGACTATGATTTCCGTAAAAAACTTTCTTAGTGGCTGGTTACGTCACTCAATTAACCTACAGTCCAAATTTTATCTGAGTAATTAGCTTCAGCGGTTTCGGCTGGGCGATGATGAATCAGTCAGTCAGGACAAGTCATTATATGTGTATTTAGACTTCACCAGTGGATGGAGAAAAACGTTTTGCACGCATCAATTTCATTAATTTGTTTCTTTTTTTTTTCTAAGGACAGCATTCTATTTGCAGCGAGTTCGAAATTTATATAAAATATTTCGGCGGGCTGGTTAGAACCACGATAGCTCAATTGGAAGAGCACCTGACCCGGTATGACAGAAGGGTGCAGGTTCAAATCCTGCTCGTGGAAATTTTTTCAACATTTGTGTTTTTGTAATTTTTTTCGCAACAAAATTTGCGTTAAAATGATATAAACAAAACAAAAACATTTTACTACTTGTTGCTTTTAACTAACTGATTTCTTAACTCGCTTCTGTACTTATTGAAGTGTAAATCGGTCTTTACTTGAACTCCGCTGTAAATACTGTCCTTCACTGTGTTTTGTTGTTGTGATTATAGTATATAGTAATAGTATTCTACTGATTACGCATTTGGATTGATTTTTTATTTGTTTACGTGTGATTTATCGACTCCACTCGACTATAACAATGGAACCAAACTTTGTTAATGAAAACAGCTCAAATTTGCCCAGGATTGTTGGGCGATTTCCTCTCAACAAATAAAGATTTTGCTCGTCTGAGTTTAGAAACGTGAAAACTTTCTTGTAAGTAAATTTTGTATTTATTTATCTTTACCGCTATATAACCAACTTAGATATAATCGCAAACGTTTTGAACTTTTGCGAGTTTATTTTATTTTACTTTCATAGGTTATTTTTACAATAATTTTGTCATTGTTTATTTTTGAGATTTGCTCCCTCACAGCTTGTAAGTTGTTACTTTGTTGAGTTAATACCATGTTAATACCCAAAAAAACGAGTAAATTTCTATAACTATAAAACACCTACTAGTACTAGTATTTTTCCTGATAGTAAACACCTAAAATTTCACCGTACGAGCTTTAACTACTTAACTCTTATTATTTTCTTGTTTGGAACATGTACAAACACTTTGTTGGGTAATCTTATTCATGTGTTTTTACACTGATGTACTGTACACCACTTATAAGCTTTGGAATTCATTTTATCACACGAATTAATTTAATGTTTGGTTTACTTTCTTCGCTACGCATATACACAATGACATGTTTACCTAAGCGTGACGTCAGAGCCGACTCCATGACACCTCAAGCTGTATTCGCGCACTATTGAAAAAAATATTATAAAAATGACTGTAAACTTCGATAAACTTAAGTTTATTACCGAAATTAAGGGGGTAAATGTGTACCTAAATTACGGAAGAGAATTTCAAAAGTTTATTCCACTTTTGAATAACACGCTAATATGGATTTCCATACTTACATTGCTGGCCGCAAACGCGTAAGATATGGATTTTCATACAAACATTCGCGTGGCCAGTACAGTAATTTCGATTTATCTCGAAGAAGGTTGTCAAAATAACGACCTTATTTCCTGTTTGAGAAAAAGGTAATTTTAGTTAAGTCAATGTTGTGCTGAAACTTGTCATGCTGGATTTCAAGTTGGATAACAAGGTGTATCAACTTTTAATAACTTTGGTGGGTATAACTACTAAGGATCTGTTCCGTCAAATTTAGGTTATCTGCAGTGGATTTAAAAATAATAAATAATATAATTTCCTACACTCACACCAATTATCTAGCCCAAGAGAAGCTTCGTTATGAAACTCGTTAAATGGTTACTAGACGACGGATAAACATACTTAAAATACTCAAATACATACTTATTATACATAGAAAACACCCAGACCCGAGACAATTTAGAAAAACAATAATTTCTAAATTGACCCGACCGGGGATCCGACCCGGGACCTCAGAGATGGCGACACCATGAAAACCGGTGTACAAACCACTCGACCAAGGAGGTTGTCAAATTTATTTTAATTCACTTTAATACTTTGTTTTAATTATTTTTCTGTTTTTATTGGTTGTCTTTCTCTTAAGCAATATTACTTCGATGTTTAATTATTTAATATCGGCTTAGAAACGAAAGAGTATCGTTATATACACGATACTCTTACATTAATACATACTTATATTAATGTATACTCATATTATTACACGATATTTATAATTTACCTCATACCTGCATAAAAAAAATAATGTTGAATTAAAATGAGGAAATGTTTAACGATCAATGATCTATTTCTTTGACTATGCTATAAATTGATCCATTGGTACATATTAAAGATCTGCTATATGTATTAATATTGTTTTACGACACACAATGACTGATAAGGCATATATTTACTACGAGTATAATATTTACTGAACAATGTTATCCATTTACGCATAAATCATTAGCAGAAAGCGTAAATAACACTTACCAACCTATTGATACTCGTATTTGTGTTTATTTGTTGGCTATTTATCATTCTAAATTAAATCTAAATTATAAATATCATTAATAAGAGGTTATGTATATCTATATTGATAAAATTAAATAAGAAAACACCATTAATCATAAATTAAAAATATGTTTTAAATTTAATGTTTAATGTCTATCAAAGTTAACCATGAAAATATACTCTATAAATGGCTTTGTATTACGATATCAATCAACTGTCCCACTCAGAGACCTAAATGGGGTTAACCATTAACTTGGTAACAAAAAGTTATGATTTCAAAACTGTGCTTATCAACCATCTAAATTATAAGAGACTTTTTTCTATTAAAATTCATACGTTTTAAAGCAATCATTGCTGGTAATTGATGTCTGTGAATTCGGCATTAAGTTTTAAAGAAAAATAACAAAAAGAAATGAAAAGAGTATTAATCTCAAGTCTCATTTTAAAAATGGAACTGTCAAAAACTGATGTTTGCTTACTCTATGCCATAGAATAAAAAAAGGAGCTGTCAAACTTAATATGTAGCTCCACTTGTAAGGTGATGAGTGTTTATTTATTTACGGAGCCTGTAACGTGGGAAGCTTATAAATAAGGCTCGTTAGTTAGGGACGTGTTTCTCGTTATCGTGCTTATATAATTTCGTGTATCGATAGCCTTATTCATATTTTATAAGGAGAAGACAGTGATGTTTAGAAAAAGCGTAACGTTTGGTAGTTTGAAAGGTATTATAAGTCTTTGGGATCGGTTCTCGTTGGTTATTTGGTAATTAATTTATTATTAAGCAGTACATGATAGTATAGTAAAAGTAGCTATATAGTTTATAAGGCCAAATCCTAATTTAATAATAAATTAGGATTTGAAACAAATTAGTTAAAAATTTAATTGTTTATAGGGTTCTGTTTCAAGCTTTCACGTTTACTTGTAAACAACAAATATAACGGGATTGAAAAGGTATGCGTAAGATACCTATACTAATTAGTTTGCGTTAATCCTCGTTATATGCCTTGCTAATAAAGAAGAAGTTATAGAAGTTGTTGTTCCATGAAAACCGTGAATAACTCGTAGTAAAAGTGTTTTAAACTGTGTTGTTAATAGTTTTTAATGTCCCCGCTATGATGGAGTAGAAATCAAATTATATAGTAACTAGCTTTTTGTTCGCGGCTTTGATCACGTGGGCTACATGACTTGCGTTTATTCGTAATAAAAGCCAAACTTATTAAAGGTAAGTATCATAAGGGTATTTAAGTTATAAGGGTTAGACAATAATAAAATAAAACCTTAAAGTTTTCATTTTGTATCATAAAAAAGCCCATCCATGCGAGCTAGAACCACGTAATAAAGATCACTCTGTATAAGTAATTTTAGTCTGTTCTGAAACCAACAACAATTACAAAATTACAAATTGTAATTCCCTACTTAAGGGATCGTTTTCCAATAATCCTGAAACTCTTCGCAATTTCTAACCAGGCCAAATACCTAAATTTAAGGAAAGACAGATTTCCATACAAACTCTCTACCCTTATTTCACCCCTCCAGGGAAGATTTTTCTAAAAATGCAAAACGCATCATTCTTTATTTTTATTAAAAAGTTTTTAGATCGATTAAATTACAAATTTTTTAGATAACACTTTAAAAATAACGATTTCCCAAAAAAACCTTCTTCCTTTTTTTACTCCTTTAAAGGAATATAAACAAAATTGCTGAGACATGTCGTTCTTTATTTCTTTTCAAGAAGCCAAATACCAATTTTCATGTATTTTACTTCAAAACCGACGGACTTTCATACAAACTTTCACCCCCTTTATTATGAATCAGTCAGTCAGGACAAGTCATTATCATTATTATAGATTGCATAATAATGTGTGATTTTAAATTAGCTTGACTTAGCGTGACATATGTCAACGTTACGTATAAATGACGTTTAATATCAAACCCATACTCGTACAATAATCATTCTATTCAATTTCTATTCTACTGGCTGACCCGGCAATCGTTGTTCTGCCATATATTTTTTCTGGATAGGGACACCCTAATCACCCAGCGATACGAAATATACTTTACGACCTATTGTCATACCTACCGAATATACATATAAAATTTCATAAAAATCGATCGAGCCGTTTCGAAGGAGTATGGCAACTAATGTTGTGACAAGAGAATTTTATATATTTCTAGCTGACCCGGCGGACTTCGTACCGCTTTGACAGTTTCCATGACAACACTACAAACAAATAATTTTGTATTGGAAAAATTTCAAAAATCTAAAAAAAATTTAGGTGTGGACCACCCTTAACATTTAGGGGGATGAAAAATGGATGTTGTCCGATTCTCCACCCTAGCCGATATGCACGCTAAGATTCACGAAAATCGGTCGAGCCGTTTCAGAGGAGTTCAATAACGTACACCGTGATACGAGAATTTTATATATTAGAAGATTAGATTAGATTAGATTAGATTAGAAGCGTTTTGCCACTTGTCTAAGGGAGCAAGCAGTATTGTCGCTATATAGTATTAAAAGTTGCCATGTAATATAATTTGACAGAAGTTACTAAAGTACAAAAGTGCTCCTTAAAAAGTTTTTTTTCCTTTAGTTGATGGCTTCGTGCTATTAGCACATTTAGCCAATGTCAAAGTATTTTTTTTTACAAGTATCTACTTGTTGTACTTCACCTGAAGTAGGTAATACTTAAATAAACAATGTATGATGATGATGAATGATAATAGAAATGAGAAGGTCCTCACGCAGACTTCTTGAGAGAATTTGAAAAGTGACGTTGCACTGTTTTGTTTCATTTACCAACGCTCATGCACACTCACGAACACTTAACGGTTAATAATCCACCATTATTTCACATTAATATTCGACAAAACACAAATTTTAGAAAATAAAACAAAACCGCATACATGACTCTTCACTTTCCCGCCAAGAGCTAGACATAGACCCTAATATTATTTGGACTTGACTGTAGTGTATATAATAGTAATAACAACTTTTTTACCTCCCACTATATTATTGCGTGCTGCATCCCGCTATAGAGCATAGTGTACATTTATTCTTACTCTGTTTCACCGCTATCCATGTCAAACTTTCAAACTGTGTATTTTGTATGCTGAATTTTTGTTATCAATGTGAAAAGGCAATTGTTCTTGACAGTTAGTAGCGCTATGGTTCGGTGTATGAAAGAGAGAACTAGCTTTCGTTTATTTGCCTTTGAAGTTACAGTTAGATGAAAAACGTTAAACGTTATCAGTTTGGTTACGAAATGTGTAACATGGTATTTATACATCCTCCTTACATGGGGTTCTTCAAACGCAGTGTGAGGGGCACCTTGTGGGCCGGCAGGGTGAGGGTGACTGATGCTGCGTTGTTTTCACGCTGCACCAGTTTTTTCGCGTCTGGACTCCATTTCCTCTTAACATCAGGTGAAGTGGAGTCACTTGCCCTTTTTTATATTAAAAGGAGGCAAACGAGCAGGCGAGTCACCTGATGGAAAGATGGAAATCACCGCCACCCATGGACACCCGCAAAACCAAGGTAATCGCAGATGCGTCGCCGGCCTTGAGAAAGGAGTTAGATCTTGAGGAGGGAATTGGGATGTGCCTCCGGTACTTTCACTCACCAGACGAAACACAACAGCAACGAGTGCCATTGTTTCACGCCGATATTCTCTGAGAGGGTGGTTTTACATCGGGCGAGCCGGCCCATTTCGTGCTGCAACGCAGCGTGGCTCTACCACTCAGAAAAAGAGTATATACATACCTGTCTGATGTTAAAACAAAAAACATACACGTACTAAAAAATGCTGTAAGTATTTTTTAACATATTATGCAGTTTTTTGTTTCTTTAGATCTCACTGATGGGCGAATGAATCAATCAATGCACTTTTACTACGTTAACTTCGAAATAATTTAGTCTTTAGTCTAAAAGAGCATTTCTATTATTTTCTTTCTTTTTATTTTACAACCAGTTCTGACGGAAAATCAGCGCTGGTCGCAAGGATAACAAAATGCTGAATTTAGGGAAAAAAAATATCTGTTGCCTTTTGTGTTTCTGTTTATTTGTTATATTGTAATATCTTTAATCTTTTCCATGAAACGAGTGCTTTAGCTTCTTAACTTTGGGA
This sequence comes from Eudonia truncicolella, assembly GCA_949315975.1. Classification (NCBI taxonomy): domain Eukaryota; kingdom Metazoa; phylum Arthropoda; class Insecta; order Lepidoptera; family Crambidae; genus Eudonia; species Eudonia truncicolella. Next base: position 12,151,058 of record OX438835.1, on the reverse strand, counting down.
TCGGAACAATGTATGTGATATTGTCTAATATTTATTTATTTGTCTTTTGTCCCAAATACATGATTTTTTCTTTCTTTCCTTCTTTATATATATATATATATATATATATATATATATATATATATATATATATATATATATGTATATACATATGAGACAACATCACATACATTGTTCTGATCTCAAGGTAAGTAGCTAAAGTACTCGTTTCATGGAAATCAGAAACAACGACAATACCACAACCACCCAGACCCGACACAGAATTGAAAAGTTCGTTTTCGACATTGACCCGACCGGAAATCGAACCCAGGACCTCAGAGTTTTCGCCGCCCAAAGTCCGGCGTGCAAGCCACTCGGCCACGCAGGTCGTCAAATTATTCGTCGTCGTTATTTATTTCTATATTATTATTTTCTTTTTGAATCACTCGAGAGTTGTTGTCGTATGAAACGTTGTTGACTGTTTTCACCAAGCCAAACATTTGCGGAAGTAACAATATCATTTATAAATTATAAATAAATGCTATTGGTTGTCATCATAATATAATTTATTTAAACACAAAACAATACCAACCACACAAAAGGATTGTCAATTAAACATCGATCGACGGGAATTCCTGTACAAAAGTAAACAATGGACCATACGTACAGTCGCCCGATGACTTCAAAGTTCATTTTTTTTCAAACCGATGGTCGAAATTTATTAAACCTTTAAATAAATAAGAAAACTGCTAATAATAATACATAGTCAATAGAAAACTTTCAAATTAACTGTATGTACTGCGATTTAAAGTCCACGGTAAGTTACAAATTGGGTTGAAAAAGTGTTTTTTTCAATGTATTCTACTAACTTTTTAGAGATCTCTGTTTTCCTTGAGCATAGAAAGTTTATATTAGAAACTTTCACCAGAAAGGTTTGATTTTTTTTTATTTTTTATGTTTGTATGGGACACTGAAATATATAAGTATGTTTAAAGGCTCTTAGGCTCTTTTGTCATTTATCAGGCCTAAAAATTTCATTAAAATCGACTGTTAGGTTTCAAAAGTTTCGAAATTTGAACTTTATATGGGTTATCGGAATGTATAAAGGCTCCTTATAGGCCGGCATTATCTCGTAGCGATATATGACGCGTCTGCGCGTCGGCAGTAGCCCGCGACTGACAGCCGCGATAGCGCCGCCCACTCGCGTCGGCTTTGAAATAAATTCAACTTAAACCTACTTGATTGAGCTTCATTATCTTTAAGTTTAATAAGGGAACGGGAATCGTTGCTAAACTTGGAACTTTCAACCTTGGTTATGTAACAATATAAAGCTTTTGTGGTTCTATGGTTGGAACGCCAGTTTTATAGATATGAGGTTGGGTTCGATTCCCAGTTAGTGATTACATTCCTCCACATAATGTCATTGTGTGTGTTTATTTAGTTTTACTATAAATAAAAGAACCGTATATTTTAAAGCCTTCTCGACACCCAGTAACCTTGTCAGAACTTCTTCGATATTCTCTCCATCCTCTAGGTACTACTATCTTGTCTTAACCTGAATACATTCAAAACATAAAAGCCAAAAATGATATCAAGTAACAGCTCTTAAATATTAACTTTTGTTTTAAACATGATCTACTGTAACCTAAGATTGTAACCTAAAAATTGGTTAATCAACATTTGATGGACTATAACGGTGACATTTTTATAGTTCACGATTGTTACACATTTTTGTGTAACAATGTACAATTTGTGGGAGTGATTTCGTAGAAAAAGTAACAATAACAAAACTTGCATTTGTATGAAGCTTACCTTCAGCAGTCTCCTTATTTTTGAAGTAAGCCAGTACATGAAATATATATATATCTCAGTCAGTAGTTCGTTTGCGATTTTACTAGAGAAAAAAAAAAACACAAAAAAGAAAATAAAATAAGAAAAATAAAAGAAACACGCCACATACCAAAACACAGACAGACAGTACAGTAGGTACAATATCCAGTTTTATTAGACTAGAAAATATTTACCATTAACTGTTTCCACTTTAGATGTCCGCAGATAAGCAGTCGTATAAACATACGGACAGGAACTGGCACGGCAACAGAACAATGCAATTTCCGTGAAGGACACTAAGGCCGCGCGAGAATAAATAACTAATAAGGCCGATAAGGCCGTCCCAACGGGGGCCACTTAAAGAGATTGCCAGAGGCCTACGCTCACATCCATTCTCCGGAGATGGGATTCTGTTGATGCTAGTTGAATTCAAGGTTTGTGTCGTTCTGTAAAGCAATAAGATAAGTAGGTATACGCTTATACAATTGCTTAGATTTTTCGTTATTTAAAGACTTTCAATAACGATAGTTTTAGAAGTTTTATTTTAAGACGTTTTTTTTATTTATTAAATCGGAATTATTGGAGCCTTCAAACAACTAACGTATCTGTCTGTCACAATAAATTTCCTAGTATACTACTGAATTTGTAGACTTTGGCACAGAAATAAAGATAATAAGTAGCCTTCCCCGTTTTATTCCCCCCCCCCCCCCCCCCCCTCTAGGAACAGCGACACTTTATATTTTTGAAACATAAGTCATACAGGGCCTTGTTCTGGCTAAGTACTCTCTGCACGCCAGTTAAGTCTATGGGTAATAGCAATAGTACAGCATTGTAACATTTTTTATTGGTATTGCAACCTTGTGTGGTGTCCAAATATCGACAGTCCTGTTAAAAATAAACTCGTACATTGGAACTTTCGCTATTTGACTGACGTCAGCTAATAGATGAAATCAGAATAAACAAAATACTTTTAGCTATATTATTAGGTAAAGTTTACATTTCAGTAGAAGGTAAGTACAATTCTATTCCTAGCTGAACTTAAGAAAACAAGCGCTGGCAAAGAAAAATTCTTCCTTCCACACACGCGTAGTAAAAAATTATAATATTATGATAATTTATTCCGTACATAGATCATTAGTACACCATTAAATTCATTAGGTACGTTAATCATATTTGGCCGCCGGCGCCGCCGCCTTCATCGGCAGTATGGTAATAGTTCCAATTTAATTGAATTTCAATTATCGGTACTATATTTAAAAATGATAACTTATTATGCTACCATAATAATTAAAATTACCTATATAAATTTATGAAAAGCAATCGAATCGAATCACGGAGGAACTGGATATCATAAGTTTTTGGTCACCCGATCCGATGAACGATATTTGCGAAAGTTGCTTAACTTGTCGGGCGCTTTAACCACTGCGCACACCAAGATCCTCGAGATCGAGATGATAAATTTTCAGTCACCTATCCGATGACCGGCCTTTGCGAAAGTGGATGAACCTCAGCAGACCGGGCGCGTTTTTCACTGCGCCATGATCTGACCTTAAAAGACCGTATATCTTTGTATTAAGAAACCCATCAACACATGAAGAAACAGCAACAAAGGGGGGAAAAAAAATGCCCAAAAGAGAATTTCCTCCGACAAGCCGGTCCCCAGCCGATATAAATATCGTTAAGTACAGCAGTGTCTGGCGCACGGACGGCTGCGATATATCAGGAGTAGCAGCTGATAATGCTGTCTGATGTTAATAAGTTGCCGAGATTCGGGAGTAAATATCACACACCAACACACTTTTATTGTTGTATTCAATTGCGAAATTCTGGAAAGTGTTTCTGGAACGCTTAATGCTTTTACCTCATGGAATACAACCGATTGTATAATACATCTTTACGTTTTGATCAATATAAAAAAAGTTACGAAAAATTACGATTCGGGAAAGTGGTGGAAAAATGGTAGGTATTCGCTGTCATATAGATAGTTGTTTACCGATAGTTATTTTCAGGGGCACTGGGTACAGCACTAATAAATTCTAATGCTAAACAGATTAATTCTGTCCAGCAATAAGCGATTTATCTTTGTTTATTTATTTGTATTGCTAACATAAAATAAGTCACCACTAACAAATTGAGTCATCATCATCATCATCACAGTCAAAAGACGTCCACTGCTGGACAAAGGCCTTCCTTCACAACGACAGGTTAAAATATAACCATATGGTCATATGGATAAAATATTATTCTTTTAACACTATTGATTATTTTCTGCCTTGCACCTGGGCATATATTTGGGGGAAAATTTGCCCGATTTATGCGCACTATGTCCTCGACCCATAACTAGCACCAGCAGTTGCAAATAATTTATTGACCCTTTTATTACGTATAGCTACACTGTTAGCTCCTACACCCCTAACTCAAGTATGCTTAATGCCTTTATTGCTCAGCAACCATAATATATTGATATTTCTTTTATAGTATATTTTTTCATTTTTTGCTCTTTGTTTTTGAGTTTGTGTATTTTTTATTCAAAATTACACTATGAAATTAATTTTAATTTTGCCTAAGCTGTAACTGTAGTAAGCATCTGATAGTAAAAAAAATAACACGGTAAAGCTTTTCCAACACAGAAATAAATAAGGGTTAAAATTCGTTAAAATGGCGTCGCTATATAAAGTGTTTTGAAACGAAAATGTCTTATTGGTGTTGCAACTTAAAGTGTATCGCATCTCGTTACAGCTCGTATCGACAAATATTTATTTTCTATTACCTTTGAGCTGTTGGCGTTGTCGACAGTTTTGCCTTGCCACAGAGTAAGTAACACATAGAAGTGCCAACAAAAATTAATGATGTCCTGGTATAAAAAATGCATTGACTACGGAGTTATATCAAGTTTATTTTAAGTTGTAATATCTCATGTAATGTAATAAATCATGATGTGAGCATTTGGACAATTAGCGTCTCCATTTACTGTACCTACAGTATGTGTACTAATAATATTTTAAAATACCCATTAGGCTTGCTACAATTAGTAATATATTTTCAAATACATTTAGTATTGAACTCTATTGTTCTTGATTGATACATTTATAAATAAAACAAAGTTGTATAATAACGTACAAATGTGTACCTATCTCTGTTTAAAATCTCTTTCAGCCAACCCCGGTAGATAAATAACTTATTAATTAAATAATAGTTTTATTTATTGAAGTTTTAACTCTTGCTATATTGGATATGTAAACAATTACTAGTAAGAAATTCTATCTAACTATTATTCTATTCTAATTCTATTCTAAAATGTTTTTGTTTTAACGCAAATTTTGTTGCGGAGCAAATTACAAAAACACAAATGTTGAAAATAGGTTCTAACCAGCCGGCCGAAATTATTCAACACTATTTACTTTATTACCATCATTAACATTGTACGGTAGTTGTTGATATTGAATGGGCGACTATGACTTTCAAAGTAAAAAAGTACCTATATAGTGTTGAATAATTTCGGTGGGCTGGTTAGAACCACGATAGCTCAATTGGAAGAGCACATGACCCGGTATGTCAGAAGGGTGTAGGTTCAAATCCTGCTCGTGGTTTTTTCAACATTTGTGTTTATGTAATTCTATTCTATTGTGCATAACATTAGTATGTTTGTCTTATCTATGAAGTGTTTTACTCTATGGAGTGTTAAACGATTCTGACGCATCATCCCACCTGCTTAGCTCTACTGCATGCCTGGTGGTGACTCCTCGGAACGAGTCATCCTCTCAACTCACTTCCAAGAGTATTGAGAACGTTTTACAAATACTAAGAAAAGTGAAGTACCCTTTCTTCATTGTATTCTTTATATAAGAAAATAAGTGTTGGCTACCCAAACGGACTTATATTAACTCGAATATTATTAATCTGGTTAAATCGAATTCAAATTTTAATAGCTCGAAATTATTATAGAAATGAAACAACTTTTACGAATCCGGATAGATCTGTTCGTCTATTTATCTTGACGTTTCGAACCCTTTGCATGGTCCGTGGTTACAGGGAGACTCAGACTCAGTCTGTCTTCCTCCTCTCAGTAAAAGTTGTTTCATTTCAATGTGTAAACTAAAATAACTAAATTCGCGTAAAATTTAGAAAATTAAACCTATGTAAAGACATCTCTGTACAATAAATACCTTCGAACTAGTTGGTATGTGAAATTAGAAGTGTATTGTTTGTAGTTATTTATAAAATGGTACAAAAATAACTGTTTCTTCAAAATTAAAACAAAGGTCCGTCTGTATCCCGGCTAAGCAAGGTTACAATCTAAATTGCGAAATAACACAGTGAAACAAAGCAACAGCAAAAAAAGAAGGCGCCGGCAAAAAATAAGCATTCCCCAGCCTAAACATAAAACTGTGAAAAGAAAAAAAAAGCGCGCGAACACAGCGTCTAAAGTCCGCAACTTCCGCTGGTATTTGCAATGTTAAAACAATTTGTTTTATAAGGTTAGCGGGGATTCCAGGGCTCGGCGGCTGTGACGTCACTAACTTCGGGACGTGGAAGGCCTGACAAATATTTACTTTTGTATGATAGCGCTGAATATGGCGGAGAATATACCTACATGCGCCTCGACGGAAACGTGCTTTTGTTATTACTCTCCTTCGCCGCATACCTAAGGAATGTACTGTTGGCAGCATATCAAGACTGGCAGTTACAAAAACGAGGAAGTGATAAAAACAAAACTAAAACGCTGCACTAGAAAAGAGCTCCGTTAAAAGGGTACTTATGATTCTGTTCTTGGCAAAAGGAAAATCTACGCCGGCTTACTACATAAAAAAATGTTATGTTGTATTTAGTGCCAATATTATCCTATCATTTTAGTATGTTACCATTTTAGGCGGCAAGCTTAGGTAGCGCTTGCTTTCAAATTCTTATTATGAAGGTTTGTTATTCAAACCCCTAATGTAAATTACTTTTATATTTAAAACTTATTTTGCGAACTAAGTATTTTTGTTTAGTGGCTAGACTACCGGTCTCAGAACGGGTTATTGTAAACTCGTCACATTTTTAAAGGCCACCAGAGGTTCCGTATTCGGTTCCCGGAGGTACACACGCCTGCACATCAACCTACCACAAACTGTCAAATTTCATCAATAAACTTTGAAGTTTATGGCTTTAGTATATGGTTGAAAATGTATTGAAGAAATTTAACAGTTTTGAATAGATTGATGTGCAGGCGTCCTTATATACGTACTATACTTAGATTGGTACATAGAAGTTACTAAGTAGGGCTTAATATATTTTATTTTTAGATAATTTTATTATATTTAAAACTAGCGGCCCGTCCCGGCTTCGCACGGGTCGACATTTCTTTTTTAATTTTAAAACTGAGCGTGGAGCTGCACATCTGGGAGTAGGAGGGCACCTTGCCACGCTCCGTGGCCGAGGATATGGACAGTGTTCATATGGAGTTGGTGTAGCTTCTGTAGTCGAGCCACTTTTTATTTAAGCTTTGATGTTACTCAGCGCTAATTTAGCATTCTAATGGTGAAAGAAATTTTTAAATCAGGTCGGTAGTTTTTGAGTTCATTCGTAGAGTTCAAACAAAAATACAAAGCTTTCCTCTTTATAATATTAGTTAAAGATAAAAAAAAATTGAGTATTTTACAAAATTGTTGTCACAAGTCTAAAATTTTGTAAATTATCTATATAGTATATAATAGTCTATATAGTATATACCATGGCACTAATGTAATTTCAAATTTTCTTTTAAAAAATATGTAGAAACGTAAAATGTAAATTATTATTGTAATCAAGTTTTTTAACGTTTATAAGATAAGTGCTGTGGCCATCAAATAAAACAAATAAATCCTCTGGGCTGGTTAGAACCACGACAGCTCAATTGGAAGAGCACCTGACCCGGTATGTCAGAAGGGTGCAGGTTCAAATCCTAAATCGTGGAATTTTTTTCAATATTTGTGTTTTTGTAAATAAATCCTCTCTAGATTAAGACAATGCTTTTGTAAATAATGTTGCACAAAATAATCACACTTGCAACTGATATCATTGTTTGAACAGAGAGTGATATCATCTATTTATCTAACCTCGACTTAATCAAGAGCTATTTGATATCTTTCGAAATAAAAGGTATTTGTCTTCATTTATTACTTTGACATCACTAATAGAGTGAATAAACAAACTAATGGTAGCGGCCGTGCCGAATCAAGATTGATTTGAGCAAATTAAGAACACGCCGAAAAGATTTCATAACAAGTCATTCTTTGCTTGCTAACCTACAAGGACAAATTTAAAAAGTTACATTTCATTGACCCTCACCTAATTAAGCTGATTAACTAAATTAAACTATTCAAAAGATCGGTGGCTGAGTGGTTAAGAGCTCGGGTCAATATTCAGAGGTCCTGGGTTCTAGTGCCAGGTCGGGCTAAGTGGGTTGCGGATTTATTGATAGGTTTGTGATCTCCAACGCGCATTAGGCAAGCGTGGTGATTTAACCAATACCCGTAGATGGTTGAGGCTTTTGTCCCGCTGTGGGAATGAATTTATTATTAATAATAATAAAATAAAATAATAATAAATATAATAATAATAAGTCTCTAAAATAGTCAAAATATACATACACTTACAAGCAAATTATAAAAGGCTAAGGCCTTTCATATCATCAGCATAACATAGCGACATAAAGGACTATTTTTCAGGGGCTACAGAACATTCTATAACCTCTGCTATTCTGACATAACCTTATTCCACATTACAGGTACAGTCACGAGCAAAAATATTTAAACAATTGTAACTTTTAATACAATGGAATAAGAGTTAAAGGGTATACATATCAGCGCTCGTAAAATTTAGGCTATTTACTATTACTTATATACTTAATTATATTGCCCTACTTCGAAGCTAATTATCCGATATTCCGGCGCAGTTGCATGCAACGAATGGTGCAACATTAGTATGGATAATCTGAAGAAATTACCGTTCTAGACAATGTTTTCAACATTTTACTAAGTTTACTAAGAACCACGATGGCTCAACTGGGGGAGCACCTGACCCGGTATGTTCAAATCCTGCTCGTGGAAATTTTCAACATTTGTGTTTTTGTAGTTTACTAAGGTTTGAAGGCGGTTGAAACCAGTACTACTTACTCGCACTTGCTCAGAGTTTACCTACAGGCTTGATACTGTACTACGTTGCATCAGACCACAAACACAAATATCGTTTGCTCAACAAATTCTAACTACATTGTAAATATTCTGTTAAGGCGTAGGAAGATGGTTGGGTGACATAATAATGAAAAATACAAAGTAACTTTTTTGTTTTCTTTTCAATGTATGTTAAAAAAAAATTGACAACATCACATACATTGTCTTGATCCTAAGGTAAATAGTTAGAGCACTTGTTAAATGGAAATCAGAACCAACGACGGTACCACAACCACCCAGACCCGACACAATATGGAAAAGTTAGTTTTCGGCATTAACCCGACTGGGAATCGAACCGGGGACCTCAGAGTTAGCGCCGCCCAATGTCCGACGTGCAAGCCACTCGCTACGGAGGTCGTCATATAGATAGAGCTAGTTTTCAGTAGTTCTCAGACTGTTCTTAGTCTACCATTATTACTCACCGAAAAGCAAAATTACATAAATTGAAAAGATCCCTAGAAACTTTTTACGATAAGATCAAAATTAAAAAGATTATGTTGATCAAAATTAAACTCGTCGCGTTTCAATTGTATTGTAATATACTCAATTGTATAAATAAGACGACTTGCTTTAGCCAATCTGAAGCTATTGGATTAGCCCACGATATCGGACATCGTCAAAATGCGAATGGCCTTATGGGTTCAAATTCCACATAACTTTATTCTATTTTGAAATACTTGTTTCATTTAAGATCCTACTCTAAACCACTCACGCACTGATTGACTGACTAATCATGAACTTTTATAACAGTCTGTGGGCTTCACTATCAAACTTAACATTGGCCGGACATCGTGTAAGAAAGGATTATTAACACTGCAACAGAATGACGAGTAACTGGTTTATACGCAGTCGAGGTTTTTCTATTGTAAGTAGGTACTATTTTAGTTTTTGATCCTACTCTATTGCACTCAACCACTGATTTAATGACTGTGCAATCATTGAACTCTTAAAATAGCTGTTAGTTCATTAAAGGATATTAAAAATTGCAGCAGGATAATGGGATCTTGCTTTTACACAATCGAAGGTTATCTTTGATATTAAATCCAATAAGTACAGACATCTGCACATCAACCTAGCCAAAACTGTCAAATTTCTTCAATACATTTTTAACCATATACATCTGAGTAATAAAGTTCAAAGTCTATCGAGGAAATTTGACAGTTTGTGGTAGGTGGATGTGCAGGCGTGTGTACATAATGTAATAAATATGTACCGTAATCAAAAGTCGTAAGTCTCGGCATGCTTACCAATTGTTTGTTCAAACATGAAGGCTGTTCGATACTTGTTTACTCACAAAATTACAGCTTTCCCTATGAATGAACTACAAATAAACGTGATCCTACATTTACCATTACATACCGTTTATCGTGGCCACCATATTTACTTTGTGGACATATTACATTTGTTTTGACTTTCTTGTGCCTGGAAAAACGGTCACATAATTCTGTTGAGTCAAAACAGTCGTACTATTCAACAGAGACTAAAAACAGGTTAAAGTTATGTAATTTTTTTAAAATTATTTTGTTTTTTTTTTACCATATTAATTTTACTATTAATTTTAGAATCAATAGTAGCTATTATTCAATCTTACGTCATTGCAATTTTAAGAACATTATATTCTAGAGAAGTAAATTAATGAAAAATAATTTTAATCATCCATTTCACTTAGTTGATTACAGCCCATGACCTTTAACTGGAGCTATTGGAGTAATAACATTAGTTACAGGTATAGTAAAATGATTTCATAATTTTAATTTTAATTTATTAATACTAGGTTATATTATTATTTTATTAACTATATATCAATGATGACGAGATATTTGTCGTGAAAGTACTCTTCAAGGTAAACATACTATTTTAGTTACTAAAGGATTACAAAGCCAAAGATTTGCGTAGATAAAGCAAGTAGCACACGGCTTAGCAAAAGCACGAAGACGAAACGCGTCGTTTTTATCGCGTCAAAAAGGGGTAACTGATTGTCGTAATTTTATTACTGGTACCACGGACTAATAATATATTAATCCAGTACACAGAAAATATTGAAATGCCACGGAATCCACCGAGAAAGCAAAATGTATAATTTATATGTTTTATAAATTAAAAAACAAGAAATAAATTTTGAAAAATATATCAAGCCAATTGACGGCGTAACGACGAAAAACGTCGAAACAAAACACAGTTGACAGATTAGGTAAAACAATATAAAGTATTCGAAATAAATTTTCGATGTAACTTTACATCGTACAAAAAAGGCTACGATCTAAAAACGTCACAATAACAAGGCGTCGCTTTACGAAGACATGGACTTAATATAGTTGCCGGTGTTCACATAACAGTGTTTTGCAGTCACGGGACCTATTAAAAAGTATTTACTCTGTAACAGACGTTATTGGCAATTCGTAGGTTCGAAGCACCTGCGTGCGACATCCTTTTTGCTTTACACATTGTAACGCGCAGAGATTTCTTTCAAAGTCGATATGGGATGACAACGGCATGTGTAATGTCATTGACAGCGAAATGTTCCCACGGATGCGCCTCGTTCTACAGAAAATGCTTTGTTATGTGGAGCGCGCAACGTTTGGGGTGTAATGCGTAAATCAATAGAAAGTTGTTGATGCGTATGGTGAGATACGAAGAGGATGAATTATTTTTTAAATTTATAAAACTTCTATTACTTGCAGTATACAACGTGTAACAGAAAGGTTTGGTAAAAATCAAAAGATCCGCAGTGTATCCGATCTAGATCTTGTATGCAGAGTTAATAATTATATTTTAGTCTTATCAGCACATACAAGACTCAGATCGTATACACTTTGAATCTTTTCATTTTTACTACACCTATCTGTTACACGTTGTTTACATTTGAACTAATACGCTTTTAATTAATTTTATTTTATTTCATTAGTTATAATTGGGTTAATACAAAGTTATTACGAGTATCATAATTTCTACATACTTTTTTGACATAACTCTGGTTATGATGGTTGTGTATAGATATACTACATACGACCATCAGAGAATTTGAAGGAAGGTGACATGAAACACGTACTGTTTATGCGAAACCCGCACACGTACCTACATTATTATGCTGGCCAGCAACATTTTGTGCTTCCCGAGATGATATGATAATATCATATTACGTCACACAGGGTATCTACTACGCAAACGTTGCAACACTCGTACTATAGACTTACAATAATTTTCCTTATGTCTTTTGTTTTTCTTGTGATGCTATACATATTTCGTGAAGAGAACAAAGTTTTTCACTTTGCGCTTTATGATTCTACTGATGCGCGCATTGTTCTCAAGTATCATTACGCGGCGCACACGTCCTTAACAAGCAACCGACGCATGACTCTCCACACGCATCTTTATTATCGACAAACTCTTTGCCTATGTCATTATATAAAAGTAGCTGAGAGAAACGGAACGCTCCCGATCAAAATAGTTGATGTTAGCAAAAAAAGAAGTAATTTAAGACGACCGGCACCTCAGTCGCTGTGATTATCACGGATCCTGCATAGGGTTCAGAGGGTCAATATCACGGAGTGGTCAAGATAAAATTTTATGTAAAATAAACGACAAAATAATTATGTATAAAATAAATATAAAGTAAAAATAAATTTTTAATCAAGTATGGCATACCTTTTTTTACCGCAGAAATACTAGGAGTAGTAGCCTTACAAATCAAGGCGACACTTTGAAAAAATACATCAACTTTCATCGAAAGTTGTAGGAATATGACAAGACCAACGAATTTGAAATTTTGATATAGATAATTTCATGCCTTTATCTTCATAAGCTGATGATGATTTATGTTACTTTAAAACTTTTATCTACACTAATGTTGTAACATTCTACTTATGTTTCCAATACTTGACTTATAATTACTACTGTTATAGCGCAGACAACAAAACACTCAATTTAAGCAATTTCACATGATGGTATAATATCCACATCGATATCGTAAAATCTCATTATAACATCAATAAAACGCGACCAATTAACCTGGCGAGCCTTATGTCAAAATCCTCATACAAGTTGTATAAAATTTTGATATTAGGCTGGCTTTTGAAAACAGTTGGGTTATACGTAAAAACTTCGTCGAAACTACTAAACTTACACACAAAACTCTTTGGTAAGATCTTGTGCCAATTAAATAAAAAAAAAAACAGCGCGCGCTCGCTCCTGATTGGCCCTGCGCGCGCAGCTAGCCTGGTTAGATTTTAATGGCGGCAAGTTCACTGTGACAATACACGTACGCGAGAATTTAATGTTTCGCAATGAGTTTTGTTTTTAAAATACAAATTAAAAGTTAAAAATGGACAGCGACGATGATATTTGTACGCCTCCGGATATTCTAGAATTGGCAACAAAAGTAACTCACAATCTTTTGCCAGAAAAATCTAGAAAATTATATGAAAAAGAATATAATAACTTTTTGGCATGGAAGATCGAAAAGAAAACTACATCATTTTCTGAAAATGTCATTCTTGTGTATCTCAAAGACCTCTCCGACAAATTCAAGCCATCTTCTATGTGGGCTAAATATTCTATGCTCAAGTCCACACTGAGTATCTACAACAATATTGATATCACGAAGTATTCAAAAGTCATAGCGTTCCTGAAACGCAGTTCAGAAGGACACAAGGAAAAAAAGTCCTTGACGTTTACATCAGGTCAAATAAAGATGTTCCTCGAAGATTCACCAGATATTTTGTATCTTTTTGAAAAGGTAAGTGTATTTTAGTTCTGTTATTTAATCTACCTAGTACTTACGTACTACACACGCAAGTTATCTAGACACTCCGTTTAAGCGCTTTGTGTATAAATTAGGTAGTAGGTACCTACACTTTACTACTTCATAAATCATAGTTTTTGCCTTGGCTATGTACCTCAAGCTTATTATATCGTTTATTGTTACAGGTTGCACTAATCTTCGGCATAATGGGGGCATGCCGAAGGCAAGAGCTATACAACATCCAGTTTGATGAAGTCTCTAACATAGACGACAGTACAATCATGGTGAAAGTTTCGAAAACAAAAACGAAAATAGATCGTTCTTTCGTTGTGACGGGCAACTGCTATGCCGTATGTAAAAAATACATGGAACTTCGACCCACCCCCTGTCGAAACCCTGCCTTTTTCTTGAGCTATAGATCGGGGAAGTGCGTCGATCAAAGAGCTGGTATTAATAAATTTGGTGCTCTGGGAAAAACTATCGCAAGTTTTTTGAATCTGCCTAACCCAGCGTTGTACACGGGGCATTGCTTCCGGCGCACCTCGGCGACCCTTCTCATAGATAGCGGTGGTGATTTGACCGCACTGAAACGACACGGGGGGTGGAAGTCTTCTACTGTGGCTGAAAGCTACATTGATGAGTCTTTAATGAATAAAATTCAAGTCTCAAATACAATCTTGAACAGTATAGAAAACAAGACAAATGAAGTAATTATAAATATTCCGACTCCGTCTACGAGCTCTACTGCTTGCCCCGCGACCGCTACAGCTGCTGGACCAATAGTTAACATTAACTTTCAAAATTGTACCATCCAAAATTTGAACAATTATTATAAATAAACTATTGTCAGCTTTTACTCTTATTGTTTGACTAATTGCATTAGTGAAGATAAAGTAGTGTATGCAACTGCATATAACACGGGTATTAAAACACTCGTTACTATTATGAAACTCGCTGCGCTCGTTTCATAAACTCACACTCGTGTTTTAGAACCCTTCATTATATGACAGTTGCATAAACTACTATTAATAGTGGACTTTGAATAGCATAAAATCTGATCAATAAACGATTATTTCCAATGTTGTCTACTAACTCCCTAGATTTTGTATTTTATGTAGCTATAAAAAGGTTTACTAGAATATTATTAGTCGATTGGTTTGAAAAATATTGAACTTTGGTATCGAATGATCTAGAAAAGCTCTTAAAAATTTACTTTGTTTTAAGGTTGATCCAACATGAGCCTTCTTTATGATTTCTTAAGTATCCTAAGATGCTCTCTACAAAGTAACTTTATAAATCTTTCATATTCTCAAACTTATAAGGATGTTTATGTTTACGACATTTAAACGGAGCTGTAAGGTTTGAGAATATTACCCACGTCATGACTTTATCTCACCGGTGAGACTGAAAAAAGCAGCGGAATAAGGAAGAATTTTCTCTTTAACCCGCCCGAGTATGAAAATTACCTTAAAATAAAGCTACAGTAGCGCTACGAGTCCTCATTGTTCACGTCTTCTTTAATACAAGTATTATAATGAAAATAGAAACTCCGCAATAGCTGAAATTGCATAAATAAAGCACTTTTAGGTAAACTATGGTTCATACTCAAGAAAATTTATCCTATTTTTTTAGTTTTATTGAATTAAGATATATTATACTAGGTGATTTTTATCTTTAATTACTTTTGAAAGATCCAATAAATTTTTATCACATGAATTATAAAACGTTTTTGTTTTGCTTATATAATTTTAACGCAAATTTTGTTGCGAAACAAATTACAAAAACACAAATGTTGAAAAAATTTTCACGAGCAAGATTTGAACCTGCACCCTTCTGACATACCGGGTCAGGTGCTCTTCCAATTGAGCTATCGTAGTTCTAACCAGCCCGTTGAAATTATTCAACACATATTTACTTTTTTTTTTTACTTTGAAGCCTATTTAATGTGAAAAACTACCGTCATTAACAATTTTGGCGGGCTGGCTAGAACCACGATAGCTCAATAGGAAGAGCACCTGACCCGGTATGTCAGAAGGGTACAGGTTCAAATCCTGCTTGTGGAAATTTTTATCAACATTTGTGTTTTTGTAACATGAATTATATTTTGTACATAGCAAGCAGCCATCTCATAATGTATTCCTGTGATTTGTTTTGATAACAATTTTTATGTAAAGTCCCTTATTAGGCAGGGGTGATTTGATATTTGGTTACTTCTCATAAGCTGCTTTATCATCATCATAATCATAATTAACACACTGCTGAACATCGACTACTCTCAATGCAAGTGATTTTGATCTTCGGCTATTCTCATCCAACTTCTGGCAGCCATTTTGTGTTTACTGTATTACTATGTTGCTTAGCATGAGCTAACTCATTATCTAATTTTCGTACAGTTGTTTATAACTACTGCACCTAGAGGCGCCTACAAACATTATTGATTATTTTGTGCGAAAAGCAAAAACGGCTAGTGAAGCACAATCGTGCCCTAGGTGTCCTCGCATCTAGACTTTGCTTCTGCTTATCATCAGGAGAGCAGAGCCATTTATCAACTCCACAATAAAAACAAAATATGTGAATTTGTGTTGAAATGATGTCCGATACTATTTTTAGAATTATACATTTTAGATACCCTACTGTAATCATTAATTTATATTAGAGCTGGTATTCTGAACTAGTATTTTTTTTTCTATTGATGGACATCACCTTCTAGGAACATGACGTAAACAATTACGTGACCAATTTGTAGGCATACCGCCAGTAAGCCACAGCCGAATTTCTTTTATGAATAATGTTAAAGTTCAAACGTTTGTCTTGAATTTTGATTAGAGTTCATCAGGACATAGTAAAGTGTTCAGTAGCAAGTTATCGTTGTCTCTATGATTATGTTAAAGTTTTATATTAACAATGTATTCACATCATAACCTCATCACTAGTTCATTTTATGTCCCCATTGCTGGGGCACGAGCCTTCCCTATAGACAGATAGGGAGAACGGGCCATAAACCACCACGCTATGTTATGAACGACTTCATGCAGCCGGGACCAACGGCAAACACAGAGGAGCTCGAGATGGTAAATTTTGGGTCACCCATATAATGACCGGCTTTTACGAAAGTTGCTTAACCTTAGCGATCTCAGACCGGGAGTGTCAACCACTGCGCTATCGAGCTCCTAACAATGTATTGCCATGATATAAATATAGTGCTAATTCGGAAAAATGATTTTTCATCCCAAGTAGGAGCTTGAGCTCGAACCCTCAGACAAACCGGTTTACACCAATTAGGCTATCGTTGTTTGTTAGAGGGCGCAATTAAACGTCCCCCTTTTTTGTGTTATGTGATTGTGTTTTATATTATTAATTGCCTCTCTCAGACCAAGTGCCATATTAATTTTCCTATTGTTATTTATTAAACACTAGTGGCCCGCTCGCGACTTCGTCCGTTTGAAAACACCCGTACCCCATGATGGACCCCTATCGCAGCGCCACCTACCAGGTCCAATTGTAAATCTAAACCATTCTCGAATCCACTTGAAGACACATAAAAAAATTCATCAAAATCGGTTCAGCCGTTTAGAAGGAGTTCAATTACAAACACACGCACAGAAGATTTATATTTATCAAGATTAGTTTTTGAAATGGGGACATCTTTGCAATTTACATTATTGTAACGATTGTAGGATCCTATCACTACTGAAATGCGAAAATTGTTTATTCCTAACGAATCATACTGTTGACTGTGCATTGGCATTACATCTTCAGCAATTTATCATCGTTTGAATGACTAGCGTAATTAACTTGTCCTTACCTTGTACTGGGGCTTTTATGACACGACCCAATTTAAAATAATACGTCGCTCAACTCAATCTGGAGGAAGACGTGGAGGCTTGTGTCCTATTAACATATGCCTGCTTACTTAATAACTTACGACTACATACTGTATATAAGAGGTACCATTTATATGGTAATATGGAAATATTATACTTGAACGGAGTAGCTAAATGAAAAATAACTGAGCTATAATTAATCTAAAGCAAAATAAAACTCATAATTTATAAACATTAAAACGCAAGGATGAGATTATAATTTTTTTTGTGTGTTTCTAAACTGAAACCTGAAAATAGGACTTGTAAGAAAACGTCTTGCCTCAGGTGGAGCTCGAGCCCACATCCTTTCACATTCTAGAGAGCTTTTCCAATTGATCTAACGAGACATTGGTTTCCTCTCGACTACGCTCTGTTAGCTGCTGTTTCCTCTTGACAGTATCGGGTCTACCTTCGTAACAACATTCCATTAGAGGTTTTGTTAACATTACCCATCTCTTTGTTCTAGGAAGAAGAAGTCAAGCAGTTGCCAGTGGTCCCAAAATGCTGCGCCAGCGGTCAAAATTTGACCGTGAGCTTTGAAGACGGCAAAGTGAAGTCAGCCTGCACCCGCTCCAGCCTGACCTTCCAGCCGATCTTCCACCAAGCCAACGAAACGCACATGTGGAGCTACGACAGCAACGTCTTCGAGACAATCGTCGGCAACCCCTGCTCCTACGACAGGTCCTTGTGACATGTAACTGCCTTCAGAATATAATTTTCGGAGCATTTGTAAACCCATTAGGCACTTGTTTTTTAAAGGAAACCTTGTTATAAAAAGTTAATATTTTTGCTCAAACCGAAATGATTTTGACTAGAAACTGTCGTTTTGCCTCCAATAAGTCCAAAGAATAGTTTTCGAAACTTCGATGTTCAATAATAATCATATAATAGATTAAAAACCTTTTTAATATACCTTACACATACACTATATTCTGAAGACCATTCTACGAAATATTAGATTTCTCCATCGTAATAGTTTTAATGTAGGTAATGTTATAGACTTCTAAAATTGTGTAAATTTATTTACAGATACAAATTAGAACCAGACAAAGTGAGCACAGATGAGTTCTATCTGCTAGTAAATGGTTCATTATTCGTGCCCTTTAATAACCCTCCGCTGTTGGGTTCAAGAGATTTTTGCATGGAGACCTTTTGGAATGAGTCAAACCCAGCTGGAATTACTTTACCATTAGTTTGTTTCACAACACCTCTAGAAGAAACTAAAACATCTGCTACATTAATTGCTTATGCAATGGGTAAGTAGTACATTATTTTTCTTAAAAAGCAATTAAGCTAGATATTGACCAACATAGTATTTATTTTGGGTGTGTAATGTATAATATAACAACATATCGTATAATGATCAAAACATACAATCAAATGATATAGTTTTGTATAATATAACACTTATTTAATATAATGATGGAATGATATAGTTTTAAAATACATAATTTTGAAACGTGTAAGAAACGATTGAGCTAAACTCATTTAATATACCAGCCGTTTAAAATAAAAAAAAAGCAAATAAAAAAAAATGTATCCTATATGCTGGTCTGGGTCATGGTTTCATTAAAATCCATTCAGTAGTTTTTACGTGAAAGAGTAACAATCATCCATCCATACTTACAAACTTTCGCGTTTATAATATTAGTAGAATTACGCGTGGATTTGAGATTTTAAAAAGAAATATTTTTTTATCAAAATTAGTTATAGGGTATATAACATTCTATCAGTGAAAGTATTTTTGGAATTGGTAGTTCCAGAGATTAGCCCCGACATACAAACAAATAAACAAAATCACAAACATTACCTCTTTAATAATAGTATAGAACTATAGAGTATACATATGTAATGATAATTTCATTTTGTTTCAGGTCTAATAATCTCGGTGCCATTTCTACTAGCCACGGCCGCTGTGTACATTCTCATCACTGAATTGCGGGACACACATGGCAAAGCTTTGGCGTGCCATACAATTTGCTTGGCAATTGCGTTTTCGTGTTTGGCGGCCACTCAGCTGGCAGGCCATGCCTTCCCAGTAGCTGTTTGTTCAGTGATGGGTAAGATTACATTATATTTAAATAAATGAATACCGTGGAACTGTGTACGTTTGATTGAAGCGTAACATCGATAACTGTTTTCCGTAAGTTGTAGAATAAAAAGAGCATTAAAAGTTTTGTTTACAAAACTTTGTAGTTGTCTTCTCCACATGTAAAAATGTTGTCAGTAGATGCGATCTATGTAACACTTTGTTTAAATTCAACGCCATTCGTTGGTACTTAGAATGAGTTTTATTACAAAATGATAATACTAATTTAATTCGTTTTTTTCAGCTTACCTTATCCAGTTTTCGTTCGTATCTTGTTTCTTCTGGTTAAACGTGATGTGTTTTGATACTTTCTTAAATGTCAGGTATGTATTGGATTGATTTCATTACTTTCTAATAACGATAGTGAACGCACCTGATTAAATTTAAATGAGGGTATACAAGTTACTAACTAATTATGAGACGTCAAACACCTCAGTCTCCCTGTGACCACGGACCCTGCAAAGGGTTCGAAACGTCAGGATAAACATTGATTAAAAGTAATGTATAAAATAAACGCGAGTAGATCCGTAAAAGTTGTTTCATTTCAATGTGTTGTGCTCGCGTAAACTTTAGAAAACAATAAACGATAGTGGCGTTTCAAATATAACATTATTTGTTCAAAATATAATAATATAAATATAATAATATAGCCACCTACTTACGATCACAACAATTGGTAATAACTTGGCAAGCAACATGGATTCCGGGTAGGCTTATATGCTCATCAGGACATTCAACCAATGTAAAAATAAAATAGATTTTAATTTAAATTATTTCGTGTCTTGTTGTTTCAGACGATACATTAATTCGTCTGTGAGTAAAAGAAGTATGCGTCGCCGCTTCGCATGGTACTGCGCGTACGCAATACTGTTACCAGTAATTTTATTAGTGGTCACCGTAGTTATGGAGCTGTCTCCAGCGGTGCCCAGCACATATTTAAAGCCTAATTTTGGAGTTAAAGGCTGCTGGTTCAAAAGTAAGTTGCACACTACAATGCTATTTTGGACTAAAGACAAAATTGCAGACTAAAAATAAATTAAATAACGAAAAGTTTCTGATGATCTCATATTATTAACATTAGTTTATTACAGATTCAATTTTATTTTATTAGACCATATGTCCAAATTCAGCAACTAATACATGATTTTGAACTAATTAAAATGGCAAAATGTAAAATGTTAATGTTAAATAATTATCCGACTAAAAATAAATAGTAACACAAATGTTGAAAAAAATTCCACGAGCAGGATTTGAACCTGCACCCTTCTGACATACCGGGTCTTTGGCTTTCAAGCTAAAAAGTAAATAGTGTTGAATAATTTCGGCGGGCTGGTTAGAACCACGATAGCTCAATTGGAAGAGCACCTGACCCGGTATGTCGGAAGGGTGAAGATTCAAATCCTGCTCGTGGAAATTTTTTCAACATTTTTGTTTTTGTAAATTGTTTCGCAACAAAATTTGCGTTAAAATTATATAAACAAAACAAAAACATTTTATAAATGGTAACGTTTATTTTCAGCGGACCAAGCAGCACTGCCTTACTTCTACGGACCGGTAGCCGTGATCCTCATCACTAACCTGTTCATTTTCTTTTTAACCTCAAGAGCGTTTGCAAAGCATTACGACAAACTTAAAGATATAACACGTAAGTAATTTTTAAGTAATTTACTTGTCTTCTATTCAGATTGCGTGAAATTCGATCTCATGGGAAGAATATCATATACATGCAATAATCCAGGACATTTGTTACTTGTGCACCGAGTTTCAAGTTTCAACCTAATCATATCGGTTTTTATGAAGGAGGAGTTTTGGTTACTCGTTGTCGAAGAGTACGAATGGTCCTGTACACACATTAACTAGGTCTAGTAATGTGCCTGAGTGCTTTTGTTTTCCCCCACGTCATGCTGCGTTGCAGCACAAAATGGGCCGGCTCGCCCGGCTTAATACTACCCTCTCACAGAATATCGGAGTGAAACAATGACACTCGTTGCTGTTGTGTTTCGTCCGGTGAGTGAAAGTACAGGAAGCCCATCTCTCACCCCTCCCCCTCCCAATTCCTACTCCCTCCTCAAGATTCAACTCCAAGACCAGCGAGCACGTTTGCCTCCTTTTAAAAAAAAATGGTCAAGTCGAGGTTCTAGCCATTTGAGATCTTCTCTGGTAATCCTCTTTAGTCACCTAGCTCGTCCTAGAGAATCTAGTATGATGAGGGCACACGCTTGGATGTAGTTACAACCTGTTGTTACCTAAAAACAATTTAAAATATTTGGTATCGATTACAAAAAATCGGCCATTTGGTGATAAGTACCTAAAAATATATTTTTCTGATAAAATATTATTGCCATGACCATATTTATAGTTAATAATCAGATAAAAAATGCCAATTACAATGACAAGAATACAATGAATGCAACAAATTATGATTGGCATTTACTGTTTCGTAATATATTGAATTCTAGGAAACAGTTTTCGTGGAAGTGTGTAACAATAAGCTTAAATGTATAATTATGTATATTATAGTCAGTTTTGCAATTGAAAAATAAAGTGTTTGTTATGCTTCAATGTTGCATTGTAAATACGATTTCGGTTCAAATGTTTTAAAATGCTTAAAACGAATTGCATTTAATCTCATGTTTTTCGTTTTTAGCACTAGATATGACGCACTCAGATTTCAGCACGACAGATGATTGGGTGCGCCTAGGCACTGTACTTGGCCAGACAATACAAGCGCATGAGAGGACGTCGTCACCTCCGAGAGGAGCGAACGATAGCTTCAGTTATCGGCTAAAGAAATATAAGAAAATGTAAGTTGCTTATTTACCATGTTTCTTTTTAAGAGTGTCATCAATCAATTTGTATGACAATTAAGAATATCCAAACGAAAAACAGAAATTTCAAAGAATCCTCAAAATAATACAAATAAGAAAGGATTGGACACAGATACACAAAGCATATTATGGCATGTTCTATTACACACCGTCGATCTTTACGCAGCGCTTCCATCTTCATCCATAACGTCATCATGACTGTGATGTTAAAAGATCAAACGTATAAATGGCTCATCATCATCATCATTTCATAATATTTTGTTTAATTCTTTCGGGTTAGCTTGGCCTTCATATTACCTAATGTTAAGTGATGCTAAGACTGAAACTGGAAACGCTCTTCATCTGGAATCCTCAATTTTTAAGACAACCTAATAACTTTACATTATATCGTTATGTTTATGTGTATTTAATGTAGTCTAATAATATGTTCCTTTTGCTTTCTTCTATAAAGCAGACAAACCATGATCGAGTAAACTTTTTTGAAACTAAAAAACTATTCACAGATTTCGGACCTGCTGCATACTGTCCCTCATCATGGGTCTATCCTGGGTGCTGGAAGTGGTGTCGTGGGCAGCTGGGGCAGGTACCACCGCTGTCTCAGTCTGGTCTGTGTTCGACCTTATCAACGCCCTGCAGGGTGTCGTCATCTTCGCCATTTTTGTGATGCAGCAACCTGTGAGAGCGAAGGTTAAAGTACGTATAATTTACTGGTATTGTTTCGATAAAGCATGTGTTTGACCAAATCATATCGAACTTTTTATGTATACTAAGTGGACATACAATGGTGGTAATGATATCCCCCTTGTTTGTCACTCGTGTTGTTGGTGACATGACTTCAACGTTATTAGTTCTTAATCTGGAATGTGATGCATATATTTTGACTGTTTCCGTTGAGAATCTGTTCGATTCTCTCAACATAATACACATACAAATAATTACATTTGAATTAATGAAAAGCAGGAGGCAGTTTCTTTCGAAAAAGTAACAGTTTGTGTGCCTGCACATCCGACTATCCAAATCTGTCAAATTTATTCAAAAAATGTTCAACTGCATGCCATAGAGATAAAGTTCAAAGTCTATTGAGGAAGTTAGAATAGAATATACATAATAGAAAAACATTAACAATACATACAAATAAAAAAAGAAAAAAGCAGACAGTAAACACAAGAAGAAAAAATAAGATGAAACAAAAAGAGGAAGAGATGATTGAGGTAGTCTGATTTGCAGGCGTGTGTACATAGTGTATTTGTATTTTTTCCTCGGCTTATCAATTTCTTTTTTATCTTTATACAGTCATCAAGCCTCTTCAGCCACTGCAGAAGGAAAACAAACGGCTCTGAAGTTTCGGTGGTGAGTGACAGGAACAACATCATCGGCCCTGGAAGAAGAGATTTTGTGTAGTAGACAATACGGACTTTAGTGAAAAGTTTTACGGGAGTTTGCAATGCTTTGTAGTCATGTACAATGGCAAGAGTTATTTGAATGTTTTTTTAGCGTTTTACTGTCTAAATACCTTCATCCCTATTCATCAGGTTGATACCCAGAATAAACTAACCAACAAAACGAAAGGAACTAACATGGAACTAACATCGTGCTTAAGAAAAGCACGGAAAAGTTCAAGATATTTAAAAGTGATCCATTAGAAATCAGTCGCTCCACAGATTGACTGACTATTGAGAAAAACGCTGCACTATCAAGCTCCATTTATTCACTGTTAAGTAAAAAAATACATGGCTAAACTTCATTCAATAAAGACGATACAGCCTTACTTATAAATATTTGATCTTGGGCTATTGAACGTGACTACTATACATAGCAGAATCGTGACGTTTCTAACGATTCAACGCGAAAGTGTAAAACCTTTGATTGCTAACGATGTTCGAGACTGATAGGACCAGTATTATTCGCTGACGGGCAAATGCTCATATCAAATGCAGTTATCTACGATGTTGGTACTCTTATAAACAACGAACCTTTATATTAGCCTTTGTCTCATCAAATAGCAAGGGACGGTATCGATGAGCTCGATGGCGCAGTGATTAACGCGCCCGGTCTGCGAGTGCTAAGGTTAAGCAACTTCTGCAAAGGCCGGTCATCGGAAGGGTGATCAAAAGTTTATCATTTCGAGCTCCTTCGTGCTTCGGAAAGCACGTAAAGCCGTTGGTCCCGGCTGCATTAGCAGTCGTTAACAACCACCAATGCGCACTGGGCCCGCGTGGTAGTATATGGCTGGTTTTCCCTATCCATCCATAGGGAAGGCTCATGCCCCAGCAGTGTGGACATAAAAATGAGCTGATGAGGATGAGGATAATGCTGAAGATAGTAGTGAACATTACAAGGATTCCTCAAATATTAAGGAAAAGATCCTTAAAATTTTGACCTTGAATCACGGCGTTGCTGCTAACATTGATGTTGTAGTGGCAGTCTTGGGTAAGATATTGAAAGCCAGGGAGACCTTGAGCAAGCCTAAGAACTAACCGAATCTATTATTATCAATACAATATGTATCAAAGAGAATCAAAGTCAAGATCTCAAACTACTTAACAAAGTAAGCAGGTGAGGTTTCCGCCATATACTATCGTGGCACTAGTTGGTAGTGCACCTCGCCCCGCGCATGTCATGGGGTGCGGGTTTGAATCCCGATCGTGGGATTTTTTCAACACTTTGTCTTTTTCAAATTATAATTTGTTCGCAACAAAAGTTACATAAAATGATATATAACCATAATCATACTCAAGAAGTATTCAATAATTAAATCCCATCTTTAAATGTGAGAGTTTAAACAACCAATGAAATGGCGAAATTTTATGCGAGAAGCAGTAAATGTGCTTTATTATCAGTATTTTCAGCGCAATACGCCGTTCACGATTCGAAATTCTCATTAAAATATAACGTTCTCGTAAACTGCATCTGATATGAAGCATTGAACATCGAAATTAAATGGAAGATAAATGATACTTTCATAATTTTACTCCTGTGATAGCGCCTTAATAGCAATATTAATTTGCTTGAAATTCCTATACTTGTAAATTTATTTTGCTAGTTTCCAATTTGGTCATCAATATTATCGACACGAATTTAGAGAATTAATGTTTTGTTAACAATTAATTTGGCAAAGTTACCAATTTAATCATAAGGCTGAGTTTATACGTAGGTAAGTTTTTGGGAAATTTTGCAGTAATCGCTCGCTACACATTTGAACTATGCAACATGGTCGAACTAAATTGATAATTTGAATACATTTAAATGCACATTTACAGTGTAATCTCAGCCTTGCCGCTTGTTATTGCTACGGTTGTTAAAAATTAGTATAAGGAAATGAAATATTTTTGTAAAGATAAATAGATGAACTTACGCATGACCAAGACAATTGTTTTCACATAGCGTTTTTAGTACAGGATCGGCGAGAAAAGTATATAAAAGATATGTGCTGGGCCTTTATTCACTAATCATGTTCACAGAAACCATAAAGTAAAATAATTGTTGAATAAGTAGATAATAATAAGTAATGAAAGAGAGACAAATTCATAGTTTTCAAATTAATTTCCCTCTTTGGATTGATTGTGGACATTTATATATAAAAAATGTAAACGAGAAAGTTCCATGTCAACTCAAAATCGTAACTTGCAATCTTTTCAATTATTTGATGGATGTAACCTGACCAGTTAATTGTAATTAGATTATCAGCAAGTAACAATACTTTGAACGCTAAAGAAAAAAATTTTTTTTTTAAATTACTATTTTTTTATTTTTTATATATTAGGTGAGCAGACGTATCTAATTTCATAATTAATGTTTGCTTTTTAAATATAACGTATTTTTCGTTTTTGATGTAAGGGGATGAATAAAGCAAGCCGCACTTTGGGTACGTTATCATACGAATTTAATTCGATCTTCTGTCTAGTTAAGTACCTCGCACACTAGCCGTGCGTTCGTACGAAAATGCATCTAAAGTACGGCTGGTGTCATACTAAAAATGGCGTATAAAATACTTTGCATGGATAGCATTGTCAGTCAATGTTGAACGTAAACTTAAAATATGTTTTCACAACCTACTGGTCAGACTACAGTTATCTAATTAGTTAATTAAAAAAAACTTTTACAGTGCCATAAAAACTAACTAGAATATAGGCTAAAAAAATATGGTGCATTTCTTCATTTCTTTGAGAAACTAGTCATTAATGGATGAATGTTATAATACGAAAGTTACTATGTTACTATTTATTTGAATATTAGTTTACTATTACTTTTATTTTTGTATTACCTGAATTCCCTTGCGATTTAGTTATGTTGTAAGTAAATTTAGTAATAAGTATATATTTTTGTTGCGTTTTGAAGTGGAGACTGCGACTTGCAAACGAAATATGGGACAACTTCCTGTTAAATGAAACGACGATTTACACAGAGTTAGATGAGAAGATTGGGCTTAGGAGCAGAGAGGAGGCTTAAGGCATATGTCCAAAGTGGACTGACACGGCCTCATTTTGACGATGATGTATTATTGTTTAATTATGGCTAAGTGAGTGTAAAATTTTTTTTTTAATATGTTTAAGCGGTTGCGTAGTTTGCGTAGCGGAGACATTGGTAAAAAGATACACC
The DNA here is from genome assembly GCA_949315975.1 of Eudonia truncicolella. NCBI lineage: Eukaryota > Metazoa > Arthropoda > Insecta > Lepidoptera > Crambidae > Eudonia > Eudonia truncicolella. Next base: position 12,123,936 of record OX438835.1, on the reverse strand, counting down.
TTTACCTATTAAGGTTTTGTCAGAAAATTATTTTTCAATTTAACATTTTTTTTGTACAGACGCCTGCACATCAACCTATCCAAAAATTACAAATTTCTTCAATAAATGTTCAACCTTATGCCGTTTACATAAAGTTGAAAGTCTATTGAGGAAATTTAACAGTTTGTGGTAGTCTGATGTGCAAGCGTGTGTACTAGTTAAATTACGTTAAAATCAATTTATACAGAGATTTACAAAAAATAAACCCTTATTAAGCTGTTTAAAAATTATCCCGACGATTAGAAATAACCTGGATGAGTTGTTAACCTTAAAAAATATTACCCGACACGAAATGACAGAATGACATTATTTACTTAATATATCAAAAATATATATTAAGTAAATAATGTCACAGAATTTTACCGTTTCTAATATGTACATGTCGTATTCTAGAATGATCGTATTTAGGAACGATCATCGGAACGTGGATACGTAATCAAGTTATTAAAATGCTATTACGCGAACCCGATAAGGGTGAAAACGTTGGTGCCGACGAGAATTACGTTCGATTGCGACATAACTCTTTCATTTGGTTATTAACTGCGATGTCAACTTTCGATAACAAATCTTTTTTTAATAAAATATAATTATAGGGTGATCTTCAAGAACAAGTTGTCGACATTTTTTTTCTTATAAAAATGGGGGTGAGCTACTGATTTTAGCAACAATTAAACACAGAGCACCTACTTCCTAGCTGTCATCCCATAACATTTCTATGAAAATCTATGTTTTCACTAGTTGTTGCCCGCGACTTCGTTCGCGAAGACTACAGTAAAAAAGAAAAGAAACAGAACAGTCCAGAAACCGCTGTTTCGAATGAGATAAATCGAGTTAATATTTACTATACATATTGTTCTGTATGGTATCGTCCAGCCATATCTAGTTACGAACTTGGGAAACCAACTTGTCATCAGGTAACACTGTTTGTATCTAATAATAGTCGTAACTTGATCAAATATAAAAAAAAATCGCACTCTGCACTATAATTATGTACTGCTGGACATCAATAATGCGACACATTAATCGAAGTACAATCCTTTGTAAAAACAAAGCAGCTCAGCGGGGTATTACATTGTTGTCGTGCAATTTGTTGTCTTATAATTATTGCATAAAGCCTCTTTTGTGATAAGATGACTAGAAAAGAAAAAAAGAATATGTCTAATAAAAATGTAGATAAAACTAAAAGCTAACCCATTCGTGTTTATTTTGAAATTTATGACTCCACGACAATAATTAGACTTACAATTTCAGTTGACAGTATTTGGTTAATTTCGATTTAATAATATGAATCTTGTGAATTCCCCAAATTATAATTAATGTAAAGAAATGTAATTTATAATGTATTATAGTATTTATAGCACATGAGCAATTAAGGCCGATGTTTAGATTTTCCAAAGATAATCTTATTACTTTTATACGATAAATTTGTATTATATTCATATAGTCTATTTTTGGTTAGGTTTTAATAGAAGTGTTTCATCAACATTTTGTCTACTTAAGGCACCTACAACAATACGTAAAATCTGTATACGATCAAATTGTTATATATTATGTTAGTACGTAAACTGCAAAATATAAAGAAATGACAAAGGAAACGTTTCACAATTATTCTGTATTTAATTGCACAAGGAAACCATTTATGCCTTAATCTTTATAATAAAGTTTGCGAACATCTTTAGACTAATGTTCTTTTGCTTTGCTTTTTATATATAAATAGTACCTATAAAAGTAGATTTATGTTAGTTAGTTTTTCTGTAGTATAAACAGAGGCGGTCGTGGTCACGGTCGGTGATTCAGTATCATATGAAGTATTTCAAGTAAGCGCGGACAGGCCGTAGTCAGGCAAACGCCCGCGTCGCTCGGTTCGCCCTGCCCTTTTTTTGCCGCCGCTCATGACTATGGTGACGCGCGGGCTTACCAGCAATCTCTCGGCGGTCAATTGATTCGGAAACCCTCGGAGAATCTTGTATGGAAATGCTTGCGTGATGCCATTCCCTTTCGATCACACGGCTTGAGGAACCCTTTAAGTGTCTCACCGCCTCCAAAAAAGTCAAGTGACACCGAAAAAAGCGGCCTAAGACAATCAGCAAATTCTATCCAAAAAATACATTTTGTGACCTTACCGCCACCGCCTCTGTTTGGACGAAGCTGAACAGTAGTATGGTCGAAGAAGTATTTTGTTTATTTATTATTAATAGAGGCTTTTTCTAAACATCGTTGTCGGATAGCTCAACATGTGCATGTGTATTATTGTAATGTAAGTTTGTAAATTGTAATTATTTATTTAAGTTAGTTAAAGCTCGTGTGTAATATGTATTATACTATTGTTAAATGTTGATGCGTATTTTTTAAGTGAAATGACGATTTAAAATGATGTATATTTGTCTATTTTGCAAAACATGACGTTAAATAAACAAGCTTTATATAAAATGGTGTTTTAATTATCAACATAAAATATCTTCTTCTGTGAAATGTGACATTTAGCGCGCCCGCCCACGTTCGACCGATTTTTTTTCGGTGACAATGGAACGTTTGGAATTCTATGTTGTAACAACGCACACCTCCTACGAAAAGTCGGTCACAAAATCGATGATAAGAACACGGCAAAAAATCTGTCCTATTGTCGTTCCTATAAAGTCGGTCGTGGGCGGGCGCGCATAATGAAACTCGTTTTGATTGTTTTTTATTTTACTTCTTTAGTTTGAACACTTCTTTTTATAGATGTGACAGTCAGGCTATTTTTATATCTACTTATATATGTATGTAAAATGAGTCACCTAATAAAAACGATGATAACACCAAATCTTAAGGATTGCGCAGACGACGGACTTTTGTTCGCTGGCTGTTTGGTCGTTCAAAATAGATCGCTTACAACTTCATCGACTAACGTACACGAGGGACTGAAAGTAACAATGCAAGCGGACATAAGTATAGGGAAAGAAGTCCGTCGTCTGCGCACTCCTCTATATAAGGGAGTCAAAATCAATAATGAAACCTGTGTAGTAGCTGAATTGAAAGAACAGTTCTACTGGATACGAGAGCCGCTTGAGTCAGACACTTTGTAGGTACACCTTTCCAACTTTCCTTGTGATTGTAGAGACTAGAGCTTACTTACTAAATACCGTTTACTTACTCGCAAAACAATAATCGCTTTTGGGTATTTGTGAATTGCTATGAATGTTACGGTAGGTTTATTCCGACAATCGGCATTTCCAATAACAATGGGCCGAATGGAATGTGCGAAAGCTCATAATCGGACTGAGGTATTGGGGAGAGAGGCTAGCAATCTCTAACTACAACAACATGATTAAGTATACTTAGCATATACACTGGACCACAAAGAAAAAGGGTCGGTTAGAAAATCTTTGACATATTCAAAAGTACCTGACTTATCTTTATGAAACAAAAACTAAATTCAAAAATATTTTAATGTGCTTAAATGAAAATAAAAAAATGAATTCAAGCTTTTAATTTTTTATAAATGTAAAATAAATAAAATGCGTAGTTTTGCCAGTATTTTCGTAAATGTAGATTGGTTACAGATGTGCCGTTTTCACGCATTTTAGTACTTTATGTTGCCTCCGCGAGCTCGCAATACTGCTGTTATGCGATTTGGCATACTTTCTACTAGGTTTTTGAGACGATGCTGCGGAATATTCTGTCATTCTTCTATTAGAGCTTCTTTCATTTCACATAGCGTGATTGGCGGTGGATTCCGCTAACGTACACGTCGTCCTAGTTCCTCCCATGTATGCTCAATGGGGTTTAAGTCAGAGCTGCGTGCTGGCCAATCCTTGTGTGTGATACCGACTTCTTGAAAATAGTCAAACACTATCTAAGCTGTATGCAGGCGGGCATTGTCTTGCATAAAATCGGCATTCTCGCCCATGTCCACTAAAACTGGACCAACGTAGTCATTCACAATTTCAGTGACATATCTTACATATCTTACAATTAAAGTGCCATTTTCGATAGAAACTAACCACTAGCTCATAACCACTAGCTCAGTGCGGCTTTTGGAAGAAATCCCAGCCCACACGTGAACAGAGCCTCCGCCGTATGGTACTTTTTCTTCTATCCAGGCTTGGTTATAGCGCTCTCCCGACCTTTTGTAGATTCTTTTCCTCCCGTCGTGCTTGTATAAACAGAATCTAGGCTCATCTGAAAACAGCTTTTGACCAGTCATCCAGAGTCCACTTCTCGTGTTCTCTACCATAACTCAACCTTGAGTTTCTGTAGCGTCTTTCTAGTTTTGGGCCATTTGCAGGTCTTAATATCTTTAAATGTGCTTCAGCCAGACGCCGCCTTACTGTATCCATACTTAGATTGTTTCCTTTAGCTCGTAAATGATGATTCTTTACTTTAACAGCCGTAAGAAAGCGATTTATCAAAATTGTTGACACCATATAGCGATTCTCCTGCGCCATCGTGCACCTTGTTCGGCCTGTTTGTGGTCGCCGAACTGTAGAATGAGTCGCACCAACAGTCCTCGCTGTATTTTGCTGACTGCGCCCTTGAAGGTGAACATTATCAGGATCCTGGTACATTCTTCAGGGGTTGACGACATGATGACTTCAGAATAATAAAATTTATTAGGCAAAAACACCACATTTGTAGATTTTTTTTCAAAACTAAAATAAATGCGAAACAATTAATTTGAATTTCTCGGTACTAAATTAAAAAACACCTATATTTGAAATTTTCAGTTTTTTACACAATTATCAAAAATAAATAAAAAAGTTGTATATACTTTTTTATGTGCCATTAAATATTCTTTAATTAAGTCTTTATTTCATAAAGCTACGTCAGGTGCTTTTGAAGAAATTAAAGATTTTCTAACCGACCCTTTTTCTTTGCAGTCCAGTAATAAATTAATAAAAATAAAATGTATTTATTAAGAACATAAATGGTTGTTACAAGTGGTAGTAAATGGCATATTTGCTATCCCACTGCTGGGTAAAGGCCTCTATTAATAATGTTAATATTCGTATATAACGTGTAAGTAAGTAATAAAAAGTCAGATGTACGATTGGTGGTGGATAAAAAAGACCGTATGTGGACTGCCACAGGCTTACTATAATATGCAGTACGTAACAATTGAAATGGTAATTATTATTGTCATCAGCCTATAAAGGTCCGGCTTCTAGAGCCAAGCGTTCCCAAATGAGCAATGACACATGAGGTGATTGACCCATATACCACACTGGTCTAAATTGGGTTGGTGGGTTTCAACGATTTTCGTCTTACGATAACAACCAGGATTAATTGCTTAACCCTTTAAAGGATGGAGAAGCTCGAGATATTTTAATTGGTCATCCATCCGGTGATCTCAAACCCTTCAACACATCATTATCTTAAATCATCTTCAATAAACCATCTTAAATCTTTCATCTCCAGCTCATTTTATATCCCCGCCGCTGGAGCATAAGCCTTCCCTATGGATGTAAACACCACAAGGATAATAAACCACTACGCGGGCTAATGGTGGATTGGTGGTTGTTGGCGATCGACTGCTAATGCAGCCGGGACCAACGGCTTTACGTGCTTTCCGAAGAACAAAGTAGCTTGAGTTAGTAAATTTTTGGCCATCCATGCGACGACCGGCCTGAACACTGCGCCTTTGAGCACCTTGCTCGCTCACTCCTTAGATTTTAGTAAATGGTAACGACAAAATAAAACATAGTCAAGCAAAACACTGAAACAGGTAGAGGTATACGTTGTGAACAGCCCTTCGTTGGAGATTTCTATCTTTTACTTAGTGAAATGTGACGCGGCAAACGTTATCGTCCGGAATTCCGCTAGATGGAGAGAATCAGATCGTCAGACGCCCGCTGCCGCAATGCCGCCGCCGCCGTCTCGATTCAAGTCAACGCAGGATTACCTATATCAAAACAAACATTATTCAATGAGGTAATGAAGCTTGATAATAAACGCGCTATCGATTAACTATAGGATTTGCTAAGATATTTTGGATTAGTTTGGGCTACCGAAAATACTTTTTGCTTTATTAGAATAAACTGGAACCCTCTCTGTTTTTGCATATCATTAAATAAAAAAGTTGTTTATTATAATTAAGTATAATTGGTTTGGTAAAGTATGTGGTATCTGGTATGTGAGATGCCTAAATAATGTAACAACTTTTACCTACCACATTTACAGCAATAAAAAACTATTCACTTTTTCTATTATATTCTGCTATTCTATTTTTCTATTTTATTCTATAGATGTTAGATAGACAGATAGATAATACTTTTATTGCAACACTAAAAAACATAAACATGAACAAAAGAAAAAAAATAATAATAATAATGATTACAAAGTTACAATTTGGCGGTCTTATCGCTTTCAAGCGATTTCTTCCAGACAACCAGACGGATGGAGAGAGCTAATAAACTTTAAGATCAGAGGTGAAATTATGGAAACATACTAGAATAATTTGTATTTTATAAATAAAGCAAAATAATAATAATGAAAATGATGATAATGATGTGTGATGCACGTAAAGATCTTGAAGCCAGTTTTAAAATAAAATGACAGGGCCTTATCATGTTTGAAATACTCTTCGTTCCCCTACTTTACAGTTAAACATAGCCAAGGTGCATAATGTGCCCAATCGCGAGGTTATAGTCTTCAAAAGTTCCCCCAAGTTCGCTGCTGTCATAACGCGGCTGAAAGCCCCGAAGAACATTACATGGTTATGCCAGCCCTTAAAAATCTCCTGAGTTGTACAAACTCAAAAGTTTTTAAACCATCCACCAAGATTCTTGCTGTCCACGTTACTGTTTAAAGGCGATATTTAGCTTGTGTGATTCAATATGTATTTTCTATCTACATTAAAGGATAATTCTTTTAACAATTCAGCAAGTTCTTTTAACAAATATATCACAAAACGAGAGGGCAATACAACATTCATATTATTTTGCAATAACTAAACGGTATAACGCTCGCCACTTTGTGAAACTGCAATATTGCCACTTGAGCTAGGCAGCGCAGGAATCTCGCCGATTGTATGGAACAGCAAAGAGCACAACACACGGCGGAAGGCGCAATATCCAGCATTGCACATGGAAACGCATAAACTCGAATGCTACAAGAAACAAGTGAGTTCGCTAGCTACGAAGATTATAATGTTCACATATTGTATTCCAACGTGAAATCAAAATGAGAGTTTGAAGCGTTCGGTTCTGAACAGTTAGATGTTGGGACTCGGATTGAAAACCAGAAATCGTCGTCCAATCCGCATAGCTCCGCTAACGGAGCATCTAAATTAACGTTAGTATGTGAACCCATACCTAACACGAGCTTATTAGCTTTTTACGTGGGTTAACATGACTGTCATTTATGTGTTAATAGCGTTTTACTAATATTCTTTACTAAGAAAGCCCTTTTTAGTCATTTACTCATGTTTATTTGAACATATGTTGAAACTGACTCATGCTTAATTGAACATAGCTTAACAGGACGCCTTAATAGGGTAGGTAGTCGAAGATTGAGATGTTGATCGTCACATAATTATCTTGCGCAAAATTGTAAAGGTTTTGAAACGTCAGGACATAATAATATGTTCTCGATAGTTTACTATTGAGTTTAAGTTGAAGAAGATTCATATTTTAAATCGGAAATCCAATGTAGAACGCTGCGGTTGGCATCGGCAACGGTTTCCATGCGGGAACTATACCACCGTCCTGTAAATAAGTAAGGCAAACTTTCGCTTCACCCTCTCAAGTGCACAACCCTCCAAATCCTACAAGACTGTCGACATAGACTCCCAATAGACTCAATGCTGATAAGACATTTATAAAAGTGTTAATACTATTACCACGAGCGGGGTCCGAACCCGCATACTGAACATTCAGGTCAGGTGCGCTTTTAATTATGCTATTGTGACTCTGTTCAACCCGCATTAATCAACACAATCTTTTCTTACTTTGTAAGCGAAAGGAGCCTTATTAAATGTCAACAACTGTCATCAACATCCGATTATAATATTACTAGCAGTTTACCCGCGACTTCGTCCACGTAAATTTCTTATTTATTCGTAAATAAATACTACGTTTCCGAAATCAAAAATAGAATAATTATTGAACTGTTTCTTTTTTGCATGCATTCCGCATATCACCGCGTTTGCGAAGACACGGCGGTTATGTGAAACTCACAAACTCACAAGATGGTATGGGGGGGGGGATTACCCAAAACTCAGGATGAATTACATCCAAAAAAGCTTTAACTCTTAACAAAACTACCCATCACATAGCGATGCTCGGTTATGGACTTTACTACGTTGATCGGAGCCAATCGCCGCCGTTAGGTTGCGGCGTTTGTGCTCCCAAGTCGTACACTCTTGCAGGCAATGCTGAGCAGTATCTGTGGCAGTGTCTTTCGGTATAATGGAGGCACAGTGGGCTTGCCACCCTCTAAGCGCTCTAATGCAGGTACTTCCAAAAACATCCGTGTCCTGACATCTGCACCAGACGAAATGTAAGCGCTCCATGTTTGCGCTTAGTCCAGGAGTTAAGGACTGTGCGCATCGCGTCCAATCCTATATTTTAGTATGTACTTACATTTTCCACATTCCACAAGTTTTACGCTTCAATAATCTATGTTACAAATATTCTCTATTAACAATGTTTGTTGTTCCTTGTTTTGGTAGAAAAACTATGATAGCACTCGGCTTATGTAAAAATAGTTGTTCATGGGAAATGCACACTTTTCTCAATTCCTTAAACACCACTGCCCCTGAGACTTATACATTTAAAATAGAAAAAAAAAGATCTAATTAAGAATATGCCTCGACCAGCTTCTGATAAGGTAAGAATGATCGCAACGATTAAATTGTCTCGCAATATAACATTATTAATAGTTTTGTACCATTACCTACAGATAAAAATAAGTAGCACTATTAGCTGTCCCTATATGCTATTTGGCTAAGGTCTCCATTATTGAAATGAAAGCATTGCTACAACTAATAGGTATGGGCTAAATCATAAAACTTCCGAAATGTAGGTTGGTGATCTAAAATTTAAAACAAACGGAAATTTCAACCGCCTCCGTGGTCTAGACCCAGAGGTTCCGGGTTCGATTCCCAGTGGGGTGTACATGTCTGTGTAGTCGGTTTGGTTGGTAGGCTTGTTTATCCACCTGGTCAGCTACCACCACCTTTTCTAAATATGTCACCATAACATCAAAGTTTGTAGCATTGTTTGTTCCGGCAGCTAGAGATAAGTTAGCCAGTGCCTCAGTAGTTGACGATTCCCGGTTGAAGTGCGCTTTCGCCTTCGGCCTTATCAACATTTAACATCAGGTGAAACGAAGGCCAAGTGCTTACCTGTAAGATATACAAAAAAAAACTATGCTTCCGAAAATCAGAAACACACATTGCCGACTTGGTAAGTGAACCCATGACATAAGGATGATAATCGGCCTCCGACGATATATGTGTTGGAAATTGGGATATATTGCGTCTATAAGATGTACCATACCTACTATGTACTTTGCCAGCCAATCTATTGTCCAGTTCGATTTCAGCGTCACTGCCATTAGTGCTGGAGAAGGGATTTTACTTACTCCAAGTTACAACAGCAATTGCCTTTGGGGTCTACTGATTAGACAAACAGGTGCCTTAAAGACAGGTAGGGCTAATTACAACCATCTTATCTAAATATGTCGTAAAACAACAATGTAATGGCAAAAAAATCTAATCTTGGTCAAAGAGGGAAATAATAAAATTTGCATGTATTTCTCTGAGACTTATTCTTGATTTCGCAATATTCCCAGAACTAAGCTACCAAATTAGACGCTGTAAAGAACCAATTTTATCTTCATAAAATTCTTTGGGTGTTGAAACTATTTATTTTAGTAAAGATTAATATATTGTGCCTAATAAATACACTTTAAAAACATCTTGAAAAATTAAATGATTTTTTAACATGAAAAACATTATTGTGGTTTAAATATAAAAGCTAAGTATATCGTGCCGCTGACTTGTTTTTAGATCTACTGATGACTAATATTTTTGTTGTACATGTTATCATGTTACACAACCGTTTGATCAGCGCACGCCAAGTCTTTATTCTGACTTCATAAGGAATTTTTAAGATTTGGAACTGTAAACTATTATTGTTTATCAAAATAAATTATAACCGATGTCCACCCGGAAATTTCATTCTAAATATTGAAAAAATATTTTTAAAAATTTGGATCAGTAGTTTCGGAGATTACCTCCTAAATCCAAAGGGAATTGATCAGTTTGTTAGGGTGCTTTGGCCTGGCGTGGACATTAACTGTAATAATAAATGAATTCCTATTTAAATATTTCACACCTAAAAGAAATTAAATAACATAACAAAGTTGCAGCAAGTCGTAAAAAACATGCCAAATGTAGCATGCGTAATATTATGATTTTGTTACTAAAACTCATAAAAAAATATTATCTCTTTCTAAAATAATATAAGTATTATTCTTTACTTTAAAGATATTTACTTATTTATGCGTTATGGTATAGAATATTATAAGTAGGTGTAATTTTAAGGGTGTCTAAGAAAAAAAAAATCTTAATATGTCAGGGAGTGTAATACTAGCGCATAAAATAAAACACCATTATATCGTATAATGGCTTTATTCAGAATCATATGTAATCAAAATATTGTCTAAAAACTGGGCAGGTGGTGTAATATTATTTTCATGCCTTGCCCAGCTTAAATACCACATTATTGTCATAACGTGAGCACAGCAACCCACCGTTCTTCGGCCTACCAGGAAATTGCAACAATATTGATTAATTGCGTCTCTGCCTTGTTGATTATTATTAAATAAGATATAAATAAAATATATTTTTCGGCTTATGAGCTGATTTTGTCAGTGTTGCCAGGTAATAAAAAAATAGAATAAAAAAAAAGTTTTCTAATTCAAGTACCAGAATTCGATTATTCATTTATAAAACGAATGTTATCATATTAGCGTTCATGTGGTAACCCAAAATTAAGTCCTGCAACGCTGCAACTAAAAAATGGCGGTGTTTTGTTCATGCAATCGGCGAGAATACTTATTATTACATCTTTTTTAACAGAACACTTTCCTGCGGTGAGTGTTGCGTCAATAATTATTAACGAATTTATTATATTTATTCGTAACAATACTTTTTACTGAGCAACTTGTTCAAACCAGGCCGAAATTGGCCATTCCCTTTTAGGATTTTTATGTCTTCATAACATTAGTGTAGATATAAAACGTTATTGTGGCTTTACTATAAGAGCTAAGTATATCGTGTCGCTGACTTTTTTACATCAACTAATGAATAACATTTTTGTAGTACAGACGCCTGCACATCAACCTACCACAAACTGTCAAATTTCGTCAATAGACTTTGAACTTTATGTTTAATTAAGCCTTAAAGGTTGACAATATATTGAAGAAATTTGACCGTTTTGGGTAGGTTGATGTGCAGGCGTGTGTACATTATTTGGTCAGCGCACGCCGATGAAGCATTTAAGCAGCGCTTTTTTAACTGACTTGATTTACAAATTTAGTCTTTATAAAAATAAAATATAGCCTATGTTACCCGCAATGTATGTAGCATTAGTAGTGTAGTGAAAGAATTTTTGGAATTGGACCATTAGTTCCAGAGATTGGCCCCGACAAACAAACAAACATTACGACAAACGTTACCTCTTTATTAATAGATAGATTATAAATATTAAAAAATAAGTTAGCAATTAGAGACATTTATAAATGACTTTACAATTTTTTTTGCATAAAATTCGCACGGACATGCTTCTCTTCAAACCATGTACACAATCAAGGATATTTCAAATCACGCAAAACAAACAGCCCCCGGCAAAATGGCGTGATGATTATAAACTTAGACGAGTCGTGAAATATTGTTCGCACAAATCCATAGGGTGAGAGGGGAATGCGGGTTGTAATGCGTTTACCGCTCGTAAGAGCTATTATATTGTAGCCATTTTTACTACAATACTAGCTGACCCGGCGGACTTCGTTTCGCTTTGACAGTTTCTATGACAACAAAACAAACATATCGTTATAAAGTTTACGCGTGAAAACGTAAAAAACAACAAACAAATTCACTTTTGCTTTACACAAAAACCGTATAAGTACTTAATTTTAATTGTCCTTGCACAAAAATTAAGACAATTGCTTTACGAACAGTAAATAGGTGAATTAAAAAAAAAAAAACAAAATTTAATTACGCAAAAAATAATAACTAATATAATACTTATTACCTATGACTTTTAGTTAAAGTTATGATTATTATTTGCAAGAGAGCGTCTCATGTTTGATGACGCAACATAATGATGCCAGCTAAAATCAATTGATACGATAAGACATAAAATTATTAATCAGAAACACAGAAGAAAAACAATTTGAATCAAATTAAATTTTTCAATAATATTATTATTAACAATAAGAAATAGTGATAGCGACGTCATAAAGAGAAATGATCTAAGTTTTCCGTTTTGAGTACTCAAAGTGAAAGTGCGTCGCCTCAGTGTGGTATTGTCGAGAGGTTTCCGTATAACCGCCCTGTCCTTTTCGTACTCTGTTTATAACGCAAAGTGTGATTGATGGACTCTTATCTGAGGTGCAAGGGGACCTTCCAGCTTGAAATATGGAGCTTCGCTGCATATTTTGGGATTAAAGAGAAAATGAGAACAAGCATTAGGCGTAGTGCTTTTACATGGGCATTTTGGGATTACCTTTGAAGGCATAGGTTGAATATATTATCTCCAACGCATGATTACCTCACGTTTTCTTATTTGTTACACAAAAGATGGGTAAGATTAAAGGGTCTAATGTATATGGAGAAAAAAGGTTTTGCATACAGAAAGTGGCATTAGAATATACAGCGAAATTAAAAAAATGTTTTCTTACACATAAACGATAAACATAACTAATTTTTATTAAGTAAATGAGACGGTAAATTGAATATACGGCCGCCTGATACGTGGACGTCTTAAAACCCTATGGGTATTGGAAGAGCTGGATGGCGCAGTGGTTAACTCACCCGGTCTGCGATTGCTGAAGTTGAGCAACTTTCTCAAAGGCCGGTTGTCGGATGGGCGACCGAAAATTTACTATCTTTAGCTCCTTCGTGCTTCGGAAGGCACGCAAAGCCGTTGGTCCCGGCTGCATTTGCAGTCGTTAAAAGTATATTCTTTCTCATACAAGGTTAGCCTCTTAAATTTAAGCTAAAGTATTTTAACTTTTTTTATTAAAATAAACTTAAAAATAGCTGTTTTTGGATCGTCCAAACATTTTCACCTTATACACATTCAGTACATCTATTTTTAGGCAGTAATATTGTACCAAAGTAAAAGACATAAATCATAAATGTATTGCTAAGTGAATATTATGTATAACAAAAAGGAACATTCCATTTATCTCTACTTCGCTAACACTATTCAGTGTTAATATATCACTCAGAAAGTAATAAGCATTATTGTGTAACAAATCAAACAGCCTAATCGAATGATATTTCTTTGCAAACTAAACGCAATAAATCTTTGGTAGTATCTCAGGGGGGAAATGTCGGGAGATTAATAAATTATGTAGATCGGTCAATTATGCTCGAGCACTTCTAATCGATATCGCCAAATCTCGGATTTGCTCTACTCACTACATTGACGATATAAGAAACTGTTTAACACTACTAAAGAGACGTTTTCGCAAAACTAATGATTTTGTTTTGTTTAATAAGAACGCAAGTAAGTATAAGACGCGAGAACCTAATTCCGTGAAAGTGTTTCATATCATATTATATATCTTATGTTCCTATCCTGAAGTTGGTTCAACATTGGTTTCCACAGTTCACAATCATGGAAATAAATCATACACAGTTACTTTTATTAATTTTTAGAAGCGTTTGGACAACAAGCTTGAAATTGCTTTTCTTGATATCTAACGGAACAAACATGACAATTTTATTAACGTTTGTTAAGGTGATAGACACAGACCAAATATGTAAATCTGTAGTGACAGATTTAGATAAAACTAGCTGACCCGGCCTCAGAATAATAACTAAGCTTTAGTTATTGTTCTGAGAACCCGGCGGACTTCGTACCGTTTTGACAGTTTCTTTGACAACAAAACAAACAAATCTTTAAATAGTTTACGCGTGAAAGCATATCAAACAAACAAAGAAACTCACTTTTTTAATAATAAGTATCCTATGTCTTTGATTATACTCTAAAGAATATTACAAAACACAAATGTTGAAAAAAATTCCACGAGCAGGATTTGAACCTGCACCCTTCTGACATACCGGGTCAGGTGCTCTTCCAATTGAGCTATCGTGGTTCTAACCAGCCCGCCGAAATTATTCAACACTATTTACTTTTTACTTTGAAAGCCAAAGGCGCCAATTCAATGTCAACAACTACCGTCATTAACATCTCTGGAGAATATGTGTTAAAAATTTCATGATGCTCGGTTGAATAGTTTACGCGTGAAAGCGTAACAAACAACAAACAAACAAACACACTTTCGCATTTATAATACTAGCTGTCCCGGCGGACTTCGTACCGTTTTGTCAGTTTCTACGACAACAAAACAAACAAATTCCCAACGTCAAATCCAAGGCCTAAGTAGTAAATTGTGGAACCAAATATAGAGAAAAGGTATGAGCTTCGTTCCCGTGGGAATATCGGGATAAAAACTCCTATGTGTTAATCCAGGTTATAAACTATCTGTATGTCGAATTTCATCCAAATCCATCCATCCGTTGCAGCGTGAAGAAGCAACAAATATACACAATTACACACAAACTTTCGCATTTATAATATTAGTGTGATTAGTGTGATTAAGTTAGGATGCTGTTATTATGATCGATTTTATGCTGATTCATATGCGGGGTCAGTTCGGTGCTAGTTTTAGTTCCTTTGAAACCATTGTTAGAATTCTATGTGGCCTTTTCTTTTTTAATGTTTTGTATTCATTCATTTCGTAGTTCTACCTCAGACTGCTAGTTCCAACTTCGATTTATATACTCGAATAAATTTTTTATAAGCGAAATCTGCATCACAGTAGGTACAGTAGTTAAATGTTATTCTTAAAGTTTTCATGTAAATTCGTCAGACGTCTTAAAATTTTGCGACATCGTTACACGGATCTGGCGTAAAAACGTCTTCCATTTTACGTCTCCCTCGAAGACAATGCAGAATCTAGAAGCGACATAATTTCGAGCTCACTAATGCCTGTATCAACACCAGTAGTAACAGCATTCAGAACGTGACTTATCTGTGTACTCGCGACATCCCTCATCGATTCATTCCGCTTGGGCACATAAAGCCCGATCGTGAACACACAGCTAATATTCTGCGGAGGGGAGCTCTTGATGCATCCTAACCACTTTAATGGGAAAGGCAGTACTGTGATGTTTGTTATACCGAGAAAAGGGAAGATTCAGTATGAATCTCGAGCATTAGGGTGGGTCAATGGTAGAGCCTCTGAATTAGCCTCCCTTTTTACATTCTTTTATTTAACTTTGACAATAACGGAACTTTGACAATCTCCGTAGCCGAGTGGCTTGCAAGCCGGACTTCGGGCGGCACTAACTCTGAGATCCCGGGTTTGATTGCCGGTCGGGTCAATGTCAAAAACGAAGTTTTCGATATTTTGTCGTGTCTGGGTGGTTGTGGTACCGCCGTTGCTTGTAATTTCCACGATACCAGTGCTTTACCTACTCACATTGGGATCAGAACAATGTGTGTGATGTTGTCTAATATATATATATATATATATATATATAACTTGCCCTGTTAGTTAGTGTGGGTCAAATCTTGGAAGCTAGATTAGAACCACTTCCTGACATTCGATTGGACTCAAATTTGGTATACCTGCGTATCTTCGGAGACAATACGTTTACAATTTGTAGTATTAGTATGTGTACTAACTAACCTTACCGATTCTGTCATGAAGCTAGAACCACCGCACCGATTACAGATGCAAAAGGATTTGAATCCTAGTGGGAATATTATTGTTGTTCTTTTGGCTTTAAAAATACAACGCTTTTCGTTTGTCCCACTTCTCTGCTGATGTCGTTATTATAATGCTGTCAAGATCCAGAAGGTTCGGGCTCGATTCCCATTGGGGGTACATATTTGTAATTGGTTTGGTTGGTGGAAGGACTATTTCTAAGTCCATCTAGCTTGTTATCGCTTTCATATCTAAGTTTGCTGCGAAAACAACAATGTGAACCGCATTGAAATGATTTGGCAGTTATTTTTTTTATTTAGGTTAGAAGCATCCGTATCTGTTTACGCTATAGCAATATTCTTATATTAACAAAAGAACACAAAACAAAACAGAAAATTATGAACATCGAGTTATCAATATTGTAAATGTTACCAGTAAGTAACAAATATTAAAGCCCTATCTTGTTTTAAGTTAGAGGTATGTAACCAATTTGTCAGTTACCAATTTCTAAGTTGGGCCTTTCAAGTAAAGTGCGCTTCCATTTTCGGTCTTTACTTACAATATGGTGTGACGAAAATAAATCGATACATTCATGCTTAAGCTAAATTTTATTACTATTAATTACCATACACATCAACATTACATCACCACATCACTAACTCATAATAATAATATGTCGCCACTGCTGGGGCACGAGCCTTCTCTATAGATGGATAGGGAGTACGGGCCATAAACCACCACGCGGGCCCATTGCATATTGTTGTTTCTTAACGACTGCTGTTGTTGAGTTGAGACCAACGGCTTTAAGTGCCTTCCAAAGCGCGGAGGAGCTTGATATGATACATTTTTGGTCACCCATCCGATGACCGGCCTTTGCGTTAACGTTAACCACTGCGCTATCACCTTTCATTCGTAACTGTCACTGGCAGCCAGTGGCAATTATTAATTCTGATTATTAACTACAGTGCTGTAGAACCAGCTCACGGCGGCTAATTTCCGGACCATTACGACGTAGAGATCTTCAAGAAACGAGCTTATTCCTTCCTTATAGGCCGGCAACGCATCTACAATTCCTCTGGTTTTGCGGATGTTCATGGGCGGCGGTGATTGCTTCCCATCAGGTGACCCGCCTGCTCGTTTGCCTCCTTCTAATAAAAAAAAAAATTACTGACTGCAAATTGCAGTTTATTGTCTCTTTCGTTTCAATGGATGTCATAAGCGATCGCAACTGACCGCATACAGTTTTTTCACAAAGACACTTTAAATGCCGCGCTCCAACGAAATTCGAATGTGTTGTCATTTGCACTCAATAAAAATGAATAATGTGCAAAATTGTTGCACGGCAAAAATACGGAGAAATTCCACTTTAATGAAAAATTTAAGTGCTCCTGTGTGTTCTTTGTTTCAGCTCTGTTTTTGGTTTTATTATATGTCATTGTAGTTTTAAGTCATTGTTTCAAATTGTTTCAATTTATTTGAATTAAGGAGCTCGATGGCGCAGTGGTTAACGCGCCCGGTCTGCGAGTGCTGAGGTTAAGCAACTTTCGCAAAGGCCGGTCATCGGATAGGTGAACAAAAATTTATCATCTCGAGCTCCTCCGTGCTTCGGAAGGCACGTTAAGCCGTTAGTCCCGGCTGCATTAGCAATCGTAAACAACCACCAATCCGCACTGGGGCCGCGTGGTGGTTTATGGCCCGTTCTACCCAGCAGTGAGGACAAAAATGAGCTGATGATGAATTTGTTTCAAATTAATTTCAATTTATTCGAAAAGACTGTACCTGGACACAAATGTGCCTATAGCCGCATTTCTCCGCAGTTTGTCACAGTGTGCTCCTTTTTTTATACATTTGCTTAGAAACTGTGGCAGCAACGTAGGTGACAACTTTTCATAATAGGTAGATAGATATTCCATAAGCCAACCTAAGCTTAGTGGGTCAGTCCGCCATCTCAACGATCCTCAAATGCCACTACACATTCATATGATACACTAAACGTGCACACCCGCATAGGCCAAAGACGCCGTACTCTAAGAACAAGAGTACGAAGACTAGGTTCACACGTGCTCTATACCAGGTACAGACATGTACCTGGGCGCTTCTGCCCACCCCCACGACCTGGTCAACCTGAGTTGAGGTCCTTTGAGGCGCCCTCGGGTTGTACTGCTCTTTCCCTCTGGAAACCCTCTGACGGTGTTTCGATCATACGGCTTGAGGAACCCTTTAAGTTTCTCGCCGACCCCAAAATCTCCGGAGATGCTCACTGTTAATGCAACATGAAACCGACAGTAACTCTACCCAAAAAAAAACCAGTAAGTCGTTTTAAAGCTGAGGTTTTGATGGCCACTAACTTTTGACTTTAAACCACTAACATTTAAGTTCGTAGCACTATTTCAAGCTATGTTGTTGTAAAAAATTATGCGAACAGTGTCGCGGGCGATTATGTCTCGGATGTTGTCCCGGGTGCGGCCGCTGAATACGAAATACATGGATAATTCGTGAATTAGTTTCACCGCCTCCCATATTTACTGAACTATTAATTTAAAAGATGACTAAGACGCTGTTTATATCTTTCATTATCTTATTTACTATTGCGACTGAGCTTAATCAGAAGAATCTTGCAGAATCTTTCGAAAAACTGAGCTTGGGGGTCTCTTGGCGGAGTGAAGAGTCATGTCTGCGGTTTTGTTTTATTTTCTAAAATTTGTGATAAGTCGAATATTAATGTGAAATAATGGTGGATTATTAACCGTTAAGTGTTCGTGAGTGTGCATGAGTGTTGGCAAATGAAACAAAACAGTGCAACGTCACTTTTCAAATTCTCTCAAGAAGTCTGCGTGAGGACTTAGTATAGCCCCACATCTTTACTGAGATACTCGAGGGGTTGGGGGGTATATCATTTCTCACTTCTATTATCATTCATCATCATCATCATACTGGAAGGAAATATTGTTTATGTATTACTTGTAAGAAAAATTACTTTGACACTGGCTAATTGTGCTAATAGCACGAAGCCATCAACTAAAGGAAAAAAAAGACTGATCTTTACATCTTCATCATCATGATCATCTCAGCCAACAGACGTCCACTGCTGGACAAAGGCATCATTACATAAAACCTAATAAGCATTGTGACTAAATAATAAAACCCTCTTAATGGTTACATAATACATTGGTTATATAATAAATTAAATGGTTGGTTATATATAACTACTATTTACAGAATTGGTTTTTGCTCACAAAAAATATAAATTAAAAAAAATAAAAATAATAAATAAAAATCATTGTTTGCTCTTCGCAGCTCTTAAATTTCTCAAATTCTGTTAATGTAAATTTTAAATGACTTGTATTACCTTCTTTTTTTTTTCTTCCACTCATAGAATCAGTCTCATTCACTAGGTATACATACGAGTATAATACATGCGCCTTTGTCAACTATAATATAACATATTGTCGGCACTGTTTTGTCTATTACCAGTACTACTCTAATATGGAATAACTGTTTTGTGCCAAAAAAAATATATATATAATAAATTAAAATAACCAAGCTAAGCAGCGTGTTGACGTATATGTTTTTACTTAAAAAATCGTGGGGTCTACTAATAATCAGAGTATACACTTGAAATAGATATTCCGTATTTTATCCCTGTCATGTGAATTTCATTATACGTATAATGTTTATATTAATTTTTTTATTGAGTAACACTCGCATTTTAGCCTGGGTGTAATCGTATTAATGATAATCAAGAATATTGGTTAACTAATTTAAAATTTAAAATAAGAATTTTATTATTTTAATGTAGCAATTTAGGTAATAAGTTTTTAGTGAATTTAGTCATAAATGGTCGGTAAAGTTTCTGACAAAAAATATTTATAGTCCCAGATATTTAAGATCCCTCAATGAACCTACGTGGAAGGGAAACTTATTCTATAAGGGTTTCTTTTTTTTCGTTACGAGGAACGGAAACCTAAAATATACAGTAGCCCTTGATTAGGTAGACAAATATGAATATAACATTTTGCCAACGCCTACTCAGAATAGGATAATTTCCATTCTGTGAGCCTTCTTGACCCAATTCCAAATACTCTCGAGAATATCACATCTACAATATCTAACTTTTAATAAAATAATAAATATTATAAACTTTTCAATAAATACCATTATAAGAATTTACAGTTTAACAATATTAACTCATTTAAACAGAAAATTATGTTACATGACTACACATAAAACACACAAACACACAAAACAAACAATCTACATTAAAAGAACAGATCAACAAAAAGCGATCACGTGTTTAGGAAGATGAAAAAAAAAAGATATCAAAATAGTTACCCGTTCGCTGCAAACAATATAATTGTTATGGTCTAACTTGGGTTCAAGTGAAGTTCGCGGGTAGCCGTTGAATGCGAGCAGCACAAAACTGGACGTTGTGAAAATCCTCGACGGGAAACCTTTGTCCAGCAGTAGACGTCTTTTGTCTGAGATATCATGATCTCAGCTAACAGACGTCCACTGCTGGACAAAGGCCTTATTACATAAAACCTAATAAGCATTGTGACTAAATAATAAAACCCTCTTAATGGTTACATAATAAATTGGTTCTACATTAAATTACATGGTTGGTTATATATAACTACTATTTACAAAATCGGTTTTTGCTTACAAAAATATAAATGAAAAAAAAAAACAAAAATAATAATAATAATAATAAATAAAAATCATTGTTTGCTCTACGAAGCTCTTAAATTTCTCAATCATCATCTCATAATGGTCATCCATGATGGTGCTGAAAGGAAATTGACAGTTTGACAGTTTTTTTGAAAAAAAATCCACGAGCAGGATTTGAGCTTTTGGCTTTCAAAGTAAAAAAAGTAAATAGTGTTGAATAATTTCGGCGGGCTGGTTAGAACGATAGCTCAATTGGAAGAGCACCTGACCCGGTATGTGCAGGTTCAAATACTGCTCGTGGAAATTTTTTCAACATTTGTGTTTTTGTAATTTGTTTCGCAACAAAATTTGCGTTAAAATTATATAAACAAAACAAAAACATTTTGTATGTAGTTACATTTTATTCTAAGAACTTTAGGCGTCTACATCTAGGCTCTACGTGAGTAACGCCTATGGCCAATCATCACAACACGTATTTAGGTTAATCAAGAATTTGTCATTGTTACGTGACTATAGTTTTTTTTATTTCATGGGTCATAATGTAAATAAAGTTTTATTGGTTGTCACCAAATAAAAATAATTAAATAACATGATTTAGTTATAGATTAGAACTGAGCAAACGTTGTACCAGTTCAGTACCAGCAACAAAAAAATCTATAGCAATCCAAAGGCGTGATTGCAAAAATTAATGCGTCCAGTGTCGCGGGCGATTATGTACCGGATGTTGTTCCGAGGGCGGGCGCTGACTTCAATTTCCGGTGCGGGTGCCTGCGCCGGAAGCTGCGAAAAACACTCCATGTGATTATAATAGGGGTTCGGAAAGGAAGCTGAAATTATTGTGGGGGGGGGGGGGGGGTTATTATTTCAACTTCCGATCAGAAAATTGTACGATCATTGTTTTTGTAACAATTATCTTTATTAATCACTTCACTATTAGTTTCACTGTTATTCGTAGTAATAGTAGGAGTAATAGAAGTAAGCTGTGGAACTCCTTGCCTCAGTCTGTGTTTCCTATCAAATATCTTCAAATCACGAGTGAATAGCTACCTTCTAGGCTTCTTACCATCAGGTGAGATTGTAGTCAAATGCAAGCCTATCTAATTATAAAAAAAGTATACCTGCTATAATGATTGAATTTTAATATTTAGTACTTAAGTACGACTTTGATTTATCATTTTATAAATAACGTTGAAAATTTGTTGTCGTCAAAAATTTGAAAAGCCCGGGTTTGTGATCACCAACCCGCATTTGGCAAGAATGGTGATTAAGCCATTACCCAGATCAATTAAACCCAGATTAAATTAAACCCAGATCAAAAAACAATACATCAATTGTAGCGATGACTTAATTTCAATGATGGAGGGCTTTGCTCAGTAGTGGAACAGTCGTAGGCTACCTATACCATACTTTATGTATATAATTTGAAGATTTCTTCTAGCCTTTAAAGATCAAAAACTTTGTTAAGAGTTTAAAGGGTAAGAAAACGCAAACTTGCAAGCAGTGGTGGGCGTTGTTTTTACTATCTAAGTTCTGAAAATAATTATTCACTACATGGAAAATAATTTAGCATTCCTGTTTCCTGGAAATCCTTATCGTTGCAACAAAGAATAATTAGCTGTTAAATTTTCTCAATGCTTTTACGTATTTTTTTTGCAATCTTTAGTTAGTCTGTCAAACTCTATTGGAATGTTTGGCGCGGTTGGGGAAGACGTGCCTTAAAAGTTTTTTGAAATATCTTTCGGGTAAGCACTTGTCATTCATATCACCTGATGTTAAGTGATGATAGCCGAAGGCGCACTTCATCCGGAATCCTGAACTACTGAGGCACTGGCTATCTTATCTCTAGCTGCCGGAACAACAATGCTACAAACATTGATGTTATGGCGACATATTTAGTTTATACAACTATATACAGTTCACGGTTGTCGCAATTCAAAATAAGCTTTTCATATTATTAGTCAACAGTCCGTGTTTCCCAGTTGAGAAAACTAGCAAAGTGTCACAACTAGTACAAATTTAACAGTGGCTAATTTCAGCAACTGAAAACTGTTGTCGATCATCGACAACTATAGTTGCTATGTCTGCGCAGTTTCTTTAGGTTATATGGAAACAGCTAGCAGCGAGTTTCCTGTTGCCGCAACACGGAACTCAAAGTTGCTCTGTCTGCGGAAGCCTATAAGTTTTTGGAATTATTTTTATCCATTTACCCCTTTACCGTATGAAAATCTTACCATTGTGTCTGAAACCCTATTTGATCAAATTAAAAAAAAACGCAGAATGGCCTTCTTAGTTACACAACCCTAATCAATCAACCCTGATCGAAGGCAATAATGTACCTACATCGGTAGTGTATATATTGTTTGCCTACATAGTAACAAGCACCATTTCATTTGCCACGTAAAACAAAACAAAATATAAACCTGTTTTTACTAACCATGTGCCACGAACGTGCTTCAAAACTGAATATTTTTTATGTTTGTTGAAAAAAGGACCTATCAGACGTAGATTGATCTTTTTTCGTTGCGGCCATGTTCAATGTTCAATATTTTTAGCTAACACAATAAGGGAGGAGCGATACTGATTGATATACTGTTTAGATCAAAGTACTGACGCTGAGCAATTAATTTCTGCCTTGACATGAGTAGAAGAGTACTTCTTGAAATATTACGCTATAGAATAATACAATAAAAAAATATTTTTTTTAGCCAGATTTAGATTCCTAGCCTAGTGCTTGTTTAAAGTTCTCCTAGCAAGTTACCACTGTTGTAGAAAATTTGATTTTTTTTTTACTTTTACAGTTAAGATATCCAGTTCCCCCTTGGAAGAAAGTAAAATGAACTTTTAAAATACCTGTAATAACGGGTCACGGGTACTTGAAGAACACAAAAGAGTCATCATCTCAGCCAAAAGACGTCCACTGCTAAACAAAAGCCACCCCCAAGGATCTCTACAACGACCGGCTTTGAGCTGCTCGGCTACCTATCAAGCAGCTACCTGCGGCCTTCACCAGATCGTTGGACCAACTTGTTGGAGCCTGCCTACACTACACACAAAAGACTCACCTAAATTTAATTTCTAGTGAGATTCTGCTTTAGTTATGTGTTTAATTAATAAAAATAATATAAAAAAAAATCTTAAAAATTCTTCTAAAAATATTTTCTTTCACTTCATAATTTTCTTTCCCTCTCGACGGGGGTAACAGATTTATATAACACAAGTAATTACATAATAAAGATTGCCACATCCCTTAATAGTAAAATGGTAAAGCAATCTATAACAAGGAAATTCTTTGACGACAATTTCCAAATAGTAGACAGTAGACAGTTTGCAAATAGGTAAATTTTCTTTGTTCATGCACTTTCTTACAGCTTTCTAATGATTAATGATTGTTTTATGTGCGCGATGCAAGGTACTTACCAAATGTTTGTAAGGAAGTTGATGCTGAATAAAGGTCGAAGAAGTAAATGAATTTCTTGGGTTTAAAATACTGGTTTATTATTTTAACAGAGTCTAACAGAGAGTTGAAAATATATGTTGTATCATTACATTACATCATCATCGGTCTGTGTGTAGTCAACCCACGGCTAGGCCAAGCCTTTCATCTCAGCCAAAAGTCGTCAACTGCTGGACAAAGGCCTCCCCCAAGGATCTCCACAACGACCGGTTTTGTGCTGCTCGCATCCAACGGCTTCCCGCGACCTTCAACTGATCGTCGCGGTCCACCTTGTTGGAGGCCTGCCAACACTGCGCTTTCTGGCCTGTTCCGCCCCAGCGGCCATCAGTTCTGCGAGCGATGTGCCCTGCCCACTGCCACTTGACCTTAGCAACTCTTCGGGCTATGTCGGTAACCTTTGTTCTTCTGCGGATCTCCTCATTTCTGATTCGATCACGCAGAGAAACCCCGAGCATAGCCCTCTCGATTGCTCTTTGAGTGACCTTGAACCTGATGAGGCCTATAGTAAGCGACCACGTCTCAGTCTCGTATGTCATCACTGGCAACACACACTGGTCAAAGACTTTCGTCTTGAGACACTGCGGTCAAACCTTTCAATACATACGAAAGCACATGGTGATATTGGGCCATAACCTACTATGTTTAACATAATTAGGAAGTATTCTCCGAAGAGAAATATTACAAATAAAAAAGGTTATTCTGCATTTAATTCTTTGTATTTTGATGTAAGTGTCATTAGGAATATTTTATTACGCTCCCAAATGCGAATATCTATTAACATATACTTTGAACCCGACCATTCCTGATCCGATTTTGGGGTAGCTTGTGTATGAAAATTACTTATAAAGGCTGTAAGCTGGGATTCCATCCGCAAGCGTTGACAGTAAGCTGATTATAAAAAAATATTTGCTTTATCTTGTGTGTCATTTTAGCCAGGGTTGTTTACATTGATTCTTTGTAAATAAAACTGTTTTGCCATTCATATAAATGTACTCTGCCAATTAAGCTTACCAATATTCTGCATTAAAATTCTAGATGTATATATTTTTTGTAGAGAATGTTATTTTTAAATTTTATCTAAAGCTTTTTTTTTAATATATTTTATTTTACTTTTTTTTTTTCAAGTGCTGATAAAATACAGCTAAAAAAAAATTTTTTTTCACTTTATTTTATAAATTTTATAAATATTTAATTTAGCTTCAGTGCAGCAATCAGCACTTGAAAATAAAAAAGTAAAATTTACTATAGCGTTGTGTTATCAAATTTGTGGTATTTCATCTGCAAAGATGAATCTGCATGGCCATCGGTTGCAACGACCGTTGGATAGATGGCGCTCGTGCCGCTAAAAAGCACTCAAAAAAAAAAAAAAACATTAAAATAGCAGTAACAAAATTCAGCGCTTACGTCAGCCTTCCCGGTAGCATAGCGGTCAGTGCAGCCGCCCGGATTGCGGAAGACCCAGGTTCGATTCCTGGCTGGGTCGGGTGGGCGTTTAATTTTTTTTTTAACTGTATTTTATACATTTTATAAATATATATTTTATTATAAACCAAGGATCTGCTTACACTTTGTTTCACACTACAAATACAAATACACTTTATTACCAAAGCGCACAGGGAAAACTGTTTTGTGGGCACCCAATTAAGGTAAACAAGATGACACTGATCAAACTGAATTAGGTGTGCGTATTGAAAGTGTGACATTAGCACACCAGACTTTTAGTACAGCTAAATGGAAATAAAGTATTAATAACAAAAAGAGTATAAATCTAATAAGGAAACTAAAACCCTTGTGGACGGTGTGTGTGTGTGTGTGTGTGACAACAAAATAGGTAAACACACATTAAAGACGAAGAAGAATAAAACTATATTTTATGTACTGGTATACGAGTATGATTCTATTGTATTCTACTGTATTTGCGCACTTCCTCAATCTCCTTCTTGGGTTCCTAAACCAAAAGTTGTCTGTAAGAGATCGCTTAGAGCGATAAGACCGCCTTTGCCCATGCTAGCTTTAAGATTGAATGTACCTGTTTTTTGTTTTAATTTGTGTGAGCAATAAAGTATTTATGTATCCATCTATATTTCAAAGTAAGTATAGGTAAGTAAGTAGAGGTTTTAACCGCCTCTGTGGTCTAGTGGCTAAGACCACCGGTTTAGACCCAGAGGTCCCGGGTTCGATTCCCAGCGGGGGGTACATGTTTGTGTACTCGGTTTGGTTGGTGGTAGGGCTTGTTTGTCCGCCTGGCTAGCTACCACCATCTTATCTAAATATGTCGCCATAACATCAATGTTTGTAGCATTGTTGTGTTCCGGCAGCTAGAGATAAGATAGCCAGTACCTCACTAGTTGAGGATCCCGGGTGAAGTGCGCTTCCATCATTGGCCTTATCATCACTTAACATCAGGTGAGATCAAGGCACTGCTTACCCGTTAATATATATATAAAAAAAAGATCAAATTAAAAAAAAAACATGGAAATAAATAACACTCGTGGGTGATTAAAAAACGACGCTGTATTCAAGGTGATAGAATAAATTTCACTTTATTATTTCACGCATAACATTCCTCTCATTTATCTGTTCACGGCTTCACAAAACAAAGTGTTGGTTGTGATCCGTGAATATTCATGGAGTACTTCCACTGATGACCTGAGTTTAGTTTCAATGTAGCTTCGAAAATAAATTCAAATTCTTTCAAGGCTTTAAAGATCAACAAAAGTTTGTAGTCTAGTTTCACTTGTCGTGTTAGAAGCATTACGGAATTTATTTCCCGAAAAATGTTGCTGATTTGACATTTTTGTGGCGCAAAGTAATATAAAAATGAGGTTTTATTAGAATTAAGAAATTGAATACGTATAGTTACGATGAGGAAATAAGTGAAATGAAGGTGCGGTAAGCGCTTGATACCCTCAAATTTTATAGTTTTTAAAATAATTAAAGAAAACCCCCTTAGATGATGAAAGATAATAATAGGTTAATGATAAAGCTAATATTTAATATAATATTGATGTGTCGTTTTTATTACATAGATAAATAGCGTCATGTCGCGTGGTGCGTTGTTTTTACACCTTTTACACCATATTTTGTAACACCATTGGGTCAGGTTGGTTGGGTTAAGGACATGCCAGTTTAGGGACTCAATTATTTAGGTATTTATTTGTTTCATTTTTCATCTAACTTCGCGTATCGCGGATACAATACTAATAAATCTAAATAGATTTTACTCAAAAAAAAAAAAAATTTTTCATTGGACGATTCCAACAAAATTCATTAGGAAAAAATGTCTTTTGTGTAGAAAACTCATACATGTTATTTAATTATGAACAATAAGAAATTCCTATGATAACATCTAGCTCCGACACTATAAGCCCTGATTTATAAAATTGCTATTATTAGCTTTAATAAATAGGAACTTCTTATAAGGTGGGTCTTCCTTGAAGCAGTTATTGCGATGCTAAACCAATTAATAGTCTAATTAGTAATATTATGTTACAGCTAAGCACACAACAACTACCCCAAACAAAATATTACTTTACTAACGAATATTTATCTATATTTGTAGTCAAAAAAGTTTGTAATAATAAATAGGTCACAAGCCCGGGGATAAAGCCGCACGTTGCTGCTACAAAACCTATGGATGCTATAAAAACGGAGAATATCAACTTATTACATTGTACAGACGTCTGCACGTCAGCCTATCCAAAACTGTCAAATTTCTTCAAAACATTTTCAACCATAATGCTAAGTACTAAAGTTCAAAGTCTATTGATGAAATTTGATAGTTTGTGGTAGGTTAATGTGCAGGCGTGTGTACAACTTTTGGTATCGGACTTAGTTACAAATTGTGATAAAGTAACGATTATGTTTTTATAATTTTGTTATTTATTGAAAAACAGAGTAAAAACAGAACACAAAACCGAGAAATTACAAATAAAAAAGGTTTAACATAGAAGATACAAACACACAACTGTTGCTGTTTAGCTATTTTACATATCTTTTGACAATATCTTCATTGATGTTATCAAAGAGAAAATGCGAAATAAAGGCCTCCAAATCACAAGCCCTATTCCGGCAAACAAAATAAAAGTAATCCGCCCAGTGATCTGCTGGAAAACAGAGGTATGTTTATAAACTGGATTTCGACCTTCAATGCATTAGCTGCGTATGGGCGTGGGCGTACGTTGTGTCATGCGATATTCCAAATTAGCTTTTTGTCTCGTCACGTGATATCGAGTACGAGTAAAAAGGCTTTAAAGATTTTATAGTTTTGTATTTTTTGTCCGTGTTGACAATGTATTTTATTAAAAATTTGCAAATTGTATATAATAATATTTAAGTAGGTAAACTACTTAAAGTTCTTACTTTCTGTTAACAATTAAAGTAATTACAAATTGGCACTAGCTTAATCACACAAATATTATAAATGCGAAAGTTTGTGTGTATGTGTGTATATTTGTTGCTTCTTCACGCCTTAACGGATGGATGGATTTGGATGAAATTCGGCATACAGATAGTTTATAACCTGAATTAACACATAGAATACTAGTTTTTATCCCCACGGTATTCCCACGGGAATGAAACTCATACCTTTTCTCTATATTTCCATCATTGGCCTTATCATCACTTAACATCGGGTGAGATCAAGGCACTGTGCTTACCCGTAAATATAAAAAAAATAAAAATATTTGGTTCCAGAATTTACTACTTAGGTCTTGGATTTGATGTTGGGAATAGAACCTATTGGTAGTTTTTTATACTTTTTTTATTGAAATTTTGACAGACTTTTTCTTTTTGACATTTGTTTTCCATTACAAAATGATTTGTTTATTTTGTTGTCATGGAAACTGTCAAAGCGGTACAAAGTCCGCCCCGGGTCAGCTAGTTGTATATACGTACGACAGTTTTTCTGAAGGTATTAAGTAGATTAAACAATTATTTTAGACGCGACCTCAACGCATTTTAGTACTTAAAGTCACAAAACACAAACACAAACCCATCCCTTTCACAAAATGACACTTTTCATCAATATAAATTACCAACCAACATTAAAATAAATCTAAGAGTTACCTTCATAAATTTTTATAAAATCTGCAACCATTTTTATTATAAACTTTTTTGTTACAATACTCTTCTGTTCTTTTAATATCAAGTGATATCACTAAATATTTTATAGTTTGCTCAGGTTGTAGCAAAGTTAAAAACGTAGCGAGTGAGCCGTTAAAGCCGGGCCAGGCGGCTTAACTCCAACGGAGCGCGATAACACCCCTTACATATTGTCACGGCTTGTCTTCAATTTCGTAGCGGACGACTGCTATGGTTAGACGGTGTCTGGTTTATCATCACCTACTCGTTTTATGTCCTCACTGCTAGGGCACGAGCCTTCCCTATAGATAGATAGGGAGAACGGGCCATAAACCACCACGCGAGCCTTGCGTGGATTGGTGGTTGTTAACGACTGCCAGTGCAGCCGGGACCAACGGCTTTACGTGCCTTCCGAAGTACGGAGGAGCTCGAGATGATACATTTTTGGTCACCCATCCGATGACCGGCCTGGCCGGTGTCTGGTAACCTCACTCATATTTGCGGCGAGTTATGAGATTCGACAACAACGCACAGACGCCTGCACATACTCATTCAAAAGTCTCAAATTACTTGAATCAATATTCAACCATATGCCGTATACGTAAGTTTAAAGCCTTTTAAGGAAATTTGTCAGTATATGCTAGTCTGATGTGCAGGCGTGAGTACAAACGTAGTGCGTACAGGGTTACTTTCGAAGCTGTTCGGAATGGTGACATGTGTACAGCTCTAATGGCGGTAAAGCTAATCTCAATCTCGCTTATGTAATGTTTAATCGTATCGTATTCTTATAATGATTAAGGTTCTATATAATTTTACGCAAATTTTGTTGGAATCTAATTACAATTTAAAAAACGTGTTGGAAAATTTTCCACGAGCTGGATTCGAACCCAAACCCCCATGACATACCGGGTCAGGAGCACTACCTTTATGCTATCGTAGTTCTGTCGCCGTCGCATGAGCTCGGCAGAGCCGAGGGGCGCCACGGGGCAAAGCACGGCTTGTCTCCGCACAGCCCCACTCAGCTTAGCATAGCCCCGCTCAGCTACGCACAGCCCCGCTCGGCTTCGCACAGCCCCGCTCGACTTCGCACAGCCCCGCTCGACTTCGCACAGCCCCGCTCGGCCCTGCACAGCCCCGCTCCAACGGAGTTAAAGATATAGCAGCGGATAAAGCAGCTCCGCCCAGCTCAGCCCAGCTCAGTTCAGCTTCTGTAATTTCAAATGTGGATTGAAATGTAAATGTAATGTAAAAATGTATACATAAGCATACACTTGACCCACTTTAAAGTATTTAAATAAATTTGAACAGCTCCGTATTCACACTACACTCTGTTTTTATGCAAAATTGCGCGCTTGCAATTCATGGAGGCTTTTGTGGAGTTTGCGTAACTTTGCCGTAGCGGAAACTTTGCAGCACTGATGGCGAGGGTAAATTTGGCTCATAACCATTGCCGAAACTGTGCTATTGTCTTCCGGGCCTCCGTCTGCATTTGGGGAACAAGGCCGCGTTAAGAGGTGCAGCTAATTTCACTTCGCAATTGTTGTTTCTGCTGTACGAGACTCGGGATAAACAAGAAATATTATTCCTTACAAGTAAGCTCTTGGCCTTTATCTCACCTGATGTTAAGTAAGGCTGAAGGTCACTGAAATCTTATTTCTAACTTGCGGACCTCAGCAATATTGCCTTTAACTGGATGAGCACATAATTCATAATTCATTTATTTGTACTAAAACACGGTATAAAAAGTTAGTACAAAATAAGTATTGTAGTACAAACATGTTTAGCCAAATCAAAGAGGCATACCAATATAACGCAATCTAAAAAAAAAAAAAAATTTTAGAAAATTTATAGGATCTACATTAACATCATTTTCACACATCATTCTTTAAATCGAAAAACTCCTGCAAATTATAGAATGTGTGATGGTTGAGCCATTTAAACAAAACTTTTCTAAATTTAACAATATTCAGTTCTTCTATATATCTGGGTATAATGCGTGGGTATAAAGCGTGGTTGATATATTTTTTTGTATTTTTGTTTATCGTCTGTTGGCGATCCTTATTAAAAGTAAATAAATAAATCTTACATTGGTGCTATGGCCACATATAAGGATAAAATGGTGGTAGCTCACCCGGCGGACTTAAAACAACCATACCCCCAATCAAATCGAGTACAAACATTTACCCTCCACTGGGAATCGAACACGGAACATCTGGGTCTCAAACCGGTCAGTGGTCTAATCACTCGACCATAGAAGTGTTTATAAAATGTGTTGGTGCTGGTAATTTCAAATCGAAAATGTTATTTCAGCTATGGATAAAAAACACCAGGTATAAACAAGAACTCCTTTGAAATTATCGAAACATTGAACTAAAGTGAAAAGTTAGTATACGCAAAAGCATGCGCTTGAATATTTTAAGGATTGAGATAAGATTTTGCGAAAGTGCTTTGCAACTGGAAGCTATTGGCTTACCTAACAGGATAAGTAACAGAGTAATTTATAGCATTACTCGTGTGTTTGTACATATTAAAATATTCTCTAAGTATCTCAGAATCCTGCTTATATGTATTATATTCCTTTGCAATGTTTATAATCCTCCTTAACTTCTCGCACTTCTTGCTTTTTCTTTACAGATTTAAGATACAGTTTTACATATATTTTTTTTAAGTGAAAACAACAACAACAAAATTTCACTTTGGGAGACATACTCGTTGGAAATAAAAGATTTTGACTTCTTAAAATCACTCAATACCTACTATTACTGTTTTATATAATTTCTGAGAGTACCTGCTAGCCTGCTTGTTATATAATTTCAAATATTACCGACGAATACAAAAATTAGGGCATCAAATTAGCTGTTTCCCGAATAGAAATGAGAGCTCTAAACACAATGGTAGTTTGGCCTAATTAGAGTGGGATGAGTCTACCAAACTATTTGCAGAATAAAGTTTTCGAGCCGACAAACCTTAAGAAACCAGCGAAGCATTTATAAATAAAACAACTGTCATAGGACAGTTATTAGAATACCTATTAACTTCTGTTTCGAATTGCAAAGACAAAATCTCTCCTTTATAAGTCTCACTAATAAACAGAGTATAATTTTTAAATTATTTTTTATTATTGACCAATTTTAAACACATGTAAACAAAACTCGAAAAACACTTCGAAAACCAATATGAGGTTTGTAGTAAGTGCTTTCGAATTCAAATAGTTATTCCAAGTTTTTTTTACTCTGATTTGAAATTAAGTTTATATGACGGGGGCAGAAGAACACGAACACCCGTTTGCACTAAACTTATAAATCGCCTAAGTCTTTGCCTAACTATTACCCGGTCAAGTAACTCGGCACCTGAGTGTAAGCGACGTTTTCGAGCCAGGTGCCGAGTTAACTTGACGGGGTAGTAGTTAAGCCAAGACATAGGCAAATCAGTTTATTACAAACGGGTGTGAATATCTATAGTTTGTACTACATTGTTTGTTAGCAAGACCATTAGGATTTTTTCAATCATCTGATAAAGAAGAACAAATAAATGATCTTTTACTAAACACATACCGCACAACCTGAACTAGCCTTTCTTAAGTTTCCACCTACATTAATTAACCCACTGTTTTGTGCAAACGGTCCAATCATTATTCTAACCAGTTCTATTGATTGAGCTTGCTGCGTAATATTGCTGGCAGACAACTTTGTACTGTAAGTATCACGAACCAATTTGCACCATTCCCGTTGGCCAGACAGACAGCTTGCTATGACGAAGTCTTCATTCCCACCATTTCCACTGTGGAATAAGGAACAATATGCGGTGGCAATTAAATTTCCTTTACCACTGTAGTCCATTTCTACTTTACTCTGTTTGATAGGGATTGCAACTGGAAATTAGGGTACTAGGTTGCGGTTTTCTGTTTGGAGTACTAGGTAGTTCTCTTTATCGGTTGTTTTTGTAGGCATCTCCGGTGGCTTTGAGCTAGGTGTCGAGGAAAGTTCATCTGCCCAGTTTTTAAATGTATCCAGGTTTTCTTCCCGTGCGCAAAGACATGTGGGCAAGGGCCTCTAGCGTACAGATTCACGGGGCGTGTAAGTAGCTCATTAAGTTGATTACTTTGTTTAGTAGTTATTCTCAAGTTAAGTAATTCATAACCTCTCACTACCATCTCTATAATGTATCGCATTTAAAACGAATAAATGATTTGTTATTATTATTATTATTTATCATTGGACATCGCTGGATGCGAGCAGCACAAAGCCGGTCGTTGTGAAGATTTTTTGGCCTTTGTCCAGCAGTGGAGGTCTTTTGGTCTTTTGACTTGGAAGTTGGCTCAAGTGTCAACGATTGGTATTCTCTGACCTATCCTGCTGGAGGGAGCAAATTATTGGTCGGTTCAAGTGGTTACTCCTATGCATTCTTTATTGTTTGTGGTGATTTAAACTAAGTTCAAAATATTTGTCTGATCAGTTTATCTTTATTAGCCTACTAGCGGCCCGCTCGCGACTTCGTCCGCTAGAGTGTTATTATTATTAGTTAGTTAGTTATTTATTTAATTAATATAAAATAATTCAGATTCAAAACCACACATTAATGTAAAAATAATAAAAATATTCAAATTAATCAAAATAACAAATAAATAGCAGTGACAAAATTCAGCGCTTACGTCAGCCTTCCCGGTAGCATAGCGGTCAGTGCAGCCGCCCGGATTGCGGAAGACCCAGGTTCGATTCCTGGCTGGGTCGAGTAGGCGTTTATTTTTTTCACTGTATTTTATAAAAAAATTATGAATATTTAATTTAGCTTCAGTGCAGCAATTAGCACATGAAAATAAAAAAAAGTAAAATAAATCAAATTAAAATTTTAAATTTTAGTTTTAAGTGCTAATTGCTGCACTGAAGCTGAATTAAATATTTATAAAATACAGAAATACAAATATTTATAAATTCAGTGCTTACGTCAGCCTTCGCGGTTGCATAATGGTCAGTGAAGCCGCTTGGATTGCGGAAGACGCAGGTTCGATTCCTGGTTGGGTTGGGTAGGCATTTAACTTTTTCACTGTATTTTATAAATATTAAATTAATCAAAACAATAAAATCAATCAAAATATTAAAGTGAGTGAAAATAGTAAAATAGTCGTCAATTTACACACAATTTAATAAAATTTATAAAAAAAACAAGAAAATTAACCAAAAATAAAAAAAAAAATTCGAAAATAATAAAATTAGTGACAATAATAATAACAATAACATCCATTATAACATCGTATTTTGATAGAAGTATATAATAATTATGCTCGACCTGGGAATCGAACCTTCTGGCCGAGCTCGGCAACCGAGGCGAGGCGGGTTGATAATGACGAATCTAAAATATCTCAAGATTTATCCTACCACAGCCTCTTTAACTATCTAAAATGGTGGTTTTACCGGCCACAGGATCCTGATCGATAGGCAACCAAAGCGGGCCAATTAAAATTGATTTCAGTTCTCAACACTTTAGTCCGTTGTTTGCGAAGAGTAAACTTTATTGGTGACATGTTCCTAAAAAGGTAAGGCCAGCATAACAAGGGGCAACACAATTAACAGTTACGTTGAAAACGAAATCAAGCATTAGTCGTTTTAATGTGAAATAAAATACTGTTTTGAAAAAATCGCCTCTGTGGACTAGGGGCTAAGACCACCGGTTTAGACCCAGAGGTCCCGGGTTCGATTCCCAGCGGGGGGTACATATTTGTGTACTCGGTTTGATAAGATAGCCAGTACCTCACTAGTTGAGGATCCCGGGAGAAGTGCACTTCCATCATTGGCCTTATCATCACTTAACATCAGGTGAGATCAAGGCGCTATGCTTACCCGTAAAATATAAAAAAAATACTTTTATTTTTTGTTATTAAATATTGAACTGATACTGTTTTTTTTAAATGCATTATACCGCGTATAATGTATAATTTCAACCGCCTCTGTGGTCTAGTGGCTAAGACCACTGGTTTAGACCCAGAGGTCCCGGGTTCGATTCCCAGCGGGGGGTACATGTTTGTGTACTCGGTTTGGTTGGTGGTAGGGTATTGTTTGTCCGCCTGGCTAGCTACCACCACCTTATCTAAATATGTCGCCATAACATCAATGTTTAGAGCATTGTTGTGTTCCGGCAGCTACAGATAAGATAGCCAGTGCCTCACTTGTTGAGGATCCCGGGTGAAGTGCGCTTCCATCATTGGCTTTATCATCACTTAACATCGGGTGAGATCAAGGCACTGTGCTTACCAGTAAAATATAAAAAAAAATACAATGAGTCACTGTTTTTAATTAACATTCCGTTAGAAATGTTAATTGGTAATAATAATATTTGTATGCAAGTTATAACTTGATGAAACATAATTGTACACAAACCTGCACATCAGACTACCACAAACTGTCAAATTTCCTCAATAGACTTTGAACTTTATGAATATGGCATACGGTTGAACATTTATTGAAGAAATTTGACAGTGTTAGATAGGTTGATAAGCAGGCGACTGTACTCCTAATTTGTTAATATTGTTGTCATCTTAAATACCATGTTTGATGCAAATATATAAAAATATATTTTTTTTAAATAGTTTTTATTTTAAGACCATACATGGTCTTAAAATAATTGTTATATTTAAAATAATTGTTATATTGTTATAAATAATTTATTTAAATTATTTATAACAATTTAATGGCCTCTGTGGTATAGTTGTTAAACCACAAGTCCAGTGGTCCCAAATTATTAATGTAGGTACTCGGTTTGGTTGGTAGTAAATTTCTAATATCTGATCCAAGTCTTTCTAGCTATTTGAAAAAAGACAGTGTTAAAAAAAATCCACGTCCGGGATTCGAACCCGCACCCTATGACATGCTGGGTCAGGTGCACTACCAACTATGCTATCGTGGCATAAATATAGCTTGCCTAATTCTTAACTTTCTTTCAATATTTGTTGATGACACAGTTGTCGACATTGAATAGGGCTCCTTTGGTACAAAGTAAGAGAAGATAGTGTCTTAAAATCATCAATACTATCACTGATTATCAAATAATTATCATTAGAGATCCTATTGATTTTTTAATTGATAGTTCTTTTTTTTTTCTTTTTTTTATATTAACGGGTAAGCACAGTGCCTTGATCTCACCTGATATTAAGTGATGATAAGGCCAATGATGGAAGCGCACTTCACCCGGGATCCTCAACTAGTGAGGTACTGGCTATCTTATCTCTAGCTGCCGGAACACAACAATGCTACAAAGTGGTCTTAGCCACTAGACCACAAAGGCGGTTAAAATTCATGCACACGATTCAATTTATTTTAAATAGTTTTTATTTGCTGTCTCTCTTGCAGTTACTAGGTGATCTGCCCGTTCGCAGCGGAATCTTGTCAGAGTTGGAGGGTACGGACAAAAGTTCGGACGGGCGGGCGGCGTTGTTGTCCTCATTTCCTACCGAACGACGCCATTTTAGTTAGCAGTTGTGTTGCCCTATACATTCCTGACATTTATTATAATTTCAAAGGTGGTATAAGTACTATTAATAATATTTGGAAGGTTCTATGTACGATAGGTACTATATGTTTATCGCTGATTGGTTGCGCCAGTTAGTAACTTTAAATTTGCCGCGAAAAAGAGTTACGTGTATTTCGATGTCACAATATTTTATTTGATAGACGTAGTGGCTGCACTAGGTTCCTGCCCATATCCCCTCCAATACATACCGCAGCCACCGCACGCAACGAGCGCTGCGGACGCTCCGCGAACTAGTGCTTTGATGACGTCTGGAGGAGATACTTACGCCGCGCCTACCTTGAGAATCTCCGTTGCGAATATCCGCATTTAAAGTGTTACATCGGTGAGGAACCACGCGCCGGGGTTCCAAGTCCATCCTCCAGCAAAGTGTGTCTACCGGCCACCAACCTCGTGTCGGTTAAGACTGCTCGCCCGCCTGCCGACCACGGGTCGTCCGCCGCTGTCGCTGTTCAAAGGTATGTTCCCTATCGACCTCCTTTGAACTGATCACCTACTTTATCACCGTCCCTCGCAGTTCAAACCTCCCTTATCCTAGTGCAGCGCGAACAGAAAATACAGTCCACTAAATAGCATAACGTCGCCCGCGCCGCCATATTTTGTCTTTAGCCATACCACTGATAAAGATTCGGACTCGTGACAATTTGAAAAGTAACAATGCCGTTTACACACTTTTGTCCTAAGAACACTTAGATTAATAAGTAAGAACAATAACTAATTTAACATCTGTGTATTAAAACTGAGCGACCACTTGTCATAATCATGTCATTACAGGGCGAGGCAAGTATAAAGAAATAAATGAGAGTGGATAAAGTTAAAGAGGTATGTATGAATCGTAGCAAGTGGCAGGAAGCGGTCTCTGCCTAAGCCTATGGGAAACAGGCGTGATTGTATGTATGTATGTATGTATGTATGTATAATAATAGTAATAAATAAAATAAAAATATACACTATTATTTCTTTTGTTTCGATATTTTCTTCTTTGTGATTACGTTAGTTACGATTAAGTTTTATGTGCTGTCTAACAATTAAATTAAATTTAGACAAGGCAACATCACATACATTGTTCTGATCCCAAGGTAAGAAACTAAAGCACTCGTTTTATGGAAATCAGTAACAACGACGGTACCACAATCACCCTGACCCGACGAAATATCGAAATGTTCGTGTTTTTGACATGTACCCGACCGGGAATCGAACCCGGGACTTTAGAGTTAGCGCCGCCCAAAGACCGGCGTGCAAGCCACTCAGCTACGGAGGTCGTCATATATCACAATAAAGTGATCCTGTAACGTTAGTGACAACTTTTATTCTAAGTAAAGTTTCTCAAAACTTACATTACGACTGGCTCATTTACCGTTCTTGATGGAGATTGTGAAGACTAGGAGCACTGGTAGTGCACCTGACTCGGAATATGACATTTTCCTTTTTTAAATTAATTCGAAGGATAACATTTTAAATTCTTCCTATTTTCCCCATTTTAGGTTATTAATATGAATTGCATATGGAAAAATAAATATAGGAAATGAATGACAACATGAAAGGACAAAGTAAATATTCACATACCATTAGGCGGACTGTCTGTTTGTGGGTAAACTCAATGTCTGACCCACAAGTCGTTATAATGTATAGAGTACATGTATGCTGCTTATACGTTTGTAGGTTATGGTAATTACATTTATTTTTACGAAAATAATAAAAATTACATGTGTTTTAGATTAAGTTTATGTTCAAGTACTAACGTTATTGACAACCCATTTTGTATCCTGCATTCAACACCTGCCTTAAGTCACAGGTTATTAAACCCTGAAAGTAGTTTATTCAGTTTCGGCTATCGAATCAATTTCACTCATTTTTAGTACTGCCAACATCACACTGACTATCAAAAGTTATTGTAAGTGTCTCACACATTTTGCATGAAACCTTTTTCTTTTTCTTCAGCCGTCGCCTCCCAATGCTGAGTGTAGGCATAGGCCAACAGAGAGAGATGGCGTGCAAAAGGATAGCCTTTTGCACGCCATCTCTCTCTGTTGGTAGCCCTGCATGGAATGGAAAGCACCAAACAAGAACTGTAGAAAGTTGTATTTTACAAATTGATCATAAGTCGACATACACAGCTCAGTCTTCCTGTCACCACAGACCCAAAAGGTTCGAAACGTCATTTTAAAAACATGAAATAAACACGCGCCAATATACATAATCTTTACATCGCCTATTCCACAAAGTCTAAAGAAAGTCTTTAATCAGTGCGTCCTACCCGTCATGACTTACGGAGCCGAAACGTGGACACTCACGATAGGACTGGTTCATAAATTGAAAGTCGCTCAGCGAGCTATGGAAAGGGCTTTGCTCGGAGTTTCTCTAAAGAATCGACTTCGGAATGAGATGATCCGACAGAGAACGAAAGTAATCGATATAGCCCATGGGATCAGCAAGCTGAAGTGGCAGTGGGCCGGTCATATCAGCCGCAGAACCGACAACCGTTGGAGTGAACGAGTTCTCGAGTGGAGACCGCGTATCGGCATATGTAGTGTACGACGCCCTCAGACTAGGTGGAGTGAGATCTTCGCGAGGTGGCTGGCAAGAGCTGGATGAGAGTAGCCGCGGATCGTGTTCGGTGGCGTGCACTTGGAGAGGCCTATGTCCAGCAGTGGACTATATGTATAGGCTGATGATGATGTTGGTGAATATACATATAGTGTCCCATTTCAGGCTCATAGTAATTAATTAACTTAACAAACATTCGATCTTAATTAAATTACATCGGAGCATCGATAACACGTCGCTTATCTTAATTGTCGAAGTTCGGCATTACAGATTCAGTGCAATCGGCAATGTCAACGGCAAAGTTAAAACAATTTAGATGAACTCGTTAAATTATGCATCAGATTGCACTGTCTTTTATTTATGACTACTTGTTGAATTTGTTAGTAAGATTGATGAAATATTTGTGGCGATAACTTTCTATTTCAGTTTGTTGAACGCTGATATGAAGTTAAGTTATCGATTTATTTATTATTTTTTACAGAACAGACAAGAATCACCAACCAAATATAATTTTTTTGAAGTAAGTAAGTATGGGATCGCATCTAAATATTATTGAAACGGAGAAAATACACAATGGAAAAGATGAATCCTATAATAATGAAAAATGCACTTATAAATCGGAATATGGGTTTATTATCATCATTTACAACATTAATTCTACCACCACCAATGACAAGCAAAACAATAATAAATAAAAAACATCAAAGTCAATTGTGACAAATTAAAAAGAATATATATATTTAAAACTATACAAAATATAAAAATGTTTTTGTTTTGTTCATATAATTTTTAATGAAAATTTTGTTGCGAAACAAATTACAAAAACATAAATGTTGAAAAAATTTCCACGAGCAGGATTTGAACCTGCACCTTTCTGACATACCGGGTCAGGTGCTCTCCCAATTTAGAGCTATCGTGGTTCTAACTAGCCCGCGGAAATTAATAATATTAATGACGGTAGTTGTTGACATTGAATGGGCGCCTTGGCTTTTAAAGTAAAAAGTAAATAGTGTTGAATAATTTCGACAACAACATTTATGTTTTTGTATTTCCTAAATTTCCTATTTCTATTATAGCTGAAACTGAAAAATAGAATTAAATGTAACTGAATTCGAAATGAAAACATTAGACATACGGGAAGCTAATTCATAGAACGAGAGAAACAAAGCCGGAAAAGAAGTTATCCAAAATCCATAACAAAAGCAAAACAGAAAACAATTTCGTCTCGATACTATCGCATTACGTAGTGATGAGTCATCAGGCGATCTGGATCGACACTGCACGGCCGCCACAGCGTACTGGACATAAACAGTAATATATTAGGTGTCATATTTATATTATATTGAGTTTTGCATTTACAATGCTTTAAAATTAGTTACAAGATAAAATTTTAATCAAAATCAGCCAGCCTCAGGAAGCTCGAGTAGGAAGCAAGTCGTCAATAATTTCTAGTAAAATTTTATCTTATAACAGTAATAGCACTCATAACAAAAATATATAAAAACATAAGTTAACGGTTACAGTTTGCCTGTATCATACCATTGTCGAGCAAAGACCTCCAATAATCTTAATAATTCTTTTAATATTAAAACATATTTTGTATGTAATGTTGGATAAAAAGAAGCGATTCACATTATAAAAACACACAGATCTTTTAAGCGAGAATTTTAACTTTAGTGGAAGGTACCAATCAAATTATAATTTGTGTCTGTTGGCAATTATATTAAAAACCATAACCTGAATAAATAAATAATACGTAAATAATTTAAAACAATGAGATAGTCTTTACTATCCTTTCACTGTTAGGAGTTCATGTGATTTGCTCTCCCGTGAATCTGATACCCCCTTTTTTCAGAACTATTAGTTGCAGGTACCCCGTTCCTGGGTAAGATATTAAGATAGAAAGGGTAATATATATAGCAGACAGTAACAGCTGGTGAAAGGCTCTGTCATCATCAAAACATCTCCTCAGAAAGGTTTTATTGATATATTTTTTATGGAAACGAGTTACTATCTTACTTTTTCTACTGTATCCCAGCCCAGTGTAGGAGCCAAAAACTCGGCATTATCCATGACAACGCAACGGTGAAATTGAAACCAATAAAATACTTCGTGAAACGTTTTCCGTGTATCGGCCGGGGAGTGACAGCCCTAGTGTTTGACAAGGGTTGTCATAAGTCTTCCTTCCGTCCGCCCGTCTGACTATTTGCGTGTATCCAACCGAGGCGAGGTGACGTGACAAGCGTTTGACAAGTAAGATAGTAAGCTTGATGGTACGGAAAAAACAGCGTTTACTATTTTTCTCGGAAAATAGAACATATTTAAATGTAAGCATTGTTTATGTTTTGATAGTTTTTTTATTTATTCTAATGGTAGTTCCATTAGTAGTAGTACGAGTTTTAACCTCTTTATTAACAGAGGGCCTAGATAAGTAGAATAGAAAATGAAAAGCATAGCGAACGTATGGGATTGACATAAGCCAATCAAACGTCAATAACAAGTATCGTTGGCTTATGTCAATCACATGCGTTAATAATTCTATTAAATTTCTATTCTATTAGCATTATGCCACTTTTCGATTCCTCAATTACGTAGAAACTATCCTTATGTAGAAGACCTTTTTAAAAATCCCTGATACAAAAAGGGAAGTTTGGTGTAGAAGCTATTGTTAGAAAAGTTGAAAAAAATACTGAAGCGTCTGATATTTTTTTGATAACCCATTCCGGTAATGGCCTATCTAATAGTAACTTAATCTTCACGATCTTGATGCGCATGCTCACCTACTTCGGACCTACACCTCTTAGGAGCGGAATTGACAAGTGAGAGAATTAATAATGACAGTCGGATACGCATCACTGGCGTCAGCCTTAACAGGCCGTGACTCCAATCCAATAATACATAATTATTATTTTTATTTAAACGGTGGTGGACCCGGGATCGTCAGGAACAAGTGACTGACATTTTTGTTCTTTAATCATTAACAAAGGGGTCAGCAACTGATTTGAGTCTTTAGCAATAATTAAATATCCACCACCTGCTTAATAGCAGTCAGCCAGTCTATACTAATGCTGTAAAGAGGAAAGCTTTGTATGTATGTATGTATGTATGTATGTATGTATGTATGTATGTACGTTTGCAACGAATAAACTAAAAAACTACTGGACCGATTTAAAAAATTCTTTTACCATTAGAATGCTACATTAGCGCTGAGTAACATAGGCTATATTAAAAAAAAAAGAAAAAGAAAAGTACACCCGTGCGAAGCCGGGGCAGGCCGCTAGTAATCTATATAATTAAAAAACCGGCCAAGTGCGTGTCGGACCACGCGTAATGCGGACTCTGAGAAGAGGGCTTTTATGAACATTTATTTAACGATGGCTCATATATTTAAATGTAGATACTACCGGTTTCACACACCTGACAACGTTATTTAAGTAGTTCCCAATGAGGAATTTGTACTGCGCCAAGTACATTTTATAAGTTGGTCGACTGTTACTCGTAAACTTGTAAAGCCTACTTAGCTGTGATAGTTTTCCTTTTAAGTTTGTCATATATATAACTACCGTGAATTTACACTTATCCAAAAACAACCATTTGGCTGGCAGGGGGGACCCTTGACTCTAACAAAATTTTGCACTTTAAAGCTTAATAGCTCACAAACGGATGCCTAAATAAAAAAACTATTTCACAAACCCGAAATATTTTTGAAATTGCTATCCGCAAACACCCCACACCGTGGGATAGACAAGAAAAAAAAATACATCCCCACTTCACGTGTAGGGGCGGTAATCTTAAAAAAAATATTTTTCAAAATTTTACTTCACCACTTTGTCGGCGTGAATAATATGTACATCCATGCCAAATTACACCTTTATAGTACTAGGAGTCTATGAGTTAGGCTGGGGACAGACAGACAGACAGACAGACGGACATGGCGAAACTATAACGGTTCCTTGTTGACTACGGAACCCTAAAAATGAATTACTGAAATGTATGTACGCGCATAACTTCCGATCGATTGCACAAAATTGGATAATTCTTTTTTTTGTGTTTTTTTTTACTAAAAAACGACAATTTAATTTTCCAATACTAAATGTTGAAAGCTGTGAAACATTTGATGTCTTTGTTTGTTTTGTTGTCATAGAAACTTTCAAAGAGACACGAAGTCCGCCGGGTCAATAGCTAGTCTTTACATATAAATCTTCTGTGCGTGTGTTTGTAATTGAACGTAATTGAACGGCTGGACCGATTTGGATGATTTTCTTTGTGTGTGTTCTAGTGGATTCGAGAATGGTTTAGATTTACAATTGTACCCGGTAGGTGTGCAATAGCAAAAGCGGACGAAGTCGCGAGCGGGCCACTAGTATTTTTATGAAAATCTATGTTAATTTTTGGAGACGAAAACTCTGTCGAACAGTGGTCTTGAAAGTGTCGGATACTGGTGCTGGACCATTTGACCATTGGAAAAAAAACTGTTAAACGCAATGTTAAAACAATGTATGCACCTATATTGATTTGCTGTAAGTTATATCGTATAATATTGCATGCATGGTACACCGACGCGACAATAAACC
This sequence comes from Eudonia truncicolella, assembly GCA_949315975.1. Classification (NCBI taxonomy): domain Eukaryota; kingdom Metazoa; phylum Arthropoda; class Insecta; order Lepidoptera; family Crambidae; genus Eudonia; species Eudonia truncicolella. Next base: position 12,080,121 of record OX438835.1, on the reverse strand, counting down.
CACTTTTATCTCTTGTCTTTCCAAAGGTTCTCTGGAAGAGATCACTGTTAGTGATAAGACCGCCGTTTGTACGTGTATTTTTCATGTAATTTTATGTCAAAATGTCTTATATTTGTTTGGTGTACCACCACTACCATCAGCTCATTTTATAACCCCACTGCTGGGGCACGAGCCTTCTACTTCGTGGTTTCCCTATCCATTCTTCTCTATGAATGGATAGGGAAACCACCACGCGGGCCCAGTGCGAATTGGTGGTTGTTAACGACTGCTAATGAAGCTGGGACCAACGGCATAACGTGCTTTCCGAAGCACGGTGAAGCTTGAGATGATGCATTTTTGGTCACTAATCCGATGACCAGACTTTGCTAAAGCTGCTTAACTTCAGCAATCGCAGACCGAATCGAATCGAACTCGAACTCGTCTTGTTGATGTACAATAAAGTACATTTATCTAATCCTATCTTATCTTACGAGTATAATACAAAACCTACCGTTCGCACAATGGATTATCAATCTGAGGGATCGCGACTGAGCTAAACTAAAACTGCGGAGGCATTGATTACTCAAAGGGGCAAATTGTCGAAGTGAAATCACTTGCCGCTGCTAAATTCACTGGCCCGTTTTCTTTGTAGGTTAAGCACTTTACAACTGGAATGAAACACTTTTTGCAGATCTACTCCCATTTATTTTAGTTTGACTTTGAAGAGGCCGTGGTCGCAGGAAAGCTAGGGGGCTGGTAGTCCATAATGCAAATTTTATTATTTTATATTTTACGGGTAAGTATAGTGCCTTGATCTCACCTGATGTTTAGTGATGATAAGGGCAATGATGGAAGCACTCTTCACCCGGGATCCTCCCTCAACTAGTAAAGCACTGGCTATCTTATAGCTGCCGGAACACAACAATGCTACAAACATTGATGTTATGGCGACATATTTAGATAAGATGGTGGTAGCTAGACAGGGGGACAAACAAGCCCTACCACAAACCAAATCGAGTACACTAACATGTACCCACCCCCCGCTGGGAATCAAACCCGGGGCCTCTGGGTCTATATCGGAGGTCTTAACCACTAGACCACAGAGGTAGTTAAGTTACGTACGCAAAAAAATAAATTGGCAATTTAATTGAAGATTTGTATCGTAGCATTAGCAACTATTAACGAGTATATTCGAGAGATCACAGCAAAGAGAACAGTTTATTTAAAATAATTTTCTAATCACGTATTTCCTTCCATTATTACATCAATTACTTCTTCAATAACAACCGAAAGACAACGCTCCGAGTTTTCTCAACCCTAACAGGCTAACAAGATAAATCCTTTCAATTTAATTTGAGTTTAATAAGAAAAATAAGCGGCTAGGCTTGACGTCTAACAAGGCTTGCCGAGAGGTTGAACAATCTTCTTAAAGGTCCCTCACTGTCTCGTGATTGAGCCAAGTGCTGCGATATCGAGAGATTTGTTATTTGAAGTGGGAACTTAATAATACAGCGACTTTTCAAATTTAAAATATTATTTTTGACTTCCTAAGTTGTAGACGCTTCAGCGCCACTGAACTAAGTAAAGAGTTCTTTGACTTGGAAACCAAAACAAATGAAGAATTCTTTTTCTGTTTATTCGGTAAGTTTGTATAAAGAGACAGTTTGTAAACAAATTAATACTTAACTGTTTGGCTCTTAATGTGTGATTTGGAGCTATGGGAGATTTTACTTAGAAAGTTATATCTCGTCAGCACTGTTACCGTGCGAGTAAATAACTGTGACATACAGAACGAAAGACAGACAGGCTGACGAACATGACGACACAATAAAGGTTCCTGGTTTTCTACGGAACTCTTTGAAGCTAATGCTTGTGTCCGGGATTGAAGCAAGCAGCGAATCTATTTAAATTAAATGAAGTATATGAAAACAGTAGTATGCGGCTTGTTGCCGAATGCTGTTAGCCAGCTATCTCTAATACCTACACGAGACTTTTAACGGCAGGGGTACATAATTTCACTTATTTTCGTTGGTAGTAGGATGTTTCTAATTACTATTTATTTTTTATTATTTTTATTAATTGGCTTGGCTGTAGCTAGCTACCACCATTTTTTCTAAAACAACTATGTGAGTAGCATTTTTTCTACAGTTACAGATAGATAGCCAAAGACTCCGGGTGAAGTGTACTTTCTTTATCGGTCTTATTGACACTCGCCAAGCGCTTCTCCGAATGTGGAAAAAACATAATGAAAATTAACTTACCAAGCACCTCCAGCTTTCTTCTAGGTAATATTTTGCATGTATCCTTCAAGTCAATAATATATGATAGCTGCGTAGTTACCTAAATATTGAGGAGCCACTTACCTATTCACAGTAATAAATTTTCGGCTGGCAACACTAAAGTGGACCTCGCCTTATCGATTAATGTTACTAGGAGAGAAACATGTTTAGAAAAAGTTAAAAGACTTTTTCGAGAAAATGGCTAGAAAAAGTTATGTTTGGAATACCTATACTCACCACAAACATTTTATGTGTAATGAACTCGATGACGCAGTAGTAAACGGGATCCGTCTGCGATTGCTGAAGTAAAGTAACTTTTCCAAAGGCTGGTTATCGGATGGGTGACCAAAATTGTATCATCTCGAGCTTCTTAGTGTTTCGGAAGGCACGTAAAGACGTTGCTCCCGCCTGCATTAGCAAGTCGTTAGCAACCGCCAGTCATTCGCACTGGGCCCCCGTGGTGGTTTATGGATGTTTTATCCATAGGGAAGGTTCGTGCTCCAGGACATAATAGTGACCATAGAAATCATGATGGTGATGAGAAGCGAGAGTTAAAACTTAGTCATTCTGTTGAACTTATTATGTAATCACAACGTAATCTCGGGATTTTTAAGCGATGAAACCTCAAGTCGAGGAGCTGAATCAATGTGGTAAGTTGTCCTATCCGGGAAGATTGAAATAGTTTGAGTGCGTGAACCGGGGGACATTGTTGCAACGGTCACCTACATTATATTCCCTTTTGATATTCATTTACTTAAAAACTGATTAATCAATTTTTTTTGTTTACTTAAGTTTGTAGTATAGTATACACTTTCAATAAACACGTCTAAATCAAAGAGTTGACACAATGAATTACCTTTATAACTCACCGACTATTGTTTGTATTTATGAGAGAGGAGTCATAGTCATCACGTTGTACAAAGATCCTACAAAAACAGTATTAATCCCTAAACCCATGTTATTTGCTTACCTATTATGCCATTGCAGGGAGTGCCCTGCAAGGGCAAACAATAACAACAACAACAATAACATTGCAACAATAAAAATATCTATTTATTTATATTTATTATTTCAAGAGTTCACGCCTTAAGGTGTTTTGTTCTAGCGGGTCTGACTGGTAACCGCGAAACACCAATCATCATTTTAACCGCTTCTGTGGTCTAGTGGCTAAGACCACCGGTTTAGACCCAGAGATCTCGGGTTCGATTCCCAGCGGGGGGTACATGTTTGTGTACTCGGTTTGGTTGGTGGTAGGGCTTGTTTGTCCGCCTGGTGGTAGCTAGACCACCATCTTATCTAAATATGTCGCCATAACATCAATGTTTGTAGCATTGTTGTGTTCCGGCAGCTAGAGATAAGATAGCCAGTGCCTCACTAGTTGAGGATCCCGGGTGAAGTGCGCTTCCATCATTGGCCTTATCATCACTTAACATCAGGTGAGACCAAGGCACTGTGCTTACCCGTTAATATATAAAAAAAAAAATCAGTGTCACATGTCAGCATCTTAACAATGACAATTAGTAGAAAGGTTCAAACTACTTTAATCGTTGTTGGCTGACTTAACACATAAACATATAAATTATTCATAAAAAATAACCTTAACCGCTACATAAGCCATACATGTTATCCGCTACGGCACCGAGCTCGTAGCAATCAACGCGTCTCAAATTCATATATCAACATCCATCCATACTCGTTTCGACGTGACAGTCGATTTCATCACCTGTTACCATATAATAAATATAACACAATTCCTCACATCCCCCAAAACAATACACGGTGCACTCCCATAGATCAGCGGCAATAAATCAACAATTTACGCGGCAATTTCCATAATTCACACAATATCAAGTTACCCGCGAGGATAAAGAAAAATCCAATTTCCTTTGACTGCGAGGGGAACGCGCTTTGAAAGGTGCGATCACACTGGAACACTTCGAAAATAGTTCTAAGGTCTATGGTCGATATACACAATTAATGGTCTACTGCAATAATGAATGTGCAAAATTATTTTAATTCTTAGTAAGTTCTCATTCTTACATTATGAAGATATTAGAGCCCTTGACATTATGACAGCTACTACGCGATACGTTGTAGACTCTGCAGTTATGAATATTGAAGTTCTTTGGGCTAATTTCCAGAAACGAAGACTCGATGGAGAGGCTTGTAGTACAAGGCCACACAGAAAGGAAGAGACCACGAGGCCACTCTCCGACTCGTTGGAACAATCTTATTAAGAAGACTACGCAGTCGACGCAGTACAGTGCGCTCGCAACGCTGAAAGTCGACCAAAATGATTTTAAATCAAATTGAGAGCGAAAGTGAATATATACATAAATAGCTTGCCTATTTCTTAACTGATCTTTAGTATTTGTAAAAATATTATGATCAGATGTTAATGACGGTAGTTGTTGACATTGAATTGGCGCCTTTGGCTTTCAAAGTAAAAAATAAATAGTGTTGAATAATTTCGGCGGGCTGGTTAGAACCACGATAGCTCAATTGGAAGAGCACCTGACCCGGTATGTCAGAAGGGTGCAGGTTCAAATCCTGCTCGTGGAAATTTTTTCAACATTTTGTGTTTTGTAATTTGTTCGCAACAAAATTTGCGTAAAAATTATATAAACAAAAAACATTTTAAAATCATTTTGTTCATTCATTATTGTTGCAATGGACCCTTCAAATGCTAATATTACAACCAGTAAGACAATTGTAACACTTTAGTTTCACTTTTGTACCTCTTGCAACTCGCGCGACATCACTGAGAACTACAGCGACCGACGTAACCCACACCTGAGCGAAATAAATTTGGTTACTCCAGATGTATCTTTTATTTAATTCCTCTTTTCCTGGAACTGGAGGTGCCTAACACCCCAGTGCTTCACAATTTCGTCCACTACCGAAGGGTCTTCGTTAATAATTATTGAAATAGTCTTCGGAAGCAGACAGGTGTTTTTTTTGTTACAATGAAGACTTTACATCACAATTTCGGAGGCCTGCCTATACCGCGTCTTCCGTCATATACTGTCGCATAAATAATAGTTGTTGAGTATTAAGATAAAAAATTGTCCTTAGAAATGCTTTCAGTATGTCAATGTCTTTTTAAACACTCTCTGTTTCCTTTTCTGGCCGAAGTAGCGCTGCTATCTCTCCTGTAAATAAAGTTAAATTGATAATAAAGAAATCTTACTCAGTTTTATTTAAATACTAGTTGTCGCCCGCGACTTCATTCGCAAAGACTACACTATCCCACAGGAACCTGTTACCGAGAAAAAAGTATCCTATATCCTCGTCCGGGTCATGGTCTGTCTATGTGCAAAGTTTCATCCAAATCCGTCCAGCCATTTTCACGTGATGCGCGGTCAAATAAACAGACAAACAAACAGACAAAAATTCAAAAACTGTTGGAACGTGTTCTGTTATCGATTCTAAGTATTCCCAGCTAACTTTTTTCGAATATCTTCCATGTACAGACTTTCGACCGTCTTTAGCTTTATTATATGTATAGATAGATAGCCGAATCCCAAAAAATATGTGTGAGACTTTCAAGTGTTTCACGTATTTTGCTGTAGTTACAGAAAATTAGAGCAGCGACGAATATATTTCAATTTGTAAAATGACCTGTGAAATTTGTACTTAATATTTAAATTAATACGTAATTATGGTAATTAGGTATGTTAATTGGGAGCTAAACTCACAGTCGGCTTTAAACTGTATTTCATGCGAGATAACAAAAGCTCGTTTATTTCCACCAAGCTGATCGCCGAACCGCTCTGGGTTTTGCAGTTAGTTCCACTATTTTGACAACAAACAGTTCTAGCAAAATCGAGGGTTATAATTATTATATTTATTTACTAGCGACCGCCACCTGCCTCATCTGTAAGCACCTAATCCAGTGATTCTAAAGGAATTTCGGAAAATCCTGTCGTTACTCTTGTCTTCTAGCAAAATAGACCTGCTTGCAAAAAGTACGTATTCTAGAAGAGTCAGTCAGTGAGTATAAAACATGGTTACATACACATCACAATCATTTTCACACTACACAACCAACTTCATCGATAATCGTCTTCTGGGTTCAGCTTTCGTTCATGGTGACAAGTCTTCTTTATCGGGCACTCTTGGCAGAGTGGTCGTGGCTGTTGATGGACAGGGTTACGGCTCGCTGTCGCCACTCGCTTCCAGGGCAGCCGCACGTCGCGTAATGTCTCTCCACTTCGGTCGACTCTCTGCGTTGCGAGTACACTGTACCTACTGCGGCCGACTGAGTAGTCTTCTCAATAAGGTGGATCCAACGAGTCGGAGAGCGGCCTCGTGGTCTCTTTCTTTCTGTGTGGCCTTGTATCACAAGCCTCTTGGGTTAGCCATCGAGTTTACGTTTCTGGAGATATGGCTAAAAAACTTCAGTATTCGTAACTGCACAATCGACAATAGCCTATCTCTTTGAGGATGGATGAATTGGTAGTGACAAGTATACTTATGGAATTATTGCTTTAAAAGTGCTTCTGAAGCACGTGGGTGACCCATCTGAAGACTAGCATTGGTCCAAACTAACAATTTTAAGCAAAATTCGCTAGTCGACAAGGTAAAAAAAAAATCAAAATTCATTTATTCAGTTTAGCCAAACTAACTCTTATGAATGTCACTATGCCATCGGTTCGTAAGTCTACATACGAGACCTTGTACTGACAAGAACTGGCAAGAAACTCAGCAGGGCGTTTCTTTTCTCAATTGCAGCATCATAATATTAAAAAAATGTCCTATCATAGAAAGACATATTCCATTACAACGGAACACACAAAATATAAAAGACAACCACAGCATGTAAAAAAGAATTTAAAGAAACAAAAACAACTAACTAAGTTAGCAAATTACGTCAGGTACCAATTCCAATTTTCACAATGTGAAAACAGTACTGGTGAAAGTCAAAAATTGTTTAAGAAAAACAAAGTGAAAATTTATAGTTAATAATAAAAATAAGTCGTCGAGCTTAAACTTAACTCCAAGTAAAGTACTCCATAACCTAGTGCAAAGCAATATTATATGAAAAAGGTGGCTATCAATAACTAATTTAATTAAGTTAAAAGCACCTTCAGGCTAAGTGTGTCGTTCACGGCTTAAAAAGGTTAATAAAAATGAAAATGACGATCCATTGCAATAATTGACTTTACGGACTCCTACGGAGTGCGACTAAGGGCTATGCCTTTCCCATATTTTTGTTAAGAGGCGAAGGATATTTTTTTTTTAACTTAGAAAAAGGAATGACCGTCCAATCTGAAGGGGCTGACACGATATTCAAACGAGACTATACTAATGCAGTGAAATGAGATTATATGGTAGGCCCAACTCTACAAACTGCAGATATAGCAAAAGTTATATGAGGGTGGGTGGACCTTTCAATTCGGACATCTGGATAGCGGTATGCCACTTAGAACTATGGAAGTTCTTAATTAATTAATTAAAATTTTGTATAGGACTATATATATATATATAATATTGTATGAGTAGATGTATGTAGGATTCTACAAAATAGGCTTTGTACTGAAGATAATCAATAATCTACAATATAGGTACAAAGGCACGAACTATCTTTATAGTTATAGTTTACCTACAAGGGTAGGTGGCACTTCAATTCCGCCATACATAAAAGTATTTTGAAAGTATCGTTTTCGTTAACGCGATCGAATGGCGAAAGAAACTCGCACTAGATACCCTGATGATGAATGAACGATCAAACACCGTTGTTGGGGTCAGCATACAGGGAGTTCAGGCTTCCATGCACCATGATTACAACCGTCACTTAGGCCGCGATGTCTTCGGTGAGCGGAGTGAGAGCTGTAGCGGTGCTGAGAACGGTGACACTCTACGCATACATTGACAAGGAACCGTTCTCGCCGGTACCGCCCCGCTCTCCGCAGACATCGAGCACGCGGCCTAAAGGCTGAACGTGTCTTTATTTGGTCGGCGTGGTTTGATATATTTGTAAACCCGAATGTCAACGTCAAAGTCAAAACTTATTATCAATTAAACTTAAAATTTTTTAGGAATTTCAACGGAGTTCTTTCCGTAAACACGTGAGAGTCCGTTTTAAACTACCGTACAAATAATTTGTAATACTATTTGAAACTGACTTAGATTAGCCATTAAACTAGATATAATAAAATTAATACTTTTGAATCGTCAGAACAAATTTGTCTGTGGATAAAAATGAGCGCAAGAAACTACACTGCTTGATCGTAGAGCAACGACATTCATAAAAAGTATGTCGTTACAATGTGATCCGCATTGGGCATCGAGCTGCTCATACTCTTACTTGATTCAATTAGTTATCTGTTTTGGTTATTCAAAAACTTTCGAGTACTAAGGCAAACAATTCAATAGAATTAGAAGTCCGTCATTATAAATGAAGCAGTAAGTCCAAGGGATAATGTTAGTTTTGGCTTAACTTGCCTCAAAACTCGTTTGTTCATAACCGAAATTGGCTTAAATAAGCTACCGGTCTCTTTTGTTTGCGTGGAGGCGTCTTCGGAGGGGTCGATCGTTGCCTCTTCACGCATATTTTTAGGCAGCGTTTATTGCTGGTCTGGTAATGGTTTTTGAAGCGAAAACGTGTGGAGTCTCTTAAAGTACAGATAGATCTTAGAATATACCTGTACCAAAAAACTTGGCCTTTTTTCATGTTTTTGTACTGATCATTAAATAGAGCCATAAAGTATTTAATTGTAACGCAACATTCGCTAGAAAGCTAAGTAAATGTTGATATTATTGTGTTTATAGCAGCGCTTAATAACCTTGAAGCAATCAATACTTTAACTATCACAATATTTTTATGTTTTTACGTGGTGTTCTTCAAAATTATATTGCCTATGAAAAAGGATTTCTACATTAACTTTCTTAGTGCAATCCATTCCTGTCAGCTCTGATAAAACTGGCGCAGCTGTAAGAGGCAGTGGTTGCCTCCCAGGAAGGTGTTTCGGATATGACCGATTATTCAGACCCGATAACAATGGGGTAATAAATTATGATTGATGAAAGCCTACCCCTATGCCTGCACCTCTTTAGTTGAACAATAACAATAATTCGGTGGTCTTCTATAACATTGTTCCAGTTAATTTGAGTAATTGAGCTGGAATTTCAGTAAATTTGGTAGTATGTGTAACCAACAGTAGGTTGTGGTATACAATGTAGTGTTGTAAATTACTCGACTTCGATAGCCACAATTTTTATAAACCCAACTCTATATTGCTGGGCTTAAAACACTAACGAGTTCAGCCCAGATTCGAGTCTAAAAAGACTCGTCTCCCAAACCGAATTCAGTTTTGAATATAAGTCGAGCAATTTCTACTTAACGAGTCTCGAATTCCTCGGAAACCTAGAAGGGTTAAATTTTACTGAATTTGTTTGTTGTTTTATTATTTACTATTCTATAGGCCGCGTCCACGCCCGCGTGAAGTCCCAATCGTAAGACTTATACCAAACTTGAACCCTGTCACTGAACACTGAGCTCTCTTACTTAGCAGACTCGAACACCGATGTCGAACTCGAGATTATAATTATTAACACTACATGAACGTTATTCAAGGAGTCTATATGGTAACGCCTTACCTTGGGGAGAACACTACAGGGAGGACGGGTCCTTGCTATCACGGAGGCCCAGCGCGGTTCGATGGTTGTACTGCTGAAACGTGGTTGCTCACTATGGGCCTTTTCAGAAGGCTCAAGGTCACTCAAAGAGCAATGGAGAGGGCTATGCTCGGGGTTTCTATACGTGATCGAATCAGAAATGAGGAGATCTGCAGAAGAACAAAGGTAACCGACATAGCCCGAAGAGTTGCTAAGCTCAAGTGACTGTGGGCAGGTCACATAGCTCGCAGGACTGATGGCCGCAGGGGCAGAATAGTCCTTGAGTGGCGACCGCGTACTGGAGAGCGCAGTGTGGGCAGGTCTCCAACAAGGTGGACCGACGATCTGGGGAAGGTCGCGGGACACTGCTGGATGCGAGCAGCAGAAAACCGGTCGTTGTGGAGATCTTTGGGAGAGGCCTTTGTCCAGCAGTGGACGTCTTTTGGCTGGTATGATGGTGATGATGATGATGACAAATAGCCGGGACCAACAGCTGCGTGCACCAGCAGTAGGGACATATAAATGAGCTGTTGCTGATAACGATGATGATTTCTGTTTCAAATTTGTTTTATGTTAGCATGCAACGTTATGTGGCTAAATAGGTTGCAAAGTTTACCTTTATATATTAAGAATATATAAATAAATATACACTACTATCGTAATACACCTATAAAAATAAAAATAAAATATAAAAAATAAAATAAATAAAAGTAATTAATACACTTTATTTACTCATCTCTCATCACTTCATCATGATCATCATTTGTTGTAATCGTTGCAACGCCCTCATTATAAGACTAAGATTGCCAACTTACCGTCATGCATTTGAAATAAAGATCAAATTGAGCTACACTTCTATTATCAAACATGCCAAGTAAAAATATTTGATATAAATCCTTATACTTCTAACTCTATCAGTAATTCTGTTTTCGAAACTTTGATTTCGAAAGCGTCTGAAGGGTTGAACAACTGACAAATTATGCTTTAAGCTAAATTAAAGGTGAATCGAAACTTCAGATTGCAGTGCGAGCAGCTGTTACTATCTACTAAGCTTGTGGTATTAATTTTACATTGTGTGATGAGTATATTTGGAGGCTGTTAATGTTAATCCTATTTACGCAATATGTATACAGGTGTATACATTTTTATTGTAAGTCTATTGAGGATCTCGATGGGGCAGTGGTTAATCTTTCGTAAAGACCGGTCATCGGATTGATTACCATAAATTTATGATCTTCAGCTCATCCGTGTTTTGGAAAATACATAAAGGCGTTGGTCCCGGCTGCATTAGCAGTCGTTAAGAACCACCAATCCGCACTGGGCCCCCGTGGTGGTTCATGGCCCGTTCTTCCTATCCATCCATAGGGAAACCTCGTACCCCAACATTGGAGTCATAAAATGAGCTGGTGTGATACATTTTTTAATCGCCATGTTAAACATCTCTGTGGTCTAGTCTCAGACCTAGTGGTCTGACCTGGTCTTGTGTTCGATTCCCAGCAGCGGGTACATGTTTGTACTCGGTTCGGTTGTTGGTAAGGCTTGTTTTACTCTGCCTGGCTCGTTACGACACTTACGACCATCGTTTCTAAATATATCGCCAAACACTAACACACTAACATAACATGACCAACACTAACTAACACTAACATAACACTAACATGGTTGTGTTCTGACAGTTATAGAGATAGAGATAGAGATAAGTTAGCCAGTCCTTAAAAAAACACATTCACACACTGTAACCATGCAGGCATTCTTTCGTCCAGTAGAAACGCTGTTTCCACAAATATACGAAAACCGTTTTGGGGAGAGTTGTTAGTCAATGTCATCTATAGATAGTAAACAGTTCCACTAAGGATGGACGACCCCAAGTAACATTTGTCATACGTCAGACGGTACCCTTCCGATTGGGCTCCCACGGGGGTTTTAGAAGCGATTGGAATATTTGTGAAATCTCATATGTTTTCTGTAGCACGATGTTTATCGTTTATATCTGTTTCGAGGTCACTATGTACTGTTGTTGATGTAATCTGTTTTTTATAAATATAGAGCTATTTATGTAATCGATTATGTATGGTATGACGGTAAAGTTTTTGGCTTTCGCACTAGATAGTAAGTGATGATGAAGTTGAAGGTGGTGTGCTTCCACCCGGAACCTACAACTACCCAAGAATTTGCTATCTTAAGTCTAACTGCACAAACAATACTACGTACATCCCCCTGAGCTGAAATGTTCAACCGTAGGAGGGGCAAGTCATTTATTTAAAACAATAATGAAACATAACATAACTACATTGAAAAAAAAATAAAGCAACAAAAAAGTTTAAGATAACTTATCTAAAGACAAAATAAAATCTATAAATAAAAAATGTCGTCCAGCTGAAGGCTCATGGGAACGGTCCCAAGAACGCTGGCAACATTACTTCTTTGGATTACCAAGCTAATACGTTGGCATAGGTAGCTGCCAGCCTTCTCGTCACCGGAGGCTTCAACAAGGCGAGCACTCAACTCTTTAACAAGCTCCTTGGCCTCCGGCCCTCATGGACCCAATGTCTCCACCGCAAACGGAACAAATAAAAAAGTCTTTAAATCAAAGTCTATTGAGTAAATTTGACAGTTTGTATGTTGTGCAGGCGGGTGTACTAACATTGGTGATAAGGGTGAAATACTAAAATATATATCCTTAAGTTAGACACATGTGTGTTTAATACGCTGCAGATTATCTATTGTGTGTCTGCGGTGCCTACTTTTAAGGCGATTTAATGAAATAAAAAACATTTTTTGGTAGTTAATCATACATCGTAAAAAAAATACACAGTGTGCAAACACTTAACCATAGAACATACATACATTACATGAGAGAGAGAGAGAAACATATTTTATTATATATTTTTTATTTTATTTACTAAAAGGCACACCAAACATGTTCTAGCTTCTAAATGTATGCAGTTTACAATTAAAAATGTCTACCGAAGAGGAATGTTGACTCATTATATCATTATAGAAAGAGGTATTGTTGTTATATATTTGTTAATAAAAGATTTTAATTACATACAAATAAAAAAGTAAGAAACATAACACAAGGCAATTATTGTCAATCAGGACCCCACCTCAGCTTGTGTTGTTGCGAACGAGGCGTGTCGCAACATCGCTGGTATTCTGGCGGGGTCTGACGCATACATACACTATACTCATAGAACCTCCATGTAGCTAATGAAATTGGAATAGGTACTCCATTATTCTGTATTAATTAGTCAACACAGTTTGTCAACTAATCATTAGCCTTGTTATTTCAGTATTCACATAAACAATATCTATTCATTCCATTATGTACTTATATAAGCTCACATTCCAGTGATGTTGTGACATGGTGCTAATAGTACCAATTAAATGTTTAAATATTCGTAACGCCTAGATAAATTTCAATAAGCGAACAGTGAATATTTTATTATATCATACAATTAGTAGTTGTTGACATTGAAATGGCGCCTTTGGCTTTCAAAGTAAAAAAGTAAATAGTGTTGAATAATTTCGGCGGGCTGGTTAGAACCACGATAGCTCAATTGGAAGAGCACCTGACCTGGTATGTCAAAAGGGTGCAGGTTCAAATCCTGCTCGTGAAAATTTTTTCAACATTGTGTTTTTGTAATTTGTTTCGCAACAAAATTTGCGTTAAAATTATATAAACAAATTAAAAACATTTTATAAATAGCTAGCCTACTTCTTAACTGATCTTTAGTATTTGTAAAAATATTATGATCAGATGTTAATAACGGTAGTTGTTGACATTGAATTGGCGCCTTTGGCTTTCAAAGTAAAAAAGTAAATAGTGTTGAATAATTTCGGCGGGCTGGTTAGAACCACGATAGCTCAATTGGAAGAGCACCTGACCCGGTATGTCAGCAGGGTGCAGGTTCAAATCCTGCTCGTGGAAATTTTTTCAACATTGTGTTTTTGTAATACAATTATTGACTGTGGTTCGAGTCGATGTGTGTCGACAGAATGGATGGAAATTTACGTTATAGATACAAACTTTATAGCTGGCAGAACTCATCAACTCAATAAACTCTTTGAAAAAATTACTACATAACTACACAATACATTTCACACTTTTTGTTAAATGTTTTCTATATTATCACTCCACGATTCGATTCGTGCAACGCTTTCGATATCAACTGTACACTATCTCAAATTTTCATAGCGGAAATTCGCTAATAAAGAATGTCTGGCGCAGTCGGAAAAATAAAATCACTGTTAATTTTCGAATTTCGATATCAGTGATACAGTTCAGTGAACAAATCATTCCGATGGACTGACCATTTTCAGTTTTAAAAATGCTTTCCAGTTTCTATTGTCTAAGGTGTTTTCGGTTTCATAGTAACAATAAAAAACTTTGTCGTCTCGACTCTATTTCTAATAAATCTAAGATCTCCATCAAAACTGCGTCTTCCGGTGCGCGGTCGCCACTGGAGAACTGTTCCGCTTCAGCGGCCATCAGTTCTAAGAGCGACGTAGACAGGAAGATGGAACAAGATAAAAAGTCGCAGTCTCCAACAAGGCGGACCGACGATCTGTTGAAGGTCGCGGGTTGCCGCTGGATGTGAGCAGCATAGACCCAGTCATTGTAGAGATCCTTGGGGTAGGCGTTTGTAGACTTTTGTAGCGTTTGTTTGTATCTTTTGGCTGTGATGACGATGACGATGATCCATTAAAATGCATGAGGATGGAGAGGAAAGAATAGCACAATGAACTAGAAGGCAATTTGAACAATTCTGCGAATTTAGCAACAAAGCTGTGGTCAGAAGTGATAACAAAGTTAGAAGGTGAACAAGCTAACGACCAACCTAATAATCATGGTTATACAACAAATGCAAGCCAAGGTTTCCCGCAACATGATCAGACTACTTTGTTTAAAAAAATCAAAGAAAGTAACCTCCCCCAAGCCATTATGGTAAGTGCTAACGCCGTTCCAAAGAAAATATTTCGTGTTAGAGCAACAACTTGGAGCTCAGAGACGGTGAATGCGGGTTTAGCGTTGCCAAATTTGTGTATAGCCGAATTTAGAAGGCGCAAAGTGTTCTCGCTAAAGTAGAGAATTGAAAATTATGTATTGCGTAAGTTGTTCTATCAAAGTTTCGTTTCTTTGTTTCAGTTGAGACTGCTAAGAATATTGTGTCAGTGGAATGCCTAGCGTGTTTTTGTTTAGCGAAGAGTAGAATTTGAATGGCATTGCAGCAGCGCCACCTGGTAACAAACTAAGAGAATTAAAATAAACTTTCTATCTGTGGCCTTCGTCGTCGCCTTCATATTCATCACTATCAGATGAAACTGAAACTAATGAACCTCAACATCACCGACCTATAATTTATTTACATATCTTTATTTAGAAAACAAATTAATATGTACTGATGCTGTTTAAAATCAACTGTCTTAAGTCTAAAGTTAAACTCGTGAGAAAATTTAAACTAAGGCTCTATTTAAACTATAGGCATATTTTATTATTATTATTATTCAAAGTTAGTTTTTCCCGACAAGTAACTAAAGTAAAGGGGCTAACAGAATTTCACTAACGAACTACATTTAGCAGAGTTGCAACGATGTGCCCTACAAAATGTAGGCAATGAGGTCACTGTTGTGCTACTGAACATTGTTTTTAATCGAGTTGAATAAACTTTTAAAGCACAATGTATAGTTGAGGTATACATCCAAGAGTCGTACCGGTTTTCTATATTCACAACGTCTGCACGTTTTTAATATTGGGACTCTGGAATCACTGGACAACTAAAACAAATAAAGCCAGCACACAATACGGGTCATTTAAAAAAATTTTGGAAAACTTGAGTCTCAGGGTAGTATCCACTAAAGTCTATGGCGGGGGTAGCATCTAATACCACCGCCCGTTACCCTGTAAAAGGTTAGGTTTTAAAAAACTTTATTCTCATAAGAATACAGAATTCATTTAAATGAGATTAATTATTCTAAAAATAATTAAATTGCATTGTGACAAAACAATATGCATTTAAACTTCGATAAAATACAAAACAAACAATTGTCAAATTAAGTGGATAGTTAAATGTTGTAGCAAGTAATTTGGCTGGCCAAATCATTTAACGAGACCATCGAAAAGCCACTCTCGATACCCTCATTAACTCTTTAAAATCACAAAGTCACTGTGTGGGTGTTACGAACACTGTACAATTTGAGTATGTGTGTATGTGCGTGACAAATAGTGTAGTGCGTTTTCCGCGGTTCGGTAACTTGCTTACATACTCCTTTTTTGAAGGACCCCAATGCTGTACTCCTTTAAGAAGTGTTTGTGTAACCCTTTAAAGGTGACAAAGTATGGTTCACGCACAATAGTGGAGCCGAGGCGAGCGCCACCGCTGCTCACTTTCACCGACAATCAGCGAGCAACCGGCGGGCGTTAACCGAATTCCACTAACGAACTCGACTAAACTGGATAGTAACGACGTGCGCCCCAACTTCTAATTAGGCCGCCCGGCGATTGTGAACTCTTTCATTGCACGGCTCGGTGTTCGGTGTTGTTTCTTAATTCATTTGTTTATTATTTTAGTATTCTGTATAAAAATATGGTTCAAACTATTTAGCTGCTACACCAGGTATTTATATAAGTAGAACAAAGTTATATGATTTTCATGGATTAAAATCGATATTTAAGGATCCTAGTTTTATCGAATATGTATGAAATTATTCTAAGATATTTAAAAGGGTCTGCATCAATGCTAAAGCTAATTTTATTTCTAAAATAAATCTTTCATTCTGATAACAAAACAAAAACTACATGGAAGATTATAAATCAGGAAACAGGTAAAACTAGGATAAATGACCGTTCATATTAATTGAAAGGCGATAGTTATGCAATTGAATCAGATGACGCAGTCGCTGGTACATTTGAGGATTACTAGTGACATATGTTCGCATACTGATAATCTAATAAACTTCCACAAAATGTTGTTGAAATGCCCTTACATAAATTTAAAGCACATATCTAAAAGACTCTAATGAGTAAAGGTAAAAAAATGGAATAAAGAAAAAAAGTGAAACACATTGTAAGATGTGAAGAGAAGTGTATGTTAATGACGAAAATGTATGGATATAGTTGTACATACATAATACTGCAAACTAATGTTATGAATGTAATATAATTGTTGGCTTTTTTTTAATAAACTTGTATTGTAACACTACTGGAGAAAGAGACAGCCATTGCCGAGTTTCTTGCGGCTCCTTCTCGGTACAAGGTCTCCACCGTAAGGTTTACGAAGTCATGGCTTTGAATTGACGTTCAAAAAACACTTGTAAAAGTTCATTTTGAATAAAAAAAAAATTGAATTTTGAATTTTAGATTAACAGCCTATTTTACTCTTTTTTATTTTTAAGTGCTAATTGCTGCACTGAAGCTGGATTAAATATTTATAAATTACAGTGAAACAATTAAATGCCTACCCGACCCAGCCAGGCATCGAACCTGGGTCTTCCGCAATTCGGGCGGCATGCACTGACCATTATGTTTTCCTTCCTTCCCGGTAGCACAATGGAGGATAAATGAACGAATCCGTGTGAGGTTGTCTATGTGTGCGTTGCTCGATCGCGTTTGAGTAAGCTTAACTTCTACAGTCTCATTATTTTGTAGTAGTTTTTAGTGTTAGCTTAGTATTAGCAAACATGTGGTAGAATATTGGATAACCGCAATTACACCCATCCAGTGACGCGGCATTGCTAAAGTTGCCTGACTTGTAAGATTGCAATCGAGTATTCTTTTTATTAATACAAATATTGCGAATAATAAACATAATTGTAAATATTTGTCGTGGGTGGCTCACTGATAAGAAATAATCGATATAATTATACTGTACTCGTAGGTATTAAATAAACTAACTTTTGATACTATAAAACTAATAAGATAAAAAAAGCATTAAAGTTAACCCTAACCGTATTTTCCAATTATGCCGTTAACTCATTGAAAATTGTAGGCTTGGAAAAAGTTTCGTACCTAAGCGCTTGATGAGTTTTAACTTAATTACCAATATTCTGCTTGAAACAAATTGCTTTGTTTTATTTGATTACGTAGCATTCGGCTAGTAATTTGTCAGCTTTTAAAGGATACGCACAAAAGTAAGCATATTTTCTGGTAACGTCTGCAAGTTAAACAACGTACACAATATCGAGTCAGCGGATGAGTGACCAAATTAAAGTAACTCAAGCTCTTCATGAAGGAACGCGCTACGAAACACATGTGTCGTTGTCGTTATTGGGGGTTAAAGTTACTCGCGTCCGTAGGTTTACCCTTGAGACCCTACACGTGACCCCTGGGTGGTGCTAAATGAGTGACATGGTCTGAGTGGTAGAGCCACGCTGCGTTGCAGCACGAAACGGGCCGGCTCGCCCGGCGTAATACCACCCTCTCACAGAATATCGGCGTTAAACAATGACACTCGTTGATGTTGTGTGTGTTGTGTGTTGTCGTCCGGTGAGTGAAAGTGACGGAGACCCATCTCTCACCCTTCCCCCCTCCCAATTCCTACTCCCTCCTCAAGATTCAACTCCTTCCTCAAGTCCGGCAACGCATCTGCGATTACTTTGGTTTTGCGGGTGTCCATGGGCGTCGGTGATTACTTTCCATCAGGTGACCCGTCTGCTCGTTTGCCTCCTTTTAACATAAAAAAAAATAGATAGCTTTCTTAATGTCTCTTCTGTGGAAATGCTTAACCCAATCTCCCCATGTGACATTAATTTTGCCCAGCAGTGAGACGTTTATAGACTGATAATAATCTTGTCACACAGTCCACACATACAAAAATCACAATTATCACACAAAAATTATGTCTTAGAACAGTACCCGTGAAATTAAAGGTGTGTATGTGGCTTTATTTAGTTACTCCTTTTATAACCGTACAATATTCTCCCATAAGGGCCTTCAATTAGTAGCCTATCACGACCGGCAAAGGATGAATGCCGAGCGTCAATTACCTCAAAATGACTTAAAAGGATTACCTTGAAGACAAAGAAACGGCGAAAATATTGTCTCCTAAAGAAGGAGGACGAATTGAAATTTCACAAGTGTCTGTTATTCTTTTATCGCAAGGGCCAATTACGGAGTTTTTTTTTCCCCGACTACGAGCGATCGAGGAGGTCTCGAATTGATTTGATGAATAATTTTCCAATTCAGCTGACACGAATATCGTAGAAAGGAAAACTTAGGATGCGATCCTCGTGAGAGGACTCAGCATACTTTCGAGTGTGACTGTTCCAAGCTTAAATTATTGTTGGGGAAAGGAAGTATTGTTTGTCTATTGGCGATTTGTTTTTGTTTATGCTGTGAATAAATCTTTTTTATCTGTGCTAAGATTGAATATGTTGGCTTTTTTTGATCGTTCTCTTTAGACTTGGTGGGAAAATAAATAGTATATTTAGTATATTAAGTGTAAGAGTATATTAAGTATAGTATTTAAAGAGTATACTTTATTTTATTATCAATACAGATGTGTTTTAGGCGTTTAACTGGTGGATTATGTATAATACGTTAACTGTTTGGGGCTGAGGAGCTCGATGGCGCAGTGGTTAACGCGCCCGGTCTGCTAGTGCTGAGGTTAAGCAACTTTCGCAAAGGCCGGTCATCGGATGGATGACCAAAATTTATCATCTCGAGCTCCTCCGTGCTTCGGAAGGCACGTAAAGCCGTTGGTCCCGGCTGCATAAGCATTCGTTAACAACCGCCAATCCGCACTGAGCCCGCGTGGTGGCTTATGGCCCGATCTCCCTATCTATCCATAGGGCTCGTGCCCCAGCAATGGGGACATGATACAAATAGGGTGGATAGGCTTTTTAAAATATCTCGCATGAAATCTAATTGAGGTCTCAGTATGGACTGCATGGTTACAGAAACAAGTGGATTGAAGGAATAAGACTAATAGTTTATCTAATAATTCATTTCATCATCTTACAAATGCTGTATAAGCTAAATTCTCTAAAATTGTAGTCATTTCTTTACAGAAAAAAAATGACTGTATTCTTTTTGTACGACCTATTTTCGTAGAAGTATTAGCGAAAACAACTAATAATCATAAGCATAACGAAAGTGATTACACTTTCGTAACTAGGCACCTACTTGTATATTATAAAAACAGTATCTTATAACTTAGGCCTTTATTTGGTAAGCTCATTGCGAGATTCCTATCGCATTGAAATGTTTACATCGCATTGACCTCCGCAGAAGGTCTAATTCATCTCCGAGGCAAATGAGTAAAAAAAAAGCTGTCCCCTAACGGCTCGCACCTATTCACTCGCGTTTTTTTCACAACAAAAGCATTAGCATCTCGTGGGAAATTAATGGCGCCCCCCCCACCCCCATTAAGGTTAAGTGCTATTTTGGCTTATGTGACTTGACAAAAAGTGGAAAACTTTGCTCATCCCGAACGTTTTATTGTTTGATGGACAGTGAAGGCAGCGGCCGTCTCCTTCAATAATGCGGTTCGTAATCAAGATTTTGTAAGACACTAAAAGCTGCCCGCGACTTGAACTTTGTTAGAAAATTTAGTACCCCGTGATGGCTTTGCGTCAATAGATACCAACCTTGCAAAGTCCAGTTAAGTTAAGTGGGTCTAAGGATGAACATGTCAAAAACAAAAGTGATGTCAAATATTTCCGGTTTCACCCATTACGGTTGGGGGAGAGAGATTGGAGGTGCTTGACCATTACGTATATTTTGGACATGTTCTATCCTTTGGAAAGGAGTATCAGATCCGGGAGATACACAAAAGGGTGCAGCTCGGCTGGGCGGCATTCGGTAAGCTGGTAGATGTTTTGCGCTCGAGAATAATCCCACAGTTCTTGAAGACCCAGCTTTATTACCAGTGTGTTCTGCCAACTATGACGTATGGTGCCGGGACATGGACGCTTACTAAGGCGATCGTGAACAGAATAGACTTAGAGGTAACACAAAGGGCCATGGAGCGTGCCATGCTCGGCATCACTCCAAGACCGAGTCCCAAATACCGAAATCTGACAAAAGACTAAAGTCCATAAGACATCGAAAAAAGGGTGATGGGACTCAAGTGGAGTTGGGCAGGACACTTAGTTAGACGAGGTGATGGCAGGTGGTGCAAAGCAGTTACCGAGTGGCGGCCAAGACTTGGACATAGAGGCGTCGGTCGTCCGGTGGCAAGGTGGACTGACGACATTACCCGGATGGCGGGAAAGCCGTGGATGCGTATAGCTTGGGACAAAGATGAGTGGCAGATAGTCAGTCACTTAGTAGTGGGTATCTCCGGGCTAAAATGACGATAATGAAAGTCCAGTTCGGGTAAATAAAAGTTCTATTTATTTTATCAATTCAACTCAATTTGGCATATTTTTGCGTTAAATATTCATGGCA
Source organism: Eudonia truncicolella (assembly GCA_949315975.1). Lineage (NCBI taxonomy): Eukaryota > Metazoa > Arthropoda > Insecta > Lepidoptera > Crambidae > Eudonia > Eudonia truncicolella. Next base: position 12,058,854 of record OX438835.1, on the reverse strand, counting down.
CTGAACATTATTTACACAATATTTAAATTCTGTAAAAAGTTTTTTTTCAAATGTTGGGCGCCACTTAATCTATTTCGATATTTATCGATTTACTTTTAACAACTCTGACATCTTTGCAAAAAGATTTAATAAAGTTTCATTGCAATGGCATGAAATGTATAGAAAAGCATAAGGGGCTAACTAGAAACATCCATTTTCAATATATATCTTCATATTATTTTATAGTTATACCTTCGTACTTCAGCCGCATAAATATATTATTTTATAGTTGTACTTTTCCTACTTCGGCCGCATAAATATATTATTTTACAGTTATACCTTCCTACTTCGTCCACGTTAATACTAGTATCCCGTGATCCTTAAGGAAATTATAATCATCATTTTATACCTAGCACCGCAAATGACTCCACTCCACCTGATGTTAAGTGAAGTCGGAGTCCAGATGCGAGGAGAACGTGAAAACAATGCAACGTCAGTCACCCTCACCCTGCCGGCCCATAAGGTGTCTCTTTACGCCTCAAATTTCATTATTCTTGTTTTTTTATATAGAAAAATGATACAACCTTGAATTTGTTATCTTATTTTTCTAGAAACATCTATTTACATAAATTAATAACAACATCGCATTGGGGACCAACTGCTTGTCTCCAACGCGCTTAAAGTTAATGCTTGTAGAAGGCAACGATAACAAATAATTTATTTTTATTTTTTAAGGATTACTTTCAGACTGGTATTGCCTAATTGGTAATTCTATAATAACGAAAATTTCATACGCCACCTACACGTTCAATTGAAATCAGGACCAAAACTATAATCAGTTTAAAACTTAACTTTTAACGATGTGGTGGAAACTCCTAGATTTCTTTTGTATGAACGTGTTCGCAAATAAATAAAGCTGCATCGCCCACACTCGCTCCAAATTGGCTGCGGACCATACAATAACGAATAGTGATGTGCACAAGGACCAGATAAAGTATACCTATAAGTAATTAGAGTACCTATTTAATATTTTAAATCCGTGTACCAGGGTATTATTTGTTATTTTTAAAGTGTTTCTTTTTTCTTTCAAAACAGTTTTAAAAGAGCCTATCTAATAAAGCTGCAGCGCCTACATTCGTTCCAAATTGGCTGCGGCCCATACAATAACGAATAGTGATGTAACCAGATACGGTATACCTGTATGTAATTAGAGTAACTATGCAGTATTTTTTTTCCCCAGTTTGTTGGTATATTGCTTTTTTATACAGAGAATTTTTCCTTTCTAATATGTTGTGAGAAAATATGTATCTTATCTAGCATTTTCCGATTTTCATAATAACAAAGAAATTAAGCCTTTTGCTCCAGTGATCTCTTTCACCGTACGTTTGTAAACTAGATTAGAGAGCAATAGAGCTGTCATATCCATTCAGCAAAAAGTCTTTTATAAATAGCTTTCGAAATTATTGACTTATACATTGTCACTTATACATAAACTGTTACATTGAAATTATGTCAATGTCACAGTGGTCAAAAATGTCAATGTCACATAATAATATGACAGTGACAGTGTGGCTGCGTTCAGTGTGCAGTCCGCCCTCAGAAAAGTAATTAAAGCTAGTCCGCCTCCCAGTTTTTATTTGTTTATGGTTTTTTAATTGTTGTACGATGACTTTTATTTTGTATCTTTTTTTTATGTATGTGCATTTTTAATATATATATAAGTATATAGGTTACACCGTAGCGACATATGCTGAGGTAGGGTCCTGATTGGCTCCTCACACTGTTGTGTTCTTTTTATTTGTTAGTTATTTTTTGTCTTGCATTTCATGTCTTTGTGTCTGGTATCGTATTACGTGAGAGTTAATAAATGTTTTTTCTTTCTTTCTTACTTAGACTAACTTATTAGTGTGCAATCATCTATGATAAGCGCCTTCCACCGGTAATCCACGTACTAAGTGCTGAGTATCCGTTTTATTCACGATATGATCACAAAACTTTCAAACAATAAAAATTGTTATAAAATCAATCAAGCGTATTAATTTCCCAAATAACGTTTATTTATGAAACAAAACACGATTAAACTTTTCGTAAAACTACCCTCGGATATATTTGCGCAGCACAACACTAAAGTAAGTAACTTGTTCCGTTAAAACGTAACTTTTAATTACCAAACTTAGAGGTCGCCTTGGAGCCACCGAAATATCGTCATTAAAAATTATTGCGCCCTCGGTTTTTATTAAGATAATAAAACTCCTTACGAGCTGCAAACTCGTCGACTCGGTTGAACTAATTCCTCTCAGACTACGGAATGCTACAAACTGTTTGCTGAATATCATGATCACCGTGTCCCCACTGCTGGGGCACTATCCATTGGCCATAAACCACCACGCAGGCACAGTGCAGATTGGTGGTTGTTAACGACTGCTAATGCAGCCGGGACCAACAGCTTTACGTTCCTTACGAAGCACGGAGAGCTCGAGATGATAAATTTTTGATCACCCATCCGATGACCAGCATTTGCGAAAGTTACTTAACCACAGCAATCGCAGACCAGGCGCGTTAACCACTGCGCCATCGAGCTCCTTTGCTCCAAATCGGAACCTTCGTTACTTACCAAGATACTATATTGTATTTAAGCAAATAAAGTATTTGATTTGATTTGATTTGACTACCATCAGGTTAAATGAAAGCCAAAACTTTACCGTTGTACAAAATATGGACCAATAAGAACAATAAATGCTAGGTAATGGATTGGTGTACGATTAGAAAATATTATTTGCGAATAATAGATAGATAGATAGATAATACTTTTATTGCAACACTAAAAAACATAAACATGAACAAAAGAAAAAAATAAAAATAATTACAAAGTTACAATTTGGCGGTCTTATCGCTTTCAAGCGATTTCTTCCAGACATCCAGTCGGATGGAGAGAGCTAATAAACTTTAAGATCAAAGGTGAAATTATGGAAACATACTAGAATAATGTGTATTTTATAAATAAAGCAAAATAATAATAATAATGAAAATGATGATAATGATAAACATATAAATAAACCTACTTAAACATAATAATAGTCTCAGGGAGGAAAGTAGCAGATATGGCAGTTTTGCAGCTGGACAGGGTTAATCGGAAAGGTAGAATTTTTTCACGAGCTCTTTAAATATGGAATGGAATCATACTGATGTAACATAAACATATGTATAGTTGAGTGGAAGAAAAAGCCTCAAGCGTTAAGTCCGCCATGTATGTAGCAAAAGTTTAAATAAATAAATAAATATGGCTTATTCCCAAAGGTCCACGACTCTATTGTTCTTCTATGTAGTGTGGAGCATTTTTATCCACCAGCCCACTTTTTTTTATCTAAAATCGGTTTAATACTTCCAAAGGACTAAAGAATTAGTGCTATGACCACTCTCTGTACGTCAACTTTCTTTGTCAAAATGGTTATCTGTATCTTTATCTAATCTTAAATATCTATTTATTAAGTATTTACGACTTTACGTTACGGCCGTAAAATTTTTGAAAATAGTTTGTATTTGCAAACAGCATTTGTTCTACTACGTTGTTTAACTGGATTTATAGCAGTGAGTGTAATTTAATTGGCAACTGGAGAGTGTTAACTGCTGTTTATTTTAACGAACTTATTAAATTGGAAAGAGCTGCCAGTTTTAAACGAAGCTTGTCAAAAGTACATACTTTTTTTTCTTAAACGAAAATTCTATTTAATCGATTATTGCACATATAAAACACATATTAAAACAGACTTTGTACAAGACATATACAAAGGCGAGGTTCTTAAACTTTTAAAGACTTCATTATTATCATCGTCATCATCATATATTGGTTCACTGCTGGACATAGGCCTCATCTAGTTATTGCCAGCCACCTTGCGAAGATCTTCGCTCCACAAAGTCTGAGGGCGTCCTTAATACTTATTTAATGTTAACAACTGCGTCATCAACATCAGTCATCATCTCAGCCAACAGACGTCCACTGCTGGATCAGAGCCTCAAGAATCTATACAACGATAGGTTTTGTGCTGCTCGCATACAGCGGCTAACGTCACGAGTACCCTTCTGGTACGCGGTTGCTCCTCGAGAACTGTTCTGCTCCAGCGGCCACCACTCCTGCGAGGGATCTACCCTGCCCACTGTCACTTGAGCTTAACAACTCTTCAGGCTATGTCGGTAACCTTTGCTCTTCTGCGGATCTCCTCATACGGATCACTTCATAGCTCTTTGAGTAACCTTGAGCCTTCTTATGAGGCCCATAGTGAGCGACCACGTCTCAGCGCCCCGTCTGTCATCACGGCAACACACTGGTCAAAGACTACCCACTTGAGACACTGCGGTATAATGGACGAAAAGATATTTCGTACCTTACCGAACGCTGCCCAGACTAATCGGATCATCAATTATTTTGTTTAAATGTTTTTTTAGCACGGAAGCCCATGTGATCACTTCAGACTGTAATATTGAAACTTGCAGATTTTTTTTTATAGCATGATGTGGAATGGGCGGTTTCCGACAGAGCAATCAAAAACGTCCACTACACGATATCGACATCACATAGCGAGGACACACCAATTAAACATAGTGCAATGCTGCGGTCAAACTGAAAATAGTGAGATTTATTTTAATGGTTAGTGCGAATGATTATTGGGTTGGTACAGCTCGATATATATAAATCACTTTTACAAATATTTCGGTTTTCGATGGGTTTGAAACGAACTACTTATATCTGTTCTGTAACTTATATGCAAATCTTCGGTATGTTGGCACTGTTTTGTTCCGGCCTTAGAGGTAAGATAGCTAGTACCTGATATGAATCTTGGTTAAATAAAATGTTCGGCGAGACAAAATCTTTGTAGGTAGGTAGGAAGCTGAGAAATAAATTCGCTACCAAAGAAGATATTTTGGAGGTTGACTTTAGAGAAAACGATTTAAGCAATGGAACTTTTAAATTTAACAGCTCCGGTCTGGATATTCCCTAATATCCCTAATATAAGTAGACTCGTTCCAGTAACTCACACATGAGGAACGAATGAAAAACGTGGGACCGTTTGATGGTATGAAGACCATACAGAAATGCTTTTCTGCGTACTGGCATTTATCGTATGACCTGATTGTTGGTACGTAGGTACCTAGCAGCGGCCAGCACAATATAAACTGCGAGAAACTAAGAGTACTGAGGTTCTCGTCAATGCGACTAATCTCTATCAATCAAACATAACTTTCATAAATCACGGGCGATAGTATTATTTTTTTCATACAAGCTATCTTTAATGTTCGTTTGGTGTAACTGCTCAATAAAGATAACCATAGTAATTCACAAGCTCAAACACCGCACTCACCCGTGGTACAAAATAAGGAGACTTCAGAAGGGAAGCTTCACATAAACGCGCTCGAGCAACGCACAATAGACAACCTCTCAAGGGCACGGAAGCTCGCCACAACTGCGCTCGGACCGGTTCGAGTAGGTACGAGATTCCGTGTCCGTGAGAACCCTCTCCACATATACCCATATGTGTGTGTTGCTCGAACGCGGTATCATCGTCATCATGACCAGCTCATTTTATTTGTCCCCACTGCTAGAGTACGAGCCTTTCCTATGATAGATAGGGAGAACGGGCAAAAACCACTACGCGGGCCCAGTGCGGATTGGTGGTTGTTAACGACTGCTAATGCAACCGGGACCAACGGCTTTACGTGTCAACCGAAGAACGGAGGAACTCGAGATGATAAGTTTTTGATCACACATTCGATGACCGGCCTTTGCGAAAGTTGCTAACCTCAGCACACGCAGACCGGCCGCGTCGTCACTACGACATCGAGCACAGTATATATTAAGCTTACCTTTTTACAAAAACACAATGTTGAAAAAATTTCCACGAGCAGGATTTGAACCTGCACCCTTCCGACATACCGGGTCAGGTGCTCTTCCAATTGAGCTATCGTGGTTTTAACCAGCCCGCCGAAATTATTCAACACTATTTACTTTTTTACTTTGAAAGCCAAAGAGGTCAGAAGGGTGCAGGTTCAAATCCTGCTCGTGGAAATTTTTTCAACATTGTGTTTTTGTAAATTATATCGCAACAAAATTTGCGTTAAAATTATATAAACAAAAACAAAAACATTTTAAGCTTACTTTCTGGTGTCTCTTTATTTGTGCCCGTGGTGTAAACAGAATGGGGAGGCTTTATTGGCACAGCGGCCGCAGGTGCTATCGCCGCGCATCATTTACCGTAGCGCTACCGAATATTTTCTAGATAAATCTCACATGTTACGTACCTACCTAGTGTTCTAGATTAAAATAGTGATTAGTAGCTGATTTTTCAAAACAGTTCAAAATCATTTGTTGCACCATTGACTTAGACTTATTTTGCATACCATTCGCCGCTGACGGCAGTTAGAGATGATGTTGTCTTTATCATGACTGCACTAAGGGCTTGTACACAAAACTGCGAATCGGCGCGATGCTAATTCGCAACGCAAAAAACTAGATAGATAGATTAGGTAGATTTTTACGATGCGACGTCGCATCGCAGTTTGGCATTTGGCCTGTGGGCTTAGCCGACATTTTTTTTTCGTAGACCCATGGGAAATTCTGCTATCAGATTAAACCTTTAGGAAGATCCAGGGTTGGTCTTGTCTTATCAAAAAAGACGAAGACCTACCCGGTAAACAACCCCTGGGGATGCCTTTAGCCTGGAGGGCTGCGAAGGCTAACGGATACGGCCGCCTCAAGACGGAGCAAGAGGCGTCGTTGGCATTACTCAGAAAGAGCATACGTCGTCAGCGCGCCCCCTGGTGGGGCGCGCTCCATCTGCAGTGATGCTGCCTATGTCGGCTGACTGATCTAAGCGAGGAGTCTTAGCCGACATCGGACGGCGATCGAGTGAACAGATTTTTATTGACGCGGCAAGCGAATTTTTAGTTCATTGCGCATTGTGCTATTGAAGTTTTAGTCATCGTTATAAAATAATGCCATGAAATCGCCACCGCTGCTGTTATTTAGTTCAGAACAAGGAGATGAAGGAGATGAAATAATGCGTTTTTAAATAAGTTGGTATGTACCTTTTAATGACTTGTTACCTGCTAATAGACAAACTACTTCTTAATGACAGACTACCTATTTAATTACAGACTAGTGTAGCATTCTAATGGTGAAAGAATTTTTTAAATCGGTCTAGTAGTTTTTGAGTTTATTCGTTACAAACATACATACAAAAATACAAAGCTTTCCTCTTTTTATAATATTAGTATAAATATTTATAAAATTTATAAAATACAGTGACCAAATTAAACGCCCACCTGACCCAGCCAGGAATCGAACCTGGCTCTTCCGCAATCCGGGCGGCTGCACTGACCGCTATGCTACCGGGAAGGCTGACGTAAGCGCTGAATTTTGTCACTGCTTTTTAATTTTTGAGTGCTAATAGCGGCACAGTGCCATCTATCCAACGGTCGTTGCAACCGATGGCCATGCAGATTCACCTTTGCAGTTGAAATACCACAAATTTGATTACACAACGCTATAGTATATTTTACTTATAAATGTGTATATATATATTAGTATAGATTAGGGTAGTGGCACCAATGTTCGACAGGAACTAGTGATCAACATTTTTATCCATTAATCATTAAAAATCGGGGTCAGCCTTTAGTAAGTCTTTAGCAACAATTGAACATAGACTTACTTCTCGTAAGTCATAAGTTCTGTCATCCCGTAAAGTTTCAATGGATAATCTATGTTATTTTTTGGCGACGAAAGTTGTGTCGACGACTGGGTCAAAGTGTCGAACAATGGTGCAATCACCCTACCTACTTATATACAAACTCATACGCCGCCCTCGACGATACAAACAGCGAGGGGAGGATATCGTCACAGCAACCGCAGGTGCTATCAGCGCGCATCATTTGCCGCGGCCGCGTGTGCAATATTTTAAATGGAGTCGCCATGTTGCAGATTTATCTTTGAGATGTTGATAAGTTATTAAGTGTTATTAAACTGGTAAGTTAAAGATAATGTTGCCGATGCACATACTTTTATAATGACCTGTCTGTTTTATATTTTCTTTTTCCATGTTTGCGTTTTTGTTATTCTGTCTGTTTTTATGTTAGAAGTTGGCTTTTTGTAAAATGTGTTTTGTAGCTGGTTGTTACCTAATAAATTCCTAAAGTAGAAAGGAAGTCTGGTTTTAATGCGTCTTCTTTCAACTGCTTATAAAAGCACGGCGAACATTCGTCAACACTCTTACTTTGTAAGCCAAATGCGCCTTAGGTTTCGGGTTCTGGAAATTTGACAACAAGTATACCGAATTGGTGATAGATGTTAATCCAGCTGCTAAAGGACGAGTGTTTGTTTTGGAAACTATAACTGTACTTTGGAGCACAAGCTAGAATGTGGAGGTTTATCGGCACGTCGACCGCAGGTGTTATAGCCATGCATCGTTGCTCGCAATTAATTTCGCGGTCGCGCCCGTTAAAATGTATGTAAGCAAGAGTAGTTTCGAAAATATCCTTTTCCTATTTCAAAAGATTTTAAGATATATGCTGCATCTACGTTTACATAAAACCAACTTACCTACTATATCAAATTCAAACTGGCTCGTAATTTTTTTTAGTCCTGAACTGGATTTTGTGCTTTATTTGAGAGATGTCTCTATTATATTGTTATTAATTGAATTTTAATCACAATATGTGACTCTTTATCGTTATTCCCATTTACAAAAATAATTGATTAGAAAATAATGAAGTCGATATAACGTCAAACAGATGTTAGAGTAACTAACAGAGTACGGGGAAATTGGATCTTAGCAAAGGAAGTGATTTTAGTAGAACTATAAATTCATTGCTTTTATTAATTGAATAAGAAATAAATTTTAAATAAGAAAACCAAATACTCATTTAAAAAAATAAGTTTAGTTAATCATAAGAAACAATAAAAAATATATATAATCTACATATTATACATGGCCATCGGTTGCAACGACCGTTGGATAGATGACGCTGTGCTGCTATAAAAGCACTCTAAAAACATTAAAAAGCAGTGACAAAATTCAGCGCTTACGTCAGCCTTCCCTTTTATAAATACATATTATATTTTAGAAACAAATCATAAAGCTTGCTCATCATCATCATCATCATCATCATCTCAGCCAAAAGACGTCCACTGCTGGACAAAGGCCTCCCCCAAGCTTGCTCTCTTTTCTCAAATTAAAAAAGTAAATGAAACGGAAAGAATCCTTAGACAAAAGAAACACTTTTACATTCGCAAAGGATAATGACCACATAATTTAGAATTATAATTTCAAAAGGGCATTTTCGCGGGGGAGTCGCCCGCCCTCGTTATAAATGGTAAATCACGATAAACTGATGACACCACTTAAAACTCCACTGAGTATCGGATGATGATAAGTAGCATCGTGGAGCGGAGTCACTTTTGAACCAAGTGTAACTTTGATCACAGCTCTATAGAGATCGTGGTGGCGCCTATAAAAATTTCATTGGGTTTTTCCGTAATTTGTTTAATATCTTTTTTGGTTTTCATTTAAATGTTTCAAGAGAGGAGCACGATGACGCAGTAGTATAACGCTTGGTCTGCGATTGCTGAAGATGAGCAACTCTCGCAAAAGCCGGTCATGTATCATCTCGAGCTCCACCGTGCTTCGGAAGACAGGTAAAGCCGTTCGTTACGGCTGCATTCGTTTTTAACAACCACCAATCCATACTGGGCCCGCGTGGTGGTTTGTGGCCCACTCTCCCTATCCATCCATAGAGAAGGCTCGTGCCTGGGGCACCACCAGCGGGACCAGTTTCAACTAGAACAAATAATTTTAAATAAACAACATGTTTATAGTATCGCGGAATAACTTTAAAGTCCCGCCCTATGCATTGAACTTCAGCGATATGTATCGACACGTCCGGGAAATTCATTTCCGGTCACGTGCCGACTTCCGGCGTCTTGAGAGCGCAAGCCTTCACTCTTATCACTTCCCGAATATTACGTAAATTGGGTTTCCGTTTAAAATTCCATGCGTGCTGTTTGATATTGTTACCTATCTGGCATAGTGGCCTACAGTCAAAGGGATGAGCGGTAAAATAAGTCTATATTAAGTGACTTATTGTCGGGAATAGTTTAAAAGAGCGTTTGTAGCATTAGTAAACACCACGTAACCAATACACCAATACAAGATATTGAAAGTTCTTTACACTATGACTGACGTAATTGTTATAGAAAACGACTTCATTATTATATGCAGGAGCTAAAACAATTGCTATGTTCTATCTAGTACGTGTGTACGTACTTTTACCGCCTCTGTGGTCTAGTGGTTAAGACCACCGGTTTAGACCCAGAGGTCCCGGGTTCGATTCCCAGCGGGGGATTCATGTTTGTGTACTCGGTTTGGTGGTGGTAGGGCTTGTTTGACCGCCTGGTTAGTTACCACCGTCTTATCTAAATAGTAGCCATAACATCAATGTTTGTAGCATTGTTGTGTTCCGGCAGCTGTGATAAGATAGCCAGTGGCCTCACTAGTTGAGGATCCCGGGTGAAGTACGCTTCCATCACTGGCCTTATCATCACTTAACATCATGTAAGAAGAAGGCACTGTGTGTAACCGTAAAATATTTAAAAAAAAGTATAACCACAGAGTAAAAAATTGAATATGATCAATTTGCTGTTTGAACTTACGCCGTATTCACTAATGCTTTTTGATCGTCCCCGTCATTATGTGAAAGAAGCGATCTTATTAAGTTTAGATAATCTTCCATTAGTATGGTTAATAATAGGTAGGTAGTCTGAAAAAGAAAATGTCGCTTTCAGATTTTTCACTTTGTTTCGATAACACTGCCTTTGGCCACACGACTTAACGAGCATTAAGAATATTTGTAACTGATTTCCTTTTGTGTGTAAGCAATCAAAATGAAATAATAAAACCTTTCCTACACTCACACCAATCATCTATCCCAAGAGAAGCTTTGTTATGAAACTCGATAAATGGTTACTAGACAACGGATAAACATACTTAAAATACTTAAATACATACTTATTGTACATAGAAAACACCTAGACCCGAGACAATTTAGAAAAATGATAATTTCTAAATTGACCCGACCGGGGATCAAACCCGGGACCTCAGAGATGGCGACATCATGAAAATCGGTGTACAAACCACTGGACCAAGGAGGTCGTCAAAGTATCATCAAATATTTATTTATCTATCTATCAAATTTAGCTATCTAATTATCTATTAAATATAACAAATTTGAGGAGCTTGATTGCGCACGGCTTGCTCGTTAAGGAAGCGATCTTAGAAGAATATTCGCTATTGCAGGTCACCAAATGGGTGTTCAAGTTCCAATATCAAGGCTAGATAAGCCATTGGTTCCAATAGTTTTCATATGATGGCGTACATTACTAACTTGAAGGTTACGTACTGTTTCGATTTACGTATCGTCTTTAATCAGTTGAATTTGGGAATTATGAAACAAAAAATGGTTTACGTGTTATTAGCGTACGTGAGCAAGACGTATATTGTGGCTTGCTGCTAAGCATTTAAATTTTGGTGTGTGATATGAATAAAAGGGTAAAACAAAATAATACCACACAATAGCTACAACTGTGTCGAGGATTGAGGTATTCGCAATATCCATCTTATTTAATTATTATTAAAATTACGGTGAAGCTCTTGGCCTTGTTCTCACTTGATAGTTACTGATGTAGACCGAAGATGGAAGGAACTGTCTAGCAAATCGAGTAACGCCCTGTGGGTATCGAACCTAGGACTTTTGGGTACGTACTTAACATCGGGGGTCTAACCTCAGCCCATAGAAGCAGTTATAAAGGGGTTGTAATGACTAACCCCCACTAACTAATAGCTAACCCAAACACGAGTATTTTACAATTACTTACCTAGGGTTCTTTCTCAGTTACTTGTAATGTAAGATTTTTGAGAATAAAAAGAGTGTAAGGTGATTAGGAGTACCTACTTACAGCGGACTTAAAAAAACCGCATAAAACCTCAAGGTGTAGCCTCTTCGCATACCGGCCTGACTATTGGCAAGTGGTTACAATAGCCTTTAGGACGAAACACAAGTAGATCAGTAGTTTTATTACAATTCGTAAGTTTGCGTAAATTATTTTAAACGTACAAGTGTCTAATCATTACCACTTCAAAAACGCTGTTCAAACATAGACAATTACTTAAATAAAAAATAGTCCTTTCTCAAATGCCATCCATTCATGCCAGCTGTATGAAAACTGTCTTTAAGGTTGTAATAGCGCTGCGTTAAGAGGTAATGGAGGTCCCTAGGGTGAGTACGGGCTCGTTCAGGATAAATGCATGGCAAGCGGTAGGCACTTGTTATTCTTACGTCGTGAAACATTTTGTGCTCATCGCGCCCCGGGCTTGCTCACTGTGCGCTTCCTATATCAAGACACTTAAGTGCAGAGCATAGTACAAACAGGTAACTTAGCAATCAAGTTAATAGCCTCTGAGGTTTAGTGGTTAAACTACAGGTGTCAGACCAAAATATTCCAGGTTTGATTACATTTTGACCTATTTTTTTTAACTTGGTTGGTAACAAGGGCTTATTCTAGGTTAACGGGCCTAGATATTGTACTTACAATGTTATTAAAAACATGATAAGATACTCTAATAAAAAAAAGAGATGCTAGCTACTTTATAACAAAATTATTGCAATTTTACAAGCATCGCCATGCGTAAGAGAGGAAAACAAATGTTTATTACCCAAGTAGGCGTGCCAAAACATTGTAAAATCACGACGATAAATATAATGCTCTTTATCAACCATAAACATGTCAAACCGTTGTTTATTGGGGAGGGGTGCATTTTTGCAGCGGTGCTTCAGATTTGACCTGATGTTGTTAATATTCGCCGTGCTTGAAGTTTAAGGAAATATCTACTAAGTCGCTTTATTCAATTCAATACTTAATAGAATGTTTGGAACTGTGTTTAAGAGTAATAGTTTTATTTAGTAAAGCGGATTTAGTAGTGCCATGATCATATGTTTTTTTCTGCCACAAAGGCAGCAATTGTATTCATTCCCATTTATTCATTCAGCAGCGTATGGACGTTGGCAGAGATATCAATCACGCGTGGCTGACCTTGTAAAAAACTGTTAATAGCAACAATCGCATAAGTAGGTACTATGGATAATGAAGACAGATTATGCGTCTAGCGATCTTTCAACCAACAAAAAAAATTAAAGTAAAATGTATAGTAAACAGCCTTGGCCTGTCCCACTGGGCGAATGCCTTCATCATTGAAATCAAGTCATCACTACCATTGATGGGTAATGGCTTATAGTTACCATGCTTGCTAAATGTGGGTTGGTGATCACAATACCACGCTACATGCATCGAAAATATCCGAAACACTCTTGCCCGACCTAGAAATTGAACCCGACCTTCGGGTATCGAGCCGAGCGCTTTGCCACTCGGCCACCGACGGGACCAATAATACCTATATATATTTAAAAGTGTCAATGCTCCTAAAATAATTTATTATAAAATGTTTTTGTTTTGTTCATATAATTTTAACGCAAATTTGGGCTGGTTAGAACCACGATAGCTCAATTGGAAGAGCATCTGACCCGGTATGTCAGAAGGGTGCAGGTTCAAATCCTGCTCGTGGAAATTTTTTCAACATTTGTGTTGTTGTAATAATTTATTAACTTGAAAAATGTATTATACTGATTACTACTTAACAATAGTATGTACACATTTCAACAATTTCGAAATTCGTTTATATGCTTATTAGGTTGTAATAAAGCAAAACAAAGGTTGTTTAGTTTGCTCAGAGTTCTGTCTTTTAACATAATAATATAGAATAGGTCGAGATTACTTTATACTTACTTTCTTAAATTTAGTATTATATTGTATTTACATAACGCTGGAAATGATAAATATACTTCGTTAACTACACGTCGTGTGATACGTCAATTATACCAAAATGGCAGTGTAACCATCTCAGATAGAAGTGATTTTAATGTGAAAAACCATAAAAAAACTAACTAGAGTGGCGCAACGACCCAAAGTGAGTCTTGGCCTCCGATAATAAGAGTCGCCATCTGGGTCTGTCCTGCGCCACCTGGTGCCGGTGACCGCGTTGAACTCGCGCAAGTCCTTACAGACCTCGTCCTCCCAGCGGTACCTGGGGAAAAAAAAAACAAAAAAAAACCATAAGTAAAATAGTTTTTCTTAAATCAAATACACTTAAATCATTAACATCCCCACCAGCTCATTTTATGTCCCCACTGCTGGGGCACGAGCGTTCCCTGTGGATGGAACCACTATTGGGAGGATAGGCCATGAACCACGACGACGCTCAGTCCAGATTGGCGGGTGTTAACGATTGCTAACGCAGCCGGGATCAACGGTTTACGTTCCTTCCGAAACAAGGAAGAAATGATAAATATTCACTTAGGTACTTGCAGAAGCTTACTCTTCAGCACTAGCAGACTAATGGGTTAACCACAACGCCATCGAGCAAAGTCGCAATGTTAAACGGTTAATCGTGCGATGCTTTAACTACATTTCGCAACCGGCTAAAATATGGAATTCGCACATTTACACCCCCTAGAAATCATCCCCTATCTGCACAAAGTATCGCTACGGGACCTTAAAACATTCGTTCCGAATTTCGATCTTGATTTTATGTCGTGCGTAATAAAAATATGAGAGAACCCTTACTTTTGAGCGATATACAACTACCGGCGGAAACATAAAAAGCGCTGATACGGAAAGTTCATGCGTAAATCAAGGGTTCTGTACGGTGAACATAAATCTTGCAATAGTTTATAGATTTATTATTGCTTAGGTGACAGATTTAAAACGATTTGCTATAGTAATAGTTACTACATGAATAATTCCATGAAAGTTGGTGTAGCTGTACTTAACAACTTTTCTACAAATAGAAATCATACAAAATAAAAAACGTTAAATTATCGATGCTCCTACATAATTATTTAAATAAAAAATACAATACAAAATTATTATATTTATTAGCTTAATGCTAATAATTAGCATATTAGTGTCCCACAGTAGGGCTAGAGCCTTTGCACAAGTACATATTGAAAGATAGGGTAAAGGGCAATTAGATTGGTTGGTTTTAATGAGTTCCATGTTTCAACATTAATAGTGGACATTTGCTTGAATTAAAGAGCCCTTAACTTCTGGAAGGTTCTTACCACGAAAAAGGTTATCCTGTTGAATTATATTTGGTCAGTAAGTAAAGTAAAGTAATTAAGTAATAAATTGTGGTATTTCATCTGCAAAGGTGAATCTGCATGGCCATCGGTTGCAATGACCGTTGGATAGACTGTGTCGCTATTAGCACTCAAACATTAAAAAGCAGTGACAAAATTCAGCGCTTACGTCAGCCTTCCCGGTAGCATAGCGGTCAGTGCAGCCGCCCGGATTGCGGAAGACCCAGGTTCGATTCCTGGTTGGGTCGGGTGGGCGTTTAATTTTTTAACTGTATTTTATTTAAATTTTATAAATATTTAATTTAGCTACAGTGCAGCAATTAGCACTTAAAAATAAAAAGTAAAAAATTAAAGTAAATAGCCTATGCCTGTCCCACTGGGCTAAAGCCTCCATCATTGAAATCAAGTCATCGCTTCAATTGATAGGTAATGGCTTAATCACCACGCTTGCCAAATGCGGGTTGGTGATCGGTGATCTATACAGGTAAAAGGTCATAGAGGTGTAAGAACTAAAACTTCAAAGACAACAACTCGCGCATGATATCCTTGGTGTCACAAGCTTGCATGGACTATGGTAGTCGCTCCATTTCCATTCGGCGACTAATGCTCGATTGCCGGCACAAAATAAAAAAAAAGGAATAATAGGTACTCGTTATTACAAAAGTCAATTAACATCCACAATCACCAAACGTTAAGCCAATCAACATTATTTATTTTACTTAAATTTGTTACTTTTTGTAGGGTAGATTTTTATTCGGAGTTCAGATCTCATGTGTTCTAATGGCCGTCGGTCGCTACGCGGTACAAAGGCTTGTTTAATCGGTTATTTGCATTAATTGCATCGGTTGTGGGGATATTATAATATATATATATATATATATATATATATATATATTAAATAAGAAATTTATTTAATAACGGTTAATCAAGGAATATGTAAATAACGAGTTCTAAGCCTTGTGTGTTTTTCGACAACAAGATATCTCCATGGAAAAGCCCTCAGTGCTTCAATAATAAAATACAGCCAGTGTATACGGAACCCCAATCACGGCAGGGGTTGATTCACGAATCACTCGCCACGGGGGCGTACATACAGGATGTTTGCCTTCCGGACTCGCTAGATAAATGTTTAAGATCCGAGGTGGAAGGGATGCGGTTGAGTTTCGCTTTCCTTTGTACCTATTTCTAAGTTGAAATAGTCGTTTCGTTAGATTTAATGGTACACTCGACATACTTAACTACTGAACTTGGAATAGATCTTTGTTACAGATGTGCTGGTACTGTTTGGATTGGGGATAAATAATTTGTTATTATTTATACAAGAGGTAGGATAAATATTTTTTTGTAAAATTTATTTTATTAGTGATCATTTGCGCGCTAGTGCCTTTCAGTTTGAGTAGAGATAATTAAATGTAACAGAAAATACATGATGTAATACACAAATTGATGAATAGATGACAATCTGAAAGAATAAAAATGAAACTATTCTTTACTGAGTCAATAAAATAAATTACTCTTATGAATTAATTAATAGTAATACACGACACACACACAAAGTCACATAAAAAAATACAGGAACTAAAAATGGCGACTAAAATATACAACCTTAGTGTAAGTATGTGTCGAGTCAACCAAAGGGCTCTGACTCACTTTTTTTTGTTGCAACCTGTCACAACACTGATATTCTGCCGAAACCCGTGGAGAAAACGCGCAACGTGGCTCGCGTTTAAAATTTTACTAATAATAACAAACTGCCTGGTACTAAAATCCTATAGTTGTAAATAATAAATAATAAAAGACAAAAATCTGCATAGTGCTGGTATGGTGCATAAAAATAATTAGGTATAATTTTGAATAAGTATCATTAATTCTTACATAGAAAATCAAAAATGGCTAGGACACCAAGATAATGACAGTTGGTCATGACATGTCACCCATAAAACACGATAAAAACGTAAACGTTTTCAAGTGTCACCGATAAAACAAAGCATATTTTTATAACTCTTTCTCTCTTTGGCAAATAAAAATTGCTTCGTCGCACTCATCGCTGTGGCATCGTAAAGACTCGCTTTTACGACGTCATGATAATATTGTTTTTATCCGTTGCAGATTTACGAGGCTCACTCTTCTGGTCGTAATTTTTTTTACATGTTTCGCACAGCATGCGTTTACTGGATTTATGTTGGAGCGATATGAATATGCTTAGTACAATTCATAAAAGTAAACATTACAAGCTTGTTGTATAGGCTCACAACTAACGTGTTCGACTATTGTTTGAATATTCTTCAGCTTGTACAGACGCCAACACATCAACCTATTCAAAACTGTAAAATTTCTTTAATATATGTTCAACCATATGCCGTATACGTAAAGTTCATAGTCTAATGAGAAAACTTGACAGTTCGTGGTAGTGTAATGTGCAGGCGTGTGTATACGTCCCACTTTTTTTCGAGAGAGTGTACTGATTGCCTCATACGGCATATTTAGCTTCACCGGGCTTTTTTTTAAGGGGTTGTGAGAAACTTAAAGGGATCCTCAACCCGTGTGAAACGAATCACCGTCAGAGATTTTCTAGAGAGAACGGCATCACGCACTAGTCCCTGTGCTCTACTAGATTCTCCGAGGGGTTTGGATCGGATCGGGGAGCGGAAGCTTGAAGCGAAAGCTCGAACCGAGGGTGCCTCTAAAGGCTCGGACCTCGGCTCGGGTTGACCGGATCGTGGGCGACAACGTCCCACTGTCAGGCTCAGGACTTCTTAAATGAGCTGAATGATAGTACATGGAGAGATTAGACCTTTATCCACCACTCTAACCCAAATCATGTTTGTGGGTTTAACGGCTGCAACAATTGGGACCAGCGGCTTAACGTGCTATTCGAAGCACGGAGGATTTAAAGATATTTTAGAGCGATGTGTGAAGTGTTCAAGAAATCTATGTGCACAGCATAGGTTACCGATTTGTTCCCAGTGTGTTTAGGAAGGGTTTTTTTTCATAATTTTTGTTTCTAAAAGTTCCTTAACAGGTTCCCTGTCCAAGAATTATAACAATTGGTTTTCAATTGTTATGTATCATATGTGATTCATGGGACAGGGAATGGGTTAAATATCCAAAGACAGGTATTTTGTTTGTTAAACGCAATTAAAGTTTATAGTGTTCTATAAAAATGTTTTTTATTTGGGGTCACCGGCAACCTATGTTGTATTTTGTGAAACAAAATATCATGTTGTGGTTCTAGGGTTAAATTTGATATAAACCTATATACTAAAATTGATACTGCATAACTCTTCCCCCCTAAAATTTAGTTAATACATTTATTTACACCATGTATAAAATAAGCATTTGAAGGATTATTTACGAATAACAGTGACTCGCTCAATTGGAAATACCGTCTTTCAGATTGCGAATGGTTAGAGTCCCCCTTGAGGCAACAGTTTACATCAACTGATTTATCGTGTTATTCCACAATTATGTGTAATTAGTTCCAACAAAGGTTAGATGTGTCCGAAAATACATGTAGATCTCAAAAAGGTTACAAAGAAATACGATCCAGACAAAAGCAATGGCAAACCCTTACTTCACATGAATAAAACAAACCTAATATTTGATGGCTTGTCAACAATTACAAAAGTGATAAAAAAGCGGAATTTTTCACATATAAAATTTGTCCGCAGTAAAGCAATCTCCACCCTTCCGCGATGAAATACACGGCGATTATTGCTTGTTTACGACCAACTCTTTACAGGGGCAGTGGCGTACTCAATAACGGGGCAGTACCGCATTTCGTGAATAGAAAATAATCACACATAATCTACTTAACACCTTAAACGCCATATGTCCGACAAACAATTGATTTCTATTATGTCTGGGCCCGGCGGCGGTGAACGTGTTAATGTTTATCTTTATATACATATATAAATCTTCTGTGCGTGTGTATGTCACTGAACTCCTTCTGAACGGCTGGACCGATTTAAATGAAATTTTCTGTGTGTGTTCAATTAGATTGGAGAATGGTTTAGATTTACAATTAGACTCGGTAGGTGGCGCTGCTATAGGGGTCCATCATGGGATACGGGTGTTCTTAAGCGGACGAATGATTTGTTTGTTTTGTTGTCATGGAAACTGTCAACGTTTTGTTTGTTTTGTTGTCATAGAAACTGTCAAAGCGGTACGAAGTCCGCCGGTCAGCTAGTATATACCTATAAATATTCTGTGCGTGTGTTTGTAATTGAACTCCTTCTAAACGGCTGTACCGATTTGGAGGAAATTTTTTGTGTGTGTTCAAGTGGATTCGAGAATGGTTTAGATTTACAATTAGACCCGGTGGGCGGCGCTGCAATTGGATCCATCATGGGATACGGGTGTTCTCAAGCGGACGAAGTCGCGAGCGGGCCACTAGTTATCAATAAGTTTTACCCTGTAAAAAAGAGATTAAGTGTAGTATAGTATAGTAGATTAAGTGGTGGTAGAGTGGCACTATTCAAAATAAATATTATTAACGGGATTATGTTGAATGTATTGAATACTGGTGGGCGCCAGTATTCAACATAGTAAGCATATATAGCAACATCGATTCAGAAGTAAACCGGTATCGTAGGGGCCTACGATACCGGTTTACTTCTGAATCAAGTGTAACTGTTACTATCACGCTCTGCAGAAGCTGTGATTATTATCAAAACAATTCCGACTATATTGAAACTTTAAAACTTTCGCTTGGGAAAACGCGGTGTTGTCCCCAAAAATATCAGCGATACATATTTTTTTAAACCCTTCAAACAATTAGTTTTGTTCAAAAAACTTTAACACGGAAGAAACCCCAACTTCTCTAATTATAGTAACAAAACGTCACTAAACTGTTTGTAAATAAGAAACAAAATTATAATATAAAAATAATATTGAACAGCGAAAGAAATAGTTACAAAAATATTCGTAAAAACAAAATCTACCATCATCACTCTGCTATACCAAAAGATCTGTAAACTCATTTTGCGTAAAACGGATCTTGCCCGATTAAAAATACCTAGTTGACGGTAGTAAGTAACAAATTAAAAACACGACGAACACCTCAGTCACCCGGTGACCACGGACCCTACAAAAGGTTGGAAACGTCAGGACAAAATAACAAATAGAGACGTGACATCATGACAACAGTCAGTCCGTGACCAAGGCCAGTATAACTCGGTCGAAACGTACGGTATAAAGGAATGTAGGATTCGTATACCAAGTAGATAGTTTGTTAAACCCCGTTAAAACAATGTTTAAGAAAAAAACCGCAAATTTTAAATAGTATATAAACTAGTACGTAGAGTAAAAACGTTATTAACGACTGCTAATGCAGCCGGGTCGGCTTTACGTGCCTTCCGAAGCACGGAGGAGCTAGAGATGAAAATTTTTAAGTCACCCATCCGATGACCAGCCTATGCGAATGATGCTAAACTTTGCTGTAGTTCGCAGACCAAGTACATTAACCATTGCTCTATCGAGTTCCTCATCTATGTAAATGGTTCAAAAACCCTTTCATTTCAAAAAGTTTCTTAAAATGTGGATCCAAGTTAAAAACTTTAATTCGAATGGTTTTCCTTATTTACGGAAGAATAGTTAGTATTGTTCGCCTTGGGCAGCTACCAAGTCAAACAGGCTCGAAGCTATTATGGGGAGCACATTCAGCCCAATAGAGCCTTTATAATAGAGCTTGACGGGGACTTGCCAGTTCAGGATATTCGGGAGCTCGACGGAAGAGACCTTTGGCTGATAAGAGGCCGAATTCAGTCAAGACACGTTCAATCCAAATGTTATTACGTGTACATTGCGGTGGAGCCTACGTTAACGGGAAGACAGGCAATTCCTCATTACTACTGTAGCTGCAATATTGGCAAACGAACAGTTGGATGTTGTGCACATGTGATGACAATATGGTACATGGAATTTGCGCGACACGAGCCATCAATAAATAATAATTGTGCCAGCAGTGGGATTAGAAAACATAATTGTTCGACAGGAGGAATAATTATATTATTTTTCTTTTATAAATGATTACATTGTTTATTAAACAAATGCGTTAAATAAATGTTTTACTTCATAAAGTGCTTTGTATGGACATAAACCGTTCAAAAGATAAACAACAGGACTGCCGAAACAAGAGAACTGTTGAAACCAATTTTTCTTAAATAAAATAAATATATGCGAACATGACTTTTCACCTAACGCTGCACGAGTTCGGTTGTTTTATCATATATTTGTTTAGAAACAACGATGTTTGCGTTCTATTCGCGGCGCGCGCTTCCGCCCTGACGAATCGACGGCTATTGTCGTAAAATATCCTTTTTTGTTATACCTATGACAAAACTTTTCCGTTTTGATAAGCTGTCGCGTTCGCGTACACAAATTGTTGTGCAAACAATAATGTGTGATGTAAAACATGAGTGCGCAATAGAATATGGAAAACTCAGGCTCAGGGCTACGGTAACGGCCCTTACTACAAAAAGAATTTATTTATGATTGTGAACAAAAGTAATATATATATATATAATGTTTTTTAAAGGCCCAACAGAATAAAAATACACTGTTTTAGATAACAAAGTGGTCTATGACTCCCGGTCCGATCCGAACCCTTCGGAGAATCTAGTAGGGTACGGGGACACGCACTATTGCGTAATGCCGTTCCTTCTAGAAAACCTCTACGGTGCATCGTTTCACACGGCTTGAGGAGCCCGTTAAATTTCTCGCCGCCCCCAAAAACGGCCCGATGAAGTTGAAAATAAAGAGCATATGTCAGCAAACTCTCTCAAATAAAAAGCCCACAGCCATTAGCGAAATCAAAAACAAAAAGACATTAAATAAAATAATCGAATTGTGTAGTGACACGTCTTAAAAAAAAATTAAATATACCGGTTCGTGTCACACATCATGTGCGATTTATTTGAATGAACGGCCCAAAAAGTACTGAGTTTAATGGCGTGGCCAAGTAAAAAAAAACGCTCTTCTAATGAAGAGCTATGGTCACTAATTCAGAGCTATACTTAGCTATAATCACTTTAAAACTTAAGTGTAAAAAATGACAGGGTTTTCGTTAACTCTAGGTATATCTTTCATAATCGTTGCCAAAACGCTCTATATCCACTCTATTGATTTACTATTACGAACACTTCATTAAAAAGACATAAAAAATAAAAATAAAAAAACCAGAAAGTAGGTTCCACTTCAAATGCCAAAGATATATTTATATTGGCTTACGCCTTTTGAATGGATCCTTCCATAAGAAAGGATCTAGGAATTCTCCAAATGTAGGTATTCATTTATTAGACCGGAATTCGCCGAGTTATTTCTCGCTGCAATTTCGTTGAGAATAATCCCGACGGTTGTTTACCCTACCTATAAATGAATGACGGAAATTAAATACCTACCGTCCAAAATAAATTCGGTCCTCAATGCACTGTCCTCCCTGAGAGGGCGGTAACTCCGTCAATACCTTTGTTCATTACCCAATATTTTATTCATATTATAACTGAGGACAGCGGCTTCTGTTCACGTGGAAATCGATTATTCACGACACATTTTTGTAGTCGATTTAGGAGTGGAGTTCTTTTCCGATTGAAGTCAGCTATTGCTGTTATAATACTCGTATACTGGAATTTAGAAACCTTGGTCTGTGCACTCAACAAACAGAACAAAGTACTGTAAACTTTTCGTATAATCAGTAACTAAATATTACCATACGAAAGTTATAACTCATTTATTTATTTTAATGGTACAACTACAGAATACAATTCAGTACATTGACAACAGCAGGTATTACTAACTAGACCTCACATTAAAATTGAATTCCGGTGGACGATAACCCTGAGGTAACAGATTTAGAAGAATTTAAATTTTACTTAAAGATATGTAGACATAAGTAAGCTTAACCATAGAAACCTATTAATCTGAATTTCACCCGGAACATAATAGAAATAACTGAAAGCCGGAGAATCAAACCGAACTTTTTTAAACACATCGGGCCGGTACTATCTATTCAAATTCAGCCAGGCAGGTGCGTATTCAACTTCGGGGTGTGGACACGAAATACAATAATCCGGTTTCCAATAGAAAAAGCGGAATCAAAATTCATTCCGTTGACCCGGTCTAACCCTTCCGAAACTATTTCTGCCCGAAAGGGTCGGAGCGGCCGAACCGAAAGGCCCCGTAATTTAAAACAATCTCTCAAATTAAACCGTGGGTCAATGTGTAATGCAGAATGTGTTAATTGTTGGTACTCACTGTACTAGTACTCACCGGTTGCGGTCAGGTGACACTGATATGCTTTTAGCCACCACCGTTATTCATGGTGGATTAAATAAACAGGACTGCCGTTGTTAAAATAACAACTCTTATAAATACGGTGTCATTGTCATTCAAGTGCAGATATTTTCGGGTTTGGCTGTAAACTCACTCATCAAATAACATCGATAAGTTATTTGAATTTGATATTTTGCATTCACAATGATCGACACTGAAAATCATGACGACCCGCCCCCGCTGGAACCCGAACTCACGACCCTTCGCTATCCGGCTAACAGACAGCCCCCCTAACTAAGGTACCGAGATATTGGCTTCCCTATCGCATTCTTCAAGTACTTGTTTAATACGCTGGCTAATAAAGTATTAAATAAGTACTTTCAAAAAATTCGTCTTATTTCCAGTACTATATGTTCAGTTTTAATAAAAATCTATAGACTCGGATCACGAACTTCCTTAAGAAATCTTTTTAAGGAGATTGGTGTCCTGACAGTTGCATCTCAATATATTTATAATTGTATAGTTTTTGTACGTTGCAATATCAACTCCTATACTAAACATGGTGACGTACACAATTTCAATACTAGGAATAAGACAAAACTTGTAATGCCACTGTTCAGGTTACAGAAGGTTCTTGGTTCTTTCTTGGGGCAAGGTATACACTATTACAATAAAATACCGAGTACTATACTAGATTTAGATAAGTTTAAAAAACATGTGAAATCTTTATTACTTTTAAAAGGTTATTATACAGTCAAAGAATATTTAGATGATAAAACAGCCTGGTTATAATGAAAAACACATACTCTATTTGAATTAATATAATAAAATTAATTTATATAATTTTTATACTGATATGATAGCCTTTATCAGCAGTGTCCTACAGATAACAAACAGCGTTGCGTTAAATAGATCATTAAGTTTTTATTTAGAGTATCTTGAGTATGTCATGCTCTCTTTATTTGTCTCTGCGGTGGTGGCGTGTGCGTCGGGTCGTTACGTTCCCTAAAATATGGTTGAGCGAAGCGATGGCTGATTCATATGTCATACTCGTGAACGGGTGCTGCCTGTGGAGGCTGGTCTGCTCTTGCATACTTATCTTATTTTTAATATATATTATTTACTGTAGTTTGACTTGGTTTTTCTTAACCAATTTTTTTTTTTTTAGAGTACTGTAGTGGTACTGTATGACATTGTGGAAATTGAAACTTTTACCTGATGTAAATTTGTTAACTTAGTTTTTTTTTTTTATTTTGTGATATTTTTGTTTTTTATTTACATGTTGTGGTTGTCTTCTATAATTTTGTGTTTATTTGTAATGGAAAGTGTCCTGCTATGATAGGGCATTTTCCAATATTTTTGACGCTGTAAGGGAGAAAAGAGCTGGACACTTGCTGAGTTTCTTGCCGGTTCTTCTCAGTACAAGATCTCCCGCCCAGAGTAGACTTACGAACCGATGGCATAGTGACATTCACAAGAGCTACTTGTAGCCTAAACTGAATAAATGATTTTGAATTTTGAATTGAATTTTGAATTTTTTTTTTTAATATATTTACAAGTAAATTTAAGTACATTCAAAAGCAAATATTCAATATTTAAAATCTGCGTTATATATAGGTCCAGATTAAGTGGATACAGGGAGAATAGACTGACTTCAGCCTCCTGCCGATTAAATTCCGCCTGGTAGGTTTATGTATTTGATTACGGTATATTTAGATACGCTACATAATTTAACACACAAATTAGGTACACAATCATAATGATACTAGAAAGTTATACAGTAATCACAATATTGAAGGGCACGGAAATGACGTGGTCCAGACGAGGTCCAGATTTGGTCGAGGCACGAGCCTTACTTATGGGCGGAAACACCACAGGGTCATAAACTATCAAGCGAGCCAAGTGCGGATTGGAGTACGCAAGATACTTTACTATAACGAATACAAATAAGATACACAACCATAATGAGACTTGGAAGTTACACAGTAATCGCTATGTCGAAGGGCGCGGAAATGACGAGGTCCAGATAAGGTCGGGGGCGGGGAGAATCGACTTATCTCAGACTGCAGATTGAATCTCCGCTGGAAATCTTGGAAGTCGCCGCAACATTAACTAATGACACTCAAGAGGGGCGATAGCACCGACTCGTTTCAGTTCATTTGAGGGACTGAGGGCAATCAGCATCGGTCGTTTGACTACGTAAAGTAGCGACCGATTGTTAAAATTAAATTGTATTTGCATACTTTATTCAACATTTATTAATCGCTTGGACATTGCAAATACCTGTATTATTATTTTATTGTTATAATAATTCACACGCACAAAACACTTTAAAATTTTAAGATATCCAGTAAATAATATAACTTAATTAAATTATAATCTGAATTAATACAGAACATTTTTGGGTGACCATTTACTAAATCAAAGTTATTTAACTTAATACATAGATAGAGGCTTGATTGGTTTTAATAACTGTCATCATACGCAAACAACCGACACTAACGTCTTGACGTCCCACAGAGAAGACCGGTATTGCAAAAGTTGCTTAGCTTGCAGAAGCAACTCGCAAGCAAATGCGCCATTTAGCTTCATTTGATTATGAAGAAAACAATTTCAATTTTATAACGGTGTTGTCTAACGCAGGTACCTATCACCCCTACAAGTAATTTAGACGCACGAGTATTTTATTATCAATTTGAAAAAACAAATCATGTTGAAAAAATTCCACGAGCGGGATTCTAACCCGCACCCCATCGTCGTGGCTCTATGTCTATAGTCACTATATAGTATACCATAGAGTCACGATAGCATAGTTGGTAAAAAAAATATATTTAACCATAATCATTTTACTATCAGTTACACGGTTTCTACTTAGTTAGGCCACGCAAAGCTCATTACAGATAACAGAAGTTCGTTACTGGGACACTAGCCGCGTCGTTTTCACGTGTGTTTGCTCACAACTTCGGAGGCTTGGGACTGACTTTAATTAGAACCCTTTGGTACCGGTCAGCGGGCGTGCTGATCAAAAATACGGCAAAATTAGGTGTACATACTTAAAAAATAAATTGTTGGGAGCTTCAACTGAATTTATGCGCTTTTAAGTCAGCTATGAAAAGTTTAATATCGCATTTCAGATAAATAAACATGTTTTAATGTTGTCATTTTTTTTTTTTTTTTTTTTATTTTATTCATTTATTTCACTTCATAGATATTATATATATATATATATATATATAATATTTATATATTTATTCAATATTCATGCAAGTTGGACTATAATTCTAATGAAGGACAATCTTGATTTTAATTATGAACTTAATTTTTCTAATTACGAAAGAAAAGAAAAGTGAAGATATCTATAAAGGATAAAAGTACAATATCTTTGGCGCGGCGGCGCCCTAGGCCGCCAGCGCGACTGCGTCGCTCCCGTCACTTTCGTCATCGGTGTCACATAGACGTTTTAGTGTTTTATTTTTATAATAGTGATTTAGTTTTTATAGTTATTATTTTGATTTAAATTTAAGTTTAAATATATATAAATAATTACATGCTTAGTGGTAGCAGCGATTGGGTGGTTAATAGTGTCAGTGCTAGTCAACCTTCGACATCACTGAGCATCCTGGAGCGATGTCAGCTATGTTCCCAAGCTCGGTTTTTTAAAGGTAAGCGAGGTCTGAATGTGCATATTGGAAAGGTACACAGACCACAAAATGCACTTATTTCAGACCCTGTCTCAACACCTATACCTACAACACCGGCTATTTCCACTTTTAACCCGTTTTGGAAAACCCTTTCAAAATTCAAAAACTCTGTTCCTGTTTTGAAGCGAGTCCCCCGCGGCGCTAGACCTCTTGTGGCACAACATCTAGCTGGTTGCGTACGTCTTGCCGCCCAGGAGAACTCGCAAAGTGCTTGGGAACAGCTTCTCACCTTCCCTTACAGAATTCTACACGTACAAAAGGATTTGGCAACCAAAAAGACGTTAACTGCACAAATTAAAGAAAACTGTAATATTTCGGCTCATTATTTAAATTTCAAATTACAGACCCAGACATTTACCTCTTCAAGAGGTTTATCTCATCTAGTAGAATCTAAGTTAGGGGAGGGTGACATTAGCGGAGCAGCCAGGATTCTTTTTAGTAGTGATGTAGTGGCACAGTGTTCTCCAGAAACGCTGGCAGCTCTGGAGAGCAAACACCCTGCCCCAGCGGATGGCCTTTCTTTTCCCGACCCCCCTGATTCAGATAATCACTCCCTCACTATTACAGGTCGAGAGTTGGTCACAGCCGTTTGCTCCTTCCGGAGCGGCTCTGCTGGCGGCCTCGATGGTCTGACTCCTCAGCACCTTAAGGACCTTACCTGTTCAGGCGCCGGGGCTGCTGGTGAGTTGCTCTTGAAGGAGCTTACGGCTCTGATTAACCTTATGCTCTCCGGCAAGGTGAACGAAGCCGTCATCGACGTTCTGTATGGGGCCAATCTATGCGCCCTGAGTAAAAGCGATGGTGGTGTTCGTCCCATTGCCGTAGGAACTACTTACCGTCGTATAGCAGCCAAGATTTGCTGTAAATTTTATAGTGAGGTTGTTTCTGTAAAATTTCAGCCCCTGCAGCTAGGTTACGGCTCCAAAGGGGGCTGTGAGGCTGCCGTACACGCTTTGTCGACTTACCTTAATTCTGGTAAAGGAGAGGTCATCCTGAAGGTTGACATAAAGAATGCCTTCAATTCTGTTAATAGGGACACCTTGCTGACAGAAACTAAAAAAGAAATACCCCAAATCTATAGTTTCCTTTGGCAATGCTACAGATACCCCTCTAAATTACTGTATCGGGACAACCTTCTGGAATCCGCTGTTGGCTGTCAACAAGGTGACCCCCTCGGGCCTGTGATTTTCAGTTTAGCCATTCACCCAATTATTCGACGGCTAAATTCCAAATTTAACGTTTGGTATCTTGATGATGGAACCTTAGGAGGCGACATAGATACTGTTTTAAATGACCTACAATTCCTTAAAAATGAACTTCATTCCATTGGCCTTGATCTCAACCTTTCGAAATGTGAACTATACTTAACAGACAGTACTGACAGACATCTGACACTTCCTAAATTTAACGCAATAGCTCCGGAAATCAAAATTGTTGAAAAAAGTTCGCTTCGTCTCCTTGGTTCGCCAATCTTTGAAAATTCCTTTCCCGTTTTTATCGAGGAAAAAATACAAAATTTTAATGACGTTTCGGAAAGATTGTTCCAAATTAACATGCATTCAGCTATTACCTTAATTCGTTACTGTTGTTTCGGCCCTAAATTAATATATTTCCTTCGCTCTTCCCATTTATGGATGCACAGTCATCTTTTAGATAAAATGGACCAAATTATACGCCATACATTATCGTCGATTTTAAATGTGGCCATGGACGACCGATCTTGGGCACAAGCTACTCTTCCCATTCGCATGGGAGGCCTCGGCGTCCGCAAAATTTCCAGTATTAGTTTACCGGCTTTCATATCCTCGGTCCATGGCACCGAAAAATTAATCAGGAAAATCTTAGCCCCCACACTGATTAATTTTGATGTGCCGTGCTTCACCGAAGCTGTGGATGCCTGGAGACTCGCTTGCCCGAATTCAGATAAACCCGACAATCCATCTTCCCAGAGACGGTGGGATGAGCCGCTCTGCAGAGTAGTACTGAATAATTTACTTGTCACGTCTGCTACTTCTGCGGAGCGTGCGCGCCTGCTGGCTGTGGGCAAGTGGGAGTCGGGTCTTTGGCTTCATGCACTACCGTCGTCGAACTTGGGTACTTTGTTCGACGACACTACTTTCCGCCTCGCTGCTTCCCTGCGTCTAGGAGCTCCGTGTTGTTCTCCCCATCGCTGTCACTGTGGCGAAGTTGTCAACGTCCTCGGACACCATGGCCTGTCTTGCAGTCGAAGTGCGGGCCGCTTAGCCCGGCACGCGAACATTAATGAGATCATCCGACGAGCTCTTGTCACCGTCGGCGTTCCAGCTGTATTAGAACCCAATGGTTTGGCACGCGACGATGGCAAGCGACCGGACGGCATGTCTTTATTTCCTTGGAAGGTGGGTAGGCCTTTAGTATGGGATGCAACTTGTGTCGATACTCTTGCTCCATCCCATCTTCCTAGCACAGCGTGCTGTGCTGGTGCTGCTGCTGCGGCTGCAGAAAACCTCAAGCGGCGAAAGTATAATAACCTTATCGGCAATTATATTTTTGAGCCGTTTGGGGTTGAAACCCTCGGGCCATGGGGTCCTAGTGCTCATGTTTTATTTACTGACATCTCCAAACGGCTGGTTGACACTACCCATGACCCAAGGGCTGGCTTTTACCTTGGCCAGAGGCTAAGCATTGCCATACAACGTGGCAATGCCGCCAGTCTCTTGGGTACATTACCAGTCGACAGCGACGCGGAGGAATTTTTTGACGCCATTTTTTAGTTTCTTAATAGTTTTAGTTCCTTTTTATTATCTATGTTGTCATTAGATTTATTATTTATTTGTTTATTTTATATAATAGGACAACCAACAAAATTGACTTTTACTTTGAAACGTGTTGTTTGTAAAAATATTTGTGAAATGACATTGCCAAAACGTTTGTGAAGTGAAGTGATATTTTGTTAAAAAGTAATTTGTCCAACATTGAGAACCCTCTATTCGAAGTAGACATCAGTTTAAGGCGCTCCGCCGAGAGAGCCACTACAGTTGCAGAAACTTCTGATGAAATCATCAACTTTTTAAAAGTTTTCGTTAAAGGTTGCCAGTTACAGCGACAGTCGACGAAGTCAACAATCGAAAAGAGTTTTAATATCAGCTTCTAATAACGAATCTGATACTTATATAATAACATCCCACCTTTGATTTGTTTATCGAATTTCATTTCTCGGTATCGAACAGTTACCAGCTGCCAGAATTCCCACAACTGAACTCTAGGGAAATTATCCATTAATAAACTTAATTGAACGCTATCATTTTTATTGGAGTGGACTACTGAATAATACATACGTTTGTGTTGTTAAAGTCAATAGAAATGTCAAAGTGTTTTCTTTGGAGTGGACGGCATTATTGGTCTAGCGGTTAGCGATCTTTACTTCGAAACTCAGGGGTGCGGTTTCCAATCCCGTCGCAAAAGTCGTACGTTTGTCTGTTGAACTTAGTTCATTGACATGAAACACATTTTATAAAACGCGATTCATCGTTATCATCATCATCAGCCAAGAGACGTCCACTGCTGGACAAAGGCCTCCCCCAAGGATCTCCACAACGACCAGTTTTGTTAAACGCGATTAAGTTTTACATATACAAATATACTCGTCATTTAAAATTACATATTATTAAATAGTTTAATACTGACGTTCATGTTCATTGATCTATACTACTCGTAATATTATAAAGAGGAAACCTTTGTATTTTTGTATGTATGTATGTATGTATGTTTGTAACGAATAAACTCAAAAACTACTAAACCTATTTAAAAAATTCTTTCACCATTAGAATGCTACTTTAGCGCTGAGTAACATAGGCTATATTTAAAAAAGTCTACCCGTGCGAAGCAGGGACGGGACGCTAGTATTAAATAAAGGGAAGTGACTGTATAGGTGACGGCTGATAGAGGATAGTGGAAGAACTGGATATTTTGCGTCGACCCTAAGTAACATGGGACAAGGACAGTAAGAAGAAGAAGTTTAAGCTGTTGTTAGTAGGTCTGTGTTGTAGTTGTTAGATAACTGATACACAGACCTAGAAATCCCGGATGCAATTTCCAGCGGGGGACACATGTTTGTTACCGGTTTGGACTTAAATAATTATATTCAATAAATTTACGTCGTGTTTGTCACAAAAATGTACTTTTCCATTTAAAAAAGTTCACTACTCTCGCCTTAAATATGATGAAATAGCAATATGTTAATATTGTACTAACAAATTAACTTCTCGCCATATTGTAAGTTTTTTATTAAGTTAACATTAGAATCATGTTTTTTTTAAATTTATGTTATATGCGTATTACTAAACGATTACATGTCGTATATCTATTACCAATATGTATGTTAACAGCAGGAATAACACCCATATTTGTAATATTATTTACGCCAAAAATGTATAGATTGAAAAGAGTCAAGCTCCGAATACGGTAGACTTTTACGAAGACCCCCTCGTCTGTCGTACAATAGGACCTATACAAGTACCTATCCCATTAGATTCGTGCTCTGAACTTAGAGCTCCGTATGTATATGTTGTTATATATAATGAGGGCCCTCGAGTTTGGGAGTTATAACAACGCGGATCGTTTCTATGAAATCACAGTAGGTATTGCTTGAATAGCTGTTCCTATTTACATAATTGTCAATTGTTGTGAGCTTATTATAATAAATAATCCGGCAATATGTAACTCACCCCTTTCAAAATATCAAAACCATTTGATGTATTGTAATATCTCTAGTTAGTTACCAAAGAAACAATTATAGTAAATTACCTTCAAAATTACATACTAAACTGTAGCATTAATTACAATAGGAGTAAACGAAATTGATTAAAGTCTCTTTGTACAGTTTTTTTACAGCACCGTAATTAATGATTGTAAAAATTAATAAAAAAGAAACAATACAATGCTTTTCAGCAAATTTTAACATTACTCTTTTCACTTTGTCCTTAAAACCAAAAAAATGCTTCAGAGGCTATGGACTCAGAATTAAAAAAAAGATTCTGCTATAGCTTTGTACAAGACCTAATTCTTGAAGGTTCATATTGTTTGCATGCTTTTATCCTAAGCGGACGTGCTAAGGCCTGAAAGCAGCATTGTCTCGAACAAAGCGATACGCTAACGCATTAGTAAGTGTTACAAAAAGTGGAAAACACGGACGGGAGGTTCGTGATGCCCCGCGGCGGTTACTTCGCCGTAGCAAAAATTCGATTCGAACGCCTGGGAGAGACGATGATCGCAGTAGATAAATAGTAGGGGACTGCGTAATGCCGTTCCCTCTAGAAACCTGCAAAGGTTGTTTTAGGCCCTATGGATTGAGGAACCTTAAGCTTCTCTCTAAGACCATGAGTGCGACTAAAAAGAGATTCCGCAACTTAAAGCATTGCGCAAGACCTAATTCGTATTGTTTGTATGCCTTCATTCTAAGCGGACATGCTAAGGCCGGAAAGCAATGCCTTTGGCATGGCCATTGTCTTTAACGCAAGCTAACGCATTAGTAAGTTTTATAAAAAGTAGAAAACACGGGCGGCCGGTTCGTTCAGCCCCGCAGCGGTTACTTCATCGTAGTAAGATACCGATTTAAACGAGTGGGAGAATCTTTTTTTATTCCTAAGCCTTCCTTTCTCCACCTAAAACCGCACTTCACCAGGATGAGTCTCAGGTAAAATTATACGAGTGTGAGATAAAAATATAATTAAATGAGTCTCAGTTTTTCATAAGTTCTAGAAATGACGATATAGATAATTTATAACTTATATGTTTGATATTGTATGCTTTGAACGCAAAATGTTTGCCTATATACTGTTCCGCCGCTGGGCATAGGCCTATGGTAGTTAGCTTCCTTGTACAAATAAGCAGATATAATTTAAGCTTCGAGTAGATTTTCCGTGTTTTTTTCCCGTCAAGAAATTTATCTAAGTTTATTCGCTGTTTATTTATAAGGCCCTTTATCTATAACAAACAAAAAAGTATTTATGGCATAAAATATTTTTAATAAAAGCAATAGGCCAATAACCATCGAGGTTTTAACCACCGCTCGTCCGTCGCAATTTGTCTCCAACACAACAACAAAAGTCCATTAGTACCCAACCGCGCTTCATTCGACCCGATCGCACCCAATAATTAATTAACTCTTAGCACGATCCCCGTTTACCTTTTACCTCGGGCCAATACTACCTGCTGAGATAGCCATCAAACTATGAGTGGCATTTCAATCGTACAGTATCGATTTTGAACTTGGAAACTAAGAATCGCTATCGTTATCCTTTCGATCTTCACGGTATAAGCGATCTGATTTTAAAACGCTCACCGCAAAAACGTTAGCTCCAAGAAAGTTTAATGTAAACTATTTTTTTCAAGTTAACATTCACGTAAGAGCTTCTTAATTTCATCTTCTACTAGTTGTATGATTAAGTAATATAATAATTTAAGGAATTCAAAAGGTGATTCATGTACCTACATCATTATCTTACATAAATAACTTGAAAACAAACTGAGTATAAGCTTGGAATAGTTATTCAGTATTTTGTCAAACGATTTGTGATATCCTCTATTTAGAGAATATAATGAAACACTGTTCGTTTGCTAAGTAAGCATGTGGTGTGACCTCGTCCGTATTCATCAACGCTTGGCTGACAAGTGAAGCGGGCGGTTCTACCCCACAATCTGGCAAGCCTATGTATTTATTAAACATCAAACGTCTCACGACTCAAAATAATATTTGAGTGACAATATGCTGTGAATAAAATACTGAATAACTAATCGAAGCTTACTCTGTTTGTTTGTAAGAGATAATAGGTAAATATTATTCTTTCCCTAAAATATTGTTCTCGGTAAGGTCCATAAATTGGTCTTTAATTATTTTCTTCATCCTTAAACACATTATGGTTTTACATCAAAAATATTAAATATTGTGTTTTAGAATGACTAATACAGCAAGACATAAAGAAAATAATCGCCGATCTGCGACTTGACTAATTAATTGGATGGCAAAACAAGTGTTTGGTTACCGGCATTTCATTTGTTTCTTTGTTGAAATGTCCCTTTAGCTATTCTAATTAGTTTGTATTTTTATGTAATATAAGTGAGAGATTATGTCTAGTTGTGGACTAAAGCTAAGTT
Organism: Eudonia truncicolella; assembly: GCA_949315975.1. Classification (NCBI taxonomy): domain Eukaryota; kingdom Metazoa; phylum Arthropoda; class Insecta; order Lepidoptera; family Crambidae; genus Eudonia; species Eudonia truncicolella. Next base: position 12,024,532 of record OX438835.1, on the reverse strand, counting down.
ACCAACTAGAAGATCTCACTAAAAACTATAGTACATACTATACTACTACTCTGAGTTGGGATTCAATATACTTTTTAGGTAGTTCGCATCACAACACAATTTTTAGTTTTTAATTCATTATGGTTAAGCACTTGGCCTTCATCTCACCTGCCCCCCGACCGCCTAACTTTATCGCCATCGCTCTCGCTATCGCGCTCTATAGTTTATGGCGTCATCTTGTCATTTCAAAAGCGATATGAAAGCAATATGAAAGCAATATCGAAAGCTATAGCATATAGCTTTCGATATTGATTTAATATCGCTTTCGAAAGGACAAGATGACGCCGTAAACTATAGAGCTCGATAGCGAGAGCGATAGCGTTAGAGTTAGGCGGTAGGCCCCCAGATGACATCTCACCAGGTGATGATAAGGCCCAAAGGTGGAAGCGCACTTCACCCGGAATCCTCAACAACTGAGACACTGGCCATCTTATCTCTAACTGTTGGTATACAATAACTGTTGGTAAACATTTAATGACGATATACTTAGATACGAGTAAGATGGGTGTAGCTAGCGAGGCGGACTTAAAACAAGCTCTACCAACAAGCAAACCTAGTACAGACATGCAGCCCCCACCGGGAATCGAACCCAAGACTGAGACTAGTCGGTGGTCTTAACCACTACACCAAAAAGGCAGAAGTTCGATTCAATAGAGTTTTTGGTGGCTTGCATCACAACCCAACACAGTATACGGTAAGTCAAATCAAATAATAGGCGCGTACTATCCAGGCGGGTGCTAGCAGCAATCATTCTTCGCTAATGACAGACTGGCGTCATTGTTTGACGTTGATGACGCTGCCCGCCCGTATGAATTATGGCAGTCGAGGATTTTATCGAAGTGCTTTTGTACGTAAACTTACGTGTTCTCTCTAGCTTTGACGGCGTTCTGATAAGCTAAAAAGTTTAAGAAATTAATGATTTTTTTTCCGGGTATATTTTATTGGTAATTGTGCAGCAGTAAATGCGCTCGGTTTGCGATTGCTGACATAAAGTAACTTTCGCAAAAGCCGGTTATGGATGGGTGATCAAAAATGTATCATAACTAGCTCCTCCGTGCTTCGGAAGGCATAAAGCCGTTGACCCTGACGGCCTCAGGAGTCGTTAACAACCACGAATCCCCACTGAGCTTGCGTTGTGATTTGTGGCCCGTTCTCCCTGTGGTGTTTTCATTCATAGGGAAGGCAGCCCAGCAGTAGGGACATAAAATGAGCTGGTGATTGATGTTGATGTTGTTGATGAGAAGCACATTATCCAAAACTATGATGTAGCCAAAGCACGCGTCATTCCCTTGGTAGTTATCGCAGGCGTCGCTTTTAGTTTGAAAAATAAACATATGCATCGACCTAATGCAAATCCGTCTCAACACTGCAACGATATCATGCAAATTAACATATTCACCGAGCGATATTCATAAATAACGACTTGTTAATCCATTGGGTTCAACAAAACGAAAACGGAGTCAGTATGTAGTTTCAGCTACATCGTCGTTAATATTCCACCCACTTGAAGAGCCGACACGCGCCGCGGGCACTCATTAGTCGTATGTTGGCACATTGCAATTTCCGTACAGATTTATAGGTACGATATCGTTTGCCAATACCAACATATAGCCACCCCCCATGGAGGTATGTCTTCATTCATATGCGTGTGTGGGATGGTACAAAGATTGTACGTCGTAACTTAGCATTGCAAAATGCAAAACAAAAGAATAAAGCTAAGCTAAATAAATATTAGAAAATAAGCTGGATAAACAATGAACCTGCGAAGGAAATCTAGGAAAGGACATTAGCTTGATCCACACTTGGTGCTAGGATATCAATCGCAAAAACTTAGTAACTATATAGGTTTGCCATCAGATGGGTGATCAAGTATGTCTCGAGTTCCTAAGATTGGTCTATCTACTAAGAGCCGTCAGCTTTTAGTATACAACGTGTGACAGAAAGGTGTGAAAGGTCAAAATGAAAAGATCCAAAGTGTATCCGTTCTAGATATTGTATGTGTTGTTACTAAGACCTAATTATTATTATTAAAACCACGAGGGCTGAGGCTTGTTTATTTTGTTGTGACGTCACAATAGAAATATTTAATTGAAAATTACATAACAAATTAAAGTCCATGGGGGCCGGAGGCCAAGCAGCTTGCTCGCCTTATTGAAGCCTCCGGTGACAAGAAGGCTGGCAGCTACCTCTGCCAACGTATTAGCTTGGCAATCCAAAGAGGTAATGTTGCCAGCATTCTTGGGACCGTTCCCATGAGCCCACAGCTGGAGGACATTTTTTATAATATATAGGTTTTATTTTGTCTTTAGTTATCTTAATTTTTTTTTTCTTTAATGTAGTTAGTTATGTTATGTTTCATATAAAACAAGTAATTGTCTCAATTTAACTATATAATGGCAACTATGTTTTGATTCGTAAAATAAGGATATGACTAGCAATTATTTATATATACTTATCTTATTTTTAATATTATTTACTGTAGTTTGACTTGGTTTTTCTTAACCAATTTTTTTTTTTGAGTACTGTAGTGGTACTGTATGACATTGTGGAAATTGAAACTTTAACCTGATGTAAATTTGTTAACTTAGTTTTGTTTTTTTTTATTTTTATTTTGTGATATTTTTGTTTTTTATTTACATGTTGTGGTTGTCTTCTATAATTTTGTGTTTATTTGTAATGGAAAGTGTCCTGCTATGATAGGGCATTTTCCAATATTTTTGACGCTGTAAGGGAGAAAAGAGCTGGACACTTGCTGAGTTTCTTGCCGGTTCTTCTCAGTACAAGATCTCCCGCCCAGAGTAGACTTACGAACCGATGGCATAGTGACATTCACAAGAGCTACTTGTAGCCTAAACTGAATAAATGATTTTGAATTTTGAATTTTTGAATTTTGAATTTTGAATTTTGAATTTTTGAATTTTTACCTACAAATTAAAGTTACCTAATAATCATGTCTTAGTAACCCTGCATACAAGATTTAGATCGGATACACTGTGGATCTTTTCATTTTGACCACACCTTTCTGTTACACGCTGTATATCTATTATATACTTCGGAATGAACGTTAAGCCAATTGGTCTCAGTAGTTGTAAGTTGTAAGATATCAGCCGTTAAAACACCACCAACCTATCAACCTGCATTAAGGTAGCGGGATAGGATATGGCCCAATATTTTAATAATCCTATTGTTGATAAAGGAAGACCGAGCAGTAGTACATTTATTGACTGATGATGAGGCCCTGCTTTACTGGCTATTAAAACTCTCACTACCAAACTATTGTAAAACAAAAACAACTAAAAAATAATCATTGCTAAGTGCATCATATCGTGAAAGCTCGAAGGACATTTTTAGTACTACCTAGCAATTGTGTGCGAAACACATTTCGTGTAAGTTAGCGAGGGCGCGTCCGCGGTGACGAGCGATTAAAACTGTTTACACGGCTAATGAAAACGCCATTTCCCGGCAATGATGCGGCGTTATAGTGGCGAGGGGCGGATTGAGTAACACTTATGTACCTAAACTTTTTTGTTGGAAACCGCTACTTGCTGTTGCCCGCCTATGGTAGAGTACTCCAGTACTTTAGTGGGCCGGTAGACATGCTGAAGGAATTTAGAGACAATGATTGAAAGTAGAGAATAAAAATATAATATCCAAACACAATCAAAAGTCTAGATGACCACGCAGCCGCTGCCGCCGCCGGCGCGGTGTCCTCTCGACGAAGTACCCCACGGCGCCCGACCACTTTCGAAGTAAAACTTCTTTGGTAACTAGCGAAAACATAAAGAAATTGCGCACGCTCTCAACTTCGTAAGCGTAAACAGGTGAAGACTTCGTCAAGAAAAAACCCCATCTTGTCTCTTCCCTACGTCATGAACCATATTTTAGCGTTTCAGTTGCAGCGGTTTGGGCTGAGGAATGTTGATCGCTCTTCATTCAGTATTTCTCGTTTTTTTACGTTGTGTAGATATTTACTTATATCGACGACTAGCAAAAATATAAAAATATAAAAATACTAATTATTTGCATTCTAAACAGAACAATAATTTCCAAATCGGAACATTCTTAAAACCTCAGTTGTAATATTTCTATTTGAAAAAGAAAGTGTTGCAAGTCCATGCCTGTCGTGTTGTGATAGAGTAATTAAAATTCTGGTAACATAAATTCGGGGAGTGTCCAGGGCGGGTGGGTAGAAAGATTTTCACTAATGAAAATTCTAGATAAATCAAAACGTAATTCCACAGAAGCCATTAAAATTAAACCTAAGTTCGTAACAACAAGTATTAGAATTATTAGTTAATTAATAATTTTATTCGAAGAAATTTGAAAGTTGAAAAGAGTCACCTTTAAAAGAACACTGATATTGTAAGAGGCATTAATTATTGCGTGACGCAGCAAAGTAGGTACCTATACCATTACTTTCTTATAGGATTTAAACGTAATAGTATTTTTATAAGTGAGTAGGTATGTATCTTCTAAATATAAAATATTATATTACTTAACATATAAAAAAATTGTGTTCTAAATAGTGTGTATGATTAAATTAACCTACCTCTAACCAACTCACGAATTTCTTAAGAGATAACATTATCACTATTTATCACTTAAAAAAAATATATAAATATCACTTATAAACTTAATCTTTACTAAAGTAATAGAATAAAAATGTTTTTTTCTAGACCTTAATATTTACTTTCATTGACTATTTGAACAATGAAAAGAAAGCACTCAACTATTTCCTTCTACTAATAATTTATTATACTGAAAATGTATGCATATTTGACACATGAAAGCGGCTATGAAAATTCATAGCGAGGTTTAATTCAAATTATGCTAAAACTTTCATAAACACCTCCACTCAAAGTTTAATAAGTCTCTAAGATCTTTACTCTATGTGATGAACGCTCAGCATATTTATGCGTGCGACAAGAAAACATTTGAACAACTTGACTGCTTATGACTCGCAACAAGCGGAATTTATGAATAAAACTTTGACAAGCTTTGTTATGCTACTCATCAGGATTCCGGAGGCGAGAACTCGCAAAGACCTTGACAATTCCTGAAAGACTCTTTGAGGTGAGGTCTATTACGTGGCGTAAATTAAAGAAGCGCTTCAGGATTCGGCCTTAATTTTGAATAGCATTTGCATTTTTTTTCTCTATAGAACAATTCGGAAAAATGTCTTCATCTATATATATCTCTGTCTTCAGCTATTATGTAACAATATATGCCTACTTACTTCTAAATATAATTTAAATTAATAACAAGAGCTTTCGAGAAGAGTATTCGTAGATCAAAAATATATAGATAAAAAACTTTTTGTCCAAATATATGTATGTATAAAAATTAAACATGGTAGACGTTATCTAGACAAAAAATAACAAGCATTGTTATTTCTTAATCAGGATTCTGTAGGTGAGAATTCGCAAAGTCCTTGAAAATTTGGTGAAAACTCATACCTCCAAGTGATGTCTACCCATTTTTTATGAGTTTCAGGAAGCCTATAATAGCCTTCTGAAACTAACTTGACACGTAAATACATATTTTTCCTCACGACATTATTATTTAAACTGAAAGTACAAACATTACAATGACATATATAAATAAACATGCATTATTAATGACTGTACCATCGAGATAGTTTTCGTAATTAGATCAAAGGTCTCGTGATAATTTTGTCCAATTATTATGTCATTAACATGCATGCAGTTAATTATTAGTAGCGTGAAATGTTTGCCTATTGCACTGCATCTAGTTAAATTGTTTATACTCGTATGTAAAGCATTTCGATAATTTATGTTTCTCATATGTATTTTTCCATGCTGGACTGGGACTTAAAAATAATGTATACTTCCCGTGCATGACAAGCGTTTCTATTCGCACATCAGACGATCGGCTAGCAACCTATCACTGAAGATATCTATTCCACTTCGGGGTCCTACTTCAATTATGCTAAATGTGGCGTCGAGGTCACTAATGGCGAGTTTACTTAAAATTGTTGACTTTATTGCTATGTCTACCCCTTTTTGGGAGAACAACATGAGAGTATGTATGTATCAATTTTTTGACGTGACAACGTCTTATAAATTGGTTTGCCGGGTGACACTTCAAGAAACTGCGTTACGCTCCGCTCACGTTATGCGCTCACAATGAGAGCGAGTGAGAGGCACGCGTCCCTTCCACTCGGGCATGGTTAGCCCGCCTAAGAGCGAGAGAGACAGACATAAAAAGTGAAAGGTAAATACGTATGTATGTGTAAAGGTAAAAATAAAATTTTGTTAATATGAAATTCAGTGCGAGATTCTTTGTATAAATTAATGTTTTAAATATAATTCTTTGTATAAATAAATGTTTTAATTTGTTACTATTATTTCATCCTTCTTCCTACTATACGAATGAATATTCACATTAAAATTATTTTACCACTCAAAGTCGTTGTCACGTAAAACTTTCGCCCGTATATCGACTTTACAGGCAACCAATTTTTTTACAGAAGGCGAGAATAGTTATTCTGTGTTTTGTTCCTGTCACGTAAACGTCATTTCAAATTAGAATAAAAAAGACAAAACACGGAATAACTATTTATCGTTTATTTTTAAGGCACATAGTATTTAATAGTCATGCTACAAACAATGGTCACCAATATTGTATACTCGTAGTATTTTGCTAAACATTAACTTTAGCTTTAAATTCACTGTCACAAATGTTGTTTTTAATGCTAACAAAAATGCAAGGACGAAACGCCGTGACCCTTCTTAATAAGGCCATTATCATTCGTACCAGATTTTCCTACCCCAACCATCTTGGCGAAAATAAGTTCGCCGTTCGATAAGAACACAGATATAGCACTCCACCACATAACCTTTACTTCTTATCGTGAACCTTAATGCGTTGCGATAGAACTCACTACTGAGCTGAACTTCTAAATGTGTACCTACATACCAGCGAAAATGGAGATAGCCTTAATCAAGACGTTAATAAATTCTTTCTACGTCGCGTTAGCTGGTTTTACCGCAAGCCAAAAAAATCATTAAACATGTTACGTAAATCTGTTAATGATATGAGCAAGATATATTCTGACGGAAAGCAATTTTCGTAGATTGGCTGACTGTGTAGGAGAAACAGTAGAAACTTATTGATGAGATGTTCATAACAGCTTCATAATTTAAGTTCTGAACGGCTATTAGGATTTATTTTTTTAGACTATAATGTGAACTTATGTCACTTCTGTAGTATGTTGCGTAAACCCAGGCATAAGTCCCATTACTGACACACGCTTGTGTCAGTATTTGCGTGCTGGATGAGTTGACTGAACAATTATTATGTTAATAATACATAAATAATAATCTCACTTTGAAACGTTTTGTTCGTAATATTTTTATATTAAAGAGTTTTTTTTTATAGAATAACGTCTATCATGTTTCAATTTTGTTTTTGAATAAAGTGCTGTTTATTTATGTCTACATACTTTTGTGTTTCTCGATATAAATTACGCTGAACCATGATGTTTCTACGTGTGCCGGGTTGATATTGATTGTTGAGTAGATAAAACATAGTTTACTAACTTTTGTTTTGAAATATGAAAAGGACTGGACTACTGCTTTCACTATGATAATAATCATAAAATTTTAGGTGACAGTTGTTAGGATAAAACAGTCAACCAACAAGGAATAATAAGGATATTTTAAAATATGGGGTTGTAAGTGAAATTAGGAAGATAGACGCTCACAAAGTGAGGCATACCGAATGTTAAAGACATACAAATAACTTTATAAAAATATATAAAAAGCAGTAACCAGGGAGCATGTCGTATTCAAATGAGACGCTTCCATTGCTGTTTTGTTTATTGTTATATTTATAGTTTACACTTATTCTTTTATTTCTTACTAGTGACTGTCCGCGTCGTCGTTTGAGTGAACAACCGTTGTTACCTGATCCGATACGATCCCCTTGGAGAATCTAGCATGGAACGGGGACACGCGTGCGTGCGAAATCTTCTGAAGGTGTTTCGATCAAACGGCTTGAGGAACCCTTAAATTTTCACGCCGCGCCCCTTTAATAGTCCGAAAATGCCGTCTGCGGCAATCAGCATACCAAACCCAAAAAAAAACCCGTTGTTACGAATTATTACGTAACGTATTTTGTTTTTCTTCTCTTTATTGACGTTAGAGATTGTTGTTAGTTGCATGTTAGTTTCGTTGATATTTTCTTGAGTTTACGCTCATTATAAATTTATACCTATTTCCCATTAATCTTATATCCCATTACAGCTCATAGTGCGTAACACCTGTATCCATGTATTTCATACAGTATTACAGTGTTCAATGCTTATTTTAGCTATCTAAGTTAGCTTAGCCAATTTCGCTTTGACGATTTCTCTAAAAAGCTAAAGGAAATAGTCAAATGTGATCAACTGCTATTGCTATTGGACGCGCAAAAAATCTAACTGTGAAGTAAAAGCCTTTTTGTGTTTGTTGCGATCTGCTGTTACGGTACTGAGCCCGTGAGAGGTTTGCTTTATTATTGAGAATAACATTCACTGTCGCTCTTCCGAAGAGCTTTTAAAAGCGTTTCTATTCTAATTGATTATAGGTGTTACCCGCTATGACAAAAAATGGTACAAAATACACAGTCAGGTCATAAGTATTGTCACACAGTAAAAACTTTTCTTTCAGAATGCTGGCCACAAAAAAGTTTATTGAATTCGAATTTCAAATTGTTCATGAAAATAAAAATGTATACTTTTTAGAATTTTACTCATTTTTAAATATGGAGTGGACGCTTAAAAAAGACTGTGTTGCAGTTATTGCGTTGCATCGTTGCGGTTACGCGCCAATTCAAATTTTTGACATACTGAAAAATTTGAATTTAACCAAAAGATTCGTTTATCGTACCATCAAACGATACAATGAAGACTAGTGTAGATGACAGGTCAAGAAGTGGTCGCCCTCGGTCTGTTAGGACTCCAGCAGTGATAAAAGCTGTGAAGGCGCAAACTTCAAAGAAATCCCAAACGTAAGCAGAAACGGTTGGCCCTTCAGATGGGGCTAAGCAGAACCACGGTGAAAAGGGTGTTAAATATTACTTAGGGCTTCGGGCATATCGAAGAAAAACAGGACATCGTTTGAATGCTCGTCTAATGGACCTGAGAATGAAGAGATGCCGCGCTAAGCGATAAGTTGACGTTTTCAGTTTGGTTGGTGGTAGGGCTTGTTTCAAGTTCACTTGTCTTAGTTTATCTAAGCCTGTCGTCATAACAATATTATTAGTATCACTGTTGTGTTCCGACAATATTTGGTGCTCTCAGATTAAAATGTATGACGATTTCTGCTGAAAAGCCCTATTAGGTAGGCATAGAGAACCACTTATCAACTAAATAGGAAACATTTCAAAAGTTTTGTCAATGTTAAAAATATGCACTGAGATTCTTTTCGGTTCTTTTCAGTACAAAATCTTCTACGATATACCAACGAACCGATGGCGTATTCACTTTCATAAGATTTAAATTGTCGCCTAAAATGTATGAAGAATAATACAAAGCATTATTTGGGTTATCGCAAAGGGATTATCCACTGAGGTTGTTGTTGCCCATAATTTAAACAAAACCCCCGCTGCAATAAGTCGTTTGTTTACATAGGTCCCGGTTGGCTTTAAATATTCATTATGCGAAGTACATATTTCGTGTTTGGGTCAGTTAAACCTTTCTTCGATAATGCAGATATAGCTTAATGATGATGAGGTGATCCTTAAAGGATTAAATGTGGCGAGGATTGTGAATGGAGCGCACTGAAAGCGTATAATAAAATAAACAAGCTCCCTTTGTCTTTTGCAAAAGTGAATTCAAAAAGCTCACAATAGAGCTTGGAGCAGAGTAATGATATGTGTTAAAGATACTTTTTTTTTTCGTTTTTAATAAGGTTCTGTAGGGTCGTTTAATATAGATATTACAATGTTTTTTTTTTTTTTTGAGTTTCTTCGCGGGATAGTGAAGAGTCATGTCTGCGGTTTTATTTTATTTTCTAAAATTTGTGTTATATCGAATATTAATGTGAAATAATGGTGGATTATTAACCGTTCAGTGTTCGTAAGTGCGCATGAGTGTTGGCAAATGTAACAAAACAGTGCAACTTCACTTTTCAAATTCTCTCAAGAAGTCCGTCCGAGGAATTAGTAAAGCCCCACATCGTTACTGAGATACTCGAGGGGTCGGAGGGTATATCATTTCTCACTTCTCATTTCTATTATCATTCATCATCATCAAACTGGAAGGAAATATTGTATATTTAAGTATTACTTGTAAGAAACATTACTTTGACACTGGCTAAATGTGCTAATCGCACAAAGCCATAAACTAAAGGAAAAAAAATATTTTTTTTTTATTATACGTAGGTATAAAATCTGACAGTTTTTAATAAAATAAATTCAGTTACGGGAAAAATATACGATCTGTTGAATTGCCCAATATCCTATAACGTTAACGTGACAACCGTTTATTCAGTTTCGGGAACATAGTTGAACTTGTTGATGTATTTAGGAAGTACTCTATTATTTATTTTGTGGTTTCGATAAATACAAACACAATTTGAAGATAATATTAAAAATGTAATGTTGACTCAAGCAATTTCTAGGAAAAGAGCAATTTTTTTATTTCAACTTTTACGACGTGAATGAACTAACTTTAGTTTGGTTTTGAGTTTGAATTCGTTCATGAAAATGAAGAAATCATTTAATTTAAATATGACAAACATTATACTATACTGTAATATTATATTTTTCTAGTAACGCCTCTTTAAACTGCGAACTGAGTATTAAAGTAGCAAGAAACCGCCATAGCAAATAAAATATGGTTGTCCCTCACAAAATGCTAGCATCTTAACCATAAAGTGTCGACAGGGTGAAAGTAGCTATACCTCGCCAATATGTCCACTTGATACCACAAATAGAATCACAATTTCTCTGAAAAATATTAATGTCGCCTTGTGCAAGGAGTGACAAGCTCTTAGCACTGGAAATTTATAATAGTAGTTTCCATTACTGGAAGTGGTGACGTCAATGGAACTGAAATATGACGCACTACGAAGGAATTTATTTAATACCTAAGCAGCTTAAGCCGGCGATGCTTGCCTGGACTTACCATATCCATTTGGAAGAACATGAGGTTAAGGGATATGAAAAAAATGCGTCATTCAAAGCCCCAGATATCGTATCTTTAAGTAAGATTAGATGTATTTATATTTGGATATGTATTAATTGAGCATAATATACGATTATGAAACATTTTCATGATAGAAGAAAAAACCAAAGTAGCTTCAGCTTTTATCTTTTAACGCTTCTAAACGATAGTAAAGAATTAAATTTTGAAAACTGATTTGGCTAGAGTTTAACATAATTAAACAGTAGGTACACACGCCTGCACATCAATCTACCACAAACTGTCATATTTCCTCAATAGTCTTTGAACTTTATGCCATAATAATATGGTTGAAAATGTATTGAAGAAATTTGACAGTTTTGGATAGGTTGATGTGGAGGCGTCTGTACTATCACAATAATAGATATAATATTGTTTTTTTTTATGGTAGAACGACTGGCGCACGCGCCCTCCCCCGATACAGTTACATAAGCTATACCTTCATTTTAATTGAAAACAATCAAATAATCAGTTTTTAAAATAATGTTCACCTCCTGTAGATTATTTCCCGCTCTTCATCTCAGGGAAAGGGGGAGCGGCTGAAAATCAGCGCTGAGAAAATCTCAGTGAAAGCTGAGCCATTCACTTTTGCCATAGGTGAGGTGTGGTGATATCAACCAGTATTGCTCGGCGCTGGGATCGGTCGACCACCACGATATCAGGCTTATTGGCGACAATAGTCCTGTCCGTAATGATAGAGCGATGCCAGTAGAGCGTTGCATGACCATTTTCGAGTACTGGCATTTATAGTACGGCACCTCCGATTCAACAAGGCCATATCCAAGAGCAAGTTGCTGGTGAATTATTCTGGCTACATGGTTGTGTCTGTGCAAATACTCTCCGTTAGCAAGATAAGAACAACCAGATATAATATGTCGGAGTGGTTCTCCTGGACGTCGGCAAGCCCGACAGATGTCGACAAACCCTCCCTCATAATATATTTCCGGTAGTTATTCATCTTGATAACTTCATTTTCAATGGCACAAAAACCTTCGGTTTCCCCAAAGAGGTCACCGAAATGTAGCCAGTTCACCGAGGCAGTCAAATCTACATCAGGCCCAGTTAGAGTCCGATAGTAACGCCCGTGTAGCACCTTGCTCTTCCATATGTCCTTGCGATCGAGAGTGCTTAGCACCACTGGTTTGCGCCAGTTTTCTGTTGCCAAGGAGAGCGGCGTAAAGTGTCTATCAACCACGACATCCAAATGCATCCCGCATTCACTGTTAAGTAAATAATCCCTGAGACTGCACACCTCACTGTTTGGCAACTATTATTATTCACTTTATGAAACATATTTCTTAAGAATTTTTTTTTACAATATTTTATATAAAAACATATATTTATTATTATTATTATTAAACATTTCTGAATATATAAAACTATCAGTAACTCTATTGCGATTATTTTTATGAAAATTGTGTTGGAAAATTTTCACGATGAGACTTAGCGAATCCCATCCACTTACTTCATACACCGTACGCTTTCGCCAAACATTTCTGCTGAACGATTGATCCCGTTCGTATTTTCATCAAATACAGACCACAACAATTAAAGTTTCAATTTGGGCAAACACCGGCCAATACGTTAGCGTAAACATAAGCGCTTAATCAACGATTTGATACCGGACTAGTGTATGGCACGCCACAGTGATGCAACTTTTTTAGCTTAGTTCTCAACGGGGAATCACTTTAGCTTCATCTTCCGGTAGAAATTGATGATAAGGATGAACAATGCTTAATGGTAGATTTGTACTTGGAATTATATTTCTACTAAGAATCTTATTGGACGTCAACCATCCTAATACTCGTATAATTATTAAATGAGTATTTCCACTTTAAATAAAAGGTTTTAGATATTGATAAAAATTTCGGGATCTAGAATCTTTTACATTCGATCACATATTATTGTCGCTCTAAATTGCACCTACCATATAATTTCTGCACTACCCTATGGTTGACTAGTAGAAAATGCCTCAGGCATTAAGTTCAGCATGATGTAATATTTTGCTGCAAAAATTTAAAATAAATAAATAAACACAATATTGGTCGGTAGCAAAATATAACATTATACCAACTATTTTGAAACAAAATATAATGAGAGCAATTTATGAACAATGTCAAGATTTTTAGATTAACATTCAGTGCAACTACAAAGCAATAGAACTAAAGACAAGACACTTTCCATCATGCGGGCAGTCTGTTTGTCCATTTAGTAACAGTTAATTTAAAAAGTAGAAATCTTTTTCTCAGCTAAGTATATGGTACACGCATGTTACCAACATTCAAAGACAATTATTGTTTTATGCCTTTATGTACTGTAATTACACTGGTTCTAAGACCTTCTTATCCAGAACACATCAATCCAAAATAATGTTGCACGAGGACAGAAATAAGTATATCATCACACCACCAGCTCATTATATTTTCCCACTGCTGGGGCACGAGCCTTCCCTATGGATGGAAAGGGAGAATGGGCCATAAACCACCAGGCGGGCCCAGTGCGGATTAGTAGTTGCTAATGCAGCCGGGACCAACGGCTTTACGTGCCTTCCGAAGCACGGAGGAGCTCGAGATGACGTATATTTGGTCACCCATCCGTTGACCGGCTTTTGCGAAAGTTGCTTAACGTGAGCAATCGCGGAACGGGCGCGTTAATCACTGCGCCATCGAGCTCCTCCATCCTCCTCCAATAAGTAAATGGGTGGTCAAAATCCAGCCGTATTCCGGCAGTAAAGCCGGCATTTTCCAGCACTGGAACTAGTTATGAAAAAGGTTCGACGCGTTAAGGGTACGCCGCCCGTAAGTGGCAAGTGTCATATATTTTATTTGAAATGTCTTCGCCCATACTTATTTGATGACGCGCGGTATCCGCTTTATGAATCGAAAATGTGAGAAGGACAATTTGTAGTTTAGATATTGGTGATAGTCAAGACAAAATCAGAGGTACAATAATTTTGATAAACTATAAGATATCAACTAAACGCCGCTACTCGTTTTCATAATTTTTGCCCAACTTTAAATGATATTGTAGAAAAAACTAGTGTGTTATGAATTTATAGATCGGACTAATTAGTAAACATCAAAGGGACTTTGATACTAAATATATATTAAAATATTATACGATAGTATTTTCAATTATATCAACTTAACCGTGCCTGAACTTTTGGCTTTTTTTGGTCGGCGCACTCTTAAATATTATTTAGCTACATTGTCACCAATTAAATGAAGTTTACTTTAAAAGACCCTTAACAGAGGTACGACAGATTGGCACATTCCACACTGATAACGATAGTTAACTCCCTACCCCGGTAACGCTCAAGCACCGAAATTGTAATTAAAATTCAGTCACGTCGCATCGTTATGGCTGATCGGTCTTTAACTACGGGGAGTACTGTAGGCGCCATATTTAGAATAACATTCATGCAGATGTGTTAAGAATGCCAACTCTATTCCGTTGTGATAAGGCTCACAGTACTGCCAAGAGCCAAGCAAGCTTTGATATCTGTAGTTCTCAAGCCGTTTGGATACTAGGTGTTCTGGAATGGGATTAAATACATATCAGTGATATAGGAACTACAGATTCTGAGGGCTATAAGTGGATATGGGTTTTAGAACTACATATATTGTCATCATCATCATCATCATCATCATCATCATCACTTTATAAACGTCCCTGCTGGATTTTCTTTATACGGCTTGATTTGAAACGAGATTTCAATTTCCCACCAAACGAGCCGAGCCTAACTTCTGACGAACCATAACGCCGAGAAGTTCTGCGGGCCGCCGCGTGATGTCGCGAAAAAAACACGAACAGAGACCGCGCGGAAATAGAGAAAATACTATACTATTAAAAAATAACACCAAAACAAAGTGAAACTAAACGATTTCAAGAGACGAAACGAAGAAACTGTGCATATCTCCCGGGCACGGGAACATCTCCAAGGCGGCTCCGGGCAAGGAATTGAGAAGGTCAGCTTCTACAAATCAAGCCGTTGCATTTTATGTTCAGTCCCACTGCTTGGCTCATGCAATAGCACCTATTAAAGTTACTTATGTGTGCCGCGTGGGCTTATGCTGTGTATACCGAAACATAGCAATGCATAAGGATATATTATAAATAGTTAAAAGAGTGATAGCTGTACAGTTGGGCGCTGTTTTGGAAAGCTTACCCTATCGGCTAAAGTTCCTTCCGTTATACATTTTTAAGTTCCTTAACGTCAATACAAAAAATAAATATTAAATTAATACGAGTAGGTTAGTAAAATTGTATAATAAAAACAGTTAAGCATATTAAAATCGTTGATTAACCGTTTGAGTAAACCGGTATTTTATAATCTTTACACTAATGTATAGCAGAAAAACCACAATTCAATTTCTATCACATTACCTTTTTTCCATTAACTTCTACGGCACTCGCCAAAATAATCTGTCAACATATTTATAATGGTCTAACAAGGGAAAAACGAGCTTTGTAGTACGTAATAAAACACATGTACATCTGATATAGGACGGTACACAAATAAAGGACGTACTTTTGGTCCGAGGGTAAATAATAAATATCAGCGAAGGGTTGAGCACCCATGATGGATGTCGTACCGTCGCCGGTCAACGATACGTAAACGTAACAAAAGAAATATAATAACACAATACCATTTGTTTTGGGTAATTTTTTTATGGGTAAATCTAATATCTGAGAAACATGTCGTTTACTGACAACGATTACTTTAAAATTGTTATTTTCACATATCGCAAATTATTACACTTAGCACCTGTAAGAAATAAATCGTCGTAGTCGTAGAACAACGACGGTTCTGATTTTTTTTAACTTTTGTTTTTTTACATGAAATTACTTAAAATATCTTGTGTTATCTGCTGTTGAAAAGTTTTTTAAATATTATGTATAATTTCCTAAATACAGAGTTGGAACATCGACGGATTTGATTTTCTGACGTGGTACAATGACGTATGGACTATTCCGCCAGTGTTCGCCGTTGATCCCTGCCCCCCGCGACCGTCGCGCTCGCGACGGTTAATAAATACAGTCAGTGTTCTCGGTGCCGCAAAAAGGCTCACGTTGCGTTGATTATTTTTTTTATAACTGCATATTAAAACAAGAATAGCATTTGTTTATATTATATCCATATATTAAACTTAATTATGACATCTAATAGGTCAAAACAAATACTAGCTTTGATAAAAAATAGTAACAATGATATTCAAAGTATCAATGAAAAACAAAATAACGAGTTTACCAGTGAAACAACGAAAGAACATCGTGGCAATACATCAGGTAAGTTATTGTTTCATATTTAATTGTACATTTTTTAAATAGTTGTGTAGCTTTTACATGAAACTAATTTTTAATAGCTCGTTCGGCAAACAACGACGTTCAATGACATTCGTCGTTGTACTAGGGATACTTAAACGAATAATTTTATAAGTCGTGGTTTTAATATTAATACCTTAAAAAGCGTTATTAGCTTGTATAGTGACTTATCTTTACTCATAATAAGATGATTTGAATTTGTGCCCTAAAGTAAAATACGACGATGTTCTTTGTAACGATCGTAGACGTTTCGTGCAATCCGTCATTTTTTTACGGACAGGAGGCAGTCGGACATACATAACCGTCGTTGTTTTTCGGATAGGTTTTGAAATACGTCATTGTTACTTTACGTAAAAATAAGAATTCATATTTTAGCTAAAATATCGGAGTGTGTTTATATTAAGCCTGGTGTTATTTTTATTATACAAATAAAATAACTACAATTAACTTATAATTGACATCTTTTTTCAGCTAATGAACGTTCGTCGCCGTTACCACCTGAAGCAGAAGCAATGTTATGCGAGCAAAGTATGCGTGACATATGGAATGACGTATTTTTAGATAATAACCACCAGGAAGTGCAACAGTGGTAAGCCCTTCAATCTTACCGGTTTCCGTTTCAGCGTGCGCTGAAGTATTCGCTTGTGAGTCACCGATAATTAACGCAGACTGTCAAACTGAGATAGTTATTTACTCTAATGATGTCATTGCGGAAGACGCTTATTTACCTACAGACGCATTGACCCCCATTTCCGTTAATAATTGCCTATCAATAGGCTCTCTTCTTCAATACAACATTGACTCCCCGACGCCGTTGACTCCCATTTTCAATGATTTAAGTAATCAAGCCTGACCAGTGACACAAAATGTTGAACAGCCTAACCAGACTAACACCCACCACAACAACAACCACCCCACTCTCAACAGCCACCAGTCCCGTCCCCGATCAACAGACACGCCAAATGTAACGATCTGTTTTGCTGCCAACATGAAATTGATGAGTTTGCCTGTCCGTCAGTAAGTACTATCGATACGGAATCGAATCAACCATCTCCAGCACCTTTGATCAGGAGTAGAGGAAAAAACGACTTCGAAACTATAAAGAATGGGGAGACATAAAAAGAAAAGAACTCAAGAATCATGGTAAAGTGTACTGTTCAAAGAGAGGACGTACTATTGAAGCAAAAGTTATGGGCCCACCGTGCGCAGCGGCACGATTTAAATGTAGCACTAAAATTTCGGAAGAGAAATGACTCACTTATGCAGCTAAAGAGTTTCCTTGAAAAGGAGCATACTCAAAATTAGGGGGACTCTGTTCACTCTGTAATAGAGAGAGCTGGGCAAAACAAACTAATTTATATTCCAGAAGAGTGGAAATTGTTAATAAGATGGGCAAAAACTGAAAATCCCTACGAAGTACGAGATGTTACAAAGGAACAGGTTTACGACTTTAAAGATATACTAAAGAATAAAAATTGGACAAAAAAATACAGAAAACGTAAAAATTTATTTGACTAAAATTAAAGAGATCATAATTACAGAAAGCCACCCTTATAAAATACTTTACAAATACAGCTTAAGATAATTATAGTATGACTTTGGTTGTTCGCAAGGAGACAAGGAACTTTACGGCAACTACACATAATAAAGCTTATTTTGGGCCGGTAGAAATTTCGAATGACAAATTTAAAGACCTCATTAATCTATGCGAAACTGGGATAATACCTACTAAACATCACGGTAATTTTAATTCTTTGCCGCACAGTTGTGCCACCTCTAATGAAAATGATGATTCCGACTGATTAGAATTAAACAAACCAAAACTTTTTTTAATTATTTTATTTTGTTACAAAGCATGTTTTTGTTTATAGTTTTGTTATGATATTGATTAAAGTCTGAATTAGACAATCAAGTTTGTTGACTGTGCAATCACCGTCAAAGACGTATCTAGCTACAGTGCAGCTACAGTGGTCAAAGTGTTTTCTAAATTAACTTTGTCGTCTATGACGTAAAGTATTTAACAAAATTGCATACCTATTGAAGAACTTTAATGACTTTACGTCATGAACGACAAAGTTAATTGAGAAAAAGCTTGTAAAATACTTTGAACACTTTATAGTAGGTAGCTTGTTATTGTTTGACGGTACATGCACAGACAAACTGCTGTGATTATTCTTTAATTATAATTAAGGTGGCTTTATAAAAGTTCCTATTACTGTGATTAGAGATCTTTTATATGGATATAAAAAGTTAAGAATAACTAATTATTATTTTAAATTTAAAGGCCATTTATATTTTCAGATTTTTGTTATAATTTTAATTTTAAAAGATTAATTTGTTATGATTATAAAAGATAATGGTTATGATGATGATAATGAATAATAATAATATAATCTATGTAATATATAAAAATAATGTTGGTGGACTGATCTATCTTTTAATAACTTAAATAAAACTTTACAAAATACTGTTTTTCATTGTTTTATTAAATCCATTTGAAATCCGTCAGTAGAAATAGACAGAGATTCCCTATTAAAACGATGTAATCTACCATACGTCACATGTATGACAAAGACCGTCCGCAAAATAACGTCGTATTTAATTATTCGTCACCTATGTGTCCGCAGAACGATGACGCATGTGACTTTTTACAAAAACAAGCCATATTTGGGAGATATATTGATAATTATATTGTAAAAGCCCATATACACAGCAACATATCCAAATTTCAAGAAGATAGAATAAGCCGTTTTTAAAATATGACATTAAACGTCATCTAAAAACTTTAAAGTGCTCTACTGTAAAGTTGCTGATTTGCAGATCCGTCGTTGTTCTACGACTACGACGAAATAACTCATGGTAAAACAAACCAAACCAAAGTTAAAATTGTATTGCTTAGGAAAACAGAAACTTGTATTACTTAAAAGAAGCGATATCTTCATGTAATACTCAAAACGAAGGCACCCACGAACTGTACCAATCCACTGAGCAAATCCAAAACGTTCGCAAGAAAATGGTTATAGCAGCATTTAGAAATTTCGGGTGACTCTTCTAATGTGTAAACATTGACGACACAACGCTGACTAATAGAGCTTTTTCAGACATTACTTTAATGGTGTACAGGTATTTACACCTAGAAAAATCTAGTAGCCTTCGAAGAGTTCCAGCTCGTGTTAAATAGTTATCGCGACCGTAAAAACATACACATTTTATAAATCTGAATTTTTTTTCACAGTAAAAGATAGCCGACTCACCGTCATCGGTCACGACGAGGAGGGCATCAATCACTTGCTGGCATGTCTGTCACCCACAACGCTTTGATCTGGAAACTTCTGGGTAGTATCACTATAGTTTCCAGAGCAGCGGTCAAACAAATTACTTACACATCACCAGTCACTATCCGAATAAAGTTGAGACGGAAATCTCAATTACAACTTACATTGCTACTACCTATATGTCAGTGGCCTCTCCGAATAATTTCAACTCAAAGTTCACGTCCTGCGGTTTCATATCCATTATTCCGGGTACAAAGTTGTGAGAGCCGAACCCTTCGGGCCTTAAGAGCCTGATTCAATTCACCTGTTAGACGGTCACTTTGGCAGCTGGCTCTACGGAATGAATCATATTGGCTGTTTCGGGTTGGTTCTACGCACAGATTGGTTTGATGCGCTAAGTTTTGAACGTGAACATTAAACGGCAATAATCTTATTGTACTTTGACATAGCGCTGTATGAAATGAGGGAACGAGTGGAAACAATAAGGGGATGCAACCTGTAAGATCCTGTGTCATTGTTTATTAAATAAAACAACTTTTACGGATCTACTCGCGTTTATGTAACATCAGGATTAAATAAAATGAAATCAATGTGTAAAATAAAAGCGAGTAGATTTCTGAAAGTTGCTTTTTAAAATGTCTTGTGTTCGCGTTAACTTTACAAAACAATCTATGTCATCATCATCAGCATACTATATGCTGATGGTGATGATGACTATTGTCCACTGCTGGATATACTCGAAGGCTTCTCCAAATGCACGCCACTGAGCACGATCTGGGGCTAACTAACTACCTCTTGCCAGTCGCCTTGCGAAAACCATCGCTCCACCTAATCTGAGAACATGTATACGTAGTAGTACCTAGTAGTTTAGGGTCGTCAAGGTGAAGACGGCTAGTAAAGAACAATCCTGCTCCACTAGCCGTCCTCGCATCTAGACTCTGCTTCTGCTTAAGGGTCCGTCCGTGAGTTTTTTATATATATTGGCTCGTCATAGTGACCACATCCTGCCTGATGGTAAGCAGCCGATGCAGTTCAAAATAATGAGAGCGCTCCTCACCGTGAAACAAGCACGGTGACAAGCACACTCATTCATGATGGCCTGCATAAATACCGTTTCACGCCCCGCTTAAAAGACACGGGACTATAGAAGCTGGGGAAACACATGCGCCGGCAAAGAACTCCAAAGCCAAATGGTCTTACAGTGGAACGACTTGCCAAATTTTTTGGTACGAGTACTGGTTGTCAGTACAGTATGGTGGTGGTTCCTAAGACCAGCACGCGTAGTCCGGGAGGAGAAAGGAGAGGGCGGAATTAGATCAAAAGTTCTTCAGAACACTCTCCGTAGTAATTCCGGTAGAAGACACTGAGAGAAGCAATTTCTCTACGCAGCTGGAGGTCCTCAAGAGAGGCTGTAACCTCAGCATCTCCAATAATGCGTACCGCTCACCTTTGCAGTCCATTAAGTGACGAGTGTCATATATTTCATTTGAAATGTGTTCGTCCATATTTATTTGATGCCGCGCGGCCATACTAATTTTGTGTGGGGAATTTGAGGTGCTTATTAAAATATAATAATTTAAATAACCGCTTCATAAATCGAAAATGTGAGACGGACGATTTGTAGTTTAGATATTGGTGATGGTTTAGACAAAATCAGTCTTACAATAATTTAGATAAACTATAAGATATCAACTAAACGCCGTCACTCGTTTTCATGATTTTTGCCCAACTTTAAATGATATTGTAGAAAAAACTATAGTGTTTTATGAATTTATGGATCGGACGTATTGTAAATACGTTCCCCTTGATACTAAATATATATTTTGTTTATTTAATACGATAGTATTTTCAATTATATCAACTTAACCGTGACTGCATTTTTGGCATTATTTTGGCGCACCCTTAACCCCAGGCAGAGCGGAGTCATTTGCCAACTCTACGATTATAAAAAGTAAAAGAGCTGAAAGAGGAATGTCTTAAAACTTTTGATAAGCCTAGATGATAAAATAATGCAGAATATAAAAGTGTTATGTTACTAAACTTCATCACACCACTCAGATCAGTTGACAATGATGTCGTTGTGTGGCAAAATGTTGGTAATTGTGATTTGATTCACATAGTTAACTAGTTTCATCTTTGCATGCAAACAAACAAAACGGATCATAATGGCAGATTAGGGTTGGCCGGGATACGTGCCGATCGTTCGGATATCCACAGCAAATGTATGGGTATTATGTCGGTATCAGTATAACGAATTATAGTTGGGATTGATTGATAACGTATAACAAGAAGATATTAATACAAACAGTAAAGAATTAGCTTAGATGACTCAATCAACGTTCGTCTTTTCTTGTTAGTATATTCGAAGTTATTTTAAAGTTTGCGTTTAACAATATTATGTTTTAAACTTATATTTAAATTGTAGTCATTATATACTAGGTTGGGGAGAAAGTTTATTCGCATTTTTTAAGGTAATTCAAAATATTTTTGAATATAGTTCATTTACATTTAACTAAAGTATGTAGGTGCCATTTTGTTCGATAACTTTTTGCCATCTTGTAGGTAGGGACATGTTCCCATTGCTATAGAAATTTTGGGGCTTCTGATCAAAATACCGCGACAAATGGTTTTCTCTCAGTCTTCTCGTGATGTTAACCTGACACTGCCTAAATAATTCTGAAGAGACCGAAACAGGTAGAAATCTGAAGGTGTAAGGTCAGGACTATACGGCGGATGCATTAACACCTCCCAGCCAAACTCTCTTATTTTTTGCTGAGTGGCTAAAGATGTGTGAGGTCTAGCGTTAACACCCCTTCTGTTGATTAATTCCGGCCGCTTTCTCTCAACTTCTTGCTTATACTATAGATTTCATGTACGGGGGTACAGAAAAATATTTATTTATTTCGGTAAATATTTGGGACCACAATTTTATTAAATAAAAATAGGGTAGCTTACAAGTACATCTTCTACAATTGGTATACGTACATTTCAAGTCTGTCTGTATTCTATGAATGCACAACATTGCAGAGAGTGTGCAATGGAACTTCACTGTCTAGGTATATCCGCCGCCCCTTTCCACCACCGTCGTCATATCAGACGCATATTAGAACTATCCGTACAAAGGGATTTGCCAATTCGTTCCATAAGCGAACAGCTATAGAGTGGAATGTGCTGCCTGCTGATGTGTTGCCCCAACGTTACAATCTTAGCCATTTTATGGCTAGTGTAAATAGTAATTTTCCAGAAAATTTGTGAGGTCAACAACAAACGTAACTACACACTTTATTGCCATGCCATGTAAAACAAAACAAAAAAGGGCACAGCTCAGTCAGTACGCATCAAAAGGATTCAAAAACATTTAATCTATAAAAATTTACAATCCGCTCACAATGTTTGTTCACGCACCCGCCGCACCAACCGAGAATCTCTTTGCGTTCAAAGCAATAAGACAAAGGTACAAACCAATTTGACTGGCGTGAACCCGATACCGCATTGTTTGGCTAACTCGATGAGTTAAATGGAAAGCAACTTTTGATTGCACCCGTCTGTTCGGTTGCGGTGCGGAATATTGGAACTCTTTTTGGCGCGTGATATTTTAGAGCCGTTCGTTCGTTTGTTTTAAAAATCGAAGTGATAGCCTAAAGCTTTTCGCTCTCCAGTCTGGTGGCCAGTTATTTTACATAGATTTAAACAAAAAAGTATTTAATATATCTAAGTTCTTTTTTCTAACAGAGCAAAGCCTGTGAGAGCATGTTGATAATAAACTAGAAGACAGACAGATAGACAATGGCTGAAGCAAATCTCGGTGTTGCAGCGATAATCACGGGTTGTTTGTTATCTTGCAAATTAAGCAACTTCCGCAATGCAACCGACACCTCTTGATGGGTGATCAAGTAAAAATTTGTCAAGCCGGAGGAGTTTGGTTTTTGTCATAAAATAGCAGTCGTTAAAACCTACCAACCTGCTTAGGGCCACCATGGTAAACTGATGATAACGAAAACATCATACCCGCAACTTTTTACCGTAGTTTACGTTTTAAAAATAAACAAATACTTATTTTGAATGCGTGTGGAAAGAAAGGATAAGTTGAAAACTTTAAACACACCCTAGCTAGTGTTTCGTTTATGATTTTCTACATTTGTAATGAAAACAAACTTTAATTGGACCTTGCTGTTCGATATTTTAGGGCACGCATAAACCATGAAATTTGGAGTAAACCTACGATTTTGTTATCAAAGTTTCAACAGTTCATAATTGAGTTTGCGCTATTATTGTTTACCATTATACCTACTTATGTGAAACATGGCTGGTGTTAAGCACTGCCATGTTTCCAATGCACCAATTAATAGAATAATTGGCATGGAAAAGGTATTCAAATGCAGTGTTTATTTAGTAAAACATGAAGGTTTATATATGAAATTATTTTAATTTATAAATGGTCGTTTTATTTAAACTGGGCTGTTGCCGACCGACCAACCAACCTTTTTATGTATTTACTTATTTTTTATATTTTCCACATGTTTTTCTATTGTTTTTTAAGAGAAAAAACAGTCAGCTTGTAAACGCCAAACAGATATTAAATTGTTATTCTCAAAAGTTATTGTCGCGTTTATTTACGTTTTTATGTTTCATTTGGTGTCAGAAGTGTTATTGTGATAATGCCCATAACGCGTTCAATTACTTGGATATAATGCCGGACAGAGGTAATTGAAACCGCTCCAACCCCATCGCCAGGCATTACGCCTGCTCAAACCTGCCACGATGAGGCTCTCTCACAGGAGCATGTTATTCTTGAACCTCTTTTGACTGTCCAATTGCCAGAACCTGCACATTCAAGGGCCCATTCCGCAGCATCATCACGAGCCTCTACCAAAACACAGAAGTTGGCTGCCCTAGCAGGGCATGCTCGTTTAAACGCGGACCGGGAGCGAAGGCTAGCTGAACATGAAAGTAAAGCAGCCGAGCTAGAACTGCAGACGGAACTAGCGGCTACTGAGTCTGCCGCGTCAGAGAAAAGCAACTCAACTCAATGGTGGTTGATTTACTGTGCCGATAATAATATGTGTGACAATAATGTACTATTCCCTTGCAGGAATTTAAATTTTGGTGATGTACCTATTGCGGGAACTGCAAAAAAATGTCGCCGTCGCCTCTACGAGCGCAAATGCACCGCGCGGAGACCGGTACCTACAGTCCAATGACAAAATTAACACTACACACATATTAGGCACACACCACAATAAATTCGCATCAACGAATTGTAATATTGACAACAGAAATAAAACGATTAATACTGTACAGACACAAGACTCTTTTATTAAACAGGCTGAAGTTATTGCAGATCTTGGAAGCAAGAACAAACAGGTGAGTATTAAACTTCCTTTGTATGATGGCAGCATCTCCGGTTGGCTCATGTTCAAGAAGACATACTCGCGTTCAGAAGCTAGATTCAGTCCAGAAGAAAACTTGGCCAGACTCGATACTGCATTGTGCTTGCAATTGCTTATCTGTATTTATTGTAGAATCTCACAAACGAGAGCCAGAAAGGATCTTTTTCTGGTCAGATTCTCAAATGGTACTCAAATGGCTACGCTCTGACCCAAGCACTTTTAAATCCTTTGTCACTCATAGGGTTTGTGAAATTCGCGAGATCACCAATGTTTCCGATTGGAAGTACGTACCTTCATCCTTGAATATCGCGGACGACGCAACCAGGTTCAAAGATGAATTTACCAGAAACTCTCGATGGTTTACCAGGCCATCATTCTTGCACCAACCAACAGCCGAATGGCCCTGTGAACCTACAACTGTCAACGCACCAACGCTTAAGGAATATAGAACCAACAAAGACTTGATGGGTTTGACATTGACTCAGCCACGTGACTTACCATCACCTGTGATTGCTGACTACAGCCGCTTCAGTATTTGGTTACGGTTTATTCGTGCTACCGCGCGGGCTCACCAGTGTCCCTCGAAATTTCGCCATTTGTCTCAAAATCTTAAATTTCCGCAATGTAGTTTAGCAGTTTTAGATGTCACTTTTATCTCTTTGGCAGAGCGCCATGCTTTTTTGCGTATACAATTAGATTCTTTCAATGATGAATATCTTGCGATTGACGCTGCACGCCCCGTTTCTAAAGAGAGTAGACTTAAAAACTTGTCGTTGACAATAGGAGATGATAGGCTATTACGGTTATCCGGCCGCACGGGAGCATCCACTGCCGATCCACGGCCAGCTATTTTGGATGGAAAGCACCCGCTCACTCGCCTACTAATCGGCTCCTACCACGTCAAACTTGCCCACGGCAACAACGAACTTGTGGTGAACGAATTACGACAACGTTTCTACATCATTGGGGTGAGACCATCTGTGAAAAGTGTGGCGACACATTGTCAGCTCTGCCGGAACACGAAGGCTAAGCCACAGGTGCCACCGATCGGAGATTAACCTTACGCCAGGATGGCTCATTACGTTCGTCCCTTCACTTTCGTCGGTGTCTATTATTTTGGCCCGTTGAACGTCACATCAGGGCGACGATCCATGAAGCACTGGGTAGCACTATTCATCTGCCTGACAGTCAGAGCTATTCACATCGAAGTAGTAGAATCGCTATCAACAGACTCAGCCTTGCTGGCTCTACGACTATTCATAGCACGGCGTGGCTGTCCCACATGCGTCTACTCTGACAACGGAACGGCTTTTGTTGGCGCTTCGAATATGCTACATGAGCTGTACGACTTCTCGACAAATAGAGGAATAAGGTGGAAGTTTATCCCACCGTTGGCTCCATTTATGGGTTGCTGTTGGGAGCGTCTGATACGCAGCGTGAAAACTGCACTCAAGATTACCCTAAAAGATCGATCATCGCGAGTAGAGGTCCTGAACACATTACTGGCAGAAGTAGAAGGCATAGTCAATTCCCGAACGCTCACCCACGTGTCCGTGGACGAGGACAGCCAACAAGCACTGACGCCCTTCAACTTCCTGATTGGCATCTCAAGCCATGACCAGAGTCTTCGAGAATTTGACGAAGCTGATTTATCACGACGCGCAGACTGGCGAAAGGCTCAAAGGCTTGAAGGTACTTGCCAACTCTTGTAAAGCTGAAAATTCCGTTTGAGGCAATCATCAAATTCTCTCCACAAAGAAGATATGCTTATACCTGAATACATTACTCGTTAAATACTGATTAAATGTTTTAAAAGCCTATTTTAAATTAAAATTGTTTATTTGCAAAATCAAAACGGTCTTAAAATTAATTAGGTGCACAAAATTTATTTACTTCATTAAATATTAATAAAATTTATTAATATTTAATTTAGCTTCAGTGCAGCAATTAGCACTTGAAAATAAAAAGTAAAATTTATTTACTCCTTTCGAATACAGCAAATTTCAGAAGACATTATTAAAATAATAAACCATTTTCAAATTGAAATAGTCTACTAATTATTTGTATATAATTATATTATTATATAGAATAAAATTACAAATTTAATTTTAAGTAATTGTCGATTATAATAATTATTGTTTTGGTTTTAAAACTCGTATTTACTAAAATAATATTGAATCTAACTCGGTAATATTTTCTTTAACATTTTTCATTTGAAAAGACTTTCGATTATTATAAATATGACAAATATTTTTTTTTCTAATGAAAGGTTTTTGATTTCGAGCTGCTCGTTAGTGCGTCACAAACTTTTTCATGGGACGGTTTTCTTTCGCCAATTCAAGAAATAATATAAGTTGAAGGCCCCTAAGCTTCTCTTGGAAGCCTGCCAAGTTCAGCCAAATAAGTAATATTTGACTGCGGCTCCACTTTTAAATAAGAATTAGGCATTTGGTTTATACTCATTGGATATTAGGAATATAATATTATGTTTGTTTTTAATTGAAATTTTAATACTTGTATATGTGATGTGATAGTTGCCCATATTGCTGTTGCCTTGCCCATTGGTTGCTGTGCCCTTCGCTGTACTCTATCTATAATGTAACAAATTCTTGTAACTTGCAATAAAACTAACGTCAAAATAAAATAAATATATGTAACCTCGCCGGAAAAGTGACTTAATCCTACAATAGTTTTCTAACTATTTAAGATTTTTCAAATAGTTGTAAAATTATTTTTTTAACGGAGCCTCTATTGAGTTTCTGCGCTGGTTATAATGGATGCATAATGCTAGAAGCAATTCTAGCACCAGTTCAGTTTGCATATTAATTAATATAGTTCTTACTTAAGTTACTCTTCCGGTGAAGGTGGCTTATATTTTTACTTATTCTACTATATTACACTATATTATAATATACTACATACATACTATAATTAAACTTATTTACTTATATTAATTTTATTTTGATTTTAGCTATTCATATTTTCTTCTTAATTTCATATGAAGAAACTTGATAGAAACTCCGTTAAAACATAAAAAACTGTTTTTATTTTGATCATAAACTTTTACTAAAATAAAGCGACTCTAACGTGAAATCTGTGCAGATCTTAATATAATGTTCAGATTTTCAACAGTCCATATATGCGCGTTCATAAAGCGTTCAATTAGCGCTGCAAACCATGTTAGAGAATTGGAGGAATATTCAATCAATTTCTATATTTCGTTGATTGTTATTGTAAGCACTTTGCAAAACAATAAATTCATGGTAACATAACCCTTACCAAGGAAGCAAATTAGAATTTATGCCAATCCAATCTGTTTACCAGTATCGACAATTTCTATAATGATTTCACTGAGCGTGTTGCTACGCGCAATGAAATATTAAACTTTATTGGAAACCCTTTCACAACAATATTCCCAAATTTTGTGAACTGGCCCAAAGCAATTAGGACTAAATTGAAAGAATTCGATGAATTTATTTCTTTGAAACCGTTGTTGGGACCAATTTTAGACGTTAGCAATGATTTGTGAATGTATTATTAAATAATAATTGTCGAATATTTCAAATAACTTAGTCTTGTAGACAAAAATACCAAAAAGCGTATTTGGTGGGCGATCTTATAAGTTCAGCAAATAAAATTTCTGTTAGTAATAATAAAAAATGTATAAGTAAGTAAGTAATAAACATCTTTATAGGTAAATAATACTGCTTTTATCTGTGACTAAATTATCTGTAGGTAGGCTCAAGGAAAACAGAGACTAATAATGAAAAAAACCCGTATAATATTGTATCCTCTTTAAGGAATGGCCCTTGATTTTCTTTATTGTAAATTTTTGTTTTTGAAGAATCCAGGATATCTTGTTCTTAATTGATCGTTTTAATAAAAAATGGTAAATAAAATGGGAATTCGGTGAATTCCCACAAAAAACACGAAAATTACCCACCCTGCCGCCTGCATGCACTGAAATAAACTCGTATTGTTCTTATAATAAAGTACTGACCGGATCATATTGCTCGTCTGAAGTATTTATTCAACGTAGCTTGACTTCGGTTCTATATATTTTATAATACTGTAACGACGAATAGGACCCAGCTCAGCATTTTAATATGCTGCAGCTTCAAGAAACTGCAACGCTGATTTTCAAAGGAGCCCGTCATATGTGTGTGTGTCTTATTTTTTATTTTTTTTAAAAAAAAAAAAATTAGTGCTTAGTAAGAGGTTACGATCATATCAAACACCTATAAAACACTTCCGCCTACGGTGTTCTTGGAAATATGATTATGTGGATACTTCATTATTTATATCAAAAGAAGGGTGCGTTTTCATGTGAACATTTGTATGTATGAGTTGTTTTTGTAATATTGCAATAATT
Organism: Eudonia truncicolella; assembly: GCA_949315975.1. Classification (NCBI taxonomy): domain Eukaryota; kingdom Metazoa; phylum Arthropoda; class Insecta; order Lepidoptera; family Crambidae; genus Eudonia; species Eudonia truncicolella. The sequence goes on along the minus strand of OX438835.1, from coordinate 11,994,943 downwards.
AACTCTAATATGACTTTTACACTAACATTAATAAAGCAGTAATTTTAGAAAACTTAACTCTTTCACATTTACATATAGATTTCGATACCGTGACTATCGATTTAGCGTACCGAACAGCGTGTTCGCGAACCCGTCATTCGATACAGCGGTTTTCAATACAACGGCTTTTCGAAAGGGCCGGGCGTACCACTTGAAACTTCGCAACAGCGTGCGTACAGCGTAGTACACTTTTCGAACCTATGTAGGTTGATATGTATCAGACCCGCTACACGAAGATACATTTACGAAGACAGACATTAACAAAATAGCCACATTTCCATATAAACTATCAACGAAATACATCAAGTACCTTGTTCCTAGCAAGCTTTTAAAAGCTTCCTAGAAATAAGGTAGGTACCTAACAGAAGGAAATATATAGAAAAATGCATCTTTAGTTTTTCATTGACCGTCGGATGTAGCAGCTTCTTTAATATTTTAATAATCCTTATTTGTAGCTGTCACTACACGGGCTTGCAATTAATTCCAATTCTATCACAATGATAAAGTTGTTAAAGGAAACGTCAACTATATTTAACAAAAACAAAATGTGAAGTCTCCCAGTTGACATCCTTGAACAGTTGACGGTTGCAAAAGTTGTATATTTCCACGCCGATGTCGCCCCTAAGTCCATGTTTATGTTTCGAAAGCTCAACCGTTCAAAACCGCGAAGAATGCATTTTCCTACAGTGGCCAGACGGACATCCGCTACGTGATATATTATTCTGTTTATGCGTTGCTAAGGCGCGATTGAGTAGCGGTCTCCTGCAACTTTGTTCGCGTGTTCCGTTAAGACTGCAGAAATAGAAGTTAATGGACACGTCAGTCGAGGCTAGGATCCCGTTGGAAACACGGAAAAATTACTAAAATTTTACTATAAATCTGGCTCGAAGGACCAAACTCTAAAATTGGATACTTCTATATCAAATGAAAGCTTAATGCAAATTCCTGTTCCTCTAAATATTAAGCTTTTTAATATAATGTCTTGCGAAAGCAATGTTTATGAAACCAAATGGGATATTGATATTTTAATATTCATATTTTATAATTAGTTATGGATTCCAAGTAACATAAGGTTTGCTATCGTCAATTGAGTAGTGTCTTACATGCCTATTTACGTATGGCATTCAGGTAAAGTTTTTGGCTACTCCACCTATGTTTTTTCCCAAACCCTTCCGTCCTTTACACAAAACCCCTCAAGTGGTTGAAAGCGCAAGAACAACGGGCATTGTGCAGCCGGATCTCACGTGCGAGTCAACAGAACGAAATCGCAGGAGCCACAGAAATTGGATTAGCCACGCCATTGTTCCGAAGCGATAAATTTCTCCATTCTGGCTGACTAAGCCCCGGTATCGCAATGTTTTACAGTAACCGAGCACTTAGCGGGGTTAACCGGCGCCAGAGTATTGTTTTCGGAGTGTACTTCTTTCCTTAGATCGGGCACTGGAAAGGTGTTACAATTCTGTATGTAGAGTTAAGTGCTTTTGTTAAGATATGCTATTTTAGGTGTTGCGTGGTCTTGTAAAGAGTGTTGCTTACTGATTGATTGACGTTTTCCGCCAGCTAGATAATTATGTAGTTACTCTAAAGATTGTAAATTTAGTTAGTGGGCAACAACAGCACCCAAACTGTTTGCCTATAACATAAAAAAGGTATTTTTTCAAAGAAGATGACGCCTGTGCTTCTATTATTGGAAAACTGTATGACAGACGCTAATAATCGGTGAACGAAATGGGTCTACAAATGTGCTATCTGAAAGTGATAGCTTCAATTTACACTAATTTAATCATATACAAGATGGCATAGCTGCTCTGCCATCTTGTATATGCTATGCCATAGCATATCAGCGATGACGTTATGGGTACCTCCACGGCTTGTCTTTTAATGTGAATATTTTCAAGTTATTTTATATTCTAATAAGTACGCAACAATCTTCTGTCTAGTGATTAGCGGTCGCAGCAACATATTGACGTTCATACATGTATTACACTACCTGTATGTAGCTTGCTAATTGCTGATCCTAGACTAGAGTCTTAGTTATAATGCCTATAAGCCCTTCAATTTGAGGCGAGTGTTGCGCGAGTAGTACTGTTTATAGTTTAGTGTGAATTATGTTACATAACTACTAAATAATTCAAAGAATAACTCTCGTGTAAAAAATAATAAAAATAGAAAAAAATCTTTATTTGGTGGTACACACATCACACAGTCATATAAATTTAAAACACAGGAACATCACTAATTCATATAAAATGTGCAACACAACTGGATAAGTTAAAATAATTCAGCCCTTGATAAAAGTGCCCTGGTCGCGTTGACTGCGGCAGACCTCAAATTAATGTGAAAACGAACGAGATTGCACTCGCTACGATGAATTAAGTTATACTAACATTACCACATTTCATAGCGATAATCAAAAAATCATATAACAGTAGACAATATAACAACCGGCTAATTAATTAAAAACACTACATATGTATAAAATGCCATTCTGGGAGGCAGTGTATTGTACAACAACCGTTACAACATGACCCGCAACGTCACAGTACGTCCATGCTTTTTGTAGTAAATCGGAGACCTCGAAGAGTTCTTTTTATATTGGCAACGGGATAGTATGTAATGCGTGTGGTGAATAAACCATGAGTTGTTTTCAATTTAGCGTAAAAGCGTCCTGTCATAAAAGCCGGTCGGGTCTCATAATTAACATATTATGAGTGAGTGACGAATGTCCGCGGTATTGCAAGTGCATTGACATTTCTCTCTTTATACTTAGGTGGCAAACAAGCATAATAATATGGATCGCCACGATTGGAAGCTTTAACCATAGCCGTTTGCAGCACTAAACGTAATAACTTGTTATAAGCACTTGCGTATGTAACTAAAACTGAAAAAACCTCTTTACTCGTTTGAAGGACTAATGCTTGTTTTCGCCAACGGCCTCTTATATTTAGGTAATCCCTAAGCCATGTTAGGTGACGGTTGCCGGAGTAAAGCGGTCACCTTACTTATTTTAGGGGCCACATATAGAAGACGGGAATTCGTGTTAATTAGTTATATTTTTTAATGGAAATCACAAAACACAGTACTATTTTTCAATCTAATAAGCGACAATAGTAACATTTAAAGATGAAACTAAATAAATCGATTGATGGTGTAGAAATTGAGAATGAATAAATCAGTAAAATCTCAGAATGTATTTATGGTGATCGAGTGCAAGTGAAACAATAGATTTAGCAGGCCCCACTAAGATAAGATAAGAGAAGAAGGCTACTTTGATTGAGTTATCACCTTGGCCCAGAAAAGTATGGAGTCTTTCCTGATATAACTAATTATCATAGTCACACCACCTCCATTTCAGTTTACCACCTCGCTTTTTCACATTCAGTAGAGTTTACTCGGTCGCGATAAAATTTGTCGTATTGAACACTTCATTTTAAAATTAGCTGTTTGTATAAATGAATAGGGGCCCGTCCCTGCTTCGCACGGGTGAACATTTTTTTTATATAGCCTATGTTACTCAACGCTAATGTAGCATTTTAATGGTGAAAGAGTTTGAGTTTATTCGTTACAAACATACACACAAAAACACAAAGCTTTCCTCTTTATAATATTAGTATAGATGAAGTAAGGTAGTAACACAATAACTTGCTTCACCTGAGCAGACGTTGTCTTCGGAAGCTACGTTCGGAAGTCCATACAACTTCTGATCTCTCTCCGAGTTTGGGTTGTCCCAAACTTTTGCCATGAAACCGTAAGTCTGTTTAAAATTTTATTTTTCTTGTCGCTTTTCATATTATGTAGCAAAAGGAACGAACTTGTTTTCTGCTTAAACATTTATATGGAGCCATTTTAAAAATATAAAACCATTTTATTACTTTGTAAGAGAGGGTAAATTAAAAGCTCTTGTTATTAAAATATTATGATAGTCATCAATTTAAAAAAAAATGAGTAACTACCTACGGACCTCGTAATGGTTACAAAACGTCAAAACATAATTTAGGTAGGTAATATAAAATGAACGCAAGTAAATCCGTATACTTACAAAGATTATTTGAGAAGTTTCGATTGATAATGACTTTGCAAACATTGTTCGATTTGGCAGACTACCATTATCGTACAATATTGAACAACGAAGCGAAGGAGCTCGATGTTAACGCGTTAAGCAACTTTTGCAAAGCCGGTCATCGGATGGATGACCAAAAATGTATCAACTCGAGCTCCTTCGTGCTTCGGAAGGCACTTAAAACCGCTGGTCCCGGCTGCATTAGCAGTCGTGACACAACCCGCAATGGGCCCACGTGGTGGTTTATAGCCCGTTCTAAATATCCATCCATAGGGAAGGCTTTTGCCTCAGCAGTGGGGACATAAAATGAGGTGGTGATGTGATAAACAATGAAAACATACAAAATACAACTGTAATATGTAAAAAAACGTCCGCTGCCCAAACTGAGCATTGTACACACGCTTGCACATCAACCTACCACAAACTGTCAAATTTCCTTAATATACTTTGAACCTTATGCCTTAAATATATTATGGTTAAAAATTTATTGAAGAAATTTGGCAGTTTTGGACAGGTTGATGTGCAGGCGTCCGTCTGTACAAAGTTCGAAATAGAATAGACAATTTTGGATCGACACCGGCGGGCGAAGTTTCGGTTCGGCAAGTTTGCCGATTTCCGGCTTCCTTAGCTAAATGGCAGTTGCGGTGTCACCTCGGCAACTTCGGCAGCCAGTCTCAAAACTGAAAGTATCATCGGCTAGTAAGTTTTCGGTGTTGGCGGACCATAATACCGATGCGGATAATCGGTGCGTTGAACCTTAATGCTTGGGTTCAGTGAAGTTTCACAGGTCACAAGTACTGTACTGTACTGTACAGTTTCGTAATCGGTATTGGTAAAGACGTCCAGCACATCAACCTACTGACAAATTTCTTTAATAAATGTTAAGCCACATGTCACAAAGTTCAAAGTCTATTGAGGAAAGTTGACAGAGCTTTCGCGTTCCATTTCAAAGTTTATAACGGAGATTAACGCAAACTATTTTTAACGCAGTCGAAACGTCACGTATTAAAAATAATTCTTATAAAAAACGAATAGCTTAGACATTTACACTGCTAGGCAAAGAACTCCATCATTTACAAGGGTGTTGGGTAAATCACCACCACACTCGTTAAACAAGAGTTGGCAATCACAACCCCGTGCTATGCATCAATCTAAAACCCATTTTGCCTCGGACTTGAACCTGACAGTATGTCCAGATTACATGACAAAACATGTTATATAGCATAGTTATGTAGCATTTTTTTAAATGAGGACGATAAGTGACAATCATCATCATCATCATCATCATCATTTCAGCTAAAAGACGTCCACCGCTGGACAAAGGCCTCCTACAAGGATCTCAACAACGACTGGTTTTGTGCTGCTCGCATCCAGCGGCAAGTGACAATAAAACAACCTTAAACTTATAGTTTGTAGTAAGTTACTTTACATGTTACCTAATGTGGACTCATCTTAAGACGGAAACGGGCCGAGCACTCTATATAGTTATAGTATATAGTTCATAGTTTTATAGTTTACTTTGTTTCTAAAAAAGCGTTACAAAGATTATAGTAAAAATACAACTCAGTAGCAAGTAATTTTACATTTTGTATCTGTTGCCGAGCTAGGAAAAAACCTGTAATACAGCAAGCAGGCACTCTACCGCATGACCACAGAGGCGTTTATGTTTGGTACAATATAATTCCTGTAATTCCTATACAATACGAAATTTATTTCTGCGCGAGTCCTCGCTCTTGCCCGGTTTTTTCCTACCAAACCACAGGGGATTTAACTGTCCTGTCACGTTGTTCGTTATAAATCATGGGATCTCAATGCCCGCTGACCAGTCATCAAGCCATGTCATTTTGACAGTCTATTCCATGCGTTCCGGTGGTGAATTTTGCAAGTTAAGCAACTTTTACAATATTGGGTATTACTAAATGGGTGAAAAAATTGAGATATCTCGAGCTCCCCCTTGCTTCTGAGGGTACCATCCTTGGTACCGGTCTCAGATCATAAAAACAAGTGAGTTAATTAAAATAAATAAAATAGTTTACACTCGAAGCTGCATATAGTAATTTTGCTGCTGGTAGAAGCTGCTGCTGAATTTTAAAGGAATCACTACTGAACTTTTAAAATTGTTTTTATGTAGAAAACCTTTTTTAAAAACAAGCTTTTATTTAAATGCGCTAAAAAAAAACTTTTACTATCAACTTATAACGTCATTATACAATTTATATGATATAAAAGGTTGTACTCGTATTTACTTAGATTGAAAATATGAAGTGTGAAAAGACATGAAGTTATTAAATTTACTTGTTTATTTATAATATACACAAATAACCTCACGACAAGCTTTTTTATCTTTTCTAGTTTTTTATATTGTGTAATGACGTTATAAATTGATAGTAGTAGTAGTAAAAGTTTTAAAGTAAAAGTTTTTTTTCTTTTTAGCGCATTTAAATAAAGGGTGTTATTTAAATGGTTAGCAAAGTATTCATATTTTTGTTAGCAAAAAAAAATGTAATCGGTTAGCTAAAACAGCTAGTTGGGCAGCAAACATAAATCAGTCTGCAACTTATATCATTCTGAACAGCAATCTTATGCCACTCCTCACTTCCGTGACTGGCAAAAAAAAATTTACTTAACCTAACCAACAGTAAGGATTTCTTATGCTGACCGATTGTATAATTCTGGTGACCAAATAATAATTTTGCGTTACAACTATTTACTTTGAAAACACATAAATTGTTTTCCTTAAATAAATATGTTTTTTTTTTAAAAAAGGTTTTTTACTTTTCATTTATTTTCTACTTTTAGCTATCGCTGGACACGTTTCAAAAACTTGGTCTGCCATATTGGATTAAGAGTGAAGTCACGTTATTTTTCGAGTTATTCTTAGCAAGCCCTTTCTTTTTCGATACCCATATTGTAGGAATGCAATTAGTCGGCCATCTTGGGTGTGCCGCCATGTTGTCAATGTCAAAGTCAATTTTTTTTATTCAAATAAACTTACAAAAAGTGCATTTGCTTTTGTTCGAATCGTCCATACATTTTTACCTACTACCCATTCAGGACGTCTATTTTTTAGCTGTGGAGCAGAACGGACGCAAGAAACTTCACAACTTTAATCAAAGTAACGACATATACAAAAAAAGTATGGCGTTACCAAATCATATAATATTTACAATTAAAAACTTTCAAGAACCCGGAATTACAAATAATGCTTACCTTTTTTTTTCATTTGCCTACACTCATGCGCACTTACAAACACTTAACGGTTAATAATCCACCATTATTTCACATTAATATTCGACATAACACAAATTTTAGAAAATAGAACAAAACCGCAGATATGACTCTTCACTTTCCCGCCAAGAAGCCTATATTTATTTATTTATTTATTTATATTTAATTAAGTAATGTGTAAAATAAACTAGTCTCCCTGTGACCACGGACCCTGCAAATGGTTCGAAACGACATTCAGGAGAAACAATAATTAAAAGTAATGTGTAAAATAAACGCGAGTAGATCCGTAAAAGTTGTATCATTTCAAGTTTTGGATAGGTTGTTGTGCAGGCGTCTACAACGAAGTGCAGAATGTGTACCAGCATGTTTGGGTTTGAATAGATAGCCGATTTTTTATATGCATACCACGATCTCGATAGGTCTCTTCACAAAACCCGTTGATTAATATGTGAACGCACGCGCCTGCGTGTGCGTTTGCACGTACTGCACTGGAAGGATTAAAACGCGATTTATCGGGTAGCCGGAAAAAAAATGTTGGTTGGTTTTACGTTACCCTGCGTAAAGGGTTCCTTTTTGTTTATGAAGAAAATTAATTGTATATTTATTTGTGGAGGTATAGAGGTTACAATATAGGTTAAGTGAATTCTAATCGTATATATTGATATCTTAGTTCACAAATGCCACATAACAGTATTTTCTACAGGAGAGAAGAAAAAAATAGATAAAAAATAGTGCTTGCAGAAGATAACGAACAATAAATAATTGAATTCACTAGGAACATCCATCTGTTACTAAAAGTGAAAATTTAAAGTTGTGTTATACATTTGTTGTTAACTAAGCTATCGATATAAATTAAATTATTGTGTCTATTTGTTCAAACGTGCATAGGTAATAAATAACTCCTGAAAAAATCAACAATAATGTTTGTTATTATTTTACCAAAAAATCTAATTTTTTTTTTAATCTGTTATTGCAATTAAAATGTCTTTTATCTTTTATATTTTTAACAATGAATTTACAAAGAGGCTCGCTATATTAATGATATTAAGCGTTTTAAGTTGCAACGATCGACATTGACCCCTAAAACTATTTGGTAGATGAGTGATTGGAATTGCTGTCACGTCGTGTTGACATTATCTGTTCGCCATGTTTTTGTAAATGGCCAATTTTAAAAGCTTTGTTATTGGAACATAATGTAATCTGTAGGTACTATTCCACTGTACTATCGGCTACAGATCCTTATTGTTCTGAGTACAGCACTTACGCTTTTGTGGAAACCTGGGATTGCGTCAATTTGCAGTTACTTTAAATACAATGTGCGCAAATTGATTTCAATAAGTACACACCTTATAATAAATTTTCTTATCTTTGTCTGCGCATACCTATATTTCTAGAAGACTGTGATCGTATGTTTTTTTTTGTTTTAATATTTCTTTTTTCTTTTATAATTTTTTTGCCTTTTTTGTTTTGGTTTCTTTCTCGATACTTCATCTTAGGTAATATAGTTTATTTATGAAAAAACAGTTTCATAAAGGTATGTTGTATTTTTTGTATATTTATCGTAAACCTTGTATTTAGCAAAAAGAAATGCAAATCCCCAGCCGCAAAGGTAGCATAAATTCAACATCAATCATGAACTGAAGTATGGGAGCACAACATAAAAATTAACGGTAGGATAATTTGCTTAAACTATCTCATGTTATTTATTTTATGTTATCCTTGTTATTTGTAAAAAAGTTAAGATAGGATATCTTTGAAATAATAGAAAGATAGTAAAAATGATAGAGAAAAAATTGTAAATAAATAGTATTGAATTTTGCACGGGCTTAGTAGTGGCTTCGGCAAAGGGATATGTATTTGAATTTTTTTGTTATGTCCAAGAATGAATTACCGCGCTTAGTTACACTGTGGTGCTTTTAATACAAATTTTCTAACGAAAATAAATTCAATGCTTATACATACGTATAAAAAAGTATAAGTAACCTAAAGATAACGTGAATATTAAGGGCGTAGGCTGAATTCATTTAGACCTAACTGATCTGAGTGATGTAGAAGTGGTTTACATTAAAACAAATAAACCATAATAAGATTATGGTTTATTAGGAATATATTATATTGCTACGAAACACGTACATACTAGCCTTGGTTTGGTTGGCGATAGGCGGTGCTTTAAGTTTGGCTTTTATCAAATTCTGTCGTCGAAAAAACAATGCAGTAATGAAGCATTATTGTGTTCCGACAGTTAGTAATAATTAATACAATAAATAAGATAAACATAAGTTATTATTTCTTCATTAGATAGATTAAGATGAAATCGGTCCTAAATCTAAGTCACGGCAAATATTGCCAAAATGATGGCTTGGTTTTCAGCGGATATATTAAAATACGATGTCTTTAATATTATACATTATAATGACATGAAATCCATGAGTTTGAAACGTTTTTCATCACATAAGTATATAAAATACACAGCTATATTTATCGCAAGTGAATTTTATGTTAAATGTCAGAAGCATGTTAATGTATACGAATGAAGGCTTTAAATCACTTAACAAACGAACTAGCATTGCTTCTATAAATATCATAAATGTCCACATTTTGTTTCCATAAAAAAAGGTTCAATTTGACCCTTGTTCTAGTAAATTTTGAACTGTTCAAAAACATTTTTCGAAGCTCAAAGGCAGTGTGTTCGAAAAAGGCGATCTGCAACTGTAGCTAATATCCCTAGCGGACGTGTTGATGGCTTCCGTGAAAAATGTTTTAATATTTTTATTAGTTCGTCACTTTCGTCGTTTCGTTCGTCTATTGATAAACAGGGTGAATTTTTTTTTTGGCCATTTCATTACCAAAATGTTTTTGTTTTGTTTATATAATTTTAACGCAAATTTCGTTGCCAGATTTTTTCAACATTTGTGTTTTTGTTATTTCATTACTATTGAAATATATGTGAAAGAAAGAAATAAATAAATAAAAAAAAGCATATGAAGACTTCAATAGGTACTTTTATGAACCGCATAGGGCCAGTTGGGAAGGTGACAAATTAATCTCCCTATGTGCTATTGTTAATTTATTTGGGAGATCCAGCAGTGAGACGTTTATATGCAGATAAGTCTACTAAACCATAATGATTTGTACGGACTAAATACTTCTTGGGAAATATTTCTTCTATATACTGTCAACTATCTATCTATCTATCTAACTATCTTTGGTTTTCTGTTCGCAACTTGTCGTCGTTGCTGCTATTATAATTGGGGTTTTTTTCTCGTTTTATTAGTTATACGTTTTACTTTTTTTCCTCTTTTATTTATAAAGTTTATTCTTAATTTCTATATGCCGTATTAAAAACAATGATAATTCGTTAAATGAATTATAAGTTAATAGGTAAATAGATGTACAGTCACGAAAATTAACAAGTATACACTTTTGACTAGTTTTGTATTTGACATTGGCCTTGTTGTAAGTAACGATTATAAAATGGGTGTTATTTAAACGGTTAGCAAAGTCTTCGTATTTTTGTTAGCAAAAAAATGTAATCATAACAAATTGTTATAATTACTTTGTTATATTTAATATATCCTATCAGGATTCATGTAAGGTACCTACTACAAAAATTTTTTTCGTTCATGTTTTGAATTACTTTAATATTATTATTATTATATTGTATATACTCGTACCTAAATCAAAATACAAAATATTAATTTTGTTAAAATTAGACTCATTATGTACTTACAATAATAACTTGCCGATGCCTGCTCACAGACGTGTATAATTTGAGCCTCTGATTTTAAGTATAAATAAACCGTGAAATATTATGATTATATACCGAAATATAATACGGCGGCTTTTACACAAAAACATTTCTTCAACTCCAATAGAAAGAAAGAGTGAGAGGCGCCTCCGATGATAATAAACTATGTCAAAATATGTCATGAAAGTGCGTAACTCCAGTACGTGTCTTGTGAATTTAGGCGACAGATGTGTCAGATTTGTTTTTCACTCTACACAATGCCACAGTCTAGATGCCTTAAATAAATAAAGAATAAGCTCCAAATAGTTATTCCGTGTTTTGTTCCTGTCACGTAAACGTCATTTCAAATCAGAGTATAAGAGACAAAACACGGAATAACTATATGAATTTTATCTTGTAACTACAGGTTGTTTGGTAATACATGTACAATCTCGAATATGGCAAATACGGCATAGAGCATAGAACCCCGGAAAATTATAAACATACCTAGTTAAATTTTTTTAATACAAATTTCAAAAATAATAAATATATTATTCTTTGTTTATTTGTAAGACCCTAGTTGAATAACGTTCTTACTTTAAAGCTCTTATAAGGTCCTGTATCACTAAGTTCCGTTCATTTGACGATTACGTGGCAATTTATTACCTGCCCTTTAATTTTACTTTTATTTGTTATAATTACTTTTTAATTCATCGTCGAGCTAGGCAAATGGATTTAGACATGGGCTATAAAATATTTTTATTCTTTTCTATTCTATTATTGATGCAAAGACAAATTGTATAAAAGCTAATTAAGTATTTTATAAGGAAATTAATTTGTGTTTTTAAAATAAATAGTTGTAACGCAAAATTATTACTTGGTCAGCAGAATTAAACAATCAGTCAGCATAGGAAATCCTTACTGTTAGTTAGGTTAAGTAATTTTTTTTCCCGAGCGAAGCGCAGCGTAGCGAGGGCCAGTCACGGAAGGGGGGAGCGGCATAAGACTGCTGTTCAGAATGATATAAGTTGCAGACTGATTAGGAAATATTTGCTGACTACAAGTTGCTGCCCAACTAGCTGTTTTAAGTAACCGATTATATTTTTTTGCTAACAAAAATACGAATACTTTGCTAACCGTTTAAATAATACCCATTTTATAATCGTTACTTACAACAAGGTCAATGTCAAATACAAAACTAGTCAAAAGTGTATACTTGTTAGTTTTCGTGACTGTACATCTATTTACCTATTAACTTATAAATCATTTCTACAAAGTACATAATATACCAGCTATAAAGTACATAATAAATCAGCTACAAAGTACATAATATACCAGCTACATAGAACATAATATACCAGCTACATAGTAAATAATATACCAGCAATAAAGTACATAATATACCAGCTGTAAAGTACATAATATACCAGCTTTAAAGTACATAACATACCAGCTATGAAGAACATGATATAACAGCTAAAAAGTACATAATATGCCAGCTATAAAGTACATAATATACCAACTACAAAGTACATAATATACCAGCTACATAGAACATTATATACCAGCTACAAAGTAAATAATATACCAGCTATGAAGTACATAATATACCAGCTATGAAGTACATAATGTACCAGCAACAAAGTACATAATGTACCACTTATAAAGTACATAATATACCAGCTATAAATAAGATAATATACCAACTACAAAGAACATAATATACCACTTATAAAGTACATAATATACCAGCTATAAAGTACATAATATACCAGCTGTAAAGTACATAATATACCAGCTTTAAAGTATATGATATACCAGCTACAAAGTACATAATATACCAGCTTTAAAGTACATGACATACCAGCTATGAAGAACATGATATACCAGCTACAAAGTACATAATATACCAGCTATAAAGTACATAATATACCAACTACAACGTACATAATATAATATGGTACAAAATATACCAGCTTTATGGTACATAACATACCAACTACAACGTACATCATATCATATAGTACATAATATACTATCTATAAAGTACATAATATACCAGCTACAAAGTACATAATATACCAGCTATGAAGTACATAATATACCAGCTATATGGTACATAATATACCAGCTACAAAGTATATAATATACCACTTATAAAGTACATAATATACCAGCTTTAGGGTACATAATATACCAACTACAACGTACCATATATAATATGGTACATAATATACTAGCTATATGGTACATAATATACCAACTACAACGTACATCATATTATATAGTACATAATATACTATCTACAAAGTACATTATATACCAGCTACAAAGTACATAATATACCAGCTATAGCTTAATTTATATTTCAGCTACAAAGTACATAATATACCAGCCATAAAGTACATAATATACCAGCTACAAAGTACATAATACACCAGCTTCACATTTAAAATTGCAGTATTTTTCTACTCGAAATCTAAACGTAAACTTCATTTTATAACAATTATTTAACAATAACATATCAATTTGAAAAAGATTACGTTACCTTGTATATCTTCATCTTTATTATAGGTATATTTTTTAAACTACGTAGGGTAGCGGCATCCAGTATTCGACAGGAACCAGTTATCGACATTTTTAATTTAATTTATTAAATAGAGGGGTCAGCAACTGACTTAAGACTTTAGCAACAATAGAATACAGACCACCTACTTCAACTTCTACTTCTACTAAAATTTCAATTAATATCTATGTTATTATAGGAAAGTTAAAAAAACAAAAATAAAATATTATGACAAAAAATGTGTTGAAAAATGTTTCTTAAGACTTTTTGGCGGGAAAGTGAAGAGTCGTGTCTGCGGTTTTGTTTTATTTTTTAAAATTTGTGTTATGTTGAATATTAATGTGAAATAATGGTGGATTATTAACCGTTACGTGTTCGTGAGTGTGCATGAGTGTTGGCAAATGAAAAAAACAGTGCAACGTCACTTTCACAAATTCTCACATGAAGTCCGACTTAGTAAAGTAAAGTTAAAGTTATAAGTTAGTAAGGACTTAGTAAAGCCCTACATCTTTACTGAGATACTCGAGGGGTTGGGCGGTATATCATTTGTTACTTCCCATTTCTATTATCATTCATCATCATTATACTGGAAGGAATTATTGTATATGTATTTATTACTTTAAGAAAAATTACTTTGACACTGGGTAAATGTGCTAATCGCACGAAGCCATAAACTAAAGGAAAAAAAAACACTGGTGCCACCATGAATCTGTAGATATAACCAGCTTCATGGGTGCCACTAAGTAAGCTCGAGTAGAAATCGAAACCACGGCATTTAGATACCCTGTCCAGTGCTCTAGTAAAAATTTATCTTCAAATTCAAAAAATAATAAAAATAAAATTACGCGTTAAAAAAATATAATGTCTGGGTCTCCCAAGGGCATGCTCTCCTTAAGCGAGTTTCTGAAAATTGGGGCCCTAATGAATTTCCCGTGGATACTGCGGAAGTCGACTCGGTACAATCCGGTTCGACAATACGGTCGCATTTGTACCGTCCGACAATAGGAATAAATCCGGATAGGGCCGGCTGTAACTGGATTTGCAAAATCTGTTTATAGCGGGTCTCTTTCTGTACGTCATTTTTTTAAAAATACAATAGCTACAAAAAACTTTCAAAGAATAGGAATAAGAATAGGTAGAATTCAAAAAATTATGGGTCATTCCCGAATTAACGTAAGAATATTTTCATAAACCCACTTCTTCAGCAAAACCATATTTTATTTAGCTTATAAATGCTTGCGGTAGAATATTTACCGCCTTACAAATAAAAACTCAATACACCGAGCTAATTCCATAGTTGTACTGAGAATAGTTATGATCAGTTTACACTGATCATACATTACGGTAAGAATAAGGAGAAAATAATTTCTTACAAATTAACTCAGTTTAAGGTCGACATAACTATTCGTTCGATATGTCATAGAAACAGAGCGGCAATGCCGCAATTAATTGCCAAAGTTATAAAAAAATCGAAAATTCGTCTATGGTTGTGGTTGTTCCGTCACTTTGACATTTCAGTTTGCGGGAATTATTTAATTCTTTTATGTTATTACAGTTTGTGATATTACGTATTCCATAAATTACAAATAATAAGTGAGATTGTTTTTCGTAACTGTTAAAACTGTGTTCAGTTGGGTTGACCAAAGATAGTTCAGCAAATGAAGACTTTGGAACTTTCACAATCAAACAAAGCATTGCAGACAGTTGGGAAAAAGAAGAAAAGGTCTACGTTATTGTATGAATGTCATATTTTTGTTGTCCAATTTTAATGACAAACATAAACACAAATGAAAAGGTAATGTTTAGTTTGATAATTTCTTCATCACCACCTCATTTTATTTGTAAGACAGTTAGTGCCTTACAAATAAACAAAGAATAATGTCCGAATAGTTATTCCGTGTTTTGTCTCTTTTACTCTAATATGAAATGATCTCTAATTTACATGAAGGGAACCAAACACGGAATAACTATTCGGACCTTATTCTTTCTTTATTTGTAAGGCACGTGTGTAACATTATTCGTTCTCTATGATTGGTACCATGTTATTTTCTCTGTTATAAAACCAAATCTAAAAAACGCTTGTCAAAATCTTTTAAAATAATTTTAACGTGATACTACACTTATTGCTAACTGTACCAACGTAGAATATTCTAAATGATACCGCTCTATGATATTACTGACTATGATACATAGATAATGTTCACACTATATACAACAATAATGTGTACTTAAAAATTCAATTATGCTTAATTTTTTCAATGTAATGTTATGATCAATTGTAAAATAGGTCGGACGGTCACCCAATTCATCCATGATTTCACTGCGCTCAACAGGGTATGTATATTATTCTAGCTTACGTATTTTATGTATCCTATGTAGCTAAAATGTATAATGTAACATAGACATAGACATAGACATAGACATGACAATATGATCGGATTAAACGAGCATGACAGATCCAAAGAAAATTAGATTCTATATTTACACAGAAATATCTATATAAAAATCAGTGGGCCTTAGAGAGGCTAATCAAGTTCCCCAAAGCTCCCCTAAGATCTTTTTATTATGCCCAACAGCGAACAGTATCAGAAAACCTATTGTACGACTCATTTTAATCAGTGGGATTCACTAGGATTTTGTACTTGGCCGATAGGGGAACTCCATCTCATTTCTTACGATACGCATGTCCCCTCTTGCACTGTTACGTGTCTAAGTAAATAATCCTCGAGTATATAATTTACTATCTACCGTATATTTAGTAATACCAGTGGTCGGCCAGTAGACAAAAATTCGACTGTTATTCACAAAATATACAATGGTTTTTCGATGTAATACTTAGGTACCTTTCCAAAATTTTCTTTCTACCTCCATGTATTCTTAATGTATGCAATAAATTATTTCATTTCATTTGTTTCGATATAATACAAACAAAATCTTTAGGGACTCCTTCTTCATTATGAACTTAACTATGCCAAATCTGACACTCTTCCGTGCCCGCCATGTGCTTAATAACAGCACAATGTTATTCTTCCACGTATTAATAAACGAATAGATTTGTACATTGAGACTTAATACGAGATATTTAATATGGAGCTACCGTAAGCACCTTCTTTGTAATTGGTTTGTAAAAGTTTTAGGCCCTGCCTACAGGCTTAGGCCTTCTCAGAAGCCTATTACCATATGACGAGACTTGACCAGGGGTGCGATTTTAAATCAGTGACACTTATTATTCTTAATTATTCTTGATATTGATTTTAACTACGAATTTTTTCATAATTGTATGTCACTGGTGACTATTTCAAGACTATAAATTCTCGTAAACTAATAAAAATTTGGTAATAAAAATATTCCCGATAAACACTTAAATAACATAGTGCTAGAGGAAATTGTACTTCCCATTGGAACAGACAGAAACTTATTAATAAAAAACGCAAAGAAATTCACCCAAGTTAACTTGCCAGCAGTACTGGCCAAAATGCAAAACACTACACAGATTGAATAAATGCAGCTATACCATTTCACATTTAAGAAATATATCACTATTATGTTATTATAAATTGTTATTTTGCATTCACTATGCTATGTTTATGTTGAATCTGAATAAAACACTTGAAAATGAAAACTTGTCTTATGTCACATCAGTGGCCTCACGTAGTAGCTATGGGGATTGAAGCACGATTTCTCATATTCAGTATGAGCATTCGGCATCGAATATTATTTTATATTTTGTAAGTTTTATTTAACTAAGTTAGTCATCCATAAGTCACCTTTTTTTCGACTTCAGTTCATAAAAGCACAGATTTATTTGTTGCTACTCTTTTTTATATACCTGGCTCGGCAAATGACACCACTCCACCTGATATTAAGTGGAAACGGAGTGCACACGCAAGGACAACTGGTGCAGCGTGAAAACACCGCAGCGTCAGTCACCCTCACCTTGCCGGCCCACAAGGTGCTTCTTCACGCCTCGTTTGAAGGACCCCATGTCATAGGGAGTTCTGAGTTTGACTCAATTAATTCAGGATCCAATACGGGTTTGTTGACGGCAACTTTGATTATGTACCTACATATCTTTAAGATCGGACACTACCATCGTTACAAATCATCTTTATTATTTTCATCAGCCCAAAGCCCAACAACCCCATCCTTTCACTCTTCTTCCTCTGTAAAGAGGAACCAACCCCCTTAATACAATGTGTAAAACATCTAATAATTATACTTTGAGGGTTGTAGTGAATCTACTGTGTCAACAATTACTCTGTAACACTGCAGAAGACTGCATAATTTCAATAGTCTCATGAATACAACTCGTTGAGTTGGGAACTGAAGTTCTTTTGTCTTATCAAAATCTGGAAACGTCTTAATGAATCTGCTGTAAAATAATCTATGACAATGCAAAGATTTTAATGCACTTAAAGCAAAGATTCACAAATTCAACTTGTTCAGATATAACTTAATGATAACGATAGACGGGGGTTAGTTTTGAATCCATTGTTACATAATTACATTAAGCTTTCGATCTTTCAATTCGACGGCGATAAACTTCATGGTCTCGGAGATATCTTGATTATTAGGGACGGATGATTCTAGATTCTAGATTTCCCTAGACTGATTAATAAGTGTCTAGATATAGGTTGCTTTTGTCTTCGTTAGAGATATAGAATATTAGTATAGTGTAAAAATAAATATTTTGAGAAAACCTATTTTTATTAAACGAATAATATAAATAAAAAAACAGGATAATGCCATCATTATTTGCCTATAAAAATTTATTTTCCATTCTCTTTTTACCTATTATGTCAATTTTTTTTTTATTCTAAAGGGTTATAATATAAAAAAATGATTATATTAAACGAATAATATAAATAAAAAAAGAGGACAATGCCAATGGGTTATATTATAACCCTTTAGAATAAAAAAAATTGACATAATAGGTATAAAGAGAATGGAAATTAAATTTTCATAGGCAAATAATGATGGCATTGTCCTGTTTTCTTATTTATATTATTCGTTTAATAAAAACTAATATACTTCTCTTTAGATATGATATGGGGGTCTCACCGCTCGTTATTGTGACACGACAGGAAATACTGATTTCAACTGTTAGTTCAATGAAGGTAAGGTCGAAAATAGAAGCACACCTAGATAGCCCGGAATCCTTAACCTCTAAAGAACGGACGCTTCTAACTGACGAAACATAATAATACTTTTAGCATTATTATTTTAGTGACAGACTTTAATAACTTAATGGCAGCTTAATGGCCGTATGTAGCGTCCCGGTGTTTGATCAAGCCTTACTAACTATAGGCAATGATATTATATTGACTATAGGTACCAACCAAAACCTAACCACTATAAAAACATTTTCATGCGTGTACACATGGGGGTCATATGGGGGCATGTGGTCAACAAAAAGTATCACTCTTACGAAACTTCATGATTAAACAACACGTAGAATAAGGTCTAGATTCAAATAAAATATTAAATTTTTATGTGTAGATATTCAAAATAGGAACCATAAAAACAAAAGAACAATGAGTTTTTCAATTCCAAAAACAAATTGCAATCGCGAAATAATAATGGCGGCTCGATCGAGGTTATTAAAAGAAAACATCACGTGCCGCGCAATAATCATTGTGCCCACCGTACAATTATCCCCTAACCATCATGCATAAAGTTATAATTTTCCGAAATTGAATCCCCACTAATGCCGGCAATCTGCATAGTAATGAGAGAGATTAAAGTTTTTCGACGCAACATTCACTTTTTGCCACAAGATTAATTCTCGATAGCGGATTCGTTAAATGGAGACCGTGTTATCGCTTCCGTGGTCGAATACTGAACGCTGTTAATGATTAATCGATTAAAACCGCGCTAAATATGTGAAGCATGTGAAATAAGTAAAAAATGGTAATGAAATGAAATGATCCGAGTAAAAATAATAAAATCTTTGTGTTTTTTTTATTTAACATCAAATTACGAGACTACAACATCTCAGTGTGACCACGAAGGGTAAAATAACATGAAAGATTAAACGCGAGTATATTTATAAATTAGTGTTTCATTTCAATAATAATATTTTAGTTAGAGTTTAATGTCACCGTACCGTATTTAACGTCACTTACTTATTTAATCATTACCTTTATGACTCCAAAACGAAGACTAAATCATGAACTAAAGTTATATTTGGCGTTAAACTGACAATGCCTATATCTGCAAAATGGAACAGCATGAGTTTTTAACCAGGATTTAGAATATTATAAGGTAAGCTTTCAGCTTGAGAGAAACCTTACTAAAAATATGAGAAGATTAACTTTCTTCTCGGGAAATCCTCCATTATAAGGCAAACTCGAACAGAAATCCATACCTCCCTCTGGTTTGAAGATTTTAATCCGAGTAGGACTTCCTAGTAATATATTTTATCAGAAAGGTTTCCTCTTTAAATTTCTTTGGTGTGATATGCCCATGACTCGAAATTCATTGTATTAAAAGAGAGAAACTGTATGCTAAACTTATTAAGACACTGCGTCTTTTTATAATACGGATATGAGTTCCCGCATCGTAGAATTAAAAACATTTACGAGTCGCTTCTAATAATTCCTTTAATAACTTTAAAAGAATACAAACTAAATAAATCTTAATTTATTGCATTCATAATTCATTTGTATTATCCTGAGTCAAAATCTATTATTATAAATTCATGTCAGAAAAATTAAAACAATTTCAACTATTGTTCAAGCAATCTTCAGACTACAGTCAATAATTCCACAAAAATCAGCTTTCAAATGAGGAGTGCTTACATAAATATCAGCACAAATAAAAAGGATAGGCTTACGGCACCCTCACGTCTTTGAAGCCGTAAATTCTGATTATTTGCCTAAACGTTTTCAAATACTCTTCTGCAGATCTCGTTTCAAAGAAGGAAATTCAATTCGGCAGCTAATTAAACGTGAGTCTGGGCTTGTTTCAACGGAAATATGTTCATTTATCTGGAGGAATCCGATTTCAAATAATTTCCAGGGAACGACAATGGCTCTCAGCGCTGTAACACAGTATATACTGTGGACGGTATACCCTTTTCCAGTCAGCCTGACGTTTTATACAAAGTTTAAGTTCATAAAGTTTAAGTTTACGCTTTATACAAACATGGGTGGAACGTTGTGGAGATCTTTGGGGGAGACCTTTGTCCAGCTTTGGACGTCTTTTGGCTGAGATGATGATAATGGGTGGAACTTGGTGCTTGCCTAGTGTTAAGTCCTCCCCGTGGCAGAGAAGGGATGATATTTAAATAAGGACCTCTTAATAAATTGGATCGTCTTCTCAAGAACTTAATACGCTTTATTTTTGGTTTACACAAATACGACCATATATCTTCCTATCGTCGTAAGTCCAGAATTCTAACAATTCTATTGTATATTTAAAGTGATGCTAATTCACCTTCTTACTTAAAATGTAGTTTCAGTTACCTTAGCTCTACTCATGTCCGCCAACTTCGCTCATCAAATAATCACCTTCTCGCCACTCCTTTGCATCATTCAGGATTCGCTGCAAGTTCCATCACGGTTCAGGCCATTCAATTATGGAACGCTCTCCCCGAATAAGTCAGACAAGCTCCAAGTAAAATAGTCTTTAAAACAATGGTGTATAAACTGTTTCTACAGGAATCAACACCCATGTAAGAGATTCCCATCATCTTTTCTTCTGTTATGTTTAAGTAGGTATGTAGTCTATTTTTATTTAAGTTTTTTTATGGTATGTATATTATATTATTAACACTTAATTTAATAAACTTAATATGTATATAAAAGTTCTCATAAATGTATGTAGTATATGTTTCTTTTACGTTCTTTGTCGCATTAAGTCCGCCTTTTGTACTTTATTTTATTGTATTGTGCAATAAAGATTAAATAAATGATACTAGGGTTTTTAGCGACAATAAACACCCACTAAGACCCTCGGCCCGTCAAGCCTTTTGTGGCTGAGCGGGAGAGACACTGACTCCAGAAAGACTCTAAAAAACTCCAAAAAGGGGTAAAGGCAAACTACATAGTATGGGTATTTTATCTTAGGCGTACCTTTTTATACACAGGGTTTCGACTAAGTTTTTCCAGCAGTGGTCACGAGCTGACTGCTGCTGCAAAATTAGGTGACGTAATGGAGCAGGAATCGGGTTATTTTATGGTCAAAATTGCAATTTTTGGGTCACTCCAACGTCCCACTGAAGGAACTTTTGTTTCTATGAATTGCCGTATTTCCGTTCCAATATTTCAAATGATATCGAGAATTGATGATATCGAGAATTGGTGATAACCAACCTTAAACACCGAGTTGCCATAAACTGTGCCAGTATGAAAGCGTTCTAATTACCTTTCCTTCGTTGCAGATACGATGCCATTAGACAACAAAGGGCTTCGATTTATTTGCGACATGCATCATTGTTTGAAATCGCAATTAGGTATCAAAAACCAACTAGTTTTTGGCTCCATACCGATTCCAGTGGACAGCCAAGAGACGGATTTCTTTATTTAAGAATTAAAATAAACCTGTTTAAATATATTTAAGGGCAAGAATAGATTAAAATTAAAGATTGTATAGTAGACGAACTAGCTTTTAAGATTACAAAACATTTTTGTAAATCATTTGACTTGTTATATTTTGACTTAGAACAAAAAAAAATCCTTTTACATAGTATTTAAGTATAATTAGTTATACGTTCAAACTCAAGCTTTGCTGATACTTTCAAAAGGTTTATTGTGACTATTGGCTATAACCATATATTTTTGTCTAAAGTAAAATAGCTATGCCTTCCACGTAAATTACTCCACCTCTAAAACAAACTTCACATTTAAAAAGTACTTAACTCGCTAAGTATCAAAGGTTATTTTTCTACATTACAAAAAAAATAAGGGATTATGATTTAATTAACTTAAATGGCCTTTACGCGGAAAGCCGAATTTAGAATGAACCCAGTTTATGCGGGCACTCATTTTTCGTCCTCCATGAAATTCTATCCCGGTAAAAATGCTGAAATAAAATGGTCGGATTTTTATTACGCTCTCTTCAGATATTTTGGTATGCGTTCAAGCTAAATGATTTATGGAGGTCTCCTACACAGTAGGTGAATATCCTATATTACCGCTCATGCCTTCAATTTGTTATTTTAGTTTGCAACATTTAATACGTTCAGCTTACCTTTGACATTGATGATTTACCCCCTTATTCATAAAAAACTATTTATGCATTATTTAGTAAAATATTGTTATGTCAACGTCACACAAACGTCATTTTGAATTTGAGAAAAAGAGACAAAACAATGATTAACTAAATAATGCTTAAATAGTTTTTATGACTAAGGTGGTTAATATTGAGTGGACTGTTAAACCCTTCAAAATTTTTATTATCATCACCTACATAAGTTCAGCAATCCTATCATTATACCTATCATCAATCTACGAAAAGGATTCAAAAGAATGATAGCTTCATGGAGTTAATAAGTGCCCAAGTAATAGCCTTTAGATATCCGACAGCTAGGCTTAGAACTTCATACTGAACAATATCATTTACACAATATGAGGATATGGGCCTAAACTTTACCGTTGTGAAGGGTACTAGATCTACATGATTATTTACATATGACTTTACGCAAATTTTGTTGCGAACAAATTACAAATTGAAAAAAGGCAAAGTGTTGAAAAAATTCTACGAGCGGGATTCGAACCCGCACCCCATGACATGTAGGCCTTTGGCTTACAGAGTAAGAGTAGATAGTGTTGATTAATTTTGGCGTGTTCAATACATTGTCTTTTTTCAAATTGTACTAGAACTTAAGAAATTATAGGGACTTATGAACAAAGGCTGCTTTTTCACCAAAGCTATGCGAGGAAGCTTAGTGGTGTGCGAGAAAAAATCCAGCAATAGAATTACTCGACTTTACTTAAAAGGAAGCAATCTTATTGCTGAATCTTCTTTCACGTACTGATTAGCTACATCGCACATCTCTAAAGCAAAAGCAATCTTAAACAAAAAAATTCAGAATCGGCAACGTGTAAATCTTTTGCCGATAAATGAAAAGAATATCTCTTAGGTGGAGTTGGAGGCATTATACATTCAAAAAAATATTATTTCAAGCAAGTAAGCGTCCGTCGAAGCGCAAGCGCCAAATTTAAACAATGAATAGTTTGTCTATTCAAAAACTAGTACTGACTGAAATTGGGTTAAGTTTTTTACCTATAGCAGATGTTTAACATTAAATAAAAACATGATTGTCTGAAACAAAATTTAATTTTTCTTAAAATCACATGAAACAGTTAAAGTACCGAAAGACCCATAAAGTTTGAAAAAAAAAGACAAAGCGTTGAAAAAATTCCACGAGCGGAATTCGAACCCAAACCATGTTAGCAACATATTTGCGTAAAATTATAAACGTGAATAATCATGAACCACAATGTATTAACTAAAAGTTATTTCGTTATGTAATGCTTTGCTTAAACAACGACCATACTAACGCGCAGAACTGAGCGAGCGAAGCAAGCTACAAAAACTTGTGTTATAATTTCACGCCTTGTCAAAGCTCCACAGTATTTACCTTTCTGACTAAAGATCATCAAAGAGCGTAAATAGGTACATGGTGTAATTAGTACATTAGACGAGGCGAGTCAAGACGAGATGAAATGTTATTGTAAATTTCAATACAGTAAGTCTTGTGGAGGCTTTTCGTAGAAAGGAGCGGATACGAGCTGTCGAGTACCTACTAAAAGATCTGGTTGTATCCATGACATTTTAAAGCAGTAATTGCGCCAGTGTACTTCTTAACTGATCTTTAGTATTTGTAAAAATATTATGATCGGGTGTTAATGACGGTAGTTGTTGACATTGAATGGGTGCCTTTGGCTTTCAAAGTAAAAAGTAAATAGTGCTGAATAAGTTCGGCGGGCTGGTTAGAACCACGATAACTCAATTGGAAGAGCACCTGACCCGGTATGTCAGAAGGGTGCAGGTTCAAACCCTGCTCGTGGAAGTTTTTTCAACATTTGTGTTTTTGTAATAATTAATATTCCTCAACGCTGGCCCAATGTGAGTTGGTGGTAACGACTCCCGTATTTCTCTGATATTTTTACGGATATTTAAAAAGAGGGAATCGAATGTTTTTAAAATGTCGTTCATCTAGAAAGCTTGAGTCCAGCAGTGGGACGTTTATGAGCAGAGAATGTTGATGATGATAAGGATAACAAGCAACAATATTGGTTAAGTACGTGTGCCTATAAAGATAACATAAAAGGCTCAAGCAGTGAGACATTATTTTTTAAGCTAATGTTGATGGTGAAGAATTTGTATAAAAAAAGTTTGAGTGACGCTAAATTTAGATATAATAGAAGAGTTTGATGATGATTATACGGATGGGCTATTTTGAAGAAAAATTTGAGTGAAACCAGAGAAGAAGTAAAGAGTTGCCTCTCTGCGTTTTCTTTTTTACAACGGACAAATGATGGCGCGATGCGTGTTTTAACGTGAAAATTATTCAATTAACTTCGACACCCTCACTCAATTACCGACGAAACAGCCTTAAAGGTGCCTTCTGAATTACTTTCTGCCGGCTTTTCGACCTAAGTAAAGTTGTAAATATAGGTTGCCGTCGAAAATAGCAGTGCTCGCGTGGAATGATTATTCGATGGTGAGTTTTTATAAATCATTGTAGAGTGCAATTAGTCTTTAAGTTTCTTAATAATTTTCATATTTTTGTTCAAATTACGGTTTTTTATTAAAAAAACAAAAAAGCTTTCTGTCTTAAAAATATTACTTCAAAAATGTCAATTTACTATCCTCACCTGTTTTAACAGGCTTATATAATTAAAAAGTAGACTTTTTTAGATGATATCTTTAGCCTGCGGCCTACCCACCGATTTTACTAGATGAATATTCCGATCAAATAAATATAATTTATTTTCTTCTTATAATCTTTTTATTAATATCTCATGACTAATTAATTAATTGTGTATAGGTTTTTGCCTAGCAGTAGGACACTGATGGGCAAAAACTTCAATTAAAGACGGTTTAACATATTTATTGCAATAAATGTAATCGAGATGCGAACTTAATGAAACTACCATTAATTTAAGTTATCTTCATAGATTTATAATAGAAAATGTAAAAAAATCAAGTGGTCCATGTTCAATTTTGAGAGAATTGTTTTTATACGAACCCATTCAAAGGAGATGAAGAGGGAACAAGAATTCTTTTACCCAAGATAGTGCCCCATATATCTCCTATCGGTGCCTAATTTGCAAATCGTTAGCGCCCTAGAGTTCAAATTAAAATGCCAATGTAACAGAATGTTCAGGAATTCCAATATTTTCTTACGAGGGTCAAAAATGCTGACGTACCCTTTTGATAAGTATTAAAAGCGTCGTTACGTTCGCAAAAATGTCACTTTTTATATATTTTAAAGGCAAAAATGTTGTTTTATTATTTTAAAAATTAGGGTTCTCAAAAGTTATTAATTAAAATGAAGGACAAAAGCTCAAATTCCCAACAAGGGACAAGTCACTGCTCTAATGGGATGTCCTGTCATTCAAATAATTTTATTCAATGTCAATTTTTTTTTGTATTTTATGTAGAATACTGTAACTTCCTTATTGCGTTTTTTCATTCAATATTTAAATTTAATGTTTTTTTACTCTGTTTAAAGTACTGTAATTTATCATACATTACATGTGTTTGAATTAATGTTAACATTAATACTAAAAACCTTAAAAAATATATAATATAATAACTAAAATATATTATCAAAAGGAGTCCCTTTAGGCAAGGTTCCGAAGATGCTGGCAGCATCCCCCCTTTGAATAGCTAGGCTAATTCTTTGTCCGAGGTAGCTGCCAGCTCTTCGGTCTCCTGTGATGTCGTCTAACCTTTTTTCTATTTCCTTAAAAAGCCTTATAGCGCTAGGACCCCACCAACCACCAAGGGTCGGACCAAAGGTCTCGACACCGAATGGGACAAAATCATATTCGGAGCCTAGACCCCTGTATTTAGAAGCTTTCGCTTTTTCAGCCGCTTCACAAGCCGCACCAGCTCTATTGTTGGTTCCATGTAGACGGGAAGGGGCCAGCGTGTCTGCGTGTGTTTTTCTATGTACAGTGAATGTTCTTTGTGAGAAACTAAATCCGTTATACCACTGAATGACGTGATCCCATACAGTGACGATGATCTTATTTTTAAAAACCTAAGATTTATGTTATAATTTTTATCTTCTCTGGTGAACTGTTCGATAGTTTTGATTGTACTAGATGTAAAATGTTTTTGTTTTGCTTATATAATTTTAACGCAAATTTTGTTGCGAAACAAATTACAAAAACACAAATGTTGAAAAAATTTACACGAGCAGGATTTGAACCTGCACCCTTCTGACATACCGGGTCAGGTGCTCTCCCAATTGAGCTATCGTGGTTCTAACCAGCCCGCCGAAATTATTCAACACTATTCAACTAAAGGCGCCCATTCAATGTCAACAACTGAACTGTTTTTGTAATGTACTAGATAAAACAGGTTCATTTAAATTAGTTACTGAATAATACAGTTAAAAAGGGTTTGGATTCACTCAGAAGTAACAAAATTAAATGAGATTCTTACATTGAAAATAATCATCATCATCGTCAGCTCATTTTAAATGAGCTATTGCCGTGACATAGTGCTAAGCTGGAGACTTTTTTGCAGCTGGCTACTTCACTGCTCACTTCAATATTTGCTTTTAATGTGTTGCTTTTTTTATGTAAAGGGTGCAAAATAAATTATTTGATTCGAAATGATAAGGATAATAATTATTCTTCTTCCCCATTAACTACAACTACAAACTACAAAATCACAAACATTTCGACAGACAATCGATTTCAATTACCCACAACTCTCTTACAAAACTTCAAAATTACACCTATTAACAGTTCAGAACTCAGAAGTCAAAAACGTCAATAAATAAATCAGCCTATTAATACGCGCCCGTTGTAAATAATAAGCCGTGGGAGTAGGCAGGTCGTTTGTCATGCTAACCAGACCAGTGCCAGTGTAATTGCCATCTGCCATGATTGGCGGTTAATTTAGATAATTGTCGTCCAATTTCAACTTAATAGTGGTGCTCGATATTTTATTACGCCGGTAACTGTTAATGTCATAACGTAATACGCGGTGCTATGTTTGTGCTTCTTTAAATGAGTATTCTGTTTACCGCTTGAGAATCAAAAGTTACAATGTTAAAAAGAGGTGTAACGCAATCAGTTTTGTAGTTTAGACATCCTTTTTCTCTTTTACCAAGTAGAAATCCGCCTTATGGATATTAAAGGGCGTTAGGGAGCTATCTCTCACAAGGATACCGTGGAAAAGGTTCATGCTACTACAGCTTAGGCACCTCGTGTGTTTATCACCTAAAACGTGTGACAAAATTTAAAACAGCCCTCACAGCATACTATGCCTATGCATTTCAATTATTTCCTATGGAATCATACTATGGGGGAACTCCTCTGACATTGATAAATTGTTTATATTACAGAAGAAGTGCTTGATGATATTAACAAATATAGAACAAATAGAGTCATGCAAACCCCACTTTATCAAACAGAATAACATAGAAATTACCCTTCACCAAGTTAACAAGCAAGCAAGCAAGCAAGTTTGTTTTTATTTCTTGTGTTAAAATTATGAGTATTACTTTTTTTTCGAATTAATCTAAATTTTTATAAATACATTGTTTTATAAATAAAATTTAGATAAATTCGAAAAAAGAAGTAACACCCATAATTTTAACACAAGAAATAAAAACAAACTTGCCGTTCCAAAACTTAGACTCAATAAGGTCGGTAATTCATTTGTTGGGAAATGTATAAAAATATACAATAAAGTGCCTTTCAATCTAACGGAATTGCGACTACACAAGTTTAAGACAGAAATAAAACAAGGTCTAATGAAAAAAGCCTACTATAAAATTGATGATTATTTTAATGATAAGAATGTGTGGTCATCTTAGTCTGCTCGCCTGCACATGTTATTTCACATTGTAAGTAGTTAAAAAAAAATCAAAACTATCATATCAAGCTATCATATCAGTTTATAATTTTTAAACTGATATGATAGCCTTTATCAGCAGTGTCCTACAAAATGGCAAAATGTTCCGTTCACTCACAACCTTTAAACTTTTCGGTTGACGCTCTTTCTCCTAATTTTTTTCTTTCATCTCGTAGTTACACTACTATGAAAGTTTGAGACTACAAAAAATTGTATGTGGAAATTAAATTTTACTTGAAAACTATGACCGCAATCTTCTAGGATTTGAATTTGAAATTAGGGGCCAAACTTGCACCCGATCGCGAAGACGGAAATAAGCCTCAAGAACTAACATTAAAATTGGTCCATTGTTGTGAAATCGATCAAGGGCTCGTTTGCCAACAAAAGGGATATGGCGAGTAACCCAGGGCCGTTTCAGGCCTTAACGAGGCCCATTCAGAACTAACAATAGTCCGAGCCTGATGTAATCTTAGAACTGCACCGTGATAATAATTGGTTACGACTGTTGAGAGACGTTTGTAAGCCAGACTAGTGGAGTAGAGTAACACTGTATTATTTCTGTACTATTATGTAAATATATTAAATTATTAACCTTAACCCGAGTTATGCAACTAGAAGCCAACTCATTAACCTATCTGTCTAACTTCTGTAACTATCATAATATTCATGTTTTATTTTATTTTATTTTTTATTTTTTATTTATTTCAAAATCCGCAGCTCTTAATCTAATTTAACAAACTTATATTCTAGAAACATATAGCAAATAACGGATTCTACATATATTTATACAAAAATTAAGTATTAAGCAAGAGGAGACATACATTGTTCGACCTTATAAGCTATTTCACTATAATATAAAGTACATAAATATGGATACAATATAAAAATATATATTTTATTTACATAAATGTATAATAAAATGTTTTTTTATTTTGTTTATATAATTTTAACGCATATTTTGTTGTCAAATTACAAAAACACAAATTTTGAAAAAAATTTCACGAGCAGGATCTGAACCTGCACCCTTCTGACATACCAGGTCAGGTGCGGTGCAGGATGTGCGTGAATTTAATAAATATTGAAATTTTATTTTGGATGTTCATGTTTTTAGGGCAGAGCATAATTTTAGACAACTATTAATATTATTATTTTTATTGATTCCCACTCGAGCTTCCTGAGGCTAGTTGGTTTTCTAGTAATTTGTAAAAAATTATTTTGGACTACTAGTTTTAAAATACACAAAACTATCCATTGCCGAAATTTGGCGCCTACTTTGCTCCTAACGTTTGCTTCATACGCTCAGCTCGTACGATTTAGTGTATTATTTGGCGAAATGCATTAAGATTGAGTTAGTATCACTTGGTTTAAAACGCAACTGATTTAAGTAGCTACTGGTCTAAAACGCAACTGGTCTAAAACGCAACTGGTCTAAGTAGCAACTGGTCTAAAACGCAACTGGTCTAATTAGCAACTGGTCTAATAAGCAACTGATCTAAAATAACTTCCAAAAGCAAATGTTGCTCTTTTAATATATATTTTTTTTGTTTTTCCTGGGAAAGGAAAGGATACTCGTCAGATTACGCTTTCATCAGATTAAAATATAGTAAAATATAATATATGATATTTCCTTTAGAGTCTCCGTTGGTATACCTTCTTGAAACCAAGCTATTTCAACTCTAAATACTGTGCCTTAACGGTTTATAGACACAAGTAGTTTACACTAAATTGTGTTCTGATAAGCACAATATATATAAGTATATTCTAATGGCTTGTCAAACTAAAGCTAACATGTCTACGAGTTTTAGATATTAGGCTCTACCTTCTTCACAAGTACTGTAGAAAATATTATTTTACCATTTCATTTTATTTAAATCCGTAATATAAGTATCTGTAATAAAAGTATCTATTCAATAAACCAATTTACAGAATACAATTTGAAGAAAGTAATATCCAATAAAGTGTAATTTCAATTTGAAAATAGATGTCAATCCAATATATCAGTCTACAAAGCAGATATACCAAATAACAAAGTTATCTAGTAACAAACGCAATAATATGAGACGTCTCTCTCGTCTCAGTTCGGATCTGCCATATTACAGTCTAGAACCTGTCTAGACTAGCGAGATGCGAGATAAGAGCCTAGGTTCTTTCATATTTCACATCGATTTGATATTGTGTTCGACACCTCTGTCAAGTCGCTACTTATTTGCCGTTGATGCAAAATACGAGATTGAATTTATCTACCTACGTAGGTATTTGCTCTTTATGAAATGAAACTCTTTAGATATAAGGTCTATGTTCCACGTTCAGTTAACTTTTTCTTCAAGGGTTTCTCAAGCCGATTCTGACGAGACTGAACACCGCCTAGTAGGAATAGCATCACGCAAACGTATCTCCGTTCCCTGCTTGATTCTCCGAGAGGTTTTGATCGGATCGGGAGCGGTACAACTCGTGGCCGCCTCTAAAGGCTATTAATACCTAGGATCGGGTTGACCGGGTCGTGGGTCTGGGGAGAACGCCCGGGTACATGGCTGTACCTGGTATAAAGCGCGTGTGAACCAGGTCGTCGTACACTTGTTCTACGAGTACGGTGGCTTAGGCCCTATACAAGTGTGCATTTTCAGTGTATCATGTGAATGTGTAGTGGCATTTTGAGGATCGGGCAGGGGATAATTTAACATAGGTACACCTAGGGACGAAAACTTTATGGTCCTGGTTGTTGTCGTAAAATGGTAGTCGTCAAAACCCATCAAACAACATTGGGTAGGTGGTGTCTCGTCATGGTCTATTATTCATGTGGAAGGGCCAGAGCCCAGCAGAAGCCGCGTCTCTCCTCATCATGTATCCATGAATGTTACAGGAATGACTCTACGTCCTCATGGGGTGATCCGGGACCGCCGCGTAAGCATTCACCGGTCCCGGATCACCCTGGTGTCACGTGCGGGGAAGTACAGAAGTTTTAGTGGGTACTGGGTTTACCCTTTCAGGGAGAATCGAAGGGAGAGTTCTAGTACCATCTGCGCCGGGGGTCTCAGTTTTACGGCTTATTATCTCTAGTATATAAAAAAGGCATGACTCGACGGCAACGTTATTTCCATTAACTATTGTATATCCAGTAACAGAAATGGTGCAAATTATGTTTGCAGACAGCACACCACATACAGAGGTGTCTAGACTGCAGCCAGTGGAAACTTGACGAAGATTTCTCATATTTCACATTCTCCTTTGATTCGATCTTGTAGCAAATTCGTGCTCTTTGCCAACACTTTGTTGGAATGTGGAGTCTCAATCCTATTAGAAAACTAGAAATGGATATAGCTAATGGACCAACTTGTTGTTATTGTTCAGATATACCTAAAAAGAGTCTCAACTTCCAAGGAAGATACTTTTTGGTCTAGTGGTAAGGTAGTCTCCGGGTGTGAGACCCAGAGGTTTCGGGTTCGATTAAAAGCGATGGGCAAAGTGTGTTTCAGATTTTTTGATGTATACCCGGACGGGTTTGTTGTCACCAACTCGCATTTGACAAGCGATGATTTGATTTGGAAGCGATGCGTGGTGATTAAACCAATATCCATTAGTTGTAGCGATGTCTTGATTTAAATATTGAAGGCCTTTTGTCCAGCAGCATACTATATTATTTAATATGTCAGGAAAATACTGTGGTTCATGTCTGTCTGTCTAGCAATAATGATATGAAAGGAAAAGATGCTTAATTTAAATTTTTAACATGAAACACTAGTGCTATGTCATTCTTTATTCAATGGTTCCATTTTGTATCGGCACAAGAAGACAAACTAAAATAAAAATAGATTTGGATCACACAGAAAAGACCGCGGTCCGCATGGTCGGACATTTAAAATATGCATGAGATTTGGGTCAGAATTTTCTTCCCCAAATAAAATTGTATTGTCTGATTTTCGAAGGAAAACTCTTAAACATTTTGTTATATAATATCCTTTAGGGGTTATTTATGTATATTGCATAGGAGAGGGCGGAGTACTAATCCACATAGAAAACATTTACTGTATTGGATAAAATCTCTTTGGTAAATGAAAAAAAATATATACATATAACCATATATATATATAACCACACTGACCGAGTGATAAGTTAAATCTTTTTGATGTATTATTTATGTATAAAGTTAAACTACTGATTCATGTAGGTACTTCACCGGTAACACGTATACAAGTAGATATGGGTATATGGTAACAATGAGTAGGTCATCTGACGCTTCATTTTGACAATCTTTCGCATGTAAGAAGGTTTGATTTACGAAACATTTCATTTGGAAAAGGTATTTACAGAACATTAGACGGAAGATTTAATAATTTCCTGTAAAAAAAATACATAATAGTATTTCATTTCAAATATTTTTACGACAAATACTTTAATGTTTGTATTATCGCGTTTATTAACGAACAAAGACTTTGTTTCACCATTTATTTAATAATGTTTTTTCTAGTCTAGTTATATAATCTTCCAAAAACAGTATGGCACCATGGTTCATAGCTTGAAAAAAATATGATCGATGCCAAAAGGGGATCGTAGCATCATCTTTATAAGCTTCTGACGTTAACTCATTTCTACCACAAGCTTATTAACTTCTGGAAGAGATAACAGAACAAATTATTAAAGTAAAACTTAAAGTGAAGTAAAGTAAAGTTTAACCTGTACTGTCCCACTGTTGGGCAAAGGCCTCCATAATTGAAACCAAGTCATCACTAAATTGAAGGGTAAAGGCTAAATCACCACGCTTGCTAAATACGGGGATGGTGATCACATACCGGGGCTATGCATCCCAATAACCGAAACACACTTTGCCCGACCTGTAAATTGAACCCGGGACCTTCGAGTATCGGGTCGAGCGCTTTACCTGTCGGCCACAGAGGCGTTAAAACAACTCACTAAATAATTGAAAACCTACCGAGAGTACTCAATAATAAAATGTTTCCTGTAGCCAATAACAAAGCCAATAAAATAACAAAAATCTCGGTTATTCGGATTTTAAAAGTTCACATCAAAGGCATTGATATGTA
Source organism: Eudonia truncicolella (assembly GCA_949315975.1). Classification (NCBI taxonomy): domain Eukaryota; kingdom Metazoa; phylum Arthropoda; class Insecta; order Lepidoptera; family Crambidae; genus Eudonia; species Eudonia truncicolella. Next base: position 11,961,236 of record OX438835.1, on the reverse strand, counting down.
ACCAAAAGCGCAAAGTGACTTCACTGGATGGAATATTGCGGTATACGGATTGAACCAGAGATTGTAGGTATAAATTACGATATCGAATGCATGTAAGTGGTACAAGAGAATTCCATTTCGCTTTAAATCAAAAAGTCGTTTGTTAACATCGTATTTCATATTGTGGACACCGTTCGAATACTAAATTTTGATACGGATTTACTTTTTGATTACCCCACCTATAGATTTTTTGTGAGTGATTTCTACGAAAATTCAGTACAACGTAGTTTATTGTGTAATGTTGTTTTTCGAAAAATATCAGTACTTGTAGGGTGACCAGTGACAGGTGTCATGTGTCAGCTGTTAGCCGATAAATTGGTAGTACTTTAAAACAAAAGAGGTGAATAAACCGGGAGTTACTATTCAACTTAGGAGATTTATATATATATATATATATATATATATATATATACATATATAAATACAAATTAAAAGCGTAGTTTTCATTATAATAGGTTGTAATGGATTTAATACATAGAAAACATTTACTACTTATATAAATATAATACTAAATATAATACTTTATAACAATATTGTTTTAACTTCATGTGAACTATATAAAGCTGAAAACCAAAAATCGTTAATCTTTACGCATGATACATTAGAATTTCCCCTCATCTTAAACTAATTTAATAATAAGTTAAAGAAATATTAGCATCTCTATATGCTATATGCTCTATATGCTATATGCCGAAACACGAGTTTGCTAAGAGACATTCTAAAGAAAGATGCACTGAAACAATTTGTCGATCATCTTCGAAATGAAACTGGCAACACGATTTTGTTTCACCTTGCCAGGTACCTATTCAACCGATTGATTTTGGAAAAAAACAGTATTTTTTAAAAACATTCTTGTTTATAATCAAAACTTTTTCATCATGATCATTATCATCTCAGCCAAAAGACATCCAGACAGACAGATCCAGACAGATCCAGACAGACAGACAGAAAATCCTCCTCCAAGAATTTCCACAACGACCGGTTTGATATACAGGGTGGAGCCTGTAACACGAGCAAAAACTTCTTGTGCAGATTATTTCGAGCACTTAAAGTTACTCTAATGTGGTCCGAATAGTTCAAAGTACGTCGTTTAGGAATAAATTTAATTTAAAGTTAATACCCATAATCGATGTACGTGTGACTTCCACTGCGATATTATCGTTTACCGGTCGTAAAATAACGTGGTACCGGGCGGGCGCATATTGTAATTACGTTAAGAATGAAATAGGTAATGTAAATTAATATCAAACCTCTTTATTTAATCACAGTTGAAACTCTTTTCAAGCGACAATCAGATTATTCGAAACATTCTTCAATTCTTTATTTAACGTAGTGATTACTTGCTCAGTGCTTCAAACGTTATAATGACAATGTCAAGTTAGTAATTTAAAAATTACTTATCAAGAAATAAATAAAATATTGAAAATGCCAAGAACAATTTACGATGCTCGTGAATTATGTGACATGCTATTAATTTATGGTGAAGAAGGAGGTAATGCTAGTTTAGCGCTAGATTTGTATCGCGAACGCTACCCGAATACAACACCCAAGGAATGGTCGTGTAATCACCAATACAGTTCAACGCGTGCGAGACGCCAATCAGCCTGTGACACAAGCGGCGCAACCAGCTGGAGTTCAGGGTGCAGTTGTTAGACCGGCGTTAAAACGAAGAATCCTTCGTCATTTTCGTCAACGTCCTACGACGAGTACTAGAAAAGCAGGTCGTGTATATAATATTAACTGTCGTACCGTGAATAAGGTCCTGAATCGGGCGAAGTAGCATGATTACAATTTTTTTAAAGTGCAAGCTTTACTGGCACGTGACTACCCAGTGAGATTACACTTTTGTAACTGGTTTTTGGCACAGTGTCGTGAAGACGTAAACTTTGTGCGTAATTGATATGGACTGATGAAGAAACTTTTACCAACAATGGCCAATGGAACCGAAAAAATACGCATTATTGGAGTAGAAGTAACCCTCACGTAATGAAACAAACGGCCCATCAGTATCGATTTTCACTAAATGTATGGGCAGCCATTCATGGAAGTACTGTAATTGTTTAAATTTTTATTAATGGTAATTTAAATACCACACGCTTTATGCAATTATTTGATGACACTGTGGCAGATTATTACAATAATTTGCTAGAAAATGTTCAAAGCTTAACTTGGTTTCAACTTGATGGAGCACCTGCTCATTCTGTTGTAAGGCAAAAATTAACACAAATTTTTGAAGACAGGTGGATTGGACGCTTTGGTCCTATTAGATGGCCAGCGAGATCTCCCGATCTTACATGCTTAGATTTTTTTTTGTGGGGAGTCATTAAAGACTACGTCTATTCCGTGGAAATGGACACAGTTGAAATGTTAAGAAACAGAATTGAAGAAGCGTTTGATGTTGCACGCTTAGCTGATTTTTCTACACTCCACCGAAAGACGATTTCGCGTTATGGCGCGTGCATAAGAAGAAACGGTGAACATACAGAAAACATGTTTAATTAGGTACGGTACTGGTAAACAATGTTGTGCTAGAGCTAAGTAATAAACACTTATCCTTTATCTTTGCTTTTTAATAGTTAATCTCTAACAAGCTACTTGAAATACAATAAGATATGGTAAACACAAACGCAATAGGTATCGTCGTAGGTTATTTTTCAATCAACTAATTAGTGTGCATTGCAAGTTACCGTAAAAAAACTGTGATATCAGCAAATAGTTCATGTCAACTACACTATCAGGAAAGTTTTTGGCGCTACATAACTAAACGTCAGTGAAAAGTGTTTTGAATAAAATGAAATGTTTGCCGTCCATTGCTGGTGGGATTAATTTTGTTAGGGATGATCCACTTTTTTTTTAATAATTTTGAAGGACTAAAACCACTAGAATATGAATAGTGGTAACTGAAAATGCCTATATTTAAAGTTTTGGCTCGTGTTACAGGCCCCACCCTGTATATAATATAATTTTTGATTACAAAAACATAATAACTTATCAAATAAAAAGCTACATACCAAAACAGTTTGGCTATACATCATTTATAAGGTAATATATTAGGTACGTTTCTTTCTGAATCCCTAACAAAGAAACGAATGGCAAGCATAGACCTTAGGTCGTCCTCGTAAAAAATTGATGAATTTTGTTTACATCACAGGCTTTCTTGTAGATAGGTTGTAAGCATTTGTCTGTGTTTTAGCTGGTTCTGAATGCCTATGTAGATACTTTGACCCAAATGACGAATACAAAGAGATATTCTCTCCACAATAATACCTAATGTGCTTTAGAATCTACTTCATAAAATGACGAATAATTTTCTATACCTGTGACTAGAATAGAAAAACCTATACAGCTTAAGGTTAATCTTACGGAATGTAAATTGTTAAGGAAGGTACTCTTCGATTTATTTGTATTTTTATTATAGGTATTACAAAGTTTCCTTATAAGATAGGAAGGGTACCTATTTCGACAATTCTGACGACGTAAAAGTCAAGATAATATGAAAAAGGACAAACCCCTTGATGAATTAATTGGCGGTTCTCCTTAGTATTAATTCCCAAACAACAAATGTTCCCATTCCAAAATTAAATAATATTTTAATTTTGATTTTACGCAGATATATACATAGTTATATTTTAAATCGATGTGTTCTCTTCGAAATTTGTGGCAATAATTTCCTCATTACCCTATCAAGTCAATGTTACTCGAATCTAAAACACACATTGCTTCAATTAGGTTTCCAAATAATGCGTAAACCAGTCTAGAATTACAAACGACACAAGAGCTCGCTCGTCCAGACATTACACTGGCTTTATTCTCGCTATGGAACTCGGGCACCGTAAAACAGTGGGTCCTGGATCGTATTTCGCAGAAAGGTGCCCGTCCTTCTATCTGATGAATGACCCTGCGTGAAACTGCTGGTATTAAAATAACGTTTGGGTAAACTAGGGCTTGTTGTGTTTTGATATAAAAGTAGCACTGCTAAAGTGTGTCTGTAAAAAAATTGTGTGTAGTGTTTTAATTTTTCCAAGTTTGTGCTAGGTTAGGCTAGGTATTCAAGCAGTTCTTACGCTTCGGATGATGATTCTTTCCACGATGCCTTTTTTCTTTTTAACACCATTGAATAATCGGTTTTAGGAAGTTTTCTTAAATGTCTGTCATATTAATGCTCAGAGCATTCCATCACATCACGGTGAATTTCTTGAAACATTTTCTGGTGAGTGCGTGCATGCCATTCTTGTTTCAGAAGGCTGGCTCAAGCCTGATTTAATTTATTCTTTATTGTTGCAGCTGTTTATTCTTTACCGGGTTTTGTGCTAATACGAAATGACCGGGTTGGTAAGGGTGGAGGCGGTGTCGCTATCTACCTACGTAGTAACATTGCATATAACGTTCTTGAAATGTCCCCTTCCGCTTACTCGGCATCGGCTGAGTTCATTTTTCTTGTTTATTATGGGGGAGGAGGTATTTCTAGGTGTCGTCTACTGCCCACCTGGCGTTAACTATCATGCTAGCCTGGAATTTGACCTTAGTGCTAGCTAACAACATCACCTTATTCTGGGTGATTTTAACACTGATCTTTTAAAACAATCATATTCTTCCCTTAAACTCTCATCCCTGATTACTTCTCATAATTTTGCTGTCCTCCCACTTAATCCCACCCATCACAACTTACATTCGCCTGATACCTGGCTCGATTTAATTATCACTTCCAACACTGACAATGTCCTCACTCATGCACAACATTTGGCTCCAGGGTTTTCTCGGCACGTTTTCTTGACAAGCACGCTCCGTTAAGACGTGTAAAGCTAAAGCACCCTCCTGCGCCCTGGTTTACCAAAGGAGTGCGAATGGCCATGACTAGACGCAATGGTGCTTTCCGCAAGTTCAAACGGGAACGTTCGGACGTGAGAGTCGTTTAGGGTTGCAAGAAACCGCTGCAATCAGATAACCATCTGGTGAGAGCAGCTAAACGCAGATATTTCCACAATAGTGTCACTAATTGTTCGCCGACTGATATATGGAAATTTCTTAAAAGTCTTGGTATTGGCAAAGTTTCAAGCTGTCCCTCATCACTCTCTTTTCCCCTTGATGATCTCAATAATCACTTCTCGTCTTCTCCGACTCTTAACCATGCCACTAGATTAAATACTGAAATAGCCTCCATGTCCCCATCCAATTTAGAAAACTTATTTTTTTCTCTAGTGTCTACTGACGAACTTCGCAAAGACATCCTTTCCATCAAGTCAAAAGCTGTTGGCTTCGATGATATCAACCGAGCAATGATTACTAACATACTTCATGAGATTATCCCTGCTCTTGTACACCTTGTTAATTTCTCCCTGAGTACTGGGACATTTCCTAACATCTGGCATGAAGCCTATATTTACCTCTACCAAGAACCTCCAATCCCAGTACTTAAACAATTTTAGACCTATCTCAACTAACTAACTCACTCAATAACTAACTCTAACAATGGGGAAATCTCATAGGGAAATCGAGCATATATCTATCCACCATATTAGCCCAATGCTGGTTATTGGGTATTACCGTGTGCCATCTTACGATAACAACGGGGACGAACGATTTTGACTTTAACTGTGACCTTGCGAAGCCTAGAAGCCAAGAGTATTTTAATTTGGTCACCCATCCGGTTAGACAGACTTGCAAAAATTTGTTAACTTGCAAGATCGTAAGCCGCTGCGCCAACTCAGTGGTTAATTGGACTCACTTTAAAATTTACAATTCCATTGTAATTTATATTATTTTTCTATAAGTTATTTAGCTAAATTAATGTTAATTCATAAATTCAGCATATTATACTCAAGCAAAAATAGCTAACTCTATAAGTACGATTTGAAAAAAGACAAGTGTTGAAAAATTACCACGAGAGGGATTCGAACCCGCACCCCATGACATGCCGGGTCAGGTGCACTGCCAACTATGCTGTCGTGGCTCAATCCAACTCACCGAAATTAATCAACACTATCAACTTTTTACAATATTTGCGTATAATTATACGTAAATAATCATATATGTACATTTTAAAATAGCAGAATCAAGGCCCAGTCATAAGACAAGCATAACTGAAATATATATTATGATGGGTTCATCCAAACGAGACGTGAAGCCTTGTAAGCTGGCAGGGTGATGGCACAGAATAAGGAAGTGTGAGGGTGACTGATGCTGCGTCGTTTCCACGCTGCACCAGCTGTCTTCGCGTCTGGTCTCCATTTCCACCTAACATCAGGTGCAGTGGAGTCATTTGCCGCGCTAACTATAAATAAATAAAATAAAACCGGTAAACTCATTCAATTACATTCCTGCTAGAGAACTTAATGTATTATAGTAAAAAGATATCTCTATAAGTGTTGTTAAAGATATTCTAACTATTCACAATATATCTATTTGTAGCGACAAAGACTGGCCGCAGACTGAGCGCAGTAAATAATTGAGTTCGCCAAAGTGTCCTTTGCAACCTTTTATTGATTGCAATAGCTCCCCGTTCCGTTCTATACACAATTCATACAAATCGTTTCACCGAGCATGCTATTAGTATTTGCGATTCGTATATACAGAAATTGCTATTCAGAACAAAATAAATGTGATGCTCCATTCAGTATTTGCGGATTGGTGCAAATACAACGTTAGATTTCGTTTTCGTTTTCGTTTGCCGAATATGCATAATCTTGAAACGTAATTCATATAGGTAACATATGAGTTAACATTATCATAATCACAAAAACACAAATGTTGAAATTTGAACCTGCACCCTTCTGACATACCGGGTCAAGTGCTCTTCCAGTTGAGCTATCGTGGTTCTAACCAGCCCGCCGAAATGATTCAACACTATTTACTTTTTTACTTTGAAAGCTAAAGGCGCCAATTCAACGTCAACAACTACCGTCATTAACATCTACCGGTATGTCAGAAGGGTGCTGGTTCAAATCCTGCTCGTGGAAATTTTTTCAACATTTGTGTTTTTGCAATTTGTTTCGCAACAAAATTTGCGTTCAAATTATATAAACAAAACAAAAACATTTTATTATCATAATCAGCCTACAAAGCCTACAGCCTACTATTGCGATAGGTTTTTTTTAAAAAGCTATCGCAAGGTTTTTTTGTATTATTTTTTCCATCCAGGAATTTCTTTGACAGCCTAAGGCATGGAGGAACCACGGGTAATGTGGGTGTCTCCTCCCTTCTTGTTCACGTCGAGCCGCGAAAAGCTCGTCAGGGGAGGCCTACATACTTTTAGAATTTTATTTCATTCAATTGATATTATTATTGTTTTTATAAGCATTAACAATGCAAAAGAGGTGCACGTCACTCAAGGAACAGTTAACCTATTTTGTAGCGTCGCTGGTTTTATTTTTGGAGATCGGATCAGGAGCGGAGCAACCCGAGGGCGCCTCTAAAGGCTAGGACGTCGACTCTGATTGACCGGTTTGGTTTGGTTTGATGTCTGTACCCGGTATAGAGCGCGTGTGAACCGGGTCGTCGTACCCTTGTTCTACGAGTACGGTGTATTAGAACTATGCGACGATGTGCATATTGTGGCATTTAGAAGATCGGGCGGGGGGGCGTCCTTGGTGCGCAGGGTGCGGGCCAGCCCCAACCTGGCCATGATAATGAGCAGGTTATATTGGCCATTATGAATCGCTATTGTACTATTTCGCATGGAATAGTATCATTAACATAATATAATTAACTTAAATAACTAAATTGAGACCTATAACTTGAATTAATAAATGAATATGATTGATTGTCAAACCCTAGTAAGTACCATTCTCTGCTACGGAGATGTTTCCGGACCACAAACGGCAAACACCACGTTAACGTAAGCATTCTACACTCTCTCAAGTATTTCAAGTTAAGTATAAGTATTCAAGTATTTATTAGTTATTAAGTGAGGTTATTAGTAATTATAATAATGTGAAAAATAAAAATGATTACACATCCACGGAACTCATTAGCCACTGCACTAACAAGCTTCTTTACAAACATAACATTGATTATATATACTGTTACAGACTTCATTATTATAAGCATAAAGAAAACTTAAAAGTTCATAAAAAGTCGACCGTCAATTAAACGGGCTACTTCCAAAAAGTTTTACACTCTTTGAGGCAGTTTCATAAAATCCCAACTTCCTCTTAATCCCATAACCACCCCAACTTTAACACTAAAACTTTTAACGGGCAGATAACTAATTAGATCTGTGCATGTATTATGCACTTGGAGATGCCTATGTCCAGCAGTGGACTAGTAAAGGCTGATGATGGTGATGATGATGTATTATGAGGTTTTATGCACACAATTTAGTAGGAATATTGTTCATATTATTATATATTTATAATATAATAGTAAATATAGTATACATTTATATTATTTTCTGTTTTTAAGCTTTTTAAGCTTTTTTGGATTACCAGTCCGAAAAAACTAGTTAATTAACAATAACCAGGACGCTGTCACCGAAACCGAACTATGAAAATAAAAATATTTTTTAAATTTACAACCGGGAAACACTTAGCCTTTATTTTACCTGATGGTAAGTAACGAAAAACTCATGAATTCTGTTAACAAGCAGGGTTCTAGAAATTGAACTCGGGTCATCTAGGACCAGTATTCTTGTGGTAGTAGATCACGGATTCGGTTCAACATCACCAGCTAATTGATTAAAACCTGTGTAAAAGGACAGCCTTACTCTGAATCGTACACTCAAATGATTCACCATCTTCAGTATCTCAGCTAGCTCAGATCTCACCATCGATAAATCCAGCGAGCTGAAATGATTAATGGCATTTAATTATCAGAAGAAAATATCGATAGTAGGTAGGTATGTACTTAGAGTGTCGGATGTTTTTCCTCTGCAGATTATCGACGTATACAGACTGGCAATGATAAATTATGAAGCTTGCTGGTGATATTTTGTTGCGAGTTGTCGCCTCCATCCATCTTGGACACCCACCTCCAGTAATTAATTAACCCCCGAACTTGCTTCCTCATCCTTCTCGAACGGTGTTATCTCGTCGACCTCGGTTTGTTTGCACCCAATAAATTTTTAGATTAGAAATATCTTTATTGAATAATGTAACAATCCAAGTAAATCCAGTTGTATTTATTTGAGGTTAACTTCTTTATCCACAAACCAATTAAAAAACAGACTTGTCCAATGAATACATTTTCAATAAGACAATAAAATAATGGTATTGATCATAAAATCGTACTTCTAAAAAACATAAAACATATATAGAAAACAGGTATAAAACTCTGTGCCATTGTAAAGAAATCTTTGATTATATTCGGATACGTATAATATGAAACTTTGTTTATATATACACGTATAAATACACCTGTCGTTCTCATCACTTTGTTGATGAAATATTTATAATACAATATATTAATTTATACGGCTTATATCGAGTATAAATCCGCATTTGTATTGAATAAGCATTTGTCAAAGCCTTAAGATCTAGAATTCTAGAATATGATAAAAAAGGCAATATCGAATGACTAAAATAATTGTCAATTTTTACTTCAAATGAAAACGACCAAACGGTAATGGCATTCGGAAATAATTGCTCCGAAATATATTGTTAGGAAGGATAAACTCTAAGATAATTACCCAGGGACAAGACAGAACTATTTCCACTGTTTCGCGAATGTATTGAAATGTAAACATTTCTCTGTTCTTAATTGAGCTACTCAAGTTGGGTTAAATCTGAATACATCGGGTCTTTAATGCTCTGAGAAACACGAATTAATTGAATTAACGTCTCTAAGGTTTCACCTTTGACGTTATTGGATATTTAGTAGTAAAATAATGTATTTAGCAGGCAGTTATTTACTAACTTAGTTCTTAGACCTTGTAAAGACAAGGCTACGATTCTGATTTTTTTAAAGTCCACCAAACGTGTTTCGTGGCGCGTTTCTGCCAGAATTTTCAGTTTAAACAAACTACATGTTTCTATGGTATTTATTGGTGTTACATTTGTTGTCTAAACTTTGTTTTTTTTAATAAGTTTATATGTATAAAAATACCATTAAATTGTGTGGCTACATACCAAAATTTAAATTCTAAATGTCATGGATTTCAACAAAGTAAGGCATGATTCCATTTATTGTCAGTTATAATTTTATTTTAAGGTAAAACTTTTTTCTGACTTTGAAATAGAATGTTCCGTAAAAGCTTTCCGTGAAATTAGTAAGCCAATTTATTACACGTGTGAATATTATGAATATTTGTGCATAATCTGTTGCATAGAATTTCCCTTTCAGTATTTCTTTCTACACCACCACAATTTTTTTATGTAGTTTCTTTTGTAAAATGTTTTATTTTTGGAGTACAATAAAATGTATTTATCTTATCTAATCTTATGATAGCTAGGTGGTGGTGAACTCACCTTGTATATATGTCTTGTGTAACATCTGTTTCTATGTATATGAATTATATACTATATAAGATTATTATAACGTAATGTAACACTCCGTTACACACGACTTTAAAGTTTATACTGACACCCCCTACCAACCTAGCGGTTACAAAAGTAGGTGTCAGATGTCCATACGCAAGCACATGGGACCATCTACGTCAGGTCATAACGCCGCATTAGGACGCGCCGAAGCGCATTCTTCATCCGGTACTTTTAAGACTACTGTCGAGAGCGAGTTCCTCCGTGGACACATATAGTCCACTACCTAATATCCAGATAGGTTACCGGAGCTGTAAGCTCGTTCACTTCTCGTTGCACCATAAGCACAACTCGCAGTGTAAAAGTTCTCATAATGAATAACGTAAAGTCAAACATAAAAAAGCCCTCTCGAATCACGGGCGCAATAATATAAAAAACACGCGAAGTGCGCAATTTCTGTCCGAATCAAGCACTCGTTATTTACTCATTAAAAACTTGGGATTGAAGGCGTTCCAATAGCGGGGCGAAGTAAAATAAACTTTTCAATGATATCGCTGGAAGATGTTTACCTCCACATTTTCCATGGCTGTAGGAATTTTTAATTCACCGCTCCCGGATTGAGATTAAAAAATATCTCCGCTCCAATCTTTGGGGGACAGTGGCGCTTTGATCTTGTGTGCTGTAATGTTCGATGCTTTTAAGGTATTCGGTTTCCAATGGATGTTATACAGTATTAACAGTATTTATAGATGACAAAATAAAAAATAAATACATGTATTAGGTAAGTTTCATGAAAATTTTATTGCGAACAAATTGCGAATAAGAAAGAAAAGGTTTAACAAAAATTCCCACGAGCTAGTTTTGTATCTATACCTTCTGTCGAAATATAGCCACGGCATAGTGAAATTGGTACCTAGGACGTCTCCTGTTTATCAGAAGGTGCGATAATAAATCCCTTAACCACCTTTTCGGTCTAGTGGTTAAACAACGGGTCTCAAACTACAGGTAACGGGTAAGATTTCCAGAAGGGTACATATTGTACTCGGCTTGGTAAACCTGTTTTAAGTCTGCCTGGGTAGCTACCACAATTTTATCTAATTCTATCACTATGACAATATTGTTCACAGAATGGTTGTGTGGAGTGGTCAACAGTTAACGTAAGCTAGCCAGATATTCCGAAAGCCATACTAAAACTGGCTGAACAAACTACCGTAAGCAATAAACAATAAACACCAACAATCAATCGAAAACTTCATAAATAATTTTAAGACCGTCACTCTCCGAGCCGACGAAACAAACTGCCACAATAAACACAAAAACCCAATTATGTCACGTAATAAATTTAGAGAAATCACAGTTGCAATTTACTTTCAAGAATTACCCCCTCGGTAAACGGCATCCCCAAGGACCCCTAGGGCTCGAGCTTTATTAAAGGAGGGGCCTGTACTTATTAAAACTGAAAGTGCAGGGTATGACCAAACACCTCCCGGCTAGGAATGCCCCATCGGTCACCAGCTGAGCTCTCAAATGACAAGCCAAAATGGATCTTCAACACGTACGAATAGAGTCAACTTATGCTAAGTGGAAAACGATTGTTTGATTCTCGATGTTGCAAAATAAAGTTCAGAATTATTCAGCGTGGCCAGATGAAAGGTTTCGGGCCAGCACTTCGGGCGTGAAGTGGACAAGATTGTGAACTCTTGTGTGAATTATTCCGTAATACCTGGTTTGAAGCGAATTACAGTGTTTTTGAGAAACATGAATTAGAAGATGAACTATAATCTTGGGGTGCGATTATTGTAATCTTATCGAAGATATTAAAGATAGCAAAAAAACTGCTGAATATTATCATTATGCATAAATATTTCAGATTGAAAAACCGATTTCAATGTTTTAAATCCAACGTCAAACGTACTCGATATGTGTCAACTTAAAACGAACATAATAGAGGGTGACTTCTTCATAATAATGAAGCACATAATGTATGCTCGTGACTATTTATTTATACCGCTCGAGAATTTTCAGTATCAAATAACCCCTTTTAAAACGGGGGGGGGGGGGTTCATAATTTATATCATAGTGTGTGAATTATTGTCTACGGTTCAAAAACCACACCCCCTGACCAAGAAAATGCACTATTGCAACTTAAAAGATTATTTTGTTTTAATTAAATGAATCTTTATTCAAATAAACCAAACAATCCACAACAACCCACAAGGGTGGGGACTCAAATTATCCCCACCCTTTGTAGCACTTTTAAATCTATGTTGTTTATTGTATGACATCAAAACTGCAATCTCCGAAAATAGTTATACCGATATGAGAAACCTTTATCGGGTTGTTCCACATTTGTCACAGTTGAATCTCGTCACACATACTTTTTAAGTTAAATAGAATAGAATATTTATTTATTTAATTAAGTGATTGACTTAATGTGCCTGTGTTATGTGTTAGTTACATGACTATAGTTTCAATTCAATACAATATAATTATAATCATCATCATCATCATCATCGCAGCCAAAAGTCTTCCACTGCTGGACAAAGGCCTCCCCCAAGGACCTCCACAACGACCGGTTTTGTGCTGCTCGCATCCAGCGGCTTCCCGCGACCAGATCGTCGGTCCACTTTGTTGGAGGCCTGCCCACACTGCTCTTTCCGATACGTGGTCGCCACTCGAGGACCGTTCCGCCCCAGCGGCCATCAGTCGTACGAGCGATGTGCCCTGCCCACTGCCACTTGAGCTTAGCAACTCTTCGGTTCGGTTCGGTTCTCTTAATTATAATCGCAATAATTAATTTATCAAATAATAAGGCTTGCTTAGTAGCAACGTTTCATCTACAATTGTTATGAAGAAAGACTAAGCAACAGTTAAACAAAAACACAAGTCAAAGAAAAGAAACACACTTACCATAATAAATAGACCTTTTTAAACGATCTTTCGCCAAATAACGTCAACATCAAAACGCACCGGACAAGGGAAAGACAAAGAGAAACTTTTTTCTAACCGTTCCGGCACAAAGTTCAGGGGAATTTGTCTACGCACCCTCACCAAATGAATTATTCAAGGCATTGCAAAATACATAGCAGAAGTTACGGGTGACACTTGTCTGTCCGGCTGTCAATAAGTGTTTTTAATTTACTTTAAACTTACTGTATCTGTATTATTGAAGCGATGCAATGCCAACCCACATATTAAAAATTAACTTTTTTTTGGGTGTTAAGCGACCGGTAACTGAAAAATAAAAACAGGGAAATGGTTTGGAATAAAACACATAGAAGAAACAACTCTTTTTCATTTGTTCGAAGGACAAAAAAAGGAAACATTTTAGAATTGTAACAATCGTAATTAACAATAGTAAGTAAAGGTAAATATAATTCATAATTAAACGAACTTACCTAGTGAAATTCAATTATGTTATACGAGTATCACGAAGAAGATGATAACCAATTTATTTAGTTGCAGCAATACGTAGTCTGGTGCCGTCCTTGTCACATATATTAAAGCTACTGAAAAAAATATCTTTGTCTCCATCCCTCTCGCCCTACACAACCGGTCGCCAGACGGCCCGTTGTCCGCCGCCATTAATTTTAGAAGTAACTGAAATAAAAATTTTCGAAGGGAAGGAGAATGTATTCGAAGATACCATGTGTGAATGTGTGAATGTATTCCCATATAGAAATGTCCAATTTTTATTTGACTTTTCATTTTTGTTTTGACCCCATTCTGTCATTGAACGCGGACGTTCATCGAACTATCTTTCAGCTGAACTGTGTTGCAACTTCCAATATCAGGCTGTCACTCGTTAGAGCACGTTTGGACGTTTTAATTACTGGTTTTATCCTCTTGCTCCATAAATAGAGTTTTAAATAAAAAAAAAGCTACTCAACTCAAGCTTGAAATTAGAAAAGCAAAATATTTATAGATGTAGTATAGGGTGTCATTAAATCAAGGGCGGGTATTCTCACAAGCTAGCTAGACAATAAAATAAAATAAACAAATTCTAACATAGGCCTGATACCCGAAAAGTGAAAGGTTAATTTCAAGTGAGTTTCGGATTTTAGATGCATAGCCGGGGTTTGTGATCACCAACCTGCATATGGCAAGCGTGGTGATAAAGCCATCACCCATCATTTGTAATGATGACTTGATTTCAATATATGAGGTTTTAGCCCAGCAGTGGCACAGTTATAGGCGATTTACTTATATACATATACGATTTTTAATTCTTGAATAAAAAGGCATTGTTATTATAATTTATATTATCAAAATAAACATTGCACCCTACTGTAGAAAACTTACAATCATTACGTGAAGCAAAAACTTTGTACCCCTTTTTACGAAAATTGCGCAGACGGAGGAGCATGAAATTTCGCACACATATATAGAGAAGGATTACAGAATGTTAATTTTTTTTAAATTAGCATAAAAAATACATTAAATCAATAAAACAAACATTACACACACTACCATGTATTTGACACACACGCTTAAATACTATTTTAAAAAAATTCAAAAATGGAAGAGGAGCGGCCGAAATATGTCAATGCCAATCCAAACTCACATTCTATCTTTTTAATTTTTCATTGCTTAGGATACAATCCGTGCCGCCTAAATAAAATTACGGTCGAATTTCTACCACTGGGCGACCACTGTCTAGTTAATTATAATTTCATTATTACCAAACATATTGCATTGCATGTTATAATAATTCACTCAGCCTCAAAATAAAAATACCATTCTATAAACAATTTCATTCATTGTAATCCCCATCTTTCCTTGTTGGAAGGAACTAACCACAGCATTTCTGCATTTCTTATTCCTCTCACGTCATCACCAGATGCTATGCTGATATCCGATATGATATCTTGTCGAGTTTTAATAAAACGCACTGGCCCCAGATAAGGTCGATAGGTTTGACGCGGCCTGCAATTTATTGACGTCAATAAGGGAGGAGGTTATATGTCCCGCTAGTTTAATACGACGAAAATCTCTTAGAGAAATTGTTTGCTTCGTAAGGAGTTGTACCCTTGTTCTTTCTTTTGTTTTTTGTTTATAAACTTTGGTTGGTAGATACTTTGACCTAGTTAGGCCAAATCATGTCGAAATCACAGCTTTTAAAATACTATATGCTATTAAAAACATTGACACTGTTACAGTATTATTGAAAGTATTGTTATATTGTCCTGATTTTTTACATTAACATATCCTATATAATCCTATATATAACATATAAATCCTTTATTGTATAGAAATAACAGAATAAATTACATTATAAAAAAACATATACAAGGGTGAGCTTATCTCTAAAAAAGATCTCTTCCAGCCAACCCTAGCTGTAGTTGGAAAAGAAAGTCTGCGGGACCAATTACTGACCATAACATAAATAAATAAATAGGTAATAATTATAATACATATACGTACATAGTTCAACTCAAAGAAAAATATATAAACTACCTTGTTTGTGGGTGATAACGAGAGCGTTGGCGGGGTGATCTCGATGTCTTTTCAGAGGGAAGGTGGGAACGGTACCGAGAAAAGTGGAAGGGTTTGGGGTAGCCTTTGCCAAGTAATAGCAAGGGATAGGCTAAATATTTTTTTTTTAAATAAACATTCAAATGAGCTCGCATTCTCTTTTCTAATAAGTAGTGCTGTTTCCAACTGGCAGTCATCAGTATTGACATCTGATGTTTTTATTCCAACTAGAATCCAATCAGTAACTTTTCTTGCCATCCTATTTCATTTAACGTCACACAGCACACAAACTACATATTTAAATTCTACAGTTATATTTTCTTCATCGTTATCATCATTATCATCATCTCAGCCAAAAGTCGTCCACTGTTGGACAAATGCCTCCCCCAAGCATCTCCACAATGTCTGGTATTTTGCTAACCTCATCCAGCGGCTTTCCGCGCCCTTCACCAGATAGTCGGTCCACCTTGTTGGAGACCTGCCCACACTTCATCGTGTATGTAATTTTTTAAGTGAATCCAATCAGTTATTTCTCTAGCCACACCATTTCATTCATCCGAATGTTACCAAATTCGTCAACCTAACACCTCACACAAACTATATATTTCTAGAGGTATACCTGTATTTTCTTCATCATATGTAATTTTTCAGGTAAATGTACCGGGGGCCTGTCATAAGTAAGTGACAGGTGGACGGACAGCAACCAGAAGAGGAGCACTTTTACTTTTAGAATTCGTTGAATTATTCACACGAAGTATTTTTTCGTCGTTACTCGGGCACATCCCAATTCATATTCCGTTTGAAGGGCGATGCGAATATCTTGGGAGTTAGACAATTAATACTTGAAGTAATAAGTTGTATCCCAATTTTAAATCTCACCTGATGTTAAGTAATGACAATCCTCAATAAAGCATAGAGAAAGAGAAACTTTGATTTTTAGTTATGAACGACATGTTATAGCAGAAATTAAGCCATCATATTCGCTTAGCCAAACCTAAAAATAAATACAACTGAAAAAATATCGCAAAAAGCTATTTTATCTTAGAGGGGCATACTGAGGTTTCCTTCTCAGCAGTACATTGACCCATCGGGGTCTTTTGTACTTAAAGGCTAGCCATGAAAAAGGCTACAAAAAGCTAACATGCCTAAATGATCCGTATGCTTCTAAAGTATGCTCCTACTGGGTGCCAAGTGCGAGTTTCATTCGCCATTCGTTAAAGTTTACGTAAACATGAATTTGTATGGCAAAATGTTAACTCTTCTCGTATGTCGCCGGGAGGCGCTGCTTCAAAGCCATACTAATTTTAGTTTTCGTAAACGTATTCGAATACAAACGAATATTAAACAAAACTTACACTAGGCACCCTGAAAGTCTAACATACACTGGTCGCTAAGGACTGAGCCATTTGATTAAACTCCATGAAAGACACGTCCAAAGTTGAGCAATCGCCGGCACGCCGAACGAGCCCCAACTTGGAAACTCCGCAATAATAATCTTAACGCAAAAGCAGTTGAATACGTATTTCGCTCCGCCACAAAATAAGAGGACCCCAGAAGGTAAGCTTAAAACATATCGCGCTCGAGCAATGCACACATACACCCTCTAACGGACACAGAATCGCGAACCATCTCAAACCATTAACCACCTCTGGGGTCTAGTGGTTAAGACCACCGGCTTAGACCCATAGGTCCCGGGTTCGATTCCCAGCGGGGGGTACATTGTTTGTGTACTCGGTTTAGTTGGTGGTAGGGCTTGTTTGACCGCCTGGCTAGCTAGCGTTTGTAGCATGGTTGTGCTCCGGCAGCTAGAGATAAGATAGCCAGTACGTCACTAGTTGAGGATCCTGGGTGAAGTGCGCTTCCACCAATTGGCCTTATCATCACTTAACATTAGGTGAGATCAAGGCACTGTGCTTACCCGTAAATATAAAAAAAAGAAAGAAAAAAAACCAGGCCGAGTGCAGCTATTGCGAGATTGTTTGTTCGAAAGATTGTCTACGAGTGCGTTGCTCGAGTGCGTTTGTATGCACCTCCTTCTGCATTCTCCTTATTCTGTGGCTCGGATATCGCGGATCTCTGTTTACGTTCCGCATCCAAACAACTGAATGTTTCGAGAACTTTTAATGGCGATCAAACAATCGTTTTATTTCGTTCGAGCGGGTTGTGGGATTCTCTTTTTTGCATACCTACCCTAATATCCCGTTATGCCCCATTTGCTGAACGCTGAATTGACGCAACTCGTCTTTTGTTCCATTAGCGATAGCGAATTTCAGTGTTTCGTACCACAAACTTCACACTTACGCGACATGTGCGGATGTGAGGATGCTTGGTAATTTTCTTAGATTTTTATTTTTCCTAACATAGATAGTTACTCAGATATTCTATTTCGTTAGTTACAGTAAGCAGGAGTGCGATCTCATCGGTAATTGTAAAATAATATACACAACACCCTGTATTTTACCTCATGAAAACGCAATAGTTTAATAAAATACCGTTCTAGAATTTTCAGTGTAAAATGAATGATGTATTAATTTTGCCCTTTGAGAAATTTAAGACACACGGTATGGAAACACTTTTAAAAGAAAGCTATTGCAATGCAAATGATTATGTTCATGATAAGAATGCATGGAACTGACATTCCTCCAATTCTTGCACACTGTTAAGGTATAAAGCATCATTCTATAGTTTGTTGGTACATACATAGTGTCCAAGTAGGTTTTTTTAGAATAAAGTGTAATGTTAAGTACATGTAAAGGTGTAAATATTATTTGTAATTCCGGGCTCTTGAAAGTTTTTAATTGTAAATATTGTATGATTTGGTAACGACATACTTTTTTTTTGTAAATGTCGTTACTTATATTAAAGCTGTGGAATTTCTTGCACCCATTCTTCTCCACAGCTAAAAAATAGACGTCCTGAATGGGTGGTAAGTAAAAATATATGCACGATTCAAAAGCACTTTTCGTAAGTTTATTTGCATAAAAATTTTTAACTGTGACTTTGACTTTGACTTTGAATACATGTATCATATATCGGTAAATACCTGTATTTTCCATTTCGGTTCCTGGATACCGATTCTTCATTGAGTACCGGTATTGTACCTCAAAAATACCGGTACCTACCTGCGACATTGCCAGTCTGTTTATCACGTGATATGCAGAGCACTGCGGCCGCGCGAAATAAACATAAACAGATATTAGTATCTGTATTAGGGTGCATAATACCGGTATACCGGTACAATCCTACTAACTGGTACTCATCAGTTAACCTATATTATTATTACCGGTATTAAATCGTTACCGGTACTTTATTAAAGTCAAAGATACCGGTTATTGAAAATACTGGTATTCCAAGCCCTGAACGCAACTCTAACCACTCGACAACAGACACGGTTACTTATTTCCACTTGCTTCTTTAAATTTCTTCTTTAAGTCACGAGAATGCAATGTTCTATTTGACGACCTCCGTAGCCGAGTGGCTTGAACGCCGGACTTTGGGCGGCGGTAACTCTGAGGTCCCGGGTTCGATTCCCAGTCGGGTCAATGTCGAAAACGAAGTTTTCGATATTGTGTCGGCTCTGGGTGGTTGTGGTACCGTCGTTGTTTCTGATTTCCATAAAACGAGTGCTTTAGCTACTTACCTTGGGATCAGAACAAAGTATGTGATATATATATATTTATATATTTTTTATAACTTACTATCGGAAGTCATGTAGTCCACGTGAGCAAAGCCGTGAGCAAAAACTTGTTACTCACATAAAAAATCTTGACTGCTGTCACTTGGGGCATATAAGGCACCGAGAATATCTCGAAGAAACGCCTTCAAATTATTTGTATCACTTTAATTCTTGACGAAAAATAATACGATTTCAAACTTCGAAAAAGAATCAAAATAATAACCACCCATGTAGAAGGTAATTTATTCTTAAAAAAACATTTTCAAATCCATCTATCCATAGGTCACAGATACCTATTAAAATGAAGACCCTCCAAGAATTTGATCATATAATACCTATTATCCACATATTAAAAGCATATAAAAGTAATGTGAACCTTACCATAAACAAAATGCTACGAGGCACGTGCCTACTTACAGTCTCCAATTCAGCATACCACATAAAACGGAACTATCAATTAAGAACTACGTTTTAGTACAACGGCCACACCTTACATCGTATTCCCTGACAGTAGAGTTCAATTTAGAACAAATATTGTGACTGCTGAAATTCCCAGACTATACTTACGGTGGACTTAGAAATATGTTTTAGGTAATGATCCCTAGAATTCGACCCAAGGCAATTTACCCTCCTCTTTCGTGTAGTACTACTTAATGGGCTATCAGAAAGTTGGTTCGTATGTTACCACGTTTAAGTCAAATGGAAAAGGGGAGAAGGCTAGCCATTATTTCCTAACATGGCGTTAAAAGTTGCTGAAAAGGAAAATGGATTACGTATTGAAAATATATATACATTAAACTGTACGAAAAAAAAATATAAATATTTAGACAACATCACATACATTGTTCTGATCCCAAGGTAAGTAGCTAAAGCACTCGTTTCATGGAATACAGAAACAACGACGGTACCACAACCACCCAGACCTGACACAATATAAAAAAGTTAGTTATCGACATTGACCCGACCGGGAATCGAACCCGGAACTTCAGAGTTAGCGCCGCCCAAAGTCCGGCGTGCAAGCCACTCGGCTACGGAGGTTGTCAAATTATGTTAAATAAATGATAGTACAGGGTTTTACTAATCCGCGCTGGGCACGCGTAGTTTATTGCCCGTTCTACCTGTGGTATTTCCAATAATAGGAAAGGCAAACATACATAAAATGTGCTAGTGTTGATGGCGATGAATATGATAGGAGTTTTCTTCAATTGTCGATGGCTGCTCTAATTTATATCATAAGCCTTAGCGAAAGGTATTGACAGTTTCTTTTAAGAAACTTACTACTATCTTATCTTAAGGAACGGCAGAGTATTTTTTTTTTTACACAACAACGGAGCATGAGTTATTCCGCTCATCGTACCTGTTGATAAGAAACGATAAGGTTGAAAATGGAAGCATGCTTCACCTGGAATTCTCCGTTACTGAGGAACTGTCTATTTGTACCCCCGCTGGGAATCGAACTTGGGACCATCGGGTTTGACATTGGTGGGTTAGTTTAACCTTTGGACTGACAGCGGTGGCGGTTAAAATACGTGTTTTGTATCAATTGATGTATGAAATATATAAAAAATTATACTTTTATCATTTAAGCAGTAGAAGAGGCTCGCACGGGACCGGCTAAGTGGGCGTAACCCAACGGTGGGTGCGAAATGATGATGATGATGATGATTTAGGCAATCAAAACGTTCCACTTACGGGGCCTCTGTAAAGAAGACTGACAGAACTATACTTTTCACCATTGTAACTCAAACAAACTGCACTCCAAGCGCAGAAGCAATTCATCTAAAAACTTAAATGGTCCCGACTACAAACTACATCCAAAACAACAAAAGTAAAGAAACAGTGTGCCGCGAACAATCTCATTCGTCCGACTCCAATGGACTGAATGAAAAAGACCACTTCTCTTTTGAAAGAAAAATAAACAAAACATTTTCAATTGGCATACTTTCTCCGACTAAGTTTCAAAGAACAAAAGTAGGTATTGCACTAAACACAACGGGGGGTGATAGAGGAACCGAGAGAGCTATACAGTATACTGCTAGAAATACTAACGAACGATAGAAACGTCTATAACAAATAAGAAAGAAAGAAAGAAAGAAAAACATTTATTGACACACACACACACACAAAATACAATACAGTCAAACAAAGCAAGCACACAAACAACAAAAAAACAATTAAATGAAAATATAAACAAAAACCAGTGTGTGAAGCCAACAAGGACTCGTCTCAGCATATTACCCCTACGACACTCGAAAATGGGCCGAGCACCGTAAGAGCGCTGTTATTCTGACAGGGCCGCCGGAGGGAGACGAGTGACGACGCACCGCGACGCCGACAAACAAAATAAAAAAAAAAAAAAATTAAAAAAATACTTTACTATCTAAAGATAGATAAATAACCTATATGCTGTCCCACTGCTGGGCAAAGGCCTCCATCATTGAAATCAAGTCATCCCTACAATTGATGGGTATTGGCTTAATCACCACGCTTGCCAAATGCGGGTTGGTGATCACAAACCCGGGCTATGCATCGAAAAATCCGAAACACACTTTGCCCGACCTGGGAATTGAACCCGGGACCTTCGGGTTATAACAAACGAATCAAGAGCAATTTTACCCATTCTTATGTTTCCCCGACAAATGTTCTAAATGTAACCTACTAAATCTGTCAATCACCTCTTCGCCTTTTTCTCCGATTTGTACAGCCGATTTGTAAAAGATATAAAAGTGGGGAAGAAAACTACTTTGTTCTTAAAATTCGTTAACAGTAAAATAATTTTTTTTCTGATATAAAAGAAGTAAAATGAAATGTTTTTGTTTTGTTTATATAATTTTAACGCAAATTTTGTTGCGAAACAAATTACAAAAACACAAAATGTTAAAAAAAAATTATTCAACATTTGTAACAAGCAACAAAAACATTTTATAAATAGCTTGCCTAATTCTTAACTGGTCTTTAGTATTTGTAAAAATGTTATGATTAGATGTTAATGACGGTAGTTGTTGACATTAAATGGGCGCCTTTGGCTTTCAAAGTAAAAAAGTAAATAGTGTTGAATAATTTCGGCGGGTTGGTTAGAACCACGATAGCTCTATTGGAAGAGCACCTGACTTGGTATGTCAGAAGGGTGCCGGTTCAAATCCTGCTCGTGGAATTTTTTCAACATTTGTGTTTTTCTAAATAAAATGAAGTCTGATACAGGCCAACTTATAAATATATTGAAAAATTATTAAAGCCAGGCTTTTTGCAATTATTACATCGTTCTACCTTCTTTTGATACCTATACCTTAGTACATTTTGGGGTATTTCTGGATATTTGGTCAGACATTGTTAGTTTGGTTGATTGAGTCAGCCCGTGACCACCGCCAGCTACTACAACTACAACTCGGTCGAAACATCGGGCAGTCATGCCTATGATAGCTACGCTAAGTAGTTTGTTTTAAGCACCGTTAAGGAATTTTGTTAAAAATTGAGCGAACCATAATCATCGTTCGAGTAATATCGATTGATTTTTATGTCACACCATTGTCAAATGGTTCCACAGTAAGTACCACCGCCGAACTGCATTTATTGAAGCAGAAAATTGAGCTAGCGCCAATTTTAGTTTTCAATTTCCTGCCAATGAGTGAATCTGTTCTACATTACTGTATGAAAGGCTTTTGCCACATGTGTGCTTAACAACATTTTGTTTGTTTCGGTCTCTTCTTAGATGTCTATCTGAAATATTGTCACATCATTGCAGATATTTATTTTTTTTATAATTTTTATTTGATATACTTTATGAATTGAATATTCTTTCATGATATGTATGTCTAACATTGTTGTTATTGTAATAGACTTTTATTACATAAGTAGTTTTGTTTATTCATCCTTAACATTACTAAGAAAAGAAAAAAGATACAACTTAGACTGAGTAGCAACTAATTTTACATTACTTAATTCTATGAGCTGTTTTCTTTAGTTTGAAATTGGCCAATGTACGCAGTACCTACGTACGAACCAATCATTTAAAATATACAAAAACAAGTAGGATATTAAATACGAGAGTTAGTTGAAATTTGTGGGTGAAGTGCGCTTCCATCTCTTAAACCTTATTTTTACTTACTATAAGTGAGAAGAAGAAAATGTATGAAAATAAAATTAATTAACCAACTAACTAACCACTTATGCTGTCATAGTCACTTATGTTAGAGTAATTATTTACGGGATTATTTTGTTATAGAAACAATATGCGATCATGGCAGATGCAACTGCGAAATATATACTTACAAATAATAAACATGGTAAGAATCCCGTTTAAGAAAACCTATTTAAAGTTCTTGTAACTTCCAAGAGGAATAGGATCTGAGTACCTGAACATCTGGTTGTGATTTGTGAAAAATAACAGAGCGCCGGCGCCGCCGTGCCGTGCTCGACAAAGACACTACGAAGTGATCAATCATACGTTTGGTCTGGTCGCAAGACGCGAGCCGCACGATAACGACAAACCTGCGATTTGTCGCGACCACTGAAATATGTCTATAAAGTATGACTTTTTTGTGACTTTGCTATTTTAAAGCGTGATATGGGGTGCCGAGAGCGTGTTTTGTTTGAGATTCGAAAACGAGATTTCGTGCGGAAACATAAACATACAACATTTTCATAATTAGGGTTAAAATAGTTAAGTTAATCACGTAAGTGAAACAATAAAAATATTATGTAAATTCCAAATATGTCATAATGCTGTACAATAGTGAAAACATTAATGATAAAATTGAATCTAATAAGCAATTTCTTAAAAAAAAATATATAATATAATAACTATCTAAAATATATTATTAAAACGAGTCCCTTTAGGCAAGGCTCTGAAGATACTGGCAGCGTTCCCCCTTTGAATAGCTAGACTAATTCTTTGTCCGCGGTAGCTGCCAGTTCTTCGGTCTCCTGTGATGTAGACTAACCTAAATTCAAAAACACAATTTACATCAACAGGAGCTCACATCTGAAGAACTTTAAGTAGTACTTTAAAATGATCCTGGGTTAAATTATAGAGTTTCATACAATATTACCTTTTCATATAATATTATTAACCTCTCGGAGGTTACCATCAACCTTCTGCCTGCCAAGCGTGGCGATTACAGCAAATACCCCTCATATGCAATCCTTGGGGGAGGCCTTTGTCCAGCAGTGGACGTCTTTTGGCTGAGATGATGATGATCGAATTCCAAACAAAACTAGCACTCTAGGCACTTCATTCAGTGCCAACCAGCATCGGCATCAGCATCTCGACCCCGAGGTCGAGAACGCGCATACAAGCGTCATAGACTGCGATAGCGATGGTCGCTTGACACGTTATATCTACAGCTTCATGAGCAAGGCAGTATGGCCTTTTTTCCTTTAGTTGATGGTTTCGTCCGGTTAGCACATTTAGCCAGTGTCAAAGTAATTTTTCTTACAAGTTATACCTACATATAAATGTAATAAACTACATTGCCTTCCTTTATGATGATGATGAATAATAATGAAAAAGAGAAGTGAGAATGAAATCACAGTATACGCTCTTTTGAAGGCTCAGTGTTATATAAAAAATGTGTCAGTATATTACTTTTGACATTTGGACTATAGTAAAATTAATTATAGAACCATCAAGCTAACCGATTACAATATAAATAATTTAAAACAATTTTATAGCCCGGGCTCGACCGCGAAATGAGCGAGGTCATTAATGAGCCCTCTTAACTCGCAACGATTATTTTCATAGTTGACCGCAAAAGAGGCTAGCGGAGAGCCTCAACTATAAAAATTATCGTTGTGAGTTAAAAGGGCTCATTAATGACTTCGCTCATTTCGCGGTCGAGCCCGGGCTTAAATATGGGATTCCCATCCGACACACTTATATCTTTCCTAAAGTGTGGGGTCCTTTAAACAGGTGTGAAGAAGCCAATTGCGTGTCTGCAAGGCAAGGGCGGGTAGATAAGCACAATAATAGCTGTCCTCGCATCTCTGCACTTTTCTTCCTAACATTAGGAAGAGCAGATAAATTTCATAAACCTTCTATAAAAAAAACACCGATACATTTCATACCGAACCCTAGGACCTCGAAGTCTGTGACCGATTGTCTTATCTCTAAACCACAGAAGCAGTTTGAGTCTCTCATTTCCCAGACCCAATTTATTGGTTCCTTTAAAGTAGCTTAAATTAATCAAGTCTAATTAGAACCACAACAAACAACAACAAATTGATTGATTAGGCAATTACACTGGCCTTAATCATCTGTCACTTGTTTTGTCTAATTAATGAGAAATAAATGATAAAACCTCTTTTGGACCAAGAGATCTTTTATCATTGAAAATGTTTTTTCGTTCGCTCCAGTAGGGCCCCCATTTTCGCTGAAAGTGCGACTCACCCGCGATACCCTGAGGTTTTAGGCCACGAGAACGTATGAGGGCTCAAAAGACGCGGAATTCGAAGGGGTTTAAAATTATGTAAATATTTTGGAAAAGTCAAAAACTTTTTTTGTAAATTGAAAATAACCGACTTTTTTTCCCAGAAAATTACCGATATCTCGAGAACGGGGCCGAATTTAAAAAATTAAAAAAAATCACCTCAGTATTGAACTAAGGAATATTTTACCTTATTACACTTTTTTTGATATTAGTGACGGTTGTGTGCGGCCGCGAGGACGTATGAGAGCTCAAAAGACGCGAATTCGAAGGGTTTTAAGATGATCTAAAAATTATTTTGGAAAAGTTGGTTTTGAAAAAAAAAATATTTTTTGAATAATCTATAATAAGTAGGTACATTTTTAATGCCCTTTCAAGTCGTGCAGAGCACGAGATCTGTGGATTTTTTAATATAATTTGTGTGTCACCTGTAAAAAGTTCTAATAAAATATAACGAGCAATGTTTTCGTAAGATGGCAGCCGTTAGAATACATCAAATCGCAGAAAGAAAAAAGAAGCAGTTATTTACTCTACTCACATTGTACTCGTATAATAAATACACAGACAAACAACAAGGCGATTTGTTATCGCAAAACATTATTATCGCAAGTACAAGACGTAGGTGCGGTCTTGCGTGGAGTATTGCTCGCACCTCTGGGACGGCTCCGCAAAGCACCTTCTCGATGCCTTGGGCAGATTGCAGCGTTGCGCTATACACATTGTCGGCAATGCAGAGTTCACTAATACTCTTGTACCCCTATAATTGCGTAGAGATATAGCGTCACTCAGTGTCTTCTTTCGCTTATACCGCGGAGATTGCTCTGAAGAACTCTTTGAACTCATCCCACCTTCTCCCTTCCTCCATAAGAGTATGCGTGCTGCTCTCCGGAGTTACCGCTGTACTTTAATGTGGTGACTCGTTTCATTGTCGCACTTCCAAAAGATGGAATAGTCTACCAGCACAATTTTTACCTCCTTCCTTTGACATGGGGGTCCTTCAAACAAAGCGTGAAGAGACATCTTGTGGGCCGGGTAGGTGAGGGCGACTGATGCTGCATTGTTTTTACGCTGCACCAGTTGTCTTCGCGTCTGGACTCCATTTCCACTTAAAGTAAGGTGGAGCTTTGTACTTATAAAAATAAAAAAACATCACTTAACATCAGGTGAGATGAAAGCACAGTGCTTACCCGCAATTTTTTTTTAATATTATTATTTAAATCGGTAATTAACGAACAGTGGCCCCCTTTGGTTATGAAATTAGCTGTATAAGGTAACCCTAAAATAGTTAATTACCGAGCACACTGTTGTTTTTTTTGCGGCTTTTTTTAGTACAAGATCTCCACGCTCTAGAGCTAGATTTTATGGTTCTAAAAAGCATTTCCTTAGTTTTTTTTAGTTTTAAGTTTATTATGAGTTAAAAAATGATATTCACACTGCGGTCTGCAGTGTATGCCCGCGAACAGTTTTTGCTCAGCCCGGCTGTCCTCCGCAGACGGGTTGCAAGCAAACATTTAGACAAACGATGGGTGAGACAAATCACCCGAGGCGACAGTCAGCACCTCATTATGAAGAGATGCTCGCACCCACAATGCTTTACATTTAAAAAATCACAGTTTACAGTTTAGGCCACAGAAATTAGCTCTTATGAGTATCATTATGCCATCGATCGGTTCGTAAGTCTACACAGGGGAGGCCTTGCACTTAGATGAACCGGCAAGAAACTGAGCAAAAGCTAAAGAAGAGAACAGCTCGTCATCAATTCATTTCAATCGTTATTAAGCGTTTCCCAAGTTTACGTAAACACTACAAATACTAATAAATACAAATTAAATGAAAACCTGTTTACAAATTTAGTCGAGTTTATTTTAGATATTATTTTATCCTGACTTTTCTTGCACTAGTGCCCCATGGGTCAAAGTGCCCCATGGATCAAAGTGCTACAGGGAGAGGGAAACATCAAGAGGCTCCAATAAAGATAAGATAACATCATGATAATTCGAACCTTTTACAGATTTCCTAATTACAGGGAGATGGAAGCAGTACCTCCGCTGGGAATCGAAACCTTTAGATATACTTAGTGGTCTAACCACTAGACCACTGAAGCGGTCAAAATGGTAGTAGGATTGACGATAAAGCAGGGACGTAGCGTAGTTGTTTAGATAACTTCTCTATTTATCATCGGCTACAATAAACAATCATGACAATACGCGGTTGTTCAAGATCCAGAGAAAAGATCCATAAAGAGAAATATAATAGACTAAAATGTACATCGGAAACACGGAAACATATCACATGGAAGTCAGAAACATTGCTCAAAGATATCAAAGGCAACAGCATAAATATCGTTAAAAAGAGAATTCATTTGCGCAGAGATAAAAAGCTTTCCAGAACTACCATGCAGCGTCACCGTAATTCAGTTCCATAAATGCAGATATGACGCAGATATATGCAGGACAACGTGTGGGGGGGTGTGTGTATGTGTGTGTGTGTGAGCGTATTTTTTTTTTTTATACTTAGCACGGCAAATGACTCCACACCACCTGATGTTAAGTGGAAATGGAGTCCAGACGCGAAGACAACTGGTGCAGCGTGAAAACAACGCAGCATCAGTCAACTTCACTCTGCCGACCCACAAGGTGCTTCTTCACGCCTCGTTTGAAGGACCCCATATCATAGGAAAGAGGGAAAACATGTGCTGGTAGACTATTCCATCTTTTGGAGGATGTATGTGATTATTACATTAGGTATTAGAAAATAAAGGTCTTTAGTTCATCATAATTTATATTTTTTAGCCAAGTTATTAATAAGGAAAAATAATAATAATAATAAATAATAATAAATTTAAACATGTGCACACCCCTGCGTTTCTCGTAAAATGAATAATGCATATCGTTTGGCTTTTCATCGTATTCAAATGGTATGAGGTTGTTATTTTTCCTTGGAAGCCTGCCCCGCACTGGACAATCGTATATTTCATGACTGGCGTATCTGTGCAGTGCGTATAATAAATTAGGCCTTTTCATATTTATCAGTTTGCATTACGTTGTGTCATAAAAGTTTTGGCTTTGTACGCGCTGCCGCGATTATGGATAGTATCGTATGTACAATAGAAAATGGTGTATGTGATGCAGTAGAACAATTTTTAAGCTCTGAGGAAAAAATAACATGGTCTCATTTCGAAAAAACTAATCTACAAGATAAAATATTCTATTTTTCTAAGCTATAAAAGTAATAAGCATTTTAAATTGAAACTATTTAGGGATATCAATAAAGGAAAACCAAAATTTCTTCTTGAAGCTGTATTTGAATTAGTTACGTCAGGTTAGGTTACGACCTCCTTCTCAAAGAATTACCCTAATCATTGTTTTTTTACACAACAAGGTAAGGGATTTTACCGCAATAAAATACCACACTTACCATGAAAAACTCTGCCTTCTTCAAGTATGATGTCTTATTTTAAAAAAGCTATTTGTTTGTCAAGTATTTTTTAAATCCTATCTACTCAGTTCCATCGATTCACCATTAGTTTTGAGTAATGCTTAAAAAAACAAGTTTCACGAAAATTCTCGTAATAGTTTTATTTCAGTATTAATGTACCCATACAAATATGTAGCTATCAAAGAACATTAATCTAAACGCTAAAGAGTTTGTTAACGGACATTCCGTTCAAGCTCGAGATAGAAGCTCAGAATAAAGACTGGCAAGGAAGTGGTATCATTTACCTCACCTTTCATACATTCAAGGGTCATAAATAACTCTATGTGAAGCGAAAAAAGAGCAATGTAATCGCTTGAATTCTCGTAGTGATCAACTGTGCCTCAGACCACTGAGCTGGAACGCGATAGTGTACTCAAAAATAAGTCCCGCTTCATAGTAGGTAACTATTTTTCTGGGAAAATAAATGTATTTCACCCCTTTTCAAGACGAGACGTGGTAGATATTACTAGACAGTTTTATTTCGAGTGATTTGCTCAATTGAAAAATGCATTTTACGCAGAACTACTCGCTTCATTTGGCTCGAAAAGAGTTTGTTATTTAGTTGTTGTGTTTTCTTTTTAAAACATTTGTTTTAAATAATATAACTAGTGAACTTTCGGTCTTCATCTCACCTAATGTTGTGTGACAATGAGGAGAATGAAACTGGAAGGGCGCTTCCCCCGGAAACCACAACAACCGAGTTGACTGAGCTATTTTACCTCCAACTGTCGGAACACAACAATTATTTGAATATTCATAAAATTTTATAAAATACAGTGAAAAAATTAAACGCCCACCCGACCCAGCCAGGAATCGAACCTGGGTCTTCCGCAATCCGGGCAGCTGCACTGATTGCTATGCTACCGGGAAGGCTTCCCGGGAAGGGAAGGGAAGACCCAGGTTCGATTCCTGGCTGGGTCGGGTGGGCGTTTAGTTTTTTCACTGTATTTTATAAAATTTTATGAATATTTAATTTAGCTTCAGTGCAGCAATTAGCACTTGACAATAAAAAAGTAAAATTTAATTATTTGAATGTTTTTTGTTATATTGGTATAAATGGTGTGGTATTTAGGCAAGCTACTTCAAACAAGCCCTCTCGCAGGTGATCAAACCGGTGACTTCATGGTCTGAGAACGTTAGTCTAGTCAATTATTGGCCTCAGAGGCAGTCCAGATTTATTAAAATATTATCAAAATGGTGACCTCTAAATATTATGTAGACTAGAGTCTTAAGTGGTATTGTTGGTTTAATCTAAACAAACGCTGGTGACTCTGAATATATAATGAATGAATTGGTTTGAAAATATTAATCTTTGAAGTTTGTATGTGTGTACAAAACCTCTTAAATAAAAACATAATACCCTGACATTTAATCATGAGTTTTTTAACTTGACCATTAATTAGGAGTAGTCGCCGACAACGTTGGACACGTGGCTGCTCCAGCCATCGTCATTAAGAAGCTCATTGTTTGAGATCTAACTTGGTGTCTTTGTTATGTAGACTTGGCAACTTCCCATTGAAACTTGGCAGAACTTAACTGACCGTCCGATCCTAAACTAACTACTATGTGTGTATAAAATAACTGCAGGCAATTAAAGTTCTATATAAACAAAAAAAACAAAGAATATATGTTTTCGTTCCATAGTTAATCAAAAAATTTAAACGGGGATTAACGCAAACTAATTAATAAAAGTTATCATACCTTCTTATACCCGACGTTTTGACCGAGTTACAACGGCCCTGATCACGGGCTGACTGCCGTCGCGTCGCGATGTTGCGCCTCCGTTCTTCTTTCCTCTTGGTCCTTAGTCCTTCCTCATGGTTTCTCTCGGTCGAAACGTCGGGTTAAATAAAAAAGGTATGATACCTTTTACAAATTAGTTTGCGTTAATCTCCGTTTAAAGTCTTTGTTTCACTATGGATCGCGAAAGTTTAAAAGTGTATACATAGGTAAGACATCATAATATCGCATATCGAGCGATTCCATAACCTATTTAACTTGGTATAAAAAAGGAACTTTACTTTCGGATTTATTGAGTTGATCATTGCTCGCGATGTTGCAGGTATTGCTGTTGGTGTTGCAAGTTGCGGCAGTGAAAGCGTGTAGTGGCATATATGCTTCTCATTTTAAAAGCTGCAATAACGTTGCCGTCTTGTAATGCCCACTGTTAAGAAAAGGTTGACTGTATCGTGCGGAGGAGAGAAGCCAGTGACTCAGTAGGAATAACTGTCGCCCGAATTGCGAAGGGTCATGTATTGTTTTATAAAGTTTACGCAAGTACTATACATTGAAATGAAACAACTTTTAAGGATCTACTCGCGTTTATTTTATGCATCGTTCTCCCTGTGACCACGGACCCTGCAAAGGGTTCGAAACGTCCGGATAAACATTAATTAAAACTAATGTATAAAATAAACGCGAGTAGATCCGTAAGAGTTACTGAAATAAGCAGCGCCCTTGTACTGCATTCACCCGTAGAACTTATTTTGTTACCCTTTTATGTGTGTACATAAACTTGTAAATAAATAAAGTTGTTTCAGTTCAATGCGAAAGGTCGTGGCTCATGTCCCACTTGAGGCAAGACATCTTTCTCCAAATGGCTTTTTCAGTTTTTTGTTATGATTGTGCACTATATGCCATTACTTCGGTATCACTTAGTAACTTGAGGCTTTTTGAACAGAACATCAGCAAAACATACTTGAGTGAGGAGCACTCAACTCCCCTCTTTAATTGAGGATCGTTACTAAAAGTTAGAGGCTCTGAGTGTCCTTGACGCACGCTGCCATAGAAATATTGCGTGCCCTAGTTTTAGTTCCATTTACACCACAATCCCGAGGTCTCCTAACGACGTTGAATTCAATGTAAACAGTGTTGTTGTGTTGAATATAAAATGAAAAATCTTAAAAGGGTTAGTTGTAGAATCTAGTGATGTTTGTGCTTGCCGCAATGTTTGGCGTTCGTGTCACCATCGTGAAAGCTTAGCTCAGTCTCTATTGCAATGTTGAGCCCACGGTTGGGTGATCGAAACTCATTATCTCAAATTCTATCTTGCTTTATAAAGTATTATAAGCCGTTGATCTCAGATGTTTCTGTAAGTTA
This sequence comes from Eudonia truncicolella, assembly GCA_949315975.1. Lineage (NCBI taxonomy): Eukaryota > Metazoa > Arthropoda > Insecta > Lepidoptera > Crambidae > Eudonia > Eudonia truncicolella. The sequence continues at coordinate 11,928,639 of OX438835.1, read as the reverse complement.
ACTATACCGCATTAGACAAGGATGACGTACATTTCCTTACTAAACCTTCCCCGCTTGAGTCCGGCAGTGGGATATTTACAGGTTTGTTATGATATCCTCGATAAGAGAATCTGCTTTTTCTGACAAAATTTAATTATTAATATACGTTTACCCCATACTATTAAACAGAGTATAACCTTTAAATAGTGACCCTCAGTTATGTCTGTTTTACTGTTATTTAAAATTTGTCATGATGTTTAGTTCCTAAACACAGAATAGCTACACCAAGCTACTCAATATAAAAAGATTAAAAAACTAAATTTCGATATAAACATTTTAAAGATAAACTCAAAAACTATACGATGTACCTTTATAAAGTCTTTACACATAAATGGAGTATCAATTATATGAAAATCGGATTTTTCATTGCTCAACACAGCACAACGTTTTATCTGGAGGGTAACTTGAGTCTTCTTTATTAGTGTATCCTTACTAAAAATAGAGAGCCCTCCATGCTCTCGTGATTTGGAATATAGCGTAACACCCTGATTTATTTATAGCTAATAAAAATCTACTTAAAATCGATGCTTGAAACGATAAGTAATTTAATACATAATACAATATATTTAAAGTATTACATATTCGAATCGTTATTGAATAACATTGTAATGAGCTGATCGATAATCTTTTAACATTTCATCTCATAACTAATAAATTACTACAAGATAAAGTTTCCACTCGATTCCTACTCAAGCTTCCTGAGGATGCGGATTTCTTCTAGTATTTTTTTTTCTTGTCGGTATCCAGGATCACTGGAAATACGTAGCGATATCCCTTTAAGATGAGTGATAGTAAAGATCATTAGTTTTCTGTTCTTTTTTTGTATTATTATTACGTATTAGAGTGTTAGCAAACTAAAAACACCAAAAACAATACATTGCATTTAAACAATACATTTAAAACATTACATTTTGCCCCATCTACCCGAGGGCAATTTGATAGCTAATGCTTTACTATCACCCCTTAAAGGGATCGCAACGTATTTCCAGTAACCCTGTTATTAGCATTGTGAATGCAAAATTCAAAATAGTATAATATATATATTTTAGCCTATATTATTTTGAATTATCTTACAAGAGACATAACATAACTAACTACATTAAAGAAAAAAAATTAAGATAACTAAAGACAAAAAAACCTATAAATAAAAAATGTATAATAATTGAAATGGAACAACTTTTACGGATCTACTCGCGTTTATTTTACACATTAGTTTTAATTAATGTTTATCCTGACGTAGGCACTTTTCACGCGCGCCACTTTGGTTGGTTTCGGTTCATCTCTATAGACCTATTCGCTCGATTGCTGCTTCGTTTTGGGATCATAGCTGTAACCCCATATTTCGTCACCTGTTACAATGTCTCACACCAAATTTGAAGCCCCTTCGTTGTATCTGGCATACATAGCATGGCACCAGGTGATGCGGTCCGTTTTTAGAGCATCGGTCAAATTGTATGGGATCCATCGAGAACACAGCTTTCTCACACCCAAATGTTTGTGTAGGATTGACTGTATTTGACTCATGCCTATGTTCAAAGATGTCCAGATCTCATGGTAGGTCACATGCCTGCCTATTTCGATCATACGGCACACAGCATCGATGTTTTTGATATTCACAGCGGTGCACGGGCGACCTTCACGAATTTCATCATGGAGATTGCCACGACCACGTTTGAATTCTGCAAACCAGCTATAAATAGTCGTCTTGCATGGTGCTTCTTCGCCAAAAGCAGATTGAAACCGAACGAGGCTCTGCTCAGCTGTCAAATTACACTTAAAATCGTAAAAAATCATGCAACGAAAATTTTCCCGAGTTAAATCTATTTTATTGTACCAAATCACGCAATTTTTAAAATGACGCTACAATGTGAAAACAATTAACAATCAGATGAAACAAATTGTATTCCACGGCTTAAGAGTTCCATTTTCAAATGTAGTAATAACTTTTTAAATATTGCTTATGAAAGTGGCCAATTCCAGAAACTTTTAGTGTGACCTATGTTTACTTTTAAATTGAATATAATATACTTGACACGTATAAAGTGAAATATTTAAACCTGCATTCCTCACATATATTATCAGAAAGTGACAGTCCTCCTATGCATATTTAAATCGGATCGGGAAATTATTCATGCAAATGTTCATCAAATTGAAATGATGAATACAGAATACATTTATTCAGTTTAGGCTACAAGTAGCTCTTGTGAATGTCACTATGCCATTTCAGGAGCAGTAGGAGAGAGTGTAACGCATGATGCGTTTCATTTCAAATATACAGTGACTTACCTACACACTTACACGCCTCGGTGGCTGAGTGGCAGGGCCGGGTTCAATTCCCAGGTCGGGCAAAATGTATTTCGGATTTTTCGGGTTTTTGATCACCAACCCGCATTTGGCGAGCGTGGTGATTAAGCCAATACCCAACAATTGTAGCGATGATTTCAATGATGGAGGCCTTTGCCCAGCAGTGGGACTGTTATAGGCTGTTTACTTTACTTTTACTTACACTCACTCTTACTAACACACTTTTATACACTTACTTACCTTACTTACTGCTCGCTCTGTGACCCGAAGTGGGTCTTGGTTTCCGACTTAAAGAACGCCATTTTGTTCAGTATTGTGCCATAAACTATTTTTTTTATTTTTTTATTATTGAATTAATAAATGCAACAGCAAACTCTATACAAAACTATGATTTCACGCTTGCATAATTTCTATACAAAAATCGCCACACACATAGATGTTATAAATTAACTTGCACGCCGTGACAGCTTTACAATAGCAATCGATTAATGGATTCCATTTCATTATTTTCATGCGCGACACTAAACGAAATAAATTACAAAGGCATAATTTATATTCGGACATTAAATTCGATACCTGTTTATTGTTTCACAATTGATATTCAACCTTGTGCTATGATAATTGAGCTGTCGAAAGTTATATTTTAATTACAAACTTTTGATATATAGAATTTTCTGATAAAGCAAGAGTAAAATTATAATTGTTGATGACAAAATGGCAACTTTATTGGTTCTATTAACGTGAAACTAGTAACATTGGATCTCTAAGACCCCTCTTTGTTTTAACTTATGCAAGTCCCTAGAACTCCTGTGTCTGTACAGACGACAGCACGCAAAGATACCACTACGTAAAACTCGAATTTCGTTAATAAATTTTGAACTTTATGTTTTGGGTATAGGGATCAATATAGATTAGAGAAATTTGACAGTTTTGGGTAGGTACATCGCTGGCGTGTGTACTTATCCCTAGACATTTTTGATGTGTGTAAAGTGACGATGAATCTATACAAGCGACGAATCAGATAAATCAGCGGCCAACGCGGCAAAAGGTTTTCGACAAATAAATCAAAACCTTATTGCAAGCTATATAAAAATGTTTCGAAAAAGAACCCTTCTAAAGAGGTGAATATCAAATATTTTTCATTTACCAGTATTTCAATTAATAGACTGATTTCAATTACAATGTTTTTTGCGGTGTTCTTTTGCGTTGATTTTCTTGAAGAGTTTGAATTTTAAGGTAGGTAAGTGAATAAAATAAGATTTAAATATGAAAACAGCAGCCTAAGTGGTACTCGAAAATTTATTATTTGATCAAAACACAATTGTATAAGTGTACTATTAGTACGGATTTTATAAAAATACAATGTCATTATCATCATCACACGTGCATTGCTGGACATAGGCCTCTCCAAGTACACGCCACTGAGCACGACCCGCGGCTACTCTCATCCAGCTAATAGATACAATGTATATATTACAAATTAGATTATATCAATTTAGCGGAGAGTTACTTAATAATGTTTATTAATGATTTTGTTTGTAGTAGTAGTTGTTGGACATTGAATGGGCGCCATTAGCTTTCAAAGTAAAAAAGTAAATAGTGTTGAATCATTTCGGCTGGCTGGTTAGAACCACGATAGCTCAATTGGGAGAGCACTTGACCCGGTATGTTTAATGTTATGTTGAAATTTTTTCAACGTTTGTTTTTTTTAAATTTGTTTCGCAACAAATATTGCGTTAAAATTACATAAGCAAAACAAAAACCTTTGATTTTATAAATGTTTCTGAAGCATATCAATGAAACATAACAATAGTTAAGTCCTGTTTTTGTCAAAACACCGTAGAATAGTTCACCACCGAAAAAATCAATTAATTTATTAAAAAAAACAGGTCATGAATAATAATTTATTTAACGGAACAGCAACTGAGTATGTCAAACATATTAGAGTACAAAAACACAAAAGTTGAAAAAAATTCCACGAGCAGGATTTGAACCGGCACCCTTCTGATTTTTTTTTCAACATTTGTGTTTTTGTAATTTGTTTCGCAACAAAATTTGCGTTAAAATTATATAAACAAAACAAAAACATTTTATATCAGAGTAGATAACATCTAAATAGCTGTTACTACATATTGTCACTTCAATTTGAATGTTTGGCGCTGGTCCAGACCGGCCCGCTCAATATCCAGTTAAACGCTTGCTGTGAAACTACTACCAAGATGCACAAGTCTATGTAAATAATAGTATATGTTATGTGAAACCAACATACAATCTTTCGTACATACAATCACCAGAAAATGTATGTCCCCACTGCTGGAGCGCCTTTCCTATAGCTGGAAACACTACGCCATGAAGCGGGCCTTAAACCACCACGCGGGCCCAGCTATGCGGATTGGTGGTTGTTAACGACTGCTAATGCAGCCAGGACCAACGGCTTCACGTGCCTATCAAAACATGGAGGAGCTGGACATGACAAATATATAGTCACCTATCTGATGACAGGCCTTTGCGAAAGTAGCTTAACTTTAACAATCGCCGACCGAGCGTACTTGACACTGCGCCATCGAGCTCCTCAATACTATATAATACAATCACAGCTACTGCTTTAGCTACTTCTTAGCAATGCGTGTTGAATAAACGAAACTAGTTAAATCGACCGACGACGTGCCATCGACGGAGGGACGGTTTACTCGTACCAACATTCAATTGACTAGTCGAACTCGTAGACAGCTTGATTGAGCGTCCTCAACGTTCACATCTACAAAACAGGTCCCTAGCAAACAAATTTTGTAAAGACAACGAGAAAGATGACTATATGGTATTGAATTTCTCAAAATTAAAGAAATATTAAGATCGGATGTTGATGACGTAGTTGTCGACATTGAATAGGGCTCTACGGAGTAAGAGTATACATAGTATAGTGTTGATTAATTTGGGCGAGTTGGATTGAGTCACAGAGATAGCAGAGTTGGTAGTGCACCTGACCCGGCATGTCATGAAGTGCGGGTTTTTTCAATACTTTATCTTTTTTCTAATTAAAGAAATGTTTAATTTAAATAATCAACAGTCAAGCCGCATATCGCCGCAAGTTTAGATAGAACGTTATCGTAACGCACTGGATTCTTTAACTAGTCGACGAGTTCAAGTAGTTGTTATATCTATAACTATGTTGAGTTCCGTCGACTAGTTAAAGTCTCTAGTGCGTTACGTATTTGCCGTTGATGTCGTTTTAATTTTGATTACTTTATGTTAGCTATGTTTAGTTTACTAAGGAAATTTCGTTTTCATTAACTGATTACGTGGGAGTTGAAGAAGAAAGTCTTAGTTACTTACAATAATTTTATCTTTTATAAGACCATTGCATGTTCCACCCGTTCTTATATAGTTCCAGAGACGCTTCTGAATCTATCAGACTGTACATCACCCCATCGGCAACAGAGATCCGGATATCGGCATCTGGTGCAAATTGGTTTTGTGTCCCGTCTATCGAATATTTGAATTGGTTTCAACCTCAATGCGAAATAGCTATTCGCGTTCATTTTTCTGTTATTGGCACTTCGTTAGGTTTTTCTATTCACAAGTCTTATTCTAACGTTACAGGTGCTTGCTTGAAACGTATCTGTCTGTACAGATTTTTTTTATTTGTTTAAAGCAAATTAATTTATGTTGTTTTTAATATCGTTAAAATATTAATAAGTTTCTGTGCTCATAAAATACCTGGAATGCCGAGTAGTTCCAAAATAATTTTATTTTTAAGTGCAATCTTGTTATTTATAATTTGACCATGAAGAAGAACAGAAGACAGATCCATGATCAACTACGTAACGTTATTTTCAAAGAGATCATTATTCTGCTCTCTGTAGTATTTTCAAATAAAAGTAGGCACCGACAATGGCTTAAAATGATTTTAGTCAATGAAAATTATAATTTGCCGCACTTAATTTTACAACGAAAGCTCTTGCCATTAACAGAAACAAACATGTTTATACGCGTCGTAGAAATGTCGTTTCTATAAATAAAATATTTAATATACTTAAAATACTCGTGGCACACATTCCATTTTAATATTTCCCCTCGGCATTTACGCATGGTGTGGCTTGAAAGGAAAACCAGTGAAAGGCGTACGCACTGAATACAGAGTAAAGAAGTCAGTATACTAAATGACAATGTGGTAAACTTTATTTTTATATAACGAGGGACTCGGCCTTCATCTCACCCTATAATTTTTGACAACAAGATCGAAAATGGAAGCTTACTTTACCCGAGATACACAATTACTGTGGAACTGGCTATCTTTTCTCTAATTGTCGGAACAACAACATTGTTGTGTATTGACATTACTTTTTTTGCTATGACGGCAGACTAAAATAAAGCCGTAGCGGGCTAGGCGGAATTCAAAAAAGCACTACGAGTATTGCCCAGCAAATCGAGAATATTATTTATCCTTAGCTACGAGTCGAACAATGAGCCTCTAGGTCTAAGCAGAACTCTTCCATCAGGCAAATATGTCATCCGATTTTCCGGAATTCGATTGCCACATAAATATCACGCAGATATTTGGTTATTTTGTAAAATTATTTAATAGTTTTATGAAATTAATGGAAAAGAATAAAATACAAATTAACGCCTCGGTGGCCGAGTGGTAAAGCGCTCGGCCCGATACCCGAAGGTCCCGGGTTCAATTCCCAGGTCGGGCAAAGCGTGTTTCGGATTTTTCGATACATAACCCGCATTTGGCAAGCGCGGTGATCAAGCCAATACCCATAATCAGTTGTAGCGATGACTTCATTTCAATTATGGATACTTTTTGCCCAGCGGTGGGATATATATAGGCTATTTACTTTTACTTTACACATTAGAACCTACTGTTAATATTGTACTGTGGCCTGAAGTTGCGTCTAAACCAGTGACCTAGAGCTGCAGAGTGGGAGTGTGAATGTAGGCACCCGTGTTGAGGGACCGCACAATACGACTTCACGACTTTACTGGGGTGTGACTTCGGAAAGTGATTAAATCGGAAATTAATATTTCATATCAAAATAACAAAGAGAAATAGTTTGTACATATAGTTCTAACCAAAGCAATAAGACAGCAATAAGGCAGTATTATTTATTGTCTATTTGAAACTTAAACTCGCTAGAATTATGTAAGATCCTTGATGTAGTTAATAAAAAGTCGGCAAGGTGAGAACAGGTAGTTTGCCGACGGTACAATACCGTTCTACTAGCTGCCTTCGCATCTGGCAGGAGGAGTGGAGTCATTTGCCAACTCTTTGATCAAAATAAAATAAAAAAGAGTTGGAAATCTTTTATTGTTAATACAACAGCAGTTACAATTTCTGTAGGAACATATATTTATTTTAATATGTATATTAAAAATTAGACAACATCTCATACATTGTTCTGATCCCAAGCTAAAGCACTCGTTTTATGGAAATCAGATACAACGACGGTACAACCAGCCAGACCCGGGACGGAGTTAGCGCCGTCCAAAGTCCGGCGTGCAAGCCACTCGGCTACGGAGGTACATATACAGGAAACATATTACCTATTTATTAAATTAATAATAGTTGTAGTTTAATTTTTTCTCATTTGCGATAGAAAGTGTCCTTCTATGATAGAGAATTCAATAAACTCGATCTTCCGCTCTAATTATACAACTGTGCACATTATCATCGCTGCACCTAACCGGAGGGCGACCGTCCTACACTATATATATGCCATCATCATCATCATCATCATCTCAGCCAAAAGACGTCCACTGATGGACAAACGCCTCCCTCAAGGATCTCCACAACGACCGGTTTTGTGCTGCTCGCATCCAGCGGCTTCCCACGACCTTCACCAGATCGTCGGTCCACCTTGTTGGAGGCCTGCCCACACCAATAAATAAAAAAATAATAATAAACTTCACCCAACCAATATGCAAAAAGAAACAAGTGTGGGTAACAAAGTAATTAGTTTCGCGTCACTCCGTTTTGTGTTTAATTATTGCGCGCATTTATTTACACATTAGGTTAATGGCAAAAACAAGTCCCTCATTCGGGATAAATCGTCTGTATCCCTTAAACTGGACCCGGCCGGGAATCATTTGTTATGTGTATCGTTACTTGTAGCCAACTTTGTCTGACGAAGAATGTTGGGTCCGGATTGGGGAGCTTTGACCCGAGCCTCTGTAGTGTGAAATATATTTATAGGTTCTATATTTATATTACTTTTAGAGGCGATATTCCTTTTTTTACTGAGAAGGTCAAAAACTCGAGCAAAACAAAAAAGTATGCAGGTTAGACGTAGCCATTTTGTTTGTATTCAAATATTTATTGTAAAAATCTGTTTTACCTTCTTTCTTTCAGGAATTTTTTGTCCACATTTCCGCACCCTTTATGAAATGACACGTGTTCGTTTTATACATATTAAGATTGTGACCAAATGCTTCTCTAACTTTAATTGCTTATAGTTGAGACAAAGAGCCTATACAAAGTGTAACACAAAAGGTTTGGTAAAAATGAAAAGATCCAAAGTGTATTCAATCTAGATCTTGTATGTGTTGTTACTAAACAATAAAGCATGTTATACATATAAAAAAAGGTAAAGAGAGTCCGAAACTTTGAACGTATATGATAATCTATTAATAGAATAAGCCGATTTAAATTAAACTTTTAAGTATTAGGGAAATTGTACGACTGGCCTAATATATGTTGTTGACATTTATTAGTCCACTATAGAAAGTTTCAAATCACATAAAATCAGTAAAACAAACACTTTTTTATTAACTATCGACTTCTTTGAGTCAACATTTTTCTTAAGTATTTAAGTTACATTCGAATTGGCTTATTGGTTAGAAAGAATAACTGCCGTACTCAGAGACGTCAATTAAGTTTAATGACAATTAAATGTCTTTCCTTCCCTATTTAGCACTATATATAAGAAAGTGATAGTAAGAGACTTAATTGTCATTAAAACTTAATTGACGTCTCTGAGTACCTACGGCAGTATGAGCTTTGAACTTTGTATGTGATATCGAAATGTAAAGTGACTCTTAAAAGTAACCCTCCCAACTACAAACTAAATTTAGCAAAACAGGATGCTTTGTCAAATCTGATGTTCCTTTTCGACTGTACCAATCAAAAAGTAATCACTGTTTCTTCAACTGAGGTCAGAACAAGCAAGGAAATCCACAAACCTGTGTGTAGTACCTAATGAGTATTTGAATCACCTGATTGCGGCTACGTTAGCTGCCGAGTCCATATTTCACGAATTTACACTCGCAACCGGTTGAAAACATAAATTTGCCGCCTTTTTTCCTTTCCACGATCACTCAAAACAATTTTTCATTCGCCATGTTGTTTGTCCGAATCGCGTTGTGTACGACGAGGGTGATAATTAATCGTTCGGACGCGGCCCCAAGTATGACCTTTCCGTTTGTTCATCAGATTCGCGACAAAAAAATCGCGAACGTAATTTTCCGACGACGCACCACAATATGGGAAGCGCTGTAAAGTTTACGAGGGCCGCGACACATTCAATTGTTTTAAAACTACTTTTGAGAGTGGACGAGGCAACAATATCAGTTACATTAATACCTACCTACTTTAGTTTTTTGAAAATAAGCAGTTACACTATTTTATATTTAAGGAAGGCGCCAAAACATCAATATAGGTGACATTGTTCTAATCCGACAGTTAGAGATGGCATATACATAAAATAGCCAGATACTGAGTAATTGAGGATTGCAGAGTAGGTGAGTGCGCCTGACCTTGACCTTAACATGAAATCAGGTCAGATGAGATAAAGGATAGACCAAAAAAAGCAACGTAGTAGAACGTTTTAAGAGCTTGCTTTGCTTACCTTCTTTGTAACGACCACAGAGTTACCGATGCGACGGAAGGTGTTTATCGCATTGATTATTGTGTCATGCCACGCAATAACCTCAATTTATTTGGTTTAAACCGATTGTGTTTTGTTTTAATACAAAAAAATTAAACTCTTTGCTCTCAATGATATGTCTTAATACTGACAGTAACTTTTAATTCTATTAAGCGCTCTATTAATCGGCACAATAATTATCATTTAATAACCACATGGGAACCTTCAAAGTCCTACACAGCGACCTCTAAATGTGTTAACTTCATATCCGCTCTATGTAGTTCCAATAAGTTTCATATTAGCGTGGCATGCGTTACTTGACACTTGTCGCCGGTGTTCCCATGTTAAGTTTAGGAATACCTCCGCTATTAATTCCCAGCCCCCCGTCAATAACTTCGTGGGTTGATTAAATTCCGTACTTCACTTCATATATCGTAAAGTTTACATAGATCGGGATATAATTTCTCGGAGCTTTGTGAGAGTTTCTAGATTTATGTAAGCCAACCATTGTTTTCGCTGGAGCGTAATTTAATTTTGCGCTTAAATGATATTGCTAGCATTAGGGTACACAAAGTAAAGGATCTTACTTGGAGTGCTCCGAATAATTTGATTTAGCTGTAGGTATACACTTTGATTTCCCTTGTTATACCTATGATTAAGCGATCATATCTAGACAGGTTTTTTGATGTAGCATTTGCCGCAAGTGGCCCAGTTTGGACTAAGAACTGTATATATGGCGTGCGAGAAATCTAAAAACTAGATTTTGCTAGCGATGCATCGGCGAAACGGCTCATGAGCCAGTTATTTTTTTAGTGTTAGTTTAAAGAACAAATTCGTATATGTGTGTGTGTGTGTGTTACTTGTTAAGTGTATCACATAATTATTAATTCTGTTTTTATTAGTGAGAACCTGTAATTGGCTTTCTGTTATTATTCTTTAGTTTTTAAGTTGTGTCATAGCTGTTTGGTCTTACTATTAATAAATAAATAAGATTCAAAAGACAAAATTTGGCTACAGGATTAAGAATGGGGCTTTTTAAATTACAAGAATCTGATCTAAATAGTTCATCCTTATATCTTCGTGTGATTTAAGGCGAAACTGCATTCTAGGAAACCTTTAGATGTCAGAAAGAAAATTGGTTTTACTGTTTTAAGAACAGCAAACGCCCCCTGAGTCTTCCCAGCGAAGCTATATTCTAACCGTGTGGTTTGATAGTAGGGAATTGTTTTGCGCCTAACTAGCTACAACCATCTTTCCTAAGTCTGTCTCCATAACAACAAACATGTTTTTACAATTAAATAAGGCTTCGCCTGCTTAAAGTAAGAGTAGATAGTGTTGATAAATTTCGACGGGTTGGATAGAAACACGATAGCATAAAGGTAGTGCACATTACCCGGAGTGCGGGATCAAATCTTGCTCGTGGATTTTTTTAAAGATCTTTTTTATTGTTATTTGTTCACGACAAAATTTGCGTAAAATTATAAATAACCTTATTCATTCATCATCTCGGCCAAAAGACGTCCACTGCTGAACAAAGGCCTCCCTCAAGGATCTCCACAACGACCGGTTTTGTGCTGCTCGCATCCAGCGGATTCCCGCGACCTTCACCAGATCGCCGGTCCACCTTGTTGGAGGCCTGCCCACATTGTGCTTTCCGGTACGCGGTCGCTTCTAAAGGACTATTCCACGCCAGCGGCCATCAGTCCTTCGAGCAATGTGCCCTGCCCACTGCCACTTGAGCTTAGCAACTCTTCGGGCTATGTCGGTAACCTTTGTTCTTTTGCGGATCTCCTTATTTCTGATTCGATCATGCAGAGAAACCCCGAGCATAGCGCATGGCTATGTCATAATCATTACTAACAAAATATTGTTTATCCAGTTCCTTAGTGATCGAGGCTTCTGTGGGAAGTTATAAAATATGTTGACGGACCCTGTAATGTTAAAATCATTTTGACGCTTCATTTAACTGATTTTTAATTGCTATTTTCCATTAATTGTTTGGACTCATTGGGTAAGAGATTAACAAAATAAATTGGATATTTTTGTATTGTTACAACAGTACGTTGTTTATTGGACTTCGCTATTACGAGTAAACGTGACGATATTAGGAGGTTGATGGCGCAGTGTTAAACGCGTCCAGTCTGCGATTGCTAAGGTTAAGCAGCTTTCGCAACGGCCGGACATCGGATGGGTGACCAAAATTTTGTTAATTTCAAGCTCCTCCGTAATTCGGAAACCACGTAAAACCGTTGGTCTAGGCTGCATTAGCAGTTGTTAACAACCACCAATCCGCAATGAACCCGCGTGATGGTTTGTGGTCCGTTCTCCCTATCCATCCATAGGGAAGGCTAGTGCTCCAGCATTAGAGATATAAAAAAGAACTTTTGATGATGAACATGAGAAATAAGCATTAATAAACATAGTCTTGCTATTTGGTTTAAAATACTTTTAAGGAATTTTCGAAACATATAAAGGCTGAAGTAACTGTTTGTAACGAAATAAAGAGCAAAAAAACGAGCGAACCTTACAGTAGTCGCATATGATGTGTAACATCTGACATCTTACCTTAGTATTATGCAATTTTAACATTATATTCTGAAAAAAATGGGTCAGATATTACATCATTTTATAACTAAAAAAAATAAATGCAGTAAATACTCATTAGAAGACATTTGACATTCCAAAATGACCTTTGGTAGTCAAATGACACAACATGTCACATATAATAATATTATGTCATGTTCATAGTATCGATTTTAAATTTACAAAATGGCGTGCGTTTGCGCGCTTTTCCGACTTCCTGTTACACAGTTACACTGTTACACATTTCACGAAATCACTCTCCCACAAGCTTCCCTGACTTCCTGTTACACACTTGTTACACTGTTACACATACTTCCTTCCCATTTCATAAAATCACTCCCACAAATGCTGGAAAGCGAGCGGAAAGATGTTACACATCAAAAAATGTAAATACCACGAAGTATTATGTTTTCATTTAAACTCCGAACCTTTAGTTTACCCATGAACATTAAGATATCAGTTTTAATTGTCAAAACTCTTTTGTTTTTCTCCACGGTCCGTACGCCAGCACAATGCTACGAGTATGTAGCCGGGAGCGGTTATTTGTAATTCTCATTTTATATTAACCAATCGGAAACACACAAACGTGAACACACAAAGCCAACTATGGAGTTGTAAGTTTACTCAAAGAACTAGTCTTTACTAGCTTCAGACAGTAGGTTCGCCTGCGAGAATATATCTGATGCAAAATGGGGAATAACCCCAAAAGAGCAAAAATATCGTTTTTTGGTGTGTTTTTATCGGTGTGTATATGGTTATTTTCGCGACAGTCGTAAACGGATGCCATGCTGAACTTAACCACTACTGCGAATAGATGTGGGCTCATAAACTCGTAAACGTGTGACCGTGCAAGCTGATAACAATGCAACACTATATGACCTAATTTGGTTTGCCCGTTAAATACTCCTACCTACAGTCGATTCCAATAATATCACAACAGCATAGGACCCTGTTGCGTTATTGTATTAATGGTTGCCAAGAAGTAAAAGTTGTCAGAAGTTACTTTGATAATATACAAAAGTGCTCATTATATGTGTATATTATTGGACTTGACTACTGAGTAGTATGGTATTTTGGTGAAATAGCGTAACTTGACGAATCAACGAGCATGCAAAAATATACAAAAGTAACCGTGCCGTTCGTTCGTACGTGCCGCAAATACGCCAAGTCTGTAACCGCCCTTAGTCTTGATGTACAAAACATTTTCAGAGATCAACGGCCGTATCGGATTCAATTCATTACAGTAGTCTTTCTATTTCAAAAATACCATTTGATCGTACAAACAGGCACGTCAGAGCTCGTGCGATTATCCGATCGCAGTTGATCCAGTTACGTCAAAAACAACAAAGCCGGCAGACTTATTATCGAAAAAAGCAACCAGTTGTTAATTGTACAATTGCAACGCGACTTGGTTATTTGAATTTTCACATACATTTTGAGGTTATGTGAAAAAAGTGTAAATACAAAAGTTGTAGATCTTTTTACTACCTACAACTTTGTCATTTAATTTCTTTCCATAGGACTTGTAGTTTTGCCGGAAAGAAGAAGATAAACCGTTTTATACCCTTAAAAACCCACCCCCTTCCACATCCCGACCTCAGACTGCCCGTAAATTATTTTTTCCTTTCATTTTTGCTATATTCTCTTCCTTTTGCAATGGGTTTTATTCTACTATTATTTTTTTTGGTTTCAAAAATTATCGACCCTGGTCCATTTTGTGCGTGCACGATTTGTAACATTATACTGGTTCTGAGCTTTATACATGTACTTTTTAATTTTATGAAATATTTTGTGCTAAATAAAAAATAAAAAAATAACAATGTGTCTAAAAAAATGTTTGTCACTGTTTTAATAACTTGATAATGTTTTGTTAGCTCTGTAAGGACAGAAATCGCTATTAATTGCGAAAGGTCGTGGATCCATCTGAGGCATTCGCATTTTTAACCTTTTGTCAGCTTAGTGCCAGATCCGTCCTACAAACAATAAAAATTGTATTGTGTCTGTATTCACACTACATAACTGTGTACACTACATAAGTGCGAAAAACTTAATTCCAAATATTTTTATCAAGATTTTCAAAATCCCGAATCTCAAAATTTCGAAACATTAAAAAAACCGCTTTGCTCGCTCTTCTCTTTTTGTTTACAAGTCTAACCAATCCTAACCGACAGATGTATTTAATAATTAAACATTTCCTAATATTTGTGTATTCGCTGTTTATTCTCGACACAATAATTTACAAACGTATCTTGTAAAAAGATAACACTCTCACGTAGTAATTTCAGTTGGAACAACAGAACTCCACTTTGTGCCAGTGCATATTCCAGACAGGTGCAAACGTGTACAAGCACTGTGTTAATCTAGGATATTGTCCGGGGTCCGGACGTTGTAACTCGTCCGGTTGTAACGGCCGGACACTTGGCAAACTGTACCGCCGCCCGGCCGGAACACAGCAATTCATATAACGTTGAGCGTATACGTTTTGCGGCGACTTAACACTAGATTCGATTTTAGATTTCACATTTAGTTTGTTGTGTCCCAATTTTCGTTGATTCGAATGGAACATTTAAATTTGATTGTGTGTTTAGTAGTTTGTGTAACTCAAATAAATATTACTTTTTCATTTGAATACTCTGCACAATCGTCATTGGTTCTAAACTTGCATTATGTTATATAATATTACTACTAGTTGTTGCCCGCGACTTCGTTCGCGAAGACTACAGAAAAAAAAGTATCCTATATGCTGGTCTGGGTCATGGTCTGTTTATGAGGAAAGTTTCATTAAAATCCATTCAGTAGTTTTTACGTAAAAGAGTAACAAACATCCATCCATACTTACAAAGTTTCGCGTTTATAATATTAGTAGGATTATATGTAACTATACTTGGTTTCTGAGTCATTATTTTGTCATAAATAAAAAAAAAACAGTGTCAATTTAAAATATGAGTTAAGTGTAAGTCATATACTGGATACATTAGTGATGTAATTATGTTGTTGCTTAAATCTGTTCTGTAAAGAGTAGCTACAAAATTGTGTTGCTGGGGTCACCGCCAGGGTGTTATAACTTATAACACCCCAAAGTATTACATACATGTACCCTAATACATAACTTTAAGAGGTTAAAAAAAACTACTAAGGTAGTGATAGGATCACATTAAATACTTATATGTTTCGTATTACCTACTGCATAAACTCATATTATAGTTTGTATTATTTTTTCATTCTTCTTTATCGACGTTCATTTCAATTTCAATTCCAAAAAGCAGTAGGTACCTACTTAAGTTATCAACGGGCATATTGACCTTATAGTAAACAGTAAGCAGTGAAGTGACAATGATTATTTCTTATAATCAAACGAATTACTGAATTATACTAAAAAAGAAAATTCTTGACTGGCCGAAGAACAATCAGATTGTATAAGTGTCATTCAAGAGTCGCAAGCAAATAAGGAATAAGGAATATTCCATGCAGTTTCCTAAACAACTGTCACTAATATTCGCTACGACATGCCGGACGTCGTAACTTGTCCACAGTAACACATAACACGAACGGAACAGCCTTACACTTGGCAAACTTTGTTTAACAGAGGAAATAACAACGAATTTACAGCTATACAGTTTTAAATGGAACCTCTATGAAAGTTTATATTTAAATTTTGTTCTATCTACTTGGTGCAGAGTGGAGTGCAGAGTGCAGAGTGGAGTGATTGGAAATTAAAAACAAGAAGTTTATTTGCAGATAATAGGTTTACAATGTTACATAATTATTACGTACATCTATAATAAAGAAAAAAGTGTTAAATAATGATCACGATGGGTTGTACAGAGCCACAATAGCATAGTTGGTAGTGCACCTGACCCGGCATGACGAGAGGTTAGGTGGATTGAATCCTGGTCGTGGAAAAAATTTCAACACTTTTTTTCAAAGTAATTAATATTTTAAAGTAATTAATATTAATAAAGTAAGTAATTAATTAATTTAGTAGTAAGTAATTGTCCTTCATTCACAACATGAAGCTGTTATAATACCACCGAAATACTATCAAATCCTGTGGTGTTAACTGCTACATGTTGTGTCCTGTCGTAACGTTTAGTTAAAATAGTCTACCTGTTTTGAACACTGAATATGCCAAAAGAAATTAAGAAATTTCTAAAAATGTATTAGGTTACACTTTTAAAAGATCTCGATTAACTATTTCCGAAGTTTTTAAATTGTTTCTATGTGGTGCATATTTATTCGATACTTTGATTCGCTTAAAGTAAATATCACCAAAAAATAATTCCATTGTGTGCGAAAAGGAGAGATGCTTGCATGTCTTTGTCAATCTTAAATATAATATAATGATTATGTCAGCTGTTTATAGTTAGTAGGTGTACCTCTATTCTCAGGCGTTCTTTAAAATAACTGTAATTACACGCATTAAAATTAATTAATACCTCAACAAGTTCTTCTAACTGATAATAACTTTGCTGATTAAATATTCCGGCAGAAATGAAAAGTTTTCAGTACAAGCTTGAAACGTAATTTCATTATGCTTTTTAAACTTTACGTTGAGGTCATAATAAATTTTGTAACACTAATGTTGTAATAAATTTTGAAATTAACATTTTTAAAGTAATTTAGCGGGATTTATTACAAGCTACATTAGAAAAGTTTACCGGGAATATTTTAATACATAATATCTTTCATTCAAATATACTTAACAAAAGCGTGTTTATTACTACTAGGTATACTTAAACTTTTTTCATCGTAACTTTCAGGACAAACATAATAAATAGGTTACAACTTTTTAAGAGAAAGTAAAACGATAAACACTCAAAAGCAAGTATTCAACAACCATTTGTCATTAAACAAAGAAAACTTAAAGACAAGGCTTTATGAACTAGATCTCTTTGGCTTCCCTAACGTTGGAAGAAAGCATAAAATATAACATTACATTTAGCAAAAAAAAATATTTCCCAAACAAAATGCTCATTAGATCTTTTTTTAAGGTATATAAATACTTGTTTTAAAAGAACCCTATCCTAACAAAATTTACCTACAGCCACATACAAATAAGGTTATACAACGAGACGCTTAGCATGTACTGTAAAGACATGGCTGGACTACATCGTCCCACGCTACTAGTCAATTCCTGTGGCCATTTAGCGGTTCACTGAAATCCGAAAAAGCTTCAATCCATCACTGAGATCTACGACCTCCTATAGAAAAAGATGTCGCCAACTTTGCTTCTGAAGTAGTCTACTGGCACTTACAAAGAGAAACTAATTATAGTTGCAGTATATAAACTGCTTTTGGGCTTCAATTTGTAGGTTAATTTTATAATATTCAATAAAACCTCTTACTTATAATTTAATGAACCATCTTTTTCGTTCAAATAATAAAACATTGTATTGTAAAATCGTTCAGTATTATACATAAAAGGCCTTACAAATAAACAGATTTAAACTTCTAATAGTTATCCCGTGTTTTGTCTCTTTTTCTCTAATCTGAAATGAAGTTAACATAGCAGGAACAAAAAACGGAATATCTATTCCAAAATTCAAAAAAATTCAAAATTCAAGCTTCATTTAAGCTTCTTTGTTTATTTGTAGTATTTGTATATTGTAGATATTATATAGTATGTGTTCTAGATAAATATCTTAGGGCTCAAGTGGGATGCACATAAAGTTTTTCAATAATAAATTATTGTATTGAAATGTTAAACTTTTTATGTTGCCTTTTTGTATATCTACCTACTTACCTAACGATCACTCATTCATTAATTCATTCATTTCAGCCAAAAGCCGTCCACTGCTGGACAAAGGCCTCCCCCAAAGATATCCACAACGACCGATTATGTGCTGCTCGCATCCAGCAGCGGCTTCCCGCGACCTTTACCAGATCGTCAGTCCAACGTGTTGGAGGCCTGCCCGGATGATTATCGCAAAACAGTAAAATATGAGAGAAAAGTTTACAGTCGTAGTAAGAACTTGGAATAGTTTTTCTTCTCAGTCTTATCTTTATAAAACACTTGGCACAAGTAACGTCTGTGCCAACAAGCAGTAAGTAAGTATCCCACCACAAACGAAATATAGGTAGTCAGTAACCCTTTTCATATTTCGTTGACCCACATTTCGCACCATAATTCCTCATTTAACTAAATTAACAAAAGCACGCGGCATAAAAAGAATAATTTGCCCGGTCGCTCTCAAAACTTTCTTTATTTCCTTCTTTGAAAAAGTACCTACTTAATTGTCCGTCGGTAGCGGTGTTTGTTGAGAGGCAAAAAGTGGAAGGAACCTGTCGCGTGGCGTTGTTTACCGGAACGAGAGAAACAAGTTGGGAAAGAAGAAACTAAAACGTCTTAGTGTAAACAACCGAATTGTTGGGTTCACTGTACGTACACTGTGAGATTAATGGTGTTTCTTTAAGAGACTACCCACGTGATAAAGTCATTCGAATGGATACTGGAACCGTTTGTTTAACGGCAAGACGACTGATCACGTGATCAATTACCCTATGTCTTACAAAACAGTAGCGATCCTTCCTGAAAAACGATGGGCACTACGATTGTTAAAAAATTGTTTAAAAAGTTAATAAAACACAGACATCCTGATCCTCTTCGCCATATATGTCCAACGTATCCACGACAAATGAGAAAAAACTGTTGAGGAAGACACAGCCACTGTATTAAACCTTTATGGCAATACGGATTAAAACATGAACAATTAAAGAAAGATTTTATAAGCAACTCATATGCAAACACCGCCTCTGTGGTCTAGTGGCTAAGACCACCGGTTTAGACCCAGAGGTCCCGGGTTGGATTCCCAGCGGGGGTACATGTTTGTGTACTCGGTTTGGTTGGTGGTAGGGCTTGTTTGTCCGCCTGGCTTCTTATCTAAATATGTCGCCATAACATCAATGTTTGTAGTATTGTTGTGTTCCGGCAGCTAGAGTTATATCTTAACTCTAGCCAGTACCTCACTTGTTGAGGATCCCGGGTTAAGTGTGCTTCCATCATTGGCCTTATCATCACTTAACGTCAGGTGAGATCAAGGCACTGTGCTTACCCGTTAATATATATATAAAAAAACACCTTTTTTCACTTTCAGGGAGTTCAAGAAAAATCTTTACTTATTTTTCTTAAAAGGAAACAAAGCAATCTGCTAATTTAAAACATTAACGAAGGATTACCGTTTCTCTTTTCTACACAAATGAATACATAATATGTTGTACAATACTCGCTAAAGAACCACGACCCTTTCCTTAAATGATACGCGAGCCTATTGAAATTAAAAAGCATCCTAATTTCGAAATAGCAGTCTCTTTACTTAAACTTAAGATTTGTTATTGCTTCCACTACGCATATTTATTAAAATGTTTTAAGTAAAGACTAATAATGGTTGCAAAGACAAAAGAGCGAATTAATGAACACAGATGTGATCCAGTGTGAAATGTAAAAATGGCTGTGCTTAAGCAGAGCTCTAGAATCGTGTCTGTCTCCCAGCAAATAAATCAGATCTCTTTGTCGAGGCTAACTGATCGTCATTCAATCCACGCGGTGAACAGGCTAACTTTATCTCCTTTATAAATTTTTTTTTTTTTTGTAAAATTAAACGCCTCCCCCAGAAATTGCGACTAAAATTTGTATTCTCTCGGTGTAGATCAATTTTTGTTTGTCCCTTCTTTTACTTGTTAAGTTTAGCCTCCGTATATTTTTTGCTGGTTGTCCTCGAGTTCTTTTGTTTTCGTTAGATGATCGTAAAAATTTGTCACAGTAAATTTTCCATACAAATTGTACATGAACAATACGTATTTTGCGAATTACTCTCCTGTTGCGTCGGGCGTAAATTTCGTGAAAAATGTTTACAAAAATCTTTTATTTTTGTAAACGAGAATTTCTCGACGATTGATTAAATTCGTCTTATCAATATGAACGAATTACGAAAGTATCTCGAAATGCGTTCATAAAAGTTAATGTCTGTATTCGAACTCCAAAAAATATACGACAATAAAAAAACCTTCGAGTAGTCTTAATGAAAATCGAAACGATTTGATTTTTTACTGACAAAGTATTAATTTTTAATTGTATTGCAGTATACCAGCACGTTAAGAAGACGAACTAAATAAAAAAAAATATATCATAAGAAGCGAAGTATCCGGGGCAATTCTCTAACTTGTACCGAGTATTTATAAGTGCACAAGACTTATGTCGGAGTAACAATACAGCGGAGCTTACAAAGTGTAGAAGTGTCAAAACTATCGTACGAAATTGTTTTGCTACATTGTCCCGCCGGAGCGCTGTTTCATAATGTCCCATAAACTTGAACGTGAAAGGCGAAAAGTTATGGTACGTAAGTGGAAAGCGGTGACAAGGTTGAACATTCAAATATTAATGACACAATACAGTGACTAATTCCTCTTTTTCCACTGTTTATAGACATTGAATAATAACACCCAAGTTGCTTATTTGATTTTCAAATACTTTATATGTAATATGTAATATTTATAAAATTTTATAAAATACAATGAAAAAAGTAAACGCCTACCCGACCCAGCCAGGAATCGAACCTGGGTCTTCCGCAATCCGGGCGGCTGCACTGACCGCTATGCTACCGGGAAGGCTGACGTAAGCACAGTGCGCCATCTATCCAACGGTCATTGCAACCGATGGCCATGCAGATTCACCTTTGCAGATGAAATACCACAAAGTTGATAACACAATGCTATAGTAAATTTTTACTTTTTATTTTCAAGTGCTAATTGCTGCACTGAAGCTAAATTAAATATTTATAAAATTTTATAAAATACAGTGAAAAAATTAAACACCCACCCGACCCAGCCTGGAATCTAACCTGGATCTTCCGCAATCCGGGCGGCTGCACTGACTTTAATTTAATTTCTTCTTTTCGTTTAATTTTTTACTGAAAATGAAAATGAAAACTAAAAATGTAGTTTGAGTACAAATTACAAATCCAAAACACAAGCTTAAAGTGCTAGGAACGGATTGTAGACATGTTTTGTTTTACTTAATTGTCAACGATACGTATAAATGACGCTTATATCAATCCTATACAATAATCATTCTATTTAATTTCTATTCTATTAGCGTTTTGCCACTTGTCTAGGGGGTAGATGTGTCACTTCATGATACGCTGTCTCCTACATCTTGTGGCGTACAACCTTTGTACCGGCCCGTCACGTGCTCCCCGAAGTGCCGGCAACAGAGCATGCAATTAGGCAACGTTTTGTGCAAATAATTACGTCGCCGGAATTCGGCTGGGCCCCTACACTCCGGTTTGCACCTCTTAATTCAAGGTGCCGAAAGGATTTGAGTACTTGCCGGATTAAATCGAGGAAAGTTCGTCATGTATTCACAGGTGGCAGACCTTTGCCAGATTGTCGGTCCACCTTGTTGGACCCTGCCTTGATGTGCCCTGCCCACTGCCACTTGAGCTTCTAGTTAGACGGACATTGCTAAAGGTAGCGATGTCGTTGTTAGTTGGTTAAAATACGTACAAAATACAAAAGAAACAATTCTACTAATATCAGAACCAGTTGTCCAGGTTTCTGACTCTCATTCTCTTTTGATTAAACACATATTGTGCTCAGTTTGGTACTTCCAGGGAAGACTTGAAGGCCCAAAGGATTTGGGTACTGGAGGCCGGATTAAATTGAGGAAAGTTGTTCGTGTATTCACGGGTGGCAGACAGGTGCTGTGGCGCGTAAGTTGTAGTAACTCATTTGTTTTATTAGTTTTATTATTAGTAATTAAAATACTCCGTAATAAATACGTTATATGGAGCGTTTTAGAAGTTTGTCTACTTCTGTGGTAAGCAGCAACCTCCGAGCCCGATATTCAGTGTTCGATTCTCAATGAGGCATGCTTTACTTGCCTTGATTGGTAGGGCTTGTTTTAAGTCCGCCAGGTAGATACCATCTAAACTCTCAAATCAGTCTTGGCAATAAGATAATTGATAAGAGAGAAATAGATCAAATAATATTTTAACCACTTCCCTAACATAATAGGCTGCTTTATAGCTGAAATAATGTTAATTCAATAAGTAAGTATGTGGAATATAACCGTTTTATGTAAAAATAAATGTTTGTTTGTCCCGCACACACCACTCATTCGATCGCTTAGGAACTTTGCTAAGTTGTTATGCGCACGCCCGCAAAACCTTCACGAGACACTTGTTTACGTGAATGAAACGCGGGCTATCCGCTTACGGATATGTTATAGATAACTGTATTCTTAATAAAACTTATTCCTAAAATATTAGAGTCATGTTTAGTTAGAATTGCGGCAACCGTAAATTGTTGCTGCAACTGGCAACCTGAAAACTTAAAACGTTGATAGATTCTTCAACTAAACTTGCCTGTCTTCGGTGCACCTAACCCTATCTTTTGTTTAAAAAATCTACTCACTAGAATTCATCGCTATCCTGGTCCTTTTACCAGCACAGGTGACACTATTCCTTGACTAAGGGCGGGCTTTGTGAATGATCGATGACAAAGATTACTTTGTGGCACTCTTTGAGCTAAACACGTTAGCCCGGGGCGAAAGTGTCGCGTTATCAACCTTTGTGGGTGGATGTAAAGGATACGTTGACACAGTATGAAAAACTTTTTATGATTATATTTTTGAGTGGGGAGTCCTGCTGACCGCTTTTCTTTTGTTATTTCTTGGAGCTTCTGTGCAGATGAAGTCATCGCGGCTGAAGACAATTTCAAAAGCGTCCCTCATTTAGATTAATTTGTGAGAAAGAGCAGACCTGTTTGCTACGATTAAGCGTTAGTGTCCGCGACCATGCATAATAAGTATTAACAAATGTAACAAAACAAATAGAAAAAATTGCTAAATAGTTGTTTATATCACCAAACGCACTTTTTCAGTTATAATAAAAGCGCAGCTCACTTTGCCATTGAAGATAACTGGAAGAGTAAAATGTTAAAAAAAAAGTGTTGTGTTGTAAATATGTTATGAAACACCTATCAGACATATTATATTAGCAACCTGAGCGGCGATCAACTACAGGGGAAAAGAAGAATCGCCGTGACCCTGTCCTCGGAGCTTCTGGTACCACGGCACGACAGTTGCGATGAGGTGATGATGGTGGAGAAGAACAAGAAGAAGCCAGCCTGTCGCAACCTGTGTGGCACCGCACCGAGACACCTGCGGCGCCCAGCGATATCGACGACTGTGTACGTGTCCCGACTTTATTACTCTACGAAGGCGGAGGAGCTCGTAGAGTATGCGAGTGAAATCCAACGCCACTCTAAGGGTCGAGCGGTTGGAGTCCCGTCACAATGTTAATTTTAATTAATTAGTGTTGAGAGTATCCGACCATCATGAAAGGCCTTCCAAGGCTGGCTACCGGACACCACGCTGCGTCCCACGTCGACGTCTTTACGTGTAGCATAGTTTTCAATTTATATATATTATTTGTATGTATGTTAGTCTGTAGGGTATTTATTCTACATATTATGGGCCTCTTTGTATTTTACCATCTTGTACACTGTTTTTGTTGCCTGAAATAAATAAATTTATTCTATCTATTCTATTACTACGTAGTGTTATCAGAAAGATAAGAGTTAGTTCTATATCTAGAAGGTTGAAGTGAAACACTTAAATAGTCGCACTAAGTTTGCAGTTAACGAATGCGGGAGCCATTGCCATTCGGTGCGGTCATCTCAAGAAATGGGAACGTTGTCTAGACAGATTACAGACAAAACTTAGTTGGACCGATTCGGATGGCGAGAATGAAACGTTCTGTGTTTTGTCTGTAAAACCTGTTTTAGTTGCAAACGCTGTTTTGTCTCAGTCAGTGTGGTATGTCATAACAAAACACTTGACTAGTGCATGGTTAATGTGTTAAACTTGAATTAGTAACATTTATACAAAATATTAAAACTTAAATTGTATATTATGCTTAAATTAGGTTGTTACACGTTAGTAGTAGGTACATTTTTGTATACTATATATAAGTAATTATAGTTAAGTTAAAAAGATGGAGTTCCCAGCTCTTCTCGGTGGAAGAAACAAGAATTTTGCTTATTTTATTTTTTAATAGTTTTGGCGTTTATGCGGAGGCTTTTATGAATAGCCGTCGTC
The DNA here is from genome assembly GCA_949315975.1 of Eudonia truncicolella. NCBI lineage: Eukaryota > Metazoa > Arthropoda > Insecta > Lepidoptera > Crambidae > Eudonia > Eudonia truncicolella. Next base: position 11,903,751 of record OX438835.1, on the reverse strand, counting down.
AATAACGTTCCTTAATCAAACGATTATCAAGAACCATATGGTATTTTGTTTTAATATCGGCGCTCTAATACCGGCCAAGTTTTGCAGCTATCGCGCCGACGAAGGTGTAGCGCGATAGAGGCGTGCTGTATACTCCGCAAAGCAGCTGCTAATACATCATACTCTTATCTGCCCGCTGCAAGCGGACTGCGCTGGCTACGGCTACCAACTGCGCGGTCAGCTGAGAGCCTGCAGTAAATAAAGGTACAAATATTTCAGTAAGCTACCGTTTTAAGATTGCTAGTCTCAGTCTTAAAGGTACTGTAACTTATTCTAGTTTCTAGTCCAACTAACGGTGGCAAGCTTTATGTGAAAAAAGTTCATCGCCTTCTCTTAACAATATTTGTTTGCATATACATAGTGATTTCGTAATCAGTAGCGCCAATTGCCAGCCTGATTCAGTGGGTAAATTTGTGTTTACAATTAGTAATTTTTTTTTATTGTTTTAATTCCATCCAAGTTTTGCAATAATCGAGCCGTGAAAGGTGTGATGTGTACTCCGCAAATCGGCTACATCATACTACATAATACTCTTATCTGCCCGCTGCAAGCGGGCTGCGCTGGCTGTGGCTACCAACTGCGCTACAAATAAGGACACTGCAAAAGGTACGCTTCATACAAACGCGCTCGAGCAACGCACACATAAACACCTGTCACTCACAGGCAATCTCGCAACAGCTGTGCTCGGACTGTTCCGAGCTGGAAATCTATGTCCGTGCAAGGGGTCTTTATCTGGGTTGCTCAAGTGCGGTATGTATAATAAACTTACTTTCTGGGTCTCCTGAAAGCCAGCAGTAAAAAGAATTTCTGTTTTAAGGTTACGAATCTCAGTTTTATTCTGTAACTAGCGGCCCGTCCCAGCTTCGCACGGGTGGACATTTCTTTTTTAATATAGCCTATGTTACTCAGCGCTAATGTAGCATTCTAATGGGGAAAGATTTTTTTAAATCGGTCCAGTAGTTTTTGAGTTTATTCTTACAAACATAATACAAAAATACAAAGCTTTCCTCTTTATAATATTACATAGTATTAGTATAGAAGTATAGATTACTTCTAGAATCTAACAAACATATTATTCTGAAAAATTGGTTTTCAGCCAATTCTTTCAGAAATGTTTGTTTGCATATAAACAAAGAGTGATTTTGCTACAAATTAAAGCACACAGGCAGATTGACCCATCATAATATACCCACGACGCCCGTTCACAATTTCGATTTGTAATTGTTTTAAAGAAATTTCTTATTTTTATTCTGTAATAACTTCTAACCACTGACGGTAATTTTAAAACGTTGTTAAATTAATTATAACAGAGATGGCATCACATACAACATTTCCATATACAAGCACAAACGCAATGTGATTTTGCACTATAAAGGGACGAGCTTAACGGTAAAAAGTTTCACCTTTCAAGTAAAAAGGGCCTTCGCTTACATTGATTAAAAGTCGTTTGGGGATGTCATCGGTTCCGCCCTCTTGTAAATTAAGTGATTCTCAAAATAGGAGTAGATGCATGCGTATCGTCTTAAAATATAGACGTACCAAACTTCCTTCGCGATGCTCAAGTATTCGTAAAACCAAGCGTCTCTGCAACTCAATTTATATGCTGTTTGAAACATATATACTATTTTAACCGCATCTGTGGTCTAGTGGTTAAGACCCCGGATCTCAGATCTAAAGGTCCAGGTACGATTCCCACCGGGGGGCACATGTTTGTGCAAACATTGGGGTTAAATGTATTAAATTAAATATTGTATGATTTGGTAACGAAACGACATTACTTTTTTTTTTGTAAATGTCGTTACTTCTTTTAGAGCTGTGGAGTTTCTTGCATCCATTTTTCTGCACAGCTAAAAAACAGACGTCCTGTATGAGTAGTAGGTAAAAAATGTATGGACGATTCAAAAGCACTTTTCGTAAGTTTATTTGAATAAAAAATGTTGACTTTGGTCTTTGTGTACTCGGTTTGGTTGGTGGTAGGGCTTGTTTGTCCGCCTGTCTAGATACAACTATTTATGTTAATATGTATATATATAACATCGATGTTTGTAGCATTGCTATGTTCCGGCAGCTAGAGATAAGGTAGTCAGTGCAAAGTACTTACCCGTAAAAAAATTAAAATTAAATGGTTTGCTAAAGGAACTTTGAAGTTTGTGTTGGATTCAGATATGTTTTATGTTCTCAATTATTGTGTTTATTTTATTTATTATTGCCCAATTGTGACAGTCATCACAAAAAGCAACGGCACTGTGGATGTCCCATTTACAAATTAAGATATTGCAATTGCGCTGTGAGGCCACGACACCCGACACTAGACACTAGACACTAGACACTCGAAGCGACCGACGACATCCCGCGGAACTTCATTCCTATTCCTCTCCGTTTCATTTCACTTGTCTGAGCCAGGCGGTTCGCTCCGTAAGCTCACACACGATCTGTTAAGACCTTCGAATAACTTCTATTGTTATTTAAAAGTCGGATACTCGCTTACAACAATAAACAAGGCTATAATCCTGTAATAAATAGTGTGTTAACTTATAAAGTTGTATGTCAAAAAGCGTTTTAAATGGTATATATAAGATATAATAAATAAAATAAACTGTTTATGAACCTTCATATCGGTATCTCATATAAAGCTATCCATATTATAATAATTTTGCATTGTCATCGGATTTACACATGCATGCAAAAATTCAGCTCAATCCGTCTACAGGAAGGGGGTCTAATTTCAATTACTAGATTTGACCCAAACAAATTTGTTACAGGGCAAGCTAAATAAAAGCTTGTAAAAAGCTTGTAAAATGCGAAACACACTTTAGCCCGTCCTGGGTACTGAACCCATGACCTCCGGTTAATGTGTGGTTAGCCACTCGGCCAACGAGACCCTTAAATAGTATTATAAAGAGAATAGATCAGTCTGCGGTTCTAGAAACCTGTGTGTACTAATGCAACATTTAATTAAGCGACGGTACTTGACCCCCTTCATATGAAGCTTTCTATCTGACGGATAGCATAGTAAACGCTTAGATTAATACAGACTAAAACTAAATCCTAGCTCATACTTTCACGACAACGAAGCAATTAGAAGCAACAACCGTACCAACATCTAACTGAAACAGAAATTATATTTTTAAGTTATTTTTTTTTATTTTAAAACTAGTTGTTGCCCGCGACTTCGTTCGCGAATACTACAGTAAAAAAAAAGTATCCTATATGGTCTGGGTCATGGTCTGTATATGAGAAAAGTTTAATTAAAATCCATTCAGTAGTTTTTACGTGAAACAGTAACAAACATCCATCCATACTTCCAAACTTTCGCGTTTATAATATTAGTAGGATAAGTCTGTTGTTTAAAAAGTTTATGGCATAGTCTTAAGTAGTACCTTGAGTCTATGAATAAGCAACGTTGTTTTTAGTAGGTATACACAAAACCTGACGACGATTTCTTAATTTTCGTGTACCTACGGATCGTTTACGAAATCTTGAGATTATAAAAAACTTTGTCATTATTCAATTTTTATACATTTGAATAAAATAAAACTACACCCGTCTACCTGTGACCACGGAACCTGTAAAACGTCAGGATAAAATAATATGTCATGTAAAATTAAAAACTGTTGTATAACGAAGCTATGGGTTCGGATCGGAACAACCCGAGGGCGCCTCTAAAGGCTCTGACCTCGGCTCGGGATGACCGGGTCATGGAGGAGGAGAGAAGCGCCCACGTACATCTCTGTACCTGATGTAGAGCGCATGTGAACAGGTTCTTCGTACCCTTGTTCTACGAGTACGGTGTCTTGGGCCTAAACTAGTGTGCATGTTTAGTGTATTCTGTAAATGTGTAGTGGCATTTAGAGGATCGGGCGGGGGATTAGTAGTCTTTACCGGCAGTGTGTAAGGTTTAATTACGCGTCTACTTGACCACGATTTATAACATTCATTCTATCAATCAGTTCTGTTTTAGAATATTTGTTAGAACAGCTAGCAACAGATTAGTCGGTGTTAGTAGTCTGTACCGGCAGGCGGCAGTGTCTAAGGTTTAATTACGCGTCTACTCGACCCATATTTATAACATTCATTCTATCTATCAGTTCTGTTTTAGAATATTTGTTAGAAATGCTAGCAACAGATTAGTCGGTGTTAGTAGTCTATACCGGCAGTGTGTGAGGTTTAATTACGCGTCTACTCGGCCCATATTTAAAACATTCATTCTATCTATCAGTTCTGTTTTAGAATATTTGTTAGAAAGGCTAGCAACAGATTAGTCGGTGTTAGTAGTCTGTACCGGCAGTGTGTGAGGTTTAATTACGCGTCTACTCGGCCGGCCTGATAAACGACTCTCAGCAACGATGCTCCATGACACGCTCAGCGTTTTGGCCGCGACAATGCCACTCGTTTACACTAGTGGGTTTAGGAGCGATCGGTTGGTTACCTACAGATTTTACAATCGAAATTCATATAAACACTTGACCGATATTGATTTTGCACTTACCGAAAATAATAATGATCCTTATTTACCATAAAACTATCATACAATTTGACAAGAATATATATAGAACATACAAGAATAACAAGTAGGTACAAGCCAATAAATGAAGTTAGGCAGTGTGTGAGTGGTTGCAAACTAGGACGAGCCTGATTCACTTACCAATTATACTATACTATTCCGAAATGTAAAGATATATAACATACCATAGAAGCATAGGAGCTGCAGCTTCAGAGTCGCTAATGGTTAAAATAGGTACACACGCCTGCACATCAGCTTCCCATTTGCATACAGAAATACCTTCAGTATTGTGAAACGTTTAAATCCTTTAATATTCAATCAATTTATCATTTATTTTATTTATTTTTTTAGTTTTTTAATTACTGCTGCCGTCACTGTCAGTCAGTTTTGCGCAGACTAAAATACTTAATACGCTATCTATGGTTTTGCGCTTCGGCGTTTTGTTATTTATGTTTGTTTGTGTCATAGTATCTTCGTTTTTGTTGTTAATATTATTCGTGTTATTTTATGTTAGTGTTTTTTTTATTTTATTTATGTCTTTTTTTCCTGTTTCGTGCCATGATGTCACTACTGTATACAGCAGAATACCTGTGCAGCAGGCCCCGCTTGCTGCGAATACTGAGCTGTGCACAGTGTTGGCATCGCATAACAGGGCACAATGTCAAATGTTATTATTTTTGTTACATGTTTTATGTTTCATTGTGTTTTGTTATGTGATTCCCATAAATATCTTTTATTCTTTACCTATTTTGCCGGCACAATAATAAAAAACATGTCCTATTGCCCACTAATGCAGTTTGGCGGAGTGACAAATCCACACAAGCATGCAAACCTTTTATAGGTACCTACTTTATTTCGCAATATTTCTTCCTAATATTCCAATTAAGCAGTGTTCAATAAAAACTTATGCATCGCTTCAAATCGCATTGATTAATCCTACCATTAAACGAGACAGTCACTGGAAGAATTTAATTGATTTACGAGTGTTTACGGCTTTATCCAATTAGATGGGTAAGAATTGACTTTTGACGATGAAATCTGGAGGTTTTGATTTAAGGGTTTATGCAATATAGACTTCGTATTTACTACCTACTACCGTCGTAATAAATATTAAAATAGAATAGACTAAAATTCATTATTGTACACATAATAAAAACACAGACATGTTAAGCAAAGAAAACAAAAGTAAATAGGAGCCGTACAATGGGCGGCCTTATCACTAAAAGCGATATCTTTCAGGCAACCTAGGGATGGAGAGGATTGATATAAAACAAGATGGACAGGTTGAAAAAAAGTGTACAGTAATATTAAATTACACACTACATACAACCATATAAATATGTCAAATATATAAAAATACCATTTCAGAACAAAATAAATAGTGGAGTAACAGTAGCATTACAATGACAGTGATATGTGACGAGTTTCTTAAAATAAGAAACTAGGCAATTTATAACCCGATCTTCCCATTTGCTATTGTGGAAAGATAGCCCAGTTGATAATTATTTACTAATGCCAATATTAGTTTGATTATTGTTTGTTTTACTCTTACAATCTATACATGGAATATCAAATGCTGTTTTTCTATCGCATTGCTTTTGGGTGCGCCGTCCGTAAGTACATAAGTGACAAGTGTCATATATTTTATTTGAAATGTCTTCATCCATATTTGATTGATGCCACGCGGCCATACTAATTTTGTATGGGGAATTTACTTAGAGCATGGTTTAATGCTCTAAGGGAATTTAACGTGTCAATTTGAAACATAATTCAAGTCTAACATCTTGAGGCACACTGTTCAGTATATAAGGGATTCTCTTACTGAGGGTTCTGTCACCGTAATAATTAACCTAGGAACATAGTGTTTGCCCGCAGATATCGACTTAGTATCATACCTATGCATTACTAGCTAGTGACACTCTTGACTACTATAGTTTTAATAGCAAGCAAGTATTTGTGTTTTAAACTAACAGGAAGAATTTTGCATATTTTAAATAATTTTGTATAATCTCCATTGCAGCTGTTTTTAGTTTTTTTATTTACGAGTAGTTTTTGTGCTGTAGGCCGTGCCAAAGAAACAGACATACACTCGATAAAGATAACCCTCCTTCTGACGCAGTCGGGTAAAATAAGGGTGAATCTTACAATCTGGCGAAGGTATTCAGTTATTCCCTCAACGCATTTTATTTTAATACTTTTTTTACAATTCATTACGAAATATGAAACAAAACCTTTTTTAATTTCAACGCAATAAGCAACAAGTTATCAACGTGACTCAAAGTACCGACGTCAATGGTAGGTTTAGATAAATATATAACTGTACACTAAAAAAAACGTTTTTAAAAGTTCCGCAAACGATGATTTTGTACAGCTTCACAGCCAGTGGATCTAATAATACTTACAAATGTTGCCTTTTCCTTTCAAATGAAACTTTCGTTTCGTCAAACTTTGAAGAAGCCTAATCAGTGTTTGTCGGAAACTTTTAGAGCCGACGATCAAATTAATGAAACATTTAATAAACGCTGCGATTATTCGCCAGTGATTTTAGAAAATGTTTAATACCGGTATGGTGAGGAGCTAATTGACGCAGCGGCTAGTTTGGCATCGTCAAATCTAAGTATATTACATTCGTAATGGCGTCTCCGTATATGGGTGACCAAAATCGTCATCATCAGCAAATTTCATGTTCCCACTCGTCTGGGACACGAGCCTTCTCCATGGATGGAAACACCACAGGCATACCACAACGCCCGGTCCGGTACGGATCTGTCTTTGACCAACTTAATTTTCTATAGCTTCAGCTTTAGAAGGCATAACCTTATTTCCCGAAAAAAGTCAAAGGTCATCTGTCAAAAGGTGGTTGTACTGGCCAAGGACCTAACTATGTTAGCTTGGGATTATTGTCCAATAAAAGGCAAGTGGACTGTATATTAAGTGCTGGTGTATTTCGCAAACATACAAATTCGACCCGACAATTGAGCGACCGCTGTGTGACGTGCGCCCGAGTGGCTGGTGCGTCGTTGAAGTAGTGGGGGGCCGATCCGATATGTCCGCCGTTGCGGTGGAGGCGCGCCGCGGCGTAGCATTAAGCCCGCGTTCCACCGCGCGCCTCTTCCGTGCCCGCTGAGCCGGTCCGTGCGGCCTTGTCTTGTCTTGAGTGGTAGTCGTTCGTATTGTGTTGTGCCAGGTAGCGAGGGTGGTTTACGGTCGTATATCTATGTGCTGATAACAACCATTATAGGCAGTGGCAAGTATAACGGGCTAAAGACGTGAAAAAACAATAAAAAAAATGTACATGGTGGTGGCAGCAGCAGTAGTCTACACTAACCAGTGATCGATACTTTATTTCTATAATCCAACTGATTTTTTACTTTATTGGCAATTGAATGCATATACCACCTGCTTCCCTGCTACATCCAGTAAAATTTATATGATATTCTATGTTATTTTGGCGACGAAAACTGCTGTCGAACTTTGGTGTTTTTTGTAAGAGTTGCTATACGTGTATTAATCGATGAATAAACGGTGTCAAGTTGCGATGCGAAAAGGAAAGTCAATAAACAAGCTCATTACTTCCAGCAGATAGTCTAAGAGCCAGAATACCATCAGGAACAACTCCGTGCACCTTTCATGTTTCTCCAAGCAATTTCCTCTAATAACAGGGCTGTGATGCGATGTGGTAAAGAATAATTTATTATTTTACATTTACCCGAACCCGTTTTTTTAAACATGGTGGATTTAAGACATATCCATTTATTTTGATAGTTTTACATAATTAAACAAATACCATTGACTGCTTTAATGTCTTAAATTATTCTAAGTTTGTAACTCTTTTCTTATTTTAAGTAAAGTGGGTTTTACTTCGATTATACACATATATATAGGTTATTTGGTTAGATAGTGTTAAAATGTTTCTAACTTATGTTGTTTATAAACTCCATTTATTTTATTCAACAAACCTACAGATCTTGGTTTTAAGCACGTACGTAGATATCATTTATTATAAACTGTATTTAAATATTAATATTTCATAATGTGGCCTAAAATTCTTTTTTGTGACCGCTTCGATGTGGTTCAACTGAAATGGCATAAGGACTACATAAACATAAGATCTTCGCTATGAACGGGCGTATATAAGTCCCTACGATTAGAAAATAATCGTAATTAGCGTGTGACAGCCCTGTCAATAGCTAATAAGAAGAGTTCCGGCGGCCAACAGCAAAACAAAAGGTGGTCGGGCGGAACGCGAGCGCGCGGAGTAGGCTCGTTAACTTTTCAATTTTCCATCGTAAGCTGAGTAATAGTGGAGGCATCATACTCCATAGTATGAGTCCAGAAGGACTGCTAGTTTTTTGTCAATAAAAACAACATACAACAGAGCTAGAACGACCCCGTGCATTTCGTTAGGTATCCTCAACCACTCAGGACTTGGGGCCTTACTAAGAACTCTTAAAGCGGACAATGCGCATCTCGTTTTCACAACTGCAACAAAACGGCTACAATTCTGCTTTAAGTGCTCATGGTTACTCGAGGGCTCAGTGTGCGAATTTTATTTGTCATTTGATCACGTTAAGGAAAACGAAAATTTTTATGGCATTGAATCAGCGTGAACAAACTCTTGTTTCACACTTGGTAAAAAATAAAACACCAGCGTACTGTTTTGTTTTTGTATATTAAAAATATTCGGCTGCATAGATATAATATTAAGACAGGAAAAAACACTCGCATAGCACGATTCAGCTTATTTTAAGCAACACGCTATCTATTTGTAAGAATAACCTAACAGTTTGAATGTTTTTACTTTTCTTTTTGACCATATCTCATTCATAGCACAGCGTATCTTGGCGACTTACGAGGAGAATCAAAATTTCGCCACACAATTTTTCGTTTTTGTTAGCGCAATGAAATGACAATAACAAAAAAATAATAATTTAAGAGGATTTTGGTAAGGTAAACTAGCGAAAAAAAAATCCTCAATACCAAATTAAAAGGAAGGGCACCTTCTGCACTTCAATGTTTATCAGCCTGCAGGTACAAGCTCCTGGACTATTATTTACAGCCTATTACAAAACGACCTTTAAACACGTAGGTAGTTATAACGAAAAGTCTCTTGTAATTGCGTATCCCTATAAATATGTATAATAAAGCTAGCCTATTCTTAACTAAACCTTGATCTATACAAAATGTTTAGATCCGATGTCGATGATACTAGCATTGAGTGATGCTTACTTTTTTTTTCACTCGTTAACCACCACCAATCCGCACTGGGCCCGCGTGGTGGTTTATGGCCCGTTCTCCCATATAGGGATATCCATCTATAGGCAAGGCTCGTGCCCCAGCAGTGGGGATATAAAATGAGCTGGTAATGATTATGTGAATGATGCTTACTTTTTTATTTATAAGTACGTTATATTATTGTTTAGTAATTAAGACTCAGTGGCCGTGTTACTTTTTTTTTTGAGTAGTTAGGTATAACTACTATATTGCAATGTAGGTACCTGAATCGAAATCCAGTCTGATCCGATTCGAAGCTCTCGGAGAATCTCTCTCTCGTAGGGGACACGCACTAGTGCGTGATGCCATTCCTTGTAGAAAACCTCTGACGGTGTTTCGTTTCAAAGTTCATACGCCTCGAAGAACCCTTTTAAGTTTCTCGCCGCCCTCAAAAACGTCCGATAACGCTGAAAATGCCACCTGAAACAATCGGCAATCTCTCTCCAAAAAAATATCCAGAAATAAAGGCGCAAATTACGCGAATACAATATTTATACCTTTGAAATCCGCTGTCGCCAAGGTGATGGACTCTATGAAGAGTACGAAATGTTGGCTAATTGGTTGTTAACAGCTGCCATTTTTTACAATAACAACAGGGATTAACGCCTACATCCTCCGTCACTAATTTATTTTGCTAAGATAAACAACATCTCATCAAAATATTGCCTAAAGAAAAACTCTATAGGAAACAAAACAAAAGGAAAATACACAATACGCTAGTCTTAATTAATTACCGTCATTTAATTTAGTTTGGATAGACGACAGGCTATTAGTTGTTTAATCCCTCCGAAATACAAGTGCGGAATAAAATCTAAATCAGAGAACAGATATTATAGAAATACCTTTTGTTACAAAGTATCTGCTTAAACAGAAGTGGCAACCGATTTAAACAAAAGAAAAAATGAAGATTTTAGATTATTTATTAGATAATGATTTAATAGATAATGTTTGATTATTTAATACTTTTAGGCGAGCCAGGACAGATTCTTATTAAATCATTTGAGTTTTAGGCCAGAGTATGAGTAAGTACGACTCTAAGGTTGCCAGTTTCTTTATTTAATTTGGATTCAAAGTAGGTTCGATTATGAATAGAGCAATTTCTAAGTTATCCGATTGCCTATAATGTCAGGTTAACTTATATATTTATTAAATATTTTTTTAAATTATATATCAATATAATATTTTGCTATATTATTGAACATAAAATAATTAAAATGTTCTAGTTCTATTCTAATTGTATGTCACGAACTCCTCCTAAACGGCTGAGCAGATTTTGGTGACACTTTTACTCTGTGTTTGAGCGGGTGCTTTAGAAACCCTAGATGGTTTAGATTCACAATTTATTAGACCCGGTAGGTGGCGCTGCAATAGGGTTCTAATAATATTATTTTTAAAACGATCATGGGATACGTGTAACTTAAGTAGGTGAAGTCGCGAGCGGGCCGCTAGTTTAATAATTGAATATAAGTTATTAAAAGCCAGAACCTTCAAGTATATTTTTATTGGAAAAAACGACAAGAGGACGCCATATACATATTGAGTATAGAGTTTCAGCGTTGTTTTGTATCCGAAATATCTACTCCCTACATACGGATTCTCAGAAAATAAAAATACCACGGAATACAATTATCACTTTTCCCTATAAGGATATCGATACACTAGTTACAATGAATCACGAGCCTTACAAAACATGTTTCGCTATTTTTACAATGGTAAATAATTTGTCAAAATGTATTTATAGATATATGAAAAACGCAAGTTATATCGGTAATTTATTTTTACCTAAAATATTGAGTGGGCCTGTCTTATAACATATTTTTTTTTATATCTTACGGGTACACAGTGCCTTCATCTCACCTAATGTTAAGTGATGACAAGGCCAATGGTGGAAGCACACTTCACCCGGAATCTTTAACTACTGAGGCACCGGCTATCTTATATGTAGGTACCTGCCAGAACACAAAAATGCTACAAACACTGATGTTATGACGACATATTTAGATAAGATGGTGGTAGCTAGCCAGGCAGACAAACAAGCTCTACCACCAACCAAACCGTACCCCTACTGGAAATCGAACCCTGGACCTACGGGTTTAAGGCCGGTGGTTTTCACCACTAGACCACAGAGGCGGTTAAAAGGCTGGTTAGACAATAACGCCCAAGATGAAATCGCTCTTCATACGGAATCCGTAGGTGATACTGAGTATATCGCCATCTTATTTCTAACAGTGGCAATACTCAACAATACTTAGTATTGTTGTTAAGGCAACAGACTTGGTCGTAGCTAGCTAGGCTAAGAACTTGCCCTGCAACTAACTAAACCGAATATAATAACATGTACCCATGTATCTCTCTAGGAATTGAAGCTGGCACCCCTAGATCTGACAGAGGACGAATCACTGGAACGCAGAGGCGGTTAGATAATTTATAAAAACCTTTAAGTCACCAAACAAGTCACAAGTTTAACAAAACAACCTAACCATTTGCCAAGTACGAGTGCTCAAGCTCAAACGTTAAAAACAAAAACTCGTAAACAACAAAAAAGAAACAAAACAAAACAAAACAAAATAGTACAACAGCGGTAAATCGGTCCCAGTGCGGTAATTATCAATTAATTCTGTCCGGGTCGTCACCCGGCCGTTATTTTTTACCCGGTCGAACATTAGCGACAATCCCACTTGAGCTTAATGAACAACTTCATTAATTTCAGTCCCCCACCAATGTTGCAGACGCTCGCGGTGCGGCTTGCTCGAGAGCGGCACAAAATAAGAAAACTGCAGAATGTAAGGTACGCCAAACGTAGACATCGATAGACAATTAAACAGATCGACAACCTCTCACGGATACGGAATCTCGCCACACCTACGCTCGGACTGGTTAGAGATTCAGTTTTTTTTTTCCTTTTTTTGAGAAAGTTTGCTGATTGCTATTGGGCATTTTCAGCTTCACTGGGCTTTTTTGGGGGCGGCGAGGAACGTAAAGGGTTCCTCAAGCCTTGAGAAACGAAGCACCATCAGAGGTTTCCTAGAGGGAACGGCATCACGCACTAGTGCGTGTCCCCGTGCCCTACTAGATTTACCGAGGGGTTCGGATCGGATCGGGGAGCGGAACTTCCCGAGGCCGCCTCTAAAGGCTCTGACCTCAGCTCGGATTGACAGGGTCGTGGGGGTGGGGAGAAGCGCCCATGTACATTACCTGTACCAGGTATAGAGCGAGTGTGAACGGGCTCGTCGTACCCTTGTTCTACGGGGACGGTGTCTTGGGCCTAAACTAGTGTGCATGTTTAGTGTGTTCTGTCAATGTGTAGTGTCATTTAGAGGAGCGGGTGAGGGTCGTTGTGTGCGTTGCTCGTCAAAGCTTACAAAATACAGTGAAAAAATTATTAAATGCCTACCCGACCCTGTCAGGAGTTGTGGCACTGTGCCGCTAAAAGCACACAAAAATTAAAAAAGCAGTGTAAAAATTAAGTGCTTACGTCAGCCTTCCCGGTAGCATAATGATCCACTGATCATTATGCAGCCGCTCGGATTGCGGAAGACCCAGGTTCGATTCCTGGCTGGCATTTAATTTTTTCACTGTATTTTACAAATATTTAATTCAGCTTCAATGCAGCAATTAGCACTTAAAAATAAAAAGTAAAATTTACTAAAGCTTACCTTCTGGGGTCTCTTTATTTTGTGGGAGCGGGGAGCGAATCTCTGAGTTTAACAACTTTGGGGACACTTTCGTTGATCCCATAGCTGGGAGTGTATCGGTGTGCGTACGGTTTTCTCAGTACTCAGTTTCAATTGGAGCAATCAACCGCCTTTGTAATTAGACCATCAGACTTTCTTAAAATCATTCTCATTTAGTTTTTAATTTAACTACTACTTACATTGTTTTTTTATTGTGTGTTTAGTATCCGCATGCCACTGTGCCAAAATATCGAATACGAATACAGAAAAAACATGATAAACATTCCGTTAAAGTTTATATTACAATCTAAATAACTATCATAATAAAATATAATATTACAAAGTTAAGGAAGAGAAGAGCCTGCTGGTATGTTTATTTTAATAATTAAATTACTGTATATTATATAGTTTTCTAAAGTTTACGCGAACACTACACATTGAAATGAAACAACATATAGCCGACGTCAAACACAGGCGCGAAAATAAGTCTGCAGTATGCGAACATTCCCTAGAGGGGCCCAACCATTACATCAGATTTGATAAACCACAAATACTCGCTAGAGAACAACGATTCATCCCTAGGATGATACGCGAGGCTATTGAAATTAAAAAACATCCTAATTTTAATAAAGAAGATGGTTGGAATCTACCACCAGCCTGGGATCCCATCATACTTCATATATTAAATCCCAGCCCCAACACCATACTGCCAGACCAATAGATACTGTAAGCTCTTTCTGCGTAAAACGGAACGCACCTGATTAAATTTAAATGAGGGTATACAAGCTACTAACTAATTTTGAGACGACCAACACCTCAGTCTCCTTGTGACCACGGACCCTGCAAAGGGTTCGAAACGTCAGGATAAACATTAATTAAAACTAATGTGTAAAATAAACGCGAGTAGATCCGTAAAAGTTGTTTAATTTTACTGTATATTAAATAAATTGTATACGTTTCCATTAAATGATGTGTTTCGGTTTTTGAATGACGGTTTTTGAATGAATGTTTAGATTAGGTAACCAGAAAATATATGTATATTATTAGAAATGAGAGTACGTTATATTCAGAGTCGATGCAGATTTACAAGCATTGTCGAAAGACCGTTTTCTATTGAAATAATATACATGGTACTGTATATCATACATGTATAACATAAACAATTATGCTAAAGCAACCAATGCAATTTCAAGATCATCGTAAAGGCGTAATTTGTTCATCCCTAATTTACGTATATGAGTATGTATTTAGGTATAAAACGACTAGCTTATTATTATATTATAAATTGTATGCCAAACGCTTGTATTGTAGAAACAAAACCAAGCTTCAACAAACCCTCAACCCCTAAACAAATTTCAATAGGGCGATTAGAAGACGACTCGTGGACGAGATTAAATTTCTTTATTTCCCATTCCCCCATTCGCTGTTTTATTGCTGAGGATTCTAATTTATTTGAGTAGGCATTATTTAATTTGACAGATATTTCTGGACTCTCCTCCTGGCCTGCTAAGAAATATTTCGTACAGACGTTAATGGGGGATTTTATAATGGCTCCAGCGCTTTTACGATGCGATTCTTCGCTTTTCTTACCTTTTCATTAGCACATTATATTAATGTACTGTCTGTGGGAGTGAGTAGCCGCGTGGTTCGGTTTTAATTAAGGTAAGTAAGATCAGTTAAGATTTAATTATTAATTATTTGGGGTTTCCGTGAGGCTTTCTAAGTTTTTTAAGAATTCGGCTTTAGCTATAGGCACCTATCCATTGAAACACTCAGAGAGTTGAGTAGTGGTTTGTTTGATTTTTTCTTTTTTACTGATAGGTTGTTTATACAGTTGATCTGTCACAATAACGGAATTATTTTCAACTTAACTAAATAATACTTAATTTTTTTATATCCTTTACGTGTAAGCACAATCTTACCTGATGTTATGTGATGATAAGGCCGAAAGTGGAAACGCTGACTATCTCGGATCCAAATCACTAATTACTGAGACATTTATTTCAGACTCTTTACACTGTATGACCAAATTATTTAAAAAACAACTATGTCAGTAGCATTTTTGTATTGCAACTTTTAGGAGATAGGGCACCCAGTATCTCAATAGTTGAGAAGTTTAGGAGACGTACTATGTTTTCACCTTCGCGACCTCACTTACCATCAAGAGCGATAAGACGAAGCGTTGTAGAAAAGCATAAAAAATAAAAAACTATCAAACCCAAAACACTTAATCTCTAGTAGGTATATTCGTACATATCCTTTGTTACAATGTTGAACTGTAAGCCTATTTATCGAAGCTAAGCTGTGCCAATAATCAGTCAGCACAAAGGACAATGGGTGGCCGGTTAGCTAAATATTCCTTTGTGATCTGTGCTATATATAGTTTTCTATACAAAAGTGACCGAAAGCCAGCTTATAGTGCGAGTTGGGAAGCGAGACGCGTATAATCATATAGGGACGTGAAAATTGTGTATTATCCTTTCGGATTAAATAAAAGTAATCTTCAATTGTTTCTGAGTTAGGTAGGTACTTACATTTAATTCAAGAAAATTTGATAATGATTTATAGAAACTTCTTCTTGATAAGGCTAACTGTTCTTTAAATGAATATTGAAACGTTAATTTAGAAACTTAAATAAATATAAATATTTTATGTATCTAGTTCAAGTGTTACTTGTATAAACAAATATGATAATAATAAATATTAGCACCTGTTATGATATAGTTAAGTGTAATAATAATATAAATTACTTAAGTAAGTATAGTATGTAAGTATTTTGCCCTTACAGGGTTCTTGTTTGTGGCAAAAGTTTATGTAACACCATTGTATACAATAAGAGGCAATAAATTAATATGAATATAAATATGAATACATCAAAAGATCTTTCCGTAAATAATTTATATTGTTATTTTATATACATGTTTATTTGTATGCATTTCGTAGCCGCTATTAAGCTAATGGCAGTGGCAATGTAACGGACATAAGTTTTTTATAATAACATTATTTAAAGCAGGTATGTATATTTAAATGATGATAAGTGTTTTTTATATATTTTAGCGTTTTATTAACGCTTAAATATACTTAAGTAAAATTTAAACACTGAAAAAAGACGACAACCTCAGGCGGGAATCGAACCACGCACCTTCCGCATTCCGGGCGGCTGCCTTAACCACTTGGCTACGGAGGTACCGAGAAGTTTTCACCTCTGAGATCTAAGATTCCTCTAAGATCCTTCTAAGATTGATGAAGCAATGTTGACTAAGAAACATAAGCATCAAGCACTGAAAAATTTCGACGGGTGAAAGCCAGACCTCGGTAGCCAAGTGGTTAAGGCAGCCGCCCGGAATGCGGAAGGTGCGTGGTTCGATTCCCGCCTGAGGTTGTCGTCTTTTTTCAGTGTTTAAATTTTACTTAAGTATATTTAAGCGTTAATAAAACGCTAAAATATATAAAAAACACTTATCTATAACGCAGCTTCATCTTAACCGAATGTTCAAATATTTGTAAAAATATTTCTTTCGGATCTCAGAGGTGAAAACTTCTAAGATTGATGAAGCAATGTTGACTAAGAAACATAAGCATCAAGCACTGAAAAATTTCGACGGGTGAAAGCCAGACCTCGGTAGCCAAGTGGTTAAGGCAGCCGCCCGGAATGCGGAAGGTGCGTGGTTCGATTCCCGCCTGAGGTTGTCGTCTTTTTTTTTCAGTGTTTAAATTTTACTTAAATGATGATGATCGTTTACTTGTTGGATGGCTACAAAAATACAATCGTATTTTATTAACTATGCCTAAATAATAGAAAATGGACATATTGGACCTTCATCCACCACGCTGACCCAATTCGTTTATAAGGATTTGGTAATCTTTAAAGTCTACCTACCTTTCGAGCAACATATTATGTGACCAACAGTTTAAGATTCCTTCCGAGATATGGAGCTCTCCTGACTTGTTTTTACAAGAATAAAAATATAATTGTAAACTGACAGGTGTCACGTGTAAGCTGTCAGCTCGGCAGGCTTATTACCGAAAAGAATCAACCATTTGGTTATTGTACATTGGCAACGCGACTGCTACTAGGTAGTTGCGGTTGCTACCATCGGTCGGTTTATTTTAGAGCGCGCCGCCGTCATGCACTTTTAGTTCGTCAATTGCACGCTTGTGGCGCTCTTGGAGCGTTTTACGTTCCGTAATGCGAAATATGTATCTTGGTAGCGATAAATTGCAAATTGTTGCGATTGCAACTGCCACTTAAAGATCGGTAATAAACCTGCCGGTAACCCTAACCCACCGTTGCTTAATTTTAAAGAGCACAACATCGAGCCCCTATAAATAAATAGCTACTTCAGAGTTGTAGCACATCACTAAAAGCGTAGCTTAAAATTAAATTTAAATATACTAAGCTGTTTAACTGCGCTGTGGTCCGGATGATTTATGCTTGCGCCCAGGGTGCATATTGTGAGTCGCTACGGCACGCTACTGGTTTAATTTACTGAATTTAATGTAGCTTTCCATGATAACCTTTGAGAGTGGACTTCTTGGCGGGAAAGTGAAGAGTCATGTCTACGGTTTTGTTTTATTTTCTAAAATTTGTGTTATGTCGAATATTAATGTGAAACATTGGCGGATTATTAACCATTAAGTGTTCGTGAGTGTGCATGAGTGTTGGCAAATGAAACAGAACAGGGCAACGTCACTTTTTACTGAGATACTCGAGGGGTTGGGTGGTATATCATTTCTCACTTCTCATTTTTATTATCTTTCATCATCATCATCATACTGACTGGAAGAAAATATTGTGTATTTATGTATTACTTGTAAGAAAATTTACTTTTTCACTGGCTAAATGTGCTAATCGCACGAAGCCATCAACTAAAAGAACGAAAGAAAACCTTTGAGAGCAAAGCTTAATAAAGGGAATTAAGAGTGTTTTTTACGTTGAGAGGAAGCAAGAACAATAACATTTATTTAAATGTGAACGATTTGAATATCTTATTAATAACAATTAAAGGGGTTGATGAAATATATCCCATATTTATGTTTAAATTTTTTTCAATAACATTGTCTTATTAATCTGCACTTTATAATTACTTAATCCCTGTAATTACGGAACCTGCAAAAGGGCTCAAATCGTTAGCTTTTTTTTTCATTCATTATACAAAGGAGAAGGTCGAGGAGGAGGTCGATGATGGCGCAGTAGTTAACGTGCTCGGTCTGCGATCAATCGCATCGCTCGGTCTTCATCTATGAAATGTTTTTGTTTTGTTTATATAATTTTAACGCAAATTTTGTTGCGAAACAAATTACAAAAACACCACCACCACCACCACCACCACTAGAACCACGATAGCTCAATTTGAAGAGCACCCGACCCGGTATGTCAGAAGGGTGCAGGTTCAAATCTTGCTCGTGGAAATTTATTCAACATTTGTGTTTTTGTTATTCATCTATAAAGTTAAGCAACTTTTGCAAAGGCGACTAAAAAGTTCGATGGGTGACTAAAAAGGGTTCATCTCGAGCTCCTTCACCTATGCTTCGGTAAGCACGTAAAGCCATTGGTCTCGGCTGCATTAGCACCAATCCACCATAAATAACCACCAATCCGCACTAGGCCCGCGTGGTGGTTGAACTATAGCAAGGGTTTTTTTAAAGTCGTTACTTATTATATTTTATTGTAAGTACCCAACATTTGAAACAACACTCAAATAATTTTGCGGGCGATTTACAGCAAAACCGATTCCGCTCCACTGCCCTCTGTATCCCAATTAAAGCAAACGTTATATGTTGCACAACGTTCCGCTGAAACGTTTAAACGTATCTTATTTCGGGCCGGGGTACAGTTCATTATCTGCAGCCTTATCAAATTGCCCGTAATGGCGGCGGCCCGCTGCGTTGCGCCGTGTATGAATTTCCCGCGTTTTTACATGCGTGCTTTATTTTGATAAGGCACAGCTCTATTGAGACTCGGATCATCAAAGTAGGTATAATACGATGCACTTCGATCAATTATGTATTAGATAAAGGATCCGAAACAAAAATGCATCTCAAAAGTGGTCCTGTTTGCTCATACCTATTCATTTAAATTTCGAATATCAAAATCTGAAAAAACATTGGGTAGCATCAACAACTTCAGCTTATTATAAACCTTAACGGCCTTACAAATAAACAAAGAGTAAGGTCCGAATAGTTATTCCGTGTTTCGTCTCTTTTACTCTAATTTGGAATGACGTTAACATGACAGGAACAAAACACGGAACAACTATTCGGACCTTATACTTTGTTTATTTGTAAGGGGCTAACTCTTAAAATAGAGATTAAATTAAGGTTGCAAAATATTTGTAGGTACTTAATATTTACAGTCATCGCCACAGAATTCATTGTGGCTCCGTAGCGTCAAAGTCGCCTACCGTTTTTCAAGCGCTCATCGGGAATCTAGTACCTACATAATTGATCGAAGACGATGCAACATGAACAAGGTGGTTTTCTAAAGTGTATACGGAAAATAATTTTATATTTTTTAAGAAAAATATTTATTATTAATTATGTATAAAAAATGCGGGTAGATCTGTATATGTTAAAACGTGTCTATAAGTTGCACAACGTTCCGCTTTAACGTTAAAATGTAACTTATTTCGGGCCGGAGCGGGGTACAGTTTTAAGAGGGGAAATTCATTATCTGCGGCTTTATCAAATAACCCGTAATGGCGGCCCAATGCGTTGCGCCGTGTATGCGCCCGCTGATGAATTTCCCGCGTTTTTACATGCGTGCTTTATTTTGATGAGGCACGGCTCTATTGGCACTCGGATTAACGAACTATTATGATGCAATATTAATGAGGCTGTCTTCTAAAGTTGATACCAACAACATATAGAATCGAGCCCCTTTTTAAATTTATAAGAAAAATAATAATATACAAAATATTTAACAGATTTATTGTTACGTATAGTGTCACAGTTCAGTTAACGAACAATAATATAGTAAATTGTCTTAAGTAAAAGCGAGTAAATGTAAAGTGTTAAATTTTTTTTTTCTTTTTTTGTATTTTTTTAGTTTTTTTATAGTAGATTTTTTAGTAAAACGAATAAAGTTATATACTGCTTATTCGTAAATAAATTCATAAATTAAATGCACTTTGGATAAGTTGTACGAATAGTTGTGCAGACGCCTGCACATCAACCTATCTAAAACAGTCAAATTTCTTCAATACATTTTCAACCATGTACCTTAGTCTTAAAGTTGTAAGTCTGTTGAGGAACGATTACGTTTTTATTTCTTAAAATGCCAGAGCGACTGTAAAAGTTTGACCGGTGACATACCATTTTTCTATATACCTACATGACGTTTATTTGTACAAACGCAAAATAAAATCGAAACAAGTTTGGATTGCTTGAACGTCGGACGAGGATTTATAAACTGTTCTGAAATAACATTACAAATGTGCACATTATATATGCCGTGAGAGAAGTTAAATTATGTTAGCATTGGCATCCACCAAGTTACAATAAAACACCTGTGTTTTTACATTCATCCTTTTTAATGAGTATCATCTCTAATAGGACGCCAATTTAGCAATGGCATTTCTTCAAACGATTCTTCTCCCGTCTCTAAGCTGAATTTAAAAGACAAGTTTTAATTTTTTTTGTTTGATTATAGACCGGAATCAAAATTTTAAGCAAAAATTTCATTACCTGTTAGCTTAATCAAATCGCCTCAGGAATAGCCCAGTGGCTGCGTCCTGCGCTTCCATGCATGGCGGTTAATGCCCCACCCGCATTTTACGGGAGACATTACAAGAAAAACCGGACAATTGCTAGTCGGACTCGCCCACCGAGGGTTCCGTACAAATTTATGAGTACCTATTTTATAGTTCAGGAATCGAGTCTCGAACTTTTCCCGACTGTTAGGTACTACATACTTACACCAAATTTATTAGGTACCTATACATATAAAAGAGGGAAGAGGTATTTCTTTTTTCATTCCTCGTCATAAATCGAAAACTATACATCATAAAAATAATTAAAAATCTGTTTAAAAAAAACACATATGAAAATTTTGAACCTGCACTCTTCTGACATACCGGGTCAGGTGCTCTCCCAATTGAACTATCGGGGCGCGCTACAGGCGACTCATTCTGAGTAACGCCTTTTTTAAACCTCGCCTCGGGCCCCGTCTTGAGGCGAGCGTCGTCCGATAGCCTTCACAGCCCTCCAGGCTAAAGGCATCTCCAGGGGTTGTTTACCAGGTCGGCCTTCTTATAAAAGGTCAGCCCAGGATCCTCACGAAAGGAGTAATCCGAGTAGGAGGAATATGTTTGCAAATTTTTCCCCTGGGTCAACAAAAAAAAACTGTGTGTTGCGTGTGTGAGTTTCCGTTTGAGAGAATTGCCGGTATTCCATATTAGGGATACTATCCCATATTTGGTCACTTTCCTCTACTTGTACAGAACAATTAAACAAAGGGCCTATAATACCTATCACTTAAAATCAGTTAGCAGTAAAAGGGTAAACGACTACCTCCATTTCATATTAATAGTAATAAATAACTTATGGGGGCAGTGCTGAGCTGACCTCTATGGGAGGTGATTTCCATTAAAGGTCGGTTCAATAATGGCAATATGTTCTGAAGGGATAATAGAGCTGACGTAAATGTGCGCCAGGGCTGGCGACTTAAAAATCCAAATAACAAAGGCAAAAAAGAAAAAAAAAATTGCGTTGGGCTTAAGACAACATAAATAAAAACAAATGAGAGTGTTAATTATCAATAGAGAACCACCACGCTGGCCAATGCGAGCTGGTGGGTTAACAAGGCTAAGCGCATTCGGATTGTGATCGTCATAAGATAATCAACACCAATTGCAGATGATGACGTTGACTGATGGCGAGGAATATAGCAGTGTAGAACACAGCTGCTTGGCGGCAAAAAAGGTATGGGCCCTCAATTTTAGATTGTTAGCTATCTAGGGGTTTGTGTCGAAACCCTTTGTTTGGTAAAACGATAAAAGCTCATAGTAAACTTATATCAGTAATTTTGAGGGCCCTATTGAACGTTACCGTTTTGACAACCCTTATCTCAGTGACCTTCCCACAGACCATGCCTCTAACAGTAATAAGGATTTAGCTTACGGATTCGCAATTAAGGAGGAAACTTTTAATAACCGAAAATCATTTTATAGCAGCAAAGGATCTTATTGGATTTATGGTCTGGCAGTAAGGGCGTTTTGATTGGAAGGCTTTAAACTTTTCGGTAAAGTTGGAGAAGTAGATTGCTGCTAAGTTTCAAAACAAGAATATGCTAAACGTTCACATTAAAGTATAGTAAGTAAAGTAAAGTAAAAAACCTATAACTGTCCCACAGTTGGGCAAAGGCCTCCATCATAGAAATCAAATCATCGCTACAATTGATGGGTGATGTCTTAATCACCACGCTTGCCAAATGCGGGTTGGTGATTTACAAACCCGGGCTATGCATCAAAAATCCGAAAAACACTTTGCCCGACCTGGGAATTGCACCGAGGCGTTCATTTGTTATAGGTACTCGTACCTATAACAAATGATAAATCTATAACTAGTGATTGGGAATAATCTAGTAATTATTATATACAAGTGAAAGATAGCCCTTTCTACCGCGGCTTCAAAGAAAGTTTTGGATTCCATCTAAGAATGTGAAAATTAAATATGGATGGAAGTTTGTAGAACATCTAGGTTCATCATTTTTTAAATAAATAATTTTTGAAAGTAGCAAGAAATAAAAAATATGATTCAACTGTTTGATCAATTTTACTGTGAAACATCTTTCCATCGTAAAATAGAATCAACTTTCGGGAGCTTACACGTTTTTATGCACCAGCGAGTTTCTCGAACCTTACGCTGTAAAGAACAATGGCAGCCAACACCTACTTGTCTCCATAAAAAAAACTGAAAAAGCTTCGTTCATACTATTGAATATGAAAAACTACATCCTTCTCCTCCTTACAATACTTATGTACTGTAATTAAAAATTAAGTTAACTATAACCTTCATAAGTTTCTTGCGGGCTCCATAATAGTTTAATAATTCAGCTCCTTCGCCGAGTAATTTCATGAGATAGCGGGGATTCCTCCTAAGCTGTATTAAAATTAAAATTAAATGTCAATTTAATACCGAAATATAATGTAGCGTCACGATTCTTGGCTCAGAAGTTAGCCTTACGCGTTACCCGGTATTCTACGGAGTCTGCGGATTTAAGTCATCCATGAGAATTGAAATTTGGATTATAAAATGTGAAACCTTCATAGTGGTAAAAGTCACGTATAATCTTTGGCAGTTTGCGTTGCTCCTGTAATATTTTAAAATAAGTTAGTAATAAATTAAAATATAAAATTTTTCTAGACAAAACCTTCTTTAAACAAAGTGTTTAAAGGGTTTAAAGCAAGCTAAGGGTAGTGGCACCCGTGTTCGACAATTTTCACCGGCAAAAAATAACATAGATTGTCATTGAAATTTTACAAGATGACAGCTGGGTAGCTGGTTTTTTTTATATACAAGGTCGGAGGAGCTCGATGGCGCAGTGGTCAACGCGCCCGGTCTGAGAGTACTGAGGTTAAGCAACTTTCGCAAAGGCCGGTCAAAGGTGATCGGTATTCAATTGTTGCTAAAGACTAAAATCAATTACTGACCCCTTTCTTTCTTTAAGTTGATGGCTTCGTGCGATTAGCACATTTAGCCAGTGTCAAAGTAATTTTTCTTACAAGTAATACATAACATAAATATACAATATTTCCTTCCAGTCAGTATGATGATGAATGATGATGAATGATAATAAAAATGAGAAGTGAGAAATGATATACCCCCCAACCCCTCGAGTATCTCAGTAAAAAGTGACGTTGCACTGTTTTGTTTCAACACAACTTTCACTTCTGTATACACAGATGAAGAAGACAAAGTTACAAAAGCAACACAATATAAAAAAATATTTGAAAAAGCAATGGACGAAACGAAACGCACGTTGGTTTACAGAAACAAATGAACCATGACAAAAGTTGTCATGTAAATAAAAAATAGACGTCATCTTCACATTTAACGTTCACTTCTGCAATTCCAGTTTCCATCGAAACAAAATGTCACTCGCAACTCGCCTCTAACTAGGTCACATCACAGTGCAGATTGAAATTAAACAACCTGGAATGGAGAACGAACAGTTTTGCATCAGAAGTCTAATTAACGGTTTTGTTTCGAAGCAAACGGCGAGCTTCAACGGTTACCAATTGAACTAGCGAAATTTGCTTTATTAGTTACCGTCTGAACTGTTTCTATTTAAATATAGCCTTTCAATTTCAATAAAATTTACTTCACTAAGTAAGTGTGGTTGCGTTGAGCTGTTTCGACACGGTTCCAGGAATCAAGGTGATGTTGGTAAAAAAAATTGTTTTGTACAGACGCCTGCACATCAACCTATCCAAAACTGTCAAATTTCTTCAATACATTTTCAACCATATGCCTCTATCATAAAGTTTAAAGTCTACTGAGGAAATTTGAAAGTTTGTGGAATCACGACTCACGACTTTGAACATGACATCACACGACTTTGAACTTCATACCTAAGGCATATGGTTGTAAATGTATTGAAGAAATTTGACAGTTTTGGATAAACCTATCCAAAACTCACATCACATCATTAACATCAACCGATGTGCAGGCGTCTGTACTTTTACTTCTCCAAATTTTTAAGCTTTATTATAAGTAGGTTAAGAACTCCTTCGAATTCAACTATCATCCTTATTTCAGTGACATTTTATAGATGCGAGTATGTACTCTTAGGCCCTTTTCTGATTTGTTGGCACAACAGCATTCTTTTGTCAGAAGTTAATTATGTTGCCACATTTAATGATCGCATAATTTCAGCTGCCTTCAGTTACTACAATGATTAGGTACGGGATTATTCCCTTGTTTTTTTTGGTTTGTAAGCATCTATCCTCTTCTTTATTTGGGCGAAGAAAAAGAAGAAAATATATTTTTTTTCCTTCCTCGCGATACGGCACAGGCTAAGTTCTAACTTTTGGTGTCGCCCTCAGTTTTTGTTAAGCTTGAGAGACCTTTACTTCTTGCCGCCCCTAATATTAATAAATAATTAAGGCCACACCGGCCACTGCAGCATTACACCAAAGCAACATTAAAAAATATCCTCTTTCCTCAAAAATGGACCACAAAGAATACCTTAGTGACATTACCTCATCGCAACACAATTACAGCGGCCTTTGCCTCGCAGCTATTTTAATTCAGTCCGGAACGAGCGGTGACGGTGTTCCCGGAATTTTTGCTCAAACAACTTCTGTTCGGTGACGTGCGAGGGCTTGCTTCGGAATTTGTGTCATACCGGGTATTTATGCGTGTAACAATAGAATTTGTTATTGGGTAGTCCGTATTGGCTTTGGCGTTTAGGCAAATCGATGTCGTTGTTATTTTTGTTTTTTATAGTGACGGACTTTTTTTTTTGGGGTAAGGCAAGGGAAGGAACCTTGAAGGGTTCCTTAAGACATGAGATCGAAACACCTTTAGAGGGTTTCTAGAGGGAAAGGCACACAAGCGTATGTTCCCTCTCTCTACTAGACTCTCCAAGGCGTGTGGATCGTCATATTTTAGGTACCGCAATTAATTTCGTTAAAGTAATTTTATTTATTTATATATTCATTTGGAAAACCAACGGCTAAAAAACAAGTAGAAACTTTAAAATAGCAACAAAAAGCCAATCACAGGTCCTCACATATAGCAACAAATTAAAGTAGAGTTATATATACATTATAATCATAGCACATTAACACAATAAAAACAAGACAACACAATAAAAGCATAGCACTTTAAAAAACTGGCTCAAAAGACGCCTCGCAGACAAACAATTTGTGTTAAATAAATCGATGTCAACCTCCTTTGACACGACATTGAAATTGTTAGCCGCACGCAACATATATGAGTTCTGCTTGAAGTTCGAGTTGGCACTGGGAAGGTACAGAAACGGATGAAATCTGCGTGACTTAAGGGGAGCTCTAAGGCCTTTATGTGAAACCAGCTTAGGGCAGTCCACAGAACCAGAAGCGACTTTTAACAAAAATACCGGGTCTGAGATATTTCGTCGATTAAATTGCGTATAACCGTCCCACAACTGGGCAAAGGCCTCAATCTTTGAAATCAAGTCATCGCCACAATTGATTCTTCGATGCATAGCCCAGTTTATGATCACCGACCCGCATTTGGCAAGCGTGGTGATTAAGCCATTACCCATCAATTAATTTAAATAATATTAGAAAAAACTACGCTCTAAAGCTAGCGCTGCTGATGCTGGTATCCTGTAGGCTTAGCCAAAAAACGATAGCGAAGTTCGAAAAGAATAAAATGTATGGGATTGACATAAGCCGCGCTAAATCACGTGGTCGATCTTAAATTCCATACATCCCATACATTTTGTTCTTTTCGAACTTCGCTATCGTTTTCTTAATGTTACTTTGGCTACCGCCTCTGATCACAAAAATATATTTGAATTTGTAATCTCATTTGCCGGACTTCACGATAGAAGACTGTATCCCGAATCATGAATATTTAAAATGCTTCTGAGATTGAGCTTTCCTTGGATAAAAACTTTTTTACTGTAGTTACTTTATTTCACTCATACTTCGCTTGTGAGTAATGTTATTTCACATAAAATAGTTAAAAAAATCATTAGACAGTTATAGGCACATAATCGTGAATTGGATGCAAGAATATTCTAAAAAAGTATCTTATTAACTGGTTTGTTATAAAAAACTGTAAAAAATAAAACAATAGCTATGTATTTGCAATACAATTCTTTAACTTCATGAGAAGTTAATTGCGTGCTAATTCAATATTTAAGCAATGCTTCAAAATTAGATATTAACGATTAGCAATTGTTTATTTAGTAATTCATTTTGTTCTGCTAAACGATTGGAGTGCGTGAGTCCGCTTCCCATTTGTTTTAATTAAACAATCTATAGCTTGAAATATTTGTTCAACCCGTAATTATTATATCGCAATAGTTTCAATATTCAAGCGTAACAAAAGCAGAGCGTTTTCCACATAAGCTCCTTTCAGACAGCCGTTAATGGCCAAACTTTGGAGGGGCAGCGCTTTGTTCAGCCCCGGAATACAGCTTAATTATCAGTGCGCCAGCCCTAATGACGTCACGCGTTGACGACGTGAAAAAGGACAGTTTAGGCTCCCGCGCCGGGCCAGAGGACTTTGTAAAGGGACCCGATGGTATGGGATGGCTTGTTACAGTGCTGGGCTTTTGCCCGACTTAATTCAGTCTCATTGCAATGAAATATTCGGAATGGGCACTTAGTTCGTGTAAATTTCCTAAGATTAAGTTTATGCAATAATGTAATTATTAAATTTGTAACTCTTAAGAAACAAATAAAAGATATCTTTAATTACTACTTTAAGCGCTTTATTTAATAGACGAAGTAGTAAGCAAATTTATATTTTATTATTATCATCATCATCATCAGCTCATTTTATGTCCCCACTGCTGGAGCACGAGCCTTCTGTATGGATGGATAGGGAGAACGGGCCATAAACCGCCACGCGGGCCCAGTGCGGATTGGTGGTTGTTAAAGACTGCTAATGGAACCGGAACCAACAGCTTTACGTGCCTTCCGAAGCTCGGAGGAGCTCGAGATTATAAATTTTTGGTCACCCATCCGATGACCGGTGTTTGCGAAAGTTGCTTAACCACAGCACTCGCAGACCGGGCGCGTTAACCACTGCGCCATCGAGCTCCTCATTATTATTATGCTTGGGTTAAATGTGAGTAGGTATTCGTGGTTCAAGCCCCTACTGACCTCCGTTAAACTTTTAACTTAAATCCATTCCTAAAACAAGCGAATTAACTTTATCAGTACCAATATAATAATAATCATACCTATAGGTAGTAATATATACTAATAATATATAATAATAAATATTTAATATATTTAATTGAATGAAAAAACATGATGTGTGACAAATTAAAACCAATCTAGTCCTAACAACCACCAAGTTCAAGTCTGGTAATCAATTAAGTGTTGAAAAAGACTTAAATGTCTACGCAATGTCATGTTAATGTAAAATTATCTGCATTGCTAACAATTTTATATGATAAAGAGTTATTTTAAAATATTCAAATTCGGATTCGATATTTATTTATTCAATTTTGCATGCCATTTTAGCTCTTATGTGCATTACTTCGTAAGTCTACAGCAGTGCCGGCGGAGGGTGAGATTTTACACTGGAAAGAACTGAAAAAAATAAGTGAAGGCTAAACAAAAAATTTAATCGGGGATTAACGCAAACTAATTAGTAAAAAGGTATCATACCTTCTTTATACCCGACGTTTCGACCGAGTTACCACGGCCGTGGTCACGGTCAGTAAGGTCTGTTCTTTATTCCGTTTCCTTTAAAGCATCAATATATATCTTAACTACATAGTTGTTGCCCGCGACTTCGTTCGCGAAGACTACAGTTAAAAAAAAAAGTATATGCTGGTCTGGGTCATAAGGAAAGTTTTATTAATATATTCATTTAGTAGTTTTTACGTGAAAGTGAAAGAGTAACAAACATCAATCCTCCATAATAATATCATCCATCCAACATCCATCCATACTTACAAACTTTCGCGTTTATAATATTAGTCTGTTGTAGGATAACTTACATAAATTACAGACAATTTGTTAACGTATTTTAAATAGAATGAAGGCTTCGTTTAAGTTATGCACCATAAAAGTTTAGAAAATATTATTTTTTTTACCTATTTTGTCCTGCTCGCATCCAGCGGCTAGCCGCGACCTTCACCAGATGGTCGCCGTCGGCCTGTTACATACAAATCCGGTTCATCGCGCATAAATAAACTTGGTGACTCGTTTCTTTGTCGCACTTTTAAAAGATGGAATAGTCATGTTGCTTTTGTAACTTTGTCTTCTTCATCTCTGTATACAGAAGTGAAAGTTGTGTTTCCATCACCAGCTCACTAACGACCTCACTACTGGGGCACGAGCCTTCCCTATGGATGGATAGGGAGAACGGGCCATAAACCACCACGCAGGCCCAGTGCGGATTGGTTGACGCGTAGTATGTTTGTTTCATATGTTTTCCTATACTTTTGACCAGATTGTAATGAAATTTTGGTTAGTTCAACACAAGATCTCCCGCCCAGAGTAGACTTACGAACCGATGGCATAGTGACATTCATAAGAGCTACTTGTAGCCTAAACTGAATAAATGATTTTTTAATTTTGAATTTTGAATTTTGAATGGCCAGGTGGAGTGGAGTCATTTGCCGTGCAATCTACAAAAAAAAAATTGTTAGTTATAGGTAGGTACATACGCCTCCACATCAACCTACCACAGTACTTTATGCCTAATATATACGATTGACAATGTATTGAAGAAAAGTGACAGTTTTGGATAGGTTGATCTGCAGGCGTGTGTACTTAACTACTTTAAAGAACTATATTCGTTAAATTAAAATGTTTCATTAATAATTTAACAAAGCCATTCATTTAAAAAGTATTGGTTACCGTTCACAGTGAACCGTATTAGTAAAAAAAAAACAACATTATTCTCAGAAACAAAAGCCAGGCGAAAGCGTAACATAAACCGATAACAGCATAAATCTCTCCCCAAAGTCACAACTATCCGAAAACACTAGCACTATGGGACATATCAGCTTATCGCTTGACGAGTACTGCACTGGAAGCGATTTGTCAAACTTTCGCTACCGACGAAAACACTGGGTCGCAAACGCCAGCGTAAGCTGAACCGTCCACGCTACTATAAAGCAGTGCTTGATCACGGCTTGATACTGTTACCAAATTCCCACTATAAGTATTGGTAAGTAACGTTATTTCTATAAAGTTAAATAAGTAATGGTAATGGTAATGCAGGTACCGTTATCTACAAAAGTATTATTACTTTTTTGTTACCCAATGCGCTTTAGCCAATCCGCGTGGAGCGGTTAGTTAATTTACCAGTAAAAATGCTACCCAGTTAACGATACCAGGCATAACGTAACCATTTATTTACCAGTGTAGCAGAAGTAACGTTACAAAATTTTAACGGTGTCCAAAGCCCTGTTTTCCAAACCGTTTATGCGGCGTATAATCGCGGCGGCTCAACCGAAACTGGGCATAACAAGCGACAGATTGAGAGTATCATCTCATGTTTAATTCACAAACGACGAGTTTGAATCGAGAACCTACTAACTTGGGCCATAATGCATTTCGCGTTGTCCCATATGAAAGATTGCATTGAATAAATGAATATTTGCTCGAGCCGCTGCCTGCTGCGGTGCGATCGTATGTGCATTGCGGTGCAGTTACTATTTTACGATTCTTTATAAAAGTTTTGTATGCGACATTTCTCTCGTAACGTTAGTTTTTATGGTATAGATATGGTGAAATGAACAGCGTGTTTCCGTAATTGTGTTATTTCGTTCTTTGAAATAATAACTGTTTCGTATTTAAACGTTAACGTAATTTATTGAATTATTGAAATGAAACAACTTTTACGGATCTGCTCGCGTTTATTTTACACATTACTTATTTAATGTTTACCCTGCCAAGGGTTCGAAACGTCAGGATAAACATTAATTAGAACTAATGTATAAAATAAACGCGAGTAGATCCGTAAAAATTGTTTCATTTCAATGTGTTATGTTCGCGCCAGTAGCACATCCAACCCATCGGAATCGTTTATGCAATAACCACATAAACTTACCGACAGCTTTGAGTTCAAATAAAAATTCGATTAAAAACCACGAATCTTAGGGGAAAGTTCTGTATATTGCACCATCTAGTTGACTTTCTTGAATTTTAGCCGGTTATTACAAAAACAGATAAAGCTTAATATCAAAGTACGTTCTTGGGCAAGGTGGGGCAATATAGGCAACTCTCCCGTATATGGTAAGGTGTAAAAAAAAAACGTTTGCCGATTCTCATTTTAATGTTCAATCATCATCATAATCCCACTGCCAGACATAGGCCTCTCCCAATGCATGCCACTGAGCCCGATCTTCGGCTACTCTCATCCAACCACTGCTGTTCATAAATTTTATTGATTCGGAATGACGAAAAACCTGTTGATCTTGGTTGTAGTCTGTTGACAACAACCAAGCTACTCTTGTAGCAATTAATAAGAGCCACCAACTTGCATTGGACCAACATGATGGCTTACAAATCAATCATCCCGTTTGTTCTTGGAGTAAGTAAATTTGCCTTAGAGCAAAGTTTTAGTTTTAATAATTACATTTTCCTTTTCTATAGTAATAAATACTGCTGACACCCGTTTAAACCCTTTTGTAAACGTTTACTTGGCCGCCACTGGACAGGCAGTGCCTGGACTGCCTAGGGTGGCGTCAAAAAAATCTCAGCCTCTTTGAAAATTATGCTTATTATTTATCACTAGCTAACCCGGCGGACTTCGTACCGCTTTCTATGACATCAAGACAAACAAATCGTATTTCTATTTATTTATCATTAAGCAATTTTTTTTCTAGTATTAAATATAACCTATGTTACTTAGGGATAATGTGGCATTCTAATGGTGAAAGAATGTTTAAAATCGGTTCAGTAGTTATTGAGTTTATTCGTTGCAAACATACAAAAATACAAAAAGACAAAGCTTTCCTCTTTATAATATTAGTATAGACAAGTTTCTGTATTGTTTGTTGTTCTTCGGAGTAATAAGAAATAAGAGTCCGTCATATTTTTACGAAAAACTTGATTTCTCTGACCGTCCTCAACGTTTTGCCACTCACATAACACTAGTGCGTTTCGAGGTAGCTACCGGTATTTGGCTATAAAGTGCTGGAATAACATCCCTCCACCTTCTAAGAATTTCAAAACGATGTACACATTTCAAGCAAATTATAAAAGACATTTACTTAATCTACAAAAGAATACCGCAGTGTGAACGTCTACTTCATTACTGATAACTACTTTTTTGTGGCCTACATAATATAATATCCAGAGTGTGTAGTAATAAAATGTTTTTGTTTTATTGATATAATTTTAACGCAAATTTTGTTGCGATACAAATTACAAAAACACAATGTTGAAAAAATTTCCACGAGCAGGATTTGAACCTGCACCCTTCTGACATACCGGGTCAGGTGCTCTTCCAATTGAGCTATCGTGGTTCTAACCAGCCCGCCAAATTACAAAAACACAATGTTGAAAAAATTTCCACGAGCAGGATTAGAACTTCGGCGGGCTGGTTAGAACCACGATAGCTCAATTGGAAGAGCACCTGACCCGGTATGTCAGAAGGGTGCAGGTTCAAATCCTGCTTGTGGAAATTTTTTCAACATTGTGTTTTTGTAATGTGTAGTAATACCTACTTTATTGTTGTTAACAATTATATTTTGATGTTTGTATTAATTTATAGACTTCGGAAATAATAATATACCTACTGTAACTATAATAATGATTGTTGAAATTACTTTATTTGTTTAAGTTTAACTGAATTAGTTGTTGGCACAGTGGCACGCGCCTTTTTTTTATTAAAGGTAGGACAACACTTTGTCACGGCTCAAACTGAGCAGAGGCCTATTTGGTGTACAGACGCCTGCAACCATCAACCTACCACAAGCTGTCAAATTTCCTCTTCAACTTCAATTTCCTGTCAAACTTTATGCTTAAGGATTAAGGTTGACAATGTATTGAAGAAATTTGACAGTTTTGGGTAGGTTGATGTGCAGGCGTGTGTACCTACAAAAGTTGGTGTTTATTTTTTTAGTTTTATTTTTAGTTTAATTTCATTCTTTATATTTTTTTTGTATGTACTGGTAACCCAATAAACGTTTTTCTATTCTATTTTGTAAACATTTATTAAATAAATTTATTTGTATTTGTATTATTTGTTCAAGTAAGGAGGCCTAAGCCATGTGACGTTTATATATATAAAATAAAAAAGCTTCGCGTATTTTTGATATCCACTCATCACGAGCCGAGTGGACAAAGAATTTTAATTCGCGTCTACCACTAACGCTTTCTGCTGGCGTATAACAATGAGTAGAAAAGGACAGACATAGACATAGGTAAAATTGTATTGAGAAAATTTTCACAACATTATTTTTAAACAATATTCTTTTTATATATATCATGGAGGCACTATTTTCTACCCGTAGAACTGTACTGGTACCTAGACAGATGGACTCAGAATAATTCACTCCCTTAGAAACAAGTACAAAAATACCTATATCGCCCCCGTCGGGCTGCTAAGTAAAGTAAGTAAGTGAAGGCGATTTAATCTCATTTTATTCTGACATACGAATGAATTAGTTAGTGAACTGCTACAGTAAATTGCAACTAAACAATTAGTTAAGTAAATAGCCTTCTACTGTCCCACTGCTGGGCAAAGGCCATCATTGAAGTCAAGTCATAGTGATGACTAGTGATCACCAAGCCGCATTTGGCAAGTGAGCCATTATCCATCAATTGTAGTGATAGCCATCACAAGCCCGGGCTATGCATCGAAAAATCCGAAACGCACTTTGCCCGTCCTGTGAATTGAACTCGGGACCTTCGGGTATCGGACCGAGCGCTTTGCCACTCGGCCACCGAAGCGTTCATAATAATATACGCATAATTATACTCAGACTTCTTATAATCAACATTTATTTTTTTTCGGGTGAATTGAACACCCCTCGATGCCTAACAGCGCATCTGCGTAAATTAAAATGCTTATAAAACAACGCGCGGCCTACTGGCCAACGTCCAAAAATCGCTAATGGAATTTCGTCCGTCTGTGACCCACCGCTTCACTGCCATCGACTGTAGGGCACTCCGACGTTGGAATTATGCACTAACCCTTGTTGGTAGATAATTAAATATCTTGTTACTAGATAACTTATTGTGTAAAAAAAAAATTTCAGGGTTTTTGTACACGATTTGCACACAAAGAGGAATTTGCACGGTTCTCGTACATTGCACCTAATCACTTTGGGCCATTCACTGAGAAACTAACCAGTTTCTGCTGTAGCGTAACCACGCTACAGCAGAAGCCCATAAGATCTTTTTTACAGTAGGCAAAGATGGTTGTGTTACATTAGTATTGTTAAGTACTGTTAAGGACTCCAGGTGAAGTGCTTTTCGGCCTTAACGTCACTAAACATTAGGGTCTCAGTTCTGCTGTTTTAAAATGATCACAGGATTCGTGCCTCAGTTGTCTAATTCTGACATTTTCCTCATAGAAGAAACTTCAAATTATGTATAAATGACAAGCGGTTCCCCGTTACATCGATATTTAAAATGTCAAAGGGCTTAAAGGACATATAAAGAATATTTAAAGGACTTTTAAGCCCTTTGGTATTCTAAGTATCGATATGTCACTTTAAATTCTCTCAAATCTTTTTACGTCGCTTTACCATGATTTTCCAAACAGTTCTTCTTTTAAATACACTTATCAAGGGTACCTGTCCGTAAAATTAACTATATCTCAAAACTCAAACGGACATCTGTTAGATTAGACAACTACATTTTGTGTAGTTGAATTCGTTAAGAGATCTTTATTTACATCGCAGCACTCCGGTGCAAAAATAAGATCGTAAAGAAGTCTTTACCCTCAGAAATGAACAGTGAGCACAAACATCGCCTCTACTTTTGCTCCGCAAGCAGGCAACAATAAAACTCAGCAAAAGTCTGCACAATTTCGAATTTTTAATATCCGTGTTACAGTTATGTATCAGAACATCTTCCTTTTAAACGACTGCACAAAAAGGAGTGTTATGTTTTTTATGGTTCATTGTGTGCAAATACCGTCTGTGATTGTGTGTGTTTCCTTATTCCACTAAAACTTCTAAACACAAACGCATCTATTTTGTGTGATACCTATTGATACAACAGGTGAGACATGTAGTGTTTTGGTGGAAAATAAATAAATTTTTATTTTTTATTTTATTATTTTTTTTATTGTCAAAATCCGTTTATAATCCCGGGTAACTAAAAGGTGAGTATAATAAAAAAAAATGTTGTGGTAACGGTACCTAATGAGAGACGTGGACGTATATTTCTTTAAACCAAAAAATGTTGTAATAATAGGTATCATGAAATGACTTATAATACGATTTTTAACAACTCCGATAAAGTTTCATAGGACATTATTTAAATTTTCATGACTAGGACTAGGATTACTGATTAGGATTAACTATCCATTGTGAAGACAAAAATTAGACACACATATTTAATGATAAAGTTGTAAAAAAAAAATAAGTCAAAAACCAGAAACCCGTAGTAAAGGTTAGTACATACAAAATAATGTAGGAACTCTGAAAGCGAAGGAAAGCACATCAAGAAAGTAAAAAGATAAAGTTTTCTCGACAAACACTCCAAATTAGAATTTGTCGTCCGTCACGAAAAGTAATCAGAAACATATTTTCAAATTGTTTGTACGACTATAACATCGTATTTTGCTCGGGACGCTTTATTAACTTTAT
Source organism: Eudonia truncicolella (assembly GCA_949315975.1). NCBI lineage: Eukaryota > Metazoa > Arthropoda > Insecta > Lepidoptera > Crambidae > Eudonia > Eudonia truncicolella. Next base: position 11,867,807 of record OX438835.1, on the reverse strand, counting down.
TTATCAGATAATTGTGTTGTTGCTCATTTCGGACGGTGCGTACAAAGGATAAATTAAAATTGGTACCTACTTAGATGTAATTACTTATATTTGAATTAATTAAAACACAACGAAATCTGCAGTCTACAGTGTGATATTATGTTGTCGACACAATACAACAAATTATTGCATTAGGTAGTGTGCTACTTTTAGGAATAATTTGTTGTATTGTGTAGAGTTGAGCTAACCCTGACAAAGTTACTTAGTATTTCAAGATATGCCACCTGCTGAACCTTGGCTAGGTAAAATATTTTTAAAGTAATTTAATGAGTAGGCATCTCAAAAAATAAAGAGTGTAAAAATATTTCTACACGCTTTTAGGGCCGTAACTAATCATAGTTTATACATATACACATAATAGTATCGGGCTACTACTATGTGGTTGCAAACGACGACCCGTGCAAATTTAATAAACCTTATGCTTAGTGCATTATATGTAAAAATATGTAAAAACATTCGAAAAATTTCAATGCATTTCTTTTCATTTACTATTTGATATTAATTTTATCTATTCGAAATTCAAATGCTTCAAAATTCGAAATGGTTTCTCTAATATACTTTTTCTTCGCAGTTTTATACTTTTTTAAATGTTGTTGATTCAATATAACGTTCTTTGAATGTTATTATTACCGATGCGTCGACTTTTACGACTTCAAAGTAAGAAGTAATCAGCTCAGTCCTTGTAGATAATGTCTTGAATATGCTCGGTTTTGTTTGCAGTGCTAAAACGAACAATACGTCCCAAATTTTAAGGTAACAAATTAAATGTGCGAGGAAAATTTTGTTGTTTTGTAGTTTTGAAACATTTTGTTGTTCATTGTTCAAGGTAAAAGCACTCCTGAGGATCATGTCGAAGGTGTGTCGATTGTAATCTCCTACGAAATTGAAATGAAAATAGACACATAGTACTTCGAAAGAAAATTCATTTATTCATTTTATGTAGTATATTTATTTACTTCTTTGGGACAAAAATTGCTACAATGGACATACCAGAAGCCATACACTACTTTACTACACTTGGTTTTTTTTTACTTACTTTTTGGCAAAAGAGGTTATTTATATGAAACAACTTTACGGATCCACTTAGTTTCAACCATGTTTCAACTAATTATATTATTATATAATTAAAACTAATGTGTAAAATAAACGCGAGTAGATCCGTAAAAGTTGTTTCATTTCAATGTGTAGTGTTTGCGTAAGCTTTAAAAAACAATATGTGATTCCTCAATAGACTTTGAACTTTATGTCTTAACGATATGGTTGAAAATGTATTGAAGAATTTAGACAGTTTTGGATAGGTTGATGTTCTGGCGTCTGTACGTAAGTCCATTTTGAACTTAAACGTATTCGAAAACTTTATTAAGTACCTACCTATACATTTTTAAATTCTGAAACTCAATTTAGGTCCTTCGTATATCTTTCCAGGGCACAGATCTTGAGCTTCTGCACCCTTCTACAAGAATGCACATAGCTTTCGCAGACCAATATCTCGCGACGTGACTTATGGATACACCTCATGTGAGATAAAGCAGAGAGCCCACTGGACTTCAGATAAATATCAAGATTGAAACTAGTAAAGGCATAGAATAGACCAATAAATTCTGAGACGATTCCTAGGCACATGAGTACATAAAATGTGGCCTAGGTCTATTATGATATTGCTTGTACACTATTGTTTGACATGAAGAGTGTTTACTGTTTCTGAATTAGTTCTTTTTGTGGCAAAATATTGAAAACAAGTATATTGGTATATCTATATCTATACTAATATTATAAAGGGGAAAGCTTTGTATTTTTGTATGTTTGTATGTTTGCAACGAATAAACTCAAAAACTACCGAATTAAAAAATTCTTTCACCATTAGAGTGCTACATTAGCGCTAAGTAACATAGGCTATATAAAAAAATGCCCACCCGTGCGAAGCCGGGACGGGCTGCTAGTAATATATATTGTTATAATAGGATTTGCTGTTCTTAAACATAATAAATTTAGATCTACAGCTCCAATTACACTTAATGTTCTTATAAGCAACTATGAATGAAATAGAATAAAACAAAATAAATATTTTTCTAATGATATATTATTATTATTTTATATAAAATTCCATTTTCATTATATTCCAAAGGACTGGAAGCATTTGATATTAAATAAATCTATGTGGACTGTGGACTGACTAGCGCAGGATCGAGGCGAATGGCACAAAGAGAAGCCCAGCAGTGGGTCGAGAGTGGCTGATGATGATGAAATGAAATAAGTAAATATTTATGTATTTTAAGCTGAAATTAACCGTAACAAATAAAACACTGTTGAACACATTAATTTCCGGCGGGATCAGTATATAATTATTTACCTATGTGCCACTAGTACGAGTCGGGATCAAAATTCCATTAAACATATAGACCCGTTAAATTACAACACTCCGCCCCCGCGGCTTCGTCCGCGTGAAATTCGGATTTTCGGCAAAATCTAATTTGTCCGGTATAAAAAGTAGCCCATGGCACTTTCAGGCCCTCTGGCAGACTAGCCCTCTGTAAAACCAAATGCAATATTGAGCAATAGAGGTAGATAGATAATGATTTTATCTCACCTGTGAGAAACGCTTGCTAAAAATAAAAAGAAAGTTAATATTTTTAATATTTTTGAGCTACCGAGTCCCCCAGCGGTCAGAGAATTAAACCGGTTATCCAAAGGTCGTGGGTTCGATTCCCACTCGAGCTTCCTGGGGCTGGTTGAATTTTTCTAGTAAAATTTTATCAAGAAAGTTAATGTTGCTTTCAAGATTCAAGTTGATAATGAAACACGAGTACCTATATACCTACAATAGTATTTGTCATGTAAAAAAATACTAAAATCCCTTATTATAGAAGTAATTGAGTAATGTAATCTAATTAGCCTGCCTATAATACTATTCCACTGCTGTGCTGGCCAAACGCCTCTATCATTAAAATCAAGTCATCGTTACAATGGGTATTGGCCTTTTACCAGCATCTTTGTCAAATGGTGGTGATCACAAACTCAGCCCATGCATCGTATTTGTCCGACCTGGGAATTGTACCTAGAGCCTCCGGTTATTGGGCCCAGCGGCGCTTTGACTCTCGGTCACCGAGGAATACTTTTTTTTAAACATTTTATGGGTAAGCACTTGAACTCCACCTCACCTGGCGTTGAGAGATGATAAACGCACTTCACCCGGAATCCACAACTACTGAGGCACTGTCTATCTTATTACAGAAAAAAAAAATTTTTCTGTGTGCTACTATCCTAACGTGAAAACAAAGGCATTACTTTCAATGTGATGGCCTAAGAGGTAATTGACCCCTGAACGACCGCCCTTGTGGCAGCGCTGCATTCCTATATATTTTCCGCCATCCCTTCCGTAAGGGGAGGCGAAACTAATTTTGGGTTACGACTCTTGTTTTTGTACATATATCCGAAGATAAGAATATGTTAACATTCAGCTATTAGTGTTGATCTTGCGACATCAAGGTTTTACTTTGTTTCGCTGTGTACTATCTTGACCATCATTATAGTTTTGTTAAGACCACCGATCACTTATTTAATTATGTTTCTAATTTCTACTTATTTAAGTCGCGGGAGGAATGCTATGTTCTATAAGATAGCTGAGATATGAGGAAGGGTACTGCTGTTGCTTTTGTAAAAATCACGTGTGAATATACAAATACTTAAGATACTTTTAATAAGTTTGGCTTTTATTACAAGCAATCACAAGTCGTGTAAGTACTTTACGTTGCTCCCAACTTTAGCTTTTTCCAGCTTTATCCGATTTAGACAATTTGATAAGAGAAAGTCTTATTAAAATTTTAAATTGTTCAATGAACGACCGCGTTTGGTTACAGGCTTCGCTTCCTGTACGCTTCAGAGGCCTAGGAATTAGAAATTTATCCAGTGTGGCCCTGCCAGCGTCTCAGTCGAAGCTCATAACACGTACAATCTCTACAAGAAAATTATCAACCCTTCTTTGGGTTCCGTAGAGTTGTCATGCAAAGCTGATGCGAGTAACGCCTGGTTATCCGCCTGTCAAAATTCTACCTTACCATTATTACCACCATCGCAGAGGCAATGGAACGAGCCACTGTGCAAGCAAGTTCTAGAGGGGCTATATCCACTTCTAGTGATAAGTCTGAACTAAGTAGCTCGTCTTACTGCCGTCTCCCAGAGAGAGTCAGGCCACTGACTCCAGGCATTACCATCTGCGAATGTCGGTACCTTGTTGGACGGGCCGGCTCCCACTCTCACTCTGATCAAGCAGCTTGTTAAAGAGTTGAGTGCTTGCCTTGTTGAAGCCTTCGGTGAGAAGAAAGCTGGCAACTACCTCTGCCAACGTATTAGCTTGGCAATCCAAAGAGGTAATGTTGCCAGTATTCTTGGGACCGTTACCGTGAGCCCACAGGCGGGAGGACGTTTTTTTATTTACAGGTTTTATTTTGTCTTAGTTAAGTTATCTTCGTTTTTTTTTGCTTTATTTTTTCTATAATGTGTTAAGTTATGTTTTGTATTGTACTACAACTCATATTAGTAACGTAGTAAATTATACCCGAAACTGCAATCCAAATGTCTAATAAAATATGATAAAAAATTAAATAAATTGAAACTTATTGGTAGTCAAGTCTCACACGAAATGGTCTTTGAATAAAATACATATAACTCCAATTTAGAACGATAGCCGGCTGCCAACTTCTTAGATTAAAGAATAGAAGATCTGAGGCACGTTCAAAAAACGTACAAAGACAACTTTACCTACTGAATATTAACACTGTAAAAGTTGGTTCTAGATGAAGATAGCGGAAGCTCACAACTCTAGTCATCATCATCATCAACAACCTGTAAAAGTCCCACAGATGAGCTCAGTTGTTCCCATACAAACAATAGCACATGTGGACATTGGGCCATAACTTACTATGCCAACACAATGCGGGTTGGTTTTATCGACAGCATCTTACGACAACAACCGGAACCAACGTCTAAGGGTGAGTTACACCATCCAACGTTATCGTCAAATCATCCGTTAAATCAATAGTTAAAATGATCATATTTTTACGTTAACCATAAACTTTTTAATTCTAAACAATTTTATAACTATTGCGTAGTTATTAAAAAATCTTATATCTAATGAACAATGGCAACTTGAGCTCGATGGCGTAGGTAGTGGTTAACGCGCCCAGTCTGTGAGTGCTGAGATTTGGCCAATTTCGTAAAAGCCGGTCATCGGATGGGTGACCAAAAATTTATCATCTCCGTGCTTCGGAAGGCGCGCAAAGCCGTTGGTCCCGGCTGCATTAGCAGTCGTTAACAACCACCAATCCGCGCTGGGCCCGCGTGGTGGTTTCTTCTCCCTACCCATCCATAGGGAAGGCTCGTGCCCCAGCTGTGGGGACATAAAATGAGCTGATGATGAATGGCAACATAAAAAACTTTTCCGTTCTATGATTTGGGGATAAATGTATCTCATTTGACTAGCAACCCTTTTTACTTTGACGTTAACAAAGTATTGTATGGTGCAACGCATTGTACAAGGATGTATCTGTTAGTATATTAGTTATCTTTAACAGTTAGAAGTTTTGGTGCAATTCACCTGTTGGTAATTATGATCGTCTACAGGTTGGACAGGTCGACTTTAATGACGAATTTATTTTATTTATTTACTAGTTGTCGCCCGCGACTTCATTCGCGAAGACTACACTATCCCACAGGAACAAGTCACCGGGATAATAAGTATCCTATGTCCTAGTCCGGGTCATGGTCTGTCTATGTGCAAAGTTTGCATAAAAATAATCCCTTTAGCCATTTTCACGTGATGCGCGTTCAAATAAACAGACAAACAGACAAAAATTCTAAAAACTGTTGGAACGTATTCTGTTATCGATTCTAAGTATCCCCAGCCAACGTTTTTTTTTCTAATATCTTCTCTGTACAGACTTTCGATCCTCTATAGCTTTATTATATGTATAGATTAACTTTGAAACAAATGCTGGTTTATTTTAGAATTAAATAATGAGAAAACAAAATGTTAAGGCGTACAAGTATAATCGAGCTGGCCGCGCGTGAATTTTGAAGTTGGCTGTCTTCCCCCGCCGCACCGTCTTCTCGGGTTCCATCATCATTCGTCGGCCGGTGACGTGGTTGATGAGCGCGAACACCACCTTTCGGTTACCATCGAGTCATCGAGGTTTAGTAATAGTCAACAAAGAAAGAGAAGTTTATGAAGTATTTTTAAGTTTTTCTTTTGTAACATAACCAAACACTTTGTAGTATAATTAACATTGAAAAGGTATCAAATCGGCTACTTTTTGTATTGTATTTTGAGGTTAGTGTTAACTATTTCTCAACCATCGTTACAGCTGTGCCCTGCCTGCTCGCGCTTTTTTTTAATCTTACGGGTAAGCACTTGACCTTCATCTCACCTGATGTTAAGTGATGATAAGGCCGAAGGTTGAGCGCACTTCACCCGGAATCCTCAAGTACTAACGACATATAAACCTTGTATCGGAAACTAATTACAAACGACTTACATTGATTTATATATCTCGGAGTTTAAGATAAGAATAGATCTCTCTTTATTTGTTACATTTCAAAGGTCCCGTAAGGACCCGGAAAATTAGGGCTTTTTCTATTGAATTCGCTGAAGGGTGTGGAAACAACGGAAGACCCTCTTGTATGAAGGGGAGCTGCTGCTTGCACACTTAGGTAAGTAACTCCTGCTATAAATTTATTAATTTTATTTTTCTGGAGTAGCTCGATGGCGCAGTGGTTAACGCGCCCAGCCTGCGAGTGCTAAGGTTAAGCAACTTTCGCTAAGGCCGGTCATCGGATGGGTGACCAAATATTTATCATCTCAAGCTTCTCCGTGCTTCGGAAGGCACGTAAATCCGTTGGTCCCGGCTGCATTAGCAGCCGTTAACAACCGCTAATCCGCTAATCTGGTTTATGGCCAGTTCTCCCTATTCATCCATAATGAAGGCTCGTGGCAGTAGTGGTAGCAGTGGGGACATACACTGAGCAAATGATGATGATATTTTTTATATAGAATGCTTGGAAAATGACCCCGTTCTACCTGATGTTAAGCATAAGCATAGCCCAGGAGCGAGGACAGCTTGAGGAGCAGGATGGTGCCTCAGTAGCAGTCCTCATCTTGTCGACCCGCAAGTTGCTTGTTCACAAGTTTGCTTATTGCCTGACACGGCATTTTCAGCTTCATCGGGCTTGTTTGGGGGCGGCGAGAAACTTAAAGGGTTCCTCAACCCGTGTGAAACGAATCACCTTCGGAGGAACGGCATCTCGCACTAGTACGTGTCCCCGTGCCCTATTAGATTCTCCGAAGGGTTCGGATCGGACTGGGGAGCGGAACGACCCGAGGGTGCCTCTAACGGCTCGGACCTCGGCTCGGGTTGGCCGGGTCGTGGTGGTGAAGAGAAACGCCCAGTTACATGCCTGTACCTGGAATAGAGCGCGTGTGAACCGGTTCGTCGTACCCTTGTTCTACGAGTACGGTCACGGATTACCTAATAGTTACGTAAGGTGTCTTGGGCATAGACTATTGTGCATGTTTAGTGTATTCTGTAAATGTGTGCTGGGATAGCATTATATTGTTGGTGGAGCGACAAAGAGAAATGATTCACCAAATTTCTTTGTTCGCGACTTTCATTATTTATAATTATAGCATTTGCGGCCATCAAAAGGTATTTGATTGAGACAGATACAAAAATACAAAATACAAAAATACGAAAAATCTTTATTCATCAACTCAGTCTACATAAACTTTTACTGTGGCCGGAGCTTCCGTTTGAGCAGAGTAACTCGTTTTGGGAAGCACCGCTCTTCCATTGAGAAATTTATAATCTTAAACTAAAATACAAAATTGCCATATTAAGGCTAGTTATAATGTCTTTAAATGTATGTCTTTATAGTATGTCGCAGTGAGTGTGTGTGTGTGGTGTGGTGTGTGTGCTGTGGTGTGGAGTGTTTGTGTGGGTGTGTGTGTAGAAGGGAAGAGAAGTTGGTACAAATTATGTTGCTGTTGTTGTTGTTAGCCCTACGACAGTGTCTTGGGATCGAAGGTTATCATGTTGACGAAACATGGTAGCCTTCACCAAAACAACTGTGCAACTGTGGTAAATTATATATATGTAACGAATGAAACTTTCAATGTCATCATAAAACAGATTGATTTAAACATTGTGTTGATAAGAAGATGATAAGTTTTCAGAAATTAAAAGTTACCTATTGTTATTGGAGGCACTTATCGGAACATGTTACCCACCCAGCAAGTGCCTACTCTTAGATGGGTGAAACCTCATTATTTTAAGTTATTCTCGTGTGATCCCCTTAACCGATCCCCCGATAGTAAAAACCTGTTCCGCGGATCAGATGGAAAAAGCTCAAAATTATATTTTATTTATTAATTCTAGTATTTCAACGTTTTCTTGGTATGAATAAACTTTACTGACTGCTATTTAGTACGTGTGTGCGTACTACGTAGGTAACATGTTTCGGCAAATGCCTCCAATAAAACTTTCATTTATATACCGCCATAGCTGGACCATAAATACAGTATTTCGGCATTGGAACTATAACACCACTCCGCAATATCTCACGGCAGTGGCCAATGAAAAACTTTTAACGTTAGAACATGGCGGCACTTGGTGTGGGCGCCCGATATCTCTTACCGTACGCCGCGCGCGACTACTGGCGATTTGCGGTGCGACGCGCGACTTCTCTGTTCATTGCATTTTTTCTATTGCCTTTGGCTAAGACTGTCAGAGTATAACGCGCAATGAACTAAAGGTCGAAAGACGCTCACGGTCGTGGCTGAGGCGGCGATAGCAAACGCAACGATCGTAAACTCACAGAATTGAAGTTATGAGCGGTCCGCTAAATCTTCATTGGTTCAATTGATTTATGATATCACCGATAAAAGTGTCCTGAAACGAATCCAAGTACCTACTGTTGGGAAAGGAGAGTTAAAGTTTAGTTGGAGAGCAGTTAAGTTATAATGAATAACACTTGAAGTTGGACATGATACAAGACAATGGTTGTCGCGTCGTTAGTCTTTTAGAATGTCGTGTTCCTTGGTCACTTAGTAGTAATTAGCCCATATATACTATCCCACTGCTGGGGATGGGAGCAGTGGGATAGTACTATTGGTTCCGTGTGGTGTCGGATGCCAAGGATAGCACTAACCCATCTCTTCCCGTAGGTGTCGTAAAAACCCCAAGTAAATGGGACTAGAGTAGGAAGAAGAAGATCACTATCCCACTGCTGCACAAAAGACTCCATCACTGGAAATCAAGTGATTACTTAAATTAATGGGTATTTGCTTAACCACCAAATGCCAAATGCAAGAAGAAAAAATCTGAAACACAATGCCCGACCAGGACCAGGACCTCTGCCGGGCCGAGCGAATACATAGTTATGAGGTCATTAATGGTTCGCAATAAATGGGGCCGAAGCGTATACCTTACATACCATATTCTCATAGATTATTGCTTACCCGTAAAATATATAAAAAATAAAACTCTTTAAACTTCGAATAAGTGTTGGAGCATTATACTCGTATATATGACACATTAATCGAGCAATAAAATATGAATCATATTAAATCTTTCAATTTTCTGTTACTGAAATTGAGTGGAATGTGAAATATATTTCAATGAAATAATAATACGTGTGTAGCGGGTAGGTTTCGAACTCGAGACAGTTTATAAAACACCTAATTTTTTTAGAAGAAGATGACGACATTTTGTATTTATTTTGGATTTGTATCAGTATTTTTCAAATTGCTTTGATGTTTTTTCTATTTAGTTATTTTATTTATTTAAAAAAATATATTTGATGTAGTATTTTTATTGCACATGCACATGCTAATATTTACTTTTTTAATATATATATTTTAATACGTGATTTTATTTAGCTTCACACTAAGCATAGCATAAAGATTTCCGATTATATTTAAATTAACCAGATAAATGATAGAACACTCTTTATTTGACATAATAAATCAATGACAACAACGCAACGATGTGATAACAATATCCAGGCACAAAAAAACGTAGAATGTTTGTATTTTTTTAATGAACTATAAATAAGCTCGTACTTGCTGCCGAGGTATTACATATCAAAATGTCTAAATTCACAAACTGACCGTAACACGCACATCGCATTTGGCGCACCCATCTTCAAATTACGTGGAATGAAAAAATCATTCGCTCGGTTATTGTATTTTATATGTTAGCGTTTCCCTTGAGAGGGTACACTTCAAACGATGGGTGGTGGCGGTCACTTGGTAGAATACTATGACTTCGCTTACACACAAGGTTATATATTTTGTCTACAATAATTGTTTTCATAGTTCAGTCTTTTTTGCGAATAGTTTTTTATCTATTAATATATATAAGAATATTTAGATGATAAAACAGCCTGGTTATAATAAAAAACACATTATACTCTATTTTAATCAATATAATAAAATTAATTTATATAATTTTTATACTATGATATGATAGCTGATATGACCGCCTGTAGAGGCTGGTCTGCTCTTGCATACTTATCTTATTTTTAATATTATTCACTATAGTTTGATTTTGTTTTTCTTAAACAATTTTTGATTTTTATTAGAGTACCTACTGCAGTGGTACTGTATGACGTTGGGGAAATTGAGACTTTTACCTGAGGTAAATTTGTTAACTTAGATTTTTTTGTTTTTTTTACATGTGGTTGTCTTCTATAGAAGATAATTTTTTTTGTGTTTTTTTGTGATGGAAAGTGTCCTGCTATGATAGGGCATTTTCCTATATTTTTGACGCTGTAAGAGAAAAAAGAGCTGGACACTTACTGAGCTTCGTACCGGTTCTTCTCAATACAAGATCTTCCGCCCAGAGTAGACTTACGAACCGATGGCATAGTGACATTCACAAGAGCTACTTGTAGCCTAAGCTGAATAAATTATTTTGAATTTGAATTTGAATATCTTGATACCCTTATTGGTCGACTGGTAGAGAATGCCTAATGGTCTTACGTCCGCCTTTTACTGTATTGTTGCAATAAATAATTAATTAAAAAATAAACATTATTAAGTAACTATTAAGTAACATAGTAAAAGTCCAGAGCAGTTGCACGAGAAATTATTCCAACGAATTTTACTATTTCTTTCCTTGTAACCTTGGCAACTTTCTTGCTGCTGCTTCTCAGTATATTTCCATCATAGTGCTCACAAAACCATGGCACATAGAATACTTTTTTTTTAAGTTTCCTTTTGAACAATAAGTTTTCTCTGTAGTGCAAAAAAGAACAAACTTAGAATTATGTTATATTACTGCGATAGGTTACAGCAATATTCCAAACACCTATCTCAGACTAAGGTGGGAGTTTACAGGAAATAAATAGGAAATATCGACACACAAATATGTATTTGTGTACCAATTTTCCTAGAAAACCCTACAAAAGTCCCAGACAAAAGCACCTCCCTTTTCATGTAGATATCGATTTATATTCGTAATTCATGGATATGAGTGAGTAATCCCCCATTTGGAGATGAGATCCGACAATATCGTTGAAAGGCCCACAAGAGAAAAATGGATTCGATAGATATTTTAGTACGTGTTTTCATTCCCCTCACATGTTACTTACATATACTTACTTTTAGATTATATTTTCAAAGAGCGTCTAAAAGGTACGTTTAATATTACTATTATTATCAAAATCGTGTTAGTTTAAAAACACTTCGGTGGCCTAGTGGCAAAGCGCTTTTTGTCCGATACCCGAGGGTCCCGGTTTCAATTCTCAGGTCGGGCAAAGTGTATTTCGGATTTTTCAATGAATAGCCCGGGTTTGCAAACGACCAGCATTTTGTAAACATGGTAATTAAGCTATTAATGGTAGTGACGACTCGATTTCAATGATGGTGGCCATTGCCCAGCTGTGGGACAGTTATATGCTATTTACTTTAATAAAACAAAATAATAAATAAGTTGTTTTTTCTCTCCTTAGTTTCTTTTAAGTGGTCCTTAAGATAAATATATAGGTTTATATATACATATATATTTAAATAATACTAATAAATGTAAGGACGATTCGAAAGCACTTTTCTTAAAGTTATTTGAATAAAAAATTCTGACTTTGACTTTGATTTGGTGGTTTTACAAACTAATATTTTAATGGTGTATTTTTATTAACACAAAAAAAGCTCAATTGTAAAACGACGAATTGCCCCAACTGGGGACTTGTATCCCGCCCGGATTGCGAACTATATTGACGCATTATCGAGATGTAGGTAAACCACCAAATTAAAGTCATAGTCAATGTCAGAATTTTTTATTCAAATAACTTTAAGAAAAGTGCTTTCGAATCGTCCATACATTTTTTACCTAGGTACTATATGTTTCTACCCATTCAGGACGTCTATTTATTAGCTGTGGAGAAGAATAGACGCAAATTACTGACATAACCCTCTGATCGCATTAATACACTATATTTACATACAACTTTCATACAACTTTCATACAACTTTCATACAACTTGGCACGTAAGCGATAGGGTAGTTCCAGCAAAAGCAACATACACCGAGTACAGCTAAAATGTTTCGTAACACCAAAAATCCGTGTTATTACAAGCAGGCTATTCGTATTCCCCGGTAAGTAGGATTATGATAGTTCGCTATAATCCCGGGGAATACAGAGGCCAATCACGTCTGTATGTGACGCAATATTTGTGTTTCATTTTACGAGTTAACGATGTTTTTAATCCTTCGCGCCGGCCACCCATTATCGCGGGGAGGGGCAGCGCTTCGGAACGGCCGGCATACACACGCCGAATTTAACCCGGACAGGTACGTATGAGGATTAAATAAACGCTTTTTTTCTTTTTTTAAATTCCTTGCGTATAAGGTTTTCATCAAGCCTGATGTTAAGTAATGTTATCGCCAAAGGTGGAAGCGCCCGTCACCCGGAACCCTCAACAACTAAGACACTGACTATCTTAACTCTATCGGAACACAGTTAACAATTCTACCAACCAAAGACATTTAACTTTTGTTACCAACATTGATGATATGATGACATATTTAGATAAGATGGTGGTAGCTAAGTAAGTCGGTATTGTAGTTTTAGGGACAGGCACTCCGCAGCAGTTAGCCCGCCTCATTCCCTGCAATGAGGTGACGGTTAAAGAAGAGGAATCCTTAGCCGTCGCTAACCTTGAGGCGTCTTTTTTAATTGTATTTTTTGGTACAATAACAACATATTACACGAACTACAAAACTTTGTGTAGGTGTGTGTGTGTGTACTAACACATCCTGAGCAAAATAAAGTGCTTTAAAAAGTAATCACAAAATACATACATATAACAAATGATAAAATTACAAATTAAATTGATAAATAAATTTCTATAGAGAATTCCCAGACTTCCTCGGGCATACTGTGTCTGGTGGACCGCTGCTGGGGTGAACTCCGGTGAATGCGGTCCCGGATCATCATGGCTGCAGATGAAGGGAATATAGGAGTTTTAAGTAGGCATGCCTATTATGATAGGCTGCTGCTTGTACTACCACCAGTTGCAAAGTTTACTTCCAGTTGTAGAAATAATAAACAATAAATTAAATAAACTTTCCTACACTCACATCCAATAAAAGCCCACCAACTTATCTAGCCCAATAGAAGCTTCGTTATGAAACTCGTTAAATGGTTACTAGACAACGGATAAACATACTTAAAATACTTAAATACATACTTATTATACATAGAAAACACTCAGACCGGAGACAATTTAGAAAAACAATAATTTCTAATTTGACCCAACCGGGGATCGAACCCGGGACCTCAGAGATGACGACACCATGAAAACCGGTGTACAAACCACTCGAAAAGGAGATCGTCGAGTTTGCCACATGCTGACCATGCTGTAGAGCTAGGGCCCTTTTATATTCCATCCCTTAATACGTCCATCCAACTCATGTTTGACATGAATAGCAGAATTATTTTTGCAATGTGGATATGTCCTGTGATGTTGTTGCCAAAGCCATAATTTTTTTGAAAAAGTGTGCCGCACAAAGTCCTTCGCACACCTAGCTTTTTATTTTTTTTTTTGGTTTTTGAGTTGTATGTAAACTTTTAAACCCTGGAGGTTTTCTAGCAAGGTAAACGGAGAAAGCATTAAAATCCTAGATTAGGTAGATGAGATCCCTGAAGAGCGTTCTAGTCGGTTGTCGAGGTTGGAAAACCTAAGAAATTGCTGTTTAGGCGTTTTTTAAAGAAGTTTTCATTCATTCCGTCATTACCAACCAATAACAGTCTACATTAACCTTTCGATTCACAGCTGGGAAACTGGGAACCTTATTGAACAGAGACCGTGGTATTTTTGTTGCACTTCTGAAGGATGGAACCAGCACACGTTTTTCCCCTTTCCTATAAAATGGGGTCCTTCAAAAGAGGCGTGAAGAGGCACCTTGTGGGCCTGAAGGATAAGGGTAAATGATGCCGCGTTGTTTTTATGCTGCACCACTTGTCTTCTCGTCTGATGGAGAGGAGTCTTTTGCCGTAAAATCTATTACAATAGGTACTGAGTCACCACTTAAGAGGGTGTGCGTTTAATCTGTTACACGTTGTATATATGTGTAGTATAATAATAATTAAAAAAAATATTTCGAAAATAAAATCCATAAGTGTTAGTAACATTGAAACTTAAGTTAGTAAAAAACAAGAAAAACATAATTATTTTACTATAGAAGACGCTAGGAAGTCGCGACTGCCGTGTGCAATTTTACCCAGCGCTTCATCATCAAAAAGTCACCATTCCTTCCTCTTCCAACTCTTCAGGGCACATCTCTAAGCCTGCAGAACAATATCAACATGCTCGGTATGACGATTCGCTGCGATCTGAATCAAAAGGACTATATCGAAGCCGTGATCAAAACAGCCTCACGAAAACTCGGTGTCCTGAACAGAGTGCGGCGATTCTTTACACCTGACCAGTTGTGTCTTTTGTACAAGACACAGGTACGGTCTTGCGTGGAGTATTGCTCGCACATCTGGGACGGTTCCGCAAAGTATCTTCTCGATGCCTTAGACGGATTGCAGCGTCGCGCTGTACGTATTATCGGCAATGCAGAGGTAACTAATACTCTCGAACACCTGCAATTGCGTAGAGATATAGCGTCACTCAGCGTCTTCTATCGCTTATATCACGGCGAGTGCTCTGAAGAACTCTTTGACCTTATCCCACCTTCTCCCTTCCTCCATAGGAGTACACGTGCTGCTCTCCGGTGTCACCGCTTCACTGTCACACATATCCCATCGCGCACAAAAAAATTTGGTGACTCGTTTCTTTGTCGCACCTCCAAAAGATGGAATAGTCTACCAGCACATGTTTTCCCTCTTTCCTATGATATGGGGTCCTTCAAACGAGGCGTGAAGAAGCACCTTGTGGGCCGGCAGAGTGAGGTTGACTGATGCTGCGTTGTTTTCACGCTGCACCAGTTGTCTTCGCGTCTGGACTCCATTTCCACTTAACATCAGGTGGTGTGGAGTCATTTGCCGTGCTAAGTATAAAAAAAAAAAAAAATCAGCGGCGAGTCCCAGCATATATACTTTGTGTCCCACTTTACCACAACATAAAAATATGTATAGGTAGTACCTTAATGTATTAATATTTTGTTATGTACAAATATTTGAAAACTGTAGTTAATAAATTTTTGTGCCAACCCTTGCCATGTTTTACCGTACTGTCAGAGAGATACTGTCTGAAGTTTTATAAATCTTTCTGTTGTCAAAATGTTCTGTTTTACTGTACGTTTTTGGAATCCAATTTAATTTAATTTAATTAATTAATTGTAACTTTATTTAATTCTTTGTAGTTTAATTTATTGTAATTTGATTCATTTATAGTTTTTTTTTTTTAATAGTCTTTAATTTTTAATTTGATTCTGTAGATTGCAGTTTTTATTAATTTTGAATTTTGTCGTGGTGGCAAGTACGTATGTTTGCGCCAAAATTTTTATGTAATACTGTGTGTACACGTTTTTTGGGTCTCGATCTAGTTTTAATCTATGTCATTTCTGTTGTCTACACTTATTTGATTGTTACCTGTTGTGTATGCCAATATAATAAATAAATAAATAAATAAATAAATAAATAAATACTGTTTTAAAAATTTTTCCTCATTTTAAAATTTCCCTTGTGACATAACCTACTCAATTTTATCTTTAAGTTATTGAACACAACTTTGACAGTAGGTAGGTATCGAAGAGCTTGTAGGTAATGGACTAGTATTATTTAAGTAACTATCAATTTGAATTCAGAAAAGCTTCATATTTTTCTTATACCTACAGATTGTGCCAAAAATAAGCCTTTAATATCGGCATTTATCGGTATAGTAGGAACTAGTTTTGACCTTCTTAGTTTTAGTGTCGTCTATTATAGGTACTTCGACAAATACTTACCTATTATATATGCCTATTTGTAAATTATTTTGCTAAGTTGGAATGTTGGAAAAGTGCAATATTAGGTCCTATATCTATAAACACTGCCAAAATTGAATAGTTTGTATTTATGCAAGTTTACTTAGAACACACAAGAGGTAAAAAGGTTAAGTAAAAAGGTCTCCCACCGAAATAAGTGTCCATAATAAAGAATCCGATTCAATTCTTGACGGACTTCGTGAAAAGGCTAGGCGTCCAGAAGCCGTCGCACAAACATCCAATAATAAAACGTAGCAGACAGGCAGTGATCGTGAGTATGTTAGTACCCACATATGGATACCGGCATAGGTTTTCGAATGTAACTTTATGTCAGTGTTGCAAGAGCGGCACAATCTCCCCTTGAGCAGAGAGCTATTATAAATCTCGTCCAAATATGAGTCAGCAATATATCACCATATAAATTATTTTCAGAAATAGTGCAGGTTATGTTTTTTTTATATCTTACGGGTAAGCACTTGTTCTTCATTCTTGGCTAGTTGTCCTTTGGAAAAGCCCGGTGTGCACAAGATCGATTGCAGAGCCAGCGCGCACCACCATGCCGTGCGTTAAACCAGCCTGCGTCCGACGCGTCTCCATCGGTACTACAAGTAAGTATTGTGTACAAAAAATTAACGAGCCTTACAGTAGTCGCAATAATTGTAACATTTGACATCTCACCTTTTGAAATCAATATTACCTACAATGGTAAATAGAATATAGAATTAACAATGACGTATATTTTTTTTTCCTATTTTTTTTTCTTTCAACGTCTATTACACACGAAATGGGTGAAATCAATATAACAATAGTAAATAGAGTATAGATTTACAAATCATAAAGATAATGCAGCAAATACTCATTAGAAGTTCTGTCACACTGTTATCCTGTTACACTGTTACGATCACATTTCTACAAAATCACTCCCACAAATATTACGACGACCTACAACGGACTTAAAGTGTCGATCACTGGTGGCTTCCCCGACTAACACGTAACAGTTACAAGATCACACTGTTACGACCCTACTTCCGTCCCTTTTCTACGAAATCACTCCCACAAATTGTATATATATAGAAGGCGAGCGGAAAGATGTTACACATCCAAAATTCACAAGTATGTGTTTCATTACTATGAATTATGTATATTTTAAATTATTACTATTATTTAAGTATTTATGTATTTTATTGTGACATAAAAACAATTTTATTTTATTTATTGTTTGTGTATTACTAAACAGTGTACAGGCAAATAAACGACCATTTACTTCGCTCACAAGTCACAACTAGGTGCTGATTATTTGCCAGTTTTAGGGATTTTTAAGTCAACCTCTTGCAACCGTTTCCTGCTTACGCTCCGTCCAGTTCTATCGCTGCGATATTTCCTCATGCAAACGAAGTCATTCGAGTGCACTAATAATGTGCCTGTATCTAGGAAATATACTCTGAAAAATTGCTTTAGGATCGCTACGTCTAGGTAGCTAAACGTACAGGTAACTAGACCTGTACTTTACTAAACATACCTACCTATATCGCCGTCCCCAACGAACAGTATGGTAATAGGAAAATACAGATTTTACAGGAAACGGCAAAAACTGTTTTTTTTAATAATATTTCGGGAACCATTCTATTACCAAAAAAAGTAAGTTTTTTTGTACACATATTTCTTATAATTTATTGGTTATTAGGTTTTTTTTAAAAGAGAAAACGATAACAATATACTTTACTGAAAAAGTATTATAGGATCGTCGCGCTAAGTAGCTTTATGATAGTGCTCGACGGAAAACACAAAGTACCTACCTAATAATAGTGCATTATGATGACGTTTAATGATAAAAATGTGTTTACTTTCAAATCGTTAGATGATATTAACGTTAGGGTGAAAAATAACGTATGAAGTATTAAGAGTGTAAATAAAACGCAACAGGTTTTCGTAATCATTTATTGAATTTGCACAAACGAAAAAAAAACTATTTTCGAAAAAAGTACTAGAAGTTGCCAGTGGGGGCGATTAGGCGGCAATAAAGAAGAATAAAGAAGAATATTCCTCATTGCCACCACTGGGCGGCAATCGGTATAAAAAATCCGTATTGCCACCAGTGGTGGCGATCGAGGTGGTGGCAATCATGAACAGAGGGAAATATTAACTTAAATTACTGAACTCTTAAAAATGTTTTTTTTTTAGTTTTATAAGCTTACCTAATCTGTGAAGTCATGTGACAGTCATAGTCATTACTTTCACAGATTAGGTGAGCTTAAACTTGTTAGCAACATGCTGGGGGCATTCAAGTAATTAGGTTTATATGTTGTCCCACTGCTTGGCAAGGGCCGCAATCATTGAAATGACGGCATCGCTATAGTTGATTTATTGGCTTAATCACCAGGCAATGCCGGTTGGTGATCAATACCGAAGAAAGCTTCGGAAAATGAGAAACACACATTGCCCGACCTGGAAACTAAACCCTAGACCTCCGGATGTCGGGCCGTTCGCTTTGGTACTTGGCCCTTGAGGATATTCTCGGGTATTGGGATATGTTGCGTAAATAAGATGTTTACATTATATACTACTCAAAACAAAATAAGGGCCACGAGGTATTTTTTCAGTTTGGTGTAAATTATTAAACATTTACATATTGAAAGTAGTAAAATATTGAGTATACAAACTCTTTGATACCTAAACTTTTTAATATTGTGGTATTCATCTAATGCTGGCAACAATTTTAAATAAAATTTGATTTTTGAAAATTTTGATTCCATTTTCTTTGACGTTTTGCTTTCCTTAGCTTCTTGGTTTATTAGAAATTATCAGAGTTCATTGATATCTCGAGTCAGAAACATCTTTTGCAATATGCCACAAGCACGCAGGCGTCATATGGACTCGCTGACAGCAACCAGAGCCGTTACAATAATTGAAGAAGGTCATTCGCAGCGATCTGTGGGTTTGCAATTGGGATTTTCTCGAAGAGCTATTCAAAATCTATGGAATCGTTTCCAAGAGACCGGCAGTGTTAGAAGAAGACTTGGTTCGGGCAGAGTTCGCATTACAACAGCTCAAGAGGATCGTTACATTCGATTAAGTGCGCGCCGAGATCGCACAACGACGGCCCGCAAGCTGCAAAATCGTTTACGGCTCACAACGGGTACTCGTGTCAGTGACCAAACTATTCGTAATCGATTGCATGAAGACCAGCAGGCATCAAGAAGGCGAGTTGTCCGTATTCCATTAACCAGAAATCATCGTGCAAATCGTTTAAGATTTTCCCGTCAACATTTGGACTGGGACATAAACCAATGGGGCATGGTGCTCTTCACAGACGAATGCAAAGTTAAATTTTTTAACGACGATCGGCGTATTAGAGTATGGAGAAGACGCGGCGAGAGATTTTCAGAAGCCTGCATCCATGAAGTCGATCGTTTTGGTGGTCCAAATGTAATGATTTGGGGCGGGATAAGCTTACACGGCAAAACTGAGCTTGCTATTTTAAATGAGGGTACTGTTACTGCTCAGCGGTATATTGAGGAAGTCGTCAGACTACATTTGATCCCATTTGCCCAGCGAGCGGGTCCTGGATTCATCTTGATGCAAGACAATGCTCGTGCACACACGGCTCAAGCGACTCGGTTTGTACTGGAAGCGTCTCAAATTCAAGTCTTGCCGTGGCCGGCGAACAGTCCGGACTTAAATCCAATAGAGCACATGTGGGATCAGTTGAAACGAAGAGTTAGAGACGGTGATCAGGAAATCCACAACCAACAGCAACTCATCAACGCTGTTAAAAGGGCCTGGGAAGAGATTCCAATGGAAAATGTCAGGCATTTGATTGAGAGCATGCACTCCAGGCTTCAGGAGTGCGTAACGAAACGAGGGGGGCATACCCGTTACTAAAAGATGAGCATGGAGTATTTTCTTTTGTTTACAGTAACTTTACATTGTTTTTATTTTTAACCTTAAATGTGTTTTTTCTTTCAAAAGCAAATAAACTTTTTAATCATTATTATTGGAATAAATTTATTGGTCTACACGGTAAAAACAACATTAGTTTTCGTTATGGAGACAAAAAAATTAATATTGGTTTTATTATTTTCATGGTACAGACAAAATACCTCGTGGCCCTTATTTTGTTTTGAGTAGTATATGACACCATTAACCAATAACTCAGGACTTATTGAACCAAGTTTAAGGGCTAAAAAGGGTGGCAAAGTTTGTATGGTTCATTTTTGTTTGACGTCAGATTTGCGTGATATTTACCCTCCTATCCCACGAATAGTACGTTAATGGTGTCACATAACGCAAACATCTTATTTACGCAACATATCCCAATACCCGAGAATAACTGTAATACTAAATCAAAGTTTTTTTGATAAAATTATTTTTATTCATCAACATAGTCTCTTTAAACTGCAATACAGTCTCCCCAACGCTTTTCTAACTTTTCTATTCCATGAGTTTCTATGGCCATCTTCCAGCTCCATCATCAGAGCCTGATCTAGCACCAAAGTACTTACTCGTCAAGACAGATCAAACGAGTCCAAACTCGATGAGGTTGTGTCGTTTAACTACCGAGTTCCTATGGCCACCTTCCGGTTCCATCATCAGACCCTGGTTACCATTTAGCACCAAAGTACTCGCCAAGACGAATCAAACGAGTCCAAACTCGATGGAGTTGTGTCGTTTAACTACCGAGTTCCTATGGCCACCTTCCGGTTCCATCATCAGACCCTGGTTACCATCTAGCACCAAAGTACTCGCCAAGACGAATCAAACGAGTCCAAACTCGATGGAGTTGTGTCGTTTAACTGCCGAGTTCCTATGGCCACCTTCCGGTTCCATCATCAGACCCTGGTTACCATCTAGCACCAAAGTACTCGTCAAGACGAATCATACAAGCCCAAACTCGATGGGATATTAATGTCACAATTTTTGAAAAAGGTAGTTTTTTTATAATTAGTACAAAAGATATAAGGAGAAATAATTTAAATTATAAAGAAATTTTGTTGTAAGTATTTAAATTTAAGCTAAATTGAGAACAGACCATTTATTTTTATTCAAGATTCCTTAATACTTAAATTAAAATTAGAACGAAATTATAGTACTTAATATTTTTTAAATAAAACGTTAGGTGATATTTTTTCGCATTTTGTAAAAATAACATGATATGTGTAAAGATATCTTTTGGTGGACAGATAGATGAACTCTATTATTTAGTTACTTTGTAATCTTTGTAATATTTTAAATTATTATTTGATTATAAATACAAATATCAATCATTACTTTTGCATTTTCCTGTAGCACTGTACACGGGTTAATGTAGAAAAAAGGTACGTTTTGTAAAAGATGTATTTTGCGAAAGGTGCATTTTGCGAAAGGCACATTTTGCGAAAGGTGTATTTTGAGAAAGGTGCAATTTGCGAAAGGTGCATTTTGCGAAAGGTGTATTTTGAGAAAGGTGCAATTTGCGAAAGGTGCATTTTGCGAAAGGTGTATTTTGAGAAAGGTGCAATTTGCGAAAGGTGCATTCTGCGAAAGGTGTATTTTGAGAAAGGTGCAATTTGCGAAAGGTGCATTTTGCGAAAGTTACCTACATTTTGCGAAAGGTTCATTATGAGAAAGGGACGTTTTGCGCATGGGGTGCATTATTGGTTTTTCTTAACCAATTTTTTTTTAGAGTACTGTAGTGGTACTGTATGACATTGTGGAAATTGAAACTTTTACCTGATGTAAATTTGTTAACTTAGTTTTTTTTATTTTGTGATATTTTTTTTTTATTTACATGTTGTGGTTGTCTTCTATAATTTTGTGTTTATTTGTAATGGAAAGTGTCCTGCTATGATAGGGCATTTTCCAATATTTTTGACGCTGTAAGGGAGAAAAGAGCTGGACACTTGCTGAGTTTCTTGCCGGTTCTTCTCAGTACAAGATCTCCCGCCCAGAGTAGACTTACGAACCGATGGCATAGTGACATTCACAAGAGCTACTTGTAGCCTAAACTGAATAAATGATTTTGATTTTTTTTTATGCGAAAGGTACAGTCTGCGATGAGCCGTTGACTGCAGTATTTGTTCTGTTGTTTTAATTGATTTTATTTAAGTGATATTTTAAAGAGTTTCAAAATGTGGTATACAGAAAGTTGCACCCGATAGAGCCAGAAAAAGATTATGCAATAATCCGCCGGAGGCCTGTGTTGCTCTATGGCAATAATATAATGTGTAGGTAGAAATCTTAAAATTTCTCATACCGTTTTTATTAATTATAAAAAATAAAAAAGTTATAATATACTAGGCTTACACATATTTAAAAAATAAATAATTAATTTTTCAAAGATGTGTAAAACAGTTGGATTTTTTAATAGAAAAATATTGTTCAAATTATGATAATCTGTAACAAAAATTTCTATTGCTTTATTGTTTTTTTTTCATTTTACAGATACTCAGCCAATGCCTTACCAAGAAAGTAATAGAAAGACACTTCGATAAATTCGATTCTGAAGTTAATTTTAGTCGCGTTTCAGTATAAATGAAATTAATGAAATATTTATTTTTCAGATAACAAAGATCCAAATAAGTGGTTAGTACAACAAGAGTTTAAAACCTATGTTAGTACTTAATAACTAGATGGGAATTGGTTATTTTACACATATGTGCTAATAGTAGAGTCCCCACTACCAGCGATGCTTTTCAGGACAGTATTACGGCTGCCGCGGACTCGACGCAGAAGGGATCTCGCTTTTTTACGCAGAATAGCCGGGAAACTGTCGACCTGCGAATCCGCAAACATTCCCGACGCACTACAGAATCGACGCAACCGCAATAGTGCCCTGAATGCATTATTAAATTATATGCGTATGACGTTGTACGACTTCCGAGTATATTTGACCCACAATAGCTGCGTAATTTTGACTGCGTCAGAGCAACCATGGAACCTGCGAGCCAACATGTTCGCCCTAATCGACAACGCCCTTCGTTCTCTTTATATATCTGCATCATCTTTTATTAAAGATATTTAAATTGGTTTACTCTGCAAAGTGGTAAACCATTCAACCATAAAGGGGACACTGTACTAGAACACTTGCTACCAGCCTTACAGTAAACCATGAGTTTTAGCATACGTTTCACATACACCAAGCAGCAGTCAAGGTATAGACATTGAAAAATAAAACAAGAAAATTTCGAAAATTTAAAAATTTATTATCTTAATTAATACGAATAGTTCGGCTCCGGCGGATGATGCGGCGGGAATGGTGGATGTCCAAACGGTGGCGGTCCCCTAGGCGGGAACTGCGGCCTGAATGAGGGGGGCGGTGGTCTCCAAGGCGGTGGTCTAGCCCCGGGCGGAGGGGGGGGACCAAAGCCCGGCGGCCCGAACGGAGGGGGTGGGAAGTGATGGAAGGGAGGGGGTGGGGGCGGGGGACCTGGGGGAGGGGGAGGTCCTGGCGGGGGCATCGATGACGGCGGGGGTGGCGGAGCCGTCATCGGCAGAGGAGGCGGAGGTCGAGCGCCCATCGGAGGGCCGGGAGGTGGCATCGGGCTTGGAGTAGGAGGGGGGGGCGGCGCCATCAGCATTGGACCCATTAGTGTAGGCGGAGCGTCCGCGAACAGCTGGTGAGGACGGTCTGCGTGCGACAGTGGGTTTTGGGCGGCGAGCAATCTGGAACGAAAGTTATTTGCATAAGTAATGTAAGAAAAAAATCGTGTGAAGGATAGGCCTGACTGTCCTATAGTCAAGCCAAATCCAAAAAATATTTAAATCAAGATTTTTTGTTTTATGTGTTCTCTCTACTAACATAGCTTTTAAGTTTATTAACAACATGGATCAATGGTCTGAAAATAATATTATTATTATTATTTATAATTGCAAATCAGTAAATAGCCAGTTCCTCAGTATTAGAGGATGCCAGGTAAAGAGCGCTTCCACTATTTTATCACATAATTTTCACATAACATCAGTTAAGGCAAGCACAATTTATAGTTTATATTATCTAATATACAATATTGAGAAGTGAAATAATAACTTGAGCAGTAACTTACCTTTCCGCAGCTGAACCATGCCGTTCTCCCTTGACATCCTTCTTGAAAGCATAAGACACCGAAATTGGTCTGTTGCAAAGATACTGATTATTCATTGCTTCTATTGCAGCATCAGAGGCTTCAAATGAAGCGAAATTTATAAAGGCAAATGCTTTGGAGTTTCCTGTTTCTGGGTCTCTCATAACCTGGAATAAAAACCAATATTTGTAGTACTTGACTTAGATGCAATCTACTTTGCCTCATTAGACTAAGTACCTACTTATTTCGAGATATTTTTTTTTTATATACATAGCTCGGCAAATGACTCCACTCCACCTGATGTTAAGTGGAAACGGAGTCCAGACGCAAGGACAACTGGTGCAGCGTGAAAACAACGCAGCATCAGTCACACTCACCCTGCCGGCCCACAAGGTGCCTCTTCACGCCTCGTTTAAAGGACCCCATGTCATAGGAAGGAGGGACAACGTGCGCTGGTAACTATTCCATCTTTTGGAAGTGTGACAAAAAAACGAGTCACCAAATTTCTTTGGGCGCGTTAGAATGTTCGAGACAATACAGCGGTGACTCCGGAGAGCAGCACGCATACTCCTATTGAGGAAGGGAGAAGGTGGGATAAGGTCACAGAGTTTTTCAGAGCACTCGCCGTGGTATAAGCGATAGAAAACGCTGAGTGACGCTATATGTCTACGCAATTGCAGGAACTCGAGAGCATTAGTGACCTCTGCATTGCCGATAATGAAATGAAAACGAAATGAATGTACACCTAGAATAAGCATATTAGCTCTCTGAATCATTCTTAGCGTGTTAACAGTACATATTTAATAAGAAATATGACTTTTACCTTCTCAGGACAAAGTCATTAAATATTGTAGCAAAAAAAGAATTCAAAATCATTTATTCAATTTAGGCTACAAGTAGCTTTTGTAAATGTCACTATGCCATCGGTTCGTAAGTCTACTCTGGGCAGGAGATCTTGTACTGAGACCGGCAAAAATATAGAAGACAACCACAACACGTAAAAAAAGAAAATAAAAAAACAAAGTCAAATTATAGTGAATAATACTAAAAATAAGATAAGTATGCAAGAGCAGACCAGCCTCCACAGGCGGCACCCGTTCACAAGTATGACATATGAATCAGCAATTGCTTCGCTCAACCATATTTTAGGGAACGTAACAATCCAACGCACACGCCACCACTGCAGAGACAATAAAGAGAGCATGAGACACTCAAGGTAC
Source organism: Eudonia truncicolella (assembly GCA_949315975.1). Classification (NCBI taxonomy): domain Eukaryota; kingdom Metazoa; phylum Arthropoda; class Insecta; order Lepidoptera; family Crambidae; genus Eudonia; species Eudonia truncicolella. Next base: position 11,842,044 of record OX438835.1, on the reverse strand, counting down.
TCTAAATAAAAACTTAATGATCTATTTACCCAACGCTGTTTGTTATCTGTACGACACTGCTGATAAAGGCTATCATATCAGTATAAAAATTATATAAATTAATTTTATTAAATTGATTCAAATAGATTATAATGTGTTTTTTACTATAACCAGGCTGTTTTATCATCTAAATATTCTTTGACTGTATAATAACCTTTTATAAGTGATAAAGACTTCACATGTTTTTAAAACTTATCTAAGGGTAAATCTAGGTATTTTATTGTAATAGTGTATAATTATAGTATAGTAGTAGTAGTAGTAGTATAGTATATTCTTGGTTCTGTCTTGCCCCAAGACAGAACCAAGAAGCTTCTGTAACCTGAACAGTGGCATTACAAGTTTTGTCTTATTTCTAGTATTGAAGTTGTGTACGTCACCATGTTTAGTAAAGGAGTTGATATTGCAACATACAAAAACTATACAATTATAAAAGTTTGTGATCCTAGTTTATAGATTGTTCTTACTGCTTGTTTCTGTAAAATGAATATAGTTTCAATATCAGCCGCTGTTCCCCACAGTAGGACACCATACGACATGACACTACGAAAATAACTAAAATAAACTGTTTTCAATGTCTGTTAATGCCTAATTTTTCTAATGGCATAAGCAGCAGAACTGAGAACTTTGAATTACAAAATTACAAGAATAACAGTTACAAGAATAGTTGAATAGTTATTTATCTATTGCTTCTTTGAGAAATCAGGTTGGAAGCTCTAACCCACTGACATCTTATTATATCAACCAGGACTAACAGTATAGTGTGTATTACAAGGCTAATGCCTCCGAAGCCTGGATGGCTACTGAATTTGCTTTAGTTAGTAACACAATTGAATGACTTGAAGAGAGATTAAGTATACTTTACATTCTGAGAAAAGGAAATGTCAGCAGGGACTCCCGGGAATGTCAATGTCATAGTAGCATAATTACCTTTGGTGTCTGTAATATTACTCCAAATGCAGAAAATGTATCATATAAAAGCTTTTCATCAACTTCAGGATCCAAGTTTCCTATGAAAACGTTGGCGCCCACATCCAAATTTTTCTGATGGGCTGATGCCTTGTTGACTCTTACTGGTTTACCATAAAGTTTTATCATGTTCATGACCTGAAATTGAGGAAAATATACATGTCAGCAACAACGGTATGTTAAAGTTACAGTTTGGCTATCCACGTCTTCCCATGAAGAAAAAGTGTTGAATGGAGGCTAGCTGCCTGCTGGCCACATACAATCAACTAGCTCTTGACATGAGTTCAAATAATATTGGTTTGTTTATAAAAGAACTTGATTAGAACAACTGGATATGTCAGTCATAGATGTGTCTGTTTGTCTCGTTGACAGCTTCATAATGAAAACATGTTTTGATCTTTTGATAGTTTATATATTGTGTTGTGCCTTAATTCTGATGTGTGTATATTAAGTAATAATTAAAAATGCTCTCTAGTATAGCGTTAGACTTTACACAAAGGTTCAATTTGGATGTGTACAATGTTTACAATATACTCCACTCTGTAAGTAAATATAAATATTAGTATTTAAAATAGCCAAGTCTGAGTCTTTTTTCTTTATTTAAAAATTATTAAAACTAGAAACCTTTATTGCATAGTCAGCATCTTCTTCACCCATAAACTCCACAAAGCCATAACCCTGATGTGTTTGTGTCACACGATCCTTTGGCATATGTACATTAACTGAAAGAGAAAAATATATATAGTATGAAGCATTTTAAATACTTTTTAGAACTTTTATATTAAAGCACTGTTGTAATAAATTATGTAATAAGTATAAAGTAACTTACCCACAGGTCCTGCTTGAACAAACAGTTCCCAGAGTAAGGTCTCAGAGACCCTGTCATCGAGACCACCCACATAAATTGTAGCATCTGAAACATGATATAAATTGTTGAGTTATAGCTTCTTGTACTTGTATTACCTACTCAAGAATACATAACATGACAAGAATTTAGAAATTGATATGATTTTACCCTTATTAATTAACTGAATAACGAAATTGTTGACTTTAAATTTCAATATGATAAAACAACTTCAAATCAGTTTTGAAAAAGATAAAACTAATAAAACCAATAAGCATTTATTATACATTTAAAGCTTGGAACCACAACATTGGTTATGTTGTCAAATTTACAAGTTATTGGAAAATATAAAACACATAACCTCTAAACAAGTTTGTACACTATGTAAGTAAATCTTAATAGTACGCTTACTCTAACTTAATTATTAGATAAAACTATAAAAGTATTGTCCATAATATTCAAGTAAAATCAAGGGAGTAATAAATTAAAATAGGTACCTACCTTGATTTCTCTCAGCTATCGGTCCTGCTGCCATTTTGAATTTTTGACATTGACATGACAATACAAAATTACAAGGGACTTCGACTTCTTGGCGGGAAAGTGAAGAGTCATGTCTGCGGTTTTGTTTTATTTTCTAAAATTTGTGTTATGTCGAATATTAATGTGAAATAATGGTGGATTATTAACCGTTAAGTGTTCGTGAGTGTGCATGAGTGTTGGCAAATGAAACAAAACAGTGCAATGTTACTTTTCAAATTCTTGCAAGAAGTCTGCGTGAGGACTTAGTAAAGCCCCACATCTTTACTGAGATACTCGAGGGGTCGGGGGGTAATATCATTTCTCACTTCCCATTTCTATTATCATTCATCATCATCAATATTGTTTATTTATGTATTACAATGAAATTAAGAAACTAATGACATGGCAGCATAGTCTATGACCTTAGCCGGTTCCTTAAGGAACAAACTAAACTTAAAAAAAAGGGACTTCGACTTCTTGGCGGGAAAGTGATGAGTCATGTCTGCGGTTTTGTTTTATTTTCTAAAATTTGTATTATGTCGAATATTAATGTGAAATAATGGTGGATTTTTAACCGTTGAGTGTTCGTGAGTGTGCATGAGTGTTGGCAAATGAAACAAAACAGTGCAACGTCACTTTTCAAATTCTCTCAAGAAGTCTGCGTGAGGACTTAGTAAAGCCCCACTGTACCCTACCCTATCTTTACTGAGATACTCGAGGGGTTGGGGGGGTATACTATTTCTCACTTCCCATTTCCATTATCATTCATCATCATTAATATTCTTTATTTATGTATTACCTAAGAAGATAGAACAAACGAATAGAATTAAGAAACTAATGACATGGCAGCATGGTCTATGACTTTAGCCGGTTCCTCAAGGAACGATCTACACTTAAAAAAAAAATAAATTACAAGGGACTTCTTGGCGGGAAACTGAAGAGTCATGCCTGCGGTTTTGTTTTATTTTCTAAAATTTGTGTTATGTTGAATATTAATGTGAAATAATGGTGGATTATTAACCGTTAAGTATTCGTGAGTGTGCATGAGTGTTGGCAAATGAAACAAAACAGTGCAACGTCACTTTTCAAATTCTCTCAAGAACTTAGTAAAGCCCCACATCTTTACTGAGATACTCGAGGGGTTGGAGGGGGTATACTATTTCTCACTTCCCATTTCCATTATCATTCATCATCATCAATATTCTTTATTTATGTATTACTTATGAAGATAGAACGAACGATTACAATTAAGAAACTAATGACATGGCAGCATGGTCTATGACCTTAGCCGGTTTCTAAAGGAACAAACTACACTTAAAAAAAAACGAACAAAGGAACGAACGAACAAACAAAAAAAAAAAGACTTCTTGGCGGGAAAGTTAAGAGTCATGTCTGCGGTTTTGTTTTATTTTTTAAAATTTGAGTTATGTCGAATATTAATGTGAAATATTGGTGGAATATTAACCGTTAAGTGTTCGTGAGTGTGCATTAGTGTTGGCAAATGAAACAAAACAGTGCAACGTTACTTTTCAAATTCTCACAAAAAGTCTGCGTGAGGACTTAGTAAAGCCCCACATCTTTACTGGATACTCGAGGAGTTGGGGTGTAATATCATTTCTTACTTCCCATTTCTATCATCATCATTCATCATCATCAATGTTGTTATACTAATGAAATTAAGAAACAATGACATGGCAGCATGGTCTATGACCTTAGCTGGTTCCTCAAGGAACGAACTACACTTAAAAAAAAACAAACAAAAAACAAAACAATCAGAAAAGACGTTTGTTTTGTGTGGGTACGTTTAACGTAGTGATTATACGTAGTGATTACTTGCTCAGTGGTGATTACTTGCTCAGTGTGTACGTTCCGCATTGATTGTTTTGCTTTTGTATTTTTCCAATTTTCCATTACATTAACATTAATGTTGTTAAATTTTAAAATCATAACAATGCAAAGTGCTTCAGACGTGATATCATCACTGTATTGGTATAAAGATAACATCGATAATGAAGATCAAGAGCCACAAATAATAGAACAGTTTGTGCAAAATGTTGAAGATTTCAGTTCACAGTACGGAAGTGAAATAAGTGTTTCTTATACTGCTTTCAATCTTCGCGGCCCGCCTTCCAATTTCCCAGATTATGGAGACTATCCTCAGGCTTTTGTTATGGTGAGAATAACATTTTTATCATAATAATATTATGTTGAGTTTTGTTTTTGTTTAAATTTTCAGTCTTTGGTCGGCTAGTAGTTCCCTGATTAAAAAAATATTATTGTTGTTATTTACAATAATTAATTAATATCAAGCTTCTAATAAGTAAGTACCTTATATTTTTTACAAAGTTTTCAACTGGGTTTTACATAATTATGTGTAGGACACCTATTCTAAGTATATTCAGTAAACCCCTAATTATTAAAACTTTATTTCATATTTCCCTCACCCCTTGAGATAAAATCCTTTTTGGCCTAAAAATATATTCAAAATAAAAATTATAAAAAAACCAAGCCATCTGTATACATTTTTATTTATCAAATATAACTTTTTGTTACTTTTTATGTTAGTGACTATTAAATTGTAATTTAAGCTGTGAGTTTTACATTTATCATATTTTTTATATTGTTTTCTTTCTATTTATATTTATAAAACCACAATTTTTTCATTGAATTGAATGCAAATAATTTACAATCATTTCCTGCAATTGTTTTTTTATTATCAGAGAACCTATGGAAAATGGTGGGACCAAGCTCCATCAGCTCAAAAAGATTACATGCCCCAAAACAGTGGTACAATAGCAAGCCAAGACTTTGTAGGTGAGTTATTCTTTCTACTTTTGGGAAACCCAAATATATTTAGGTCAATTTAAACCCATAATTTTTAATATAAAGTCCCAATTGATTTGCATCCACCTCATCACACCATTCCATCTCAATCTGCAGCACTACATAATTACAGTAAAACAACAGAACTGATGGCCGCTGGGGCGGAATAGTCCTTGAGTGGCGACCACATACCGAGCAGTGTGGGCAGGCCTCCAACATGGTGGAGCGACAATCTGGTGAAGGTTGTAGGAAGCCGCTGGATGCGAGCAGCACAAAACCGGTTGTTGTGGAGATCCTTTGGGGGAGGCCATTTTCCAACTGGACGTCTTTTGGCTGAGATGATGATGATGATGACGATGATGTTGATGATGATGATGATGATGATAATGATGATGATAATGATGATGATGATGATGATGATGATGATGATGATGATGATAATGATGATGATGAAAACAACCAACTCTGTGGTTTAGTGATTAGACCACTGGTCTTGGCCCCAGAGTTTCTGGATCCAATTCCCAGTGGCAGGTTCATATTATTCTACTTGGTTGAATTTGTGGTAAGACTTAGGTTAAAGTCTAGCCTAAGCCTAGCTAGCTACCACCATTTCATCTAAGCCTGTCACTATAACAACAATTATATGTGCATTGTTGTTCCAATAGTTAAGAGAGAGTAAGGTCTCCAGTTCCTCAGTAGTTTTACAGGTGACCTTTGCCGTCATCATTACTTCTCATCAGGTGAGATAAAAGGCTAAGACCTTCCGCCCCATTAATAAATTTTTAAAATTGTTAATTTAAAGAGTTTTTAAAGATAAAATGACTATGTCCATTGCAAACAACTTTGCTTCCGGCAGAAGTGTCTTTCGAACGCGCTGTATACCCTATGGAGGTGTCAGTCTTTGAAACATACAACCCTGGAGCGCTGGTGAGGATCTGGGCGCGCAGTCGCAAGATATGGATGCTGCTTTGGGAAGGGGAGCCCGAGTATGTTGGGGATACGCCGAGGATTTTTAGCCCACCCATCAAACAATTAAATATGCGGACGAGGTAAGAAGTGTTTTATATTATTTATTATTTTTATGTAATAAGACGGCAAACAAGAGGGGAAGCCGCTCATAGACATCTTCAGCATCCAGAAGCTGCTTAAATGTTATCGACTTTTCATGTCAATTATGTAATTTGATACTAAATACACTACCTTATCCTCAACCTTAACTAATTAGACAAATTAGTACCAAAAGTTGCTAATTTTGAAATTTATCAGTTATATTTAAATTAAATTTATTTAAAAGAGTAGCTTAATTATTTAAAAATTGAAAGTCTAAACAAACTTTTTTTTAAATTTTTTCAGTTCTTTACAGTTTGATGTGTCTGGAATTTCCGTTTTTTTATAGGTCTTTCAATATTAAATTTCTTTTTAACAGAATTTTAAGACTGGAATTTAACCATAGACTGCTACCATATTATACAGAACTGGATGCAGTGCTTCTCAAAGGAAGGAAACCACCGAACCCAGTTCGATTAATGAATAAGTTTACATACTCTTCGCTTCACTACGACAAAACACAGCCGGCCATAGAAAAAGGTAAGTTGGCTCATTATCTATGTGCTGATGTATTGATATTGATAGTGATAAAGTTTTTAATTTCTTTGTTTTTCTTAATAATTTTTAATTACAAATCCTTTTCTTCTTTGTCTTTTTAACCCTTTAGCTGAAATATATGCTATAACAAATTTTACTGACTTAGAGAACAGAGTAGATAATAGTAATACCTTAGTTAGAGTATGATCTTGCTTCATACATTATTTTGTCTGCTATATGATAGTATATGCTTGTACTCGGTCTGGTAAGTGGTAGGGCTTGTTTTATGACGGCCCGACTGGCTACCATATCTTATTTTGTCACCATAACATCAATGTTACTTAATAGCACTGTTGTGTTCCAACAGTAAGAGACAAGACTTCCACCTTCGGCCTTATTATCATTTAACATTAGGTGAGGTGAAGGCCAAGTGTTTACCTGTAAAGAATATTTAATACCACTGGCAACCCCATAGATTGTCTTTCACTGTCATTAACGTCTAAGCTGCCATATAAATAATTTGCGGTTGATTGCACACCATTGCCACAATGATAGTAATCTCATGATCACGTTCAAGGTTCCAATTAACATAATAACGAAAAAATATGCAAATTGCATTACGACTTAAATTGCTGTGGTAATCATTGTGATGAGTTTCCTATTGACTCTGCTATTTTTTATTTACCTCTACTTTGTACTGAGCTTAAGAAAGTGAAAATTATGGAGAGTAGACTTCATACTCATGTTAGCAGACAAACAACGGCAATATTATGTTGGAAACTTGGAATATAGATCCATCTAGCTCTAGGCTCTCCTAGAGCCATCTAGGTTCTGTGTATATAATTTTTATTTTATTAATCTAAATATATCCTTCTGTGGAAGAATGGGAAAATCGGAATCCACAAGAGATAGATAAAAACTATTTAATAAACTACCTAGGTATTCGTTTTTTATTATTTTTAAACTCTGTTTATGTAAGGATTGTGTCATTGAATCGACGTAATACAATCTGGACAGCAAAAATTGTCCAAATCATCAATTTGCAAGTAAGCTGACGTAAAACGAATTCTTCCAGAAATGTTAAATGTGGCCTCGATTTTGATTCTTAAAGGAATACAAGTTCTTAACAAAGGCTTTATTTTAAAAACTTTTTCTGACTGACACCCGTTTGCACTAAACTTATAAATCGCCTAAGTCTTTGCCTAACTACTACCCGGTCAAGTTAACTCTGCACCTGAGTGTAAGCGACATTTTCGACGTTTTCTAGCGACGTTTCGAGGGTGTTAGTGTTTTACTGCCGTACTCAGAGACGTCAATTAAGTTTTAATGACAATTAAGTCTCTTGCTGTCACTTTCTTATGTATAGTGCTAAATAGAGAAGGAACGACATTTTATTATCATTAAAACTTAATTGACTGATGATTCTCTGAGCACAGCAGTTAGCTAACTATAAAACTATCGACTAGCGGACATTGATTCTAGATTGTAAATACTTGCAATTAAACCGTGATAATAATACAGAAACCAATATGCAGGTCAAATCCTTAACAAGATATTGGCATCTAATCTACATGAGACTGTAATGCCGCCTCTGAGTACAAGTCTGAAGAGCACGCAGCTAGATACAAGACCTACTTTGGCGGACTTTGAGCGACTACCTGTAAGTATCTATACACATCGTTCTTTTTTAACCGTCTTATTACTTTTTATAATAAAAGTAATGGTGATTACATTAATTAAAATGTGTATTATTTTTGAAACTACAGACATTTTAACCGAAAAAAGAGTCGTGATATACATATAATTACAAGTTTCTTAAAAGTTACTTTAAAAAAAAAATTTGCTGTGTAATTTTGAGCCCTTTAATAAACATATAAATAAGCTATTTGCAAATAAAATTTTTAAAGCGATGTACTGAGTGGGGTCCTTTTCAGTTTCGCTTCTTTATTTTATATTTTATTTTTGTTTATTAATTTTAATTAGAAACTGAATAAATATTTTGATATGATTTGATTTGATTTATTGCACTAACAGAGACGTCGATTGTCCTATCGATCGTATAGATGATTTTAGCGTGTAAGCTAGCGAGAAGGTTCTATCATTGTTAAAACCAATCACTGAAAATTCCCTATGTTTTAGATATGAGTGAACTAGTTCTTCCTAGTTAAGAAATTTTAATTTATTCTGATAATGATGATTAAGAAGGTGCAACTGGAATACATTAACATTTGATTGTCTATCTTCACAGTTATGATAAAAACTATTTGATGATAGAATCAATATAATTTAATAAATTTTTCTATACATTTTTATAATCCTGTTTTCATAGAAACCTTAGAAATGCAATAACTCCGTAATCCTATGATGAAAAATTTTTAAAATTTGATGCACCATTAGTGATTGTATTGTATTTAACTTAGCATAAAAATAAAATGCGGAATTTAAAAGCAAACTGAGAAAATTGAAGAAAATTGAAAATTGAACAAACCCCTAAAAACATCACTAGTTTGTATGTTACAAAGATGAATTTAATATATAATTATGTCTTTTATTATATTTAACCTAAAATATTTTAAAGCAAAAGTCGGTTTTTTAAAATAAATATAACTAAACTATATAGAGAAATACGTTCTCCAAACGATCGGATTCCTCTCCAAGCTGACATTAAAATGTAAAATGGTGCGATGATAAAGCTGCATGTCTTTAAACATTGAAAAATGTTACTAAATACAGTTTCTAGAAGTTAAAACACCTGCCCAAGACATTACACGATATAGGAAACACAACCCTTACCCAAGTTCATGAGGTACGTGACCTTGAAGTAACATTAGACAGTGGACTACGTTTTCATGTCCACATCGATAACATAGCCACTAAAGGATTTAGAATGTTGGGTTTCGTTTTGCGTAACATTAAGGGCTTCAAAAATCCTGCTAGCAAAATATTACTCTATAACGCTCTCGTGAGGAGCAATCTTGAGTACTGCAGCACCGTATGGAACCCTTATTATGAAGTCCACACTAAACGCATCGAGAGAATTCAAAAAAGATTTTTGTGGCATCTTGCCTATAGTTGTAATATGGCACGAAAGCTTCCGCACTATAGTCATCGTTTGGAGAACTTTCGTCGTCAATCGTTTGGATTCCCTCTGTAATAAAAGAGGCTTGCAGGATCACATGTTTCTATATAAAATAGTCAATGGTATTTTTGACAGTCCTCTTCTCATATCCAAAATTAACATTAATGCGCCGTTGAAACTTCCTCGTCATTCAAAGTATATTCCTTTTGTCAGCAGCATTTCAAGAACAAATCTTGGCCATCACTCGCCGTTGAACAGAGTTGTAAACAAATACAACGCACTGCTTAAAACCACTGATATAGATATTTTCTCTGAAACACGTAAAAGTTTTAAGAACTAAATTTTTAATACCCATATTTTAATTAATTTAACTTATTTTTAATTGTAGTAAATTTTAATATTATTTCTCTAAGGGATGTCTGTTACTTGAGATTGAACTTAAGATAATTATGTTATTTGCATGTAGTGGTACAGACGCCTGCACATCAACCTGTCCAAAACTGTCAAACTTCTTCAATACATTTTTAACTTCAATAAATTTTTTGTCATCATCATCATCATCATCATCATCATCATCAGACTCTAATACTCCCATTGCTAGGTATTGGCCTTATCACATAAACAATAGCATATAGGGAGATTGGGTCTTACATAACCCACCACTTTGACCCATTGATTAGAGTTAAGATATATTTATTAAATTAGATTATATTAAATCAGCGATGTCCAGCGCTTATCACACCAGCAATCAGTCATGCGCATGCGCAAATTATTTAAAATGTAACCAGTAGCATGGACTAATAATATATTATTTTAGGGCCATATTGTCGATCCAACTGGATTGGGCAAATTCAATATTTTTGATCGATATGTACTGCTGACGATGCGGTATTAATACAGCAGAAATAGTCATAATAACATTTGTTTACCACACGCGTCTTGTTTATAAATAGATGTCTTGTTATGACTAGCAATAAATAGTGATGGTTGAATCGTAACCAGGACCTGCGCAACTTAACATGACGCATCCTGTGACATTGTCTAACATGTGCTAGAGGTAGCATATCTTTAGTAGGTGAAGATAAAAATCTTCCATTAATACAATAGCTTGATATAGATACTACTGCATAGAAGTATGTTTACATTTTACGAATATCTTCATCAAATGCTAGAAAGAAAATGAATGTGTTGATTTTTTACGCATTGAGCATTATAATTATTATAGTAAGGGTTTGGATTTGGAATAAATATTCCGTGTTTTGTTCTCGTCATGTAAACTTCTTTTCAAATTAGAGTAAAAGAGGCAAAAACTAACAAAATAACTATTCAAAGCTTAATACGGGGCATAATGTATACTGAATACGAGAAAGTCGGTCCTTCCTGCCTATTGGGCCGGCTGTAAGAAAAGGGGACTCTCCATGGAGGAAGGAAAAAGCTCACATTTTGAAAAGGCAATTAACAAAAAGTTGATTCAGTTGTTCAATTTAAACTAATTTTCGCTTTTTTATAGTTTTGACGTCAACAAGTGCCTGTGAAGGCTTGTAATGAATAAATGATTTGACTATTGAGCTTTTTTAGCAATGTCTTGATCACCCAGCCCAGTGGGACTGACATAGGATAAATAGTGGTCGCTTGTTACTTGTTTTACTTAAAATAATGCCGAATCAAATGTCGACTGTTTTCATGTTATTGCTAATGATAACATCTCTAGTCGGGGCGCAACGAGTTGGGTAATAACAAGGTTTTTCCATTCAAAGTAGGTATACTATATGATATCTGTCCGGCACCTCCGGGTCACCGTCAGATTAAAATGTTGACAGTGTTGATCATCTGCGTTGTTATTTGGGGAACTATTTACTTTTCACTTAATAATATAAATAAGAAACAGCAAATAATCTAATGGCAGCTTGGGTCTCGCCAAATAATCCTACTACCTTATTCTAAGCCGTGAAATTATCATGAAAATGAAAATATTTATTTTGGTAAAGAAAGGTTATGCAAAGTATGAGACTTTCTTGCAAGTATGTATAGAATACTTAAGACCTCACGAAAACGAGCAATGGCACCTAATTTTTTCGTTTAAACTTTATTTTCTAGGATGAAACTATATTATGCGTCATGAAGTATTTGGACATGCAGTCTCTATGCCGGTGCGCTCAAGTCAACCGTCACTTCAGCGTGTTGGCCTCAGACGCCATACTGTACCGGAGTATCGATCTCAGACCGTACTGGCATTGCGTTCAATCAAAGGTCAGTATACTTTTCTATATGTGTTTCTATTGCTTTATTTGAACATGCAGTGACTTTGCCACTGCGCACAATCTACTGATGCAACAGCGGAATTGCCTCAGGCGTTATATTTTACCCCAATATCGATTACAGATAGGCTTGTCAGATGGCCGGGAAATCCGGGATTGTCCCGAAATCACGTGTCTTATCCCGTGTCCAGGAATTACACTTTACAGTCCCGGATTTCGAATACCTACCACTAGTTTTTTTTTATAGGTAGGTAAGTTAGTTTTTACTTTACATAATAATAAATAGTATGTTCGTAAAACATTACACGTAAAGCGATTTACAAAAATAAACCACATGGTGTGTAATGAATAGTTTGAATTTGACTAACGCTTATTTACGCGAAAATGCGCTACAGACCCTGTAATTTAGTTCCCCATCCGGTAACCCAGCATTGCTTCAGTTGCGTAATTTGCACGATCGCAACCCGAACGCGTTCACTGCGCAAACTTGCCAATGAGCTGGAGTTTTGCCACTTACCAATTACTTAATAACTACATTGAAGGTCAACTCGCAATAAGCTAAGGAAATAAGGATGACGTCAAGGTAGTGTGACGACATTTCCTGATAGGTAATGGACTTATTGTATGAGGAGACCTTTACAGCAATAGGATTAACATGCGATTGTTACTCGCTCATAGATAACAACAATCTCGCTAATTAATAAACTAGTGGCCCACACGTAATTTCGTCCACGACGTTTCCTTGATAGTTTCACCGTCTTGAAAACCATCGCGCTTAACGTGCCTTCCGAAGCACGAAGGAGCTCGAGATGATAAATTTTTGGTCACCCATCCGATGACCGGCCATTGCGAAAGTTGCTTAACCTCAGCACTCGCAGACCGGGCGCGTTAACCACTGCACCATCGAGAAATATAGCATTGTGAATGCAAAATTCAAAATAATAATAATAATAATATCTCCGGTACGATTCGAAACCCTCGGAGAAACTAGTAGGTAACGGGGACATGCTGGCTTGCGTGATGCCATTCCCTCTAGAAACCCTCTGACGGTGTTTCAATCGCACGGCTTGAGGAACCCTTTTAAGTTTCTTGCTGCCCCCAAAAACTTCTGATAGTGCTGGTAGTAGTTCTGGTAGTGGTAGTTCGAATTAATTTGATCACGGTAACGAAAACGAAAATTGTATTTTGTAAGCACAGTGCCTTGATCTCACGATGTTAAGTGATGATAAGGCCAATTGGTGGAAGCGCACTTCACCCGGGATCCTCAACTAGTGAGGCACTGGCTATCTTATCTCTAGCTGCCGGAACACAACAATGCTACATTGATGTTATGGCGACATATTTAGATAAGATGGTGGTAGCTAGCCAGGCGGACAAACAAGTCCTATCACCAACCAAACCGAGTAAACAAACATGTACCCCCCGCTGGGAATCGAACCCGGGACCTCTGGTCTAAACCGGTGGTCTTAACCCATTCAATGCCGGACCCCGCACGGGTAAGTGATGACATTTAAATTTCTATTGTGTCTGGTTTTGAGGCAGTCAACGTGTTAACCACTAGACCACAACGGCGGTAAATACTACAAAATTTTAACTCTCCGCGCGCTGCTTCAATGCCGTACAAGGTCTCATTTTCTTTTACGTGTTCGAATGGCAAATACAACTCAAACTAAGCACCCAGATAAATGGTATAGGAAATAGGAACGTATGCACCTAGCGTTTGCGCGACAAAGAAAGTTAACCGCCTCTGTAGTCTAGTGGTTAAGACCACCGCTTCGACTCCTAGCGGGGGTACATGTTTGTGTACTCGGTTTAGTAGGTGGCAGGGCTTGTTTGTCCACCTGGCTCTACCACCATCTTATCTAAATGTGTCGCCATAACGCCAATGTTCGTAGCGTTGTTGTGTTCCGGTCCGAGCAGTTAAAGACAAGATGGCCAGCGCCTCATTAGTTTAGGATACCGGGTGAAGTGCGCTTCCACCCGGCCTTATCATCACTTAACATTAAGTGAGATGAAAAGCAACTGCTTAGCCGTAAAATATATTAAAAAAACTAAACATTTATGTTTAGGGTTTTTATAAGAAAATATGAAATGTTTTTTGATTAATAACTTGAGTGTGAAAACTTTGTTGGCAGGTATTAATGATGTTATCGATGCGATGCAAATTCCTACATAAGTTGGACCTCTCCTGGTGTGGCAGCCATGGCACGATACAATCTAATTACGTTGTCAAGTGAGTATTAAATCTTATCGATTAACTTTTTTTATAATTATCGATAGTGCTGTTAAATAATAAGATTCCTGATTTGGTTGGCAAACTCCTGTAATAGTGTAAAATCTATAAAATACAATAGAAAAAGCAGAGCAATGAAAAGTTAAAAAATATATAAACGCAAAAGTTGTTATTACTATTCGTGTTGGTAAAATTTACGATTACGTTAAGGGTGCGCCGTCCGTAAGTGACAAGTGTCATATTTTATTTGAAATGTCTTCGTACCTACATATTTATTTGATGCCTCGCGGCCATACTAATATTGTATTGGAAATTTAACGTGTTAATTTGATAAATAATAATTTAAAAAACTGCTCGATATATCGAAAATGTGAGACGGATCATTTGTAGTTTAGACCATTGGTGATTGTTTAGATAAAATCAGAGGTACAGACGCCTGCACATCAACCTATCCAAAACTGTCAAATTTCTTCAATACATTTTCAACCATAAGCCTTCAGTATAAAGTTCAAAGTCTATTGAAAAAATTTGACAGTTTGTGGTAGGTTGATGTGCAGGCGTGTGTACAATAATTTTGATAAACTATAAGATATCAAATTACAAAAACACAATGTTGAAAAAATTTCCACGAGCAGGATTTGAACCTGCACCCTTCTGACATACCGGGTCAGGTGCTCTTCCAATTGAGCTATCGTGGTTCTAATGACGGTAGTTGTTGACATTGAATTGGCGCCTTTGGCATTCAAAGTAAAAAAGTAAATAGTGTTGAATAATTTCGGCAGGCTGGTTAGAACCACGATAGCTCAATTGGAAGAGCACCTGACCCGGTATGTCAGAAGGGTGCAGGTTCAAATCCTGCTCGTGGAAATTTTTTCAACATTGTGTTTTTGTAATTTGTATCGCAATAAAATTTGCGTTAAAAATTATATAAACAAAACAAAAACATTTTATAAGATATCAACTAAACGCCGCCACTTGTTTTCATGATTTTTGTCAACTTTAAATGATATTGTAGAAAAAAACTATAGTGTGTTATGAATTTATGGGTCGAAATAACTGTAAACACGTTCCCTTTTCAATTATATCAACTTAACCGTGACTGTATTTTTGGCATTTTTTGGTTGGCGCACCCTTAATGAAAACGAAACTTTGCATGGCAAACTTGCAAGTCCTTGTCTGTCACTACTACAAATTCTCGTTTTCGTTAATATAATCAAATGGCGCTTGTATTCCCGATCGCCGCATGACGTCACGAGTATTTCCAACACTATTTCTACATAGCAACCAGCCTTTTTGCAAACCATTTAAATCCTTATATTACGTCACAGTTTCGCTCAAGGTGATATTTGTTCACAGTTTCCTTAGAGACAGCGGCGCCGAGTTAACACATTTAAGGATGAATTGTTGTAAATTCGTTGACAACTCTGTGCTAAGAGCCGTCGTTGATAACTCCACTTGTTTGCAAGGTTTGTTTTTTTGCCTTAGTAAACTAGGTCTATTCTATCTATCTTCTTTCTTTATGTAACAAAAAGTATTCAGTAAGACGGCGTAATATATTAGAATATGATACATTTTCCGTGATTTCGTGGCTTCTTCAGGGATTACAGAGATACATAGGAAAACTCGTCGTCCGAGTACTACTACGACCGGAGAGGTTATTGGGGGTTCTCCCTTCCAGCTTTCCCCCAGGCCCGGGGGCCTTGGCAGGGATTTAGAAAAGGAGAGGCCTACCCCTGTTCATACATCAACCTTCACGCACTACTAGGGTGACTAGAACCACCAATTTGGCAATCACCAGTATTCTCCCCAGTAGCGACCCCTCAGAGGGAGCATGCCTGATTCATACGTCCTATGGCTACCGGACAACTGGGAATTCCTCGTTTCTAACTGTCACTTCAAACAAACCTAGACCTTAGCTTGTGTGCTTATTGATTCACGTCAGTAGTCTAAAGAAGGTGTAGGTAGAGTATTTAATCACGATTACTCGCATTCAACCTGACCGTTTGACTTCCGATGCGACAACGCTTGCAATAAAAAAGAAACATGCATTAACGTTCTTCAAACAACTATTATGATTTGTTCGTTCTACGAATTGACTCTAAAATCCTTATTGTACCGTTTTAAAACTATGGAAAACAATATCATTGCACCTTTATAATGTTATGAATTTATGAATCAGCAAAATTAATGTATCGTACCTGTTGTATGTTTCAGAACTATGCCTCCGATCAGTCACCGGTTGTTCTGACTGGATGTGTTTGGCCGCACTGAAGAAGTTGAAACGTTTGGACTTGTATAGAACGGATATAACCACTGCGGCGGCGGTTGTTATTATCAGATCGAACCCTGGTCTGGAACACTTAAATGTTGGTAAGGACAAGTTATTTTATTAATAAACTTAGTTATCTATATCACCAATTAGACAGTCACTGGATGTTCTGACTGGTTGTGTTTATTACTGATGACGTCCAATTAGGACTTACATATGTCACCGGATATTTGTACGAACCGTTTTAACTCAACCTAACCAACAGTAAGGATTTCTTATGCTGACCGATTGTATAATTTTGCTGACAAAATAATAATTTTGCTGACCAAATATTTATTTTGTAATACAAATAAATAATTTCCCGTTTATAATTAATCTAGTGAGATTATAAACTGTCGATAGATTGTGAACGAACACTATAATTTACAATGTAACGCTTACATTTTCGTAAGTTTATCAACATACGATGTCTAGCTGTCAATTTATACTTACTTACTTCGCTGGCTCAGCGACCCGTTGTGGATCTTAATTATTTTTATGATGTATAGTTTTCGATAATTTACGAGGAATGAAAAAAGAAATACCTTTTCCCTCTTTTAAATGTATAGGTACCTAATAACTTGGGTGTATGTAGTACCTAACAGTCGGGGAAAAGTTCGATACTCGATTCCTGAACTATAAAATATGTACCCATAAATTTGTACGGAACCCTCGGTGGGCGAGTCAGACTCGCACTTGTCCTGTTTTTTTATACTATCTGTATTGGCATGCACTGTACAAACTTTAGGGGTGGATTCTACACTCAAATATACATGATAAAAAAATTCCAAACTCCACGTAGTAAATTGGTTACTTTATATTTTTTTCATCATTTTTGGTGTTGAAAACCGACATATTTGTTTTTTTGTCCTATTGATGATCGAACTTTTGGCAACTTTACTGATCGTTATTTACTTGCACCACCTTTTTTTATTATGTATATTTGAGTGTAGAATCCATCCCTAAAGTTTGTACAGTGCATGCCAATACAGATTGTGTAACTTGATAATACTTTACAATACATTTAAGAATAAAACTATTTTTCCAGGATCATGCAAGATGATTTCAGCAATGGACGAGATAGCATTGGAGCTAGGTGCAAACTGCCCAGAACTAATATCTGTGGACTTTTGGAAGTCATACTCGTTGACTCCGAATGGCATCAGAGCTTTGGGCAACTGTCGGAATCTGCAAGAGCTGGATGTAGGGTGGTGGTAAGTATCGACCTTGAATATCCATAAAATATTACTTACTATAATACCTACTTTAGAAAAATTTAATTTATACCTAAACAAATTTTTTATGAATTTATTTTTATCAAATATAAAGCACTTCTGCTAAACTCACAATATCACCCAAATCTTATTTATAAAGTGTTTATTGTCATATAAAGTGTAATATTCCTTTTTTAGTCTACAAGCTGGCGGGTCTGGGGAGTGGTTAGCGTGGCTTTCTGGCGGAGAACTGAGGAAACTCTTCTTGGGCGCGTTGCGAGGTGTTTGCGACAGAGACTTGAGAGCTTTGCTGCCTCGGGCGCCCAAGCTTTCTCAATTAGACCTATTGGGAGTGAGGGCTGTGACAGCGGACATTTGTGACACGTAAGCACCTTGAATCTTATTGTTATAACCATTAAGTCGACTGTTCTAAGACAAATACCTTAAGAAGTCGAAGATATCTTCTCGCAGTGAGAACTGTGACACCTAACATGTGTGACTCGTAAGTATTTTGGACCTGATTGTAATAAACATTAAGTTGACTGTCCTGTGACATTAGCCAATCTAGCTTGAAAATGTCTTTTCGCAGTGAGAGATATGCTACGTGAGTATTTTGCACTTTATCGTGATAGATATCATATATTGTTAAACTAACATTTGACATTTGTGTCGCGTGAGGATTTTTCACCTCATTTTGATGTTTAATAAGTCTATTATCGTGTGGTAGTATGAAGAAATTCATCCCCAGTGTCAACTGAGACACTTAACATGCTTGTAATTTGTAGCCTTATTTTATGGATGTATAGACGTAGTTTACGTTAAAGTTACAATAATGTTTTTTTTAATGTATAAATCAACAAAAGATAGAAATGAAACGTACGAAACAAAATTTTTACCATTTAACTGGCAATTATATTTTTAACCTTACGTGATTGAGACAAATTTGGAAACCAATTTAATTTACAAGAATATTCTGCCTAATGAATGATTAAAAAAAAAAATGTTGTGTTTCAGGATTCTAGCCGAGTGTCGCGAACTAAGACTTTTGGATGTCAGCTTTTGTGACCAAATAAATGAGTCACAGGTATGTTAAACTTTTCTTTATGAATTTTAATTGTTTCTTTTTTATAGGTATCAATAAGTATGGCAATAAGGCAAGCAGTCTGATGGTAAGCGTAGCCAAGTAAGCTGAAGCCAATGGAGTTTTAATGGTCTTTTATAGATTTTATTTGCTTTTTTATGTTCCTTCATTGATACTGAACCAGCCTCTGAGCTGTGGCACACAGTTTTGTATTTTAGCAAACATCCTGTATAATAATAGTAATGATCTGTTTATCTGTTTTAGGTCCTAGAATGGCGAGTGCAGTATCCCCACGTCAGCATTAAGCGCTCGTTCCAGTCAGCTAATTTAATCACTGCACCGAACGCTTTGTTCATTGCGCCTAGCTTAGAATGAAGATCAAAATTATCCTACTAGACTGTAAAAGAGTCAATGTCGCTATCAACTTAACTTATATGCAGAAGTCGGAATCTGCCGGTAATTCCAGGTCCGCATTCAAGTGTTGATTGGGGGGCCCTTTTCATATTTTTTTAAGCTATGAAGGAAATTGACTGACTTTGCTTACACTCTCAAAATAAAAAGTGGGTATTAATGTACCAAAACTCAAATTGACCACTGAAAATGATCTTGAACTTTTTAAGCAAAAAGTTTGCATTGTGTGTAAATAGATAATTCAGAAAAAAAGCTTTATAAATAGAACCACGTATGACGTGCATGATTTGATGTTCAACATTTCTTTGAGTTGTCTGTCGGCTGAACTATTCCATTCGGAAAATAAAAATATCTATATTTTGCAAGGAGTTAATTAGTTTTCACTATAATATTTATAATATTTTGAGATACTAAGCAAATACTATCTACAGTAGTTTTCTTTCATCATCACATCTAAATTTAAAAAGAGGGTCCCCCAATCAACCCTTGAATGCGGACCTGGAATGACCGGCAGATTCCGACCTCTGCTTATATGAGACGAAGGCGCTTTTCCACATGATAATGAAAAATAATACACTCCGTACTAATAAACGCCTCTGTGGCCGAGTGGCAAGGTGCTCGGCCCGATACCCGAAAGTCCCGGCTTCAATTCCCAGGTCGGGCAAAGTGTGTTTTAGATTTATTCGGTGCATAGCCCGGGTTAGTGATCGATTTTGAAATAAAGTTTTCATGATTGGAATAAAAAACGGAATATCTATCCCAATCTTGAATCTTATAAGAGAGGTCCTAATATTTCATGGTACTAATTTATGTTATCTATAAGAAGCGCTAAGTTAAGTTCTCAAACGTTTTGTGTAACGTAACTACTTATACGCGTAGTTATTTATTGATTATAATAAGCTTATGTGCTTGTAGTGTAAGTCAACTATAAAACGACTGGTGTTATCAAAGTTATAAACTTATTTAATATAATTACTAATATATAGTTACTAATAAGTATATTAAGTATTTAAGAGCCTAAATTTATATTTAGTTCAATATATATTTATATTCATTATTTTTTTTTCTTATATTTATGCTTTATAATGTAGATGACCCGAATGAACTACTGAATGGTAAACACACATAAACAGCAGTAATGTACTCAGCTGGAAAAATATGTTTTAATCTCTAAAAAACTTGAATTATTAAGAATAATACTTGTTTTTTGGTTTATCGTTCTAATATAAAAATGGCATAAGTACATAAAAGGTCTCAATTTTCAGTTTTCAAATCAAGGCTCTGTACTGAAACTATCCGCACTTGATGCAATACTTACAATACACGTTAGAATATTATTATCGAAAAGTGATGAATATTTTTTCATGATCGTGTATTGGACCATCCTTTTGACGCGTACCTTTTCACAATCCGGGTCAGGTGTTCAACCTATTAAGCTATCGTGACTGTTTTGCCATTTGCTCGTTTATTCTCAACTGATTCTTTCATTTTTACTTTTTATCGAAAAGCGACTTTTTTCAATAGATAATCGAATACGTAGTTTTTGACATTAAATAAACTGTCATTAAAAAAGATTGTTTTTGTAATTTGGCACGGGTCGTAAGAAGGTATAAGTTCAGGAAAAGATATTTTGTATATCAAAATGTAGGTAATATTATGTATATGTAATCTCAGAATAGATATAATTTGTGTGATATTGGAAATGAAAAGACAAAACTAATACAGAGCGAACTGGAAAAGCCTTTCTAGATTTTGGATATTGGCTGAATATGTAAGTCGAGAAAAATGATGTAGCGTCGTTTCGTTACTATATGAAAATTAAAAAAAACATGACTTGGGCATCGAGCACAAGCGAGTTTAACTGCTGCACTCATAGACGTCAATTATCATTAATAATTACTTAGCACCTACAATTGTTCAGTCGAAAATGTGCTTATAACGTCACTGTTAGAGACTATATTACCTATAATAGTAAATTTTAGGTGCTAAGTAATCATTAGGATAGACGTCAGATAATCAACGGTGATAGAAAGAACGCAGTGAACTAGAAATCCGCTCGTCGCGTCGCAATACGCATGCGGTGGTGGGCGAGCTTACCTTACGTTTAATGACGTTATGACATTTTAACCCGTTATGACATTTTAACCCATATTTGATATCACTTATATTGTCATAGAATAGCAATTTGTATGCAAAGTCATTAGTTAAGAAAAAAAGCATAGCATTTGTTAAAAGGTATTTTGATATTATTTATTTGTAATTTTTTTTGTAACTTTATTGTTTCTGGAAGTACAGTGTGCTTTAATTTTGTTTTGTAATTAAGATTTACTATGCGCGAGACTGATTATATTGTTAGTTTTAATTTGGAGAAGTGTTATATAGTAAAGCATTTATTGCCGCTTAAGCCCTTGACTGGTTCTGTCTGCAACAAAATACGCTGAATACTAGAAACTAAAGGAGTTAAACTAGCACCGACAAACACTTGTCTTCTTATAGTTAAGTTAATAAGACTAACACTAGTGATCAGCGAAGTTTTGTTGACCTTATAGTGTAATGTATTTTTAATTTGTTTTCAATTGTATTGTAATTGAATAAGGTTTAATTTACAAAAAACAATATTTTTACAGATCTGGAGAGAAATCTCTAAGACGGTATTCATGAAATCTGGATAGCCATTATTTGTTTAACCAATACACAACGGGAGCTGGGATCAGACCTTCCTATACGAATAATGGCTTATGAGGAAATTTAGTCTAATGCGGGGCTGATACTATTAACTTTTTACTGCAGCGCATTATTATATTAATATAGCATTACTATCAAGTTCAACGAAGCTTCCAAAAAGGATACAATTTTATGATTTTGTTCACATTTCGTAGTAAACTAATAGGTCTCAAAAGTGTATGTTCATATACCTATATATTTGTCTCTCTTATATATAGTTAGACTAAGACTGGCCAGTTCGTATGATTAACCTATAATCCTATATCAGAAACTGATATATTGTCAATTCGAATTATTTTTATATATTTATATTAATGTTTAAATTAGATATATATTTCAGCGGAATGAGTCAATTAATCCTTGTAAAATTATTGATAGCAATGTTTTTCATTGCAGTCACAACTCATTAAGGCCTGCACAGGCGAATGACAGTGACGGCATACCTTTTGTCTGTCAAAGTGTACAAAGAACTGTATCACGAAAACCACACTACAGACTGAACACACTCCGTAAAAATGGTTCACTTAGAACTTTATCGCGTGTGCTTGTGTGCGTGCGCGCATCTACCAGAGTTCCATTTAATGCAATGTGTAATCACGCATCAATGAAACGCATTTAGGCCTGCAAACCTTGTGTGGTTGCCTTTATACATAAAAATTGTAAACGCTACTTCTCAAATAAAAACTTACTTATCTTATCTAGTTCTAGGTATACAAAAGTATGCCGATAACTGTGCGTCGCCTACGCTTGCCCTTATGGTACGACTATACATTAATAATAATGTAATGTGGTATAATATAATGTATTGCTAGTATGTGCCGGCCATATTATGGAATAGTCTATAACAGGCGGAGCGGAGTTGTTTTCCTACTTTTTATACATAAAATGAAATCTAAGTTATATGTATTTACAGGTATGATACTGGACTGGCATAGTTTCGTCTGCCCTGTTTGTATTGTAAAATACTTCAACTCCAAAGTGAAACCTTTTCTTGTCACAAATACTACACGCTCTACTAGTGTTCAAATTTCTAATCTTAAGACAACGACCCGGCAAAGGGTTGGATAAAAAATTGAATATAAACGGAAACAAGTAGATCCGTTTAACAATTTCATTTCAAAGTGTTACGTAAACTTGCGAAAACATTATAAAATCTTTAAAAAATTCTATATTTGTAGGTTACATAGTAGATCTGTTAATTTTCAATGTTCTAAGTATGACAACATTTTTATGCCCTTTAGTTATATGTAATAATGGGAATAGTGTGCAATGCTTGACCTTATGATAATTATTGTACTTATTCAGCATAGTAGTAATATGGTAATCTTACAGTTTCGATGGTATATTATTACAAGGTTTTTCTAATAAAAGGCTTTAATATAGTTGGCTATATTTTTTGATACTTTATACAATTATTTAAAGTGCTATTATTGTAGTGGCACCAGTTTCCGAGGTGAGCCACTGATAGTAATTTTTTCCTTTTACCATTAAAAATAGGAGTCCGCAACTGATTTTAGTCATTAGCAACAATTGAATACCACCTGCTTTGGAAAATCCCGTAAAACTTTAAAGAAAATCTAGGTATGTTATTTTTTGGTGGCGATAACTGTGTTGTAATTCTAATGCCACTACGATGTGTCCTAAATAATAGTAAAACCAGGATGCCTAATGCGAGTTTTACCATTCGAACACGTTAACGAAAACGAGGATATTGTAAAATTGGCAACTCACCTTATTTGGGGGTTACAGTTACTCGCGTTCGTAGGTTTACCCTTGAGACCCTACACGTGACCCCTGGGTGGTGCTAAATGAGTGACACTGTCTGAGTGGTAGAGCCACGCTGCGTTGCAGCACGAAATGGGCCGGCTCGCCCGGCGTAATACCACCCTCTCGGAGAATATCAGCGCGAAACAATGGCACTCGTTGCTGTTGTGTTTCGTCCGGTGAGTGAAAGTACCGGAGGCCCGTCTCTCAACCCTCCCCCCTCCCAATTCTTACTCCCTCCTCAAGATCCAACTCCTTCCTCAAGGCCGGCAACGCATCTGCGATTAATTTTGGTTTTGCGGATGTCCATGGGCGGCGGTGATTATTTTACATCAGGTGACCCGCCTGCTCGTTTGCCTCCTTGTAATATTAAAAAAATTTGTCACTAGAAGGCGCTGCTTCATTGCCATAAAAGTTCTAGTTTTCGCTAACGTGATCATTAGATCACCATTAGGCAAATAAAACTCGTATTTGGTACCCAGAACACCTACCACCCGCATAACAGTTATTTTCGATGAGGAGGCGCTGCTGGGTCTACCTTAGACAAGATGAGAGGTAATTGTCAGGCCATTGTCTTTATACACGTCTTAGTGCTGGGCTTTCACACGGCTTGAGGAACCCTTTAAGTTTTTCGCCGCCCCCAAACAAGCCCGGTGAAGCTGAAAATGTCGTTCGAGGCAAACAGCAATCTCTATCAAAAAAAAAGGTCTGGGAGTGCTGAGGTTAAGCAACTTTCGCAAAGGCCGGTCATCGGATGGGTGACCAAAAATCTATCATCTCGAACTCTACCGTGCTTCGGAAGGCACGTAAAGCCGTTAGTCCCGGCTGCATTAGCAGTCGTTAACAACCACCAAACCGCACTTGGCCCGCGTGGTGGTTTATGGCCCGTTCTCCCTATCCATCCATAGGGAAGGCTCGTGCCCCAGCAGTGGGGTGGGGTGGGGTGAGGACACAAAGCTGAGGATCAGATGGGGAGGGCACTTGCAGACCGGGCGCGTTAACCACTGCGCCATCGAGCTCCTCAGCTCTCTTAGTTGCCGTGGCCTAGTCCTGACCCTTCTAGCTTTACCATGAACTTGACGTAATGCTGTGCCTTGTGCGAGAATTTTCTCTATTCGAAGTTCGAAGATAAATTAGTATAGAAAAGATGTCTTAGGGGAACGCTTCCGCTTCGATTAGAGTGCCTATTGCAAGGTTCATTCACTATTCGATAAAAAAAAATGAAATTGTAAAAGCATTGAAACAGCTCGGTTAAACGCAAGGAGAGTTAAAATGTTGACACACAAATTCCGTGATCGAACTAGGCGGTGGGCACCCTGATACAAAGCGTGTTCAACTTTAACACGATCGTATATTAAGGGCGGCTTGCACAACGCCTCACTAAATACGTTTAGCGCTGAACACGTGTCATTCCATTACTGTCATTTGTTGGAAGTTGAAAGAGACATAATGATACTTTAAACATGATACTTCAAGGCAAGCCGTCCTTAGTCATAAGTACCTAAGTATCTAGTAAATTAATTCACTATTTGATCCAGTTCACGAAAATGAGAATTTAATATTAAAATCGTTTCTCACTTACTTATGTACCTCGTTTGTCACTAGCAGAGAGACAAGGTGAATGTAACTAGCATCCCAGCATCCAGACGGAATTAAGCTAAGTGCCGTTAAAAAGAGTACTGATAGCAATATCGTATATTGGGTACTATCGCTTCTATCACTTATTACCTCGTTTGTCTGAAGGAGAGAAAAGGTGAATGTATCTCGCATCCCAGTACCCAGATGCATAATTAAGCTAAATGTCGTAATAAAACGTATTGCAATAAGTAGAATTAAAAAGAGAGAGAAGTTGAGAGAGTATGACGGAATCACAACTCTCTGACAACTCGCATTCTTATGGTAACGTTTTTGAGTTATTTATATCATAAATTTTACGCTTACCTACCTATACTTACATAATAGGTACCCAATGAACTTTTGCAGAGTTACCCTACATTATAATAATAAAAATAATTAATTTATTTTATTTTTATTTATTTAATTCCTCTACCTTGCGCCCTGCTCAACCGACTGACTAACCTGACTTGCCTTTTAATAATAATAAAATATATTTATTTTTATTAGTGTAACTATAAACGTGTTTCTTACCATATGTTTAGTGAGTAACGTGTTAAGAATCCCGTTAAAAATTACTGCACTTGCAATCAGCCACTTGACCATGATAGTTAAAATAGTTATATTTATTTTCTTCACAAAAGTAACATGATAAATGTTTTAACAGATACCTTCTATGACTAATTAGAAGGCAATTGTATTTTATTATTTGAAATAAAAACAGTATAATCTCTGTTTTCTTTGAAACTATCAATAATAATAAGTATGTACCAATTAGCCAATGACTGACTGATAATAACTGTTGGTAAGATATTTCTAAACAATCGGTCTTACACCGGGTTCGATTCCAGCGCGGAGGGTACATTTGTACTTACGGTGGTAAAGCTTATTCTAAGTCCGCCTGGCTAGAAACCATTGCAACCATCTTGTTTTGTGATTGTACCTACACCAAAGACATTTTGACATAAAACTACATAGAAAATAGACGTACAAAGGGCGGTCTTCTTACTAAGAGTGATCTCTTCCAGACAACCTTTGAATGGTAAGTGATAAGGTCATATGGACAAGGTGTTGACGCAATTTTTTTGATATTTTGTCCTTAGTGAGATGTCTACTTATTCTCATGACTGTACGTACATAACTGTAACTTATTAATCGCGACTGTTAACAAAAGGTTATCACTAGTTCATCGAGATATAATTCATTTCACAAAAATGCGTAAGTAGACATATATACCTAATAGTAAAAGTTCATTATCTTTTTTATTATTAGGTTTTAGATTTGCAAAGGATTTTGTATCGAATGATTCTACGTGCGAAAGTCTTAGGAAGTTTTAGAAGTGTTTTTGATTAGTGATTGTATAAGAATGTACGAAGTAGGTACCCTATGTATTCTTATTAACAAAATAGTGAATTTTATTAAAGAAGGCCGAGAACTTTTTTTAAATATTTTTTGTTATTATTTAACTTATTATAGGTAGGTATTGTATAAGCGCCTAATGGAAAGCGGATAAAAAAATTGCATTATTTTACTCCACTTGCAACGCCTCAACAATAAACAGAGTACTTATAGGCTTTGAATAGTTAACCCGTATCTCTCTTTGACTCTTGTTTGAAATGAAGTTAATATAACGGGTACAAAACACAGAATATTGTAGGTACCTACTTTGCAAGGCCCTAAAAGTTGTTCTACAACCACAGGTTTTATTTATCTATGAGAAAGAACTTGGGCGTGATCCCATCTAAAAGTAGCATTGAATTATTATTAATTACTTACACTACTTAACATAGTTTTTCGTGTTGTTTTTTAAACGTTACCTTTTGAATAGGATCTGTGTGTTTATCTTTTACCATTCCTCACCAAGTCATGCGTAGTTAACGGGACGCAATTCACACATGAAAAAACAAAGTCTTTGAACATTCACATGTTAGCTTAGGTCGCCTGCCTAAGTAAAACTGTTTTTCTATCATCACATATAAACTGGGATATTTGAGAACATTTTGTGTTAGGAGTTAAAAATACAACACTAGCCGCCCGCTCGTGCCTTTGCCCGCTTGAGTGAACATCTGTATTGTATTAAGGTTTTAAAAATAATAGTCGTAAAACCTTACTGCAGCGCCATCTACCGGGTCAAACTGTGAATCGAAGCCATCCTGTGACCCACTCAAACATACACAAAAAGTTTCATCACAATCGGTCTAGTCGTTTAGGAGATGTTCAGTGACAAACAGACGTACGGAAGAATTAGGTGCTATAAAGTTACTACTTTGTTTCTGTGCTATCGACATATTAGGTAAACACTAATTCCTAATACAATGGACTAATTCCTGATTTCACCATTGACCCCTAAGTTTTAGGTGACCCCTAAGCCTTGTTAGGCGACAGTTGTTGGAGCAAAACCGTCACCTAAAATGGCTTAGGGGTCACCTAAAACTTAGGGGTCAATGGTGAAAATGGGTATAAGTGGCTTACAAATAAACAAAGAATAAGGTCCAAATAAATTCCGCGTTTTGTTCCTGTCATGTAAACGTCATTTCAAATTAGAGTAAAAGAGACAAAACACGGAGTAACTATTCGGACCTTATTCTTTTTTTATTTGTAATGCACTAACGCCCGATTTTTCAATCCTCAGATAAGTCTTAACCAAAGAATAAGATTGTCATTGTGACATATTTTCTAAAGAGAATCTGTCATTATGTCAAATTATTCAATGAATAAACTATAACTGATGATTGATAAATCAGCCCTTAGAGTCAAAACTAGACAAAAGTGTATAATGTTAATGTTCGTGACTGTACTCCAATTTTATTATTCAACCATAAAATACACTATGTAGGTATGTTTTCAATAACAACATTCCGGTTGTGACTTGACAACTGCCTGTTTTTACTAGTAGAAAATAACAAAAAAACAAATGCATTTCGTCAAAGTAAGTATAACCACAGTATAACCGGTAACTTTTGTACCCGCTCTTTTATTTTCAATGAGCGTCAACTGTTTTAAGTTTTTCCAAATCGAGAAACTAGTTTATCTTGCAGTTATAGGTAGGTATAAATCTCAAGTAGGTAAGTATAAATAGTTACTTCTGACGTATCTTCGCTGCAATCAACTTGATTGTACGGTCATTCGATGTCAGATGTTTGGTTGGATTGCCAGTGATTTGGGTAAACATTTTTTACTGTGTTTTCGGTGTATGTGAACAATAAAAAAGACAGCCGTGATTCATTATGCGTGGTGAGTTTTGTGAATGATTATTATTTGGTTATAACAACATTACCTACCTAATTATCTGTGGTACAATTTAAGAGTAGGTAGGTATGTAAGTAAGTAATAGGTTAAATTCTGTGCGCATGGATATTATGTAATTTGCCTCCTTAATAGTTTGGTGAATACTTTATTATTGGAATTAAGTTTTTACTTGTCTATGCCATGACAGAGATACAAGTTATAACTTTTATTAGAGTAGATATTCGCAAAATACTCATACATGCAAAGTCAAACCTAGACGATGACTATAAAACTTATCATTATCGTTTACTTATATTTAATATGCTTTAGACATCTACTAAATAAAACATGCAGTTGAAGTCTTTTGTTTAAGTAAGTATTAGTTTACGTTTTTATATGCAATTTGAATACTGGCGGTGACTGACAAATAGGTGACAAATACCTATGCAGCTTTTTTTGCAGTTTTTTTTGTTTTATACCCTTTTTAAACAAACTGCATAGGTAACCTACCTAAAAACCGGTTTTGAAACCTTTCAGTAAAGCAACTTTTACTACAGAAAGAAACTTTAATCCATGGAAACAAAAAATAACTTTTTTTAATATTGTTTGAAACATAAACATATTTTTTTTAACATTCGTATTCCTCATTCGAAATATTTACGATTTTTAAAATCAGTATAGTTTAAGAGTAAAAGATATATAATAAGAGTAGTAATAACTAAAGCTATAGAAGGAAGGTTAGTTAAGGAATGGTTGACGCTTAGTTTTTATTTTTGGTATTGATAGGTCATTATTAGTTACAATCATGATCTCTGAGGCCCTCTTCCGGGCCGAATTCAGAAGTACTTTGATTTAAAAACTGACAGTTCGTGTTAGATATATTTGACTTGTTCGCGTATTAATAGTACCTATCGACCGACTCAATAACTTCGTCCCTATCTACTGACCCTGATAGGTATGGTAGATGGAACTACGGGTCCGGCTGTCTTTTCAAGGGTACCACGGGAGTTCGGATCCTAGGCCCCTTACCGGCTATGTTTTCTTACCGGGAATGTTCGTCTGCCTAGTTGAGCTCTGGCCAGGCTTCCATTTCGTGCACAGCGAGCGGGTCCGAGTAGCGGTCTAGGTGGGGCCTGTAGCGAAAGGATCTGTCACGTGAGTTGTCCATAGTTGGTTGTTCTGCTCGGTAGTTTTCATTGAGTAGGTTTCCAACATATCCGGCACTAGTCTGAATAACTAGTAGAGGCGCTCGCTAGATGCAATGTCTCCGGTTGAATCAGCCGCGTAGGATTTTGGAACTGATGAGGTGCCTGGATGGGTACTGAGAAGTGAGTGGGCTTACAACTCCGCCACCAAAGAGGACATTTGGTAGTCGGCTTTAGAGTTGACGACCCGAGCAGTGGAACTGTGGAGTGGAGTGCAAGTTGTGCTTTTGCTGCAACGAGAAGTGAGCGAGCTTACAGTTCCGGTAACCTATCTGGATATTAGGTAGTGGACTATACGTGTCCACGGAGCAACTCGCTCGAGACACTAGGCTTAAAAGTACCGGATGATGAATGCAATTTGGTGCGTCCTGATCCGGCGTTATGACCTGACGTAGATGGTCCCATGTGCTTGCGTAATGGATGTCTGACACCTACTTTGTGACCGCTAGGTTGGTAGAGAGTGTCAGTATAAACTTTAAAGTCGTGTGTAGCGGGGTGTCAATAACTTCGGACAATAACATTGTATCTCATAATTATTTCAGATTTTAATAGTAGGTATTTCTGTCTAGATTGCACCGAATAGTTTGGATTACTAGAAATAGTGAATGTGTAGTCTATGTGGCACTATTTATTTTGTAGTTGGGGGCTACAAGTTCTTTTAATCTCGAAAAGAAAATTCACTTCCTTCACTATTGAAAGTCTTCAAACGGATGTTTTGCAAAATTATTTGTCGAATGTGATCTGATTAGCGAATAAATATACAAATAAAATTTGGTAGAATCATTTTGTAGCGAAAACCAGCCGTGAATTCAATTTTAATAGCAGATTTAGCAATAATTCGGGTCTGCATCGGGTTATGTTAATGATACATGATAATGTATTAGTGACGTAAACAATGTGCATATTTTTATACTATCGATACTTTTATTTTACAGATTTCCTAAAGATCATGCACTAATGTAAGTGCATGATCGAAAAAGGCTAAAAGCGAAGTGTAAAAATAATAGTGGTTAAATAGTAATGGACTTCACAAAGGCCTTTAATCACATTTGATCTAAGCGTTTTACTATGGATTCATTTGTATGTAAGGGAATTATGAAATGGAGGCGACTTAGAGAACATGCGCTTCCTACATTATATATCATGGATGGATCTGATGAAATGGTATGATATGTATTAAGATTCTGTGAAGGAAAATATAGCACAGGTCAGCAGATTTTAGAAACTCTTTAGTTTAACACAATGACATGTATAGAAAGACAGGTATAACGTTGTATATGGTGAATTAAGAGCTTAAGTAGATGATATTGCCTGTTCCTTGCTATTTCAGTAGAGTAGGTTGTTGTTGGGTATGAAATGTGATCACATTATTATTACCTATTTGTAATAAAAAAATAATTTAATTTTTTGGATATTATACCAACGGATATTTTTGAGACGCGGCCGTACATCTTTCCAAATTTATAAATGGAAAAATTTGGAAAAATTAAAAGGTTTTTGATTTATATTTTGAATCTATAAAACATTTCTTATAATGTGAAATTATATTTTTTTGCAGAAATATGGCCTGTGCCAAGGACATGACACTTGTCAAGTGGAACATATTCCGAACTTGACTATATAAATCAATTAATTTAGAAATTATTGTTATTATTTACGAAATTATATTTTTATAAGGGTTGTATACATAGCTAGCCCTACCTCTTCTTTAATTATTTTTTAAAGTTTAATTAAATTAAATTAATTTGTTTTGAGCAAAAATTTAATGTAAAAACTAAATACGAGTTGATTCATTAATATTGTTTCTTTTCAATGAGTTCGCTGTTTGATTTAAAAAAACCGATTTAAAAAAAATCACCATTAGAATGCTACATTACCCCTAAGTAACATAATATATTTATTACCTACTAGAAAAAAAAAATTGCTTTATGATATTTAAATAGAAATACGATTTGTTTGTTTTGTTGTCCTAGAAACTATCAAAGCGGTACGAAGTCCGCTGGGTCAGCTAGTCGATAATAAAGTCGATAATGTTACCACATTACCCAAATATGACGGCATAATTTCTTGTGACAGAATTCGAAATTAAGAAAGAAAAGGGACAATCTATCTTTTTCCAATACATCACCTAGGTTCATTAGTAAAAATAGTACCAACCGATGTATTTGAGGTGCTATTTTAGTCCGGTTTCTATAGCTTTAGTTATTGTTATGAGTAGATACCTTAGAGCATAGTTAGTTTAATGCTCTAAGGTACGGGAACTACCTACTACCTACGGGAACTGCCATAGCACAGAACAGTAGTGTACAAACATCAACCTATCCAAAACTGTCAAATTTCTTTAACCATATACTTACATAAAGTGTTTGCCATTTTGTGGAAGTGTTACAGGCGTGTTTACTATTTATACTCGTATGCTCAACCAATCAATGTATTATTCCGTTCCTTTCTCAAAAGGATCAATCTAGCAAAACGTGACAAGCTTAACAAAGAAGTTTGTTATGAAAAGCAGTAGGTACACACGCCTGCACATCAAACTACCACAATCTGTCAAATTTCCTCAATGGACTTTGAACTTTATGCTTTAACTATATGGTTGAAAAGGTACTGAACAAATTTGACAGTTTTGGATAGGTTGATGTGCAGGCGTCTGTACACCTAATATTACTACAGCATGCCGCAGCTTAGTAGAGACGCCTAAGTAACTTATTTATTCTAAATATTTATACAATTTACAAATTACAGTGAATAAATTAAACGCCCACCCGACCCAGCCAGGAGTCGAACCACGGTCTTCCGGTCTTAAAAAAAAACTTTGTTTAAATATTAAACTTGTCCACTTACTTGTTTATAATTATTTTCTTAACAAATAATGTAAAAAAAATATTCCAACGTTACCTAATGCCATTGTTGGTTGTTTAAATTTTTTATTTACTTTAAAAAATTATTATACACAAAATAATTAACTTTAATAAACTTTGATTGCGTGATCTTGTTAGGTATATAAGAAAGGCTCCACCACAGAACACAGTTCTGTGTTGTCAATTATATTTAATCAATTATATTAACACAGTTCTGTGTTCTGTGGGCTCCACAGAGCCAAACATTTTTAGGTTTATTATATAAACTTTTATGTAGTCATTTATGAAAACGGAGATTGGAAAAACATTTGCAAACTAACAATTGGTTAACTTTTGAAAAATTAATAAAAAAAAATTCCAACGGGCTTATATTTATTCATGTATCTGGATGACATCATCATTTGTTCAAATTTTTAAACTCATATTTGTTACTATAAAAATATATTAAGTGGTACGCTGTCTTTAGCGACAGTGCACCTATGCCGTAAAGGCTGCGCGGAGCCCTATTTTCAGCGTTAAATTAAAATTATTAATAATAGAGCTAGAGTTCCGGGAGCTGGAATTTTTTTTTTGGAAATTTCCTCCTCTTTAATGGTCTTAATTCAAAATATCGTAAATATTAATAGTTTATAGTAAAGGTAGGTAGTAAAGGTATATATAAAAATATATATATATATATATAGTTACAAAAAACTATATACCTTTTTTAACTTCCATAACACAAGTGTTTAAGCTACTGTCTTCGGAGTCAGGCAATGTATGTGATGTTGTCTAATATTTATTTATTTGTTATTATATTTAATACTGATTTTAAGCGATTAAGCTACTAGATACGTCGTAGACGTAGCGGGAAAAGAAGGTTGCAGCTTGCCTACCTTTTTCACCCGTAATGAGGTGAAGGCAAAGGTGGAGAACGCTTAATATTTCCTTTCCCTCTCGCCCAGATAGCTTTTGCTCTGGAAAAGGGGACGAGTGAGTCACCACATTACCGTGCTGCCCTACTGGCGGCCTGTATCCTTAAGAAGGATTGTCCTAAATAAAAAAAAATACTTCTAGAACTTGTTCAAACATCCTCGAACATGCTCCCTTTTTAACTGCAGCTGGAGTTAACACCGATGATTGCCTATAGTCCTGGATCACCATGGCGGCAAGGAAGGATTTTCATCGCCAAAAATAACATAGATTTTTATTCAAATTTTACGGGATGACAGCTGACACAAGAAGTAAGTACACACGGCGGCAGATCAACCTACCCAAAACTGTCAAATTTCTGCAATCAATTTTGAACTTTATCGTTTGGTTATAAGGATTAACATTTATTGGAGAAATTTGACAGGTTTGGGCCTGTATTTTACAATTGTTGCTAAAGACTAAAAGCTGACCTCTATTTTAATGATTTTATGGAAAAAAATGACGATTACTGGCTCCTGAATAATTCTTTTTAATGAAAATATAATTGACACTAAGAGTAATGAAATACCGCGCGCTCATCTGTCAAATGAAATGGCGCGCGCTTCCCCGATTGGTTGGTACCATCCGACGGCCAACTCTACCACCGCGCGCTCATTCGACAATTTAAATAGCACGCACTTGCGCGCTTTCCAGACTTCCTGTTACACACTTCCGTCCCATTTCACGAAATCACTCCCACAAATTGCAAGAAAGCGAGAGGAAAGGTGTAACACATCAAAAACGGTTAAAAAAGCCTCTTTCCTGTAATGCTATGTTTTGCGGTTGTCCGTATTTACTTAGGTCTCGTCTATACGTTTACACAATCGCATTATTCGATCATACATCAATGCGTTTGATAATACGCGCAACAAATAACACGACTACTAATATGAAACGAGTTTCCTTAAAGTCAGCAATGTGCTTCCACTATTGCAAACTGTACACGGCTACATGATAGACTTCTTGATAGAAAATATTTCTGAAATATATATTTTTCAATCTGAGCAAGAGGTAGTCTGATAATAATTTGAAATCTATTTGACGAGATTTATTGATAAATTTGGAGACAACCAGAACTCTTGTTACATTTCTTCTTACATACTTCTTGAACATTCTTGTAACCCAACAAAGAGTTCGAAATGTCATCAAACTCTAGTAAACCGTGTAGTTATAAAGTAGCATAAACATACATTTATATCCGACGTTAACGAGTTACACCGGCCGTGGGCTCGGGCTGACCGCTCTCGCGATCCCCGTTATAAGCCATTGATTAAAATGGAACGCGAAAGTTTAAAAATGTATTTAGTTATAAGTGTTTAATTTCAAGGTTTTATCGTGTTTCAGAAATGTTGCTACTGCTACTAGCTTGCTTATTGTTAGGAGCTCATTCCGACCACCATGCCAGAACGAACCAGCTACCAGATCGCTCCACAATAGTCCACCTGTTCGAGTGGAAATGGAGGGACATTGCTGATGAATGCGAAAGATTCCTTGCGCCCAAAGGTTACGGTGGTGTACAGGTAACTAGAGTTCTTGCAATTCTTAAGGTACCGCTTATATTGATTGCTATGTTTGTAGTTAAGCAGAGTATGTGTAATACTTGATAAAGAATCTATATGCATTACTGCCGTACTCAGAGACGTCAATTAAGTTTAATGACTATTAAATGTCTTTCCTTCTCTATTTAGCACTATACATAAGAAAGTGACAGCAAGAGACTTAATTGTCATTAAAACTTAATTGACGTCTCTGAGTACGGCAGTAATACAACCAATCAATCATTCATCTATACTTTTAATCTGTATTAAAGAGGTAACGTTTGTGACTTTGTTTGTTTGTTTGTATGTCAGGGCTAATCTCTGGAACTACTGGTCCATTTCCAAAAAATATTTCACTGATAGATTGCTATATACCTTGTGGGTAACATAAGGATATAATTAATTTAGATAAAAAATATTTCTTTTCAAAATCTCATACCTACGATGACTAAGTCGCAGGTAAATAAAGTGCTAGGTATACTTATTACAAAGAAAGCGCTTATCATTTATGAGTCAACTTAAACTGATGTAGTGATATTTCAATATATTTTAGCTACGCTTGCATCAAATGCAGTCATTGTACTCTGGGAGATGATGGATGACGCATCGTTGATTGAAATCTCTCTCATAATATTAAAGTTTAGTACAGTTAAATAAAACCAATAAATTTCTGTTTTAAGTTTTAAACGGTTTAAAATACCTAAGTTTAAGTCCGTGAAGTGATGAAACAATTTAAAAAAACTGGAACCTTTTAAATTGTATAGTGTTATTATGTTCACTGTCGGACTTTTATTCTCGTCTATCATATTTTATTTGCATACTTAACTCTCAACTATCCTTAATGTAAAGACAAAAATCAGAGTTGTCAGCCATTAACCATTATTGATCCGTTATCTATTTAAATTTTATTTTTGTGTTCCCAAAGTCTTCTCTAATTAAAAAAGCAATGCTGTAGTAAAAATTATAGCTAATTGATTTAATTAAGCCAGTCCAATCAATCAAACCGATATATATCCGTAATCTTAAATAATCATCTTCACAGATTTCACCGCCTTCAGAGAATCTGATCATCCACCTTAAAAGTGGTTCAAGACCTTGGTATGAGCGTTACCAAGTTATATCCTATAAGCTGAAGACTAGATCGGGAGATGAGGAAGACTTCTTGAATATGACAACACGATGCAACAAGGTTGGAGTGAGGTAAGCTTAACCCATGTTGTCTATGGTTGGTCTACAGTCTTGGATGCTAAGGTCGTGAGTTTGATTTCTTACAATTATGATTTGGTGCCTATTTCATTAGGATTACGTTTACGTTTACGATTACGTTTTGGCAAACCGGTGATCCCAGTCACCCTAGCTTACGTGAAAAGGATGTGCAGTTGTTTTTAGTGGGTAGGCCTCCTCCCGAATCTCTATCGAGACCCACGGGTCTTGGCAGGGAGGCAAGTTTCCCCTGTCAAAAAAAATGATTACTGTCTTGGTATTTGGTTTTCCCAATCAATCAATTATCTTAGCCAAAAGACGTCCACTGCTGGATAAAGGCCTCCTTCAAGGTTCTGCACATTGACCGGTTTTGTGCTGCTCGCATCCAGTTTTCTCAAATAACAATTTAAC
The DNA here is from genome assembly GCA_949315975.1 of Eudonia truncicolella. Taxonomy (NCBI): domain Eukaryota; kingdom Metazoa; phylum Arthropoda; class Insecta; order Lepidoptera; family Crambidae; genus Eudonia; species Eudonia truncicolella. The sequence continues at coordinate 11,805,186 of OX438835.1, read as the reverse complement.
GAAACACGTTTCGCGATAGAAAACTTAGGATAATAATGATGCTTGCTTAGCCAATGCTTAGCCAATCAGACTTTTAACATACCACATGTCACCAACCAACTCGTTTCTATTATTGGTCACTATCAGCTAAGTTATCGACTAGCTTGCTTACCTACTTATCTCGATCTTAATACAAGGGATTTGATATCTATCCGATATAGATAATGATAGACAAATCCGAATAGCTATGTATCCGAATATCATGTAATATATACATTACATGAGTATTAAATGAGATGAGTTTCATTGTTTAGATTTGAATAAGTGTCTTCGGTCCTCGATTAAGTATGTTTGAAACAAAATTAAATATAAAGTTTTTGCGATAAGTTAATGTATTTTCATTATTATAATAAGGACACTTTTATCTGTTTGCGTATCAACCATGTGCATAATATATCAGAAATTTTTATATCAGAAAACTCGGTTGACATCCCTATAACAATTCTTAAAGCCTTACTAGCTTTAGCTACAATATGGTCGATATGAATGTTGAATAGAAGCTTAGCATCAAATACCCCTAGATCTTTCATTAAGTCTACTCTAGAAACTATTTGATTGTCTAATGAGTAATCGTGGGATATGAGTTGTGGCTTTCTAGAAAAAGTACAGACATAGCATTTGGAAGTGTTTAGATTAAGACCGTTAGTTGAGCAATAATTTAGAAAGACATTCAAATCATTTTGCAGTTTTAAGCAATCAGATTCCGTTTCAATAGTACAAAGTATTTTTATATCATCAGCATACAGTAGTATTTTGCTGAACAAGAAACAAGAGTCTATGTCATTTACAAATATTGTAAACAATAACGGACCCAAGAGCGAGCCTTGTGGCACGCCAGAGGGTATAAATAAGGTGGACTGTTTGACAGCGATTACTGACGTACGAACTGAACCATCTAAAGAGGCTGCCACAACGTATTAACTTTTTAAGACTATATTTTAAATCAAATTAAGGTTAAAATGCTATTTATATAAAAAAAAATACATAATTTAACCAAGTAAAATTATATTCAATGAACGTTACATCCTTTGAAATTAGTTAGTAGTTAATTGTATGAAATGAAATACACCCCTTAAAACAACTTAAGATTATGTCAAAACAAAATTATGAATGCTAACAGTTATGCATAGTATGCTTAATAAAATTATGTCAATCAAAAATGTAGATTTTAACGATTATGATTTTTTACATTATGCCTTTCAACAATTCTGCGTTATTATGTTTATGCATAATAAAATATTATAACAAAAAATGTTATGCTTTTTGATTTTTATACCATATGATGTATGGCAATCGAAATTATGACAATAAACAGTATGCGTTTTAAAGTGTCACCGATAAAAGTATTATACACTTTCAAACTTTCGCGTTCCATAGTTAACAAATAATTTAAACGGGGATTAACGCAAACTAATTTGTAAAAGGTTCCATACCTTCTTTATACCCGACGTTTCGACCAAGTTACACCGGCCGTGGTCACGGGCTGACCCGTATAAACATAAAGAAGGTATTTTTACTAATTTGTTTGCGTTAATCCCCGTTTAATCTATCAATGTCTTCCAGGATCTACGCCGATGTGGTAATAAACCACATGACGGGCGATAACGCGGACAACAAAGGCACCGGGGGCAGCACGGCCGACTTCAAGAGCTACAGCTATCCAGCTGTTCCATACACGATTGAGCACTTCCACTATCCTTTCTGCGGTATTAACAATTACGACAACGCTGTTGAGGTAATTCGATTATCGTATTTTTCACCCTCACACACGCACACACAGGCACACGATTTACCGTCGTTACCCTAAACAATTGATTTGATAATTACCTAATCGATTTGATTTAGTTTAATTTTGATTTTGATTTTTCCAGTGCTGCTTTCAGTTTCGTTGTACATAACTAAATAAATCAAAAATAAAATATAAAGTTTTTATTTCCAATAAAGAACAGTTAAGTAGATTGTGAAAGCGAAATAACGATTGTATTTAAATAATATTCATGGTATTATGATTAACACTAATACTCATAAAAAAAAGATTTAAGATTTTTATTTATTAATTATTTAAATAAAGATTTTAACATAAAGCTTTTTGAATGCAAAACATAAATATTATTAAAAAATCTTCATAATATTGTAATTAAATCTGCTACTTCATTCAATCACTGCTTAAAATGACACATTATCTTGTATGTTGAACGCTCTGCAGGTACGCAATTGTCAGCTTGTCGGCCTAAAAGACTTAAACCAGACCATACCCTACGTTCGTCAAAAGATTACAAGTTTCTTTAATAATCTGATTCGGCTAGGAGTGGCAGGAATAAGGTATATTTATTAAACTGTATGATATGTGCGTGTGATTAACCGTTACAACATGTGTGTGTCTTTATTCGTTAGCAATTTGATATAATTTTCAACTCTGATCCTCTTATTTCAATACATGGGACTAAAGTTGAACCGCTCTGTATGACTTCAAAAAAAATGTTTTTTGTCATGCTGTTATATTAAATATAATTATTGCTGTATAATAACATAATTTTTGTTTGTATACATGTAAATAAATAGGTAGCTGGTGACTTGGTGTTAAACAAAAAAACAAGTTTCAAATAATATTTTATTTTCCACATCAGGGTAGTCGTGGTAATGTGGGATGTGGGAATAAATTCATGGATAGGAATGAGCCGTTTGTTTATGTGTTTGTGTGTTTGTCTATTTTAATTTTGGAAATAAAACTGAAATCCTCATTTGTTTATTTCTAATCGTCAACATTAACCACTGTGATAACTAGGAGTTGCGATTTTTTTATCTTACCGGGTATATTAAATGGAAAATAAGGAGATATAATAAACAGTCACCATAACGAGCACAATAAATAAATTTTCTATTGTGTCTGGTTTTGCGGCAGTCAACGTGTTAAATAAATAACTAATAATAAAATAATTATTTCATTTACGAAAACATGTTTGACAAAAATTAGGGTAGAATTCTTATTTTAAATGTTAATAAATAAAATTTACACTTACTTACTGTTAACAATATTACGTAGGTATTAGACACAAGAATTAAGAACTAAATTAAATTAAATCCCAACAAATGAGAAATTGGTATTGGTTCAAAAATCGCACCTTCTTCTCTTCATTTTCCTGCCCTGGTCCCATGTTGCTTGGGGTCGGCGCGAAATGTCCGTTTCTTCCACTCTCCTTTATCAGTTGTCACCTGTACAGTCACTCCCTTCACATTCACACCATCGGTCACACAATCCATCCATCTTTTCTTGGGTCTCCCTCTCCCCCTCCATCCATCAACACTTATATTCTTCACTCTCTTAGTTACATGCTTTTCGTCCCTTCTCATCGCATGCTCATACCAAGACAAACGATTTCCCCTTAGCTTTTCGGTCGGCGCTACTTTCAAACGTCCTCTGCTGTACTCATTATTTAGCCACACCAAACTACAGTGACAAAGAAAGAACTTTTCCACCATCATGAAATGTCCACAGAAGCACGGCATCAGCTGCTTGTAACGACCGACGGTGGCGTCACGTGAGCTAGCTATATATCGGTCCTACCATGATTTCTTACTTCATTCTTGTCCACACATCCATCTCATCATTCGCTACGTGTAATCTTTGTTCATCCTTTTTCTTTAAATCCCAGCATTCCGATCCATACAGAACTACAGGTCAAAAATACTACATACTCAAAAATCGCACCAATATTTGAAGTTATTCGCATCTTATGTGTTGTTTTTATTGTCTGTCACTAACATTTGTAGGTCAGAAGTTGCGAGCTACTCGGGTTGAAGGACCTTAATCACTCTTCATGTTATGTGCGAAGGAAAATTGCTGATTTTTTAAATGAACTAATATCTTTGGGGGTTGCTGGATTTAGGTACGTATGTCAGTGTTGTCTATAGTTGTAAACCAGCGGCTTGTAAGCCGTTATAACCGAAACCAGCGGATAGAAACGAATAACCAGCCGCTTGATACCGGGTAGATACCCGACTTGAGTATCAAAAAAAAAGATTTTTATTACATTTTTTATTGTTAAACTCTTATTTTTGTTAAACAGTAGCACTTACTACTGTCTGCTATTTTTGTTTTTTTTTTAAATAAACACCGACGACACTGTTCATACCTACTAATTTACTTAATTCAGAGACGAACAGGAAACTATGAAACAACAAAATTATTAGAATAAAGGTGGCTAAATTAGTTTACTTTGGATCTAATCATCATTATAAACCGAACATGATAATCTCGCGCGGCAGGATAGATGCGTGAGGGGGGTGCGGGGGTCATGCGGGGATGAGTGCGCGAGGCTCGTTGCGGGTTAGTTTTACGGATAAATAACTATTTCCAAAACATCTCTCACAAATAAATTATTAAAATAGTCCTATTCCACTGCTGTGTCACATTTTGTATGAGAATGTTGAGTTTTTAACATTTTTGTTTTTGTCATTGCTTATGTCTATTTATGTTAAATATATCCTATAGTAAATAAAACAGAAGAGAAACAACAAAAGCAAGAAAAATAATCATGTGAACATAATAATATATGAAATGTAAGCAGCCGTTTCCAGCCGCTAGTTATCGCTAGAAATGTTAGTAACCAGCTTCACATCTATAGTGTTGTCAGTCATAAGTTGGTGTGGTTACAATATACCTATTACATATTTAATCATTCTTATACGTAGGTATATAAAAATTAAGGTGAAGATTTTTGCTATTATACGAATACTAATATTACATTTTGTAGTAAACGTGTAAAAACATGTATTTTGAATGGTTTCTGAACTAACTGTCGCACTCGGAGATCATTTAACATTTTATTAATTACTAAGCAGCTATTATTTCTCATTGCAAATAAGTCTATAAAGAGTAAGTAGTAAGCACTTTTTTGTAATATTTTTTTATCATTCTGAGTTCAGCAAAAAATAGCATTTTAAAACTTATTAAAAATTAAAAATAACTCGTCTTGAATTTGGCCATTTGGCCTCAGGTAAGTCGTCATTTTTTCGGATACTCTCCAATAATACGAGTAGAACCACGTTCTGCTAAAATAATCCTAGCAACATGTTAGTGGACAGAGGACACAAAAAGAGGTGTAGGGAACAAAACTAAAATAAGCCTTATTTGTAGCATGTAAAGGCTCAATTTACTTCTTTACTGATTCCTAGAAGAACACGCATAAGCAAAGGTCAAGCAAACATTAGCAAGCATTACATCAAAAATAGTGACAAAAATGTATGGATGTTTTCAGCTACATTTTTGGCTTGTTACATTTTGGCGGAACGCGGTTCTTTTCTATGTTGGGGTTTTATTACAATGCAAAAAATCATAACCCGTAACAATTTTAAGGGTCGATGCCGCGAAGCACATGTGGCCTAATGATTTGAAAGAGATATACGCGCAGCTCGACAATTTGAACATAAATTTTGGATTTGCCCCTGATACAAAACCTTATATCTACCAAGAAGTCATATATTATTCGAATGAAGCGATTACGCCTAAAGAATACACAATGCTAGGAGATGTCACGGAGTTCAAAGTAAGTAGAATATTTATCTCTTTTATAGTTAGCACAGCAGATGACTCCACTCTTTCTGGTGTTAAGTGGAAATGGAGTCCAGACGCGACGACAACTAGTGCAGCGTGGAAACAACGCTGTATCAGTCACACTCACCCTCACCTGCCTACACGGTGCCAATTGAAGTCTCGTTTGAAGGAACCCATGACAGAAGGAAGGCAAACGTATGCTGGTAGACTATTCCATCTCTTGGAAGTGCGACAAAGAAACCAATTTTTTTGGTGCGCGATTGAATGTTCGGGACAGTACAGCGGTTTTTTATTCTAGTGAAGAACCAGGGATATGGTTGCTGTCAAGCCTCTTAATTTATTTCTTTGATTTAAAATCTCAAATAAAAAACTGATAATAATACTTAGGGCCGTCATATTAATAAAAAATATTATTACTACTTAGTATATGGGCTCGAGTTAATGACTCGTGAAATTAATCGCCCGTACAAGCATTGACTTAACAAACTCAAAGTTAGTAGGTACCCAAAGAATTTGTGCCAGTATTCCGTTCACGAGTTGGTATCGCTGAATCATGTATAAATTAATTGCCGTGATTGAGTTACTTTAAGGAAGTTTCCTTTCACGAAGGTCCTATTCAACTTAGAACTTAATATATTTTTCTTTTTAACTAATCTTGATTAAAGCGAAATTGAAATTTCAATTGATTTTTATTATAAATTACTAACATTTCTAACTAATAGATTACAAAATATAAGGATAGGTATTGCTTTCTAGACTACAAAAGCTCTAACCTAAGCTTATTGTATAGAAGACTGTGGGAAATACTCCAACGCTTCCATATTTTTTTTACTTTGCTGTCCGTTTTAGATCGGCAACGAGCTCAAAAATTGCTTTCGCGGGCGGAACCCTCTAAAATGGCTGGTATCTTGGGGCGAACAATGGAATTTATCTCCAAGCGAGACAGCGTTGGCTTTCATAGACAACCACGATACACAAAGATCCAACGACGTGTTGACTTACAAAGAATCAAGAGCTTATAAGGTAACAAGAAAAAATGAGAATATTTCCAAAACAGAAGAATAAATAAGGTCTTAGAAAGATTTTTGCTATCAGGTGTATCAGCAATAAAAGCAGAAATACTATTAATTGGTTTGATCAGGCAGATATAGAGGCTTGTAAAACCACCCGATCTCGTACTCAGAGGTCTCGGGTCAGATTCACCGGATTTTAACGATTCCTTAGTTTGGTTGGGATCCAACTTTGCACTAAAATACGCATAAAACTTAATAGCTTTTTGCGTATTTTAGTGCAAAGTTGGTTTATTATTTAAAAAAAATATTTCTTTCTATCTAACATTCGTAACGAAGCCTACATTAATGGCGAGGCTAAAAACATATATCAAGCATAATTGCTACATGTGAATAACTGTAATTTACTGGCTTTCTTGTATTAGTTTTACTTAAACGAAAACGAGCTTATTATACTGTAGGTTAGACGATAGTCATACTCTAACGTTAAATTCGTCGGTAAAACATTTTTTTTGACGATTTAGAAGTGCATAACTATGTACCAAGTTAATATGAATACAGATAACGAAGATTTTGAATAACTTGCTAAATTTAAAATATTTTAATTAATAAAACCATTTACTGGTAACAAAATAAGAAGAGGTGTTTGATATGATATATGCGGATCATAGGAAAATAACAAATGTTATGGAGTTTCCAAAATGTCTTAAGTCCAAGAAATTTTTAACTTATTTTGATTCATATTGCAGGGAGCAATTGCATTCATGCTAGCACATCCGTACGGCGAGCCCCGAGTAATGAGCAGCTACTTTTTTGACAATACCGAACAGGGTCCACCAAGTGATGAACAAGAAAACATTATCTCTCCAAGCATAAATGAGGTAACAAATCAACTAAACAATAATGCGTTACACAAACCAGTTTGTATGCAGTATCGTAGACGGCGGCGCAGGGCGGCATGCTCAGTCAAACCTATTCTTATATATGGAACTAACTGCCTCCGTAATTCCATATTGTAGTGCAGACCACTTCACCTACACTTGCATCTATTACTATAGATCCTATCTTAATTTTCAGGATGACACTTGTGGTAAAGGCTGGGTCTGCGAGCATCGATGGCGTCAGATCTACCAAATGGTCGCATTCAGAAACGCTGTTCAGAACACCTCCGTTCAGAACTGGTGGGACAATGATCACAACCAGATTGCATTCAGCAGAGGTGATAAGGGCTTCATAGCCTTCAACGTTGAAGGACAAGACTTGGATCAGAAGTTGAAGGTAATTTATGAAAATCTTAAAGAAAAATGCAGATGCGTAAGTTTTCTTAATGTGTCCAAATCAGAGTGACCAAAAATGTATCATCTCGAGCTCCTCCGTGCTTCGGAAAGAACGTACCGTACAGTTGTTAGTCCCAGCAGCATTAGCAGTCGTTTACAACTACCAATCTGCACTAGCCCACGTGGTGGTTTATAGCCCGTTCTACCTATCATGCATTATGATGCATTATTTCATGTTACTATTTAATTGAAATCACTAGCTTTTTGTTGGTTCCGTGTGGTGTTGTAAGATGGCAGTCTTTGTCCACAAAGCATTGAACATTGTTAATAGTTAGATGATAATCATTTATTTGAATTTCAATGAAGATGCTTGAAATTACAGACCGGCCTACCTCCAGGCGAGTACTGTGACGTCATATCAGGAAAGCGGAACGGCGATTCTTGTACCGGAGCAAAGGTAGTGGTCGGTGATGATGGAGTTGCTCATATACGGGTAGCTAAGGACCTTGAAGATATGCATCTGGCGATACACGTCGGAAAAGAGGTTATATTACCAACATTTTTGTTTTTATATATCAATATACGATGACCTCCTTGGTCGAATGGTTTGTACACGGTTTTCATAGCGTCGCTATCTCTGAGGTCACGGGTTCGATCCTCGGTCGGGTCAATTCAGAAATTATTGTTTTTCTAAATTGTCTCGGGTATGGGTGTTTTCTATGTATAATAAGTATTTATTTAAGTATTTTAAGTATGTTTATCCGTTGTCTAGTAACCATTTAACGAGTTTCATAACGAAGCTTCTCTTGGGCTAGATAATTGGTGTGAGTGTAGGAAAGTTTATTGTTATTGTTTATTGTTTAATATAACTATACACAAAAGAGTTTTGTTTGTAACTATGTTGTAACGTACCGACTAGGAGTCAAAGTTGTCGCCATGACAGAAATCGGTCGGATTAATCATCATCATCATCATAATCAATTTTTAAACCCCACCGGGTCTGCGTGGTGGTCTTAAGTCGCCCTGGCTACACTTTTCCCGATCCGATCCGAACCCTTCGGAGAATCTAGTAGGGCACGGGGACGCGCACTAGTGCGCGATGCCGTTCCCTCTAGATAACCTCTGAAGGTGATTCGTTTCACACGGCTTGAGGGACCCTTTACGTTCCTCGCCGCCCCCAAAAAAGCCCGGTGAAGCTGAAAATGACGCAGCGGCAATCAGCAATCTATCTCAAAAAAAAAATGGCTACACTTTGCAAGCACTTGCAAGTACTTGCATTATCTTGAATCTTGTTTCTAGCGGATTTTATATAACATAATCTACGATGATTATTATTATCTTAAACTTTATTATTACATTATGAGATTGTTATAATTTGATATAAGATACCGCAATATTTGAGTACAGCGAAATCTTTATCCCAAGTTGTTACTAATTTATGTATTGTTTAGCTAATTTGTATATATTTTTTTCAGTCTTCATTGCGGTTGTTATCGTGATGGACCCAAAAAGCACAGCAAAATCACATTATTAAAGTAAACACATGTTATGAAATAAAAAAATATGAATTAAAAGCTTATGTCAAATCTTTGTCTCAATATTCATTCCTTGCGGCGACCACTTGCAATTTCAAGGAAATTTTGAAACTAATGCTATCAATAATAATAGATAATCAGAAAGTATAAAATATAATTAATATTAAATAAGTCGTCTATTTAAAAATATGTATAAAAGAAAGCTAGAAGTTGACAAGCCCCTGTTAGATTATTTAGTTGATTTGACGAAGTGCTAAATTGTTCAGCGAGTTTTGCTGCTAATTGTACAAGTGCACCTACAATCGTGTTTCAATACCTACTATATGAGCACTCTTGTTCTTTGTCACATCAACGTCTGTTGATTTATATTCCATGGTAAATACAAATAAATTAAGCGACAATATCCTTTATTTCGTGTTATGTTTTGTTACGGCCATAAATGGCCTTTGCAGCGTAGCTGGACGTTATATTTTTCATTGGTTTTCAATCCTATTGCAACTGCATAAGGTTCAAATTATGATGGAATCTATATTGCCATTCACTAGTGAAAGGGTTAAAAGGTTCCTCAAGACGTGAGATCGTAACATCCTCAGAGGGTTTCTTGAGGGGGTGGCATCACGGAAGTGTGTCCACGTCCCGTTCTAGATTCTCCGAGGAGTTCGGATCGAGTCGAGAACAGAACAACCCGACGGCGGGCGCCTAAAGGTTAGGACTTAGGCTCGGGTTGATTGGGTCGTGGGGGAATACAAGGTTCTATATTGCTCAATTATTATTGAACTTGACTGTACATTGTACGGCTTTGCCTACAATCAGTTCAGTTGTTGTTTAAATTACATTTATCGCCCTCTTATCTTAGTACCTATCTAATATTTTGTTTCGTAATTTTAAAAGAATTAAGTCAATTTTAAATCATTTCGACGACCTCCGTAGCCGAGTAGCTTGCACGCTGGATTTTGGACGGCGCTAACTCTGAGGTCCCGGGTTCGATTCCCGGTCGGGTCAATTTTACAAACAATCTTTTCGATATTGTGTCGGGTCTGGGTGGTTGTGGTACCGTCGTTGTTTCTGATTTCTATGAAACGAGTGCTTTAGCTACTTACCTTGGGATCAGAACAATGTATGTGATGTTGTCTAATATTTTTTTTACTGACCTACCTTACTAGTATTTAAATACCTAGTACCTACCTATTCCACTAAAGAATAATGATGTGGCAGCCACATCTAGCACCATTCTGACACAGTATAATGGTCGTAAATGTAAGCAATATGTACCTAGTGCTTAGGGTCTATTGTATTATCGAAAATTAACAATAGTACAGGCAATAAAACCAAAGCCCGCTTTCTCATCTCTCCATTCAATTTGTCTGTCATTGAAGCGCACATTGCACAGCGTCTAATTCATTCGTAAATCACAAATTTTACATCGATTTTACAACATTATAGACCGGGAGCGCACCGCAGGTTACCTAACGTTCGCGGATACCAACACTTAAAACGTGTCTGAAAACTGTAAACTGAAAACATCAGGTGATGTGGTATACATGATAGTTTTATATTACAGGTCTATATAGAGAGACATATTATTATTGCAAGACGATGCCAGGATATGTCAAAACTGCACGGAATCACGTGTGGTATGCGGAGTACCCTACAGTAAAGTAAGCATCTTTTGCAAAGGCTGATCGTCGGATGGATGACCAAAAATGTATCATCTCGAGCTCCTCCGTGCTTCGAAAGGCACGTAAAGCCGTTGGTACCGGCTGCATTAGCAGCATTAACAACCACTACTGGGCCCGCGTGGTGGTTTATGGCCCATTCTCCCTATCCATCCATAGGGAAGGCTCATGTATTAGGAACAGGCAACATCATTACAAATCCTTCGTTATTCTGAAAATAAATTATTATATTTTTGAAATTTAGGTACTTACAATCATTGCGCACATGATCGCCGTGTTTTTCAAGATAAAATAATATGCATAATTAACAATATGAAAACACATAATACAATTGATGGAGAATACCGCTTTTGTGGTCTATTCACCCAGGTTTCCGGGTTCCCAGAGGGGTAAGTATATATTTGTACTATTGCTCGCACATCTGGGACGGTTCCGCAAAGTATCTTCTCGATGTCTTAGACGGATTGCAGCGCCGCGCTGTACGTATTATCGGCAATGCAGAGGTAACTAATACTCTCGAACACCTGCAATTGCGTAGAGATATAGCGTCACTCAGCGTCTTCTATCGCTTATATCACAGCGAGTGCTCTGAAGAACTCTTTAACCTTATCCCACCTTCTCCCTTCCTCCATAGGAGTACACGTGCTGCTCTCCGGTGTCATCGTTTCACTGTCACACATATCCCATCGCGCACAAAGAAATTTGGTGACTCGTTTCTTTGTCGCACCTCCAAAAGATGGAATAGTCTACCAGCACATGTTTTCCCTCTTTCCTATGATATGGGGTCCTTCAAACGTGGCGTGAAGAAGCACCTTGTGGGCCGGCAGAGTGAAGTTGACTGATGCTGCGTTGTTTTGACGCTGCACCAGTTGTCTTCGCGTCTGGACTCCATTTCCACTTAACATCAGGTGGTGTGGAGTCATTTGCCGTGCTAGGTATAAAAAAAAATGCTAAGCATTGTTGTGTAGTTACCTACCGACAGTTAAGGATTAGATAATAGCCTTTAAAAGTGCAAAGTTACATTTTGCATGGTAAGTCGGTCCTAAAGAAACTTGATTTAACTTCACCAAATTGTGATTTTCTCGAGAGCATTATAAGTCATATCTCATTATAAGTTATATCTCGTCAATATTTCATGTAATTTTTTATTCAATATTAACTGTGAGATTGAGTAAGGCAGTTAATCAGTTAATCAATCAATTAAATAAAGTGATAAGATTATCGAGGACAACGAGAATCTAAGAGTGTTATAGTGAGGTGAACACGCAGCTTTCTTCACTTCAAGCAGTTTGGGTAATTTAAAAGGGGACTTCTTTTCATATACCGACGTAGGTAACTTCAAGTGTAGTCTCTGCTCATCATTTTATTAAACTTTTAATATGAGACGAAATATATCAGCTAATCCATACATTTGATAGAGTTGCTGAAGTTGTTGTTGAACACTAAATACACAAGTTTTACATTACGTATGAATCAACTGAAGAATTTTAAATAATTACAGAGTTGGTCCCATTGTGAAAGTTATGTAATATGATAAGCAGGGACTATCCCTAAAGTTTTTGTAGTAATAAAATAATAGAGGTATATGCATATCGTGTTCTATTTTTATTCGTAATCTTTGTTAAATAATCATCTTTATATAACACAATACGGGTCGGTGGCCGCTAACGATTACCATCTTACAACTACACGTTAGTTTCACGTAGTCTTACTTCCGATTCTTCCGAAGCGTAAAAGATCTCGAGATGTTTAGAATTGATCATTCATTTGTGGAATCGTCATTTGTGATAGCTGCTTCGATTGCATGATTGTTACCCGTATATACGTTAGTCGCGGCGCCAAATAGAACCCTATTAAAACATAGCTAATAGAAATCACAGTATTTATTTTCGTAATCGACCTCACCTGAAGCTCATATCGTCTTCGCAAATAATAATTACTTATGTTATGATATTATTCGTTATCATATAGGTATATCAGTGCAGAAAACAACGCGATTCGTTTAAAGTATGTAGATCACTGAATAGATAAATACTATCTAATTTACGAATTACGATAAATATTTGGAATCTATGTAAACTAAAGTTTTATCAATTGCTTTTAAAGTATAAAGTCAGCTTGAGACAAACAGTTTCTTCAAAGCGAGGTGACAGTTTCGGGGAGGACGTATTTGGATAAAACAAGTAAGAACTTTAATATATTTAATTACTTTTAGCGTAAATGATGTGTATGCGTCAAATCATATTTTTAAATAATTACATTTAATACATAAAATATTTGCATTGAATTTATACGACTATTAGACTACAATCCCTTTTTTTCTCGAGTATACTATCAATTGTTTTTTATTATATCAAAGACAGGAGGAAGAAAAACCTTTTTTGACGAACCCAGATTTTTGTAGTTATTGAAAGCGTCCCTTGCCCTAGATCGAGAGTCAATGTATCGACAACATGCTCTCTGAAGCTTGAAAACTTAGACGAATCACTAGCTTTTTTCTGACAGTGACAACGAGTGACATTGAGTTGCCCATGCGGTCAATATGAAGACTATCGCTGGGCTCCTTAAGATGCTATCGAGGAAATGGTCCTTATGGGCATGTTACGAACTTTTTCTTATCCAATTTGATTTCACTGGGCTCCTTAAAAAATACCCATCGAAGAAATAGTACTACCCTATATTTTAAAATAATATGGGTATGTTTGGAACTCCTTTGTATCCATCTTATTTTTATTTATTATCTTATCGCAGTGACGTTTAATACTGTTAGAATAAGAAATATAAATTCCACCTCTTATTTTATCAGTTATACCATTAACTAATATTAGTCCATGATTAATTTTAGTAGACTAGTATTACGTAAAGCCCGTAACATTTTTTAGTCTTCATTCGTCATTATCGTTAGCATTACCATTTACCGTGACGGGTTTACCACTGACATGTCAAATCATGAACATAAATTACCACATAACCGTTATGTGATTCAGAAAGGTCAGCAGATAGATCTTTTGGCCCACTGTAATGACGTCCTGGTGTTAACAATAACTTTTCGTCCAGGATGCTACGGTGCACCATACTCCTAGCTGTTTTGGCCTTGGCCTTGGGCTTCAAGAATCCACACTATGCACCAGGCCGATCAACCATGGTCCACCTATTCGAGTGGAAATGGGACGATATAGCGGATGAGTGCGAGAGATGGTTGGGCCCTCGAGGATTTGGAGGTATCCAGGTAACGTACACCTAAACTTAAAGGACATCTCTTATCTTAAAATATTACATTTTAACGCTGTAAGGGAGAAGAAATGCCACTGCTGAGATTCTGGCCGGTTCTTCTCAGTACAAGGTCTCCCGCCCTGTGTAGACTTACAAACCGTTGGTTTAACAACATGAAATAACATGCATCGATATTTTTTATATCATGTGTGATGTTATCATTTTATTATCTCCTAGCGGCCCGTCCCTGCTTCGCACGGGCGGACTTTTTGAAATATAGCCTTTATTACTCAGCGCTAATGTAGCATTCTAATAGTGAAAGAATTTTTTAAATCAGTTTAGTAGTTATTGAGTTTATTCGTTACAAACATACATACATACAAAAATACAAAGGTTTCTACTTTATAATATTAGTAAAGACAAATCAAATTACTGAACAACATGATAATTATGCTGCACTGATTTTGTTTGTTATTTAAATGTGAAATAATCATCTGACTTAACCAGCTCAAGGTACTATTTAAATGTTTTTAGGTTTCTCCTCCCAACGAGAACCTGGTTATCTGGGCCCAAAATCGTCCCTGGTGGGAACGTTACCAGCCAATGTCTTACCAACTCAACACGCGCTCTGGCAGTGAGCAACAGTTCGCAAACATGGTCCGAAGATGCAACAATGCTGGTGTCAGGTTCGTTGTTCTATTGTTTAAGCTGCTTAACTTCCTGTGGATGTATTAAGAGTCGACTACGTGACGAAGATTTGCAAGATACTCGCACATCAGGTGATCGGCTAGCAACCCACCACGGTGAAAACTCTTAAGATAGTTTTAAACATTCCTTATATCCTCCCCTAGAAATGTCACTAAACGATTAATTAAACTAAACAATTATTTCACAGAATCTACGTGGACGCTATTATCAACCACATGTCAGGTACATGGAACGATAACGTCGGCACTGGAGGTAATACGGCGAACTTCGGCCAGTGGCACTACCCAGGAGTACCTTTCGGAAGGGACGACTTCAACTGGCCCCACTGCGTCATCCAGGGTAACGACTACGGATGCTGCCCCGACAGAGTAAGCTTTAAACGTAGAGTTTTTATACTCAGCTCAAATTTTAATAAAACTTAACAAATAGTTCTGAGATTCATTGACACTTTTCATTATTGTACTTTTTGTTTTAGGTACGCAACTGCGAATTGTCCGGTCTCAAGGATTTGAACCAAGGATCTGAATATGTGCGACAGATGATCGTTGGGTTCATGAACCGTTTGGTCGATATGGGAGTTGCTGGTTTCAGGTAAACACAATTTTATTCATTTATTCATATAATATTTCATATTTCTTTTCGTCATAAGTCGATGCGTTAATTTAGTATTGAATTCGTAAAAGCAGTACTATAATAGAAATTAAAAAACATTTTAATCTTGTAGAATTGATGCCGCCAAACATATGTGGCCAGGAGATCTCCGTGTCATCTACGACAGGCTACACAACTTGAACACAGGTCATGGCTTCCCATCTGGCGCTCGCCCATACATTTACCAAGAAGTCATCGATCTTGGCGGTGAAGCCATCACTCGTGACGAATACACTTCCCTAGCTGCTGTCACTGAGTTCAAATTCGGTTTGGAGCTCAGCAGATCTTTCCTGCGTTCCAACCAACTAAAATGGCTTGCCAACTGGGGTCCTCAGTGGGGTCTGCTCGATTCAGGCGATGCTCTAACCTTCATTGACAACCATGACAATCAGAGAGGACACGGTGCCGGTGGAGCTATTCTCACTTACAAACAATCGAAACAGTACAAGGGAGCTATCGCCTTCATGTTGGCTCACCCGTATGGCGTACCTCAGCTCATGAGCAGTTACGACTTCACTAACACAGAAGCTGGACCACCTATGGATGGTAGCGGCAATATTATCTCACCTTCCATCAACTCTGTAAGTAGATATTGCATACCAAATCTTTACATTAGAAATAGAAAACCGTGCGGACATTTAAAACACCAATGTCAATTTAGTTTGCAAACTACGGCTTAAAAGATTTGAATGAGGTATCTAATTTTATCAATATTATGTTTTAGGACGGTAGCTGCGGCAATGGCTGGATCTGTGAACATCGCTGGCGTCAAATCAGCCAGATGGTCAATTTCAGGAACGCCGCTGGCAACACTGGCCTTAACGACTGGTGGGACAACGGCAGCAACCAGATTGCCTTCTGCCGTGGTGGGCAAGCGTTCATCGCCTTCAATAACGACAACTGGGATCTGAACGAAACTCTGCAGGTTATTACACAATATTACAATACCTCATTTTTAGAAGTAAAAATAAAATATTTATAAAATAAGTATTAGGTACATCTAATTTTTACCGTCTTAATGAACACACAGTAGAGTACACACACATGTCAGTGCATCTCCGGACATAGGCCTTTTCGAACGCACTCAACATTATACTCGTAATGTCGAAATACGCTGGCAGCCGTTCGATTCTGTATTTAAATTGAAATAATATTTAATATACAGGACGATGGATTCTAATAGTTTAGGTATTAATATACTTTTCTGAAAATTTTAAATGACACTATTTCTTCCAGACTTGCTTGCCATCTGGTACATACTGTGACATAATCTCTGGATCGAAGACTGGCAGCAGTTGTTCCGGCAAGACGATCACTGTCGGCAATGATGGACGTGCCCATATCTCCCTGGGATCTAATGAATACGACATGGTTCTTGCTATCCATAGAGGAGACGATGTAAGTATTAAACTTAACTAAATAAACAAACTACTAAGTAATAAACTAAATATTAAAATGCTTCTAAGGACTTATAGCTGCTGGTACATGTAACTGCCGTAAGGACCTATTCTGTTTGGACGACGAAATATGAATGTTATCTAGCTTTTGCACATTTTTTTACAGGTCCATTTCATAATGCGATAGTTTGTTGTTTGATATAAATAATAATGATTGCAATAAACACTTGTGTATTGTATAAGTGACTGATTCAGAGTATACAACGTGTAACAGAATGGTGTGGTACAAATGAGAAGATCCAAAGTGTACCTATCCGATAGACTTTGATAGATCTATAGTGTGTGTATAGTGTTCTTACTAAGATATAATTATTAACTTTAATTTGTCATGCAACTGTAAATTAAATATTCATATTAGTGAAGTCGTGCACTTCAGGCATAAGCATACAGCCGTCACCATAAATATGTACACATAGGTACTAACCACTAGTGCTGTGACTTCTTTATTTTTATGTGACGTCACAATAGACATAAAAAAAAAGCATAAAATATTATTATTATTAAAAATTGCATAAAAAAATAAAGTAAATCATTATATTTTAGTAACTCTGCATACAAGATCTAGATCTAGATACACTTTGGATCTCTTCATTTTTACAGCTTTCTGTTACACGTTGTAAAGAATTGAGTAATGCATATAGATAGATATAATATGATGTTGTTAAACTAAAGACTTCATTTCTTTTTCAGTCAAGGCTTTGAATTCAGCGTCGATAACCACCAACATTATAACTACAAAGGAAACTCTGCAATTATAATCAAGATCTGGAACACTTTGATACTTATAATAAATGATTTCAAAATGTTTTTGACTTTTAATTTAATGCACATGCAACGAAATCAAACTTACATCAAATATTTACATAATTTACATATGATAAAGTTATATTTAAATATAACTTCCCAATCAAGCTTTTGACCTAAGAATACTGGGTTATAGAAAACTTGAACTTTTTACAATTGTTGTTTGTAATTAAAAATACCCCAAGTCATGCCGACGCTATAGCCACATAAGCCACCATGGCCCGATTGTTATGTGGTGACTCTCCTCTTAACTTCTCCACCGTGTCCAGTCCCGAAGAACCACCCTTCCTCCACCCTCCCTCTACTCTCAGTGTTTTCTCTTCGCCATGATTTTTAATCGCCTCTGTGGTCTAGTGGTACGGTAAGACGAGTTGTTCGGTTTAGGACAGATTCTGTTTAAGACAGATTCGTTTTAAGACAGATTTTGTACTGTCAAAAGAAAAAGTACGTGGGTGTAAACTTATTTTTTGATAAATTTTTACTTTTTTATTTTTTTAAGTGCTTGCTGCACAGAAGCTAAATTAAATAGACCCAGAGGTCCCGGGTTTGATTCCCAGCGGGGGGTACATGTGTGTACTCGGTTTGGTTGGTAGTAGGGCTTGTTTTGCCCAGCCAGCCAGGCGGCTAGCTAGCACCATCTTATCTAAATATGTCACCATAACAGCAATGTTTGTAGCATTGTTGTGTTCCAGCAGCTAGAGATAAGATGGCCAGTGCCTCAGTAATTAAGGATTCCGGGACACACTTCAAGATACCTTATCATCATCCCGCCCAATCCTCTAAATGCCACTACACATTTACAGAATATACTAAACATGCACACTAGTTTAGGCCCAAGACACCGTACTCGTAGAACAAGGGTACGAAAAACCAGTTCACACGCGTTCTACACCAGGTACTGACATGTACCTGGGCGCTTCTCTCCTCCTCCACGGCCCGGTCAACCCGAACCGAGGTCCGAGCCTTTAGAGACGCCCTCGGGTTGCTCCGCTCCCCGATCCGATCCTCCGAATCCTTCGGAGAATCTAGTAGGGCACGGGGACACGCACTAGTGTGCTATGCCGTTCCCTTTAGAAAACCTCCGAAGGTGATTCGTTTCACACGGCTTGAGGGACCCTTTACATTCCTCGCCGCCCCCAAAAAAGCCCGGTAAAGCTGAAAATGCCGTCTGAGGCAATCGGCAATCACTCTCAAAAAAAAAAAATTATTATCATCACTTACATCAGGTGAGATGAAAGCGAAGTGCTTAACCGTAAGATATAATAAAAAATCGGAGCTATAATGGTGGAATCGACGTGGACTCTACACCTAAGCTCGCTCCTGGCGATAAGCCTCACCCATCGCGTAACAGAGAGGGATGCCGACGTTTTGCTAAAGTTGATTTGAGTTAACAGAGGTTTAAACAGAGGTTTAACAGTTTGTTAATCAGCACCAGCTTATTTTATGTCCCCACTACTGGAGCACGAGCCTGCCCTATGGACGGATAGGGAGCACGGGCCATAAACCACGACGCCGACCCAGTGCGGATTGGTGGTTTGTAAACTAACGACACACAAGCCGTGAACACGGACTGACAGCCGGTGAGCTCACATAATTGTTTTAGTTACCTATGATTTCTAACTAGGTACTGCAAAGATAATTAAAAAATAAAATAATTATTAATAACATTAATTTAATTAAGGTTATTAGCTAATGCCCACCTCCTTTAATATATTTTTTTATTAGAAGGGCATCCCATTTGGTATACGAACATAAAATGCGTAAACGACATTCTAAATATAATAAACGAGTATAGGAAACGAGTTCTACGAATATTACAATAAAGTTCAAACAATAGAGTTCACTCAAATTTTTACTATGTTTATTTTGTTTAATTACCTTGGCATTGAATGTGTCTGTTGCAAATTTTTAATGACGAACCCAATAAACGTTGCCGGCAAGCTCACGTCGCTCGTAAGACTAGATCGGTTAATCGATAATTGCTGTCGAAGATTCGACAATACATTGTGCGATAATCGCTTGGAATAAAAACAAAAAAAAAAGCATTGGTTCAAGCAATCGCTATAAAAGCCACGGTTCGTGAGGGTCTTAATCAGATTTGATGGACATTAGTGACAAGTTCTGGGAGGTGTTATAATATAACAACAGGTGAGGTTAAAAATACAATCTGTATTAAACTAATAATAAAAATTTTCGCCTATGTTGGTTTCATCTCAACCGAATAAAATAAAGCAATTGTTAAATATTTGCATAAATATCTCTTTCGGATGTTTTAGGTATACCTTACGCTAATATTTTTCATTATTTTTGGTATATTTATGGTTTCGAATCTAGCCATCCACGCATAATTGGAATACAATTTTCCATCTATCAGTAGTAAAATTCGATATCCCGAAAAAGAAAGGGTTTTTGGGGCATGTTAATAATAATATTAATTAACCCCTCGTACCCTCTATAAAACCCCTAAGCCCCTAAAAAACCCTTTCTTTCAAAAGTCTGAAAATAGCAAAAAATATTGAAAATCCTAACATTAGGTACGGTACCACCTACTCGTAAATGTTCCAAAAGTGATATAAAAAAATGTAACAATCGCTTTATTAATTATTAATTTATTATTATTTTTACCGTTACGTTTTAGGTAACAAATGATTTAGGATGCATCTGCTTATCTTATGTTTGACGGCTGTGGGGTTGTCATTGGGCTTCAAGAACCCCCATTATGCACCTGCTCGGTCTACCATGGTACATCTTTTCGAGTGGAAGTGGGATGACATCGCAATTGAGTGCGAGAGGTGGTTAGGCCCACGAGGCTTCGGTGGTGTCCAGGTACATTTAACCTTCTTTGTTACTTACAAATACCTGTTTTTATTGCGAGAAAAATTATTTTAACTGCATACTAGCGGGTCTGTGGCAACCCGCGGGTTGTGTCTCTCCCCCCTGCTCCCTAACCGACTTCTGTTTGTTTTTGTACTTCATCATCTGCCTATTGATTACCACGTTAGTAATTGTACACACGGCGGCAGATCAATCTACCCAAAACTGTCAAATTTCTACAATAAATTTTGAACTTTATTGTTTGGTTATAATAAGAATCAATATTCATTGGAGAAATTTGACAGGTTTAGGTAGTTTGATCTGCCGCCGTGTGTACATAGGAAGATCGAGCCTCCACCCAATAAGATGGAATAATGGGAGTCGGTGTGTTATAATAACAGGTTAGAACGACTGTTATGACAACCACCGGTCTACACCATTTCTGTGACATTTATGAATGTCTGTTTTTAATTCCACCCGCTAAATTAGTTTATTATTCTAAAGTTTATTTCAATTATTTTAATTTGTTAGCCATCAGTGCACAAGAGCGTTATATTGCTACTCCAAGATATACAAAGGTAATAGTATAACTGTCAAAGTCACCAATTATTAACTGTACCAACTCTCTGACGTAGAAGTTTTGATTTACATTTTACAGTTTGGTTACATTTTGTTGTAGTTAGTTTGGTTAGTTGTAATAATGTACGTCATAGGCGTCAGGGCTTACTGAATGTGTCATTCTAGTCATCCAAGGTAGAACCTTAGTTTGCTCAAGTCTATGTTTAAATAATTTTCAATTTGAACCTCAGTTCGCCAAATCTTTGTGGGAAAAACTGTTTTATAGATATTGTTGGCGATCTTCAAAGCACCAATCAACCTCTTTGCCTTCACTTTTACACTAGTTTGAACAAAAGTTAATATGTCTTTAAATAAATAGAATAAATAACAGTGTAGCTAACGATCAAATCAACTTCTCAGACTGATTCGTCACCTACAAGTATTGTGTTAATTTAGTGTTAGAAAGATTTAAAATATACTATGCTATTTAAATATCCAATTGTCTTGATTTTTGTAAAAAAAATATAAAGCTACCTCTGACTCTTACCTATAATTTATTGGATTGTTGATGAGTATTAATATTAATTACAAATGGCATCACAGAATAAAAATGCTAACAAAGATGAAAAACAATTGAACGACAGTATATAATTTAAATTTGACGAAGCAGCAATATTTTTGTAGTGGATATTAAGATAAATATTCTGGAAACAATTTAGCTTTCGTGATTTAAAGTGGCAATTTTATGAAAATAACCGTATTGATAGGTCTCCCCAACCCAATGAGGATCTGGTGATCTAGCCCTGCAAACGACTGGTGGGAGCTGGTAAGAATTTTGTATAAAAAAATGTTAATATTTTTCAGGTCTCCCCTCCCAATGAGAACCTGGTGATCTGGTCCCGCAACCGACCATGGTGGGAGCGCTACCAGCCAATGTCCTACCAGCTCAACACTCGCTCTGGCAACGAGCAGCAGTTCGCGAGCATGGTGAGAAGATGCAACAATGCTGGTGTCAGGTATATCATAATAAATTTATTTTTCTTACGGCTTAGCTTCGCCTGATCAACTTATTCAGTAATGATTCTAAGGGAATTTTGTAAAGTCACTCCTTGTCTACTTTGAAAAGCGAACTGCTGTGTTAAATTTCAGCTTTCTCGTTGAAAAGTTTTTTTTTTATATCTTATGGGTAAGCACTGGGCCTTCATCTCACCTGATGTTGAGTGATGATAAGGCATAAGGTCAAGCACACTTCACCCGGAACCCTGAGCCACTGAGGCATTGACTATCTTATCTTTAGCTGCCGGAAAATTGATGTTATGGCCATCGGTTGCAATGACCGTTGGATAGATGGCACTGTGCCGCTATTAGCACTCAAACATTAAAAAGCAGTGACAAAATTCAGCGCTTACGTCAGCCTTCCCGGTAGCATAGCGGTTAGTGCAGCCGCCCGGATTGCGGAAGACCCAGGTTCGATTCTTAGCTGGGTCGGGTGGGCGTTTAATTTTTTCACTGTATTTTATAAATTTTATAGGTATATACATGTACATCGGTTGGTAAACGTTTACTTTTCTTCTCAGAATCTACGTAGACGCTGTTATCAACCATATGGCAGGCACATGGATTGAGAACGTCGGCACTGGAGGCAATACGGCTATATTCGGCCAGTGGAACTTCCCGGCAGTACCTTTCGGAAGGAACAACTTCAACTGGCCCCAATGCGTCATCAAGCCCACTGACTACGGATGTTGCCCTGAAAAAGTCAGTAGATATTCATCATTATTATCATCATCACCCGCTCATTTTATTTCGCCACCGTGGAAAGAACTCACATCAACACACACAACACACTGCTATTGCAGCTGGGACCGACGGCTTTACGTGCCTTCCGAAGCACGCGAGAGATGATACATTTGCGGCCTCTTTCACCATCTACAAGTAAGTTCCCATTAGCGTTTACTTGACAGATAGTCCATACAAAACTGTCACTTTTACTGCCAAGTATCTCCTAATCAGACATTGTGAAACACGCCCTTAACATCACAGAGAGATATTAAAAACAATTGACAGTTTATCACCAATAAGAACATATTTACAAACTTTTATAATTCATTTTTAGGTTCGAAATTGCGAATTGTCTGGTCTGAAAGATTTAAATCAAGCCTCTGGATATGTGCGCGAGAAGATTGTTGGCTATTTGAACCGACTGATCGACATGGGTGTTGCCGGTTTCAGGTACCTTAAAACTATTACAATATATTTTTTTAAATTTTGGCATAGTGCTATATTATTTAACCAGTCTCAGGAAGCTTGAGGTGGAATCGAACCCACGATAGCTCAATTGGGAGACCACCTGATGCGGTATGTCAGAAGGGTGCAGGTTCAAATCCTGCTCGTGGAATTTTTTTCAACATTTGTGTTATTGTAATATGTTTCGCAACAATATTTGCGTTAAAAATTATATAAACAAAACAAAAGCATTTTATAAATAGCGCTTGGCTTCTTCTTAGCTGATCTTTAGTATTTGTAAAAATATTATGATCGGGTGTTAATGACGGTAGTTGTTGACATTGAATGAGTGCCTTTGGCTTTCAAAGTAAAAAGTAAATAGTGTTGAATAATTTCGGCGGGCTGGTTAGAACCACGAAAGCTCAATTGGAAGAGCACCTGACCCGGTATGTCAGAAGGGTGCAGGTTCAAATCCTGCTCGTGGTTTTTTCAACATTTGTGTTTTTGTAATATGTTTCGCAACAAAATTTGCGTCAAAAATTATATAAACAAAACAAAAACATTCCACGATCCTTGGATTACCGGTCCAATGATATGACGCTAAGGAAGACGCGTTGAATTTTTCTAGTAGTTTGTGATTCACGCTGCAAGCCAGCGGCATTATGTCACTGTAAAGTTGCCCTCACAGTCGAAAAAATCACTTTTGCAAGTTTTAACAAAAGATAAAGACGTAATCTTTAGGTATATACAGGCTGTCCCAGAACTCAACGTCAATAGCTATTCATTCGATCAAAGTATGGAACAGCTGAATTTTATTTTCGAGTTAGGGAGTTGGTCCAATAGTAAGAGTTGTTCGTTTATATCACAGGAGTCACCCCGGTTAGGCTTGACGTTGAGTTCTGGGACACCCTGTATATAAATCTTCTGTGCGTGTGTATGTCACTGAACTCCTTCTAAACGGCTGGACTAATTTAGATGAAATTTTCTGTGTGTGTTCAAGTGGATTCGAGAATGGTTTCGATTTACAATTGGACCCGGTAGGTGGTTCTGCTATAGAAGTCCATCATGGGATACGGGTGTTCTTAAGCGGACGAATGATTTGTTTGTTTGTTGTCATGGAAACTGTCAAAGCGGTACGTAGTCCGCCGGTCAGCTAGTTTCTTATAAGTATTTCAAATATTTTAATTATTGCATTCACAATGCTATAAGTAGTTACAATGTAAAATTTCCATTCGAATTCCAGTCCCATTTGAGCCTGTGACTAGTTGATTTTTTCTAATAACATTTTATCTTGTAACTACTACGAGTATAATTAATAACATAATTTAACTTGAAAGAGAGCTAACTAACTTACAGGCGATGATTACAGAATTGATGCAGCCAAACACATGTGGCCTGGCGACCTACGTGTCATATACAGCAGGCTACACAATTTGAATGCAGCACACGGTTTCCCATACGGTGCCCGCCCTTACATATTCCAAGAAGTCATTGACCTCGGTGGTGAAGCTGTCTCTCGTGACGAATACACTCCTTTAGCAGCTGTCACGGAATTCAAATTCGGAATGGAGCTTAGTAGGGCCTTTAAGCGTAACAACCAACTAAAATGGCTTGCCAATTGGGGACCTGAATGGGGTCTGCTCGCTTCAGGCGATGCTCTGACCTTCATTGATAATCATGACAACCAGAGAGGTCATGGTGCTGGTGGAGATGTTCTCACTTACAAAGAAGCAAAACAGTATAAGGGAGCTATCGCTTTCATGTTGGCTCATCCGTATGGCAAGCCTCAACTGATTAGTAGCTTCGACTTCCAAGATACTGAGGCAGGACCCCCAATGGATGATAGAGGCAATATCGTTTCACCTTCAATAAACCCTGTAAGTAACACTCAAATTTTAATTTTTTTACGGGAATCACGTTTTCAGTGCGTGTTGTATTTTTTTTAGTTTTTATTTATACAGAAATCGCACCTTTTAAAAAACGTTCTTCTAGCCTCTTTAAACCTTATTTAAAATCAACGTGGAGGGTAATTTTGGGTATAATTTGAAAGGTACCCAAAAAGGTTACACAAAAACAATTCAGTATTTTTTTTATTTTCATTAAAAACGCACAAAAGGCTTAATTAAAAGATTTTACAAAAACACAAATGTTACAAAAATTTCCACGAGCAGGATTTGAATCTGCACCATTCTGACATACCGAAGTTCGCGTTAAAAATTATATAAACAAGACAAAAACATTTTTTAAAAGATTTTATTAAAAACAGAATAATTACAAAAAAAAAACTTTGCTTAAAACTAATCTAAAACCTAGTGTTACCCCAACTTGCCCTGATCACGGCTTCCATACGCTCCCTCATGGACCTTTTCAATTTCAGGAGCTCTTTTGGGATATTGTCCCATTCTTCAATAACGGCCTTGTTGAGTTCTTGGAGAGTCGTGGGAGCAGTATCACGAGACCGAACCTTACGTTTCAAATAGTATTTATCTAGCAGCATTTATGAACTCTTAAATTTCTTGTCCAATACGTTATTTTTCTTGTTTTAGGATAACACCTGCAGCAATGGTTGGGTGTGTGAACATCGTTGGCCTCAAATCTACCAAATGGTAGTTTTCAGGAACATTGTTGGCAACACCGCAATTAAACAGTGGTGGGACAACGGCAGCAACCAGATAGCTTTTTGTCGTGGTGGGCAAGGATTTGTTGCCTTCAATAATGACGTTTGGACCCTTAACAAGAGTCTTCAGGTTAGAACTTTATAGTTGATGTTTTTTATGTGTCTTCTAACAGTTTGCAGTGTGCAAGCAAGTCCTTGAGTGACCCAATAATTTATAGGATAAGTAAAGAACAAAGAGTCTCCTAAATTCATTCTCTAAACATTCACTATATAGACGATGGTAAAATCTATGCACTTGCCCGGATTCCCATCAAACAGTTTATAAAATCCCATCCCAAATAATACACTGCAGAACTAAAAGGTACTGTTATTGCTTTGCAATAAACCGAAAAAAAAACAGTTGACAATAGCATGTTACAAATTAATTTTGACGCCACTAGCATCTCAATCTCTTTGTGACCACGGACTTAGCAACATGTTTGAAGCGTCGTGTAAAATTTGTTTTTATAAATATTTCCTACAGACTTGCCTCCCAGCGGGTCGTTACTGCGACGTGATCTCGGGTGAAAAGAGTGGCAGTATCTGCACCGGCAAGACTATCACAGTTGGCATAGATGGACGTGCATACATCTCTCTGAGACCTAATGAAAATGATATGGTGATCGCTATCCACAGAGGAAGTCAGGTTAGTGAAAAATAGTTTCAGATATTAGAGACACCATCAACAGCTCTTTTTATGTCTTCACTGCTGGGGCACCAGCCTTCCCTATGAATGGAAACACCGCAGAGAGTACGGGCCTTAACTGTTTGGTGGATTGGTGGTTGCTAACGACTGCTAATGCAGCTGGGATATTAACGGCTGTACGTGACTTCCGAAGCACGGAGAGCTAAAGATGATGCATTTTTAAACACCCATTTGATGACCGGCCATTGCGAAAGTCGCATAACCTTAGCAAGCGCAGACTGCGCAGTGCTATCGAGCCGCATAGAAATAACTGACTCCTTGGTGGAAATTCACAAAGTATAGAGTTATACAAATATATACTGTTTTCTGTTTTCTGGAAGATAAATTTTCTTAGGACAACTTTATAGTAATTTATCTTTTTAATGTTCCAGTCAAGACTGTAAGTGCTAGTTGCAGGCATAGCTATGAAGAGTTCAAGCTGATTGAAGAACTGACATTTTAAGGCCTTATGTTGTAATTAAAACATTCTGAATTATTTTGAGTTTTATTACTTACATGAATAAAATTGTTTTTTTTTTTCATTTATTTATGTCACGAAAACAAGTATAAATTTTTAAACTAAGAATATCAATGGAAATAACATTAATTATGATAAAATGTTTTTGTTTTGTTTATATAATTTTTAACGCAAATTTTGTTGTGAAACACATTAATAATGTTTATGTTACAATTCGTATCATACAGCCTATCATTAGTTTTGTTAAACGCCAAAGTTGAACTTTTAACACTTTGAAAATAAAAAAAAAATTAAGATTAGATGTTGATGAACGTAGTTGTCGACATTGAGGACTCCTTTGGCTTACAAAGTAAGAGTATATAGTTTTAATTTATTTTGGCGAGTTGCATTGAGCCACGATAGCATAGTTGATACTTGGTTATGCACCTGACCTGGGTGCGGGTTCGAATCCCGCCGGTGGAGCTTTTTCAACACTTTGTCTTTTTTCAATTTGTAATTTGTTCGCAACAAAATTTGCGTAAAATTATATGTAAATAATCATTTTTACACTTGTTAACTCTGTCTTTGATTGTCTTCCTAATAAAAAAATAATCATAAATGAATTTTAAACGAGATTTTCGGTCCCGTGCTGTTGATGAGACTCAATTAGACGTAGAACTTTTTATTAACCAATAACCCCATATGGTGATAAAATGATTACACTTTCATTGGGCCTGACTGGGCCTTGCACCTGAATGTGTTTTTTTTTAATACTTTGCACACCAAATTACTCCATACCACCTGATGTTAAGTGGAAATGGAGTCCAGACGCTAAGACAACTGGTGCAGCGTGAAAACAACGCAGCATTAGTCAACCTCACTCTGCCGGCTCACAAGGTGCTTCTTCACACCTCGTTTGACTTCGTTGGACCCCATTCATAGGAAGGAGGAAAAACGTTTGCTGGTAGACTATTCCATCTTTTGGAGGTGCGACAAAGAATCGAGTTACCAAATTTTTTTGTGCGCGGTGGGATAAGTGTGACAGTGACGCGATGACTTCGGAGAGCAGCACGCGTACTCCTATGGAGAAAGGAAGAAGGTAGGATAAGGTCAAAGAGTTGTTCAGAGCACTCGCCGTGGTATAAGCGATAGAAGACGCTGAGTGACGCTATATCTTTACGAAATTGCAGGGCTTCGAGAGTATAAGTGACCTCTGCATTGCCGATAATGCGTACAGCGCGACGCTGCAATCTGTCTAAGGCATCGAGAACGTATTTTGTGTAATAATTTTATCACCATATAGAACCAATAAAGAAGTAAATACATTTCATACTGCCGTACTCAGAGACGTCAATTAAGGTTAATGACAGTTAAATGTCTTTCCTTCTCTATTTAGCACTATACATAAGAAAGTGACAGCAAGAGACTTAATTGTCATTAAAACTTAATTGACGTCTCTGAGTACGACAGTTAATGTTTACTTTTAAGAAGCTCCACTACTTTTGAAGGATCAGTGTAAAAAGTTCTACGTCTAATTGAGTCACTTTAAACTTACGATTATCGAAAATCATCAAAACGTTCACTGATTTTTTTAAATTGTCGGTAGGCTCGTTGCTCAATTGCGTAATGTTTGCTATTCAAATTAGTCCGAAAAGCAACAAGTTTACCGAAGGTTGTTGAATCTTAGTGGCTTGAGCAAGCAAACTGGTCTCGTAATTCTCAAAGTTATGTGTATAAATTAAACTTACTTTTGATACAATTTGGGTACCGCACGAAATGTTAAACTGCATGTTAAATTTCACTTGTTAATGTTAATATCAGATATTATGTTATGAAGGGACTTATGGTGGTACGGCACTAGGAATTATTTATCAAACAAATAGGTACGTACGTACTTACGCAGTAAGTAGTAAGCAGTAAGTAGGGTTACTAGTGTTTCATGTTTTAAGCACAATAATTGGCATAATTTTCGTTGCCAAAAATAAAAAAAAATTCATTTAAATATTACGGGATGACAGCAGCAGCTAGGAAGCAGGTGGTCTGTATTCACTCACACACACACACACACACACACACACACACACACACACACACACACACACACACATACACACACACACACACACACACACACACACACACACAAAATACAAAATAGTCAAAACAAAGCAAAAAGTAATAAGAATAAAAAGTAAAACAAGAAATAACAATTAAATAAAAATATAAACAAAAAGAAGTGTGTGAGGCCAACAAGGACCCTTTCTTACCCCCACTACACTCAAAGATGGGCCGAGTACTGTAGGAGCGCTGTTATTCTGACAGGGTAGGAGGTAGACGAAGCGCCGCGCCGCGACGCCGATAAACAAAATGTTTGATATGATTTATTAATACCTTAATAAAAAAAAAGAAACAAAGTAATTAAAATACAAAATACATTAAATATTTAAAAGTTAATAAATATAATTTGAGATATAATATTCAATATAAATAGTAATAGCCACAACCCTCAGACAAAAAAAACTTGGCTGTACGGGCTAACCCCTTTGACCGGCTCTTGTGACAAGTTGTCAAGATGACATTTGTGTTGTGAGTGATAAATGAGGGAAAGTGAAGAGACATGTCTGCGGTTTTGTTTTATTTTCTAAAATTTGTGTTATGTCGAATATTAATGTGAAATAATGGTTGATTATAAACCGTTAAGTTTGCGTGAGTGTGCATGAGTGTTGGCAAATGAAACAAAACAGTGCAACGTTACTTTTCAAATTCTCTCAAGAAGTCTGCGTGCGTATCTTTACTGAGATACTCGAGGGGTTGGGGTTGGGGGGTCTAAATTTCTCACTTCTCTATTATCATTCATCATCATCATCATACAGGAAACAAGACTGAAGAAGTAACAAAGAATTAACTAATGAAATTAAGAAACAAATGACATGGCAGCATGGTTTATGACCTTAGCCGGTTCCTAAGGGAACGAACTACACTTAAAAAAAAAAAGATAAATGCTACCTTTTTAGCGTACGATATGCCACGAAAATCGAAAGATGCACCTTATGACCAATCAAAATGATGTTTAGGGCCAATTGCGACGCTTTATTTCGTCGACAGTGTACACTCTGACGATAAGAAAAAAACGGTTTCTATTGTCTCCTGAAAAGTTGACCACTTCGAGTTGCGCGGTGTTAGAACTAAACTGAAATCAGTCGCCGACCTCTGATTTTTAATGATTAATGAAAAAAAAGTCGATCATAATGGTTCCTCTCGAACAATGGTGCGGAGTGCCACAACCCTAGTCTATACCACTTCTTGGCATGTATGTGCCTAGTCGAGAAAAGTAAGCTTAAATTTGTAGGTATTGAGGGGTAGGGTGTCCGCATCGTGTCTGCTTTTAAGCGGTACCGTCATGTAGTTTTGTTGTTAAAGAAGCTATAAAAGTTTACGCGATTTGAAGTTCGTTTTTAAACTATTAATTTCAAAATCCGCGCAATTACATGGAAAAAAGTAAAGTAACAGTTTAACCTATACAGGTTGTTTGGTAATTGGTAATAGGTGACTATGGCAGACAGGGTATCGTTCATAGAACCCCAGAAAATTATGAACATAACCACCACACCACATAGCACCAGATGGCCGAGATATTGAGGTTCTTTGTTACTAAATAAAACTGTAAAGTGACAACCTACCTGTATACTATCCCATTGATAGGCATGGGCCTCTATTATTGAAATTAATTAATCGCTAAATTCGATGAGTATTGGTTTTGAAACCACTCTTGCCAACAGCGGGTTGGTGATTACACACACGGGCTACTTGGGCACAAAATAAACCGAAACACTTTTCGCTCGACTTGAAATTGAACCCAGGACAGGCGTAACATGAATGAAAGAGATACACAAACAGTGAATAGTGTAATCAGCTAAAAGCTGCCGTACTCAGAGACGTCAATTAAGTTTAATGACAATCAAATGTCTTTCTTCTTTATTTAGCACTATACATAAGAAAGTGACAGCAAGAGATTTAGTTGCCATTAAAACTTAATTGACGTCTCTGAGTACGTCAGTTAGTACAGTTGATGTTTTTTCTGTATTTCGGCAATTATCTTGAGGTCGTCAATGTCACGAAACTAGCGTATAAATTATACATTTTTCGGGCTGGTTTGTTACTAAAAATCAAATTGAAATCAAGTCATCACTACAATTGATGTGTGCCTTCATTACTATGCTTACTGAATGCGGGTTGGTGATCACAAATCCGGGCGGGCTAAGCATCTAAAAAATCCGAAACACACTTTGCCCGACTTGGAAATTAAGCCCGGGACCTTCGGGTATAGTTTTTTACTAAATGTACTCAAAATTAGCTTCCACCTATATTTTATCTATCTTAGTACCGCAGCCTTAAAAGATTTAACGTTATTAAATTCAAATGAAGCTTGAAATCTACCTTGCTGAATTTTATCCAATTAATAGGTTTACGTTAGATTTTATCTCGGCCCCAGTGTAATATTTATTATTTACATAGGCTGACTTGTCTTGAAACTGTAGAGTTTGGATTGGAGCCTTCTAAGCCATCAAGAATGCAAACACAATGAGTTCTAAGTGTCCGTCCATTTTAATTATGTTGACCTATATATACTTCTTTCATTACTCTAAACTTAAGCCTCGCACTTAAGTGAAAACCGGGCGTTACTTGGCGCGATGGTGGTTTGTTTCTTGAGCATAAACTTAAATGCCTTTTTTATTTTCACAAATCTGGTCTATGCATCAAAAAATCCGAAACACACTTTGCCCGACATGCCCGACATTTTGAAAAATACTTTGAAAAATGATTTATGACAAAAAATTTGCGTAAAATTATATATAACCATAATCATAACTACTAAGTATATAAGTAAAACCAATGCATTGGAAGTTCAATTGGATAAAATGTCCCCCAGATAGCGAAAGGATATGGGATCGAGTCCCATATTAAACCCGATCTCTTCCGAATTTTCATCATTTGTATACATTTTAATATACTTACACATATTTGTAACTTTATAACTTTATGTATCTACCGTTTATTGACCATCCCCATACGTCACGGTAATCTCATGAAACCGAGCAGCTTACGGTTATATTACACGTATATGCCAAAACTTTGTTGCGGGCTCCAAAACTACAAAACTACGAAACTACAACGTTACGAAACTCGTAGCAGTCGTAGCAAAACCGCTTTTGTGTATAAAAAGCGTAGCTGTTGCTTTTTGTTGCGTCGAGTATGTTCGTAACATCAATGGATAGTTTTACATTTTGATTGTTGTAATAGTCCCCTTGAGGAGCTCTATGGCGCAGTGATTAACGCGCATGGTCAGCGATTGCTGAAGTTAAGCAACTTTCGTAAAGGCCGGTTATGTGATAGGTGACTAAAAATTTATCACCCTGAGCTCATCGAAACCCTCGTGCTTAGGAAGGTCCGTAAAGCCGTTAGTTCCGTCTGCATAGCAGTCGTTAACAACCACCAATCCACACTGGGCACGCCAGCTATGAATAGTCCCCTTATGTATGTGATCATTGGGTGCATAGTACGAGTTTTATTTGCCATTCGACATTGTTTTGTTCCGGCAGCATTCGTAGCATTGTTGTGTTCCGGCAGCTAGAGATAAGATAGCCAGTACCTCACTAGTTGAGGATCCCGGGTGAAGTGCGCTTCCATCATTGGCCTTATCATCACTTAACATCAGGTGAGATCAAGGCACTGTGCTTACCCATTTTAATATAAAAAAAAACTTACTACTTTGTAACAACAATTAAAAAAATTGATATCCTTTTATAACGTGGCGAACGCTACACTTTCTTGTTAAAACTGTACACAACATGGCAACAATAGAAAGTATAATTATGTTATAAGATGAATCGTTATTTGAAAAGTATTTCACATCAGTAGTAGGTATGCAACTGCTCTGTGGGAGTACCTTTAGTTAATAGAACCTAAAATTAACTTTATGACAATGATTGGATAAGCGCGCCTGCGACTGACTGGCCGTCAATTAGATATCTGTGTAATTGTGCTATTATTATTTAGTTATTTTTAACTTACCCCGACAGGTTTATAGTGTTTGCGAAATAATTATGAAAAAGCGTCGTTGCTCATAACTACTGGTAATGAGATTTGTATTTAAACCGCCTCTGTGGTCTAGTGGTTAGACCACAGGCCTCAGAACCGGAGGTTCCGGGTCCAATTCCCAACAAATATGATTATTCTCAGTTCGGTTGATGGTAGGGCTAGTTTTTATTAGGCATGGCATAACTACCACTATCTTATCTAAATATGTCGCTCTAACATTAATGATATACGAGTAATATTCAGTTCCTCAGTACCTATTATATTAAGGATTCCTGGTAAAGTACAATTCAATTTTCAGCCTTCACTTTTCATTACATGACATCAGATCATTTACCCAAAGAAAATGCCATTGTAAGCTTAACATTTGTTTTATAGTCCACTTGAGTGAACACCCGTATCCCATGCCGGTTTTAAAAAACCAAGAACTCTATTGCAGCGGCATCTACCGGATCCAATTGTGAATTGTAATTGTAAACCATCCGGGGATCCAGTCAAACACACAATAAGTTTCATCAAACTCGGTACAGCCGTTTAGGAGAAGTTCAGTGACTTATACAAAGACGTAAGGAAGAATCATCATCATCATCATCGTCAGCCTATACTAGTCCACTGCTGGACATAGGCCTTTCCAAGTGCACGCCACCGAGCACGAAGAATGATAAATATAAATTAACATATACGGAAAAATTAAGTTTCTGTAAGAATTGTTATTGAAGCTTTATTCTGTGGCTAAAGTAAAAAATCAGTTGCTGATTGCTATTTTTAATGATTATAGAAGGTTGATCACTGGTTCCTGTCGAACACCGGTGCCACGACCCCTTAAAGGTGCGCCGACCAAAAAAAGCCAAAAGTGCAGTCACGGTTAAGTGTGATGAAAAAACTATAGTATTAATAAACAAAATATAGATTTAGTATCAAAGGGAACGTTTTTACAATTAGTCCGACCCTTAAATTCATAACACACTATAGTTTTTTCTACAATATCATTTAAAGTTGGGCAAAAATCATGAAAACGACTGGCGGCGTTTTAACTACAAATCGTCCGACTCACATATTCGATTTGTCAAGCGGTTTTTTAAATTATTATATTTAAAATTAACACGTTAAATTTCTCATACAAAATTAGTATGGCCGCGTGGCATCAAATAAATATGGACGAAGACATTTCAAATAAAATATATGACACTTGTCACTTAAGGATGGCGCACTCTTAACGTTAAAAAATAAACAAAGCGACTTCTCCAATCTGAAAATAGCACTTGAAAATGTAGGCATTAGTGAACAAACAGATTTTATTGCGCAACAATCTAGTATCCTCATTATTTCTAATTACACATGTATCGGCGTGTTTACAACTGGCTTCTCCAATCTATCCTAATGAAAGTAGAATAGCTTCTACGTGACTTGCTTAAACGAAGTTAATTTCTTGTAAGATTTATGGGTTTGTAAGGTTATTGAGGGCTCTATGGCGTAGCGGTATGCACGTTCAATATTCGATCTTAAAAGTTAAGCAACTTTCTCAATTCCATGTCTTTGGATGGGTGGCCTAATTTAAAAGATATAAGCACGGAAGGCATAGTAAGCCTTCGAGCCCAATTGTTCTCGTAATTTTTTTTTTAACGGGTAAGCACAGTGCTATGATCTCACCTGATGTTAAGTGATGATAAGGCCAATGATGGAAGCGCACTTCACCCAGGATCTTCAACTAGTGAGGTACTGGCTATCTTATCTCTAGCTGCCGGAACACAACAATGCTACAAACGTTGATGTTATGGCGACATATTTAGATAAGATGGTTGTAGCTAGCCAGGCGGACAAACAAGTCCTACCACCATTCAAACCGATTACACAAACATGTACCCCCCGCTGAGAATCGAACCCGGGACCTCTGGGTCTAAACCGGTGGTCTTAGCCACTAGACCACAGAGGCGGTTAAATTTATGGTAGTGGCCCCTGTGTTCGACACTGAAACCAGTGATAAGCACTTGCTTATCGTCATCAAAAACAATATAGAGTTTATATTATTTTGAATTTGAACTACAAGATAAAGTTTTACTTGAAAAAATCAACCATTTTAGAGAGTGTTTGCTGATTGCCTCAAACGGCATTTTCAGCTTCACCGGACTTTTTTGGGGGCGGCGTGAAACTTAAAGGGTTCCTCAAGCCGTGTGAAACGAATCACCTTTGGAGGTTTACTAGACGGAACGGCATCACGCACTAGTGCGTGTCTCCGTGCCCTACTAGATTCTTCGAAGGGTTCGGATCGGATCGGGGAGCGGAATAACTCGAGGGCGCCTCTAAAGACTCGGACCCCGGCTCGGGTTGACCGGGTCTTGGTGGTGGAGAGAATGTGAACTGTGAACCGGTTCGTCATACCCTTGTTCTACGAGTACGGTATCTTGGGCCTAAACTAGTGTGCATGTTTAGTGTATTCTGTAAATGTGTAGTGGCATTTAGAGGATCGGGCAGGGGGGCGTTTGCAATTGTTATGGGACCATCGGGGTCATCTAGGACGTGTTTAGGACGTCTATATGTGTACCGTCTTGTTGATGGAAGGCCTCCAACGTTATAGTTGACGGCCGCCACAATAAGCGGGTTAGGGTGGTGGGGGGCGTTATCAAAGTAACGTATGGAAACGTCCTTGATAGAATTATTGATAGTGGGAAGATCAAGATCACGGTGGAGTTCTACATTGCGATAGTACCACGGGCAACCCGTGGCACCACGCATGAAATGGTTTTGGAGGGTGGCGTGGTATGCGCAAAAACTACACTAGCGTAAATCATGACAGGGAAAAAAAACAGCCTCAGGAAGCTGAGTGGGAATCAAACACATGAACCCACGACCTTTGGATAACCGGTCCAATGATCTGACCTGAGCTACCGTGGCCTCGGTAGCTCAGCTTTCGTGTAATATATATATAGAATTTAATTAAAATTTTACTGGACGACGGCTAGGAGGTCTAGTTGGTTTGTGTAAAAAATTTGCTTAATTTAAGAATCAGTTGCTGACCCATTTTTTCAATTATTAAAGGATAAAGTTTCGATCATTGGAGCCTGTTGAACACTGGTTATGTCATAATTGTCAAAGACCATCAAATGAGCCTTTGAGCCTGTATCTTCCTTAAAGGCCGGCAACGCGTCTGCGATTCCTCCGGTTTTGCGGGTGTCCATGGGCGGCGATGATTACTCTCCATCAGGTGAACCGCCTGCTTGTTTGCCTCCTTTTTTATAAAAAACTTGATTTTTTATACTTTTTCCCGCTGTTTTTATTGTTATATGTAAGTAGTGTGGATATCAAACAAATGCATTATTTATATATGAATTATTTTCACGAACGAACATTTGGTTTCGGTACTATCCTGTAAGGAATTATTTGTACAATCACTTCGATGGTAGGCAACGTGTTACTTCGGAGGGCACATTCTTCAAAGGGACTAATTGCTGCCATGATTACCAATACTTAAGTTGGGGTAATGTAATATATGTCGACGCATGGGACATTAGAGCTGACAGCGCTGTTATATGTATATTGAACTGTATATCTCTATAATTAGAATTGAATTTGCTGTGATTGTTCAGTGTATCGTAGCCGATCGCTCATTCATATATAATTTGGGTTCCGAAGTAAACACAGAGTAGCTACATAGTAAGGATTTCGCAATGAAGTCATTGATTTGTTGAACCATTTTTGGACAGGTTCAATTTAAGGTTTATTAGATAAAGAAAATTAAAACAAATTCAAACTAAAAGTGCTACATATTTCGAAACGCTCAAATCTAACAAAGATTTTTTATATTCTTTTTTAATGTTTAGGTGAAAATAAATGATCACGGTTATAAATAATTTTACATACAATTTTATTAAGAACATATTACAGTTTGAAAAAGTTTTGAAAAAGGGTTTGGTCAAGACAAGGCCGCACGGACCGGCTCCGCGGCCACGGAAGAGGCGCGCGGGGGAACGCGGGCTTAATACTACGCCGCGCCTCCACCGCAATGGCGGACATATCGAATCGGCCCCCACTACTTCAACGACGCACCAGCCACTCGGGCGCACGTAACACCGCGGTCGCTCAATTGTCGGGTCGAATTTGTATGTTTCGCATAATACACCAGCACTTATATACAGTCCACTTGCCTTTTACTGGACAATTATCCCAAGCTTCAGAGTTAGGGCCTTGGCCAGTACAGGGTTGGACAGAGCCACGTAAGCATAGTTGGTAGTGCACCTACCAACTATGTTATCGCTTCCTGTGTGACATGGGGTGCGGGTTCTAATCCTCGAGTTTGGCATCATTGACCTGCATTTGGCAAGCTTTGTGATTTAGGCATTACCTATCAACTATAGTTGACTTAATTTCAATGATGTAATCCTTTGCCAATCAGTAGGACAGTCATAGGCTTTTTACTGGTTTTACTATTAGTATCATAATAACTTCGATATTGCGAAGTAAAAAAAATAAATATTGATTATACACTATGTCCATAATAAAATAAATGAAATTCAATTAATTCGACGAACGAACGAAAGGCGTAAAACATTTGGCTATCGCAAATTAATTTTAAAATATAAAACCTGCGTTTATTTTTTTCCAAGCCCTCTTAATGGAAGTCAGGCGCAACAGCTAGGGACGTTATAAATTCCATTACGCTGGACAATTGGACATTAATTGGAAGCGCATTGGTAAAAGGATTTTATGAGAATCTATTTTTCACTGCGATAATAAGATTAGAATTGGTATGAATTAATTTGCTAACCAATTAGGTAAGTTGAACAAGAGATTTTCTGCTAAAATTAATATATTTTATAAGACTCAACGCCTCGATGGCCGAGTGGTAAAGCGCACGGTAAGGTTTTGCCTAGCCAGAGTTTGTCATCACCAAATCGCATTTAGCGAGATACCCATTGTCACGTAAAGAGCGTATAGATCAGCCTTCTTAAAATTCTAGCCCGCATTTTTTTTTTTTTTTTTTTTTAAAGACTACCTCCAACATTATCGGAGCCTATGTTTGCTAATTTACATTCATACAATTTCTCGCAATTATCCCTCTCGTACTTTTATTCCACATACCACGCATTCATCCATCACCATTCATTCCAAGCAGTGGGTGTTCTTGAATGTTCGTGAATCTTATTCTTTCTTTATCTTTTATATATATTTAGGGTAGTAAGTTTTTCAGCACAGGTATTTATTATTTAGTACAAATGACACAGTTTATATTTCACAGCAATTTTAACAAGATGGTTTCTTAATATTATTCCATTTCCATAATAGGGGCTGTTTGCTTTACAATACTTATTTATATATCTTATATCTTATTACAGTTATAATAACACTTAAATTTAATTGCTTACTTTCTATTTGCTTGCGAATGAACATACATAATATCAATTATGTATGTTATTCCAATTTACAAAACTATTTAACTTTATTACTATTTTTTATTTCTTAATATAACTATTTTAACAATTTTTTCACAATATTCTATGAACACTTTGTGGTGTTCGCCCGCAATGAGGTCGGCAAAGTTTTTGGGCTTTACGGCCATGCCTGTTTGTATTTCTATGTTAATCCTCTCCAGAGCGTGTATAGGGCACTCGGAGAGGATGTGTGGGAGGGTTTCTTGTATTTCAGGATCACAGGCGCACGACGAGCTATCCTTACACTTGAACCTGTTCAAGTATGCGGAGAACCCGCCATGACCAGTGAGAGCCTGTGTAGTGAGGTGTGTATGCGTCAGCTTCCGGGTGGTATGGTAAGCTGTTGTGGCATTGGGGAAGAATAATTTTGTGACCTCGGCGGTGCTGCTGGACACGTACCTTTCGTTCCATTTGTCAAGAGATTCATTTCTGATGCATCTCTTCACAAATGAAATTGGGCACATGTCGTAGTCCGGTTTCTTCTTGGACTTTATAGCGGCTTCCTTGGCAAGTTGGTCAGCTCTCTCATTTCCCTCCAACCCCACGTGCGCTTTTATCCAATATAGAACCACAGTTTTATATTGTCTGCTTGCTAATTTCAGATTGTTGCGCGTGTTTACTGCGAGGGGGTGGAGGGATGTCACGTTTGTGACGGTCTGGAGGGCTGCCATGGAGTCGCTATAAATGCCAAAAGTACTTTCCTTCCTAGTTAACAGCATTTCCGAGGCTTTATGTAGTGCGAGGAGCTCAGCCTGGTATACGGTGGCGTAGGACGGCAGTACAAGCTTTACGGCTTTGGTTTCACCGGTGCTATCCCTCAGAGATAGCGCCGCACCAACCTTGCCGCCAATCTTGCTGCCGTCTGTGTATATGCGGATGTCATGCGTATGTGTGTGTAACTGTATGTCCTGCGTAACAGGCGTGAGCTCGAGCGTTGTGTGTTCAGCCGGGTGTGGTAGTGTAAGTGCAGGGTGTGGCGTTTCTATGGATCTGCCCCGTAGTTCAGGCCGGGGCACCCCTTTCCTGGCCTCATAAAGGGCGGCTGCCTCTTTAATTCGGAGGTCCAGGGGGAGTGTTCCCGTCAGAACCAGGGCAGAGTTGAGGGATGTTGTTTTGTACGCCCTGCACATCTTCTGCGAAAAGCCTCGTTGTAACGCATCCAGCTGCTTTCGCGTCATTAACTTGTCCGCGGCTGTTGACCATGCCGCAGCGGCGTACGTTACAACTGGTTCCACTGCAGCCATATAGATGGACCTAACCACCTCCGGGTTTAGTCCCCAATTCACCTTTGCTGCGCGAGAGAGGTGGTTGAAAATACCTGCAGCTTTCCGGCATACGTTGGCTATGTGGCGGTTGAAGGTCAGCTTTGCGTCAATTGTGAGGCCCAGTAATTTCACTCCGCCCATGTTGAGGCGTGGGGTGTCGTACTTCAGCTTGTTGGTGATATGCATGCAGTTGGTTTTGTGAGGTGCAAATCTCAACTTGTTTTCCGATCCCCACTCCTCAACACGCGCTAGAATGGGATTCGCCACGTCCTGAATCTCCTTTCCGGTCTCTCCGACGAACATAAGGATGACGTCGTCTGCAAAGGCTTGGGCTATGACCTGTCTTTTCTCCAAGTCCTTTAGCAGAGGGTCCAAGAGTAGGTTCCATAAAATGGGTCCCGCAATGGACCCTTGGACGCATCCTTTTGACGTTGGCTTTTCCACCTCTTCACCGGCGTACCTCACGGTGACCCTCCTATCGTACATGTAGTTTTGAAGTACTCTACGAATGTTAACGGGGCATTCCTCCTCAGCAAGTCTGACGTTAATCGCTGGCCACCATGCGTTATCAAATGCTCCCTCTATGTCCAGCGAGACCAGGGTTATAAGTTTTTTGTTCTTAAGTTGCGCTTTGATATTGTTTATAAGGACATAGAGGGAGTCCTCCGTGCTACGTTGGGGCATGAAGCCGTATTGGTGGGTGCTCATGCGTGGTAGAAGGTGGTATTTAAGTCTACCTACTAGCATTTTCTCGTATATTTTCCCCAGGACAGGGAGAAGACCGATTGGTCTGTAAGATTTTGGTTCTGTGTAATTCTCCCTGCCTGGTTTTCTGAGCACTACGACCGTGGCGCGCTTCCATATTGCCGGGAAGGAGCCGTACTCCAGACACTTGTTGGTGATTTTTAGGAAAATGTCCGGATCCGCACCGACGGCGGCACGGCAGATGTCTGCTGTAAGTCCGTCACTACCCGGAGCCTTCTTGGGGTTAAAGGATTCGACGGCGGATTTGAGTTCTGAGTCTGTAAATGGTGGGTCGAACACATCAGTGTTCGACCCTGCATTCACATTCTTGGCTTCCTCTCTAATTTTTCTATGGATCACGCCGTCGTTCCCCTCTGAATCCTCCGGGTAAAACGTCCCCGCCAGCAGTTCCGCAGATTCTTTTGAATTTAGCACTTTGCCGTTACTCAAAAGCAGTTGGTCTTCCGGTCTAGCCGAGGTGCGGGTCATCACTCTATAGATCCCGTCCCACACACTTTCGCGGTCCTGCCTTTCGCAGAACTCCTTCCATGAAGTTGTTTGGGCTGTTGACACGGCGGCTTCGTATTTATTCTTTTCTTCGAGGTACTCGTCTATTACGTGTTGTCTGCGATGTGGTGCGGCGTTTCTGACTCTCCGCTTTTTAGTGGCGACCCTCCTTTTTATTTCAGCAAGTTCCTCCGACCACCATGGCTGTGAGTATTTTGTTTGCTTCTTTTTGACCGGTATTGAAAGACTACACGCATCTGTTATTGATTTTGTGTAGAGTTTTGCTATATTTTCTATTTCTGTTTTGTTTAGTATGTTTGATTCTATTTTTTCTTGTATTTTATTATTTTTAATATTTATCTGTAATTGTTGTTTAAATTCATGCCATTTTGCTTTATTAGTGTTGTAGATGCGTGTAGTCCTTTCAACACCGGTTCCTTTAGTCTTTTGGGTGGTTATTTTAAAGGAAAT
This sequence comes from Eudonia truncicolella, assembly GCA_949315975.1. Classification (NCBI taxonomy): domain Eukaryota; kingdom Metazoa; phylum Arthropoda; class Insecta; order Lepidoptera; family Crambidae; genus Eudonia; species Eudonia truncicolella. Next base: position 11,763,357 of record OX438835.1, on the reverse strand, counting down.
ACCATTGTGGTCGGAGCTGGTCATCCCTTCGTCTACGTACCAATCTTCGACATTTTGGAGCAGGTTGTCAGAACACGCCGTCACGTCTATGTAACTCGAGTACCGCTTGCCTCCGCGGATGGTGTCAAAGGTAAGAGTTCTGCCATTATTAATTATGCTAAGACCTAACTCATGGATAGTACCTGCTAGATCGTCTCCCCTGTGGTCGATCACTGTGCTGCCCCACCATGTACTCTTAGCGTTTGCATCGCCCCCTATCAAGATTTTATTCGTTCCTAGTAATTCTATTTTTGTTAGTTGGGCTAGATAGGGGTCGATGGGTTGGTCGGGCTCGAAATAGAGGCTGGCCAGTGCGATGGTGCCAGTGCAAGTCTTGATCTCTACCACTACGATGTTACTAGTGGTGAGATCGGGATGTTGTATTACGACTATGCTCGGATCGAAAACGGCGATGACTGCTTTAGCTACGTTGTGATCATTACACTGGTAGAGACGCATTCCACTTCTGGTCCTCATTTGCACTCCTGCCCCCACGTATGGTTCTTGCAGAAGTGCAATTGAGGCCTTCCGTTTGTGCGCCTCTATTATCACCTCCTCAGTGGCCAGCTTCTTTCTCTGCAGGTTCGCTTGTAGTACTAGGTAGGTAGTGGTTCCGGCTGGGACGCCCTTAGCAGTACGCTACTGCTGATCGTGCCAGCCGGTCCCACTTCCTACGGATGGGACAGTCGTTGCTAAACGCGTTGTGCTCACGTTGGGCTAATTGGGCTTGGCAGCAGTTTCTGCATGAAGGAGGGGTCCCGGCGTCAGTCCATGTGGGGCAGTCCATGACTATATGTCCTGCCTGACCACAGTGGCTGCACCAGGTCTCCTTCTCCCTGCAGAAACCCCTGCTGTGTCCATAAGCGAGACATTGGGAGCATTGGACGAGTGGCGATTGGTCCTCCACACGGATACGTTGCAAGTCTATGTGTACGGAGCCTGCATTAGTTAGGCGTGACCAGACCACAGGTGAAACGCTCATTATTACATTTTGTGTGTGGGGGTTACGGGCTCTCTTTTTGTATTTGATGGTTATTTGCTGCTGCTCCTCGGATAGACCTTTGAAGATTTCTTTATTTTGTTTTATTATTGCTTTGAGTATTTCATCGTCCGTTCTGGCTTTTAAAATATTACGTGCTATTATTAACGGATTTTTATTAATTGCGTTTTCTGCTTTCAGATTGCCGCCTGCCGCGTCGATGCGCCTTCGGACCTTCTCTCTTTCCTCGCGGGTGTCACAGCTTATTATGACTTTCCTGTCCTTCGCCTTACGGATCCTTGAGACAGTGACCCAACCCTCCTTGGCGTCCACTGCCTCTCGGATCTGCTCGAGAACCGCGTCTCCCGTGTCCAGTTTGTTGGTAGAAGTTATTATTACAGAGTGTAGTGTCTTTTGTCTGTTTTCTGGTTCTTTGGGAGGCTCGGCTCTCACGGCGGGTGCCGCTTCCCGATCCTTCAGCGTTCTCAGTTCGCTCAGTATGGTGTCGAGCTTACCGTGAACGCTGTCGAATCCGGCAGCGGCATCCGCCGTTTTAGCAACGTTGGTGTTGGTATCAGGTTCGGTCGGTGTTAATTCGGTTGACGCGGGGTATGATGACCTCATTTTGGACAGGCTACTGGAAACATGCTTAAGGCATTCACAGATATCGGTCTTTATCTCTGTTTTCATGTTCCGCGTTTCGCCCATTCTTTCCGCGGCGAAAGATATTACTTCCAGTAGCCCGTCCAAAAGTGGTTTGTTAGTGGTGCCGAGAATTATTTGTGTTGCTGTCTTTGTTACTTCGGGAGGTTTTGACTTTGCGACCACTTTCGGTTTTGTTCCCTGGGATAGCGGTTGACCGACTTTGGATGCGTAGGTTTTGGTTGTCGGTTGGGTGAGTGGTTTTGACGCCGTGATGTTAGTAGGTTTCGTTTCAAATTTCCCGCTAAGCCTGCGAACTACTGAGGTGGTCGGGTTCGCTTCGAATGTGGTGTTCAGTGTTGACGCAGAGCTAACCTTCCCACCTTCAGCCCTAGGTGTCGACGCGCGGCCCGCAAGCGGGGATGGTGAGGGTGTCTTGGTTGTATCCCCGGGGTTGCTGTATCTCCTACTGGTATCTGTGTTGGGCGTCCTAAACATGTTGGAGTGCGTATGAGGTATAAAATGTTTGTAGAAGTTATAGAGTTGAGTGTGTAGTGCAATCTAGCCCGCATTACCTAGTACTGGTACCAATAGATGAGGTACCTAACGATCTCAAGGTCGATTGCCTTAAGGATATTGTTGGTAACAAAGGGGGATGATAAGCATCAGGGGGCACTAGCGGTTCAACATGATTCCACATGATGACCACATGTGATTTTCACAACAATTGCAGATGAATCCGTATAATTTTACCGATAAATAATAAATAAATAAAAATATAAATAAAAACCTATACTATAAATATAAATACATGTACGGTTCTGCCCTGACCTAAATGTGATTAATGTCTTTTACGCGGACATTTCGTTAATTAGCAAATTGTTGTACTAAATTGTGTAATTATTACATAATTGTAACTTGGTTTTAAAGGTAAGGAAAAGAAAAAAGCCTCTGAAGTTTTTATTTAAGTTTTTATTTATTTATTTACTAATAAATAATAAATAATCTTTATTATCCACAAAAGCATAATACAGGTAAGATTTGTTCTGCCTCCAAAACTAGGCTAAAAGCCTGTATGTCAGGAGGCAGTTGCTCTCCAAATGGGGTACATAACAAAGCAGCTTTAGTTAAACTAAATCGTAGTCTATTATTATATTTTTTTATACTTGGTATTTTTTTTTAGTTATATATATGAGACAACATCACATACATTGTTCTGATTCCAAGGTAAGTAGCTAAAGCACTCGTTTCATGGAGATCAGAAACAACGACGGTACCACAACCACCCAGACCCGACACAATATCGAAAAGTTCGTTTTTCGACATTGACCCGACCGGGAATCGAACCCGTATTGACGTCAATAAGTCATTGTGAAGGCTTATATTGAATTTGATATAAAACAAAATATCGTGAATACAAAGAGTACACACGTCTAGTCCAGTGAATCACACATAGCCCATTTGTCAGTGACTAGAAAAGTTAATTCTTCATTATTTTGTTCTTTACTGGTCAGTTTTCATTAGTTGCGTGACCTTTGGATTTTCATTATACCTCGCACAGTCTAGAAAGGGCAATGTACACGCGCCTGCATTTGTGACTCGTTTGCTCGCTTGCCACATCTTGCATACAAAAAGGGAGTCTTTAAAAAACTTGTTAAAATCGTAAAACAACGGTTCAATTGGACTCAGATACATCTTAAAATGCATATATATATTTAATCCTTTATTGCACATATAAAACACACATTAATAACAGACGTTATACAAGACATATACAAAGGTGAGCTTATCTCTAGAAGAGTTCTCTTCCAGCCAACCCTAGCTGTGGTGTGGAACGAAAGTTTGCGGGACTATTCTACGGACTAATTACTGATACATAAACATACTTAAACTATATAACCATAATGTATATACATACATACACATATTTACATACAATAATATAAAAGTGTTATTATATCAAAATGTACAAATGCCTTTTTTCTTAAAAAAGTTTTTTTAAAATGAACTTTTAAGCACTAGATAATAAAAAGTAAGTAAGTTAATAAAAGAGAACTAAAAATTATCAGAGTTTAATTGAACCTTTGTTTTTCGATTTTATCAAGTTTTTTTAAAGACTCTTTTTTGTACGTATGGGGTGTCAAACGAGCAAGCGTGTCACTTGATGGTAAGCAATCACCGCAACCCATGGACACCCACAGCACAAAATCAGGAGAACCCAGAAGGTAAGCTTCATACAAACGCGCTCGATCAACGCACAAATGGAACCTTTCACGGACTCTCGAATCATCTCGAACCATTCCGAGCGCAGCTGTTACGAGATTCCGTTTCCGAGAGAGATTGTCTATGTGTGCGTTGCTCCTCTGCAGTCTCCTTAATTTCATGCCCGCAGCAAAGGAATCCCAGATGCAGCGCCAATCAATCACAAATTAATGTATCCGAAAAATACTAGGGTCGTGGCGCTCGTTGCCTCAGCTCAGCTGAGTGGGAGTCCTATAATGCTTTGTTTTTTTAAAGTTGTTTAACTTTTATTCATTTATACATTCAGATGCATTGCTATTTTAAACAATCGCCATTGGCTTTTCACAATTTCGGTCGCTGACCTGGCCACTGAAAACAGTAGGTAGATAATAGGTATCACAGTAAGTAAAACAGTAAGAAAACACTGACTAATTCATCTAGAGGACCCTAACTTTTTGTTGTTTTTGATTACCTATATATATTAAACAACATTTATCGTTAATCTGATTATAAACGAATGCTTATTTTGAAAATAGTCTTAATATTTGACGTTACTGTCGTAGACTTCTAATTACACGTCTTTTCTTTTAAATTCAATGCAACAAAAAAACTGCATTACAATAAAAAAAAACAAATGAACCATTCATCCAGCCAGTCAGCATTAAAAACTTTGTACTCTAACACAGCGCTCACTCAATTATGCAAATTCACTAATAGCGGAGCACCGCGCCCGCCGCCTCAATATGTCGTCGGATGCATATTTTTTCAGGCCCGTGTAATTAACTCAGAAACAGGTATATTCCTTCAGCGTGCTCGGCCTCTTTCGAGTGACTATCCGCCCGCCCGAACGCTACAGTGTCAGTACAACCACAGTACGGAGTTGACCGTTGAACAGTCGACACGCGCGCGACGCTCCGGCTGGCTAATTACCAATTCCGAAAATAAGAAGGCAACCAAAATTAATAACCCATAGCCGTGAATCGATCGGTTTTAAATTTTTTTCGGGTGTTTTATGTGACTGCGTGGTCAATATCAATGGTGACCTGGCCTACTCGGCCCAAGCTTAAGTGGTGCTAAGTAAGTTTCTGAAGTGAACGTGTGTGGAGTACTTTGGGCGGGCGTCCTGACATTTCTGTTTCGGCGAGGTAAGTTGTTTTAAAGTACGTAATTATAAGTTTGTTCAAATGAATTTCGTTGACTTTCATGTTTGAAATGTTTATCAATTTTATTCGGTGAACGACTGTTGTGTACGTATAATGGGTGTAACATTTTTTTGTTTCATTATTGATACATAGAAAAGGGGTTGGAACTAGTTATAATTGTTAGGTTAAAATATTTTTTTCTGTTAAGGCTTTATTAAGTCAATATGAAATATTAGCCACTTTAAATATTTTACCTGTGTTTAAATATTTATAGTATTAGAAAGTATATGTACTTAAATGTTTTTTTATCAATTATTGTAAAACAAAAACAGAAACATTTCAATAATATTAAAATGAATATTATACAGTTTATTATAAAAGCAAAGATAATAATTTATTTTGTGAAACACTCACAATCTTAAAAGTAAAATCATTGAACATAATAATTGTATGAATAGTATGGCACTAATAATACCTCACTCAGCATGTGCCGATGCATAATAGATACACCATGTATACCTGCTGGCTTTCCGTGAACACAGGAAAAGGGTTAATTAATTTTTTAATAAAAATTGTTTAAGAGAAAAGGAACTTTAAATGTTGAAATTTATTTACGGGTTTATTTTATTTATTTAAACTTTTTTGAAAACAAAAGCTTTAATACCTTTTAAGATTTTCTCTTTAGTGGCAACACTGCATGGTGATTCTAAATTTTCTTATCGAAGAGATTGAATCGCATACGCCTTTTTCAATTATTCAAATATTTTTATTTCATTTTCATTTATTTAATTATGTTAATTATTTCAATTATTTAATTTATATTTGTGTTTTTGTAATAATCCTGGCTTATTTCCTTATTATAGTTATCATCAGTTAATCCATTTGAATTTATAAGATCTTATTATTTTAAACCGCGAAACCAAAGTTGAATGTTCGTAATTTTTTATTGAAAAGATCTGTTTAAAGTAATTTGTGCAAAGTTTTATATTAGGAGACACAGATTAAAGTAGTAACAGATGCATAACTGCCATACAAAAGCAAAAATATCCACGCTATAATAGCCTACAAAATTATAATAATAATAGCTGGCGTTAGCTGCAAGCAGAAATATACCTTATCTACGCGTATCGAGAGTTGAAGACGCTTTGCCCACCGCGCGGTCTTCGCATAGCTGCGTCATCGAGCGAACACGCTAGGGTTATCTAAAGATAATGAAACAAATAAAAGACAAGATATAATAAAATAAATATTTGTTTTAAAATCAAATGATGATTTAATGCAATTGCAATGTTAACATATCTTATTATACCTAAATTTGACAACATACTTAAATTTGTTTTTAACGTAAGTGATTATTGTTAACTTGTTTTTTTTAATTATTTTAAATATATTTCAGTTTTAAATAATAATGAATAGCTTTTTTTCCTCCTCGGAATTGTCTGTTATTAAACTTAACACGTTGACTGCCGCAAAACCAGACACAAAAGAAAATTTATTGTTTGTCGGTTACCGGTGACCACCACGGCGATTAAAGACTTAATGGTTGAAAATATTCTAAATCCTATAAACAACTTTAATAATTATTCAAATAAAAAACAAGAGCAAAGTGGAAGAAAATCAATCAGTTTCATTCCGTAAATTGTCGATTCATCAAAACATTATCAAAGAATTCCGTGATTTCGACATTTTTATTTAACATAACGCAACTGCCGTGCACTCAAGTAGGCGAGTGGCGCCCCTCTGATACTTGCAGGTTCGAACGTGCGCTAGCCGGCGGTAGATACGGAGGCCTGCCGGAGATTCGTAGTTTATTTGAAAAAAAAAATATGAAAATCGATAGTTTTTCGCCCTAATGGACTCCATTTTGACAGGTTTGATTTTTATTGCACTTGTTGTCTCCGGGGGGGGGGGGGGGGGGGGGGGAAGTAGAAAGGGGTTAGCCTCCCCTCCTCTCCTCCCAAACCCCCCAAATTTCGCGGTTGTACTTACTTCATGTATTAAATTGCATGATAGTCAGTTTGGTTTTAGGGAAAATTTGTCAACAGAAAGTGCTATAATGTCCTTTAATTTAATTATTATGTCAAAAGAAAGACCCCTATATATGCATGCTTCCTCGACCTCAGTAAAGCATTTGATCTTGTTTGTTATAATAAACTCTCGACAAAACTAAGGGAGGCAGGAGTGGCCTCAGCATTTGTAAATATGTTATCCCACTGGTATGGTAATCAGACAAATGTTGTTAAGTGGGGAAACACACGAATATAACTTGAAATGTGGTGTAAAACAAGGTGGACTAACCTCTCCTTTGCTTTTTAATGTATATGTTACGGCTAATAGCCGAAGTGCGGCTACACCTAGTTTTAGCCGGCTACAACTAGGTGCATCCGGCTAAAACTGGTGTAGCCGCACTTCGGCTATTAGCCGTAACATATATTTAGATCAACTCATCGCTGGGCTGAGTGGCACCCATATAGGTTGTCATATTGATAATGTCTGTGTTAATAATATTAACTATGCAGATGATATGGTTTAGCTCAGCCCATCGCTGGGTGGTCTAAGAAAGCTCCTACAGCAATGTGAGACCTATGTCATGGAGCACGGACTAAAGTATAATGAGAAATTAATTAATATTACTTAATTATTATTTAATTATTAATTAATAAAATAAATTAAATATATTATTATGTATAATTAAAAATTAAATTAATTAAAAAATAAATAATTAAAAGAGCGCAAGCATTGTCGGTTCGTGGAAATATGTTGAGCCATAGGTTTTCACGCTGTACAGTAGAGGTAAAATTAACCCATATTTAAAGCCTACTGTGAAATCTTTTATGGTAGCGGACTATAGTTTAATTTTAACCAGGGGGCCTGCAATGCTTTGCGAGTGTTGTATAATAATATTTTTAGAGTACTGTTGGGCCTTCGTCGTTTCTGCAGTGCATCGGGCATGTTTGCCGATGCAAGGACTGATGATTTCTAAACAATAATGCGGTAGAAGTCATACTTACTCCCTTCACCGTCGCGTTCGGGATGGGCCTGGCAGTGTTTTGAAAATGATGTCGGAGAGGCTAGATACTCTCTTTTTTGCCCATTTCACTGCTTTGCATTTTAAACAAGCAAAACGGTGAAAAGAGTTTTTAAAGTTAATTTTATTTATTTTTATTAGTATTACTAACATAGGATTAAGGTTTTTGTGTACTACCTACTAACAATCTATGGACTCTTTGGCCTGAAAATAAACGAATTTAATTAACGGTGCTTTTCTCCATATTTACTATGGTCCTTAGTGCTTTTGACTGTTAGAATAAAATTTGATTATTGTATAATTATATGTAGACTTTGAACTTTGAACGATGAAAATAGAAAATTAATCCATCAGATGGGATTTTCAACTCACAATAATCTTACCTTTGTTAATAATTGTTTTCCTTTTCTATGCAAAATATAAATTATGTATTATCATCTGTTTATTAACGTTGAAAGGAATGGTCTGTTTCGTACATTAAGCCTCAAAACGCTAGTGTACATTGTATAAATTTTATTATGTTTTATTTAGTCAACTTTATTAATATTCCAGCGCCTGTTACAAGTCACTTTAGTAAGAAAGTATTCTTTTTAATATCTACTTGTTGTATAAAGAGAAAACATCGTTATAATGGTATTATCTGTGCCATAAAGGACAGTAGGTAGGGTTGCCTATAGTCGCATTCGACTATCGATAGTTCATTCACTCATGTAGTCAGTATAAAAAACTTAAACTTAAGAAGTTGACGAGACCCACGGCACTCCTTAGCCTACCTGCCTTTAAAAGATCGAAGGCAGTCTAAGAGGTAGGTACTTAAAAACATGATCATGACTGTTTGTTTGTTTATAATTGAATTACGTCAAAATACCAACTGTATACACTATAAAACCTTTGCCATTCATTATATAGATAAAGTATTTATTGGGGGTTTAACGCTTACTCCTTCATAATCAGCACATTTTATGTCCCCACTGTTAGGGCACGAGCCTTCCCTATAGATGGATACGGAGAAAGGGTCGTAAACCAACACGCGGGCCCAGTGCGGCGGTTGTTAAAGACTGCTAATGCAGCCGCGACCAACGGCTTCACGTGCCTTCCGAAGCACGGAGGAGCTCGAGATGATACATTTTTGGTCACCCATCCGAAAACCGGCCTTTGCGAAAGTTGCTTAGCCTCAGCACTCGCAAACCGGGCGCGTTAACCACTGTGCCATCGAGCATTTTTTTACAATATCAAGATATAAAGCTATAGCTGATAATTCACAGCACGCATAACAAATTATCTGATAAGAAACACGAGTACTGTTTTCTTAACTTTATATTTAAATTAAAATAAAAGATGAATTCGTTGTAAACAAAAATAGATGAATGATTAACTTTTTAACAGAAAACAATGGATTATTTAAGTAACTTTTTTCATCCTTAATATTGATTTTATTTTTAAAATGGTCGAATATATTTCTTATGTGACAACACTGCCTGCTATGGAGCCCCTAAAAGATCTAAGTAGCGTAAGCTAACAACGTATCAACTAAGGAACTTGTCTATTCATGAATAAAACATTGTTTAAAAAAAGTGGAGCCCATTCAGTCACGTCAGTGTATTTCGATTTGAACTTAAATACTTTTTGGGTTAATAGGTGAGTTATTTCCCGGCATACGAGCTGAAGTCGCGGGCGTAAGATAGTAAATAATAAATGAAGTACAGAGGGCAGTTGGATAACTATTCAAGGTAGGCAATTTGAATTTAGTTTTTACGTTTTTTACCTACCGCTGAAATTTTTCCATTGAGAAGTATTTAATGCGTAAGTTTATGAGTCTTTTTACATTTCTATGTCCCATTGAAACCACATAGACCCAAGTTTTTCAAACCAACAATGCAATATTGTTTAGGTTATGATTTAGAAAAATACTGAGATAAAAATAAAAAAAAGCATTTTTAGTAATGTTTAATTAACAGAATTTATGCAATTTCAAGATTAATTTCTTTCTTTCTTTCTTTCTTAAACAAACGTTATTTATCAAATAACTAAAAAAAGATTAATAATTGTTTATACCTATCAGTTTTTCTGTCATGTACAAAAATAAGTAAGGAATTTGTTAATACAGTGAAATGACTGCTCGTGACTGTACCATATCACCGTACAATTACAACGAAATGGAAGCCTTTTTTTTCTTGTATTAAAAAGTAAGGTTGTTCATACAAATTTGATTTTACACATGATGGGTATTCTCGAAATATTTTAATTGCCTTTTCTTTGTCAGAGCCAGATGATGTTTCCCAGATATGATTTAGATGTGTTAATTAACTTGGTCCATTTTGTTTTCACATCTGGTAACTTTTATAAATGTTTGAATCATATTTTCCTTGTTGGCCATTGTCAGTCAACTTATTGCGTAAAATAACATTTTGTAACAGTAAAATTTTAACGTGACAATGCTGAATTTTTATTGCTTTTAATTTTTAGTTCGTACACGAAATCATGTCAAGAATGAAAAGAATGATAGCGATTAGGATCAGACAGCAACAGATTATTTTTGACGTATGTTGTCCCACAGCTGGGCAAAGGTCTCTTCTAAGTTTATATATATTCTGATGCAGTTTGAAGAGGACTTTGCGAATTGACAATAAATAAGAAATAAAAAAATCTACTCTTCCCTAATTCTTGCTGCGCCCGACATACTGTTCTTAAACAGAAAAATAATAATATTGGGGTCTTCAAATTACGAGTATTTACTCTTTTTTTGTGTTAGGTACCTTCTAGGCAAGCATATTTCATAGTAGGCTACATCATCACTTACCATCAGGTGAGATAGTAGTCAAATGCAAGCCTATCTAATTATAAAAAAACATAAATAATTGAAATTAAAAGATTTAATTATGATGGCTAAAATGATTTTGAAACACGGAGCAAATCCAGATTAGAAAATGAAATACGATTCATTAGTAATATCTTCCTTACCTGACTTTCAATAGGAGATTGAACTATATCGGCTAACTACAGACCAAATGATGTGATCTGTCTATTACTGCTAACGTGCCACCCGAAGCACGGGGCAGCACGAGATTGGGAAACGAAATACGTTTCATAGTGATGTTTTTATTATCTATTTAAGACGGGATTGTTCTTACCTGTTCTATCTATAAGAGGTTAAACTAAATTGGCTAACTACAGACCACATGGTGAGATTTGACTATCAACTATCAAGGTTAACATGATTCCTGAAGCATGGATCAGCACGAGATTAGGAAATGAAATACGTTGTATAGTAATATCTTCCTTACCTGCCTATCTATAGGAGATTAAACTAAAACGGCTAACTACAACAGATCACATGGTGAGATTTGACTGTCACGGCTAACACGATTCCCGGAGCAGATTAAGATTAAGAAATTAAAAAAATTTCATATTGATATTTGAATTATCTATTTATGACGATATTGTTCTTACCTGTCTATCAATAGGAGATTAAACTATAACGGCTAACTAATAGATAACATGGGCATGGTGAGATTTAACTATCACAGTTAACATGATTCCCGAAGCACGGAGCAGCACGATATTAGAGAATGAAATACGTTTTCAAATTAAAATTCAAATTCAAAATCATTTATTCAGTTTAGGCTACAAGTAGCTCTTGTGAATGTCACTATGCCACCGGTTCGTAGACCAGCCTCCACAGTCAGCACCCGTTCACGAGTAAGACATATGAATCGGCCATCGCTTTGCTTATCCATACCACCACCGCAGAGACAATAAAGAGAGCATGACACACTCAAGATACTCTAAATAAAACGAGATATTTAACGCAACGCTGTTTGTTAACTGTAGGGTATTTTTAAATCGATGACTGTAGGACACTGTTTTATAGTAATATCGGCTAACTAGACCACACGGTGAGATTTGACTATTACGCAGAATTACGCTTGACGTGACTCTCGGAGCAGATCGAGATAATTAAATTTGGTCACTGCTCCGGGAATTCAACATTGTGACACTGTTGACGTATGGAAATCGTAACGCGAATACGTTGGCCAACTGCGCCATTTTATCTATACTGATGAAATATTAGCCTTTATTCTGTTTCGAAATGAAATTGAAACCCTTTCTGTTGTCAATGGAAAGAGATGCCACCATAAATTAACTCTTATGCTATTGCAATACGATTGAAAACCAATTAAAAATTCATAGCGCTGTACCAGTCAATGCTTGTTGATTAGTTTGTTAGTTAGTTTAAAGTTTGGTGCACTAATCTCGAAGTTACACGATTTGCCGTCCCGCTTCTACTGTATATTGAACGCTGTCGAATGTTGTGCTTTAAACGAATTTAAAATACCATTGTCGTGTTGATATATAAAGCTTTACTGTCAGAATTTTTATATTATAGAGGCTTTATATTATAACTGAAACTTCAACAGTTTTTGTGAGGTTGCAGTCGTTAACACCTACGTATTAACTACCCAGACCCAGCAAAGTTATTTAACGAGATTTTTTCTATTTTAAACTCTGATCTCTTTATGTAACTTTTTATACGTAAATTGATATGCTACCAGATTGGTAATGTCCTTTTGTTGGCTCTAAGTCGACTATACCCATATCATAAACATAAGCTTTTTAACTATGAAATTTTCGATTTGTACAAACAAGCTATAAGCAATTAATTAATCGAAGTCTTAACCCATGCTTTCAATATGTACATATTTGCCAGCGTACTAGCAATTTATTAATGCCCCTTTTGTAAAAGACGGCTGGACGGAAGGCATCAAACTCTTCAAAGGTTTTGTACTACCTCTCGGGTATTTATGTAATTGCCAATTAATTAATAATTAATTGATTTATCAATTTGCCAGAAACAACCGAACTCATATTAAAAAATACTATTGTATTTTTAAAGTGCCCATGCTTTCGATCCCCATTCGATTTACGAAATGAAAACAAAACACTAATCAACAAACAAATTACCGAATTCGAAAATAGAATTCCATGTCATTTACCTAGATTGATATTTCAAATAAATATTATAAATGCGAAAGTTTGTGAGGATGGACGTTTGTTACTCTTTTGAACAAAAACTAATAAATGGATTTTAATGAATCTTTACAATAATATAGTTCTTACTCCAAAATAACATAAAGGGTATAATTTATAACGATATTATATTATTTTTAAGAGTTTCAACCAAAATACTGTCATTTGCGAGCTCTTTTGGCGTGCGCTGCAAGAACCGTACGAGTTATACGAATATCAAAACTGTTAGCCATAAACACAACAAAATTTGATACTACATTTCCAGTGCACATTTTGAAGTAACAAACTAATTCTTATCAAAATAAATACTGTTTTCGCTTCTGATATTTAATTTAGACAAACATTGTCTTTTTTGTCGTAATTTGGATAAATATTTTAAAAGTTACGATGATGAGAAAAATGGTTTGGTCTGGCGCTGGGCGATGACTGAGACGTGGTTGCTCACTATATAAGAAATCTCAAGATCACCCAAAGAGCAATGGAGAGGGCTATGCTTGGGGTTTCTCTTCGTGATCGAATCAGAAATTATAGGAAATCCGTAGAAGTACAGAGGTTAACCGCCTCTGTGGTCTAGTGGCTAAGACCACCGGTTTAGACTCAGGGGTCCCGGGTTCGATTCCCAGCGGGCGGTACATGTTTTTGTACTCGGTTTGGTTGGTGGTAGGGCTTGTTTGTCCGCCTGGCTAGCTACCACCATCTTATCTAAATATGTCGCCATAACATCAATGTTCCGGCAGCTAGAGATAATATAGCTAGTGCCTCGCTAGTTGAGGTTCTCGGGTGAAGTGCGCTGCCATCATTGGCCTTATCATCACTTAGCATCAGCTGAGATCAAGGCACTGTGCTTACCCGTAAAATATATTTAAAAAAAATAGCCCCAAGAGTTGCTAAGCTCAAGTGGCAGTGGGAAAGGCACATCGCTCGCAGGGCTAATGGCAGCTGGGGCGGAACAGTACTCAAGTGGTCAATGGAAAATGCACTGTCGGCAGGCCGCCAACAAGGTAGATGGACGATCTGGTGAAGGTCGTGGGTAGCTGCTGGATGCGAGTAGCACAAAACTGGTCGTTGTGAAGGAAAATATGGTTCTGTTCACTCACCAACTTTGTCATATAGTGGATTCGAAATACGTCGAGGATATAGTGGGTTCAGAAAAACTTGAGAGAAACTGGCACCAAAATATTAAGACTGTTCCGAACATAAATAAAAAATTCTTGGACCAAATAACTAGCGTAACACCACTGTACTACATTGACACAGTCATGGTATCAGATAACACTACGAGCTATCCCATGGAGTTCCTAAACTCTTTGGAGCTATCCGAGGTGCCATCCCATAAGCTGGAATTATATTAGGTATAACCGTTTTGTTAATGCGCGACTTGGAATGCGCTAAGGTTAGTTATGCAACGGTAGCGAGTCACAATCTTAACAGGAGAAACCAAAGGAAACAATGTGCCTACACCACGCATCTCAATAATACCAAATAATAACTAACATACCATTTATAAAATGTTTTTGTTTTGTTTATATAACTTTAACGCAAATTTTGTTGCGAAACAAATTACAAAAACACAATGTAGAAAAAAATTTTTCAACATTGTGTTTTTGTAATTAACATACCGTTTATTTTTAAAATTCTACAGTTTCCACTAAAAGTTGCATTTTCAATGTCTATCAAAAGTCGCAGGATCAATCCTTAAAGGTAGAGGAATACATTTGGGCACGCCATGTCTTTCCTACGGTTAGCTCTATGTAGCTTGCTCACGTTTTTCTAAAGAAATCCTTTAACATAGTCTAAGGTGTAAGTATATTGCAGTAAATAGAAGACTAAAAAATGTAGTTATTATAACTCATACGACAGAATAGGCCATAATTTCTAAAGATATTTTTGCAGACGAAGTCGCGGGTAGACGCTAGTAATACGATAAAATTGAAACGACTAAAAGTAGTAACCGTTGTACGAAATAGCAACTTCATAAGTGGATTTTTTTACACACAATTTAGACTTTTAATTTCAAGAAAACTACATACAAATTAAGCTACTAACTACCACTTCAATTTATATTCAAGAAATAATTACAACACAACAGAGGCTAAGGGACATTCTGCATTCACTTAGGCAAAAACAGTTTTCTTTGCTAATAAATAAATAAATATATAATAAAATAGTTTTTCTTCAAACTTAATGAAGTTAAGTTAGTTTAGTTTGTTAAGTTTAAGATAGATCTAGCTTTTCAGCGTGTTCAAGCGCTCACAAGCGCAATATTTCTACGTCACAAAAGGGCAAGGCAAGAGATAAAGGCTCAACCTGATGTCATATAAAAAGGTCTGGGTCTTTCATCCTAAGGCCCTGAGACCTTTCCAGAAACCCTAGTAATATAAGCGTTATTAGCTGTATCTTTTATCACGGCTTAAATTGTTAAAGCAATTTACAGGGATTTGGTTTATGTTTGTTGAAGTAAGATAAAATATTGTGTAATATAAGCTATTATACCTACTAAGTTTTAAAATTTGCGACGAAGTGTTTTCAAAACATGAAACTAATTGCACTGGAAGGTTAAATTATGTTACATACTCGTACTAACATACTAGCGTCGTCGTAACGAATGTCTGCTATATCATCACATCATCAACTCATTTTATAAAATGTTTTTGTTTTGTTTATATAATTTTAACGCAAATTTTGTTGCGATACAAATTACAAAAACACAATGTTGAAAAAATTTCCACGAGCAGGATTTGAACCTGCACCCTTCTGACATACCGGGTCAGGTGCTCTTCCAATTAAGCTATCGTGGTTCTAACGTTAACGTTAAACATGGTTAATGACGATAGTTGTTGACATTGAATTGGCGTCTTTGGCTTTCAAAGTAAAAAAGTAAATAGTGTTGAACTCATTTTATGTATGTTCCCACTACTAGGGCACGAGTCGTCCTTATGGAAACACCACAGGGAGGACATGACCAGCAACAGGCCATAAGCCACCACGCGGGTCTATTGCGGATTCTTAGTTGTTAACGACGGCTAATGCAGCCGGGACCTATGGCGTACCGAGAAGCTCGAGATGATAAATTTTTGGTCACTTATCTGATAACCGGCTTTTGCGATACCTGCTTTACTTCAGCAATCGCAGACCGAGCACGCTTACCACTGCGCCATCAAGTTCCTCTGTATATTATATAACATATTATTTATTATTTATACAGCTAGTAAGAAAATATGAAATTGAATTTTTTTTTTTTTTTGGACAGAGATTGCCTTTGGCCGGCTGTTACCTTTACAACGTTGGATTTTT
Organism: Eudonia truncicolella; assembly: GCA_949315975.1. NCBI lineage: Eukaryota > Metazoa > Arthropoda > Insecta > Lepidoptera > Crambidae > Eudonia > Eudonia truncicolella. Next base: position 11,746,964 of record OX438835.1, on the reverse strand, counting down.
TAAAGAGCGGCGGGAACCCTAAATGGACGGTCAAGTCGTATGATCGAAACATCCTCAGAGGGTTTCTGGAGGTGATTGAATCATGCAAGCGTGTCCCCGTCTCTCGCTAGATTCTCCGAGGCGTTCGGATCGGACAGAATTGAACTCGCGGAGTGGGAAGTGGAAATTAACTTAATGACCCCCCTTCACGGGCACTCCACTCTATCACTCCAAATTTAACCTATTACATATATATAGCTACTTGGATTGCGTCGCATCGCTCCGAGCGTTGGATTTTCAAATAATAGGTTCATATAATTTTATTTTTTCCATTAATGTTACATACAGTTTCATTTTTCTTATTGCTGCTTCTGGAATATCAGATATAACAACCTATTTTATGAGTCTAGAAAGCATTTTTATACCGGCGGCGCCGGCGGCGCATCAAACTCGGCAAAACTCTTTCCGATTGCAAACGTAGACGCGTATTACGTCACAGGATCGCGGCGATACTGCTGAACTTGGCCTACTTAACTTAAATAAAATAAATATTTACTTGTCACCTGATCGCCGCCCGAGCCAATAGAAAAAACTACTACAAACAAACTAATATTTGTCCCTTTCGCACATACTAAATTTTCGTTTGACACGAGTCATCACGAATGTATCACTTACGCATGCAATAATCTTCTTTTCGCGTAATTTGGGTTGCTTGCTTTATGACTCTTAGGGCCTCAGCGTTGCTTGCTTTGATTATGAAGTTTTGCGACGTGTTTAAAACACCGATGAGAGGTCTTTAACCTGGCCATACTAGTTTAATAATAACAGATACATCATGTGGAATTGATAATAATTAAAAATGATGTCCTGTGGCTAAATTATTGAATGTTTTTAAATGTTTTTTTAATACTTAGTTAGATTGGGAGCGTCATTAACTAGGTATACAATGGGTAATTTATTGTCATAGTATCATCTCCACTTTGTATATTTTATATTTTTTTTTATGTGTATTGCCAGTGCGTGACAACGCTCCGAGCGTTGGATTTCCAAAAAATCCAAAATCCATTTAAAACTTGGAGTGATGGAGTAGCGCGAATGGAGTGCCCGTGAATGGGGGCCTTAAGAGACCTATAAATAACCTTATCCTTCCACATTACCGTCAACCTGCTGTACTTTCATAGACGAAAGGTTTCACAGACGATATTGGTAATGGCTCGAAGCTAGTTTCAATCAAGTCATTCTTCAAGCCACTAAAGAAATTAACCAATAATTCTTGCGACCTGTCAAGAGTCACGTCTCCCCTAAGATGCAGGCGTGTGTTAACTATACCTACTGCGTCTGTGGTCTCTCTTATATTGGGAAAACAAAGAAAAGTATAGGAATCTGTGTAAAACTGCATGTGTCTGACGTCAAGCATTTGTCAACAGCACCCGGCTCGAAGGCTAATAAAACTCTCATGAAGCACGTGAGACTTTTATTAAATCCCAAAAACGAAAGTATTTAAGCAACTATTAACTCTTCTCGTTTATTACTAGGCGCTTCTTCAATGCCATACAAATTCTAGTTTTCGTTAACGTGATCGAATGACAGAGGGGAATGAGGGTCTTAAACGATTGATAAGCCCCAAAAACAATTCGCTAAAGAACAATGATTCATCGCCGGGATGGTACGCGAGGTCAAGGAAATAAAAAAAAAAATCATCTACAAAAAAAACACAAATGTTGAAAAAATTTCCACAAGCATTATTTGAACCTGCACCCTTCTGTCAACAACTACCGTCATTAACACATTAACACATGTTGACATTGAATGGGTGCCTTTGGCTTTCAAAGTAAAAAGTATATAGTGTTGAATAATTTCGGCGGGCTGGTTAGAACCACGATAGCTCAATTGGAAGAGCACCTGACCCGGTATGTCAAAAGGGTGCAGGTTCAAATCCTGCTCGTGGAAATTTTTCAACATTTGTGTTTTTGTAATTTGCTTCGCAACAAAATTTGTGTTAAAATTATATAAACAAACAAAAACATTTTATAAAAACATCTACATTCAATATAGAGATGGGTAAAATCATAGTTTTGAAAGTAGGTTTCAAATTCTGTCCCTGACCACCCTACAAAACAAAACAGACGGAACTAATTAAAAAAAACCGAGCGAGCCTTACAGTAGTAGCATAAGCAGTTTTAACATTATATTTTGAAAAAAATGGGTCATGGTATTACATAATTTTATAACTAGTTATAAAATAAACGCAGTAAATACTCATTAGAAGATATTTGACATATCAAAATGACCTTTCATAGTCAAATGACACAATATGTCACATAATAATAATATGTCAGGAATTCTTGGCGGGAAAGTGAAGAGTCATGTCTGCGGTTTTGTTTTATTTTCTAAAATTTGTGTTATGTCGAATATTAATGTGAAATAATGGTGGATTATTAACCGTTAATTGTTCGTGAGTGTGCATGAGTGTTGGCAAATGAAACAAAACAGTGCAACGTCACTTTTCAAATTCTCTCAAGAAGTCTGCGTGAGGACTTAGTAAAGCCCCACATCTTTACTGAGATACTCGAGGGGTTGGGGGTATATCATTTCTCACTTCATTTCATTCATCATCATCATATTGTATATTTATGTATTACTTGTAAGAAAAATTACTTTGACACTGGCTAAATGTGCTAATCGCACGAAGCCATCAACTAAAAGAAAGAAACATAATATGTCATGTTCATAATATCGATTTTAAATTTTTGCCAAATTAGTCCAGCCATTCTCGAGTTTTGCGCTTAGCAACAGTCAGTTTTATTTATATAGATTCATAATGAATAATGTATTATTTATTATCAAAATGTTTGCCTAATTTTATATTCTATTATTATTGATTGATGAATGATTGTATTTTTTCTGTGTTTGATTGTGATTCATTTAGTATTACTTAATATGTTTTTATTCACTACGTATAAACCACCATTTTAAAAATCTCTACACCGTTTGAGAACGTTAGAATAAGGGGCATTTATAAGTGTTTAAGATCTTGTTTACCATTTTCTAGGAAATAAATGAATTTGAATTTAGCTCCAAATGTAAACCACACCAAGCTATTTTTTTTAATATAGCCTATGTTACTCAACGCTAATGTATGTGCTAATGTAGCATTCTAATGGTGAAAGAATTTTTTAAATTGGTCCAGTAGTTTTTGAGTTTATTCGTCGCATACATACAAAAATACAAAGCTTTCCTCTTTATAATACTAGTATAGAAAAAATAAAAAAAAAACATAAACACGAGTAGTTTTTCAAATTATTGTGCAATGTTTAGGGAATTCTCTTAGGGATTGCATTCACTTACACGAGAAACGGGTAGGTAGTTACACCAGTTTTAGTGCACCCAGGCTTAGTGTACCCACTATACATTAAGCTTTACGTAAAGTCCAAACAATAGATGCATTTGTATGTTTTCTTTAAAATTGCTAATTCTCGTAGTTCCATAGTAATTGGCCTTGCCCACCCACTAGGAAAATTAATGTTATTTAGTAGTAGGTAACTTCTGTAGGCACCGGTGTTTGACAAGAACCAGTGATCGCGTTTTTCCCTTTAATTATTAAAAGTAGGGGTCAGCAACTGATTTTAGTCTTTAGCAAGAGTTGAATACAGACCACATTTCGTCATCCCGTAAAATTCAATGTTATTTTTTGGCCACGAAAACTGGTGGCCAACACTTGGTTACTTTTTTTTCGGGGAGAGTTTGCTGATTGCCTCAAACGGCATTTTTAGCTTTGAGGGTGGCGAGAAACTTAAAGGGTTCATCAAGCCATGTGAAACGAATCACCTTCGGAGGTTTTCTAGAGGCTCCGATCGGCACTTGGTTACTGTGTCAAAAACTAGTACCACTAAGATAGAAAAAAAACCTAGTGACCACCATCATCAGCCCCTCTCAATCCACAGCTGGGGTATATGCCTCTCTTTTACTTCCTTAAGAAATCTTTTTAAGGAGATTGGTGTCCTGACAGTTCCATCTTAATATACTTATAATTGTATGGTTTTTGTACGTTGCAATATCAACTGCTTTACTAAACATGGTGACGTACACAATTTCAATACTAGAAATAAGACATAACTTGTAATGCCACTATTCAGGTTACAGAAGCCTTTTGGTACTTTCTTGGGGCAAGGTATACACTATTACAATAAAATACCAAGTACTGTACTAGATTTACCTTTAGAGAAGTTTAAAAAACATGTGAAGTTTTTATTACTTATAAAAGGTTATTATACAGTCATAGAATATTTAGATGATAAAACGGCCTGGTTATAATAAAAAAAACATATTATACTCTATTTGAATGAATATAATAAAATTAATTTATATAATTTTTATACTGTTGCCTTGCCTTGCCTTTGCCATGCCTTTATCAGCAGTGTCCTACAGATAACAAACAGCGTTGCGTTAAATAGATCATTAAGTTTTTATTTAGAGTATCTTGAGTGTGTCATGCTCTCTTTATTGTCTCTGCGGTGGTGGCGTGTGCGTCAGGTCGTTACATTCCCTAAAATATGGTTGAGCGAAGCGATGGCTTTTTTATTTTGTTTTTTTTTTACATGTTGTGGTTGTCTTCTATATTTTTGTGTTTATTTGTAATGGAAAGTGTCCTGCTATGATAGGGCATTTTCCAATATTTTTGACGCTGTAAGGTAGAAAAGAGTTGGACATTTGCTGAGTTTCTTGCCGGTTCTTCTCGTTACAAGATCTCGCGACCAGAGTAGTGTTATGAACCGATGGCATAGTGACATTCACAAGAGCTACTTGTAGCCTAAACTGAATAAATGATTTTGTTTTTTATTTTTATTTCTTTGCTTATGCCATTCGCCTCGATCCTGCGCTAGTCTGGCCCACGTGCAACCCACGGTCTTGGTTATATCGTCGACTCATCTTTTTTTGTAACCGTCTCTCAGCCACCATTCAGTCAGCTTTCTGGTTCACCTGTCGCTAGTGACCAAAACCACAATATAATAACAGTAAAAGTGTTTGTATTTATTTATACTCATCATTTAACGTAAGCGGAAAAAAACCTCAATAGTCAAGTACTTTTTCCATTACCTACCGTGGTACACATAATTTATTCGTGTAACTTCGCCGATCGATCGCGTCAGATTAAAACATGCGATACAGTACGGACATTCAGTAATTTTGTAGACAGACAATTTCCGTGATTCCGTGACTGGGGTTTGTATACACAATCGTATAAAAATAATCACTGCTGTATAAGGCCGCGTTCGGAGAAGCGTGGACCGGAGCGGATGGGGACCCAGTAAATAAAAATTAAAATATACTTACATAAAGTTTTGTCCGCCTCTGTGGTCTCGTGGTTAAGACCACCGGTCTAAGGCGCGGAAGTCCTGGGTTCGATTCCCAGTACATGTTTGTTTAGGTACTCGGTTTGTTTGGTGGTATGGCTTGCTTGTCCGCCTGCTTACTCAACCATCATTCATATCAAAATATGGCGATATAACATCGACGTTTGTAGCATTGTTGTGTTCCGGCAGCTAATAAAATAGAATAGAATAGAATAGAATTGAGGATTGAGGATTAGGAATGAGGATTTCACAACTCGACTACTAAATAACTATGTATCTTATCTCCAACTGTCGGAAAACAATAACGCTACTAATATTGTGTTATAGCAACATATTTAGATAAAATAGTGGTAGCAAGCCGGGCGGACTTAAACACAAGCCCCACTACCAACTAAATCGAATACAAACATGTATCCCCCCTACTGGCAAACGAATCCGGAACTACTTGGTCTGAGTCCGGTGGTAACTACTAGACCACAGAGGAGGTCATTGAAACAAAATCGACCACTTACATTGTGAACTCATTTGACTATTATTTGAGTATTACTTAGCTACAAGCGAAGAGCTTCAATTAGATTAATTGAGCCTCTATAAAATCTGTCTTTCATAATGCGATGAGTGATTTTAGAGAAAAATATTTGCGTATAATGTTTTAAAGACCGGCAACGCATCTGCGGTACCTCTGGTTTTGCGGGTGTCCATGGGTGGCGGTGATTGTTTCCTATTAGGTGACCCGCCTGCTCGTTTGGCTCCATCTAAAAAAAATAAGTCTTCAATAGGTTCAAAAAAAAAAAACAACAAAATTCAAAATCATTTATTCGGTTTAGGCTACAAGTAGCTCTTGTGAATGTCACTATGCCATCGGTTCGTAAGTCTAGATTTTGTACTGAGAAAAACCGGCAAGAAACTCAGCAAGTGACCAGCTCTTTTCTCCCTTACAGCGTCAAAAATATTGAAAAATGACCTATCATAGCAGGATACTTTCCATTACAAATAAACACAAAATTATAGAAGACAACCACAACATGTAAAAAAAAACACAAAATAAAAAAAATATACATCATTCTGAATACAATGACAAAAAATGGGCTCCAGTTTTATAGAGATTTTTCAAAGTTATGTTTCTAACAAACTAAATCAATTAAAATAATGCACATCATGAAACATGCTGTATCTTTACTATCACTCACACAAGCGTCAATATAAAGATAGTGTACAGATACACGCACACAATTGAAAAACCATTGTATGACATTCATACACACACGGTTTATCTTGATTATCTCGGTAACGAGCCTGTAGTTTTGGACCATATTTGGTGAGCATGCTCAGTGTGATGTATACCTGCTCCCCTTAAACGTTCACTTATCGATACTGTTAGACCCTATATACAACTACCGTGAATTTTTTCACGTATACCAAAGCAACCATTTGGCTGGCAGGGGGTGGACACTTGACTCTAACAAAATATTGCACTTTAAAGCTTAATAGTTCACAAACGGATGCCTCAATCCAAAAACTGTTTTCACAAACCCCCACCAATATTTTTGAAATTGCTATCCAACAACACCCCACACTATGGGGCAGATAAGAAAAAAATTACATCCCCACTTCACGTGTAGGGGAGGTAACCTAAAAATAAAATATTTTTATAATTTTACTTCACCTACTTTACTTTGTCGGCGTGATTAATATGTATATCCATAAAATGTTTTTGTATTCTTTATATAATTTTAAGAACACAAATGTTGAATAATTTCGGCTGGCTGGTTAGAACCACGATAGCTCAATTGGGAGAGCACCTGATCCGGTATGTCAGAAAGGTGCAGGTTCAAATCCTGCACGTGGAAATTTTTTCAACATTTGTGTTTTTGTAATGTATATCCATGCCAAATTACAGCTTTCTAGTATTAAGAGTCTATGAGCTAGACTAGGGACAGGCAGTCAGGCAGACAGACAGACAGACGGACATGGCGAAACTATAAGGGTTCCTTATTGACTACATAACCCTAATACAGAGAATAGAAAAAAAAATAAATTAAGTACCCAATTTTGATAAATAATCGGGGTAATATGGGGTCCTGCAGGAGCGGGGCCATCAGAGAATAACCTATTTTTTGTACACAAATCAAAAAAGTTACTATAAAAAGTTTTAAACCGCAAAAAAACAGTTGAACATTTCATAAAATGTTTTCTAACAAATATTTAGATTTCTTCTAGACTAAAATTTACTAATTAATTGGTTTGAACAATTTGAACTTTAAAGTCTGTAAAGGATACCAAAAGGCTCCTTAACGCGTATAGCCATAATTAAAGCAAACCGAGCGAGTGCGTCTCTCGTTGCGATCACCGCAAATCCACGGTACGTCCGGCTTCCCGCTCCGCTTTAAATTTCGCATGTACTGTGTACCCCACATTACAGCTAGGAGGGAATGTACCAAACACATTTGGTGCCTTTTTCTTTTAAATGACTTTTGTTCCGTGAATTCTTGTTTCATAAATGTGTTAGTTTGAATCGGGGAAGGCACAATCAAATATTGATACGTCTGCAAACCGTTAGCGCTCTGTTATTAATGTGTTCGTGTGTTTGTAGGAATACAAAGAAGGGAGCAATCATTTTGTTCAAGTCTATTTTAGTTGCCCGCTTATTATCATAACCACATCACAAGCTCATTTTTTATGTCCCCACTGCTGGAGCGCGAGCCTTACATATGGATACGGAGAGCGGGCCATAAACCTCCACGCGGGCCCAGCGTTGATAGTTAGGTAGGTTGTTAACGACTGCGTATGCAGCCGGGGCTAGTAAAGGCCTTTCGTGCCTTTTGAAGCACGGATGAGCTAAAGATGATACATTTTTGGTCACCCATCCGATGACCGACCCTTTCCAAAGTTGCTTAACCTTAGCAATCGCGCTATCGAGCTCTTTACTCCGCTTTGTATAACTACCCCTTATTTAAAATATCCTGTTTAGAAATCATGTCTAATTAGACATAATTAAAATTGTAATTTTATCATCATGTCAATTTTATATTTCGTATTCGTTTAGCAACCAAAAATTGATTTTTTAATGTTTTCTAAAGCTAACGATAACACTACAATATTAAATATAACACTATATCTTACACATATTATAGATCTACACACTTTTATTTACATAAATAATTTTATCCTGACGTTTTAAATCCTATGAAGGGTTTGTGGTCACCGGCAGACCTCTCACTGCAAATAACGTAACTATATTACTAACACGTGATACGAATACTTCGTCCCCCTTTTTAAGCATATTGCGCGAATGGATGAGTGTGATATTTATATATCTATAGTTAAAGTTTATATGGAGAAGGAGTCCCGAAATATAAAATTTATGTATATTGTGTGGTACATTACGTTTTATAAAAATTGTTTATTTTGTAAAACGGTTGAATTTTGACCACTGGGCGACCACTAGTTATCATAAATAGATTTAAACTAAATTTCTGACGATTATTTATATATTGACGAGTAGTACCAAGTTCTGTTCAAAAAGAAAAAAATATGTGACTATACATCTTTACAATGTAGGTATCGAACTCTACGTATTGTCGGTTGTATTGTATTGGCTAGCTACGGCCAAACAGGTCAAGCCTATAGAATTTCACGGGTCAGCAAGGGCACACAAATTGCGTACTGAGCTTTGAGCAGAACTGGATCAAAGTCCTTTCCTGGACGTTTAGATTGCATACAGTGTGCAGCAATTTCCGGGAAAAGTCGGAGGAGGCGTAGGTATAATATCCGATAGTTGATACACGCAAAAGCAAATACATAGAAGCTTCGTCGTAATGTTCAAGAACAACTTTAGTAAATATAGTATAATATAATAATATAATATATAATAGTATATCATATAATATTACTCAGCGTCTTCTACCGCTTATACCACGGCGAGTGCTCTGAAGAACTCTATGACCTTATCTCACTTTCTCCCATCCTCCATAGGAGTACGCGTGCTGCTCTCCGGAGTCACCCCTGTACTGTCTCGACCATTCCATCGCGCACAAAGAAATTTGGTGACTCGTTTCTTTATCGCATTTCCAAAAGATGGAATAGTCTACCAGCACACGTTTTCCCTCCTTCCTATGACATGGGGTCCTCCAAACGAAGCGTGAATAGGCACCTTGTGGGCCGGCAGGGTGAGGGTGATTGATGTCGCGTTGTTTTCACGCTGCACCAGTTGTCCTTGCGTCTGGACTCCATTTCCACTAAACGTGTGTAGTATTTCTGACAATAATGGATTAATAATAAGAAAATAAACTAAATGTACACAATGTTTCCCAGTTACTGATAATTGGCTACGTCTATTTTCTCCAGCAGGATAACTAGAATTCTATTGGTAATAAACACAGATAAGACAGACAGTAGCTGCCTTCAGGCAAAATATAGAGACAGGGCGGCGCGCGCTCACCGCACTAACATAAATGTAAGTCCAAAACAAACACTATATTTTATCTCAGTCTATCTAAACTTTTCCGTATATGCCTTCCTTATTTCCTTATTATTGTGATAGTACTATATCATTATGTAAAAATCTAGGTTACCTTTTAAATATAACAAGCGTTTTAAGAATTTATGATATCTGGGAAACGCATATTTTTAACATATCCCCTTAATCGTTTTAACATAAAGCTTGCGCATGTCCTATACAGCGTGTGTATTCCATACGATCCTAAATTTTAACATACGATAGATTTAAGCAGTATTAAGAGGTACAGTAATAAATTTTAACAAATACTTTCAATAATTAAGATTTTTTTCAAGTTTTCCCGGCCAGCAATGTAATGCAAATATTGAGTTGACAATTTTGACACTTTTATTAAAGTGCTTACGTAGACGACTTGGTTATTTGAATACATTGCGTGCCGAATTAATTTGTATGAAAAAGAAATGTTTTCTTTTGTTAACTTAATGTACCAATTTACGTTAATTAGGGTCTTATCTAACTGCCCTTAAAATCCTCAAGCCTCAAGGCTACTTTCAATAATGTTTGAATGGTGTGTCAGTTGCCTGATTTCGACATGAGGCCTTTCGGAAAATAGTCTACAGACACTCGAAACACAATAATTAAAAAGGTTTTAAATAGCAGAATCAAAGCTCAGATGCAAAACCGTGGCAGTCTTATCAATATCTTCTACGCATTGTTATACTAAGTACGTTTTGCGTTATAAGCCTTTTGAATTAAAATTACCCACCGGTTGCATGAGTAAAACGACCGTTTTTAACCTCTAGGCAGATTCTAGCAGTCGTATATGTAAATTTAAGTTAAGATGAATCTACATTTTAAAATTATAGTGCAAATAGTTTTGAAAAAAAAATATGTTATTAAGTATGCAATTTTGGATCGGGTCAATCTAATGTGAGATCATTGATCTGTACCTCAACTCTGCTAATTCAATAACGTCTCAACAGTGTGTCAGTGTGTGTTGTCAGTAGCGAAATACGGTAGTCAGACGTGGTCGCTCACTATGTGCCTCAGAAGAAGGCTCGAGGTGGCTTTCTGCGTGATCAGAAATGAGAAGATCCGCAGAAGAACAAAAGTTACGAAAGAAAGAAAGAAGAAAAAACATTTATTGGAATCACACAACAAAACACACAATTTTGCGCCCTGTTATGCAATGCCAACACCTGCCACATATAGCCCAAAGAATTGCTAAGTTTAAGTGGCAGTGGGCAGGGCACATCGCTCGCAGCACCGATGGTCGCTGGGGTGGAACAGTTCTTGAGTGATAAATGCGTACCGGATAACGCAAGGTAGACCGACGATCTAGTGAAGGTCGCTAGTAGCTGCTGGATGCGAACAGCACAAAAAGTCGTTGTAAAGATACTTGAGGGAGGTCTTTGTCCAGCAGTACACCTCTTTTGACTGAGATGATGATGATGATGAGTTTGTCGGTACCTCGATTATGACATTACAGATTATGGGACCATTCACCAAATCAGACCACCAACACAATCATTATTGTGGACATTAAAAAAAATCAGACTCTGATTGAATGCCATGCCCCCAATCTACCATTATTTCGATATAATGTTATATGCACCATAAGTTTATATGTAACAATAAGTTTACTATGTACATAAAAAAACAGGCATACATTTTTAGGGTTAGAGGTGTTAAGTCATGGTGTCGTTTCGTCATTAAGAAAAAATAGTGGCGTTTCGTCATTGCTATTTAAAATTAATTATTTTTAGTGTCGTTTGGTCATTCGCTTAAAGTACAGTCCTTTTATTCTCAAAAAATGCATTAAATGACTCGATTGACTCTCTATCGTTGTTATACAGGTCGCGGTATGTTTGCGCATATACGAACGTAACTTGGACACACCGCGGAAAGCAAAGTTCGATTGTTGAACCAATAGCAAACCGGCAAGCATACGGCGCGTGACCCTCCCGCCCCCCAACGCTCCGCATACCACCAAATACACCCCGATCCGTCCGATCCGAAGCCTTCGGAGAATCTAGTAGGGCACGGGGACGCGCACTAGTGCGCGATGCCGTTCCCTCTAGAAAACCTTGAGGGACCATTTACGTTCCTCGTCGCCCCCAAACAAGCCCGGTGAAGCTGGAAATGTCGTCTGAGGCAATCAGCTATCTCTAAAACAAATACACCGACCGATAAATCGCCTAATGCGCAGTTGGACCGCCGCCATCTGTCCCACTCTAGTGCATATATCTATCTTTTTTTTTTTGCCCAGGGAAAAGTCTGCACGCAGATTCCGTAGATCCGGGGATTGCCTTGTCTTTTTTCTAAAAAAGGATTAAGACAGACCCGGTAAAAAACCCTGGGGTTCGCCTTTAGCCTTTAAAAGGGCTGCGAAGGCTACCGGAACGCACGCCCCCCGAAGGTCGAGAGGCGCGGTATATATCTATCCTTTTCTGACTAAGATAAATAAGTGCAATGTCGATGCAAACCACAGACCATATAGCCCTAGGTACATATGTTAGTGCCTCGCCTCAAACACTCGATTCAGTCTTGTTCGACAACGCTGCATAACAAAAATCTCTTAAAAATATAAATACGCCGTATTTCAGCGTAAAATTGTGTGGAAAGTGTTCGTGTTTTGTGATTTTTAATTGTTAATTTTAAATAGTGTTAAAAATTGTTGTATTTTGAATTTTAGCCCTGTATTAGATAGATATATCTGTGGTTGATATTGTGATTTTTAATTGTAAATTTTAAGGAGTAGTGTTAAACATTGTTATGATTTTCAGACCTGTTCATATTGGTTTCATTTATTTAGTTTGTTGACTGTACAATATTTTAAGAGCAGATGTACAAATGACAAAAGGACCACCAAATATTTTTAAATTATTTCATTAATGACGAATCGACGCTGCATCTATAAAAATTAAAAACAATGACGAAACGACACCATGACCAAACACCCCTAACCTCATTTTTAGTTCTCATAAATTCTTCTAATAGGTACTTCAATCCCAATTATATAATTCGTAGGTAAACTTTAAACTAGTTTATACAAACGAAAACAGTAAAGTCGATAAAAGCACACTTCATTTGAAAGCCATAATATTCGATTTCGTATTTGCCATGAGCATTATTGCATGCTATTTGTACTGAGAAGTCAAACATTTTGCAACGGTTGATTGAAATATGAAACTATTGTTTCCTGTACCGTTGAACTTTAGAATGCTCTATATTGGTTTGAACGAGATACAATTACATAGCTATTTGAAGGAGCTATTTGGTAAACTGTACGCTTTCAAATATTGGTTGGTTGGTAAAACTGTTTTTTCGTTTTTTATTTTACAACGCCACAGTGGCTGTGTGGCAAAGCGCTTGGCTTGATATCTTTATGTTCAATTCCCAGGTTAAGCCAGGTGTTTAAATTTTTAAATATCTAGCCTGGATTTGTGATCACGAACCCGCATTTCGTATGCTCAGTAATTGAGTCAATACCACGCAATTGTAGTGAAGACTTGATTCTAATGAAGTAGGCAGGCGTCTGGACTCTATTTCCACTTAACATCAGGTGGTGTGGAGTCATTTGCCGTGCTAAGAGCTTGCATAATCGTGGTATGGTGCCTTGAATTTGGTAACTTTCATTTCAACTTTTATGTCTACATACGCCTAATGTCATAATCAGGCTACCGACACACTAATATGACGTTACTGAATTAGCAGACTTGGGAAACTGATGATATGAAAAAAAAAACAAAAAAAAATTCGTCGAAGTAAATCAATCGTCTTCCTACACTCAAGAAGCCCTTTCCACGAAATTATTATACTTACGTCGAATGCCGAAATGTTATTACGAGCTCCTGAAATACACTGTGTAGCTCCACAGCAAATAGGATTACAGGTTAGACTACAATTGAAAGAAAACAAATGTAATGTACTTCGAGCAGTATTTTAATACGGTTGTCGGCAATCTTGCTGACGTCAAAGTGAAAGAAACAAGAACGTTTTTTTTAATTATAAAGTAGACGGCAAAGATTAACACAAGATAAAACAGAATCGGCTAAGACTGAGTCGTTGCGCATGGCCACGTGTAACGCTAATCTGCTTCTGTTCTAGTAGTTAGTCCACCGATTTCAGACGATTTTAAACTTTCAATGTGGATTTTAAGTTGCATAAATTTTGTTGAACATACGTTTTTGTATTGTCTTCTAATAACTGTCAACATTTTCCTTGTGCATAGAATAATTATGGCCTATTTATTGGTTTGAAAGAATTAGAACTTTGAAACTTGTATGGTGATACCGAAACGTAAAATGTCTCGAAGGCTAGGCGCTTCGCAGAAAAACAACTTTAGTTGAAAAAACTATTAACTGAGTTGATGAAACTATATTTTTTTTAAAGTTTTCGTAAAAGGTTGCCATAAAAGTTGCAGCAACAGTTCACAACAGTTTTGTTGCCTCAATTCTAAATAAGCTTTTCGAATTCATAGTCAAAAGTCAGTTTGCCAGTTGGGCAAACTAGCAACTTGAGTAACTTGGCCATTTGAAAGAAGCCTCTTTCAAATGGCCAATTATTTTGGCTTATTACATTATTGAGAACGGCTGAGCAGAAGAAGAATTTAGGTGATCGCCGTCCAGTCCGCCTTGAGAAGAAACCCTGCTATCAGTCAATAATAAAAAAAATAATAAAAAAGAAAAGAAAAACGCTCATAGCCTGCTCGTCCATTGTGCAGAAGGGTGATTCGCGCACGGTCGGTCGCCTAAGTTCGGTCGAGTTGGCCCCAAGAAAAGAGGTTCTCTTATATACGGGATTGTAGAATCAGACGATCTTGTGGAGCCAGCATTAAAATGATTAGGCAGTAGCATATTGATGTAAAGCTATGTATGTACATGACATCTTTCACACATTCCCATTACGTCACAAAGTTTATTTACATTAACAAGGTGTTTCCAAACGTTTTTAATGGGTCTGGAGTCGGGTTGCTCTATTATTTTAACACTAGCGACCGCCACCGCATGCAACTTTGTCCGCGTAAACAATCTTCTAAAACATTTTCGAATTATTTAAATTATGAGGAACATTGATGGGTTCACAATTAGTTTTATATGTTAAGCACAGAAACCGTTGAGAGCTTGTTAGTGATCTATATAGGATAAATTAGTAAAAAATATCCCGTCTTTATGTATTGCTGTTTCCTGCAAGTTTTGGTTCCATCGGTTTGGACTGTGCTACGTTAAGCACTTTTTAGGCATTCTGTCAGCCAGCACTTTTCTTTTTAAATATATAAATAGATTATATAGGAAGTGAAACACTATCGTGACGCTATCGTCGAACTAAACCGTGCCCTAGCATTTTAATTTCATTTCGCGAAAGAGAATGTACGTCAGTTATTTGACCAGCAGCGGGCAATTTGTTAAACGTCCAATTACCGAAAAAAAACTTGAATTACATACACGCATGGCCTTTGTGAGTTGACTCGAGGGTGGACTATATCATGTAGGCACGTTTAAATATTGTGCTTGTGTGACCTTTGAAGTTAATTATTAATTTACAGACGCAACGCGTAGGTTAGACAACTAGGAGATAGTGGTGGTGGACTACTTATTGTGTAAATGAAGCGGTTGTTTAAATGTTATAAAGAGGTTGTACAAATGTCGAGATGTGTGAAAGATTTTGTATTTCCATTTATTGTCAAGAGATGGCGCTGCCTTACAGCTGAATCGCGCTATCGTTTCGTTTACATAGTTTTATATTCTCGTAGGCTGCGGCGTACATTCGAGTGTAGCACTACATTGTTTTTTGTTTAAGTTTACAATTGATAGTGATGGTGATGATGATGATGATGATAATTATTATACTACAAAATATATCTTCACTTCACATGATATATTTGTCTTCTGTCTTGATTTTTAAGGTATGTGTTTGTTAGTGTCGTTAAAAGTTATACCAACATTACTTTTGTCCTTGATTACACAGCACTATTTTTTTATAACTACACACTCTTTAAGGCTAGCAGCTGATCGATACAGTAAGTAATAACGTAACTCGATCAAAAGGTATGGTACACCGTTTTTTCACGATTTCAAAGTTGGTAAAACGCTATCTTCAACATGCCTAACCGCCTCTGTGGTCTAGTGATGAAAACATTCAGTCTCAGACCCAGAGGTCCCGGGTTCTATTCCCAGCGTGGTCACATGTTTGTATACTCGGTTTGCATGGTGGTAGAGCTTATTTGTCCGCCTGGCTAGCTACCACCATCTTATCTAAATATGTCGCTATAACAAAAATGTTGTAGCTAGAGATAGAGATAAGATATCAAATCAATATCAAAAAAAACATTTATTCAGTTTAGGCTACAAGTAGCTCTTGTGAATGTCACTATGCCATCGGTTCGTAAGTCTTCTCTGGGCGAGAGATCTTGTACTGAGAAGAACCGGCAAGAAACTCAGCAAGTGTCCAGCTCTTTTCTCCCTTACAGCGTCAAAAATATTGGAAAATGCCCTATTATAGCAAGACACTTTCCACCACAAATAAACACAAAACAATATAGAAGACAACCACATGTAAAAAAACAAAATTAAAAATCTAAATTAACAAATTTACCTCAGGTAAAAGTTTCCAATTTCTCAATTTCCACAATATCATACAGTACCACTACAGTACTCTAACAAGAGATAGCCAGTGCCTCAGTGCAAACTTGTGGGTGGGTAAGGTGAGGACGGCTAATGAGGCAAAATCCTACTTCTAGCTGTCCTCGCATCTGGACTCTGCTTTTGCATAACATCAGGCAGAGTGGAGTGAATTGCTTAACATTCTATAATCAGACCGGCCAAGTGCGAGTCGGACTCGCGCGCGAAGGGTTCCGTACCATCATCTATAAAAATATTTTAAGTTCCAAAGCACAGTGCTTTGATCTCACCCGATGTTAAGTGATGATAAGGCCAATGGTGGAAGCGCACACCGGTGGTCTTAGGCACTAGACCACAGAGGCGGTTGCATACTTCCCCATTAATTTCCTTCATATTTTCGCTATTTAGAAACTTACTCTTTACTTTCTCTTTACTCTTAAAAGAACTTAGTCGGGAGAAGGTCGTATTATGGAACCATGCCTTATCTCACAACGGATCCAGCTTAACATGTCAGCAGTACTCAAATAATTTACGCAACGTATTTGGTAACGTTATTAATTTAAAGATGAATATTTTGCGTTATTATAAAATTGTCTAAACAGCGTTTTGTGTTACCATTGGACGTTTTCGCATCTTCCATCTGTTGTTTACCGATGTTGAGCCATTCTTGATGCAAACAAACGAGTGTTTACCCCGGCGTCGGGTAAATTTAGCTCAATCAGTGCCTGTTAATGCGCGTGCGGCATTTATGAACCGGGAATGAAAGGTAAACGAGTTGAATGAGAGATTTATATACTTACAATGAACCTGTTTACGGACTATTAGAAAAAATGGCTGCCAGGTACACTCGTTACGTCTGAACTATGTATCCACCAATCATTTGAAGTATAGTAGTAAAAACTATTTCTACCTATTACTGATGTTCTTGAAAAAAGTTCTTTAATTTTAGAATGGAACACAATTCTTAGAACATAAAATGTATTTACAACTTTTATAAATTTTTATTATTTTGAATTTTTGCATTTACAATTCTATATAATAGAATCAGAGCTCAGTGGTCAGAGCACTGGACCGGTTATACAAAGGTCGTTGGTACGTATCCTACTCAAACTTCCTGAGGTTGTTGATTTTTTCTAGTAAAATTTTGTAATTTTGATTTATTATTATATTTATTACAATAGTTTTAAGCACATTTTTTTGCGCTTTATATTTGTTGTGCCATCATAAATCAATGTTCAACATTCAATATTGTAATAACAGTAGTATAGTGTAATAACTATCGTAAAGATATTTGATTATAAAAAATAAAGAAATTCTTGTGCTGCCTGTTTGTTTTCCCTAGTAACGGTAAATGTTAATATTGAAGATACGAGTATGTTGTACAGCCTATGTCAATTCAAACTTTATGGTGGTTAGATCCTCTGGTTAAGTTGTGAAGTTTAAGGTCTTTACGGTAGTGATCGCTTACGAAGTTTGTGATCGTGTATACTATCTTATTTTATATGTAGAACGAAATCTTAATTTGTATATCGGAGAAATAAGATGTCGTTTAATTTTCTTTTTTACAATATTTATCTAGTCTAAAGGTGCGTCCAGACTATATGACAAAACATGGTATATAGCATAGTTATGTAGCAAGTTTTATTAATGTGGACGATAAGTGTTAATAACACTACTTTATACTTTTACTTTTGGAACTATTCATATAGCATAAGTTATATAACATGTTACTTAATGTGAACTCGCCTTAAGTCACCAATGTGCAATATAAAACAACAAAATGTACAGTCAAGAAGAAAATTATTAAACAAACTTTTAATTCTTTATGCGCCGTAAAAGAAAGGTAACATTTAACTTTATAAAAAAGTAAAAGCTTCCCACCTCATCACGACGACGCAATAAACGGTATGACAAATAAGAAATTATCTTCAACAAGTAGCTATAATAAAACAGTAAATGTAAAAAATACTCTTCGTCATTACCTACAGTCATTCATTGTCAGGTGTATTCGGCGTCATGAGTTGGGACCGAGACGAGTTAGGTAGTAGTCTTATTACCTGTCAAGTAATGTTAACACTGTAATAAAAGTTAATGTAGTAGTTTGTCTTATATATAATAAACAATTCTTTGGAGGAGAAAATAGTTTGGCTTATAGCAAAAAAGCTTCTTCTTTCTCAAAGCGATCTTTCTACATTATTTCACTTCATTTTGTTCTTGACTGTACTTCGAACAAATTTTAAAAATATTTCTTTTAAACCTGAAGCACGCGATTTATTAAAAATAATGAAACCTAATTGTTCGCGCTTACATTAAACAATTTAACCTTAATTTTAATAACCTTTAATTTAACAATTTAACAACCATCAATTTTACGTCACGCACATTTTCATGATTATGGAAAGCTAATTTTTCCTCGGTACCATTAAAAGAAAAATGGATTACTTTAGAAACTAATTGAACACATTTTGTTGCCTGGAATTAGAAATGAGGTTAAAGAGAATGGAAACTTTAATGTATTAAAAATGTTATGAGTGCACCTATTAAATTGCATTGCAAACACTTCAAATACTGTGCTCTTTCATGAACTAATATATAAATATACTATTGAAAACATAATTTTAGGTAAAATTTTGTTTTTCTCGTAAATATTACTTACTTTACGTTCTACTATTTTGAGCAGTTTTGTAGTGTAACTAAGTGTAAAATTAACTAAAGCGACTACCTAACATTATTTTCAGCAGTGGTAAACTTATGTAACGTTCTTATAATTAAATTCCTTACTAACAATAATAAAAAACTTGAAAAAAAATCATTCATTCTTAATTAAACGCGTGGGAATATTCGAATTTTGGTATGCTAACCAAATTAATGTCGTTACATGGGATGATAACCAAATTAATGTCGTTACATGGGATGATATTTTGTCAGATGAGTACAGTCTAGGACATATTGTCCTAACCGATGATCACCGATGATCTAAAAGACAATGCAGACATTGAACGTGAACGCAGGGCGCTGGCTGTCCGGGGTAACATGTTGGCTCGCAGGTGTGCTCGTTGTTCGACTGAAGTCAAATTAACATTATTTAAGGCTTATTGCCTATAGGCATACCTACAGCGCTCTGCGTGTTCAATATAATAATGTTTTCGGACGTCCGCGATGTTCGCCGATGCGCGTACGGATGATTTTTGTGCGATCAGGCGCAAACGTATCTCCTCACTCTTACGCAGAGTGCGTGGTAGCAGTATCGGCATTCCGAAGGCACAATACAATCGTTTTAAAAAATATATGATAATGGGGCAGTTAAATAGCTTTTAATGTAGAATTGTATTTAATAATATTCTAAATTTTCTTATTATTTATATAATTACTAACATAGTTTATTAGGTGCCCATTGTTACTAATCATAATTGGATCTATTGTTATCTTTTAATAAATGTATTATTATTAATTAAAATTTGAAGAACATAATTAGTAGGCACATCTTTCTTGCATCGTCACGTAGTAATCATAAGTAAGATTACTCTTATCATCCATGGGTCACCAGCCCCTATTTGTATCTTGATATACTTTAAGATGAGGTCTGCCCGGTCGCTCCCAGAGGGGTCGTAAGGCTAGTTCCTCGGATACAATTTTGCTTCTTTACCATCTGATCTTTATTTTTAGGATGTCTCATCGTTCCCTGGTACCATTGGTATTGATAATGTTATTTGTACGCAGGAACAGATTGCGGGTTTGATTTTTTATTTATTTATCATATTTTATACTTGTATGACGTCATCATCTCAGCCATAGATGTCCACTGCTGAACAAAGGCCTCCTCCAAGGATCTCCACTGTTTTGTGCTGCTCGCATTCAGCTGCATAATATCATAACATTTCATTAAAAAAATACATAGTTTCTTTATGGTAGTTCAGCCGATTTCTTTGATTTCTTCGAAATCTAACTGTAAAGTTAAATCGAGTGTTTCTTTTACCACTCAATTACACAATCATACAAAGCTGCCCGGTGGACTTCGTAACGCTTTGACAGTTTCTATGACAACAAAACAAACAAATCAATAAAATTAGTTTACGTTTGAAAGCGTATCAAACAAACACAACAACACTTTTTTTTAATAATAAGTATGCTATGTCTTTGATTATACTCTTGATAATATGCAAACAAAATTTCATGATGATCGGTTGACCAGTTTACGCGTGAAAACGTATCAAACAACAAATGAACAAACAAACATACTCACTTTTCTTTAAATTATAAGTAGGTATCCTATGTCTTTGATTACTTTTGAGAATATGTGTACAAAATGTATCAAACAACAAACAAACTCTCTTTCGCAATTAAAATATTAGTTAGGATAACAAAGAACAAAGCTTCATGTAGTACTCCCCTTATACAACGTGACCTTACGCTCTGGACAAATAATGAAAACCCGTGTAACGCTACTTCTCAGAAATGCTGTTTAAAGTATTTCTTTTTCTAATAAAATTCAAACGCAACTAAACGACAACAAAGTAACTTACTGAGACTTCTTGGCGGGAAAGTGAAGAGTCATGTCTGCGGTATTGTTTTATTTTCTAAAATTTGTGTTATGTCGAATATTAAAGTGAAATGATGGTGGATTATTAACCGTTAATTGTTCGTAAGTGTGCATGAGTGTTGGCAAATGAAACAAAACAGTGCAACTTTACTTTTCAAATTCTCTCAAGAAGTCCGCCGAGGAATTTGTAAAGCCCCACATCTTTACTGAGATACTCGAGGGGTTGGGGGGTATATCATTTCTCATTTTTATTATCATTTATCGTCATTCATCATCATACTGACTGGAAGGAAATATTGTATATTTATGTATTACTTGTAAGAAAAATTACTTTGACACTGGCTAAATGTGCTAATCGCACGAAGCCATCAACTAAAAGAAAGAAAGAAAGAATCATTGACAATGATAACATGAGTGGAGTGACACATTAAGTTATATGACACACATATGTCAATGCCAAACAAGGTGTGTGTTTAGCAGCTGAGTTTAGTGTCTACTCTTGAAATGGTAGTTTCAAGAGTAGAATCGAATAGGAAACAAAATGCTTTAAATATATGTACAGACTGCTCCAAAGTCATTATTTGAAAAACATTGATTTTTCGGTTATTACTTCTTGTTCTACTGATTGTTCTAATACTTCTCATATTGGTCAGAAATAACTTAATAAACGTGTAGTGCTAATATTCGTCCAGAGGCTAGGGCCATTCTGTATATGACTTAGTCAAGGAAATAACCAAGGCAGTCTATATTAGTTTGATTTGCTAAAAAAGTTTTCCTACGAAGTAGGTGTTAAATTAGAATGTTTCCCAGAATCTCTGGATAATGTGTTGTTTGCCTTAACATTTATGACGTCGTCTCTCGGGTATATTTCGAGGCGTAAGCTTATCCAGCTCTCGAGTCTACCCACCGAAAAAAATACTCCAACAACAATACGGCTTTGCGCGTTTATTTCTTTTCGTACATAAAAAGTGCTGTAAATATTGTGTTCGGTTTTTCTATTTTACAATGAGACAGCGCTTGGCCTTGATCTCATGTAATAATTGTAAGTGACGATAGGGCTTTAAAAAAACTTCACCTGGAATCTTACTTATACCAAGATGTCAAGATATGGCATATGCAGCTAGTAAAGCAGACTTAGACTTAGAAGATGTGAGATTTAGTGTTCTTACCAGACCACAGGGGCTGTTGAAATTTTACATGTAGGTATACATAAGTCAGGGACCAATCGGTAAATGTTAATCAAAATAACGGGCTACAAAGGTTTGTGAATAGGGTAGAAAATACTTATTTTTGACGGATTGACATACAAACTTCCACCGGCCGTGGTCACAAACAAACTTAAAAACTTGATCAAAATTTCGTGGTAACGGTTGACTGGGCATTCAAATATCAGTCTCTCAGTCATAAAACAAGAAAAATTACAAGTATGGTATATTACGTCATTCGATAGTGTCTTCACAATCACCTATTAAGCATATTCTTTATAAGAAGGTAATAATATGCCAAGAAGATTGTTCAGTCGGTGCCTCCGTAATATCACCCTGCTATCAGGCATCCAACAAATGCATATTGTATTCTGTTTTCAAGGATGTCAGATGGTAATGTAATTACTGCGAACACGGCACAATATCCCATTCACGATGACAAAACGAGAGGTACCACTGGGGGCTCCATTGGTACGCAAATACAAATAGGTATAAAAATGTAACCCATCAATGTTGTGATTGTGATTTTGTAAAAAAAATCAAAAAGGAATGAAAGAATACCCAGGCCGGGCAAAAAGTGTTTCGGATTTTTCGATCGATAGCCCAGGTTCGTGATCTCCAACCCGCATTTCGCAAGCGTAATGATTAAGCCAACACCCATCAATTGTTAGCGATGACTTAATTTTAATGATGGATGCCTTTACTCAGCAGTGGAAAAGTATAGGCTGTTTACTACTACATTCATTTAGAAATGTAAACGAATATCGCAAAAGTCTCGGACTCCTTTTACGCTCACTAACAAATATATAGTGTACAATATAAATTCGTAGGTTCCTTTCAAGAAAACCATTCCACTTAACTCTCGGTATCAATCAAGTTGAATGCTTCTATTTATATCAAGGGAAAGGGAGGTGCTTGTTAGAGTAGTGGCTATTGCGCTTAGAGTATATAATGTGAGTTTTTTTTTGTCATTTCCATTAAGTTAAAGAGTTAGTCTCAGTGGCGTGATTCTGGCATTATTCCCTTAATCATCATCTTAGACAGACGACGTCCACTGCTGGATAAAGGTCTCCTCCAAGGATCAGTAATAATTATAATAGTAATATTCCCATAATTATATTGTAATATAATGCCATTATTAATTAATCCCAAGGTCACGGGCTGACCGAATCAGCCTTACTGACACAATCAGCCCGTTACCACGGCCGGTACAACTCGGTCGAAACATCGGTTAAAAAAGGTATGCCTTTACTAATTAGCTCGCGTTCATCCTCGTTTAAAATTTGACAATAATGAAACTTGAAAGTTTAAAAGTATATTTTATTATTTTAATCCAAATGTCAAAATCAGGCCACTGAGACACGATTGTGATTTGTTTAATGTCCGTTGGTATGCTAGTTAGCTTGCACGGTAACATTAGAAAAGAAAAGTTAGTTAGTTGGTATATATTTCTTTAACTTGCTTAGCGCCCTAAGCTTGCACCGTAATCTCCGATTTAATCACGCTAATCCAATATACAAAACAATCAAGCCGCATTGCATTCATAAATATTGTTATTGTAAAAGATTATATAAACCCTCTTTTTGCGGTTTCGCTTTAAACCCTATTCTTGTTATATTTGAGACACTTAACTTACAAAAAATTACGAGTAGTGAAAAAAGAACACATTTTATACAAAAAAATATATGTAATTCCACAAAAAAAAAACTCTGCCAAGTATAGGGTTAAGAAAAAGTCAGCGGTATATAATAAACAAAGTACTTTGTTTATTTTCAAATACTAGTTTTTCAGTATATATTTATTCTTAATAACCTGCCAAGCGGGCAGAAATCATATATTATATTATTAAAATATATATTCCCTGTTTTATTTATACATGTTTGTCTTACGGTTGAAAGCAGAATATAAAAAAGAGATACATATATTATATGTATCTCTTTTTTATTCTCAAATTACGATCCTTTCAGTCTATTGACAAGCCTTTATGTTCCATTTGCCCTCCAGGCTTCTTACTTAATTGGGGATTGATATGAATGGATTTACTTTAAATATATCTTACACATCATATTCAAATAATTCAGGCATTCGTTCTTCGTATAAGATTAAAGTGCCCTCATTCTGTACGTATACCGAATAGAGAAGAAATGTTTGATGTTTCTAATGTATATAACTTTTCTGTTTCCAGGTAATTTATAGTTTAGTTAGTTTACTACAATTGTAAGTACGTTAATTTATAATAAATATAGGAGATAAAAAGTTTTTAAAGAATCATCAAAAATTGCTCATTTTTATTATTTTGAATTATGCGTTGACAACAATACTGGATATAGTTACAAGATAAAATTTTACTATAAAATTGGACCGGTTATCCAAAGGTCGTGGGTTCGATTCCCACTTGAGCTTCCTGAGGTTGGTTAATTTTTTCTAGTAAAATTTTATCTTGTAAATATTTATCAGCCAAGCGGTGTTGGATTATACAAATAAGTTTTCTTTTTTACAATAGACGTGTATCTATTGTTTTCTGTTAAACCAGCAATCTATCCATTACCCTAATTTATAGTGTCATTATCCACAAAATAAAGCACAATTTTATGAAATCGATGTGTTGAATAAATGATTAGAGGAGACCGTATACGTCTCTATGTACCTATTGGAAATTATCTATATACCTAGACGTATAGAGAGCTAGCTATCTTTAGCTAAGTTTATTAAAATGGTTTTACGTTAGTATTTGTCATGTCTGCTTTAAACAAGCATACCTACTGTTTATATTTAAGAAATCTTAAGATGTTTTTTCTTTATATGTCCACTGACTACACTCCACCTGATATTAAGTAAAAACGACGCACAATCAAACACCCTCACCCTGCCTGCTCTAAAGTTGACTCTTGACTCCTCATTTGAAGGATCCCATGTCATAGGAAGGAGGGAAAACGTTTGCTGGTAGACCATTCCATCTTTTGTAAGTGCGTCAAAGAAACGAGTCACCAAATCACATACTGACTAGGAAAAAACTGCTGCTCCGCTACAACTTTGTTATTACACCTACCCATGATGCCATTCATTCCCGGTGTGACCCTAATTTCATCGTGTGCACCCTTGGAAGTTGTGAGTAGAACCGAGTCTGGAACATATGTAATTTAATTATGTGTCAACTTATCCCTCGTAGTTAATAAGTACTAGATATGCTTTTGACAGATACTAAATACTGTGGCTCAAAATTAGTTTTACTTCTATTCGGTTTTGCATTTGATCTACTAACTTCAATACTGGTCATAGATAAGTAATTCAAACAAAATGTGTTTAATATTCATAGTTTCAAGTTGTAATCTTGCTTCCCTTCAAAGGCAAAGGTAGCATAATACTATATTGTCGTGAGACATTATATATATGGTTGTTTTGGCAAAGTTCACTTGATACAAATTTGAAATTAGGTAGTAAACCTAAAAAGAAATTCAAAAGTGGTCATTGTGACCAACTTGTGCCTTCTAGTGTAAAGTGTACAGCGATTTAAATTGCTAACTGTATTGATAACTACCGTTCGATCCTCAAGCTACACATTCACGTGATACAACATGCACACTCGCATATACCTACCCAAGACACCATACTTGTAAAACAAGAGTACGAAGACCCGGTTCACACTCGCTCTATACAGACATAATTGAACCTAGGCGCCTCTCCCCACCCCCACAACTCGGTAAACCCGAGCCTAGCCTCTAGAGTCTAGAGGCACCCTCGGGATGTTCCGATTTCGATCCGACCCGAACCCCTCAAAGAATCAAGAAGGGAACGGGGACATGCTTTCATGATGCCATTCTAGAAAACACTCTGACGATGTTTTGATCATACAGCTTGAATGTACGAAACTGAACCCTTTAAGTTTCTCGCCGCCCCCAAAATGTCCAGTGAGGCTGTAAGGGAGTTTTAGGCTGTTTAAAGAGAGTTAGCAGTTGGCCTTAAACGGTTAAAGCCAACAGCTAACTCTCTTTGAAAAAACTATTAATAAACATTTTTTAGGAGAATGGTCACTCCTTTTTTTAATAAACCTAGCTGAAAACAGTCATGCGAAACGAGGCTTCCGAATAAAAATGCTCTGTGTGCACACACAGAAAAAAACAAAAGCTGCATTCTTTCAACACGGCTCTTTTTGCATTGCCCTAAAAACAAATGATTACCTTATAAAAGTTAATTGCTTTCACGGCACAGACTATATGGTCTGTGTTTCACGGCTACCTTTTTTCTGCATCCATTCCGAACCGTACAAAGAGCTAGAGTTGAAACGTACATTTGTATGATGTCAAAATAAATATTTTTATGACAGCCCCGTTAACACCGCCGCGCAGGGGTAGCCTAAAACACATTTAATATTTATGAGAGTTTCAGTCTAGCGAACTAGTTTCGGATTGTACACAGTAAAAGCCTTCTCCATAATAAATTTAATTATGAGATAACATGTGAACTGTATAGTCAAGGACAGGTTATAACTTTGTCATGGTTATGTTCGTGTAATGAGGTCCAGTGAATAGTATTTAACATACAGTATGTTAAAATGCAAAGATTATTAGTTTTAAAATTCTAAAACAGAGAAGTGATTGGCCTTGATCAGAGTACCTAGTGCAAGTTTCATTCGCCATTCGATCACGTTAACGAAAACGAGAATTTGTATGGCAAAGTTTTACTGGAGCTGGAGGCGCTGCTTCAATGCCATACAAGTTTTTGTTTGGCGAATTAAACTTAGCTGATTGAATGATAAGTGACGGTAAGGCCGACAATTACAGAGCACTTTGCCGTGAATCCTCGAGAAAATCTCAGAGCTTTTGAGATAGCTAACCGTCATACCTATGTGGTCTATTGGAAAGTTTACCCAATTGGTCCGATATGTATCCAAAGGATCTGGGTTCAATTTCAAGGTCAAGCAATGTTTCGTTTTATACGATGCATAGATGTTGTGATCATGTGTAAGTAGACTTCTTGATTACAATGATATACAGCTTTGCCCAGCAGTGGGGCAGTACATAATGTCTGATGCTGCGATTCCGACCCAGAATCTTGTGCAGCGGCCGCTGTGAAATTCTTTAACGGTTGCCTATGCACCTGTAGGTATCAAGACGTAAAATCAGTTCTTTATTAATAGCACTAACTATGTAGTTTTAAGTATCTTAAGTACGAGTTCATGGGACGCTTGTATTTGTATCGTTATAATTAATAAATAAACAAAAAATAAAAGATACTTACGGAAATAAAATTTTGTTATAACGTGTACAATATGGAGATAAAGATAATGAAAAAAAGCTTAAACGTTTAAAAAGGTGGAATAGAATTATAATTATAATGACGCAGTTTAATAATAAAAAAGATGGCAACGGAAATTAGACTGTTTAAAAGCAACACGGTATTCCCCAAATCTGTTCTTCAAATGTTTGATATTGGTGTTATCATTATAAAGTTAGCTGAGTCACCCAGAAAGCTGTTTAAACTTTAAAGAGCAAACAGCGGGCTTAAATTACAGCTTAATGACTAAAACCAAGTTGCCAGTAACAAAAATTGACATCGATTTGTACCTTATCTTTAGATAGCGCTGTTGACATGGGGCAGTCAATAGGAATAGTCAATGTTATAAATCAGACTATAGTGAAACCAAAGATTCATTGCTAGATATGTAAAGATTGGCGATGTTTATCAAAAAGTATGTTATAAAAAAATTGAGAATATTCGTTGACTTACAGTTAAGTAACCTTTAGTGCCTTACAAATAAGCAGATAATAAGTTTCGAATACTTATTCCGTGTTATGTTTCCGTCATGTAAACGTCTTTTCGAATTAGAGTAAAAGAGACAAAACACGGAATAACTATTCGAAGCTTATTCTCTGTTTATTTGTAAGACCTTTAGAGGCATTTTTGTCATCTCATCTTTGGGTTCTTTTAATTTTACGCAAATTTTGTTGTGAACAAGTGGTAATTCGAAAAAGTGTTCATAAAATCACTACGAGCGTGATTTAAAACCTCTGACAAAGTTAACTTTAAATTATGCTCTGTCCGACCTATGCAAACTTATCAATACTATCAGCTGTTACTTTATAAGGAGAGGAGCCCTTTTCAATGTCACAACTACGGCAAAAGGTGGAGTCTGACCGGAGCATTTTGGCGTAACGTAACATGTTCGATGCCAGCATTCGCATGGTCAGTACAGAGCCGAGCCGCTCGCCGCTCGCCCGGCCCTGTTATTGGTCAGTCAGCAATGACGTATAAAGCTCACCGCGAATGGTACGTTACGGTTATGTTACGATAATAAGTAAATGTGTATTATTTTGCTTAAAAAAATCATTTTCAGTATCACTACTGGCTTCAATTATATCGCTAATTTTGCAACAGTTTTTTGTTTCTTGAATAGTTTTAGGGAATTGGACTAAAGTGTTAGGCGGTGATGTCGAAAAGGGTCTTATTTCTGATTCTGCCGAGAAAAATGAACGTGATACGCCCCGGTCATAAAGCCCGGTAACGCTAAAAATGCCGCCTGCCTGAGGCAATCAGCAAAAAAAGCTCCGGTTAGTCGAGGTAATCCACTTTGAGCACCCGCCTAAATAGCACCTGCACGAATTGCACCTGGCCTAGTCCACATTCATCACCTATTGATATTTTTGCCAGGTGCTATTAATGGATTAAAATGTATTTTTACATTTTTGTCCACGAACAGCACCTACAATACAGCAACATAGTGCTGACTGCTAGTATTTGTTGGGCAAGACGTTATTAAAAACATCCTCGATTTATTTCAACTCTTTTCCGAATAATTCTTTTGTTTCATTTAGAATCATAGGATTTGCATGCCAAGTTATATGTCACCTAGATAGGTGACACATAGTCTAGTCTAGTCTCTATAGTATAGTCATAACTAAATAGGTTTTAAATTTCTATACATAATTATAAAAATAAAATATAAAATATGAGACAACATCACATACATTGTTCTGATCCTAAGGTAAGTAGCTAAAGCACTCGTTTCATGGAAATCAGAAACAACGCCGTCGTTGTATATTCGGGTTTATATATGTCGGGTTTGATAGTTGTGGTACCGTTACCACAACTATCAAACCCGACACAATATCGAAAAGATCGTTTTCGACATTGACTCGACTGGGAATCGAACCCGGGACCTCAGAGTTAGAGTACTGTAGTGGTACTGTATGACATTGTGGAAATTGGAACTTTTACCTGAGGTAAATTTGTTAATTTAGATTTTTAATTTTGTTTTTTTTTACATGTGGTCTTCTATATTTTTTTTTATTTTTATGTGTTTATTTGTGATGGAAAGTGTCCTGCTAAAAATAGGGCATTTTCCAATATTTTTGACGCTGTAAGGGAGAAAAGAGCTGGACACTTGCTGAGTTTCTTGCCGGTTCTTCTCAGTACAAGATCTTCCGCCCAGAGTAGACTTACGAACCGATGGCATAGTGACATTCATAAGAGCTACTTGTAGCCTAAACTGAATAAATGATTTTTGAATTTTGAATTTGAATTTTGAGCGCCAAAGTCGCCGTGCAAGCCACTTGGCTACGGAGGTCATTAATTTCTTTATAACATTTATTTATTTATTTAATCTTTATAGCACAATAAAAAAAAAACAAGTACAAAAGGCAGACTTAATACTAAACGGCATTCTATATATACCAGTCGACCCAAGGGCTAAGCAGAAAAATTGGTAAGCAGTGCGACAAAGTACTTGATTGAAACATTTACTACACATATATATTTATATTAAATAAAAAATATAAATAGACTACATAAACATACTTAAACATAACAGAAGAAAAGATTATGGGAAACTCTTACGTGGGTAACATCCATACATTAAATAGCATACTATTTAATAGCAAATAAAATATTTCTATCGACTTTCGCTTTTGACGAAATAGGTACTTTATACCCCCCGCCCGATCCTCTAAATGACAGCACACATTTACAGAATACACTAAACATGCACACCAGTTTAGGCCCAAGACACCGTACTCGTAGAACAAGGGTACGAAGAACCGGTTCACACACGCTCTACACCAGGTACAGACATGTACCTGGTCGGTTCTCTCCTCCTCCACGGCCCGGTCAACCCGAGCCGAGGTCCGTGCCTTTAGAGGCGCCCTCGGGTTGCTCCGCTCCCCGATCCGATCCGAACCCTTCGGAGAATCTAATAGGGCACGGGGACGCGCACTTGTGCGCGATGCCGTTCCCTCTAGATAACCTCTGAAGGTGATTCGTTTCACACGGCTTGAGGGACCCTTTACGTTCCTCGCCGCCCCCAAAAAGCCCGGTGAAGCTGAAAATGCCGCAGCGGCAATCAGCAATCTCTCTCCAAAAAAAAAAAAAAAAAAAGTACTTTATAAAAAAATTAAATAAAACAAGTGAGCTTCACCTTTCATTTATTTTTTGTTCTAAAAGAGTTCACGAAACTCAAAGTGTCATTTAACATCAAAGCGAAAGTTACTTTACCCTATGTTGCGGCATGTTAACTGGTTCAAAGAGCGGATAATACTTTGTGTTTTATTTGTCACAGGTCGGAGTGTTACTCATGTCTTCTTTTGTGACAGAAAAACATTTCTATCGTGCTTGACATTACCATACCTAAATTATGTTTTTTCATATTTGATATTTGTTCAAGATTAGACAGTTTTGTGACTATGAACCCTGATAAGGGTTCAAATCGTAAGAATTAAATAACACTAGTAAATGTACGCGAATAATTGCTTCATTTCAAGTTATCATTGTGTTTTTTCTTCTTATCTTTCAGTACATTTATTTATAAAAAGATAAATAAAAAATTATAATATTTAATTTTACAAAAACACAAATGTTGAAAAAAATTTAAACGAGCAGGATTTGAACCTGCACCCTTCTGACATACTGGGTCAGGTGCTTTTACTAAATAATACTATTTTACTATTTATAATTTTTAATAATTATTTAATTTATTAAAAAAGTAAATAGTGTTGTATAATTTCGGCGGGCTGGTTAGAACCACGATAGCTCAATTGGGAGAGCACCTGACCTGGTATATCAGAAGGGTGCAGGTTCAAATCCTGCTCGTGAAAATTTTTTCAACATTTGTGTTTTAGTAATTTCTTTCGCAACAAAATTTGCGTTAAAATTATATAAACAAAACAAAAACATTTTATAAATAACTTGCCTACTTCTTAACTGATCTTTAGTATTTGTAAAAATATTATGATCGGATGTTGATGACAGTATTTGTTAACATTGAATGGGCGCCTTTAGCTTTCAAAGTAAAAAAGTAAATAGTGTTGAATAATTTCGGCGGGCTGGTTGGAACCACGATAGCTCATTTGGGAGAGCACCTGACCCGGTATGACAGAAGGGTGCAGGTTCAAATCCTGCTCGTGGATTTTTTTTGTAATTTGATTCTTAATACAATTTGCGTTAAAATTAAAATAAAAACATTTTATGATTATTGTTTTGTACAATATATAATTGATAATTTAATTACAAACCTACTTAGTCTCTGTGTTTACTATTTTCTGGTTTTGGTTGTTGGTTGATTTTTAAACGTTAGGTAATAAATTAAATAAGTTATAAAAACACAATTAAATGGAATTAGTTGTACTTTATCTAGGTAAATTTAATACTAGTATTAAATTTATAATATAATTTTATAATTTTTAAGAATTAGGTAACATAGATACTAAATAAAATACATTTAGTGTGATTCAATGTCTTCACGTATTTTACTTATTAATGTGTTTTATTTAAACAGCGATAAAATAATTACGTCTTTACTCTATTACAGCTTACTTTCTGCGAAACATTCTAAGCGGTGCTTCTAAATCTGTATGAGGGCAAACTATTTCAGTCATATATACGTACACAGGTCAAGTATCTATATAGGCCGTGGGTCCAGTAAAAGCTATTGATCGTCGGTGACTTGTTTATATGTCTAAATACAATACTATCAGCGGTTCAGGGACAGGTCACTAAAGTACAATCGATACAGAAATTCGTAGCTTACGTAGTTAGCGATGGCTACCGACTTTGTTTGATTTAATTTGCTTTTAAAGTTATATAAAGGGATGTACTGCTTTGTATGTTTTTCTTATGTACTCAAATACTAGCTGTCTCTGCGTTTGAACCGAGCTTCTGCTTATGGTGAGACGGAACCATTTGACAATTTAATCATAATTTTTATAATTTACTGTTGCAATAAATGTTTGTTTGTTTTATCTATCTGTTTAACTCATCGCCATTTTGGAAAAATCATCATGATCAACTTAAACACATCTCACTGCTATTCTCATGTCTTACTATTTCGATAGAAGTAAATAATAAGATTGAAACAGTTGTAAGTTTGAAGAAAAAGTGAAGTACTTTAACCTATTAGTGTAGGTATCCAAGGGCACCGTTAAGTAACACATACATTTAATAGGCTTACAGTTTAGTAATAAACATTAAGCGTCTCAGACTAATAATATGTATGTAGTCTGAGCTAGGTACGACTTACATTTTGTATGGCAAGTTGGCAACGTGGCGTGTGTTGCAAAACTAGTAGTTAAGAGTTTAGATAATTTTACTTTATATAGGCTGCCTTATATTGAATAACGTCTTATTAATATAATCTAAGAAGGTTGTTACAAAAAAATATATCGTGAGATATGGCATTTAATACAAACATTCTATTTACCTTTGAATACACCTTCGAGGATACGGTCGTCGTATCAGGAGACAAAAAACATAATTTTGTAATTCACACTAATATTTCTGACGTACAAACTAGTGCCTAGTTAGCGCTGTCGCTGTTGAGTGTACAAATATCGAACCAACAGACAGATTTCTAATTTACTAATGTGAATGTATTGATTATGCGATGGCCACGTGGGAAGCGACGTGGTTTTTTCACCGGCATGCGTGTTCAAACACCGTTTTCGACGTTTCGTACGTTTGTTACTTAATATTTTATTCCATTCACGTTCAACGTTAGAAAGGATAAGGGTGTGAAAATGCGATATTGAATTTTCAGCTTTACGTTATTTAAAATATTTTCGTACTTACTGATTTTTATGGGCGACAGCAATATATTTTTTGTGCCAGCTATACAAAGCATACCTTTAATAATTTTTCGTACCTTATAAAAAAACCTGATAAGCCTATATCGGACCGAGCACTTTTTTTTTATACTTAGCACGGCAAATGACTCTACACCACCTGATGCTAAGTGGAAATGGAGTCCAGACGCGAAGACAACTGGTGCAGCGTGAAAACAACGCAGCATCAGTCAACTTCACTCTGCCGACCCACAAGGTGCTTCTTCACGCCTCGTTTGAAGGACCCCATATCATAGGAAAGAGGGAAAACATGTGCTGGTAGACTATTCCATCTTTTGGAGGTGCGACAAAGAAACGAGTCACCAAATTTCTTTGTGCGCGTTGGGATATGTGTGACAGTGTAGCGATGACACCGGAGAGCAGCACGTGTACTCCTATGGAGGAAGGGAGAAGGTGGGATAAGGTCAAAGAGTTCTTCAGAGCACTCGCCGAGATATAAGCGATAGAAGACGCTGAGTGACGCTATATCTCTACGCAATTGCAGGTGTTGGAGAGTATTAGTTACCTCTGCATTGCCGATAATACGTACAGCGCGACGCTGCAATCCGTCTAAGGCATCGAGAAGATACTTTGCGGAACCGTCCCAGATGTGCGAGCAATACTCTACGCAAGACCGTACCTGTGTCTTGTACAAAAGACACAACTGGTCAGGCGTAAAGAATCGCCGCGCTCTGTTCAGGACACCGAGTTTTCGTGAGGCTGTTTTGATCACGGCTTCGATATAGTCCTTTTGATTCAGATCGCAGCGAATCGTCATACCGAGCATGTTGATATTGTTCTGCAGGCTTAGAGAAGTGCCCTGAAGAGTTGGAAGAGGAAAGAATGGTGACTTTTTGGCCGTAAACGCACACACCTGTGTTTTCTTGGCATTGAACTCAACCAGATTATTGGAGCCCCAATTAGATATGAGGTCCAATACCCGATTGAGCCCAATGACAAGATTCACTCGTTTCTCTTCAGTCTCGACTCGCCCAGCCGCAGGGTGACCGTTATACCCACCGTGCACTTGCACGTGCATCTGCATAGCAATGAATATTTCCAAGTGGAAGCATATCATTGATATGCAGAAGAAACAGCATGGGGGACAGAACGGAACCTTGAGGGACACCAGCATTCACTGACATGAGCCGTGATACTTTGCTACGAGTGGCAAAGCGCTCTAGCACAAGTTGCAGCTCGACTTGTAAGCACAAGTTAAAAGCATGTGGACATTTCATTGCAACCTCTTCAGTTCCAAATGTTGAATATTCCTTTGTGAAAAATAATAATAATTAAATAGGTTGTTCTTTGGCAAACAACAATGTTCCCGAGACAATTACTTAGTCGCTATATTCTATCACTATATTCTAAATGTTATCTGCCTTATTGTAAACGATTTCCTACAATGCAAACATTTAACGTTAAACGGAATAAATTGCTCGTATAATACTCAGGTTGTAATACTCTTCCCCGATAATGAGTTTTTGGGATGGGACTGGTAATGCCTAAAGCTTCAGATTATGAGAAATAGATGGAGGTGTTGAAAAAAAGACATTCAACATTTATATTTTACATATTAACATCTGTCACTACAATCTTAAACTCGCTCCAAAAGTTGATATGATATTGACATTTTTTATGAATCTACTCGCGTTTATCTATACTATTATTAAAGAGGTAAATTTTGTGACTTGGTTTGTTTGTTTGTTTGCGGAGGGTAATCTCTGGAACTACTGGTCAAATTCCAAAAAATATTTTACAAATAGAAAGCTTCATGCCTTGCGGGTAACGTTTCATTTTGATAAATAATAGTTATCGTAGCGATCATTCTAACATCATCACCATCATCATCAGCTGGTTCTCAACTAGATCTTTTTTATTTTAAAATTTATAAGTCCCAGGGGCAAACATTCGCACTGGTGGGTAATGAATTGAGAAAAGAATACATTTCCCATGAAAATATATTTTGGCTTAACCCGAGTGCTATCATAGTTTTTCTACCAAAACAAGAAACACTAAACATAAGAGAACCTTTGTAAAATAGATTATTCAAGTAAAACAAAAAAACTAAAATATGTAGAAAATAAAATGTTTTTGTTTTGTTTATATAATTTTAACGCAAATTTTTTGTTGCGAAACATATTACAAAAACACATTGTTGAAAAAATTTCCACGAGCAGGATTTGAACCTATTATGTGGAAAATGTAAGTAGGTACTATTCCTGCCCAGTCCTTAACTTCTGGACCAAGAGCAAACATGGAACGCTAACATTTCGTCTGGTACAGGTATTGTCGGGATACTTGGGGGGGAGTGGAAGTCCCACGTAACCGACGACGTGTTTTCGCAATCGCTGTGTTAAGCAGAATACTTTTTGGTCGCTCTATTAACTTTCAAAACAACTTTTACGGAGAAAAACATACAAATATGAGTTGTTTCATTGTTAACATGCTACGCTAAACACAATTCAGAGAGTTAATGTTGTTCTTGTAAATGCATGCAAAATATAAATGAACACAATTCCTACCTTTGCAAGTAAGCACGAGTAATTTAATGGCTACACGAAGTTATTTGAGTCAACAATGTTATACAAGAAACGTAAAATGTTTTGTGCCATACATAGGACATAATTTAAATTCAGTATATTTAGGGTTAGCAAAATCAACAAGGTAATATTGGTTTCTCCAAAGTTTACGAACACTACACATTGAAATGAGACACTTTCTACGAATTTGGCGGAATTATTTGGAAAAATTATTTATAAGACGACCAAAATCCTCATGTGACTTCAATATAAAACAATATATTTTTATTATTTGCATTCATAATGCTAAACATAGTTGCAAGATAAAATTGCTCTGACCGCTGAGCTACCGAGACACCCGAGCCATTCGAGCTTGCTGGGATTGTTGTAAAATTTTATCTTTAAATCAATATGTCAACCTTCAGTACTCTCTCTCTCTCTACTCAGCTTTTATTCATCGTATTTGAGGTTGGGGGGTCTGATATAATGGTAATTCTCTTCAAGTTTGTTCTATTGGACACATCAGTATCATATACATTGCAGTTCTTCATGTCTACACTTTGATATTAATTTGTACCAAGATAAAAAAAAATAGTTTAAAAAGTTTATTTTTGTCAGTTGAAAAATGTCTAGTTAGATATACTTAAAATCAAAGAGTAAAACAAGCTTGAGTGACACTCAGACCAGTGACAAAGGATTCTTCACTATTTTAATCCCGGAAACATGCCGCAACTAGGGTGAAGTAACTCGCCTTTGATGTCAAATAGCACTTCAGATTTTGGGAACTCTTTTATGATGACAGAGGACTGTGTCTGTCGCGGTCTAGGTCCTTACCATCTCGGCTAGACAAGCGCTTCATTTCTCTGACGATCTTCTTTATATGCAGTAAGGTGAGGTGTTTAAAATTAATAATTTGAAATTAGGTTTATATATATTTTTTTAGTAAATAAAAATATGTATTGAAACACTATTCACATATTATTAATAACAATCCACATAGAAAGCTAATG
This sequence comes from Eudonia truncicolella, assembly GCA_949315975.1. Classification (NCBI taxonomy): domain Eukaryota; kingdom Metazoa; phylum Arthropoda; class Insecta; order Lepidoptera; family Crambidae; genus Eudonia; species Eudonia truncicolella. The sequence goes on along the minus strand of OX438835.1, from coordinate 11,710,185 downwards.
CTTGTGTTTGGCATGCGTTAACGTCATTAGTATAACGAAGCTATATGGACCCCCCCGTCCGATCCTCTAAATGCCACAACACATTTACAGAATACACTAAACATACACACTAGTTTAGGCCCAAGATACCGTACTCGTATTAGAACAAGGGTACGACGAACCGGTTCACACGCGCTCTAAACCAGGTACAGATATGGGCCTGGGCGCTTCTCTCCTCCACCACGACCCGGTCAACCCAAGCCGAGGTCCGAGCCTTTAGAGGCGCCATCGGATTGTTCCGCTCTCCGATTCGATCCAAACCCCTTTGGAGAATCTAGTAGGGCACGGGGACACGCCTTAGTACGTGATGCCATTCCCTCTAGAAAACCTCTGAAAGTGATTCGGTTCACACGAAGCATTCAGCAAACTCTCTCTCTCTCTCTCTCTCTCTCTCTCTCTCTCTCTCTCTGTGGAGATTGAATTACGATATCTCGCATTGAACCTGAATTATCAGTATCTAATTGATTGGTCTTCATCGCACGGACGTGCTGGTGTATAATGGTATAGCCAGAGATAAAACCACACTTTGCCCTCCACAATAGTAAAGTACAATATGTAAATAGACACTGGGACCGCTGGTTATGGCCTGCTAACAACTAGACCACGTTATCATCATCATCATCATTAGCCCCTCTCCACTCGTTGCTGGGCATATGACTCTTTTCGCCATATGCCACTTGCCTCGATCCTGTGCTAGTCGTGGTCGTGCAATCCACGTGCAATCCACAGTTCTGGTTATATCGTCAACCCATCACATCCTTGGACGTCCCATTTTACTGAATACGTCTCCACTCCACTCCATCTGACTAAGTGTCCTTCTCAACTCCACTTATACTAGACCACAATAGCGGTAAAAAAACAAATTGAAATTCATTAATTAGCTTGTTGTGGCATAAATATAGTTCAGACTGTTTGACCGCATATACCATATAATCATTTCAGAATATCTAATGTACTACTGGCCAAACTATAGCTGGCCTAGGCCATTATGGCGTATGTGACCCGCCTTTTACGAGGTCATAAGGGACGGACGGATAAGGCTACCACTTTAGTCCCACATTAAGATATGAATAACCCCTTTATTCCTAAATATAATCCTAAGCAACAGCAAACATATATAGGAATAAGCAATTATTTATTGACGATCACACAAGCATCAAGTAAATGATTTACAATAAACAAGGAAACATGATAAGAGAAAAAAAATATACAATAATAATAAAACTACAATAAGGAAACATGAAAGTGTGTGAAGGCCAACTAGGTCCCTGCCTCAGCTTGTGTAGTGTCAGCATACACATAATAGGTTAATATAATAGGTTTAACTAGATTCCGGTCGTAGCTTAAATTCGGTCTATCTTGAATTCCTGAAGTAAAAAATATCTTACATAAATGAGCTACATTATAGTGTACCTGCTGTACAAGACTCAGGTGCGATCGAGTATGGAATATTGTTCCCATCTATGGGACGGCTCCGCTAAATACCTCCTCGATGCATTTGATAGACTGCAAAGGCGAGCGGTACGCATTATTGGAGATGCTGAGGTTACAGCCTCTCTTGAGGACCTCCAGCTGCGTAGAGATATTGCTTCTCTCAGTGTCTTCTACCGGAATTACTAAGGAGAGTGTTCTGAAGAACTTTTTGATCTAATCCCGCCCTCTCCGTTCCTTTCCCGGGCTATACGTGCTGGTCTTAGGAATCACCATCATACTGTACAGGCAATCAGTACTCGTACCGAAAAATTGGGCAAGTCGTTCCTTTGTAAGACCATTCGGCTCTGAAATTCTTTGCCGGCGCATGTGTTTCCCAGCTCTTATAGTCCCGGGTCTTTTAAGCGGGGCGTGACGGCATTTATGCAGGCCGTCATGAATGGGTGCGTTTGTTACCGTGCCGTATCAATTGTAACAAATTAAAATTACAAATTAATACACGCGTTATTCAAAGATTTGAACCCCTTCGTATTCATAAATTAGTAAGCTAACTATCCAACCACACTCTATTCGCAAGATTTCAATTTTATTCTCAGTAGGTTAAAGTGTTCATTTGCAAAATCGCTTTGTCAAATCAATTCAGCCTTAATGAATACCTCACAGCTTGCTTTGATTGATTGAAAGTTAAGTATAAAAAATAACTTAGCCAGTTTGATGAAATTAACGCTTCAAAAGAGAATTACAGTAGTGTCAGAATTTTCTTTACAAATCGTTACAAAGAAAAGTCAATGAGCACAATAAAAATATGTTTGAATCAAAACATAGACTAACATTATTCATCTTCACAACTGTACTTTTGCTAATGGTTTATTCATATCATATTGAATAGAATACATACAATCGAATAAAAACATTTAAAGAAAACATTTTGCTATAATATTTTTTTTGGTAGTTATATTAAAACATGTTGGAAGAAATAAAAAAATATTTTAAATAGGTATATTGTTTATTTAATAAAGGGAACTGAAAAGCTCTGTAGCGATCTTGCAAGTTACATTCACAATCCTTTGTCAAAACGGGAATTCAAATTAAAATATCAAACTTTCTCCTTGTTTGGAAAGGCATCCCGGTTTTCGTGATACGGCAGCCGTGAAACCCACATTGGGCCACCGTGGTGGATTATGGTTCAATCACCCCATGTTTGTTCAAGTAGCAAGATCAGAGCCCATCTGTGTAACAGTGTGTGTAGTATATCATTATGCTACATTAATATATCCGCATTATTCATCGTAATAAGCTCGGATTTAATGCGAGAAATCAATTAAGTTGTTCAATTCGCGATTCCCCTTAGTTACGTTAGACAATGATGTGACCCCATACCTAACTCAATACGCTAATACTCAATTTTTCTAGATGGGTTAATAGGGCCGTTATTAAAATGATAACAAGGCAATTAAATAATATTTATTTAAAAAACACATTTTTTTATAAAATGTTACTTGTGCTGTGTGCAGTACAAGCGAGTTCGTTTAATATCGCCAGTTGCATTAAGCAAACAAAGGGTTTCGGAATGCAAATTTATGTTTGCTCAAATGCTTTGTTATTCATTACTTTTGTTCTACCGAAAAGTTTGTGAAGTAAAGTCAGTGGTGTTTTCATTCCTTTTATTCAGATATCAACAAGTATATTTATTTTTTATTAAGGGGACGAAATATTTATTTATTCGAGTAAAGGTACCAGTTGGCAGCCGACTCCGCGCAGCAGCAGCAGATGACGTGTCGTCGCGTTACTACTGGTTTCTTAATTTTGATGAAGTATCTAATAAATTGTAATTAGACCGAAAAGAAGCGTTGATGACTATACAATTTATATCGATAGAATCACATGATAGTTAGATGAACTAAGATAACTAAGTTGTTTTCTTACTTTACTGTTGTTGCAAACACTAGAATTTGAGTTAAATTGATCACATTACTTTAAGATTTGTCCTGCACGATGAAAATGTAAATGAAAGTGTTTTAAAAGAGCGTAATATTGAGTTGCAAGAAATACTAGTTTCTGAAAACGAGTAATTCATCAAACCCTTTTCCACAATATTTATTTTAGAATACGTAATTTAATCTTAAGAAGTTTCAATCACTGGAATATACGGAGCAAAAATAAGTTTTCTGTCTCGTACACCGACACGTTAGTACCGACAAGTTAAATAGAATAAGCAACCAATTTTAAAACTGCTAAACATTCAAGAAAATTGTTGGAATTTTATCCATTTCTAAACGCCTGCCTTATTAGTTTGTCGACAATTTGTAGTTTTACCAATATGTTAGGCTTACTTGTAATCTTGTCATAATGATTTCTATTTTTTACGGTCGTCTGATGTAATCATCGTGATCTTGGCAAATCGCTTATTCTTGCTGATAAGTGACAGTACAGTCCGAAGTTGAAACCGCACTTGACCCAGAATGCCCAACCACTTAGTCCCCATTGATTTTATATCAGTTTACAATAAGTACACAATTAGTAGATCATAAAGGATAAAACCGGAAACAAATGACAATATTTTTTAAAGTATTTACGTCCTTGTAACAATTCAATTTACGTTTATTTTCAAGCAAAATTTAAAATTTGCTTGAAAATAAACGTAATAAATACTAGGTGTTCAATAAAAAGTGATAATGAGTATGAAGTAGTTATATACTATTATTATTTATTTTATTTTATTTTTCGACATAATCACCTTTGAGGTTTATGGACTTGGTATATCGTTTTCCTAATCTTAAGATTCCCTTCTTGAAAAAATCTTCGTCTTGATCGCTTAAAAAATTATGTACGGCGGCAATCACGTTCTCATCATTGCAATATTTGTGACCTCTCAGTTGACCGCGACTCTTTTAACCGCGGGAACAGGTAGCAATCACTAGACGAAAGGTCAGGTAAATATGGAGGATGTTCCATCAATTAAAATCCAGCATCTTGGATAGCAGTCATCGCAACCCGGGACTTGTGTGCGGGGGCGTTATCTTGGTGGAACAACACAACTTTAGCAAATTTGCCGCGGTGATTTTCGCGTATTTTCTGACGCATTTTTTTATTTGTTCTGCGTATAAGGCCCCCGTAATAGTGGCTCCATGATTGAGGACTGTTGTTTCGTTTCAGAATCATAATGGTGGAGCCATGTTTCATCTATTGTTACGAAGCGAGCGAGAAAAATCGGTCAGGATCTTGTTGTAACAATTCCAAACTGATTTGAGAAATCCTCAATCTTGTTTGTTTATGCTCGTCTGTAAGCATTCTAGGCACCCAGCGCGCTGATACTTTTTTCATGCCCAAATGTTAATGTATAATACTATGGATACTTCCTATCGAAAGCTTTAGTTCTTCAGCTACACAACAAACAGTAACACGACGATCTGCCAAAACAATTTTTTCACCTTTTTTTATCATTTGTTCGGTAACTGCCGTCGTAGGGTGTCCCGAGCGCGGGTCGTCTTTAGTTGAAATTCTTCCTCTCTTGAACTCGGCACACCATCGCGCAACCGTAGAATATGGAGGAGCATTAACCCCTTATGTTCCTTTCAAGTCTAGATTTACTTGCTCAGTAGTATTTTTTTTCAGGCAGAGATATTTTATTACGGCGCGAATTTCAATATTATCCATTTTGCGTACCACAATCCGACACGACGAAAACAAATTACTCTTATTTTTAAAATAAGAAAGAAAATAAGTTTTTTTTTTATTAAATGTCTGGGCTTTACCTGCCAGTATTTATTTTTTTGTTGTTCAAGGAGTTTATATGCCATTATTACTTTTTATTGATTCGCGTATTCATTATCGTCAAGTTTGTCGATTGGTTTGGCTATTGGGTGATATTGTTACACGGATATTATCTGTTGTATACAATCTGTTAAATTGTTTTCTAAAGTGTATTTGAATTCGTAAAACTGTCAAAGTGGAGTGTTCCCAAAATTGAGGTTAATACAATACCAAAACAAAAAACGTAGGAATTAAAACACAACAAAGTGAACACAGCACTGTTGAATGCGATTATCTAATCAGCAAAGCAGCCGCACCAAACAGCTATCGAAATGTCAGAACAAATCCGCAACCAAACTAATTACTCGCGGATTACTCCGAATACAGCGGGACAGGTAACAAAGCTAACAATGAAAGTTGGTACACTTTTAATACCAGTATTCGGAGCTGGATTTAATTTGGGATCCGCGCATTCGTTGTCGTCAAGTTTACCGAACGGTTTGGCTATTGGTATTATTGATTGATGGATATTATCTGTTGTATATAAAACGTTATAATGCTTTCTAAAGTGTATACGAATTAATGTTTTTTAACGTGAAACGAGTCTATCGTCAGGGTAGAATAACATAAATACATATTTTTTTTATATACGAAGGGGGCAAACGAGCAGGCGGATCACCTGATGGGAAGCAATCACCGCCGCCCATGGACACCCGCAAAACCAGAGAAATCGCAGATGTGTTGCCGGCCTTCAGGAAGGAATAGGCTCGTTTCTTGAAGATCCCTAAGTCGTAATGGTCCGGAAATACCGCCGCTAAGAGCTGGTTCCACAGCACTGTAGTGATAAATGAGTGACCCGTTGAAGGGTGTATTTTTCAATACAATATGTTAAAACGATATGGTGATGATGACCGTACGGTTTTGAAATCTATTTTTGAAACTGGGTTATTGGGTTTAAATATTCGTTTGTCGAGAGTATTGCAGTCAGGAAAATTTGTTACAGCACCGGGCTGAGAGGCAATTTGCCTGTGGCAACGTAACCAACATCGGAAATTGTATTCGGAGCCGTTCAGTCATAACTACTACTATTGCAATGTAGGCTCTTGATCAAATCCGAACTCCTCGGAGAATCTAGTACGAGATGGGAATACTTATGCTAATAGTACGCTGATAGGACAGGAATAGTACGCTTTGATGATTGCTTAATCTTTTGCGAACAATCGCTTCGTAATGACGGATTTGGTCATTTACGACCATTTGAAAAAATATTATTTACAAACGCTTACCATGAAAGCAGATTGTTAAGATTCGGTTACTGAATTGATAACAGCTCTTTTTATAATTAAATAAAAATTAAGTATTTTTATTTTAATATCAAAAATAGTTAGTAGTGCACCTGACCCGGCATGTCAATCCCGCTCGTGGAATATTTTCAACACTTTGTCTTTTTTAAAATTAAATGAAAACAATATTTGCGTAAAATTATATGTAAATAATCATAAATAACCTTGCCTAATTCCTTACTGATCTTTTAATATTTGTAAAAATATTAAGATCGGATGTTGATGACGTAGTTGTTGACATTGAATAATTTCGGCGAGTTGGATTGAGCCACGATAGCATAGTTGGTAGTGCACCTGACCCAGCATGGCATGGGATTCGAATCCCGCTCGAGGATATTTTCAACACTTTGTCTTTTTTCAAATTGTAATTTGTTCGCAACAACATTTGCGTAAAATTAAAATACTTTAATTTAGTGTCCTAACTCTTTTCCTCTTTTTCCCCCGTCTCAGAAAGCTATCGAGCATATGGGGAGGGTTGGCTTACCCACTCAAACCTAGTAACATCAATTCTCTGCCACGCGAAAGGCTCGAAACTACGAACAGCCCTGGCACTGAGTTCCATATTGCCTGAGAGTGTAAAGCTGGCATTAGAATCAGAAAATAGAAAAATGTTTGTTGTTTTATCAACCGTCGGGTCTGAAATACCAGACCTCATTAACGCCGGGTTAAGTCACGTGAACGGGTGTATTAGTAAGTAGGTAATTTGCATAGATAGAGCGTTAGGTATTTCACTTTCATTACGCGGAATAAAAAAAATAGAAATACCATTTGTTTGCGTCTGAAACTATGTCAACGTAATTTTAATACACCTGAAGTACACACGCCTGCACATCAACCTACCACAAACTGTCAAATTTCTTTGAAAATCTATTGAAGAAATTTGACAGTTTTGGATAGGTTGATGTGCAGGTGTTTCAATGACAATGGCAGCTATGTTGCCACCAAATATTGAATTTTATGCACTTGGAATAAGATTGAAAAGCAATGATAAATTACAACTGTGTTGCCACTGAAAGAGTTAAATGTTGTTAAATAGCCGGCGTGCCATTAATATCACTTTCTAAATTGCGGATTAGTATAATAGACCGATTTGCATTTTATTGGGCGTAATTGCCAGCGTGCCTGCTTCCGGATCCAATTTCCAGTTCTGACGAAAACATTTGTTCCGACAATTTGTGTTTGTGGGATCCATTCATTAATTAAGTCACGTCATTAAATTTCGTGTTTGAGGTATTTATTTGGCCTCTGTTTTGTTTGTATGCTAAATAGCGAAAAGATACAAGGATTAGTAAATGTCTTTTTTATTTAGCCTATTTCCTGATGCTGCTAGGCAAACGTCGCCCCCAAACTCATTTACTCCTTTGAAACCCAGTTTCCCACCTCAACAGGTATCTAGATTATCGACATACCTACTTAAATTTAAAAACATATTTTATAAAAAAAAATTATGAATCTTGTTAAGCATATCATTTCTGGGTGTGAATACTAAGATGGAAACAATTAGCTGTCATTATTATTTTAATGCTAGAAAGTGAAAATGAAAAATAATTTTTGGTGTCAGGCTGGAACCTGTAACTGTTGATAAGGTGTTTTCATTTGCTCTTGTTGATTTATTTTAGAGACAAGCGGCAGAACCTTTTGATTTCGTCTCCACTCAAAAGGAAATCTAAAAGTTCTTATTCTAGCGAAATAAAACCATTTTAAACCATTAAAATTGAAAGCCTGTCAAAGAAATTAAAAGAACAAACAACTTTACAACAAACAACGTTACATTGTGATTGCAAAAGAAAAATAATGAAGGTGCAATATGCTAAATGTTCTTTAATGTTTCATCAAAATGTAACACGCTATTTATTTATAAATAAAATGGGTCTGTGATAAAAATGCAAAGATTTTAAATTAAATTATTTTTAACTTTTTAGTTCTTTTTTTGATAACAAGTAATAAAAGCTTGTTTTTAAAAAGTTTTTTTTTATAATTTGTTAGTATTTTTTAATGACATGTTTATACACCCTCATACCATTCAGCCCTCGGCACGTGCTCACCTTGGCATTGGGTCATCCATCTAATCTATCTAATCAACGACAAAATCCACATTCATAACAAACGGAACGAACGAACGAACGAACTTATTTTCCCGAGTTCCTATGGCCATCTTCCAGCTGACGAAAAGGGTAACATACGGATAAAGCTAACTTTACCTGCTATATAAACAGGTAAAGTTATAATGGTTAATAATAATGGGGGCAGTTAAAAAATGTTATGAAACAAAAATGGTAAAAAGATCTCTATAACGAATAACTAATTTGTCTTCATCAGATGGAGAACGTAAGTGCAATTTATTTTCAGTTCTGAATAGTGACGTCAGTTGGGGTCCAAACGTCAAAATCATGCCACTGGACGGTGGTGGACTGGTGGACGGTTTAATATAACAGAATCGAAGACAGGTACTGAAAATAGTCACAATTCAGTGCCACCTTATATACAAACCTTTATCTGACAAAGCATTAGCTGACGGTAAAGCTCAAAACATTAACACTTGTATACTAGTCATTAAGTGATTATTGACTAGCATAAAAGTATAGTATACTAGTATAATCACTCAGTAGGGTTGACCTTTTGTGTAATCAACATTGATGTTATTACAAGAGGACCAGGAAACAAAACAGACAACAGACTTGATGATTAGACAGCGAAAGTCGTAAGTCACTAGATAACAGTTTGATTAATGACACTGGCGGCGTATTTGTCCATTATATTTGTCCACTTGTTTCCAATTTGTCCTTCCTATTTGTTTAGGAAACGTTTATTTAGTTGAATGGATCGAGGATAATCGGAATTTCATTTGTTTTTGTGTGATTGAAGTTAGCTTTCCTGGCTGCAGAAATGTTTGTAAAAGTTTACTGAAGTGTTTCTTTAAATTTATTTTATTTAGCAAATAATAGAGTAAACCTATAGAGGTTTACTCAACTGAACAAAGTTATAAGATATAACTCATAACATCGCTATAGGCTTTCTCAGTTAGTACCTACTAATATTGTTTACAGATATTTTTTGTTTATTTTGTACTTTAATTAAATAAATAACACAACAAGTAAATTCAGATTCCAATCACTTAACAGTGTAATATATATTACAAAAACACAAAATGTTGAAAAAATTTTTTCCACGAGCAGGATTTGAACCTGCACCCTTCTGACATACCGGGTCAGGTGCTCTTCCAATTGAGCTATCGTGGTTCTAACCAGCCCGCCGAAACCACGATAGCTCAATTGGAAGAGCACCTGACCCGGTATGTCAGAAGGGTGCAAGTTCAAATCCTGCTCGTGGAATTTTTTTTTTTAACATTTTGTGTTTTTGTAATTTGTTTCGCAACATAATTTGCGTTAAAATTATATAAACAAAACAAAAACATTTTTTAGTGTAATATATTTTAGGAGCATATTGATAAAATTTTCGTTAACATATTTATATGAAAATATATCAAAAAACTTTTTTAACTGTCTCCTTGGTCCAAAGGTTAGACTGCAGGTATTTTGATCCTTGGTGTTTGATTCCTACATATTGTACTCGATTTGGTTGGTGGTAGGGTTTGTTTAAATCCGTCTGGCTAGCTACAGACAGCCAGCTCCTCGATAGTTGAAGATTTCTTATGATCGTCCGCCTTATCATCAATTATCACCAGGTAACATGAGGAACCAGGGCTTTCATGTCGTGGCACAAACAATTTAGGTGTGTACATTGTTAGGTGTGTGTGTTATTAACAGTAGCAATTAGTTCCATAAATATGATCTTATTTATAGAAGGTAACATCAGTTGATGAACTGAAATAGGAAAGGAAATGAAAGAGCAATTATAATTGTGTAAGTATTCGAGCCCTTACAATTAGTACAATCAACGATGTTATGTGGAAACGCTCATCCGCACTTGTGCTATCTGTACTAATATTATAAAGAGGAAAGCTTTGTATTTTTGTATTTTTGTTTGTAACAAATAAACTCAAAAACTAATGTACCTATTCAAAAAAATCTTTAACCATTAGAATGCTACATGAGCGCTGAGTAACAAAGGCTATATTAAAAAATAAAATGTCCACCCGTGCGAAGCCGGGACGGGCTGCTAATCATAAATAAGGGGTGATAAGAAAAATAAGATTTTTATTTATTCTTACACCATTTTTAAATATTATCGCTTTTTTTCATCATCATCATCAATTATCATCAACATCATCATCATCATCGTGATCATCATTATTCGCCTTTCTGAACCCTCTGCTGAGCATAGCCCTTTTCTTGTTTAACTTATTATTAGAAAATAATTATTTTAGATTTTTTTTCTATTGGTTGATGTTCGTAAAATCAATCAATATAGTTAACACACACAAAACGTAAAATTAAATGTCGATATGGCTGTAATTATGAGAAATTCGTAGAAGAGCTTGTTTTTATTGTGAAGCGTAAAAAAGTTAATTAAGTCAACTTAAATAATAACTAACGGTCTTAGCTGCCCCTTTTACGAATTTGTTGATTTTTTTAACATCTTATTATATTTTGCATTCTAATGTAAACACGACTATTTAAACATGCTGTGGTGCAAGTAAGCTTACATTATTAAAACTTTATTTAATAATGAATGAAGTGTAATGATAAGCTTTAGCTAATATTAGCTTTAGCTTATTACCATAGGTGGTGTAACCGCGCTTCACCTGGAATTCAAAACTACTGAACACTGGCTAACTGTCGGAACACAACAACTACTAACACCGATGGTATAGCGACATATTTGTAAAATGTTGGTCAATCATCACTTGACATCAGGTGAGATAAAGGCCAAGTGGTTACCCGTAAGGTATCTATAAAAAATAGCCATAAACAGACAAAAAATAAAAAATTGATTTGGTCTATACATTACCATTGAAATATTCTGAACTATTCAAGGACTTTCACTGTGCTATTAAAATTCATAAGATGCTGTTTAACAATTCAGCAGTCTCGAAAACGACTGTTGTATGGCTAAAAGGGGAAAATTATTAATGCGGCTTGTCACACTTGGTTATATTTGCGACTCAGTTTCTGACTTTATTGAAATGATTCTACAACTCATTCATTTATCATTTAAATTACATTTTCATTTCCTTTCTAATTTATGTCAGTTTATTAATGATGTAACCTTCTATTGACAAAATTATATTGATTGAACTAATTAATACTATTAATGACTTCGCACATACATTTTTGGTTGGCGTTTAAACACAAGTCGTTTTTCGCTACAGGGGCAGCTAGTATCCTCAATCATTTGAATAATAGTGTAAAAATTGTTGGTATCAATGTTACTGTTTCAGTAAAACAATATTTGGTGAGCATTAATCCATTTTGGCAAAAAGAATATCTAAACAAAACGTACAATTATTCTGATGTGTGTGTATTAGGGTATAAAAATTATTTTGGTGAGCACTTAAAATGTACCCTTGAAAAACCTTGTCGTAAACTTTCGAAGTTTCGTAAATTTTCGAAGAACCCATGCTGTATTCCTTGTAATGATAAGTTGTTGCCATGTCAAATTAACTTAATGCGGTGCTAATAGAATAGCTCGATGAAGCAGCCATAAACGTGCTCGGTCTACGATTGCTGAAGTTACACAATTATCGTAAGGGCCTGCCGGTCATGTGAGCAAAAATTTACCATCTCGAGCTCCTCCGTGCTTCGGAAGGCACCGGCCGTTGGTCCCGGCTGCATTAGCAGTTGTTAACAAACACAAATCCGCACTGGGCCCGCATGGTGGTTGGTGAACCGTTTTCATGCCCCAGCAGTGGGGACAAAAAATGAGCTATTTGATGATTGTTTGATGATTATGATGAACAAGATAATATTTTATGTGCTTGAAACGTCTTTAAGTAAAACCAGCAAAATAAATACATAATAAGTTATATACCGCGTTAACATCGGGCAATAAAACTTTTCGCTTTGCCATTCCAAGTCAAACAATGGAATTGCACAAATCCAAATAACGTAAAGATACCGATCGTTTAGTAAACAAAGATTGAACCCACTACATATCACGGAACGAGAATAAAAGCTAGACATCTATTTTCAGAATTGCTGGAAGTGGATAATAGTATGCCTTTTAATTTTTCAAATGTAAAATATTATACTGTTATTGTTCAAAAAGGTTTCATGTTGTTGGTTTAATGCTCCAAGTGTTAGTTATATTATACTTTTATTTCATTAGTAAGTAGTACTATTAGTAGTACATTATAATATCCCAAAATAAAGGGTTTTCATTAATAAATATGCCTATTACGTAAACGTTTCGGCCCTATACCCGAAGGTACCGGGTTCATTTCTTAGGTCGGGTCGATTCGGTCGGTCGGATTTTTGATGCATAGCCCGGGTTTGTGATATACAACCCGTTTTGGCAAGCGTGGTGATTAAGCTGATGAGCTGATACCTATCAATCGAGTGATGACTTGATTTCGATGATGGAGGCCTTTGCCCAGTTGTGGGACAGTTATAGTCTATTTACTAATACGTATTTATTTACCTGTATTTAATATAAATCAACAAATCACCAACATCAAGTAGTTAATCAAAACCGCTTTTAGCTGAAAGTTTGACTTCTAATACCACTTGCTACATAATTAAGTAAGACGCAGGTTAACTCCGCGAGAAGCTCATTCCCTCAGAATGTTTAAATCCATGAAATCCACTGAAGCGAAGCCTCCGCCTTTGGAATAGGGGACTGGAAATTGAAGCTTAACTACCAGTCAAAGGTAGTACTTCATGTAAATTACTATAACTTACTTATACTTTACTTAACTTATTTTTACTTATTGTAAATTATTGTTGACGACATCCGTAGCCGAGTGGCTTGCACGCCGGACTTTGGGCGGCGCTAACTCTGAGGTCCCGGGTTCGATTCCCGGTCGGGTCAATGTCGAAAACTAACTTTTCGATATTGTGTCGGGTCTGGGTGGTTGTGGTTTCCATGAAACGAGTTCTTTAGCTTACTTATCTTGGGATCAGAACAATGTATGTGATGTTGTCTAAATATTTAAATTTATTTATATTTATATTGTCATTAAATTAAGATGATTTGCTTTCTACCTATTTTTATTAAATGTATATATGTATAAATGTGTATATTCTTGACTTTCTTTACAATAAGTCTGAAAGGTGGTACAATCAGTAGTTTTATTTGTTTTTAATTATTTGGATTGTATAGTTTTTACGTCAATAAGTGCCTGTGAAGGCTTATGTTCAATAAATAACTTTGAATTTGACTGAAACTGATGAAAAACCCAAAACTATTGCTAACATACTAAAAATAAAATGTGCTTCGGATGTGTTCAAAGTTAAAGAGAGGTATAAAATAAATTGAAGACTGTATTTATGCATAACACCTTTACATATCGATATGATATTATGGATACATGCAAACATGGATAAATGGATGGATACATGCATAAACACACGACGGAATGTAATCGAACTGCAAACTCGAATACTTATGTGTGCAACGCAAATCCTCTATTATTTCATATGAATTTGAATCTGAATATCCCCTGAAACTAAACAAATTCTCCTTTCTATCTTTTATATAATTTGTTATTCAACGATGTTGTTTCTAGAAAATAGTATAGCACACAACGGTACCACTTGGTACTGTTGTGTGCTATAGTATTTTCTAGACTTGTACTTACAAGCTTCGTATAAAAGATTTTAAATTAAACCTTTGCCAGTCTAAGGAAGATTGGCTTGGGTTGAATGTGAGATATTGTGGTGAAACCCCATTGCCTTTGATTACAGACCAGAACCTACTCCTAGCACAAGCGTATCAGCTTTCTGAAGGGTAAGAAGTATTTCTTGATGTTGATTATTACAAATTAAATTAGATTTGAAAGGCATTGAAGTTATGGAAAACGTTGCTATAACTAGTAATGTTAACAGAGAGTTGACCTCCAAAATAAATAACAAATAAATGACACTAATAACCAAACAAACCACGGAAGCTTTCTAGAGAGGTTGACTCCACGCAAGCATGTCCCCTTACCCTACTAGTTTCTCCGAAGCATCCACGATTGCTGCCTGTGTGATATCCAATTTTCATAAATTTTGTTTGGGTCACTGTCCTTGTACGGATCAAGCTAATGGAGAGCTAGCTTTGATTCTGCGCTCTAACCAATTTGGCAGCATCGAACCGCTTTTACAATGATGTTAGGTATCCACAATCCATGTTGCGAGCAAATTAATTAGGTCAGACAAAATGAGACGATAAATGTAGACTAATTCTGCCACTGGTTGGTGTGTGTTACAGAACCGCTACTGCGAATTAGTTGGAAAGCATACAGTTAATCCGATATTGTTGGCGTGGGTAACTGTTATTTGTTTTGCTTGTTCGAAATTATAGCCGTACTCGTATTTAGGTTAAAAACTTTTTATAGCCTTACTTAGTAGGTACGTTATTGTGCAATTGAGCATGTGCAGTGTATTAAGGTGTATTGTCTTTACTGTTTTTCTGGTTGAAGAGTTTGAGATCCAGTAAAGTTACTTGACTAATTGGCTTGTGTTTTTTTTCTACTAAAATTAAAAAATAATTTTTTTTTGTTCTGGTACTAATGCTGTTATACAGATAATACATTAAAGTAATAATAAAAAAACGCGTTGGCTTTTTATTAAAACACTACTCATAGTTTTTCCCTATAGGCTTATATAGCTATAGCTTTCGATATTGCTTTCATAGGTACGAAATGACAAGATGATGTCATAAACTATAGGTAGCTATAGCCAAAGTAATCCAGTTAGGCGGTCGGGGCGCTGGTCATTGCAAAATAAGCGTTTTCGGATTCAACTATAACAATAGCGTCAGGGTTGGGAAAGCGCACATAAAATTCTGTATGCAGCTTATCATCAGGAAGACTGTTCACTTCATATTGGTTGTCAGCTAAAAGTACTTTACCTACATTTTCTTTTAGTATTTAATGCTTTGTTTTTCTATTTGAATCACTGTGCTCGCGAGTCGTATTGACAATCATGTTTATTGTATTAATGTATTGTGTTCAAGTGTTGATGGTTGATCGTGATGATTCGAGCAACTTAGAATCTTTCGCGGGTGTGGGCACAACAACAACAACAGACTTACAAACCATCGCAATCAGATGAACGGTATAGTAACGAATACGAAACAAATAAATAAACATTTAGTACTTATATAAATGTGATTTTATATTTTAATAATGGTTTTAATTAAATGGTTATAAAGAAAATAACAGTGTTCTTAACGGTTATGGTTATATATAATTTTACGCAAATGTCAATTATCAAGCCTTATTCTTAGCTAATCTTTAATATTTGTAAAAATATTAAGATCGGATGTTGATGACGTAGTTGTCGACATTGATTAGGGCTCCTTTGGCTTACACAGTAAAGTAGATAGTGTTGATTAATTTCGGCGAGTTGGACAGAGTCACGTTGACATAGTTGGCATGTCATGGGGTGCGCGTTCGGATCCCGCTCGTGAATTTTTCATCAACAATTTATATCTTTTCAAAGTTTTCTCAATTCTCAAATGGGTCTTTCAATAAACCCTGCAACAAAAATACTACGATACCTTCGAAAAGCTAACAAAAAGGCTGATTGGTTGCTAAATTATGCTAAATGGAACTCTCTTAAAATTAACAAACACAATGACTATAGCGTGTAGCGTGTTTGACCTAATTAGTAAACTTCCAAATGGACTATCGGTTCTGCTAAAAGTATTAGCTTCCATTCCAGTTCATACTGAGCTGACAGACGAACCTATCTACTTAACGTTACATTACTGAATGGTTTGCATTTAAAAGTATGGAAGCAATTAGCCTATTTACTGTTACACTGCTAGGTAAAATCATAATTAAAATCAAGGCATCGCTACATTATAGATGGGATTTGTTTTTGGCCTCTTACCAAATTTTCGATGCATAGCCCGGGGTTTGTGATCACCAACCCGCATTTGGCAAGCTTGGTGATTAAGCCATTACCCATCGATTGTAGTGATGACTTTATTTCAATGATGGAGGCCTTTACTCAGCAGTGGGACAATAATAATAGGGTGTTTAGTATTACCACTATTACTACTTTTACTTTACTCACAAAGTGCCGGTTGGTAATCAGAAAACTGGGCTATGCGTTAGAAAATAAATAAAAACTTTTTGCTTTACCTTAGAACGGAATCAGATAGGTTTAAGGCTAACTACTTAGTATGCTATTCTAGTTAACGCACTAATATTAGTATTTTTCATCCCATGAACTCCATTTTAAATTTAATTAATAAAAAGTTTATTTGCTAAAAAGATAAGGGTAATAAGACATTATACGGTTTTTTTTGTCTGTCAACTATGACCATCTTGAAGATCGTTTTATTTATACAGTTTATTGACAAATTAGAACTAGAATTACCATGCGAAAGCTAATAACAGGCCTTTACAGAAACACAAATTAAACAAAACAGTTATTCACATACAAACAGGGTAATGAGGCTGAAACATGTACGCGTATTATCTATACTACTATATAAATCTGTGGCTCTGTGTGTACTTTCCATTTTTCTGGCAAATTTTGGGATAAAGATAACGAGGCTGAAACGTGTACACGCATTATCTATACTTATACTTACGGCCTCTTTCACCATCTACAAGTAATTTCCGATTAGCGTTTACTTGTCAGATTGTCCATACAAAACTGTCACTCTAACTGCCAAGCATCTCCTAATCAGACATTGTGAAACAGGCCCTTATACTTACTACTATATAAATCTGTAGGCTCTGTGTGTACTTTAAATTTTTCTGACAAATTTTGGGATAAATATTCATTTTATGTCTCACTGACACCAATTCTACGATTTTTGAAATTTTTGTCTGTACTTTTAACCTAAGAACGGCTTGACCAATCTTGATGAAAATTTGTATTTCTTATTTAATTTTATACATTTTAAGGAAAACTTACAGCTAAATAAAAGTATAACATGATAACATTACTGAGGGTCATTTACAAGTTTTCACAGAAATTAAATTGTATTGTATTGTATGTAGTAACAACATGCGATTGTGCAAATGATAGACTATAAAAAAAAGTTTAGCGGGTGACGGCTCTTGATGAAAATTTGTATGTAGTAAGAACATGAGATTGTGCAAATAATAGGCAATAAAAAAAAGGAAATTTTATTTACAAGTTTAAGCGGGCGGGTGACGGCTCGTGATAAAAATTTGTATGTAGTAAGAACACTAATAATTATTTTGATTAGCATTCATTGACCCATTATATTCACACAGCAAAGCGGGCGGGTGACCACTAGTCCTTATATACGACTCTGCTAGTGATTAAAAGCACATTACTTATAAGACGCTATTCCGAAACACGTTCTGGTTGTGTTGAACAGATCTAGGTTTAACTTCATGGATAATGCATAGAGCAAGCCGCACGCCACTCATAGGTACGTTTCTATACATGTTCTGTCTTTAGTCTGTATTAGTACCGAAACAAAGAGCGTTGGTAGTAAATTGAAATAATGGTTAGTCGACGTGTGTTAGACTTAGGTGCCCGGATTTAATGCCGTGTTTCCGTGCATAGCTTAAAAACTATAAGATTATTATTTTAGTGGAAGTGGTTATACTTAACAAATAAAGAAAATTGCGTTTTAACGTAAAATTTTTACAAAAATTGTGTAATAGTATTGTCTTGCAAACTGTTACGAAGTTATTTTTTTCTCGATATTTAATTATTAATTTTTTTTTTTAAATTTATTCTTTTGTCGTTACTCAATACTCAATAGTTTATTGCATTCCACAATGATAAGAAGATGGTAGGTAAAATTACTTAAGTACATTGTGTGTCAGCAGGCCCCACTAAGATAAGATAACATAAGATAAGTACATTGTAGGCCCTTGAAAAGGGTACAGCAATTATAATATATTGAGAGGACGACTTACTCTTTTACAATAACATAAATATTAAAATTTTTAATTCTTTATCTTGTATAAATTCTGGAACACTATAATAACATTTCCCTAAAAGTAGTTTTTTAACTTTTTAATGAACACATTGTCACTTTTTATATCAGCTAACTCTTTTGACAACTTAGGTATTGTCTTTTGTTTCACTTAGTTGTTTTTTTTATCGTCGTTGGTTGGTACGTGTTGCTTGATTAATTTAGATTATTTTATTATTACTTTAGTTTTCTTCTCCTTTTAATAGAAATCATTTTCACATTTTATTACGCCTTCAACAGATGTTATGTAGATCTATACTTGTAAATTATACATATAAAACGATTATTACATCAATTCGTGACCAATTATGTTATAAAGGTAGATACGTTAATCCTTTCAAAACAATCGCAATAAAATGCTTCGATACTTTTTGTTAAAATTTTGAAACAACAACACAGTGCAGTATTACAATGTTTTTTTAATATAAATTGCTTTGATTACGTATTTAAAGCAATTTGAACGGTAATACACTGATTTATTAATCTAGCTGTCTTCTTCTTCGAGAGCAACTGTGTGAGGCCAAAACCAAAAGTATACGGCTGTTCGAAACGCTTTTGGGATGCTAGTAACGTGTCTACCATTTTTAGCCGACTTCAAAAAAGGAGAAGGTTCTATGTTCCATTGTATGTTTTTTTATGTATGTATATCGACTTTTCTGTCAATTGTGAACCGATTTTCAAAATTATTTTTTTAATCGAAAAGGGTTTTTTAATCCTCCTGAGGTGGTCCTATTGTCATCAAGACAGATCACAAAATTTTATAGGCGTGTATTATATTGTGATTCACATATTTTTTATTACTAAAGCTATTCAAGTATTATTACTTATACATATAATATCAATGTTCGTAACCATTCTATTTGCAAACTTAATTCATAATACCTTGTAATTAATTTCAGCTCTGCAATTAATTTGATTTGCCACCAAAATATACATAATTGTAGGTACATGTTAATCTTGAACTCTTGCTCCTGAAACTGAGTCTTGTTAACGAAAGCTCTAGAGGATTTGTCTGAATAATAAGCTCACAATATTAAGACTGTGTTCAGATGAATGTGTTTCAGCGTCACCGCGTGTCACCACTGAGAACCTTTTGTGTTTCTAAGCTCGAAGAGCGTAAATATAATAATAATAATCATAATATTAAATATTGTAAAAATCTAGTTTTAAGAAAGAAAATAAATAAAGAGTATAATAATGATATAACTTCTAGTACTACCATACCATTAAGGAACCTACTAAGAATCTGAAATAGAAGTTATATTGACTTAACATGAAATAACATGAATTGAGTGAATTAACATGAAGATTACTAAATCTTAAAAAAAATATTTATTTAATATAAAACTTAAAACTTGAAAATATTAAATTAAAAACTTGAGAAACTAAAGCCAAAGCTACAAACATACAAAATACAAAGTTTTTCTATTTTTAATATTAGTATAGATATAGATACAATAGATGTAACAATTGCTGTGTAAGCTATTAATAGGCCTAGATTTGTATCCTAGTTTTATGTGTTAGGCTGTAAGCATACCTTATTAAATAATTAAATAAATTTATAACAGAAATACAAATTAAATATTCACAATACTGGCCACAAAGGTTTTAGTGCTAATACGTTCGCTGATTACATGTATTATAACCGGACAAAACGCCAGTTAGGTATTCCTTTTTTTCTTCATGCTCCATAAATAGCTATTGGGTTCTGTTTGCGTCCGCACACGATCTAAGCTCCGCACCGTATGAGGTGTTGTGATGGACTGATAAATCGCCACTTTATGTTATGTGGCAACATGGTTCCTCGATTTATATGACCTACCCGCAGAATTGCGAGATAATATTAAAATCTAATATATAAAATTCTCGTGTCACAGTTTTCGTTGCCATACTCCTCCGAAACGGCTTGACCGATTTTGATGAAATTTTTTGTGCTTATCCGGTATCTATGAGAATCGGCCAACATCTATTTTTCATCCTCCTAAATGTTAAGGGTGGTCCACCCCTAAATTTTTTTTGATTTTTGAAGTTTTTCCAATACAAAATGATTTGTTTGTAGTGTTGTCATGGAAACTGTCAAAGCGGTACGAAGTCCGCCGGGGGCAGCTAGTAATATATATTAAAGTGAAACTAAAGTCTCACTTCCTAAACTATAATAATCCATAATCTTGTATTATGTAGAACGCTAGTGTTATATAATGTTTATTTTATTTCTTTTTTCAACTTGAATCTGCTATTTCTTTAATTTGATAATTTCCAATTTAATTGTATCGACGTAGGCTTCAATTTAATTGAAAGCACTCACTACAAACCTCATATTGGTTTTTGAAAACGTACGACCATTTAAACATAGCTTTAGCTAACAAATATCATTTTGATTCTAGTTAATAGTAGTAATGTTAATGTTATATCAACTAATGATAATAATTTTAAGCAATTAATTATTAAGTGTGTCCTTAACCTTAGCGCTTATAGGTATAAAATAAGAGTCTATACAAATCAAAGTAATTAATGAAATGACTAGGTATTAGATAACATTTTTTTTTACTTGAACACTTTTATTAAAATTATGGTAATTTTACGTAAATTTTGTTGTAAACACATAACGATTAGAAGAAAAAAAAAGTTTTATGATCGGGGTTTGACTAACTGACATACCCGGTAGGCGCACGTCCTATATGCTATCGTGGCTCGGTCCAACCCGTGTAAATCTATCGAAACTATCTACTTTTACTTTGTAAACTAAAGTAGCCTTTTTAATGTTAATGGTAGGTATGTCAAATAGAGCGGGTTCAAACCACGCTCGTAGACATAGAAATTTAATACTTTTTCAAACTGCACTGAATATGTCGCCATATCATCAATACTTGGAGCGTGTTCCGGTAGCTGGAAATAAAATAGCCAGTGTCTCAGTAGGAGTTGATGATTCCGGGTGAAGCGCTTCTTTTTTTTTTTTTGAGAGAGATTGCTGATTGCCTCTACGGCATTTTCAGCTTCACCGGGCTTTTTTGGGGGCGGCGAGGAACGTAAAGGGTCCCTCAAGCCGTGTGAAACAAATCACCTTCAGAGGTTATCTAGAGGGAACGGCATCGCGCACTAGTGTGCGTCCCCGTGCCCTACTAGATTCTCCGAAGGGTTCGGATCGGATCGGGGAGCGGAGCAACCCGAGGGCGCCTCTAAAGGCACGGACCTCGGCTCGGGTTGACCGGGCCGTGGAGGAGGAGAGAAGCGCCCAGTTACATGTCTGTACCTGGTGTAGAGCGAGTGTGAACCGGTTCTTTGTACCCATGTTCTACGAGTACGGTGTCGGGTGAAGCGCGCTTTCACCTTCGGCATTATAATCACTTAAGATCAGGTCGGATGAAGGCCAAAAACGAAAAGGAATAAAAAAAAATATATAAATAGCTAGCTATAACACACTACGGTTCGCGTGACCCTTCGTTCCGTTTCTCCTGCATCATTTATGCATCGCGCCAACTGTTACGGTGCCTAGCGTTTTATTATTTTTAGACCCTCCACACATACCTCAGATCTTGTTTGGTGCAATAGGTCGGTCGATCGATCTCACAGAAATAGATGGCATAATGCCTATGCTTCGCTGACTTATTTTTGTTATTTGGTTATGCTCTTCTTTCTCCTGTATTATAAAATTACTTTAAAATCTCCAATATGTCCCATACCATACCCGCACTGGGCCCGGGAGGTGGTTTACGGCCCGCTCACCCTATCCATCTCATTCCCCAGCGGCGGGGACATACAAAATGAGCTGATGATGATATCCCATATCGCGGAATAGTATAACCTCGTTGCTTTTATTAGCAAACTTGCGTGGTATGTAGTAGTGGTATTCATTATCTCTCTTATTGAACGCCCTATTCGTGTGTTGTGTATTTATCTTAAAAATGTACAATGCTATTCTCGAATTATGGTACCTACCATACATTTTGTATCTAATTTTCTCATTCGCTAATTAAAATTTCTGGAATATTATGTTATTTTTATTAATTTTACGATATGGAAGTAATACAGATGGCATTTTCTTTTTTAAGTCCCAGACCGACACGGGAATATACATAGTTACCGCCATAACACAAAATAATATAATGCGGGTAGGTATAGCTAAACAGCTTAGTCGTTGTGACGTATTTTTTATTTTTATTTATTTACTACTTACTTATTACTACTGACGTGAACCCAAACCTTATACAGGCAAATAAACTTTCATGACTGTTATTATCGTGCTTGTAGATCTTAAATAATATTTTTTTTAAATAAGTTATAGCTCTCACTGTAGTATGGGAACGGTGTTTGCATCGTCATCTGTTGCATACACGTGGGTGGGTGGGGTGGTACACAAAACTTGGGTGGTTTGTGGTGGTAGAATTGGTGGTGTCAAACTTAAATTAGGTATGCTAAATAGTACGAAGGGTAAAATAGGGTACAGGGAAGGGTAAAATACAGTGGTGACGGAACATTTCTTTTTCAAACATAATAAATATTACTGATTTATGAGGTTTGAACAATAGGCATATTATCGTCGTTGTAAATTCAATATCTCCTATGTGTCAAAAGTATATATCATAGAAAAACGAATAAAACATTCTCCTGTAAAAATTTCTAGAGAGTATCTTTGTGTTTTTTAGAGGGATAAAGAATGACATTATTATGTAGGTATAGAAAAAAAATATCATGTATTACAAGAAATAAATTAGAGGTATAAAGCCTCTTTTGACCCAAAAGCCACATGAGTTTTTAGATTTGCAAGGACGATATAGAAAAAAGACAAAAATTATGCGATTCTTTTAATGTACTCCAGCGTCATTGACCTCCATTTTACCTCAAGCGCTAGCTAACTTAGCCTGTTATAGTTTTATCCATTTTACCGTACCTGTCATTTATAAATGACATTACATCCATGCTATATATTAGGGACAATTCTAAGAATTAATGACAGGACCATGAAAGTGAGCTATTTGTGTACAACATAACCATCCTTTTTTAGTATGATACTGTTACTATGTCTTCCCAAGCCACTATGCTCCATAGCTAATTAAAGTTTTATCCACTTTGCCCTACCGTGTATTCCCGCATTCACAATTCACATTACGCAGGTTCACTGTTCCCCATCGTCCTCTATACTTGCCGCATCATGTACACAACCTAAATGAGTAATTAAACAAAATCATCATTAGTATTCATGCATTTCCACAAAACTAATTAATTTATTATTGACATACAAATGAATACGTGTTCATTAAACACTGTTAATCCTCTTATGATAATATTTGAAAAGGTAATCCACGTACGTAACATAAATAATAAAATGGCGTAAACTTTGCACAAATATTGGTTGTCAATAAGAGCGGATATTGCGTTGCAACTCCCCAGAGTATTAAGTAAGGACACTCCTACGCAGAAATGCCAGCGCGTTGGAAAGTTAGATGCACGGTAAATAAGGGTGCATAAGTGCATACTAAGACTCTTAAAGCAGCTACCGATAGATCTCGATCCGAACTCCTCAGAGAATCTAGTAGAAAGCAGGGACACGCACTAGTGCTTGACGCCATTCCCTCTAGAAAACCTCTGACGGTGTTTCGGTCACGGCTTGAGGAGCCCTTAAAGTTTCTCGCCGCCAAAAAGTCCGGTGACGCTAAAAATGTCGTCTGAGGCGAACACTAAACTCTGTCCAAAAGGTGGAATGCTCTCCCAGGACACGTATTTCTTCCTTCCTACAACATATTATGGGCTTTAGCACAAACAAGCAAAATTTAATTGCAACACAAACAGGTAGATATCAGAATATTACAATACATTTTGAAAGAAAAAAAAACAGTTTAGAACTAGACACTACCCATAAATAGTGTTGACAGCATGCTAGATTACAAACAGTTGTTACAAAGTACTAATGCTATTGTACACTTTTACATTTTTATTTTTTCAAAGGAAAAAATATTAGAAAGTAAACATATAAACTAATTAATAAATTAAACTAAAAATCTTCCATTATTTATTCGTCGGAAAGAAATACCTACATAATATATTTAGATGGAAAAGTTATCTCTTCTGTATTGTGGTGAATACAAAACACGCGTGCATTATTAATTTCCCATTGGTTTCGGAGAAAATTGTAGTTAGGAATTCTTTGGCCGAATGGATTCGCCGAAGTCTAATTCAATTTACTCGCCGCCATTGGTGAAACTTTGGATTTCATTTGTTTATTTATTTATTTCTATAAGTAGGTACACAGACAGATTACAATCTATGCCCACAATAGCATATTTGTTTAATCTTATAATATAATATAATCTTAGCATAATATTTTGCATATAGTTTGAAACGTGTTACAACAATACCGATCCTAAATGAAGTGAATACTTAAAACGAATACTAAAAAGATTAAATAATGCAAAAACTAATAATATAGCACACGTGTATGTGTGTATAAACTTTCGCATTTATAATATTATCAGTGTGATAAATCAGCGTGTCCTGTGACATATTATAAGGTCTCCATAATATAGTTTCTATACGACTAAAATATTTGTTTTGTTTATAGAAATTGAATTCAAAGAATTTGAAAACAGTAGCTACTCTTATTACCATACAGTTTTATTTATTTATTTAATCTTTATTGCTCAATACAATAAAGTACAAAGGCGGTGAATGGTACCTATCGTTAATACACTAAAGTAATTTGATGCTAGCGGTCAACTGTGACCACATCACTCACGCGATGAAAATTCAAAACGTCTCTTGAACGATATTATTTTTATACATTTATCCAACGAAGTTTTATATCGGCTTAAATTCTTCGATGTTTGTTATATATAATAAATTGCCGCCGTTTTCGGCACCCTCTTCTCTGCAAAGATCGCAAAAGTTAAGCTGGCCAGATGGCGGCCTGTAACCGGATAGGTGACTTAGTAAAACTAAATTATTATTTCTTTTCAATTTATTTGTTAGACAATAAATACATGGTTTATTTGATAAGCATCACAAAAACCGTTTGTCGGTTTGTACGAATGCTTAGAGCATCACAAAAAACATAAGCAGTAATAAAAATAGTAATAATAAGTGAACAATCACAGTGAACAATGAGTTTAGATATTTAAGTACTTACAATGTGCTAGTATAAGTACTTAAATATCTAAAAGCACAGAACACAAGAAAGAACTTGTGTTCAGTGTCTACAAGATTTGTTGTTGCAATTAGCTGTAGCACCTTTGAAACGTTGGATGGATAGGGAGAACTATATGAATTCGGTTCATGTGCATTTGAATTTCGTTAAGACCTTGCCATACGAAATAATATTTTTTATACTACACCTGCTTGGAAAGTACCTTGATACTTTATCAAATTTACGGTAGAAAGTACGTCATTGCATATCGAACAAATATGCGGGGAGAAAACGCATCTGAGCGGGAGAGAAAAGTGTATGAAAATCCATTTCTTACGTGGTTTTTCTTTTTTAATTTTGGGTAAGACTATGCGCCGGTAACCTAAATATCAAAAGCCAAAAAGTTTTTACTGTGAGTTTTTATCTCCAAGTTCGCAAAATGACACTGGCCACTAGCTGTGTGTTGGATGGTGTCGGGCTGGCAGTGCGACCCTGCGGCGGCAGGATAAACAATTTGAAAAAAGAACATGTGAAAATTGCAGACGCCATTGGCGCCATTTCCAATTTGTGTGTTGTTTGAGGATTCAGTTTTCGTAGAAAGTAAAATAAAACTATCAAAATGATAAGTAGTGATAGTGATGATGAAGATTTTTTAACTCCGCCGCAGTTGAAGGAAACAGCAAAAATAACATTAATGGAAAAAGTGTTACATTAAGCTTCACTAACTGCAACAATTTCAATATAAATTTCAATTAGTAAAGATTTCGTTTTTTATTTTCCTTGTAGGTGTAGTATAAAGCACTATGTATCACTCGAGAGAAACTGCGATTCCCGATCTCAGGTGTTTCAAACGACACCCTCGACGGTAATCGGTCACTTTCAGGAGAAAGTGACCGAGAGGACTCGGTAAACAATGTACTATTATTATAATACAAAAATGAAATGAAATGTCCAGTAACCTTTTATGCTTTACTTATACGATAAAATGACGATCACTCAAAAAGGCTTTCAACACCTAAAGGTCACATCATCCCACGTTCATAATACTTCCGAAGTCGAATCGAAAACAACATCTATTTCACTCTAGATAGTTATTTTTTTATTGCCCTCACGTACCTAACATGCAAATTGACTTTGATGTATGGTTCGCCTGTTGCTCAGATAGACGGCGTCACGGCGTCAGACCTATTCGTATGGCAAATCTTGTTCAGCGTGAATAACAAGATTTCACGTAAGCTTTTCATTGAAATGTTTTTGAGGGTAGTCGCTTTTTACCAAATGTGTTTTACCGTAAAAGTGTAACAGTAATTAGTTAATTACTAGTAACCAAACTTATTATAATAGTATCCAAACTTATGAAAATGTATTGTAAATAATAACAAGTTAGAATAAAAAAAGTCATGCATCTATACTTTTTTAATAAAATAATCGTTTCTTGTGCCCAATCTACTCCACAGTTTAAAAATATGTACGGACAATTAAAAAGTACTTATTATTAAGTTTATTTGAATAAAAAACCATACTGTGACTTTGTCAAGCTTATAACAAAAAATTACTTAACATATTTATCACTTTATATCCCACTGCTGGGGCACAAGCCTTATCCTTAAGGATGGATAGGGAGAATAGGTCATAAACCACCACGAAGCACGGAGGAGCTTGAGATGACAAATTCTTGGCCACCAATCCAATGTCCGGCCTTTGCGAAAGTTGCTTAACATTCGCAGACCTGGCGCGTTAACCACTGCACCATCGAGCTCCTCAAACTCATTAGGATAAGTAAGAATCTCAAGTCTATGGAAAGTCTATGGAATTATTGGAAACTGCCAAGTTAATGTACATTTTAATATTTCATTGAGTGGTCGTGAAGTGGGCGCATTAACTTGATAAGAAACCTCTTTTTATTGACACTTTCCGTCGTGGTATAAGTAATAAAATTGGATGGATAGACTTTTTAAAGTTTTTTTAACAATAGTGTCATCTTCTTTCTTTCTTTCTTTTAGTTGATGGCTTCGTGCGATTAGCACATTTAGCCAGTGTCAAAGTAATTTTTCTTACAAGTAATACATAAATATACAATATTTCCTTCCAGTCAGTATGATGATGATGAATGATAATAAAAATGAGAAGTGAGAAATGATATAACCCCCCAACCCCTCGAGTATCTCAGTAAAGATGTGGGGCTTTACTAAGCCCTCACGCAGACTTCTTGAGAGAATTTGAAATGTGACGTTGCGCTGTTTTGTTTCATTTGCCAACACTCATGTACACTCACGAACACTTAACGGTTAATAATCCACCATTATTTCACATTAATATTCGACATAACACAAATTATAGAAAATAAAACAAAACCGCAGACATGACTCTTCACTTTCCCGCCAAGAAGTCCTAGTGTCATCTTAAGATAACAACCAGACAGGCAATTACTATGACGGCTGAAAGTATTTTTTTACTATTATAAAAGTTTTATTAAAATATATAAATAATTTTGTGGAAAAATTTCGCTACACTTAACAGTGCCCTCATCAGCAAATTGTCTGAACAGTTTTGTAGGACGTTGTTTGTGTAGATATTGTTTCATGAACAAATAATTTTATAAAAAGGTTATAGCTGTAAAAGGAACCGCCAGATTAGTGACCAAATTGTTGAAATGTGAAGTAATCATCGATTAGGTGAACACGCCCGTAATGAGACGTCGCTGGTGTGCATTCGTCTTTGTCCGCCTCGTTCTTCGAATACAGTTCAAAGGAGACCAAAGAAAAGATGAATGGATTGTGTGACCGATGATATGAGTGTGAAGGGAGTGACTGTACAAGCGACGACTGATAGAGGAGTGTGGAAGAAACGGACATTTTGCGCCGACACCAAGTAACTGGGACCAGGGCAGGAAGAAGAAGAGTTCTTCGAAAACAGTTCTTCTTGCACACGCTCCGTCTTTTATTTAACTTGCTATAGAGGCAAGTTAAAGACTTTAAGAGTTAAAGACTAGCTCATACTGTCACTAAATAACCAATAAGTTTGCTATACAAAGAAGCTCTTCCTCGTTTCGGACAGCATATCAAACCATTAGACCCGTTTTCCGCACGACGGCACAGTCTTTATTTATTTTTTTAAGCTATAAATTTTGTTAAACTACACCACATCGATAAAACGTCATTTCTGATGTATGATGCTGTTGTATTTTTTTCCACTGTTTTAAAGTATACGAGACGTCACGTCATGTTGAACAGAAAGATCATAAAAATGCTATAAACTCCGACTGAAATGAGCCAGAATAAATATTATCATTGTTTTATCTACCTAGGTATGTATTATATGTCTCTAAGATGAGGTTTTGTCGATATTGTAATTTCGAAAGTGTATAGATTAACTTACTTTTCAAATCACAAAGTTTCCTAACAGACAAGCTAAAGCATCCGCCTCTAATCCTGATATTTCAATCTAACTCCCGCAACTACCCGTCAACTACCAGTCCAATCCACGTTTTATTTGACGTAGTAAAACGACAATGGAGTACGACGCTGCCAATCGTTCGATCAGCTTCAATTTAAAGGCGACATTCCTCTAAGAAAGAACTCGTGCCGATGGGGTGAACTTGATTCACTTACTTTGTCACGTTAGGTGATTAGGTTCGAACCGTTCTCATCATAGTTACTATATTATTGAGACTTATAAGTGAATTAACCTGTCTTGGAGTTTTTAATAAGGCCTCAAGGCCTCCGATATTGCTACTTTTTACGAATGCAATATTCGAATACCAGCTGGGACAAACGGCTTCCGATTGATCCACATTTTTGGAATAAGTATCGGTAATTGAAGTTTTTGAATCTTTATTTGTCTAAAGAACATTGTGAGTTACTTGCTTAAAATTAAAAATCGAAATACAGCAAATCGAATTTATGAAAGGGTCTGTAAATGTATAAATAGTCCGTGCACAAGCGCTTCAAATTTGTATCAAAAGACTTATAAAGAACTCTTGCGTTTCCCTTATCGGTCCTCGCAATTGAGAGGTAAGCACTACAATCGAATCTAATACGCCCTTCCACTTGACCCGCCAGGATATTGGATAGCATAGTCATGCCTTAAGGGTTACTAACTTCGGACCAGAGAATAATGGAACGAAAACAATCACATAAATGTTTTCATGTTCGGTAAATAGATTTACACAAACTATTGGTGCACCTATCGGATTATAGTACTTTCGTGTGACGCTAGAAAGCTAATTAATTTTGCTTTGCGTCCATATACAAGACCTTTCTCTTGTGTATGTGCGTAACTGTACAGTAATTGAATATTTAGTACTGAATGTCATTCATAATATTTGTAATTGTCATATTTGGGAAAAAAATATAATTATATTCTTCAACGGGGATCCCTTTGGCCTTCACTATCACTTCTCTTCACTTCTCACTTCTGTCAGTGGTGAAATAGCACCATTGAGGAACCGCCAAGGAACTGACAATCTTATGTCGGACACAGCATCGGCTAGAAATGATGTCAATGACTCAAAAGAAGCCCTACTCTCAACCGTAGTCAGGTTATTGCCCGAGCACCTCATTTGTTTAGCACTGTGATCTTTGGGTCTACATTTAGACTTTCGACTTTCGTCTAACCTAGTGGATTTCGAAATGAAACAACTTTTACGGATCTACTCGCGTTTATTTTACACATTAGTTTTAATTAATGTTTATCCTGACGTTTCGAACCCTTTGCAGGGTCCGTGGTCACAGGGAGACTGAGGTGTTGGTCGTCTCATAATTAGTTAGTAGCTTGCAACTGGCAATCTTATGTCGGACACAGCATCGGCTAGAAATGATGTCAATGACTCAAAAGAAGCCCTACTCTCAACCGTAGTCAGGTTATTGCCCGAGCACCTCATTTGTTTAGCACTGTGATCTTTGGGTCTACATTTAGACTTTCGACTTTCGTCTAACCTAGTGGATTTCGAAATGAAACAACTTTTACGGATCTACTCGCGTTTATTTTACACATTAGTTTTAATTAATGTTTATCCTGACGTTTCGAACCCTTTGCAGGGTCCGTGGTCACAGGGAGACTGAGGTGTTGGTCGTCTCATAATTAGTTAGTAGCTTGCAACTAATTATGAGACGACCAACACCTCAGTCTCCCTGTGACCACGGACCCTGCAAAGGGTTCGAAACGTCAGGATAAACATTAATTAAAACTAATGTGTAAAATAAACGCGAGTAGATCCGTAAAAGTTGTTTCATTTCAATGTGTAGTGTTCGCGTAAACTTTAGAAAACAACTAGTGGATTTCCTTAGGACATTACCTTATTACGTTTTATCTTTAAACACTTTTATACTCTACGAGCACACAGTATGAATATATATTGAATAATACTACTCTCTCAGTAAAGCCTAACTACATTATTATGCAGGTCTGCCAAAAGGGCATCTTTATATGAAGATTGGTTAAAGAAAAGATGAAAATAATGAGACATTTTTATTCAGGCTTGGCAACTATGAAGGGAAAACAATATTTGTTAGTCTAATGTACATCTTTAGCTGCGTTTTTTACAATATCAAGACTTCTAGTGGTTTTCCACCGAAAGAGAATGAAGCGTTTATTGATTTAATGTTCGAAATTCGTTTGGATATCACTTTACACACGATTCACTTTTTGTAGGAATATCCATTTTTTTGGGAAAAATTATTTCATTACATATTCGGTATGCAAAATCATTTTTTTTTTGATTTTTTTTGACCAATGTAGAGTTCTTTGAACTTTACTGAAAGGGTTTGGTAGTAAAATGTTTTTCAAATTTGCAATTTTTATTTGTACAAATATTACTTTTTGCGTTTTAGCACTTTTGCATTTTTCTGTCCATATTTTCGAATAATTAATGTAGATTGTTTGAAGCTAGATAGGATGCACGTAGTCCTATTATGCGTTACGCGACAATATGCGCATAATTATTTACGTGTAGCGGCGAAAATACACGTGTCTCGTTTTTCATCATCATCAGATCATTTTATATCCCCACTGCTGGGGCACGAGCCTTCCCTATAGGGAGAACGAGCTATAAACCACCACGCGGGCCCAGTGCAGATCGGTGGTTGTGGACTGCTAATGCAGCCGGGACCATCGGTTTTGCGTGCCTTCCGAAGCACGGAGGAGCTAGAGATAACAAAATTTTTGGACAGCCATTCGGTGACCGGCCTTTGTGAAAATTGCTTAACCTCAGCAATCGCAAACCGGGTGCGTTAACCGCTGCGCCATCGAGCTCCTCCATCTCCTGTCTCGTTTTTACAACTGCTATTACTATACTGCTATACTGCTATATGAGATCATGGTTAGGCTGTTCATCAATAACGGTCTCAATAATGTGATGGTAGACTGATTTTTATATAAGCTTCCGAACTAATGAACTAGATTTGAAAAGTTATTCTGAGTTTTGTCTTTTATGCTATAATTTTAAATGAAGTTTAAAAAATAAAAATAAAGAATTTTAAAAAAAAAAAAAATTTGGATAAATTTTAATAAATTTGGTAAAGCCCTAGGTCTATGGCAAAATAATGAAAATCAGGCCACTGACACCCGATGATTTTAGAATAGCAGAATGGATATGATTAGGTAGTATGTCAATTGTTTCTGTTTGTCTTTTAAGGAGAGCCTACTTACGAATTTCTAGCAAATAAAGTATAATAGTAATATTATTTTCAATATTTGAAACGAGGCATGATTTGCCGAAACTTTTACCACTCAAATAGAACCGTTTTTTCCAGCCCATGAATTAATCACTCAATGTTTAAATCGGAAACAAAAAATGGCTTGAATATTTAGCGGTCGCAGAAAAAAGTTGGTACTGCTGTTAATTACGTTAAAGTTGAGTTCTTGAATAAACTGTTGGGATAACTAGAACGGGCTCGGTTGCTATATCTTATAATAAAAAAAAATATACCTATAAACATTTAGGTAAATTTTTGTGGGACTAGGCTGGACACTTTACCCGTAAGTCGGACTAATTCTGGGCAAAGATTGCCATATCATGAGTCAAATGAACGACGACAACGTGGAAGACCTAGACGGAGATCGCGAGATGAGTTGGACTCCCAATTGAAGAATTAGGACGAACTAGCTCAGGATAGAGATAGGTGGAAGGAGGAAGGGGAGGCATTTGCCATGCTGTGGGAAAGTAATGGCTGATAATAATAATAATACCTATATACACATATTTATGGAATTCATTACGGAATACTCGTTTATTGCATTTCATAATATACATTATAACTGGCTTAAAACTAGTGTAATTTTCCCATCAGATAAAGGTATATATAGACATATTTATGACTATTATGTAAAAGACAATCAATATGTAAGTAAGTAAGTAATTTATGACCTGCATAACCCGAAAGAATCGTAGGCGACCGTCAACTAAATAAGTATCTGACTTTCAGGATAGGCTTAAAAAATATTGCAGCGTGTGTAAAAATACTCTTGAGGGCCCAAAAATATATATTAATATTATAATGTATTTAATCAAAAAGGTTATTATTCTCCAGCCCCAGTATTACATAGCATCAGTGCTAAAACTTAAATATATTTGACGGTAGCGTGTTACGAGTTAGCATTTTACATGTGACCATGGTTCTTTGTACAGTAGGACTTTTATTTGAACTTTTATTATTTAGGAGATCCGTCTATGGAATATTTAATTTCTATTTTAATGTGGTAATGTGAAAAATTTTTCAAGTGTCGATCGTGTTTGGAACACGCAATTTACCTAGATAGGTACAGTTACTTGAAGCAGGGACATAGTTTTCAACTGCTATAAATAGGAAAAAAAATACATACGTCCACGTGCAAATTTAGCATAAATGCAAAGTAAATATAAATTCAAATAAAATGCTTCAAATAATTATGCACATCATTTGAGAACGGCAGAACAAATTTGAATAAAATTTTGCACATAGACAGACCATGAATCGGACTAGGATAAAGGATACTTTTTATCCTGGTATCAGGTCCCTGTGGAATAGTGTAGTTCTCGGGATCGAAGTCGCGGGCAACAGGTAGTAAATAAAATAAAGATCAGCAATGGACGACTTGTACTCATCATAGTGTTGCGTACACAGGTTAGCCGTACTCTGTCGAGCAAAAAAGTCCTGTCTTTCCTAACATCACATATATCAGAGTGTCTAGTGCGATATTAACGGTGCTCGCCCATGACCGTTTTTTTGGACCGTTTTTTTCTCCGAGGTTTTATCACCTATTTTGTGACCGACTTTTTGTAGGACGTGTGCGTTGCAACATAGAACTCCATACGTTTCATTGTCACCGACAAAAAAATCGGTCACCGATTATCGGACGTGGGTGGGGAGGCACTAAATCACCAATCAATTTTGTTAACGAAAACGAGAATTGGCAAAATTATGTACGAGTATAATATGTATGGCAAAATTGCACCTTACCTTGTTTGTCACAAGGGAGCGTTACTTCAGTTCAAACGGGGCCTCGGAGTGCCGAGTAAGTTTTTACTCACCACTTTATTAAGTACAGGGTGCATAGTGTGAGATTCATTTTACATTTGATCACGTTAACGAAAACGAAAATTAATATGGCATTGAAGCCATACGCGAAGAGATAAAATTTTGCCAAAAAAAAATTAGTTTTAAACGTAATCGAATGAATACCATGTTTATTTATTTATTTAAACGAGCATCAACATAATGTACACCATTACAATTCTAAATAAAATACACACACAGAACGACACAAATCAAATTCCACTACAATTATAGGTGTGGAAAGTATGCAATAACAAAAAAAAAATAGCGGGTAACAGGACAGAACACAATATTATACAAAATTGAGAAAAAACAATAACAATTAATCAATTTATGAACAAATTAAAATTTTAAAATTAAAATCAAATAAATAAATAAATTAAATACAAAACCAAAACCAAAACCGTTTGTTGTTAATAAAAACAAAAATTATATGGCAAAATTGCAACTTACCACATTTTCACCGACATTTTTGCTTCAGTTGCTATGCCAAAAACTGTTATTCAATCGTGATCAAATGGTAAAAAAGCTCGTAAAGCACTTTAGTTCTAAAACCAGTAAGCTAACTATTAGACCACGCAATCTGATATCGGGTTATTGGACATTTAAATCACTAACAATGCGGAATACGCCACCTAATTTATCCATTTCAAGTTTTTCTATTAACTTGTTACAAAATGCCTTTGCCTGCCCGTACTTATTCAGTAAAGCTGACTGTTCCATTAAAATATCGCGTGGCACCTTTCATATTTCCCGTCACTTTTACAAATGCGATTTCTACTCCGATATACGTAGCAGTTACTGGATTAGGTTCTGCGTGCTAAGTTGATGTCGAGTTATTACTTTGACTTTCATATCGGTATGGAACTAACAGAGTTATAACTGGTTATGGGTAGCTGGAAACTTGATTTGTTATGTTCGAGAGATCATAAAAGCAGTTATAAAATGTAAGCTACATAAAATTCGGCGTTTGAAAATGAACTCTTTTTTCTGTTGGCGAATCGAATGGTAATTCGCGTCCCTCAAAGACCCGGTTATTTGATATACGAGATAACGAAATTTTTAGATTAGAATGTCGTTGCAAAAAATGTCCTCACCATTTTACGGTTTTCGTTTTTTAAATGGCCATCGCAATGGAGCGAGTAGAAATGAAATTTATTTAAATCGATAACGAAAAAACTTTATAAAAATAAAATATAACATATATATTAAATACTCATTTTCAATCTGATGTGCCACGTCACTCAGGTTTGCTACACACAGCACTTACTTATTATTTTTTCATTTTTACCGCCTCTGTGGTCTAGTGGCTAAGACCACCGGTTTAGACCCAGAGGTCCCGGGTTCGATTCCCAGCGGGGGGTACATGTTTGTGTACTCGGTTTGGTTGGTGGTAGGGCTTGTTTGTCCGCCTGGCTAGCTATCACCATCTTATCTAAATATATATACATAACATCAATGTTTGTAGCATTGTTGTGTTCCGGCAGCTAGAGATAAGATAGCCAGTAGTACCTCACTAGTTGAGGATCCCGGGTGAAGTGCGCTTCCATCATTGGCCTTATCGTCACTTAACATCAGGTGAGATCAAGGCACTGTGCTTACCCGTTAAGTATTAAAAAAAAATTATTAAATTTACACGAAAAAATTCGACGCAGACCTCCCCATAATAAGAGCATTAGTATGGGGAAACCGGGTTTCCTCAATATTACTATAACAACCGAGGTGGAATAGATAAATAATGTCTGCTAGCCGATGTACGGGATGTAGGCAGCTGATTCTTCCTTTCAAATCCCAGACCAATTACAACCCATGCTGGTTGTAATTTTAAATGTACCTAATATACCTACTAATAATGTTACAACTAGAAAATAACAGAATGTTGTCGTGTACAGTCTCATCAAACTCAACCAATCAATCAACCAACCACGTGGTGGTTTATGGCCCGTTCTCCCTATCCATCCATAGGGAAGGCACATGCCCCAGCAGTGGGGATATAAAATGAGCTGGTTATGATGATAATGATGACCGTCTCATCATCGAAAATGTCGACGTTCACTGAGACTCTTGTGAAAGCGTTACCAAAAGAACGTCGTAATATTTTTGTTGTATTTATTGAGTCCCATAGTGCTATTAATAATTTCTGCCTTTGCAAAGCGCCTTTGCGTGGCTGCTATGACAAGGACGTCACGCTTTACATAATATACACAAAACGTGAATGACATCGATTCACCTGCTAGCTTACGTACGTGCAAGGTTTCCTAATACAAGCTTAGCGCTTTTACACTATAATCCAGTGGAACGACACTAACTATAATTGTAAATCGAACACGATACCTATAATTGAGCAATTACAATTACTTTGAAGCTTAAACTTTTTCTTTAATTTAATTAAAAAGACATTAGGGTTGCTAGTGCTTTTTTTGCTACGGTGAAAGGGGAACTTAGTTCAAAGAAAACTGAGCTTGATCCAGCTGAAGTTGACGTTAAGACATCGGTATATTCCTCGCTATCTTAATGGGAAAATAAACGCAATTTTGCATAATAATTGAAGTTTGAACCATTGCTCCATCTTAACGTGATTGTAATATATATATGTGTAATAGATTGTAAAAATAACGAAAAGTATATATTAGAAAAATTGTACGATAAACCTTACGTGTTTGTATGGTGTAATGCAAAGTGTAATTTCTTGTTACAATAGCGAAAGCATTTCTTGTATCATCCAAATGACGCTTTATTAGAATGAAAGAAAAACGCCTTGGCATATTTTCTTGCCAGTTATTCTTAGTACAAGGCTCCTGCCATAGATTGACGAAATGATATGGCGTTGCGGTGACATGCTCTCTTTTCCAGGCTAGATTATCCACTGACCCCTCGTGGCATGCGTGGTGACTATTAGCACTTATCTTTCCAAACACTGACATGAATGCTCAACAATGTCGATCTTGAGTTCCCAGCGCTCCGTCAATCGCTGGCTCTAGCAGTGGCCAGAAGACACAGGGGATAGGGGTGCGACAAGTAATCCCTGGTAGTTGACAAACTGCCTCAAATAACCATACATCGCGACTTGTAAACATGGCAAAACACAAGAGGCCGGGGCCGCCCATTGCTGAGATGGATATAAAACATAAAGCCGACTACAACTCAATAAGAGTGGCTGGCGTCATGAGAAATGGAGGCCTTTGGAGGCGGCGCATGTCCGAAGGCGGACTGAATGAGGCTTGAGGATGATAATAAAGGCCGTCGCGGTGAATTTCTATCTTTTCCTGGCTAAAGGTCACACGTGGTAGTGCGGTCAGCTTCTTCTTTCACTTCGCATTATCGACTCGTCTTCTTTAGACACCTGGTTTTTTCTCTTGTCTTTTTACATGCTTTTATTTAAATTGCACTGTTCGTATGTAACTATGTAAGTATGTAAGTTGTTCGTCAAAATTTGCAAACAATTTTTCGACCATTTGTTGGTATCCGATTAAGCTGAAATTTGGCATACACCTTTAATTCTGGTGATAATACGATGTGAAATACTCAGTATTGTAAATTTTAAATAAGGCCGCGGATCCAAGATGGCAGGATGCAAATTTTTCCTCAACTCCATTAATAAGGGTATCAAATGAAAGAACTTGAACTTGAACTTGAACTTGTAGTAACATTACACTAAATTCAATATGGCTGCCGCTCTAAGATGGCGGATTTATTATTTTTTCAATCCTCATAATATGGGTATCAAATGAAAGGGCTTAAAGAGTAAAAAACAATCATGTTTTTAATATTCTACTAAATTCAATATGACCGCCGGTCCGAGAAGGTGGATAATTTTTTTTTAAACACCTTTACTTCTGTTTAACCTTGTTGAAGTTGAAGGGGTTGAAGCTTGTTTTTAAAAATATTTTTTTTTTAAGAAAATTTAATTTTTTAAATTTTTAGTTTTAAATTTTTATTATTAACATCCTAGAAAAATATAGACCAGGCCCCTACACAGCAGTTTCTAATGATCTACCAGATATTATTTGATACCCATAATAAGACTAAAAATAAAAAAATAAAATTTTCTTAAAAAAAATACTTTTAAAAACAGGCTTTTATTTTTAAGTGCGAACTAGGTATAGGTATAGAGAATGTGGGCGAAGGGATATAAACGTTCATACCGTGTGTATGAAAAATGTCACTAAAATTTATTATTTTTTTAGTTCGCGTTATTTTTCTTTTTAATGTTTATTTTTATTTAATCAATTTAACTACATCTATCTGTCTTGTTTTGGGTCTTCCTATTGGGTATTCTTATTGTCGTCGCTGTAGTCGCAGTGACTTTTGTAAGAAAAATATTGTGAAACATAAAAAAAAACAATGTGTAACTAATAACCAAACGCCCCAAACCTACTCAGCCTCTCGTACTCATCGCCTCTCGTACTCGTACATTTTGATATACTCGTATAAAGCCTATACGAGTATATAAAAATGTCTGCGGTAAGTTGAACGCTGTTGAAATGTTTCATTTAAATAAAAACAAAAGAGGGCTATCTCGAAGGCGGTTAACGCGTGTCGGCGCTTGTCGGCAGCTGTTGCTGACGGCTGGATAGCGATCGAGCCGCAGGCACTCTTGAAAATCTCGGCATTCTTACGAATGTCCATCGACTTTTGAAAGAGGAAGTTATTAAAAAAATATATAGGTACTTACTTTGTACGTAACTTAAATTGTGCTTACATCACCGGCTCTTTTTATGTCCAGCTTGGACACGAGCCTCCCCTTTAGTTGGATAGGGAGAACGTGCTATAAACTACCACGCAGACCTTGTGCGAATTGGTGGTTGATAACTGCTAATGCAGCCGGGATCAACGGCTTTACCTGCCTTCCGAAGCATGGAAGAGCTCAAAGTGATACATTTTTAGTCACCCATCCGATGACCGGTCCCTGCAAAAGTTGCTTAAGCATTGCAATCATAGAACGGGCACGTTAATCACTGCACCTTTGAGCTCCTCAATTGTCACAGCATTAAGAATAGTACTTAGATTTGCATTGATAGTTATTATTAAATGAACATTATTGAAACCCCAGCAGCAGGCTTCACCTCGACTTTCACTTTCGAGTCTTCTCACTATTGTTTTTTAATAGGGGTTTTGCGTTCCCATCGGTCCAACTTATTATTGCTTGGTGGTAGATCCAAGACCCGCGGTTTAATAGAGGTCTATCACCATTAAAGCACATCTGTCACTATGGTGACATGGTGACCCTCTCTTATATCAGATATTGGCCGCTGTATACATATGTCAGGATATATATTAGGATGTATTTGAGTTATATGAGTATATAATGCACGTCCTTTTTTTATATCATACGGGTAAGCGCACTTCACACGGTATCCTCAACTAATAAGGCACTGGCTATCTTATCTCTAGCTGCCTGAACACAATGCTACAAACATTGATGTTATGGCGACATATTTAATTAAGATGGTGGTAGCTAGCCAGGTGGACAAACCACCACCCAAACCGAGTACTCAAATATGTACCCCCGCTGGGAATTCAACCCGGGACCTCTGGGTCTAAACCGGTGGTTATAACCACTAGACCGCAGAGGCGGTCCTGTGGAACGACTGATGATGATATGAGATGATAGCACTCAAGGAGGTTTTCGACACTCACTTCCCTATAACGATAGCCTAGTGATGCTTAGCATCATAATAATATTGTACTTAACGTCCCAATTCGAAGAACATTCCAATTAACAACAAGAGTTCCTTATAGCTCGCGTTTCTTTACTTTTCAATGGCATTTCGTCTTTTCATTATTTTGTGAAAAGCACCCGTCAGAAGTGTCCATTCACTACTCCGCAAGTGAAAGCGATTGTTCCATTCTATGACACACTTTGAATAGCAAAGAAAAAGGTCTCAACATGTGCTGAAAGTGAGATAGTTGTGCTTAATAGACCTATTGTGTATAGTGAATGTATGAATTTATTATTGAAATGTTGGTACTGTTTACTGTAACAGACAGGTCGTGTTTAAAATTAGATACAAACAATATACAAGTATTCGCAAACATGGTGAATCGCTTGAATTTCTCGTTAACAGGATTTGTATTATAAATTTAAGTTATAATTTAAAATATTAATTGAGTTTGAATTCTATTTTAACAATTTCCATGTCATGTGAAAATTTGAGACGAAATTTGACACAATTGAGAGTGTGACGTAGTAATTATTTTTATTATGCTATGTACTCGTAGTTACACCACTCGTAGTTCCACCTGATGTTAAGTGGAAACGATCGCGAGGACAACTGAATTTAATCATATCTAATTAATTACGGAAACTTGAACTAACGTTCGCTGCAATTTTGCATCTCCGTACTATTGTAACTAAATTAATTTGTTGTGTACATTTACTTATATAAAATAGCATAAAATTGTACAAATAGCATAGGTTTAATAAATTAAAGTCACATATAAGTGAATGTAAATTATATTATTGGTAACGGGTAGGGTTGAATGAACAAGAAACTCTGGTAACATTATAATAATATTCTTGTCTCATGTAGTATTTCAAAATAAATTCCTGCCATTTCGGTCAACGATACGAACTTCACGCTAGTGGCCTTTGCCATATCTTTATATGGTAAACATTTTTATCGCGATTTCGACCTTAGTAAATATGTTTTTGTTGACGGGTTATCTCATCGCTGAGAAGAACCGGCAAAAAACTCAGCAAGGGCTTTTAAAAGGAAGACTTTGTAAGATTTAGTTGTTGGACGCCTTTGGCCTTTACGTCATAGCCGGATTTAAAGGGTGACGAGAATCCTAAGGTTCTTCAATGGTCTCCGAACGATCCTAGGAAGTTTTATAGTGCGCTATATATTATCACAGCGTAAAGACTTAAGCTCATTTCAGACTACGCTATAATATTATAGCATATAGTTCATAGAACAACAATATCGCTCACCATACATTTATTTATAATATATATATTAATATATAATTATAGCTACGTGTTCTAAATAAATGTATGGTGAGCGATATTGTTGTGCTATTAACTATATGCTATATGTTATAATATTATAGCGTAGTCTGAAATGAGCTTTACAGTGAGACAACGCCTTTGAAACCTAATAAGGCCTTTTTTGTTTAGTTACATTTCTGAATCAAATTCAAATATTCAAATTGAACAATTATTGAATGCGAAAAACAAGTAGGCACGTTCAATAAAAATTAAGAAAGAAGAAAAAGCTTTGATTAATATAAATATTGTGTTATGTTGTTAATTTGCTAATTACTAGTTATTAAAGACCGCTTTTTCTCAGATTAGCTTATGAATACTTGAGGTTGCTATTACAGCTTCATACTTTTTATAGAAACATAGTAGCGATGGTACAAGACAGTCTTTGATTTCCCTGGGGTAGTTCTTGATAAGGCTTTTGAAATTTCTCTTCATATATAACTACACTAGTTTTACAAAACTTGAAGTTTCGAACAGAAATATTATAGTTATCGAAATAAAATATAGCTTATGTTACTCGCAAGGAATGTAACACTTAAAAAATGAAAGAATTTCTGGAATCGGAAATGTACTTCCAGAGATTACCCCCAACAGACAAACTCATAAGAACAGAATTCATAAGATGTACCATAAAAAGTGTTGTATAATAAAGGTATTAATTATTAATAAGTCTATACTTTAGACTAGTACTTTGCCCGCGATTTGCGTAAATGATTATTTATCAAAATAAAATATAGACATAGACTATGTCCACCGTATAGGTTCAATCTAAGTATTGAGGAATGAAATTTTGAAATCAGATAAGCAGCTTTAGATATTACTTCCCACAATCCAAACTTATGAACTTTACTTTTTTATAATATTAATATTATATTATAACAATATTAGTATCATCATCATCATCATCATCATCCTCATCATCATCATCATCATCATCATCATCATCATCATCATCTCAGCCAAAAAGACGTCCACTTCTGGACAAGGTCACTGAAACGCTGGTGTGTGAGGCACCACCTGGTTCAGAAAAGAGATAGAAAGAAAATATGTAAACTGGTACAATCAATTTATTTCCCAGGGGTGGGTTTCGTCGGACGCTATACAACTCAGTACTGTTTTATAAGGGTTTATAAGGGGACTTACCTTCTAGCGGAAGGGGTATGCGAACGCAGATCGGCGCCTAGGTCAGCCTAGACCCGGGCTGTAGTCTGCGCCGGTGAAATCAGAATCCCGGTGTCACCGGATCCGCCGCTGTTCAGCCCCGGAGATGAACGGTCGGGGGTGAGCTGCCGTCTGACCACAGAAGTCGGTGATGGTGTGCAGGGGTAGCCGCTGCCCGGTATTTGAACCGATTGCAGTAAGGTGGAAATAATCACAGAGAGACGCTGCTGCCCATCCTCTGGAATTGTCCCATAGTCGCCTTCTACGACACCCACGGGAAGAGATGGGATGGTGCAATTCTTTATCCCCGGCACCACCCTGGGAATATATTAGTATAGATTGTATAAATAATTAGTGTTGCTCAAAGAAGCAATGATAAGCCTGTAGTGTAATGGGTACAGTGTCATGTAGCAGCCCAAATAGTTTCGAGTTTGACATCACCATTATTGTAAGGCTTCTCTAATTACGTACCAAGTTCAAGATGTTATTAGCATATTATATAGTTACTGTGTAGAGTACTTATAATATAGTATTTACATAAGAAATATAGTTATATAAAGACTAGATATAATTAAATTTAGAGTAATGTTAGCAGTCATTGAAGATGGCCCAGCTAAGAAGTTGGCAAAAGACCCGCATCGTGTTTACACTCATTTTAAAAATATTGAGTTATCTATAAACTATGTCTTTTAAGTGATGATTCCTTCTTATCACCGTCGTCATCAAACCACCACGCGAGCCTAGTGTGGAATAGTGGTTGTGAACGGCAGCTAATGCAGCCGGGTCCAACGACTTGACGTGCCTTTCGAAGCACGGAGGAGCTCGAGATGCAAAATTTTTGGTCACCCAACCGATGACCGGCTTTTGCGAAAGTTGCTTAACCTCAGCACTCGCAGACCGGGCGTGAGCTTCGTTTACATCTTAGTAATTCAAATGTAGTTATTTAGGTTACCAAAATTAGCTTGTATAAATGTAACTAAACTAACAAATGTTGCACATCATCTGAGTGCGGAGTACTCACCGCTCGGGGTCTCAACAAAACAATTGAATAAACGTAGTACCAGCGAACGTCATAATCGTCTTTATAACAGACGTGTCTACGCCTATAACAGCGTTGTCAATTGTAATTATGGCTGACAGACCGTGAGCTTGCAATTGAAGGTTGTGTTGTTATTAGGGCAGTGTGTCGTATTATTGTGTCTGTCTATACACAGCTATTATACTTTATTGTTTCGTTCTCGAGATTAGTTAAGGACAACTTGTAGTAGCGCGTACTAGCTCGCCATTGATCCACTATAGTTTAAATGATAAATATCAATTGAAAATTAAATAAAATTATTTTTAATTTAAACCTAACAAATTAAGAATTAAAAAGTTACGATTGAAATGGCGGGTAGATAATACTATACGTCAACCGCTACGGAGCGCTACCAGTCATTCGCGTATCTAGTGCCGCGCCGTTCACCGCGTTATTTCCCGCTTTTTTATATTTCAGAATAATTGTGAATTATTTGTTGTAATTACTTCCAATATGCCTAAAAGAAAACATTCAGAGGACGAAGACGTCGTCGTCTACGCCGAGTAATAAACCTATTCCGTCAATAAATGAAGGTTAGTGTTGTAGCAATGTGCAGAGCTCGAAACATTATTATGTTAAGTGGCTTTGCTTTGCATACTTACATAGTATGTGCACATCTGGAATGGATTTTGCCTTACAAATGTTACTGCAGTGTATAGTTTTTTATGACTATTACCGAGTAGTATGTACCCGCTTGTCTATTGACAATTAGTATGTAAAACTTATACTCGGCAAATGATTGTGTGTATCTTAATTGGATATGCCTTTTCTATCCCGTTTTTCTGTGTTATTAACCTACGTGTCACGACGTGTGATAGTGCATATTTTCTAGCGGCTTAATTTCCGCTACCTATGTTACCTATGTACCTACCTATACGAAACGCACCTATGTACGAAATGCACGATGACACTAATGACCTTGACACTGCCGTTGCTATGCACCTTCCGGGACCAGCAAGCGAAAATCGAGCGTGCCAGGACCAGCGAACTAAAATCTTCTCTTTTAAAATTCTCTGAACCAAAATCAGCCATACAGCTGATGAAA
This sequence comes from Eudonia truncicolella, assembly GCA_949315975.1. Taxonomy (NCBI): domain Eukaryota; kingdom Metazoa; phylum Arthropoda; class Insecta; order Lepidoptera; family Crambidae; genus Eudonia; species Eudonia truncicolella. Next base: position 11,665,675 of record OX438835.1, on the reverse strand, counting down.
GCGTCACCTGTGAAAAAAGAAAAAACGGCTCACGGCAAAAGTTTTCACTGAGCGTCGAAAAAACGGCCACCTCAATTTTAAGAAGAAAAATGAAAACGAAGAAAGATCAAGTTTTTCAAACTGTTTGGCTAATTAAAGACTTTTGATGGACAGTTTACAAATTAACATGAAATGATTAGGAGAAAATATATTTCGTAGATTTTCTACGAAACGTTATTTAGGAGTTTCCGTATTTCTCGAGTCTTGAAATAAACAGTCTTTAAGTGTTTTTTATATATTTTAGCGTTTTATTAACGCTTAAATATACTTAAGTAAAATTTAAACACTGAAAAAAGACGACAACCTCAGGCGGGAATCGAACCACGCACCTTCCGCATTCCGGGCGGCTGCCTTAACCACTTGGCTACCGAGGTCTGGCTTTCACCCGTCGAAATTTTTCAGTGCTTGATGCTTATGTTTTTTAGTCAACATTGCTTCATCAATCTTAGAAGTTTTCACCTCTGAGATCCGAAAGAAATATTTTTACAAATATTTGAACATTCGGTTAAGATGAAGCTGCGTTATAGATAAGTGTTTTTTATATATTTTAGCGTTTTATTAACGCTTAAATATACTTAAGTAAAATTTAAACACTGAAAAAAGACGACAACCTCAGGCGGGAATCGAACCACGCACCTTCTGCATTCCGGGCGGCTGCCTTAACCACTTGGCTACCGAGGTCTGGCTTTCACCCGTCGAAATTTTTCAGTGCTTGATGCTTATGTTTTTTAGTCAACATTGCTTCAATCAATCTTAGAAGTTTTCACCTCTGAGATCCGAAAGACTTTTGACTTTAAAAAACATAAGCATCAAGCACTGAAAAATTTCGACGGGTGAAAGCCAGACCTCGGTAGCCAAGTGGTTAAGGCAGCCGCCCGGAATGCGGAAGGTGCGTGGTTCGATTCCCGCCTGAGGTTGTCGTCTTTTTTCAGTGTTTAAATTTTACTTAAGTATATTTAAGCGTTAATAAAACGCTAAAATATATAAAAAACACTTATCTATAACGCAGCTTCATCTTAACCGAATGTTCAAATATTTGTAAAAATATTTCTTTCGGATCTCAGAGGTGAAAACTTCTAAGATTGATGAAGCAATGTTGACTAAAAAACATAAGCATCAAGCACTGAAAAATTTCGACGGGTGAAAGCCAGACCTCGGTAGCCAAGTGGTTAAGGCAGCCGCCCGGAATGCGGAAGGTGCGTGGTTCGATTCCCGCCTGAGGTTGTCGTCTTTTTTCAGTGTTTAAATTTTACTTAAACAGTCTTTGATTAGAAAAAGGTATACTACAATCAAAGAAATAAAAGTTTAGCTTATTAAGACGGTTAGTGTAAGATAAGTCTTTATTGTAGCGTTGGCATTAGCACATTGTTCTGGCCACAGTCGGCAACAAAAGTTAGGTATATGTACGATATTAAATTCTATACTCCGAAAGTTGGCAATGCTTATGCTATTCTCTGAATACTGCAGATGTCCATGAGCGACGATGACCACGTCCAATAAGGTAGGTCACTTTTCTTTTTTTTTTGGTCAGAGTTGGCTAATTGCCTCAGACGCCATTATCAATGTCACCTGACTTTTTTGAGGGCGGCTAGAAACTTAAAGGGATCTCAAGCCTTGTGATTGAATCACTGTCAGAGGTTTTCGAGAGGGAATGGCGTTACGCACTATATAGTATGTGCGCCGTTCCCTACTAGATTCTCCGAGAAGTTCGGACCAGATCGGGAGCGGAACAACCCGAGGGCGTCTCTAAAGGCTAGGACTTCGGTTGACCGGGTCATGGGGGTAGGGTTCTCCCCAGGTACAGACGCCTGCACATAGGTTGATTATCCAAAACTGTCAAATTTCTTCAATAAATGTTCAACCGTATGCCATATATATAAAGTTACAAGCCTGTTGAGGATGTGTGTCTATGTCTGATGTGCAGGCGTGTGAACATACCTGTACATGGTATAGGGCGCATGTAAACCGGGTCGTCGTACCCTTATTCTAGTAGTACGGTGTCTTGGAACTATACGAGTGTGCATGTTTAGCGTATCATGTGAATGTCTAGTGGCATTTTGAGGATTGTCGGGAAATCTGAGGTGAGGCAGGAGATCACCTGCTCATTTGTCATCTTTATAATTGATTTATACGTTGACACATATTATCCATTTCGTAAATAACAATTCAAGCGTTAGTAAGAAATTACTAAGCATTTGCGTTAAGGTTATAGAAGGCGTAATTCGATATGACATTGCGCAGCAGTGATTGACGTTAACACAAACCAGCCTAAAATTATATCGTGCTTAGAATTAAATTAGCATTAATTTCGGTAAAAAGTAGGTAATAATGAAATATGTAACATAAATAAATATTTTTTTTAGTGCCTATTTGCTAGTGATTTTCTTTTTATGGAACTATTTTTCACTAACATTTCTTTAGAGTAAATTATTTGTACAGACGCCTGCACATTAAACAATTCGAAACTGTAAAAATTATTTTATAAATGTTCAAACGTATGCCATATTCTTGAAATTCAAAGTCTATTGAAGAAATTGTACAGTTTGTGGTAGTATTAAGCAGGCGTGTGTACTAGCATAATGCACTCATAACAATTATACGGTTTGAATGTAGTAATACCAGCGGCGGCGTATGATACAATGGTATTACAGAGTATTACGAGAAAACCCACTCTAGCTTAGTACCGAGGAGCTGGAGGAATATATCCATTGCCATTCATAGCTGTTGAATTCAATTTACATACATTAGAACTTTATGCTAGTCGTCTTAAGATTGAATATTCAATGCAAGGGACGGTGTAGGGTTACAATTACGCTTATATCTTGAACAAAATATTATTATTATGTTTTATAACGAGTAAGCGTCTGTTTCTCGTTCGAGTATGTGTCTTACTGAGAAGTATGTAAGTGAAGAAAAAGCCTGGAATTCTCAATTACTACCGAACTGGCTAGCTTACCTAAAGTATGGACTTTATATTATTAGTCCATGCGTACAGCTATCGTTGTTATGTCGATACACTTGAAGCGTACAGATTCAGTCAACAAAAGTCACTTTTCATTTCCGGCTTGGACTTTTATTCGTGCTAATAGTTAAAAATATAGTAAAGTCATATAAAATATTAAAATTCTCATTATCTTTCTGGATAAATGACTAAATATCTAAATAACAACAATAAACTTTAAAATAAAAATACTTTGCCATGGTCACACCACGGTCACACTGGCAACCATATTCATATCACGTTCGGAAACATTGATTAAAAAAAATAAGTTAGAAATGTTTTGGACTATCTTTTTTTAGTCTGTGTTTCAGACTGTGGTTTTAGATGTGTTTTTTCGTGCATAATTTATTTTTTCTCTTCCCTTACCAGTGGCGTATATTTTTTTACCAGTGGCTTTAACATAATATGTCAATGTCAAAGCTGGCTGCCTTGTTTGTGTTAGTATTGCCATTTTTTTCTTTCTATGATCGGAATCTCCTGCGCGTACGTTCCTCGATTTCTTTGCTGTGATTATCGGTTTACTACTTAGCTGCTTATTCTTGACTTTGTGATATCATCTATAAACGAAAACTTGGCTTTGGTTACAATCTATAAATCATCGACAATAGTCAGAAACAGTGACATTTTTTTATGTGAGTGTGATGTTTTACCGCCATATTGAATCGGGGTTGCATATTTATTAAAAGAAAATGCTTTTGTACCATCAAACGCGTTAGCTTATTGTGATATAATTAGTTTTTAGTTATTATTATTAGGTTATATTAGGTTAAGTGTACAAAGTCCTAGTCGAGGCTCTATACAAAACTGAAAAATATCCTTTGGCTATGAAATTACTTAGTTTACATAATATTATTTGCCGTTCAAGATTAGCAACTTCCTCTTAAAAAATAGCTTTGATTTATTATCAAATCGTATCGTGCTCCTATTCGTATGTTTCGAGATGTCAATGGAAAATACGCGTTCTAAATGCGGACAACGATCGTCTATTGTTTCAGCGATGCCATTAAATCCATCAATAAATCACGCGTGCTCACTCCTTGCGCCTGTTTGGCTGCCAAAAGTTTGCCAATCGAAGTTGAGTGATTTGCAATTCAATAGTTTGACAGCGTACCATGTGTCAATAGTGGCTGGTAACTAAAAGCGATTGTGGGACTTTTTTATTTATTTATAAACAAAACATTACATAATAATATTATGTTTTACAAAAAGGTACAACATAAGCTAATTTAAGTTTTTCCGCGTACTTTGATTCGTCATAATACACATTATTAGACTCGGCACAGTGCCTTGCAGTTATTCAAATACAATGACAATAAACTTCTTGGCGGAAACGTGCATGAGTGTTGGCAATTGAAACAAAACGGTGCAACGTCACTTTTCAAATTCTCTCAAGAAGTTCTCTTAGACTTAGTAAAGCCCAACATCTTTACTAGTGAAAAAGAAATGATTGTGACACGATGTGAAATAATAAAGCTACTATCTGTAGCGCAGATCTACTACTCGTATCTGGTCAGTGGTCTGCCGCATCATCATCCACGTCCACTGCTGGACAAAGGCCTCCCCCAAGGATCTCCACAATTACCTGTTTTGTGCTGCGCGCATCCTGCGCATCCGCGTGCTACTAATAAATTAAAATCTATAAGCGAAAGTTAACACGGCAAGCGTGTCCGTTTGGCTAGAACGGTCGGCCTGAATTCTGCTGGCTCTAGGTTTGGTTCACAGGTCAATAACCTTTATTGAATGCCAATAACTAACAGTAACACTACTACTTAAAGTATAATAGTTCTAACTATTTATATCAGTTGTTTTCTGTGCCTTCCTCACCATTATAGCTAACCTAAGGCTAGTTTTTTAAAAATATCTTACGGGTAAGCACTTGCCCTTTATCTCACCTGATGTTAAGTGATGATAAGGCCGAAGGTTAAGGCGCACTGCATCCAGAATCCTCACATACCAAGGCACTGGCTCTAACTGCCGGAACACAACAAAGCTACAAACATTAATGTTATGGTGACATATTTAAATAAAATAATGGTAGCCAGCCGGGCGGACAAACAAGTCATACCACCAACCAAACCGATTACATAAACAGTATATGTGTATGCACCTAATGGGAATCGAACCCGGGACTTCAGGGTCTGTGACCGGTGGTCTTAACCATAAGATTACAGAGGCGGTTAAATATCTAAATACATATACGAAGTTTGTTTATAATATATTTACTTACTTACTTACTGCGTTGGCTCAGGGATCCGAATTGGATCTTGGCCTCCGACACGAGATTTCGTCACTCTGCTCTGTCCTCCGCCACCTCTCGCCAGTCCGGCCGATGGAGGTGGCTAAGGCCATCTCAACTTGGTCTATCCAGCGATACCTGGGGCGTCACACCGGGCGCTTCTCGGTAGGTCAGCCCAGGTATGCTCTCTACGCAGCCCGATCCGACTCCATTCTCTCGACGTGGCCGAGCCAGCGCAGTCTGGCTGACTTTGTCTCGCCCATTATGTTCAGATCGGCCACGAGCTCCTCTATATTGGCATTCTTCCTCAGTCTCCAGGTCCCGTCCTCTCGTTTGGTCGGCCCCAGGATTTTTCGGAAAACTTTTCTCTCTGCCACCAGCAGCTTCTCCTCCTTGAGTGTTAGTGTCCAGGTCTCGCAACCGTACATCAAGACCGGTCTAATAACAGTTTTGTAAACGCGGATTTTGGTTTTCCTGCTAATTAACCTGGACGCAAGCACCTTACGGAGAGCCGCTGTGCATCGTAGAGCATTTTGTATACGGATATCTATCTCGTCTTCTCGCTGGTTGGTATCTGTAACCGTGTACCCTAGGTACCGAAATTTATTGACACCTTTGTACTTCGCATTATTGGTTTCTAGGTCTTTGCTCCTTTCCCTTATATTTCGATACCGTTTCATGTGTAGATATTCCGTTTTATCCCGATTAATCCTGAAGCCGATCTTCCCTGTTTCATTCTCCAGCACCTCGGCCATCCACTTCGCCTCCTCCGCTTGTCACCCTAGCAGCGCCATATCGTCGGCGTATACTATCACCTTGTGAGTGCTCATCAACTCAACTCCCCCATCGAATTCAAGTACTTTTCGGACGACTTATTTGAGCACTAAGTTGAAGAGCACAGGTGATAATGCGTCTCCTTGTTTAAGACCTGTGACGACCTCAAACTCGTCCGTCAAGCTACCGCCCACTCTAACTCGCATTTTACTGATGTTTGTAGCAGCTCTGGTCATTCGGATTAGTTTATCCGGTATATAGAAAACTCGTAGGATGTTATAGAGAGATTCTCTATCCACACTATCGTAGGCCTTCGTAAAATCTACAAACAATGAGTGTATGCTTTAAGCATACTCATAATAAAATTTGATATGAAACAAAACATAACTACATTAAAGAAAAAAAAATTAAGATAACTAAAGACAAAATAAAACCTATAAATAAAAAATGTCCTCCAGCTGTGGGCTCATGGGAACGGTCCCAAGAATGCTGGCAACATTACCTCTTTGGATTGCCAAGCTAATACGTTGGCAGAGGTAGCTGCCAGCCTTCTTGTCACCGGAGGCTTCAATAAGGCAACCACTCAACTCTTTAACAAGCTGCTTGGCCTCCGGCCCCCATGGACCCAATGTCTCCACCGCAAACGGAACAAACAAATAATTTGGACCCAGGTTTGCGTATTTGTGCCGTTTGCGATTTTCAGCACTTACCGCAGCAGCCCCCACGTGAAGAGAGGTGGCGCGTACATGTGAGGGAGCTACGGTGTCAGCACAGGTTGCATCCCACACCAACGGCCTGCCAAGCTTCCAGGGCCCAATGGTCATCCCGTCAGGTCTCTTGCCATCGCTGCGAGATATACCAGCTGGTTCTAAGACAGCCGGTATACCAACGGTGGCAAAAGCACTGCGGATGATGCTGTTTATAGTGGAGTGACGCAGCATACGCCCAGCACTGCGAGCGCATGATAGGCCGTGGTGGCCAAGCTCGTCAACAGCTTCTCCACACACGCAGCGGTGAGGGTGGACTACCCTGGCGCCTAGACGAAGACAGACCGCTAGAGTGAGAGATGGCCCGTCCAACAAGGTACCGACATTGGCAGATGGTAATGGCCTGGAGCCAGTGGCCTGACTCTCTCTGGGAGACGGCAGTAAGACGAGCGAGTTCTGACATATCACCCGAAGTGGATAAAAGCCCCTCCAGAACTTGCTTGCACAGTGGCTCGTCCCATTGCCTCTGAGATTGTGGTAATAAAGGTAAGGTAGAATTTTGACAGGCGGATAACCAGGCGTTACTCGCATCAGCTTTGCACGACAACTCTACGGAACCCAAAGATGGGTTGATAATTTTCCTGTAGAGATTGTACGTGCTATGAGCAGAAGACAAAAACGCTGGCAGGGCCACACTGGATAAATTTCTTATTCCTAGGCCTCCGAAGCGTACAGGAAGCGAAGCCTGTAACCAAACGCGGTCGTTTATTGAGCAATTTAAAATTTTAATAAGAGTGTCTCTTAACAAATTATCTAAATTAGATAACATTGCTGGAAAAAGCCAAAGTTGGGAGCAACGTAGGACATATGTAAATTTAGGCACAAAAAGACAAAAACGAATGATAAATAAGGCCATGTGTGGATTAATTTGGAATAACCGGTCTGCAGTTGAATTGAATTTAGTGATCGCATCGTTTACAAAAGCGGGAATGGCAGCGTCGAGAAGCGGTGCGCCTAATAAAAATAACGAGTCATCGTTGAGAATTTTGATATTAGGGGCCAGGCGACTGAAGTCAGTAACTATTTGAGCTCTACGGTCCGAGGCCACGGAATTCGAAATGTATAATTCACATTTGGAAAAATTTAGCTCCAAACCTATAGTGCCAAACTGGTTTATCAAAGTTTGTAGGTCCTCGAGAACTAAACCAGAGTTTCCCCCTAAAGTACCGTCATCGAGATACCAAATATTGAATTTAGAATTCAGATTCGAAATTATTTGGTGAATTGCCAAAGAGAACATAGCTGGACCCAAAGGGTAAAATTTTATTTGGTAAATATTATCTAAAATACGTATAACGTGTCCCTATTTAAATATTCAAAATGATAAAACACTTCAGAAAAGGTTCCCGTGAAGGATTTCACAAGACGAGGGCAAACCCCCCTCAGGGGGGAACCCCTGATTGTTGAAATACCTAATAACTGAATACTTTTTTATATGTTAATCCTCTTCTAAAGGTTTTTTCCGTTATAAAATAACGAGTGGATAGACAACGTCTCACGGACACGGAATCTTGCAACAGCAGCGCTCGGACTGTTCCGAGCTGTTCCGAGATCCGTGTCCGTAAGAGGGGCGTTGTGTGCGTGTGTGCGTTGCTTGAGCGCTTTTGTTATGTTTATGTTCATAACAGGACAATATGTTCAAACCTTTTTGTTCCTATGTATTTTTATACTTATTACTGTCTATGATAAACATAAGACAATGTGATCAAAAAAAATATCATAAGACGATGTAGTAGTAAGATGGTGTATTTTTCAATAAATTCATGAAGTTTAATGAGTTGTTTTAGTCCTGGGTACCCAGAAGATTACCTCATGCGTCTCTTTATGCGTGTTTTTGCGTTGTTTTTAGAATATGGATTAGTTATCCTAAAATATATCTCTTTCATCGCTTATCTAAATAGATAGGAAATTTAATAAATATACGATACAATACAATAACAATATGATACAACATCACATACATTGTTCTGATCCCAAGGTAAGTAACTAAAGCACTCCTTTCATGCAAATCAGAAACAACGACGGTACCATAACCACCCAGACACAACACAATATCGAAAAGTTCGTTTTCGACATTGACCCGACCGGGAATCGAACCCGGGACCTCAGAGTTAGCGCCGCCCAAAGTCAGGCGTGTAAGCCATTCAGCTACGGAGGTCGTCAAAATAATGCCACTGTAAGCTTTCTTCAGCTTCAGTTTAAATTTTAAATTCTTAGCATAAACAAGTGGTTGGGCTTTGCATATTTGCATGTATAGTTGCACTAAAAGGAAAGCTCGAAGTAAGCGTTTTCTTTGCTCAATTCCTGAGCAAACCTCATATTACTCATTCGTAAGTCGCTTAAAACTCAACCGTACAGTACATGTCTTAAAGTCGAATATAGAACGAACTTGTATTGCTTATCTATGATTTGTAACGCGATAAATCTAAATCTAGACCTTGGCTTAACCAGTGACCCTGAAGGGTGGTCAGGCAAACTGAAACGCTTTAAACAATTCGTGACCCGGCTACTAATAAATTTGGTATAGCTGCAATTAAATTAGGCACTGAAAATTAAATAACATCGACTGGACTGTAGGCAAAGGAGAGTAATTAATTTCGTACCTGCCATGTAGTTTTAATAACAGTCCCGTTTATAAGGGTTTAACACCGTCAATAAAACCACTAAACGTGACCTTTTCAGACCCATCGATGTTTATCCTTCATCGCCTAATGAATGGATATTGTACATAATTTTAATTATTTTATGTGTAATTTAATTGATTATTGATTTATTTATATTTTTTATATGTTTTGTTATATTATATAAAATTTTCGCGGTTATAGAAAGAGATATAAGATATTTGTTTCTCAATAACAGAATACAATGAAATACCAAACAGAGCATCGGAACAGTAGATCTATATCTTATCTAAGTTACTTACATTTTAAATACACATCAACAAAGCACAACACTGCTTACACTACAACTTAACTTCCTATTTGGAGAGGAACTCTGTTTAAGAATCTAATTGCGATTAATTCACATTATATTAACTATTCTGTCCAGAGTTGGTACGTGAGAGAACGTAGTAACATGCCGATAGTAAATTGTTCCATTTTTTATTCTTTTTTATTTAGTCTTTTCCAACAGTTCAATAAAAAGGGCCGATTAGCCGAATCCACGTCATCACGCTTACAATCGAAGCGATACTACGGTAATATATTTATAGGCATCTTTGCGTACATGTACAAACCCATAAAAGCCGAATGTCTGGCAACTAAAAATAACCCTGACCCTCTGCGTGCGGGCAATGTGATTGTATTGCCAGTTTGCCACTCTCCGAGTTAGGCCGCGCTCACGGAGACGCGAAACGCAATGCGATGGGCTTAATGCGGACAAAACACACATAATGGACGACCTCCGTATATAGCTAGGCGCTAACTCTGCGGGTCTCGTGTTCAACTCCCGGTCGGGTCAATGTCGAAAATGAACTTTTCGATATTGTGTCGGGTCTGGGTGGATGTGGTACCGTCGTTGTACCTGATTCCCATAATACGAGGGATTTAGCTACTTACCTTGGGATCAGAACAATGTATGTAATGTGGTCTAATAATTATGATGTAAGGCCGTGAACTGGATGACTCAATTGATCATTATGTATCTATATGTACACACGCCAGCACATCAACCTACCAGAGACTGTCAAATTTCCTCAATAGACTTTGAACTTAATGTTTAAGGTATATGGTTGAAAATGTATTGAAGAAATTTGACAGTTTTGGATAGGTTGATGCGCAGGCGTCTGTACGTATATTGTTTTCATAAGTTGATTTTATTTTTACGTATGACGGAACCCTGTAAAAGTTTATAAACAAACACATGTTTTTTTTTTGTTAAATTCGTGCAGTTAGTACTTTATTGTGTAACACTCAAGTAACACTATTATAGTGTCTGTGCGGTTTTGTTTGGAGAGAGTTTGATAACTATAAACAAATCTATGTATTTAACGCCGCCGCGCTGCCTGCCGCTGCCGCTGGCATTTTGTGTATGGTCTAACGGCATGCTCACCTATATTTATCTCTGCGGAAAATATGATAAACTAAATAAAGAATGCACGTGTATTTCAAATGTCACGAGGCTAGGCTACATAATAAAATCAGTAAATCAGTGCTAATTGCTGCACTGAAGCTTTTATGAAGAATTTTATAAATATTTAATTTAGCTTCAGTGCAGCAATAAGCACTTGAAAATAAAAAAGTAAAAATTTTCACAAATATTTCAAAATCAAAATTAGCCAAATCGGTCCAGCCATTCTCGAATTTTAGCAAGAGAAACGAACAGTAATTGATTTTTATATATGTCGGCAGCGGGGAGGTTGGGTTTGTGTAGGTAGGACGGTCGAGCAAACTCGGATTCGCTGATAACACCGTTCATCTTGGATCTTCAAAATAAAGACGTAGTCGTATGCCTTACAGTCACTTCAATGTTATTTTAATATCACAATTAAATTATTTAGAAACAGTTGCCCGATGCAAATGGATTTTAGAAACGAAGTGAGTTCTGCGCGTGCGTACGCTCCGACCGCTCTCGTTCAAATGTTTCCAGTCCGTTGTCGCGCCAAGCTAACTGACTTTGACGTTTCGCGCACCATAGAGCATAGGCTGCGCAGACCACACATAGTATAAACTTTACTTGTCGTTTCTAAGTGATGCTAGCGCCATGTCGCCGACATATATATATTTAAACTGGTTCATCTTTTCAATTTTCCATGACTAATAGCAATTTACTTTGCTAATTTGCACTCATCAGCCTGCTCTAAGCCCGACTTTACACTATCCCGCTTATTACACAATAAGCGGGATCACTCACTACGAAGCTAAAGTTGTTAGCACAGTTTACCTACATACACAATTAGTGACAGAAATTGAATCTGCCCTCGAGTCGTTTCAATTATTTTAATGCTTATAAATTCTAATGCTAAGCTTTACTAAGCTTTAGTGCTAACACTACGAAATAGAGTTTAACTGTCAGGCCTGGCAAAGTGTGTTTCAAATTTGGGTTAGCGTGATCACTAACAAGCATTTGACAAACTGTAGCAATGATTTGATTTCAATGACAGACTAAAATTTTTCTTGTGACCAAAAACAATTGTTAATTTTTTTAAAGGTCTATTATTTACTAATAGTTTTTCTATCTATTCTATTCTACTGTCTATTATCTACTATTTTAACCTTATCCAAAACGAATAATATTTAACCTAATGTTTCGCTTCGTGATTACTACCGGGCTAAGAGTTATGTTATGATTAGTTGTTGAAGACATCTTCAATTGACTTATTAAACTACTTTAGTGTTTCTTTCTGATCTACCGACCAATCATCAATCAATCATCAATGCGACTATATTTATTGGTTTCCAAAACATCGGCATGAATAAAGAAATTTAAAAAAATCTACAAGGTTGGTTTATGATATGACTCTAAAGTATTTAAGGATTAAAGGCGAAGCTAAGGCAGTAGCATATTTAATTTAAGTGATACCATGTATGAAACCGTTATATAATATATTCATAATAATTTGAATTCTTTGTTTCAATTGTTCTAGAAGCGACATGGCATGAGCAGAGCGGTGGGCGCGACATGCGGCGCGCGCCGCTCGCGCAACACGCCGCCGTCGCACTTGCATTCTCTCTACTACTGCGTCTCGTTAACGCCGGTGAGTGTACTAAGTGTAAGTGAGTGTACGTGAGTGTCTGGAGTGTACGTGAGTGTACGTGAGTGTACGTGAGTGTACTGAGTGCACTGAGTGTACGTGAGTGTACTACACGTCACCAACTCATTTTAATGTCCCTACTGCTAGGGTACGACCCTCCCCTATGGATGGAAACACCACAGGGAGAACGGGCCATAAACCACCGCGCGGGCCCAGTGCGGATTGGTGGTTGTTAATGACTGCTAAATAACTTGTTGTGATGTAACGAGTGGGTGTGGTTTCGTAAGACAACCAATAAGTCCAAAAATTCATAATACATCTGTCGAAATCTTTTACCAGAATGTTAGGGGATTTCGGACCAAATTAGAGGACTTTTGCGAAGGCGTGTCGCTATCGGAACCAGATTTATTTGCCATTACGGAAACGGGTTACAATGACGCGATTAAAGATGCCGATTTTCACAAATACTAAAGATCAGTTAAGAAGTAGGCAAGCTATTTATAAAATGTTTTAATTTGCTTATATAATTTTTAACGCAAATTTTGTTGTGAAACAAATTACAAAAACACAAATGTTGAAAAAATATGTATGTCAGTAGGGTGCAGGTTCAAATCCTGCTTGTGGAAATTTTTTCAACATTTGTGTTTTTGTATAATATAGTAGTTACATTATCGTATTAGGTTAAGTTTTGCCTGTAAAGATAGAGTAAGTTTTTGATAAATAAATAAATAAATAGATTTTTACTATTTAAATTTTCAATCTAAGTAAATACGAGTACTTAATCTCGCGACAAGCTTTTTTAACATATAAATTGTGTAATGACGTTATAAGTTGATAGTAAAAGTTTATTTTTTTCTTTTAGCGCTAAATGCGCTAAAAGAGAATAAAATATTGTTTTTTAAAAAGGATTTTACTTTTAATTTTTGCCAAATAAGTTATAGAAATATGTCCTGACTCATCAAGCCCAGCCCAAACTGTTGGATCTAGCAAAAGATAAGACAAGATTTTCCGAAATACCATCGTGTTCAAGAGGTATACTTGCAGACTGAGTTACGGGCGATCGCTAGGGTAATGGACGTTTCCTCCTACGGCTTCGTATTCACTTACAATGAGGTGAGTTAAATTCCAAAAGCTTAACTTACCTTTGTGGGATTTTCATTTTATTTTTAAACCGTCTAGCATCTAAGCATTATTACGAAGCATTTGTCTAGCTTTCTAAATGATAAGCTGAACATGCCAGTTGCCGTCACACTGAGCTGTCTCGATTCTAACAAACAAAATTCGAACCGAATCCATTTGTTAATGCGAAACTTTTTAAATCATACGTGACGGCATGAGGCCAGAGGAACTAACAAATAAAAGTTTTACAGTCGCAGCGACGCGTAGTTTGTCTGAAATTAAATTTGTTTTAACTAGTACGTTTCTGTGTGTTGCAATGAATCTGCTATTTAAAAGCCATGTTTTGGGTAGTCAAAATTAGATTAAAGTACTGTTCGGGATTGGCTAATCAGTATAGCCTGGAATGTTCTAGCCACTAAACTCTAACTTCCGCTTTCATCCACCCTTTAATCGCCAATCATCTTCGCGCTACATCACGTGGAAATCGAACCGACGCTGCCATTGGTAGCACTACATTGTACCCAAACCCTCTCTCCTCGAGTGATGTAATTTTTAAAATTAATTTATGAGTATACGCTTTACGATTTTCAACAGACACGCATCTTTCATTTTGTAATATCCTACAATTTATAAAATAATTAAATTCATAAAGAAAGCAGTAGCTAAGTCACGACACATACCATAGAAACCAAGTACCGGTGGTCGCAATACGGTACATGTGGCCCTTCTTCGCCGGATAGCAAGATTAACGTCCTGTGGAGCGCATAATCGTGGCTGCTGCTACTAAAATTATCTGGAAGACTACCTGGAGGCTAAGCGCATACAGGGATCAAAGCTGGAGTGGCCTTTATCAAACATACGCATTCTGGTGAGACCAACCATCCTTTCTGTTCCCCATCACCTCCTAGCTCTCTTTGTGATACCTGTGTCTAAACTGATTTCAGTGAGAAATACGCGCAGGAGCATAATTGTTATAGTTCGTGACACGAATTTCCTGCTTGTGACGTTGCTATCACTGCTGACGTGTATTCGACGATTCAAATTGTAAGTACTCCTCTTTTCACTGACCACCAAAATGTCTACCGAAAGTGTTAAATCTCCCGCCTTACTAAATATTGATAGTGCAAGTTCGAAGTCTCGCGATAAATCGCCGGTTATCCAATGTGCAGATCCTATTTTAGTTCGCGACCTAATCAAAAAACGTGGAGTCATTAAGGGCAGGCTAACTAAATTTGCTACTTACCTACTTTCACTAGAACAGAATGAAAACCTAATTTATTCCAATCGCGATCGCATCGATTTGAAATTACGCGTCAAAGGAGCTGCTAGTTTATATGCCGAGTTTAACGATATGCAAACTAAAATCGAAGAATGTGTATCCGAGAGCGAAATAATTGAACAGTTAAATAATAGAGAAATGTTCGAAAATTCCTATTATAGCACCTTAGCACATGCGGAGCACATTTTGAGCAGTTTTGAGGTTAGTGACAGTTCTGGTGACAAGCATTGCTGTAGCGAACAAGCACAATCCGTTAAGTTGCCCACTATTTCACTGCCTTCCTTTGACGGTTCCTATGAGCACTGGCTTGAGTTCAGAGACACGTTTATATCTTTGGTACATAGCTCCAAGCGTATCAGCAACATTCAAAAATATCACTATTTAAAATCTTCATTAAAGGGCAACGCGGAGCTGGTAGTTAACTCCGTAGAATTTTCTTCGGATAATTATAATGTCGCTTGGGAGTTGTTACTAAATCGGTATAACAATAATAAAATTTTAGTGCACAATCACGTTAAAGCGTTATTTTCAATTATTGCGTTGTCTAGAGAGTCGCCCGCACATATTAGAAGGCTTATAGATACTATTTTAAAGAATTTACGCGCTTTGAAAATCCTAGGTGAGCCCACGGACTCCTGGGATACACTTATTAATTATATTATAGTGTCTAAACTGGATAAAACGACTGAGCGCGAATGGGAGACCTACAAATGTATGTTGGTTCCGAGCGATAACAATTCTAAACGCATAATTAAGGTGGATGAATTAATCGGCTTTCTAAAAAACAGGGCGGATATGCTAGACACGTTGCAGCTTTCCCATAATAAAGTGCTCACTCCGCAAATTGAGACTAAAAAACAAAGTTCACATTCACATAACACGTCTCACTGCAACGTTTCTACTCATAAGCCGGCCGATCGTCAGTGTCGCTTCAAATTTTCGTGCTTTAAATGCAACGGTAATCATCCACTATATTCATGTCAAAGGTTTATTGAGAGTAATTTAGAATCAAAGTTAAAGTTAATACGCGAACACAAGTTATGTAAGAATTGTTTACGCTCGGGACACACACTTGATAGTTGTCGGTTTGGGCCTTGTAGGAAGTGCAACCACAAACATAACTCATTAATACATAACGATAACACGGATAGCTCGGTAGCACTTCATTCTAGTATCGCGACTGGGAGCTCCGCGGCGTGTGCAGACGCAGCGCCGCCGCCGCCGCTACCTACAGGCGACCCCGCCTCCTCTGCCGCCCCGGACTCGCTCCCTATTCAAGTAAACAAGGCACACATGCAAATTTGTTCCGCTCAGTCTACAGATGCACACACCGTTTTGTTGTCAACAGCTATCGTTGAAGTAGCCGATATTCACGGTGTTTATCACAAGGCACGCGCGCTGCTTGACAATGGAAGTCAGCGGTGCTTCGTAACGAAATCGTTTTGTAATTTAATTCAAATTCCTATAGTACAGTCCACTTACGAAGTTAGGGGTGTAGGTGATTCAGTTTTACAATGTTCGGAAACTTGTAGTATTGAAATAAAATCACGCGTCGATCACTACACCACGCACATTTCTTGCTTTGTTTTGTCTCAAATAACGTCTACGTTGCCAGCCTTATGTCAATCAAGCGCGCAGTTCAGTATTCCCGACAACATAACGCTGGCAGATCCGCATTTTCTGAATTCAGAAAACGTAGATATTTTAATAGGTGCTGATAAGTTTTGGGATCTGTTAGGTGAAGGAATAATGCGTCTTCCCAACGGGCCTTACTTACAGAACACTAGATTAGGGTGGATTATTTCTGGACCCGTTAATAATAAATATAATACACGAAATATAAAGCGCATTCAGTGTAATTATAGTAGTTCGGTTGACTCTCAACTTCGCTTGTTCTGGGAGCTCGAAGAACTGCCTAAGGTAAGGGATACGCGGACTGAGGAGGAGCGTTCATGCGAGGATCATTTCCTTCAAACCACAAAGCGCACTAGTGAAGGAAGGTTTAGTGTACGCATTCCATTTAAACAGCCACCCGAAGCTTTAGGCGAATCTTTTACGCAGGCCGAGCGCCGATTTTACGCTTTAGAGAAACGTCTCCAGCGCTCCTCTGATTATAAATTATTGTACGCGAATTTTATGCAGGAATACCTGGACTTAGGTCATATGAGTCCGGTAACCACTTATGAGCATCCATGCTATTTCATGCCGCATCACGGCGTATTTAGGGAACATAGCTCCACAACTAAGCTGCGTGTGGTCTTCGATGCCAGCGCACCATCAACCTCTGGCAAGTCACTTAACGATTTACAATTAGTCGGGCCGCCTATACAGGGCGACTTAATTTCCATCCTTCTCCGTTTTAGACAGCACAAATTCGTTGTGTGCGCTGATGTTGAGAAAATGTTTCGAAATTGTCTGGTGGATGGAGACCAACGTAAGCTACAAATGATTTTGTGGCGTGATGACCCATTGCATTCTTTAGGTATATTTCAATTAAATACCGTCACGTACGGAACCGCTTCCGCGCCATTTCTCAGTGTCAGGTGCTTAAAGCAACTAGGTATTGAGTCATCAGATCCCGACGTTCAAAGGTCAATTAGAGAAGACTTTTATGTAGACGATTATTTGGGCGGCGGTAATGACATATCTCATTTATTACAATTATGCGAAAAAATAAAAAAAACGCTTCATGCTTCATTACAAAAATGTAATTTTCCATGTGACTTTGACGATTGTTTGTTGAGCCAATCTAAAGAAATTAAATCGAACGAGAATATTAATGCCAAAACATTGGGTTTAGGTTGGAACAATTTAAACGATACCTTCCATTTCAATACGCAGTTTCAAAAGGATGATAAGCCAGTCACTAAAAGATCTATTCTATCAAATATTTCTCAAATCTTTGATCCACTTGGTTTGTTGAGCCCTGCAATCGTTATCGCAAAAATATTACTGCAACAATTATGGCTGCTTAAGAACGGTTGGGATGACGTAGTCCCGCCTAGCGTCGCGCGAACGTGGAACCGGTTTGTTATTTCGTTACAAGCGCTCAGTACGATTCGTGTTCCTCGTCATGCTATAGGCAGCGAACCTATGTCTATTGAGCTTCATGTTTTTAGCGACGCGTCGCAGAGCGCGTACGGCGCGTGTATTTATATTCGCAGTATGAATAAAGACCAAACTATAACAGTTAGATTACTTTTTTCTAAAGCTAAGGTCGCCCCATTAAAACCGGTCAGCATACCAAGGCTCGAACTGTGTGGTGCTTTACTCGGTGCTAAGCTATTAGATAAGGTGCGGAGTTCACTTAATTGTACGATTAATAATACCGTTTTTTGGACTGACTCGACCATAGTCTTAGGCTGGCTGCGTATGGCGCCGAATAAATTAAAAACTTTTGTTCAAAATAGAACGGCTGAGATTCAAGAACTGGCAAACGATGTTGTTTGGCGTCACGTTCGTAGCAAGGATAATCCGGCTGATCTGGCTTCTCGTGGTTGTAGTTTGGATGAACTTTCGTCTTCCACTTTGTGGTGGGAGGGTCCAGATTTTTTACGAAGTCCTAGTTTCTCACTAGCCGATTATACTGTTCCGGATACTGACGAGGACCTTCCTGAAATTAGATCGCCTATTTCGTCTTTCGTAACTCGAGACTCGTCTGGCACAACACTGTTCGCGTTTAGGCGTTTTTCACAGTTTAGCCGTATGAGGCGTACTGTAGCATTTGTGTTGCGTTTCATACACAATGCTCGCAATAAAAATAACCGACGGATAGGTGTCATTAGTGTTGACGAGTTAAATATATCGGAGAACACTTTGATCAGGTGGTCCCAGATGGAAAGTTTTCCTACTGAATACACTCTTTTACTCAATGGGTTTCAAATAAAGGGTAAAAATAATTTAAGTAAATTAAACTTGTTTATGAATGGTGATAAGATAATACGTGTGGGTGGCCGTTTAGGAAATTCAAAGCAATTTTGTTATAACAAAATGCACCCTATCTTGATATGTAGTAAACATTATTTTACGCGGTTGTTGTTTCGCAGTGAACACCTGCGGCTTCTCCACGCTGGACCTCAGGCCTTATTATATAATTTACGCGAAACCTGGTGGCCTCTTGGTGGCAGAAGTTTAGTAAGGCAGGTTGTTATAGATTGTGTAACGTGTAAACGTATGAAGGGTAAGACATTGACGCCCCCTATGGGTAACTTGCCTGAGGAAAGGATCTCGCCAAGTTTTCCATTCATACGATGCGGAGTGGATTACTGTGGGCCAGTGCTCATACTTAACCGTAAAGGAAAGGGGGCTAGGACTTTTAAGGCATATATTTGCTTGTTTGTGTGCTTCGTGACGCGTGCAGTTCATTTAGAGTTAGTCACAGATCTCACTACTGAGGCATATTCACTAGCGCTTAATAGATTTATTTCGCGACGCGGCAAACCATTAGAAATATTTTCGGATAATGGTCGTAACTTTGTAGGCTTAATGAATAGTTTCTCAGATTTTTTACACAGATGTGACTCGGATATAATAGAATATGCCGCTAGTCAACAAATAAAATTTTCATTTATTCCCCCTTATTCACCCCATTTTGGTGGTCTGTGGGAGGCAGGAGTTAAATCTTGCAAATATCATCTACGTCGGGTTGTAGGCAATGCGCACCTCACTTTTGAGGAGTATAGCACAGTGTTATCACAAATTGAAGCTGTCCTTAACTCCAGACCGCTTTCTCCGCTTTCCCCAGATCCTAAAGACCTCTCTCCTCTGACTCCAGCTCACTTTCTGGTTGGTCGACCACTGACTGCGCCAGTCTGCGACGATCTCAGCGACGTTCCTGCGCATCGCCTGAAGCGTCATCAGGTGGTGGAGCAAATACGCCAGCATTTTTGGACCCGTTGGTCCAAAGAATATGTATCCGAGTTGCAGGTGCGGAGTAAATGGACTGATAACAAATCACAGCTGAAGGTTAACACCCTTGTACTACTCAAGGACAATAACCTGCCGCCTTTGAAGTGGAGCTTGGGACGAGTGGTCAGAACCATCCCGGGCAAGGATGGCATTTCAAGAGTGGCAGATATACAAACCAATTCGGGCGTTGTTCGACGGGCCTACGCCAAGATCTGCCCTCTCTTATACGACGAGGAGTCTCCGAGTCATCAGGAGCATTGAAAGCAACTGCTTCCAAGGCCGGGGGCATGTTCGGGATTGGCTAATCAGTATAGCCTGGAATGTTCTAGCCACTAAACTCTAACTTCCGCTTTCATCCACCCTTTAATCGCCAATCATCTTCGCGCTACATCACGTGGAAATCGAACCGACGCTGCCATTGGTAGCACTACATTGTACCCAAACCCTCTCTCCTCGAGTGATGTAATTTTTAAAATTAATTTATGAGTATACGCTTTACGATTTTCAACAGACACGCATCTTTCATTTTGTAATATCCTACAATTTATAAAATAATTAAATTCATAAAGAAAGCAGTAGCTAAGTCACGACACATACCATAGAAACCAAGTACCGGTGGTCGCAATACGGTACAGTACTCTTTAAACTTTAACAAGCAAATTTATTTATAACTTTTTATAGTTGTGTTAACAAAATTAGGCTTAAAGTATCATAAATGTGGTTTTTATTATGCTATTGAGCCAACAAGCATATTGTCTGCCTGATGGAGAGAGAACACTGCATCTAATGAACACTTGCGAGACCAAGGGTATCTATCACGCATGCGTTACCAATGCCAAAAAATCAGTTCTTATTGTTGTTACTATATCACACATTAGGTACTGTGATATAGTTAGAGTAAATTGCAACGCCAAGGGCACAAAAAAAGGAAACCCAGAATGTTAGCTTAATACATACCGCGCTCGAGCAATGCACAAATATACCCTATCACGGATACAAATCTCGGAACAGTCTGAGCGCAGCTGTTGCGAGATTTCGTGTCCGTGAGAGGTTGTCTATATGGGCGTTGCTCTACCGCGTTTGTATAAAACTTTCCTACTGCAGTCTCCTTAATTTGTGCCAAGGGTTATCACGTGCAAGTTGACGACCACATAGCTTCAGTTCTTGTGCTTCTATTTACTGTGATATTGTAAGAGATGCTTTCATTGCAAAAGGTATCCCACCCGCGTTGCTGTAACTGAAACTTTAGTTTTTATACCTCAAAAAAGTACATAGGATTGGCAGACACACATGATTGTAATAAATAAAGTACTAAGTACAACGTTATTCAATCATCCAATCTGATGGGACTTGCCTGATGCTGGAACACTAGATGAGCTGGGTGTGTAATGTATAATATAACAATATATCGTATAATGATCAAAACATATACAATCAAATGATATAGTTTTGTTTAATATAACACTTATTTAATATAATGATGGATGTAATTTGTTTCGCAACAAAATTTGCGTTAAAATTATATAAACAAAACAAAAACTTTTTATAAATAGCTTGCCTACTTCTTAACTGATCTTTAGTATTTGTAAAAATATTATGATGAGATGTTAATGTCGGTAGTTGTTGACATTGAATAGGCGCCTTTGGCTTTCAAAGTAAAAAAGTAAAAAGTGTTGAAAAATTTCGGCGGGCTGGTTAGAACCATGATAGCTCAATTGGAAGAGCACCTGACCCGGTATGTCAGAAGGGTGCAGGTTCAAATCCTGCTCGTGGAATTTTTTTCAACATTTGTGTTTATGTAATGATGGAATGATATAATTTTAAATTAATATTAATATTTAATATAAAATAAATAACATTTAATATAAAGACAATTAACATAAAATAAGTAATTTAAAACATAAAAACATAACATTATTTACAGTAATAATAAGTAACTTAACATTATTAAAAACTTGATAACGCTTGTCCAACTTATGCCCTTAAGCCCTTTATAATTAAGTGCAAGTGTCAATTCTACCTACAGTGTACTGTATCTATGCAACGAGACAATAAACCCGCGTAATTCTCAGGTTACCAGTAATTTCTTTTAAACTACAGTCCACGCAAGAGTCTTTCAAACATGGTTTTAAATGCAAGCAAGCATGCATAAAGCAAGCAAGCATGCAGCATACAAGCAAGCAGAATGCAAGCAAGCATGCAGACAAGCATGCATGCAGACAAGCATGCATGCAGACAAGCATGCAGCATGCAAGTAAGCATGCAGCAAACATAGTTTCTGTCACGGCTCCGGCACTGCGGGCACTCATTTAATATATCGTTCATTTCATATAATTTTATTTGATATACGCGTCATTTTATATATTATTTAAGATAATTACATTTCAAATAGGCGTAGGCGCGAAGGGGCGAGGCGGCCCCACGCGAGCTTATCGTCGCAGATGGTTTTCGCTCGCTACCGCCGAAGCTGCGGTGGTGGCGAGCGTTTAAAACCACCTGCTCCTCAGCTCGCGTGGGGCCGCCTCGCCCCTTCGTGCCTACGTATATCAAATAAAATTATATGAAATGAACGATATCTTAAATGAGTTTTATTTTAAATGGCATTATTCGTTCGTATAGAACGTTATACTAAATGGTATTATATAAAATGAAGATTATGTAAAGTAAATTATGATAAATAAAATTATATTAAGTGTTGGTATAACAAATGATTATTATGTAAAATGAACGTTATTAAAGTTCAATTATATCAAATGTTGGTATATCAACTCAGACGCTCCCAGATGAGCTTGCACACGATTAGCAGTATTAGGTGATTGTTTAAGTTATAGGGTTAGTATAAATAAATATGTATATATTACCTTAATATTTTAAGTATTGTGTAATACTTTTAACTAAAAGTGGTTGCGTAATCTGAAATAAATAATGAATGTTACAGGCAACAGGCAGACAGGTATTGCTAACCAATATAATAATATCAATTAGTTGCGTACTCTTTGGTAGTGTGTGTTCTTTGGTGACTTTACCCTTACTCTCATTAGCGGTATCGAATATCAGCCTAAATATCAGACATCACTCGATCAAAGCACTTTAAAGCAATCTAAACCGGATCAATTGAGAGTTCCACTTTGTCATTCAAAGACAAATTGAGTACACTAAGGCTACACTACACTACACTGTTACAGTTTACTTTTCAAATTTCTCAAATTGTGGTCTAATCAACAATGAATAGTGAATTCGCATTGTATAAAAAAATATACTTCTTCAATTCACTAATCCGCACTTGTTGTTGTATGATCCATAGATCTGACCACCTATGCCTTTTGAGCCCTATAATTTCCCTACAAACAGTAATAGATCATCACCTTAACGTCACCAGATCATTTTATGTCTCCACTGCTGGATCACGAGCCTTGGAAGAACGGGCCATAAACAAAAACCACCACGCGGATTGGTGGTTAGCGACTGCTAATGTAGCCGGGACCAATTGCCTTATATGCCTTCCGAAGCACGGAGAAGCAGGAGATGATACATTTTTGGTCACCCATCCGATGACCTTTCCAAAAGTATTCTTAACCTTAGCAATTTTTCTGAGTGGTAGAGCCACGCTGCGTTGCTCTCACAGAATATCGGCGTGAAACAATGGCACTCGTTGGTGTTGTGTTTCGTCCGGTGAGTGAAAGTACCGGAGGCCCTCTCTCACCCTTCCCCCCTCCCAATTCCTACTCCCTCCTTAAGATCCAACTCCTTCCTCAAGGCCGGTAACGCATTTGCAATTACTTTGGTTTTGCGGGGGTGTCCATGGGCGGCGGTAATTACTTTCCATCAGGTGACCCGCCAGCTCGTTTGCCTCCTTTTAACATAAAAAAAAAAATCGCAGACCTGGTGCGTTAACCACTGCGCAAAAAATATAGAATGTCCTCAAACTGTCTGTATTTTTTTCCCAAAAAGTTTTTTATAGTTTTTTGACGAGATTTCACTTTTATCCAGGATCAATGGGACCCGGAGTGCCAGAGAACATAACGGTGACCTTCCTCAACCCTACCACGGTGAAGGTCTCGTGGTCCACCACCGCGGAGCTGGTGGAGAAGTATGACGTCACGTACAAGCCATCCGACGCTAGGTAAGCGTATTGCGGTATTCTCAGTAGAAATAGCGCAGCTTGTAATATCTGTGGGCTTTGATACTTTGTTGTTTGGAACAGATCGATGTCCTATTTGTTTTACTAAGATAGCAATCGTATAATGTCCTTTTGTTGAGATGGCTAAGCTGGCAAGCTTTAAAATAAACTAACTCTGGAAAAAGAGACAAAAAGGCTAATAAAAGTAAATTAATAGTAAATAAAATGAAATGAAATAAAAATAAAAATGAAATGAAATGTAAATTAAATTAAATGAAATGAAATGAAATGAAATGAAAATGATATGAAATAAAATGAAAATTAAATGAAATGAAATTAAATATATTTATTGGCACACACTACAAAATATCACGATATTCACAATAACAATACAAAACAAAAACGAAAGGTAAGTCGATAAAATCAACCAATTATAAAAAAAAGTAAACAAGCTCCAATTTATTCGCTAAATTTTTTTATAGGTTCACTCAAATTTATAAATAAAAAGTTGGCTTTACGAATTAAATAAATAAATTCGCATTAGGCTAGCATAGTGGGTTATGGATTGATCCTCCCATATATTGTTAATATGGAAAGGCGTGAGCATAGCAGTGGGACGTTTATATTATAATGATAAAACTATTATCCCGTATACTAAAAAAATTAAAGGTTTTTTTTATGACGTCAGAAATCTAACGGAGTGGGATAGAACCACGATTTCTCGCATTCAACTTGAGCATCAAACTATTCGGCTACCCACGTAAATAAACAGTCTTTTATTATTATATAAAATCAAAGCAAATTTCTCAAACAAAAACTATTTATTGGAGTTCTATGCCATAATAGCTGTTCGTTTGCATAATAATAGTCGTTAAAATTCGCCATCCAGACTTTGTGCAAGCGTGGTGGATATTTGGCTTATTTATACAAAACCATCAATATGTTTTTGCAATGAATAGCCAAAGTTATTTCTATAAATAGATTTAGTTTAAATAGGTACCATTATCCCCGTACTAATATAACAAAGTACGAGTAAACAGAATATTATAGATATTCTGTTTACTCGTACTTGTTTCTTGTTTCGTTTCTGTTTACTTGTTTACTCGTACAGAATATTATAGATATTCTGTTTACTTTACGAACTTTCGAACTTTACGAACGTTTACGAACCTTAAAGCACAGTATAAGGAAGAATGTAATAGTCCTTCCTTATACTATGTTTATTAGTAAGTCCCTCAAAAATATCAATGTTTTCATAGATATCACCAACTGTTCTAGTTATACTAAGCTTTTGCTATCCGCTTTCTTCCACTGCGATGTTTCTTTGCTATGCTAATTTATGACGCTATACCTTTGTAAATGTGCTCACTAATAAGTAATGGTTTGCGGGTGACCCGGGGTACCGCGGGGTCGCATTTGAAGAAGTGTTTTGGCTACAGCTGCATAAAATAAATAAAACATGTATAAAATACGGCGTGAACAGGTACAACTAAGTCTCATTACAAAAAGTAAAAACATGTTATTACAATTTTGAGGTGTTAATTCGGCCAACTAATCGTTTTTTTAAATAAAGTCTAAGCTTTAATGCATCTAAATGCAGCATGCAAGAATAGAATAGAAAAAAACAGAATAATTTACTGTAGACAAAATGCAGACACGTTATAATAAAATCAGTTTTAGCACTTGACTGCCCTCGCACATGCAGAAGAAGTGCCGAAGAGAATAGATCCAAGCATAGAAATGCAGAAGAGAATAAACTCAAGCATAACAAGCACACCAAATTTTACTTTTTATTTTCAAGAGCTAATTGCTGCACTGAAGCTAAATAAGGCGCTTACGTCAGCCTTCCGCGATTCGGGCGGCTGCACTAGCCGCCCGAATCGCGGAGAACCCAGGTTCGATTCCTGGCCGGGTCGGGTGGGCGTTTAATTTTTTTTCACTGTATTTTATAAAATTTTAAAAATATTTAATTTAGCTTCAGTGCAGCAAATAGCACTTGAAAATAAAAAGTAAAATTTACTTTAGGTTTGTGTTATTAAAATTGTGGTATTTCATCTGCAAAGGTGAATCTGCATGGCCATCGGTAGCAATGACCGTTGGATAGATGGCGCACTGTGCCTCTATTAGCACTCAAAATTTAAAAAGCAGTGACAAAATTCAGCACTTACATCAGCCTTCCCGGTAGCACAGCGGTCAGTGCAGCCGCCCGGATTGCGGAAGACCCAGATTCAATTCCTGGCTGGGTCGGGTGGGCGTTTAATTTCGAACGCTCGAATGCGACTGAAATTGGCTACTTTACTTGTTTTTCAAGCTTCGATGCAGCATACGAGCACCAGGTGGGTTTTTATTATCTCTGTCTCTGACATTTTTTTCAGTTAATAGCATTGTTGTATTGTGACAGTTTAGAAAGAAATTAAATGTGGTGAATGAATTAAAAGATTTCCTGATTTGAGCCTAAGATAGCTTCCGTAGTCGAAGACGTTAGACGCTGATTAGTCTGGTTACAATCCACCTAGGATAGATGCTGGTGCGTTCAGAAAGAAGGTGGGAACTTGATATCCTGATGTACCGGTACTTATTGCTTAGCTTAGGCACTAGCCGTCTCAGAGTTTTTAAAATAAACCTATAGTTTTTAGAAGATGTAATGTGATGTGTTTGTAAGATGTAAAGGTTAGAACCACGATAGCTCAATTGGAAGAGCATCTGACCCGGTATGTCAGAAGGGTGCAGGTTCAAATCCTGCTCGTGGAAATTTTTTCAACATTAGTGTTTTTGTAACATGTAAAGCAAAAAGAAAATGCTTAGTGGATAAAAAATATAAAAAAGAATTCTTTGTATTTTATTGTCTTTGCTGGCTATAATCTACTTAAACGCGACTTAAGACTAAACCCCATATTGACAAATTGGTAAACAGACAAGTCTGTAAGTTAGTAACAGAGAAGTCTTTTAAATCGTATCTAGCATTTATAACAAAAATCTTATGAAATTGTGTTGTTATTTTTATATCATTTTCAACGAAGTATTCGTATAACTTTGACAAAATCACATTTCAGATGCGATTAGACTTCGTGACTCTCGAAAATGGAAAAACGTAAATTGTAATCTACGCTCACGAAATTTTAAAATGAATACTTGAAAATGTAAATTCATTATTCTTTGCTTCAAGAAAGAATCTTAAAACTGAAAGAACAAAGTGACTTTTTTTGTAAATGAATAGTTGTGAACGAAACCTTCTTCGAAACATTTACAAAGAAATTTAATTTTTGATTTGCTATTTGTAGGAGTTTGTAATACTTCAGAGTAGTTTAAGCGTGCATTACATAATACCTAATTAATGATTAATACATAATTAAAAAAAAACATTGTTGGGTAGGTACTCTTGTGGGGTAAGATCTCTCATTAACTTTGCATGATGTTTGGTCATAGGACGAATGGTCCTGCAGGATTCGTGTTTCGAAAGATCAGGCAAATTATTTATTTATCCGCCGCGCCCGCCGGGGTGAACTCCAGTGATTGCTTAAAACGATTCACCCTAGCTGTACTTTAGGTGAAATACAAGAATTTTAGTGAGTGTGGGCACCCTCTCTAAAAAATACTTTTGTCGGGCGCACAGCAGTAGTCGGGACAACTACTGCTTTTCCTTAATTCAACTCTTAATTCAATGGAATAAGAATCAAAACTAGTTAAAAGCGTATACATGTTAATGCTTGTGGCTGTGCGTAATGCATTTTATTGTGAATAAATAAGAGGCATAATTATGCATTAAAAGTTTAAAGTGTTAGATTATATATTATTGTAGTGCGCCGCATGCGATGGTCTCAAACTATGAACGAGAACTGCATGCGAGCATACTATAAGGCTACAGAGGGGGGAACTAGGCTGTCCGCATATCGTCACCGGCCTCTGTTTCGGGCCCTTGAACCAATGATAACTGTAACCGCGCAGAGGCTATCCGATCAAGTGCGTGCCATCCAACGGCTGAGGCGGCTGGATGACTCGACACTTGATCGGCTTCACCTAGAGGCCCTCTCCGCTTGCGGACGAATTTATCATGACGAATAACTACCGGAGATATATCCTGACGGACGGTACGGTCTACATTTGTCGGGCATGCCGCCGTCCCGGGGAATCACTCAGGCACATTATCTCCGGTTGTTCTCATCATGCTAACGGCGAGTTTTTGCACAGACATAACCTGGTAGCTAGGATTATTCACCAGCAACTTGCTCTTCTATATAGTCTTGTGGACTTCGAAGTGCCGTACTACAGGTACACACCTGCGCCGGTTCTCGAAAACGGCCGTGCCACGCTCTATTGGGATCGAGATGTCATCACGGACAGGAATATTATAGCTAATAGGCCTGATATCGTGTTGATAGATCGATCGCAACGCCGGGCAGTGCTTGACGTCACCATCCCGCATGACGAGAACCTCGTAAAGGCCGAGAAGGGCAAGGCCAGCAAGTACCTTGACTTGGCTCACGAGGTAACTGCCATGTGGGATGTTGACTCGACAATCATTGTTCCGATAGTCGTGTCTGCGAACGGTCTGGTAGCGATGAGTCTCGACCAACACCTTAAGATACTCTCGCTCAATGGTTGGATCAAGGGTCAGATACAGAAGGCGGTACTCTTGGACACGACACGGATAGTCCGAAGGTTCCTGTCTCTGCAGCCCTAACCACCGGCAGCTTGAGTCCTGCCCCGTTGCCGGCGGCACCCTAGGCTAGGTTTTTTATAATATTTGTATGTTTTGTATGTGCTTTTGTATTTTGCTTTTATATTAATATTATAACAAACCTAGGCTAAGAACTAAAAGAAATAAACATAATAATAAAAATAGTAAATCTTTATTTTTTTCTTTCAATACATACTTGTAACATATATAGTTTTTCCTATTTATATTCTAGGTACAAACATCACATTTTGCTGGTGTTTAATCTGAGAAAACCCGTGCTATAAGCACCAATATTATTAAGATTGTGTGTTTTGTTTTCCCATATACGTGCGTAAACGTAAATGTGGATTAACTTTAATCAACGTTTATCTTTTCAAAACATGGATTACAGTTTAGAATTATTAAAAACGTATGTTGTATCATGTTGTCAGTAAAGGCAGCTAGAGATAGCATTTTAGGTTAAAACTAAGTTCAAATTTAGTATGAACTGTATTATATTAATTATTGATATTGTATTGTATGATTTAGTTTGTTAATTTTTTTTTTACTTTTTATTTTCAAGTGTTAATTGCTGCACTGAAGCTAAATTAAATATTTATAAAATTGTACAAAATACAGTGAAAAAATTAAACGCCCACCCGACCCAGCTAGGAATCGTACCTGGGTCTTCCGCAATCCAGGCGGCTGCACTGACCGCTATGCTACCGGGAAGGCTGAGTTTGTTAGTATAACGTTATACATTTTTATTAATCTTCAGTGAATTTCCACTCTGAACTCGCGTTCCCACAGAACCTAGTCGGAAAATTCAATTAAAATGTACAGTCAGCTACAAAGAAAGGTGCACAATAGCAAAACCATGCTCCCGGAAATTTGTGTAAACAGACTAAACACAGTACAATGGAGAGCTCGAGTTCCATCGATTCAGCTGAGCCTTCGCCCAAGCAGACGCGGTAGCGGTACGGTCACGGTGGCAGTCTTTACACACTTAGTGCCTTATAAATAAACAAAGAATAATCTCCGAATAGTTATTCCGTGTTTTGTCTCTTTTACTCTAATTTGAAATGCCGTTTACATGACAGGAACAAAACACATAATAACTATTCCAACCTTATTCTTTGTTTATTTGTAAGACACTAAATGTTTAGCGGGCCCGTTTAGTTCACACTAGCGTGGTGGGGCGGCAGCGATTTTTTTACGCAGTCAACCACAAACTAATTTGTACCAGCAGCTAGAAGTAAAATAGCCAGTGCCTCAGTAGTTGAGGATTCCGGGTGAAGTGTGCTTCCACTTTCAGCCCTATCATCACTTAAGATCAGGAGAGATGAAGGCCAAGTGCTTACCCATAAGAAGTACAAGTCAAACGACATCACAAGAGACACGAGCGGCGGCAAGACGGTCCCACCTGTAGTTCGCGGCCTGCATTATTTGATAATACTTCATATTATATTGACTGCCACATCGCAGACCGCAGACCGCCCCCCCTGTTTGGGCGAGGCTTTACGTTGAACTCAGTGAAACAGCGTGAATACAAAACGAGTATTGACATTGTAATAGCGGGGATATTCAAATAAAATTTAGATTTACTTTCTAAACGGATTCATATTGTGTGACGTGAGCGCTTATTTGAAAGTTTACTAAGTCTTAACATAGTTCTTTGTGGTAGGTAATTTTAAATTCGTCACTATTGGTGATGCAATGGCGGTGATGGTTCAGCGCAACGGGATGATACTGCACTAACATTAACGTTTTATGTATAAAATTATATAAAATATACTAGAAAATCTTAAAAGATAGTCTGCTCATCATTTTACCAAACATTACTATGGAAACAAATGTGAAATCGAACTGTGAAATACCTACGCGCGTAGGTATTACATCTGCGCAACTCGATTAATATATATGAAACATCATTTGCATTTTTAAATAGCTGAAGTCGATTCTTTACAGACATAAGCCTGTAAACATAAAAAAACTAATTCACAAAAAGCAATTCTTTAAAACCATTTTTACTTTGTTAAGAATTCTGAAATTAGTTTATGTTGGCGTTATGGCAGTGAATTGACTTAGTCTGAACGTTATGTATCGGTAATTGACTTTGGGGTGATTCAGTTTCAATCTCAGCGACGACAACGCGGCGCGTCAATTTTCCTTTTCTCGTTTGTGACATGATATAAATTATAAATAATGAAGTAAATTGTTAAAAACGCAACGCAAGCAATAATTTTTTAAGTAAGTCACAAGTTTATAATTTTAAAATCTAATTAAAAATAGAGTTTCAAAAGAAATACTATAGAGTAATTTTGTATTTTAAGTGTTTTTAATTTCGTTGGCGTGTATCCTTTTTAATAATGATTAAAGCCGCTAAAAGTAAAAAAAAGTAAAAAGTCTCTGTCTTTTTCTTTGTATTTAAATAACGTAATAACGTAATTTAAATAACTAGGTTTTCTCGGGGCAATTTTTACATTTTTTTAGTTTGCTGTTGGCCTCAAACGGCCTTTACAGCGACACCGGACCTTATTTGGGGGCGGCGGCGAGAAACTTAAAGGGTTCCTCAAGCCATGTGGTCGAAAAAATTCCGTTTCTTACTAGATTCTCCGAGGGCTTCGTGGAGCTTTAAAAAGTGCGTCAGTGACGCGGTCATCTGAACATAGTCTAGTACAACTAATAAGGGAGTTTGCATATTTAATATTTAATCGTACTCCGACGTCGACATGAAATATAAAACTCCTCGAAAAAATCACAGTCCAGCGAAATATAAATGTTTTCTGGAAACATGATTTACGTATTACCTATGTTGAGTCGACAAGCGACACTAATTTTGCAGCAAGCTTTTCTCACATATTCTTTTTGAGTAAACGATACTTTATAGCCATAAAATAAAGTAAGCTAATTTTATAAATTTTAAATTTAGCTTCAGCGCAGCAAGCACTTAAAAAATAAAAAGTAAAAATTTAAAGTAAGCTGTTTCGGTATAACCAGCCGACTTACCACAGACACAAAATAAGGAGTTTTTTTTTTGAGAGATATTGCTGATTGCCTCTGAGGCATTTTCTGCTTCACCAGGCTTGTTTGGGGCGGCAAGGAACGTCCCTTACGTCCCTCAAGCCGTGTGAAACGAATTACCTTCGGAGGTTTTCTAGAGGGAATGGCATCGCGCACTAGTGCGCGTCCCCGTGTCCTACTAGATTCTCCGAAGCCTTCGGATCGGATCGGGGAGCGGAACAACCCGAGGGCGCCTCTAAAGGCTCGGACCTCGGCTCGGGTTGACCGGGCCGTGGAGGAGGAGAGAAGTGCCCAGGTACATGTCTGTACCTGGTGTAGACTGCAGAAGGAAAGCTTTATGCTAACGCGCTCCAGCAACGCGCACATAGACAACCTCTCACAGCGGAACCTCGCGAACCTCTGACTATTTCGAGCTGTTCCAAGATCCGCGTTCGTGCAAAAGGTCTATGTGTGCTGTGTCTATGGGTACTAGAGCAACTGCTCGAGTACGGTATATATTAAGCGCGACGAAACGATAATAAAATTGTTTCATAATGTTCACACAGACACTTCTTTTTAAGGACATGTGTCATGGAACCTCACGAAGCATTTGCAAGTGTTTTGATAAACTTTTAAAGACTAACCTTGGTCAGACAGCTAGACTCTAGGCGGTCTTAAAATAAGCCTTTCAACCAAACCGAGTGCAATGTACCCTCTGCTGGGAATCTTAACCACGACAGGACACGGTCTGAGACTGGTGCTTCAACTTATTAGTAGACAGGACCTAAGTTAATCCTGATTTCCAATGTACGATTCATAGTATTATTGTTTGATTAGTGGTTTGATTTGTTTTATCAGCCTTGCTAGCAGTCTCGCTAGCTATCACCATCTTATATTCTGCTGTCCTAACGAAGAATCTCTGACCGAATGTACATAAGGAGGGGCAGTAAGTAACCTCCTAACTGCATTCTTTGTCAAGACGGCAGTATTAGTGCCTTGCCAGATCTACAATGTTTGTAGCATTATTATGTCCTGTAAACGACTATTATCATACACACACATAAGTCACATAAATAAGCATAATATTATAGTACAGACACTCACACACTCACACTCACAACAACTCACAGTTTAAAGGACGGCAACGCATCTGCGATTCCTCTGGTTTTGCGGGTGTGTATGGGCGGCGGTGATTTTTTCCCATCAGGTGACTACCCGTCTGCTCGTTTGCCTTCTCCTTCTAATATATATATTTAAAAAAAAACTCACTTACCTTACTTTCTTAATCGTGTTAAGGCGCTGGCAACAATGAGACAGCCCTCACTGTCGATCTACATACAAGTAAAAGGAATGAAAATTATTTTTATTTAATCTTTCCTTTATTCAGGAAACAACAGCTTTCTTAAATAACATTATCATAATATTATACTATGTGTTAGCACATTAACTTAACAGTTTTCACTACTAGTTGGAATAGTGCGTGATCCACTGTATTCCGGCCAGGAAATTAAATTAAAAAATTAATACCAAATATATTTACTACTTTTGGAAACTGAAAAATTATTGCAAATAAAATCTATATAAAACATATATATTCTTCTTGGCGTCGTATGTTGCATGCCTTTTATAAACCATGCATAAGTGAAGAGCACTTCATAGTTGTCAGGGCTTTAAGCCCCAAGGGTAACATTTTCCGCAAATGTAGGAACGAAGTTGGTCCATTCTAAAGCTCGCACACACGACAACACCCACCGCTATATACCACCTAGGCAGGCATTTTAGTTAGGTTTTTTTTACGGAAAGGGAATACTGTTGTTCGCATATGGTCTTCACAGCGTACGACGATGCGTTCGACAAAGACTCTTTTAAAGAAAAACGGAGTTTCTAAATATTCCACGATTGTCATTGTCTGATATCAAATCGTGATCACTCGAAGAATACTCCATTTTTACAAATAAAGACAGACACAGAGAGAGAAAAATTAATAAACATTAATGTCGTCTGTCAATAAAATCGAGATTTAACAACCTAAAACCGAGCAAGATGCCGGCTTAACTTTAATGTTTGTTTAATTCGAGATTTAAGATAGATTGAGGATGTGCAAGACGTTAAATAGTACGCCAACGTAGCCATCAAAGACGGATACATTTTTATGAAACACCTAGTGACTGAAGCCATTGAACATGAAAAAACTATCTATTTTGCTAATAACATAAACAATAATATAAGCAATCCCAAAAAGTTATGGAGAAACCTCAAACAAAATATACTTCCCAGCAGCAGGGCCGAAATTGATCTACCACCATCTCTTGATAACCCTGATGCAATCAATAGGCATTTCCTTGATGTGCCTGGTGAGGACCACGTATCAATCTCCCATCTCACTTTCTTTGAATACCATAGGCATGGCGTAGGAACTTTCAGGCTGCAGCCGGTCAGTGAGGATGTTGTAATTAAAGCCATTAGAAGACTTAAGTCTAACGCTCAAGGGGATGACCACATTTCACTGGAGATGTTGCAGTTGACTTTGCCGCAATCATTGGAAGCAGTCATAAATATAATAAATCGCTCTATAGTTGAAAGCGCATTTCCAAAAGGCTGGAAGCGTGCAGTGGTAAAACCCCTACCCAAAATTTCTCATCCTACGATAATGAAGGATCTCAGACCAATTAGCTTACTCCCTTGTATTTCTAAGATACTTGAAAGGATAGTCTGCGATCAACTCACCAGGTACCTTGAGGATCACGACATACTCCCACAATGGCAATCGGGATTTCGCAAGGGTCGTGGTACTGCAACTGCTCTTTCAGATGTTGTGGACAATCTCTTGGCTGCACAGGACCATGGAATGGTCAGTGCGCTGCTGCTGCTGGACTACTCCCGAGCTTTTGACTGCATTAATACAACACTTCTGTTATCCAAGATGACATACTATGGCTTTGACACCAGTGCTGTGAAATGGTTCCATAGTTATCTAACAGGCAGGCAACAATATGTGGAGCTATCTGCAGCTGATGGGACTAAATTACGGTCTCACTCTCTCCCAGTCACCAGAGGCGTACCGCAGGGCTCCTTGCTGGGTCCCATTCTTTTCATTTTGTACAGCGCAGATGTGATAGGCAGTATTCGTGAGTGTCGCTATCACTTGTATGCTGACGACATACAGCTTTACTGTTCATTTAAACCATCTGATATCTCCAATGCTGTTGACAGGGTGAATGGGGACCTGGCCAGGATAGCAGCATGGTCACAGTCTAATTGTCTTGCACTGAACCCTCAAAAATCCAAGCTCCTGCTTATTGGTAGCAGAAAGAACATTAATAAGCTCAATGACAGTACACTAAATATACACATTGATGGGGTAATCATAGAGCGGGTGGAAAAAGCAAAAAGCCTGGGTTTGACTTTTGACAGTTCTCTTAATTTCGAGACCCACATTGCAGAGTGTGCACGCAATTGTTTCTATAGGTTAAAGCTGTTATATAAAATAAGAAAATATCTATCGGAGCAACTTAGAATTGCGCTATGCGAGTCATTGGTTTTGTCCAGGCTCAATTACTGCGACACAGTCTATGGCCCATGTTTACTGGCAAGGACAGCCCGGCTCATACAAAGAGTACAAAGTGCGTGCGCACGCTTTTGTTTCCACATTCCACCACGAACACACGTCACCCCCTTTCTAAACTCTGCCAACATGCTAAAAATGGAAGCGCGCAGGCGTATTCATCTGGCGTCCCTGTTGTTTGGTATCATTCACATGGGTAAGCCACATTATCTCTTGGAAAAATTAGAGTGGGCACAAAATCACTGTAAGTACCCAAAAAGGTCCTGTACTCATGTGTTCTCAACTCCAAGACACCGCTCTGTGGCATTTCGAGGTTCGTTCCGTTTTGCCGCCTCTAAGTGCTGGAATGATCTTCCTCCTCCGTTGCGAGATCTAAGGACAAAGCAAACGTTGGTGAATGGCTTAAAGCGCCACTTTTTGACATTGCAAAATGCAGCCTTAGATCCACAACTTTAATTTGTTACTTTTTATACCTTTTATTTTTACTGTTACTTATTTATTTGATTATACGCAATAGGAGTCTTTGTCTTTCTGCCAACATTTGTGTTTTTTTCTTTTTTTTTTCTGTCTTTCTTTTGTTTTGATTTGTGTTAGGTTTTGTATGTGTTAGGAGTTTTTGTAATTGTGTCTGTATATGGTTTAATTAAGTAAATGTTTGTATGTTTATTATTATTATGTTCTGCACCGCGCGCCGGTGGCGGCAGGCTCCGCCAGAATACCAGCGTTGTTGCGACACGCTTCGTTCGCAACAACATAAGCTGAGGCGGGGTCCTGATTGACCTATTTTTGTTGTTTGTTTTATTTTTATGTATATTAGTGTGTGTGGTCAATAAATGTTTCTCTCTCTCTCTCTCTCTCTCTCTCTTAAATCAGGATTAAGCTAAAATCGAGTTTTAATTATACTAAATCAAGATTTAAAGCATTCCTGCAAGCCGCCCTAAATTTTAAGCGGGCACGTTTAGTTCACACAACCGCGGTGGGGCGGTAGCGATTTTTTCACGCAGTCAACCACAAACTACATATCTCGTGAATAACGTCACATTTAACCGATAAAGGTTTCGGTCTAGTGGTAAAGTTCCAGGTTCGATTCCTAGGTACCTACATGTTTGTATATTCGCTTTGTTTGATGGTAGGGCCACAGTAGAGCTTGTTTGTCCGCCTGGCTAGCTAACACCATCTTATCTAATTATGTCGCTTTAGCATGAAATTTAGTAGCATTGTTTTGTACCGGCAGCTAGAGGTACAATAGCCAGTGCCTCAGTAGTTGAGGATTCCGGGTGAAGAGTTCTTCCACTTTCAGCCCTATCATCATTTAATATCAGGTGAGATGAAGGCCAAGTACTTACCCGTAAGAAGTACAAGTCAAACGACATCACAAGAGACACGAGCAGCGGCAAGACGGTCCCACCACAGAGCCACCGGTAGTTCGCGGCCTGCATTATTTGATAATACTTCATTTATATTTACTACCATTTGGCAGACCGCAGACCGCTTTGCTCATCATTTTGCCATACATAACTATGGATCAACTGTGAAATCGTATAATAAATATCAACTGATGATTGATATTATCATTATGTAATACCTACGCAACTCGATTAAAATATATGAAACATCATTTGCATTTTTAAATAGCTGAAGTCGATTCTTTACAGACATAAGCCTGTAAACATAAAAAAAAACTAAATCACAAAACGCAACTTTTTAAAACCATGTTTACTTTGTTATGATTTCTGTATTAGAATTCTTAAATTGGTTTATGTTGGCGTTATGGCGGTGAATTGACTTAGTCTGAACGTTATGTATGGGTAATTGACTTTGGGGTGATTCAGTTTCCATCTCAGCGACGACAACGCGGTGCCTCAATTTTCCTTTTCTCGTCTGTGACATGATATATCTACCTGTGAAGTAAATTGTTTAAAACGCAACGCAAGTAATATATTTTTAAGTAAGAATAAAATCAAGTTAAGTTTGAGTTTCAAAAGAAAATACTAGGGGGTAAATGTTATTTTAATTTTTTTAACTTCATAACTTCGACACTATTTAGAATAATATTACATAATTTATTTTTCTTTTTAATAGCCGTTAGCCGGTAGTCGTTCTAAAACGGGAAACCGACTAAGTTTTCTGAATTTTATGCCTTCTTTTTTTTAGTTTGCTTTTGGCCTCAAACTGCCTTTACAGCGTCACCGTACTTATTTGGGGGCGGGAAACTTAAAGGGTTCCTCAAGCCATGTCGTCAAAAAATTTCAAGTTATCCGTTTTCTACTAGATTCTCAGAGGACTTCGTGGAGCGCGTAAAATCTTAATGCTGTCCTAACGAAGAAACTCTGACCGAATGTATATAAGGAGGGGCGGTAAGTAACCTCCTAGCTGCATTCTTTGTCAAGACGGCATTATTAGTCCCTTGCCAGATCTACAATGTTTGTAGCATTATTATGTCCTGTAAACGAGTATTCCGGGAAAAGTGCATTTTTGCACTTCCTCCCCTATCGTCACTCAACATCAGGTGAGATGAATGCCAAACGCCACTCCGTTATGAAAAAATCCCTTTAGAATGCAACGCTAACTAAATCTCCAACAAATATTAAACCTTATTCACCTGTGATAGGATTGAAAAACAATTAAAAATTACAACGCAAGCTGTGCCCGTTAAACGGTTAAAATATTTAAATCTGAACACTGCAAGCTGTTAAATATTCAGTGGGAGTCGATAGTTCGAAACTTCGTATCACCGGAACGGTTTGTATGGTAATTGATGGAAATCATGGCGGCTGGTGTAGACAGTTTTTCATATTCCTTTGCTTACCTGAATATGAAAGGCAAATATAGCCTACATCCTAAGGAGCTTGGGAGGCTTATAATGAACGTTGTATATTAATGCGTGAGCTTCTACTTACACAAGGCACACTTCGTTGTAACTGATAGCCAGTGCCTCAGTAGTCGATAATTCCGGGGGAAGTGCGCTTCCTCCTTCGGCCTTATCATCACTTAACATCAGGTTAGATGAAGGACAAGTGCTTACCCGTAAAATATAAAAAAAAACACAACAAAACAACACTAACATTTTCGAAAACATAATTTAAAACAGAACAAAATGAAGAAAGAAACTTTATTTAAACGATGCAATTTCAAACAAATCTTAATTATCATGAAGTACCAGAAAACGTTATAAAACGGAGGCAAAAAGAAGGTAGACCAAATACTAATTGGAAACGTGACAAAGGAAACATAAAATATACAGGAAACTGATTTCACTGAGTGATTATCGTGTTGTCTACGATATGGACAAACTAATGTCTTGCTCGTTTTTTGTATGTTGAGTATGCAATTAAAACATACACTTAACAAAAAAATAATGACGTGTCTAGTTAAAAACACAATAACAACAATATTTAGCGATTACATTTTTTAGCACATATTCATAGATTTAATTAGAATATACATCAAAAAAACTTATTCTCTTATTACAACTTGCTGAATATTTATGTATTTACAAGTGTGTGATAGAGACAAGTACTGAAGGGTTATTGTACGAAATTTTGCCTGCTTCCTGACAGAATATACTCGTTACCAGATGTTAACTTTAAAGACCTGTTGTTACAACTTATACATCCACCAACTTCCGGTGTCATTTTTATTCAATATTTTTACTTATCAAGGCAATCACATTTTAAGCTTCATATTCCAACTTTCGAATCACAATCAATTAAAATAAAATTTTAAAAATATAAACGCTATAAAAATCATATCTTTTTAAATTACATTAATTTAAAAAAATATATACGTAGGTATTTGCATTCTGAGAAGGTATTGCTCCCTAAAGAAAGAATAATAAATAAAAAAATGTATATTTCATAAAGCATTTTGAGGAAAGGCTCGTACAAAAGATCCTCTGATGAAATAGACACTTCACAGTGCTTATCAGATAGTGATATTGCAAAAAGGTCAAATGTATATCAAGAAATTCTTATAGCGTCCCGGAGAAAAAATCCAATGTAAAATTCCTTGTCCATGAAATGACGGACGAAATTTTGTTACGGAGGTAAATATGTATTGTTTATACTATGTATATATATATTATATGTACCTATATGTGTTTTTAAATTAACTTTCGAACAACATAAAACTTGGTTAAAACATTTCTCTTCAAAATAAACTCAATAAACCACCAATGACCATTGACAATAATTTATTGAAATCGATTTATTACACCACACAATTTGTATCAATTTGATAGAATTCTAACTCAAGGTTAGTAGATACAAATCTATTTTATCGAGTAGGTACAAATGTACCTAATCGAAATTTATAATCAATGATGGATTGCCACTGCATTCTGCCTTCATTGACTTATCAGATATATTAGTAATTTAAAAAAGTTCGTAATTAGAACAAAAACAAACTGAACGAATATTATGCTTAATTACAGAATGACGTCGTTGAAACACATTTAGCTTTTGATTAATTGACACTTTCATTAATTTTGATGTTAAAAAGGTTAGTAAGAAATCTTGAGAAATAACGAACTTATTAGTAGCTACAGTCAGAAGGGGCAACGAAAGTCTCTAACACTAATACTTTGTCTAAGCAGCTGGTAAAATACGGGTGACGTGCGCTCCTACCTTTTTTTTATCCACCTTCGGCCTTCAAACTTCTTCCTATTACAACGTATTACTCCATGATCACTATATTAGGAATGTGTATATGAACGGAGAAAATGTGTGACCAGCTCCTATGTACTTTATCATCAGGTGAAATGAAGGCTTCGACTTTCCCGGATTTATGTAAAAAAAGAATTCAACAGTTTCTTGTGTAGTAAAAGTATTTCATTTTATTGCTGTCCATATTAAGGGTTATCATCATCATCATCATCAGCCTATTACTAGTCCACAGCTGGACATAGGCCTCTCCAAGTGCACGCCACTGAGCACGATCCGCGGCTACTCTCATTTAGCTCTTGCCAGCCATGAGCCTGCGAAGATCGTCATGCCACCTAGTCTGAGGGCGTCGTAAACGAAAGACTACTATATAATACTGGAAATCCTAAACTACGTTTGCCGATACGCGGTCTCCACTCGAGAACTCGTTTACCCCAGCGATTGTCGCTTCTGCGACTAATATGACCGGCCCACTGCCACTTCAGTTAGCTGCTCCGATGGACTATGTCGATTTATCGTTCTTTGTCGGATCACCTCATTCCGAAGTCGATTCTTCAGAGAAACTCCGAGCATAACCCTTTCTCCGGCTCTTCTTCTCTTGGCTCCGTATGTCATGACCGGTAGGACGCACTGATTAAAGACTTAAGTCTTTAGACTTTTTGGAATAGGCGACGTAAATACCCGACGTAATTTCCCATATGTTGCCCAGCCAGCTGTATCCTTTTGTTAGCCTCTTTCTTAAAGTTGTTCCTACCCAACTGTACAATTAAATAATTAAATGTTTATGGTAGTTTCGTGTAAATATTTGTATGTCATAGGATATGTTAAGTGCTATAAACTGTTCTCCAAGTCAATAGTCTTCTTCATTAACGCCATTATTAGTCTTAAAATGAAGTATTTTCAGAGATGTAATTTTTCAATAGGTGTAAGCAAACAGGCTTCCTTTCACCTAAGAGCAAGCGATTACCTCGGCCTGTTCTACTTGGATTACCTGCGCGTTCTCAATTTGGTTGTCTTTGGTGTTATGCCTCTTTGCCCACTGATTTTACAAGATCTCATACTGTTAAACCAAAGCCCAGTAATACAATAATAAGGCTTGCTCTCTGTGCTGTGGAATATGGGATAAGCATTCGGTCTCGAGGACTGCTTTCCTAAGATAACAGTCATTTAAATCCCCCATAAGCTACTTTCAGCTGGCGTAGTCAGTTGTGGGATTTATAACGATGACATTTGTGTAGAGGATGGCTAAATAATATTAGTCTTCTTAGACTAGCTAACTATCTTCCTATCTAAATAGGTACATTTTATTCATTTTTTAAGTGTACGTCATGTTTCTAAAAAATATAAGAAGTAAAATTTGGAAAACAGGCCAAAATAGTCGGTGTATTCCTGGTCACAAACAAATTGTAATTCATCTTTTGGCCATATTTTCAAGTGCATACGAATGAAATACCTATTTTTATCTCGAAATCGAAAACCAGAACTCACATTATCAAAACACAGAACGCCAAAGCGAATAATATAATACACATTTTTTACTGCAATTTAGTACGTTATGTCTAAAGGCACCTCACTTTCGAGCAATTTGAACTATTAGACTAGAATTTCATTTCTCTCTTCACTCTTCCTACTCCCCCCTACTTGCCAATAGAAAACATCGAAATTGACTGATTGCTCGTTAGTTACAGAGTGGTGTTGGAGGTGGCGGGCAATTCGGATGCGGTCATACTGAGCGGTCTGGAAGCTGACACGCAGTACCAGGTCACTGTCGCCGCGCTTTGGGGCGGTCACAAGTACAGAAGCAGGCCAATTGTCTTCCGCACACTGGGTGAGTTTCAACGGATTTTTAGTTCATCACCAGCTCATTTTATGTCCCCATTGCTGGGGCACGAACCTTCCATTATGGATGGAAACAGCACAGGAAGGATTATTAGTAAAGAAGAAATAAAAGATAGACGCGGTCATACTTAGCGGACTCGACGCTGACGCGCAGTACCAGGTCACTGTCACCGCGCTCTGGGGCGGTCACAAGTACATAATCAGGCGAATTGTCTACCGCACTCTGGATGAGTTGCAACTGATCATTAAAAGGGAGGAAAAAAAAATATAAAAAAATGAGTTACGCGGTCATACTGAGCGGTCTGACAAGTTTTACCAGGTCACTGTCGCCGCGCTTTGAATCAGGCCAATTGACTTCCACTCCACACTTGTTTCCACTGACTGACTTCCACACACACTGGGCGAGTTGCAACAGATTTTTAGTAAAAAATAAATAAAAGATAGACTTAATCACATTGAGCGGGCTGGAGGCTGCCACGCAGTACCAGGTTACTGTAGCCACACCTTGGGGCAATCACAAGTACAGAAGTAGGTCAATTTGGGTACAAGTCTCTGATTTACTTACCAGTTCAATAGATACTTACACTAGTAGTAAGGAAAGTTTAATAAAAAAAGTCATTTAAAGATAATAATCAGATATTATGAGTAGATACATACAGTACAGTACAGTAAACAATACATTCTTAAAGGCGACTCTACCTCTAGTTTACAATATTGTTTCTACTGAAAATAGAAAGCTAGAAACTTGAGTTACTCTCATGATTATCTTACAAAAGTGTACCTAAAAGTATTATAATAATACATAGCGTGTGCGGCCGAGCAGACGTTGAAACGACAAGCATTTCACGAACTTCGTGCCTCGCTGCACACATTCTCTGTTCACATTTCAACATACTATCATGATTCTAACTAGAGCGGAGGAAGATCCACATATCCTTTTATTTTGTAATTTTCATAAGTCTTGCTTATATCACAGTACGTCTTGAAGCTAGGTTCTTTGTTCAATTGTTTTATCGCAACCTTTTCTTAAGAGTGCCTAAGGCTAGGCACTACGCTTGTTTTATCTCGAGCATTAACATATATCTTACAATTAAATCTAGTAAAGTTTACTTAATGCTTAAATAAGCAGACGAAGAGAACAAAATATAATTCTGTGTATTCAGTAAAGGCATTAGCTCGCCTCTGGAGCTATTTTGTCTATACTATAATTTAAGTATTTATAAGAATATTAAATGTAAATCGGTGACGTTTCAGCTTTGGTGCATCTGTAGACTTTTACTTTTCTGATGCATTCTCCTATTAGAGCCTATTGCCCAATTGATGAAGACCAGAGAAATATGGGAAAATACCTTTACCGAATCTGTTCGTGGCTTTTTATAGCCAGAATTGCAGTCTTCGACTAGCTGGTGTTTGATATCGTGATTCTAAAATTACGATGTCAAGCCTATATTACCCATAAAGAATGTATCATACTTTGTATCAGTGAAAAAAAATTCGGGATTGAACCATTAAAGTCCAGAGATTACCCTTTTCAAACAGCAAACAAACGAACAAACAAACAAACAAAGCCACAAACGTTACCTCTTTAAAGTTAACTAGTGGCCCGCTCGCGACTTCGTCCGCTTGAAAACACCTGATACTGATATAACACTATGAACTCCATGATAGACCCCTATTGCAGCGCCATCTATCGGGTTCAATTGTAAAACTAAACCATTCTCGAATCCATTTGAACACACACAAAAAATTTCATCAAAATCGGTCCAGCCGTTTAGAAGGAGTTCAATTACAAACACACGCACACAAGATTTATAATAAAGAAAATAAACATATTGTATTCCATGGCTAAATATTACAGCAGTTTAACTAGTTTTACTGTAATTATACTATATATATGCAAGCTTTAAATAATATTAAGAATGCATACCGATAAGTGCTTATTGTAACCGAGGTTTACTGAGCAAACTGTTTTCATAGCAATCATAGTATTTGTAATAATATATACGACATAACTTATGTCCTCGGAAGCGTTCACGTGGACATTTGCTTCAGCGATTTCCTTTTCTTTTATTAGATTAATTTAACGATAAAGTTGTAACTCTTGATATAATTAAAAGTATCAAATGAAATGTACAAACCACTTCAACGTTACAGTTTATTATAAAATAAATTTAATCTTCTTACAACAGCTCATCACTACCAAAACACAAAGCTTATTAAATAATGTTTATAAGCAGTATTTTTTTTTATATTAACGGGTAAGCACAGTGCCTTGATCTCACCTGATGTTAAGTGATGATAAGGCCAATGATGGAAGCGCACTTCACCCGTGATCCTCAACTAGTGAGGTATTGGCTATCTTATCTCTAGCTGCCGGAACACAACAATGCTACAAACATTGATATTATGGCGACATATATTTAGATAAGATGGTGGTAGCTAGCCAGGCGGACAAACAAGCCCTACCACCAACCAAACCGAGTACACAAACATGTACCCCCCGCTGGGAATCGAACCCGGGACCTCTGGGTCTAAACCGGCGGTCTTAGCCACTAGACCACAGAGGCGGTTAAAAGTCTCTGCCTTATGACAAAGGGTCGCAACGTGTGGTTAATATAATATCAAACGAAAGTAGATCCGTATAAAGTGTTTAATTTTACTTACGATACATAAGATACGTTGAGTATTATGTTATTTATACCGTCAATGAGACCATGAAGGCGATGGAAGTAGAAATACGGTGAATCCGTTCCTAATTTTCAGAAGGCACGTTGAGCAGTGGGTCCCAGTTGTTGTCTTATGATGGCAGTCGTTAAAACCTACCAACCCGAAGTTATTTTTTGCATCAATCTGGGGAGCTTTCCGTTCGGCTACGATTGTTTAATAGTTGTTGTTTAAATAGTTTATGGCTTAATATCTCCATATGCCTGTGATGTTGTTTTATGGGACCTGAGGAGTTCCTCCTTCTTTGTTGTCTTTATATTCACCAATAAAGACAATTTTTGAGCGCTACAATCATTTTCTTTCTTGAGAGGATGGCTTTCATAGTACGTTACTGCTCCACTATCTGTCTTCGCATCTAGACTCTGCTTCTGCTCGAGGCGGAAAAGAGACATTTGCATTAGTCATCGATAATAAAAATATTAGAAAACGACAAGAAACATGGTAATAACCCTGATAATTGCTCTAATGTGACCATGGTAATTTAATATGTTGTATTTACATGAACCTTTCTGAATATAAAAATCAAGGTTGCTTTATGACCTTTAGTCATGTCGCTTTTTACATTTTGTATGTTTATTTGTAATGGA
Organism: Eudonia truncicolella; assembly: GCA_949315975.1. Lineage (NCBI taxonomy): Eukaryota > Metazoa > Arthropoda > Insecta > Lepidoptera > Crambidae > Eudonia > Eudonia truncicolella. The sequence continues at coordinate 11,620,704 of OX438835.1, read as the reverse complement.
AAGTGTCCTTCTATTATAAGAGAGAGGTATTACCCAACATTTGACGTCGTGACAGAAAGGGAGAATAGAAATGCCCTTGCAGAGTTTCTTGACGATTATGCTCAGTACAAGATTTTCCACACAGCAGACTTACGAACCGATGTCCGAACCGATGATGTATAGAGACACTCTAACCAGCTCAATTATTATTTTGAATTCTTAGTTTCTTTTGTATGAATCTTTCAAATCTAAACATAAGACACTGCTCCTACCAGTAACACGAACTAAAAAGCAGTCAGGGGTAGCCATTCAGTAAGTTTTTGAGCTTAGATCCCGCAGGATCTAAGCACAAATATTAGATATATATTAGATAGATAATTTCGAGCGGCAGCTCGAACAATTAAAACACAAACTTCATTTTTCATCAGAAATACGAGCACGCTAGGTAGAGCGAGGCCATTATGCCATAAGTATAACAGCTCTAAATTAACTTCTTCAAGAGTAATAACATGTAAACAATCAAACTCCTAATACAATGGCATAAGAGACAAAACTAGTTGAAAGTGTATACTTGTTAGTGCTCGTGACTGTACACCTGTTGCGTGCAGTGGCGTGCATGCTTAAGTGTTCAAGTCCCAGTTGGCGACAAGAATAAATAGCGTGTGTCAGTCTGTACATGCCCCATTTTGACGTGCATGAGTCCTCGTATTAAATTGTATTTGTACAACAAGCAAACGTTTCGGGGTTAGGTATTTGAAGCTTTTTGCCTTACTTAGAGGTTTTTGAACTTTATCACCTAGCTAACATTTCTTTGGAACAGTGTTGTAAACGATATTGAGGCACGTTTTTAATATTGTGTACCGAATACTTTTAATTGGTACATCAGATTATTTTCTTTTTCCAGGTAATTTATTTTTTTATATTGTGTACCGAATACTTTTAATTGGTACATCCGATTATTTTTTTTTCCAGGTAATTTATTTTTTAATTTGAATGTTTTAATTATTTGTTTTCCCTTGATCGTGAACGGTATCTACAGCTTTCAACGTTGTTCATGTAAATCACGGGTAGAGCTTGTATAAGCTGAAATGACGCGCTCCACTACTTAATTAGTTGATTTAAATGTGTGAGTCCAAATATTAACAATGACACCTCATCTGTGTGGGAGCGTCGACTGTTCCGTGAACTAGGATCTGTAATGTATTTTGAAAGATTTTTATTAGTTACAAATTAATATTATTACTATTATAATACAGTTAAAAATTCTAAAATTATGTAAAGTAAAACTATTCAATCATCTCAATAGATTCACTTTCATCTGAATCAGAGTCATTAACATAAACAATAAATTCAGAGTGTCAAATGTCAAAATATTTAAAGTACTCTTTTTCTGTGTCTTCAACATGGCGACATGTATTTGCCCATATAGTATGATCAATCATTTCGAGTCGTTCATTTATCAGTGCCATAATGGATGTTCAATTTTGTGAAACATTTTTATTAGCCACGTAGTTTTTTAATATCCCCCATATCTTTTCAATTGGATTTAGTTCCGGATGGTAAGGGGGTAGTCGTAGAATTTCAAACCCTTTTCATCGAATCAGTTCGTCAATAACGAACCTTTTGAATCTATCTTTATTTTTTTAAATCAGATCGTACAATTCATTTTTTTTCATTGTTTCTTCAAATCGAATATTTTTTTCTGCAAGCCACGTTTGCATAGCTTGCTTATTTTAGTTGGAGTTAGGAGCTTTTTCTGATAAAGCGTTGTGGTAAGAAGCGTTATCTACAACTATGGCAGCGTTTTTCGGAAGATTGGGCAGTAATTGTGTGGTAGGCCACTTTTTATAATTATCAAGATTCATGTTGTCGTAATAATTTCCACTGGTGGAGTTTGCTTTATACACTAAATTAGCATTTAGAACAAATCCTTCATGTCCACCAGCGTGTACAATTATGACCCGAGTACCTTTTGAAAACTTTTTTTGTACTGCTGATACTCCTTTGACTGGTTTCCAGCACATGTTTTGAAGATGCGTTGTGTGAACGTAACTTTCATCTGTGAATACGATATAGCGGTCCTCGTCGCTGTATTTTTTTAATTGCCTCAAATATTGAAAGCGCAACATTTGTATATAGTGCTTTTCTGTTAAAGCTTTACGGTTGTCATCTATTTTCGAATATACGCAGAGTTTCTATACAACCGTTAAAACCAATTCTTTCTGTCAATACTTGTTTAAGCTTTCTTAATGTTGGTAATTCAATGAATTCAGTATGAAATGGCGCTATCGTTCTTCGAAGTACACCTAAATCAAAATCGTCCAGATTAGACTTGGTACACACCCTTTTTGGTTTTGAGGGCGATCTAAAAAGTTTCTATGACGTATTATTTGATGTACTAGCTTGTTTCTCTTAAAATTCGCGTAATCGTGGATTCACTAACACCAACGGCTTAGGCAGTTCGCCATCTAGCATCATTTAGTTTTTCATATCATAAAAAAACAATTTGTGATTAAAATAGTTTTTAATATTTAATTTCATTTTAAGCAATATCTTACTTACCTGACTCCGAAGATGCTTTTTGGTCGATATGCTGACGGTACTTTTGCGTTCGAACGACGCGTGCTCCTACGTTAAAGTCTAACCGACAACTGAATGACCAATTACAATGGCATTTGGATATGTATTACGTCCATATTTTAAATTTGCTTGTGTGCGTATATGCGGTAGTGGGGCGCGTCATTTCAGCTTAGACAAGTTCTAGCCTGCTTTCATTCCTCGTTGCCTTATAAAAAAATAATATAATTTATTTCAGGCGACAAACAATGTACAGATATAATATTAACATAGAGGCCCATTCTGATCAGGCCGGCAATTATTTAAAAATGTTTCTTACTATCTGCTAAATTGGAATTTTTAGTGACATTAGGTATTTTAAATTGAATTTCATATGTTTATGTAATTTATTTTTTATTAATTTAATTTCCTAATTTTCATATAATTTAATTTTCTAATTTTCTAAATGTATTTTTTTTATTTATTCCTATTGGTGAACTCTCTTTTGTATTTAGTTTTTAATGTAGAACTTGCCTGTGTATTGGACATATAGTCTGTTAGCTAGCATGTAATGGAATAAATAAATAAAAAAAATGTTTTTTTTTTGTACTTATTTGTTTTTTAAATTTAAAGGAATCTTTAAACATTATTTTGTATTTACAATAATTAAAGTGGTTTTCCTTAGTGTGGCATAGTCCTGGGACGTCCTGTATATAGTCTCTGACTAGATGGCTATTGCTAAATACCTAATTTTGTCGTCAGACAACACTGCCTTTGGTTGATTTGTCCTGGCTTGTAGGGTGAAAAAATACTGGCAGTAGTTACAATACGGCAATATTTTCATAAGATTGCGGTGACTTTTTATTATCAGACGGAAGTATGATTGTATCGCCCACTCAGCTCAGTCAAAGCACTTAAAGAAAGAACGTAATAGAACGGTCAGCAACAGTTGTTGTATAAGCCATATAACATATTAAAAGTATGTCTAATGTATTGTAAATTGAACTAGAACTGAATGTGTCTGTTTTAAAAACAGTCTCTCTTTCACTGAGAACCGGATTAATTACATTTTCTTTTGACTTCTTACAGTTGAAATTTACCTAACGTGTCTTTTGGGGTCATTGGCCTTGATGTTATTAAACTCGCAGGAAAGGCGCTTAGCATTCACTGACAAATTAATTTGTTTTATGCTGCTTTGTATTTGTGAACTTTACTGTTTGTTTGCGTAAGTACAAATAAATGCTTGATTAAGATTTGATAGTCATTTGTCATAAGATTCAGATTAGAATTTGTTTTCAGAGCAAGTACCGATGAAAAGTTTTCTAATTACTTTTCATTAACACTGATGGCTGGTTGATGGAATCAATTTAAACTAACATTATCTTATCTAATCTATCCTGCTTGCTGACTTTAACAATTTAGTTAATACGTTCTTTGTAGATCAAAGATGTTGGTATCTTTATAATATCAATTAGATATTCCATAGATAAGATTTACTCACCATTTCTGAGGTATATTTTAAGGCACTAATTTGGTCAGCAACTCATTTCAGGCTTGAGCAACAATTGAATAATGACACTTGCTTCTTCTTTCTTTCTTTTAGTTGATGGCTTGGTGCGATTAGCACATTTAGCCAGTGTCAAAGTAATTTTTCTTACAAGTAATACATAAATATACAATATTTCCTTCCAGGCAGGATGATGATGATGAATGATAGGTAATAAAAATGAGAAGTGAGAAATGATATTGGATATTGGTTGGGGGGTCCAACCCCTCGAGCATCTCAGTAAAGATGTGGGGCTTTACTAAGCCCACACTCATGAACACTTAACGGTTAATAATCCACCATTATTTCACATTAATATTCGACATAACACAAATTTTAGAAAATAAAACAAAACCGCAGACATGACTCTTCATTTTCCCGCCAAGAAGTCCACTTGCTTCTTTGTTGTCATCCTGTTATATATTTTTTTTATTTATTACCATAACAAAACATGCGTAATAACAATTATGTTTTTAGCCGCAAGGTAATTTGCGGTACTTGGTACTATGCATCTGGACGTTGTGATTATGCTGCATTATTATCTGATAGTCCGCACGTCTTTAGTTCTAATACAAGACCAGCTACACGAATAAGCGCGAATGTAATAACAGCTAAATTAAAATGATGACATCAAATTCGATTTCCTTTGCTCGTCGATTTGCCAAATCAAACATACCGCGGTCGGAACGCTCTAGCAGCGTTTTGGCAGATCTCCAGATGTTCCGTCTGCGCTATATGCATCTTAGAAATCTATTCAGTACGAATTGCGACTTACTGCTTTCGCGTTTTGTACTCTTTGCTATGTTGGCTGCCATTTTGAATTAGATAGATAGATAAATACTTTATTGCTCACACAAATAAAATCAAAAAACAGGTACATACGTCATAAAATCTTAAAGCTAGCATAGGCAAAGGTGGTCTAATCGCTTTAAGCGATCTCTTCCAGACAACCTTTGGTTTAGGAACCCAAGAGGGAGATAGAGGAAGTGCGCAAATTCAGTAGAATACAATAGAAACATACTCGTATACCAGTCATATATATATATATATATATATATATATAAATAATAAATACACATACATATATACATATATCACCAACAATAAAATCCTAAAACATGTTACTAGCACGTGACTGATGCAATAGATGACTGTGCAGTTTAGACTTAAAGGCGAAAAGGGTCAAAGAGTGACGGATTTCAGACGGTAGTTTATTCCAAAGACAAGTAGCTCGGACAGTAAAAGAATCCTTAAAATATCCTGAATGGGTAGTAGTAACAATATATTAAGAAGATTTATAGCTTCATAACGCCTCGGTGGCTGAGTCGCAAAGCGCTCGACCCGACCTCGGTACCCGAAGGTCTCGGGTTTGTTTCCCAGGTCGGGCAAAGTGTGTTTTGGATCTATTTGGTGCATAGCCCGTGTTTGTGACCACCAACCCACATTTGGCAAGCGCGGTGATCAAGCCATTACCCATCAATTGTAGTGATGACTTCATTTCAACGATGGAGGCCTTTGCCCAGCAGTGGGACAGTATAGAGGCTATTTACTGTACGTGCTTATCGGTACATTTTATTTAAAAAAATAAATAATTTATTAATGCTCCATATTCTATTGCTCACGTAAAGTAATCTAGCAGTAAGACGATGAGGCAATTTTTTTAAAACGGACGTTGACATATATTTTTTTAATTAATTTGTTTTGGAAAGTTCACATTTAAGTGTTGTCTCCACACTGAATATTCACCCGGAGAGAGTGCACCGTGCAGACGATGAGTGCTTTGACCGAATTCTAAAATTGGACTCGACATTTAGTTTATTAGGACACTGTGCGGAACTCTCCGTACAGATCGTTAAAGTGAATTGTTCAGACGAAATGTTATTACAGTTTGTAAGCGATTATATTTACAAGGATGTCACTGTTAATTTTCTTGTTAAAACCTGTGTCATCTTTAAAACTGGACAGTGATTTTCTTCCACGTGAAAATCTTTGAATTTAATCATCAGGGTATGACATCTATTAATAAAATATTTGGTGTTATAAGTGCTTAGTAGTTTTTTATTGAAGTAAGTAATTTTACTTCAATAAAAAAAAAAATTTTGTGCATCATTTAAATTATACATTAATTGTATCGAAATTAAAAAAGCTCTATATATTATTATTAATATTACTCATAATAATATTGTGTGTAATGAAAATCAAACAGTAAAGCTAACTTAAAACTCTTACCTAAGGTATTATAGAATTCACAATAATATAATACTTACCTAAGGTAATTTAGGTATACATAACTTTAGTAGAAATTCTTCTAATATTTTACCAGGAACATAATACACTAGTTATGTTATGTGAGGTATGTACAGACGCTTGCACATCGACCATCCAAAACTGTAAAATTTCTTCAATACATTTTCAACCATATGCCGTAAGCATAAAGTTCAAAGTCTATTGAGAAATTTTGGTCATTTTGTGGTAGGTTGATGTGCAGGCGTGTGTACCTAAAACCAGAAATTTATACAACTAGTGTCTGCACACAGACCATAGTAGAATAACCGTGAAAGACTAGTGCCACAGGTGGAACATAGAAAACGTTCCATATTACGTATTTTTGGCAGAGGTTCTGGCAAAAGGTGGGCAAACCCTGCAAGACTAAAGCCGCATCCCCACTACATCACATTTAATTTAAGTTACAAAATAGGTTGTGTGTGCCTTATAAGCACCAAACTTTTTGGCGATACCGTAAACCACTAACGGTGGAGATACAACACAGCTGAGACAAACAAGCAAATACTTTTTGGCAGTGGACCTTGGAAAATTGTTGGCAACTCCAGCGGAACATTTGGAACGTACATCAAGAACTAATGCCAGTATCGTGTCTAGTAAGGCCCCTGCGGACGACGCTTCTGCTGACCGGGGGGTTAACGGGTACATTTAACCCCTTTCCCACTTTCATTTAACAAACGCTTTGTTATAGTTCTGTACTAAGTAAAAGAGGTGGCTCGCTTAGTAGCCTTTTGCCACGATAGCAAATATCAAGAAGAGCTGGTGATTGTTGAAGTGGGAGTTTAAGTCGGTATGATAGAGGGTTATAACCATTTTTATCGCCAAGTAGCAGTGCTTAAAAATAATAATAAAAAAAATTGATTTTGAGTCTTAACTAAGAAAACTTGACAATGTGCAAAGTATACCAATGTCAATATTCTGAACGCTATCCATTAGACGAACAGCATGGTTAAAAAAGCTACAAAAAGAAGTTTTGGACATTTTGGACCTTACTTGTTCCTGGGCTTAAAAGGGGTCATGTTAAAAATTGGAGAAGGAATCATAGTATATTTTTTTTTATAGTTAGTCAATTCCGAAGATAACCGAACTTCCAAATTAAAAATTTTGCTTACCTGCCTGAACCTTCTTCTTCTAAGGCAGTCTTAACAAGACAACTTCAAGACTTTGTTGAATGAGGTTGCAAACTCTTTCGTATAGATATTTTATTTCTTTGTTTACATTGTTCGTTTTAAGTTGTTTTAGTTTAATCCATTAAATTAAGTTTTTAACCCACTTTATTTCGGCGCCCTTTTATAATACAATACCGCCCATAACAAATGATAAACCTAGAGACTTATGTGTGTATAAAACTTAACGTCGAAGATATAATTAAGGCATCGAAGAAACGAGCAGACTTCGAATAATCGAATAAACGACTTGTAGGTAACCCTTGTAGGTAGGTTTATACTTGACAACGCCTTGTGTCACGAACTGTTTTTAACAAGGAGAAATTAAATTATAAGGTAGGTATTGAGAAATAAAGCAATTTCTGACACACGAAGAGATAAAGTAAATTTTAAAATCAAACTTTATTGTCCTTCATCATTATCATCGTCTCACTATTCTATTATTCATATTAATGCTTACTTTAATTTAACTTGTATTGAGTAGGCAAATGACTCAATTTTACTTGATGTAAAAGCAGACGCGGAGGTTTGTCTGTAATGCTACGACATTACACATCTTTTAATAGAAAGTTCAAAAAGGTTTCTTTCTAGCAAGAAGGCAAAATGGAGCTATTATTCCTAATATCCATTGGTGACCATACACTGTCAGGCAGCCCGTCTTGATTACCTTTATGATTTTAAAGACATTAGACAAAGTTTTTCAGCAAAGGCTCCTATCATGTTGTGTTTTATCTGTGCAGAGCCACCGCGGACATCGCCTCAGCAAGACGGGGGGCTTGTAGGGGTTACGCAGCGGTCCTCAGTGGCGCCGCCTGACCCTTCCCCCACCTTTCCCACGGTGAGACATTTTTTTTCTTTTCTAGGTATTGGCTGCATTTAAATCTAGTTACGCTATGAAGGCAACAAAAAACTTAAGGTTTTTAATGCCGTAGTGAACATACCGCTGGGGGGATTAGCGCGCTGCGCGAGCTACACGCGGATGAGTGGAGTGAGACTGAGGTGAAAGCTCTTATTATCGGAGGCCAAGAATCACTTTGGGTCGTTGCGCCAATATAGTTAGTTAGTTAGTTTCTAGATGGGATGGCATTACGCAAGTGTACGTCCGTCCCTAACTAGATTTTCTGAAGCGCTCGTATCAGAATTAAAAGCGGAACTGAGGGCGCCTTTAACCTAGCCTTTCGTGTATCCTTGAGTTGTATGGAGGAGAACTGGGGGTGAGACAACCACTATTCGTCAAGTGGTAGCTATACCACTCAGAATACCTACGACTGGATGGCGACTGACCTTGATACCTTTTCTGTCTCCAAGTAGTATTGTAATTTGAATCTTAGGTCCAAGAGCTGATGTCAAGACTTTTGGTGCTTATGTGACGGGGAGGCCATTCGCCTGGTGTTAGTATTCAGCATACAATATAATAGAATAGTTGCCATCCAAATGACAACCGATCTAAAATATTTTCTGCCAGCAGCATTGTAATATGAGTTCTAATGCCAGGTCACAGAGCTTTATGAAGATTAGTCACGTTACCGCACCATTCCGTCGTAATATGTGAAAGGTTACGAACGTAGTATGGAAATGCCTTTCACACTTTGTAAATAGCGTTCCCACTTTAGCATGGGCACACGAAAATAAACAGTGTCTCTGACAGTTATTGATGAACCGCCCGCGTAGATAAATGTACCCAAATAGCTTAAAGGTTTTCTAGATAATGATGCAACATGGGTTGTTATGTTCATGTGTCAAAAACTAGTATTATCGCTATTATTTCAATAATCCTATGATTATGGTTATATATATAATTTTACCCAAATATTGTTGCGAAGTAATTGCAATTTGAAAAAAGAGAAAGTGCCACGATAGCATACTTGGTAGTGCACCTGACCCGGCCTGCATGTTAAGGGGTGCGGGTTCAAATACCACTCGTGGATTTTTTTCAACACTTTGTCTTATTTTTATCAAATAATAGTCTTTTAACCCAGCATGAAGACCTTTTTTTATTAGGTAAAATATATTGCGGGTCGCTGCAAGGTTATGTGGAACTCTCCTCTTCTCTCGTGTGTCTCGTGTAAAAAATCGACAAGGGTAGGGGAGATCTACCCACTATAGAACCTAGTAGGTACTATCCTTTCTCTCCCACAAGGATGGCTCGGGTCTTAGTGCAAGTTTTATTCACCATTCGATCAGTTACTTTACGATTACGAGAATATCGTTTGATGTTAAAGAAGTTTCATCATGTTTATCATCAGGACGCGCTGCTTCAATTCCGTACAAATTCTTGTTTTCGTTAATGTGATCAAATATTGTATGCTTGCACAGGCACTCAGAAAGCTAAAGCGTTTGCTTTAGAAATGAATTCACCTCAGTAGTCCAACGGAGCTTTGAGGGTTAAACTAAGATTTCTCATATTCAACCCGAGCGTTTATCCGTTTGGCTACCGACAATAAGAATTTCAAATATTTGAACCCGCACCCCTGGCATTCCAGGCCACTAGTACTCAGGTGCTCCGCAGACGTAACAACTCTGATCTTCGTGTTGCGGCAACAAACAACTCGCAACTAACAGCCAGTTAAGAGTTAAGTTTGATATAACCTTAAAAACTGACAGACAGAAACTAAAATTGCCTGCGGAGTGCCTTAAGCTATCGAAGTTGTATCCAGCCCATGCAAATTTCGTCAACATTTTTAACTTTCCTTTTTTTTCATAGAGTTACCTATGATTTAAAATTGGTTTTTAATTTAATGTTTTATAACGCAGATAAGAGGTGTGGAGATCGGCATTGTAGTTATGGTCCTTCTAGTATGGATCGGGGCAATAGCGTTATTCTTTAACCGCTGGGGCAAGATCAGAATGCTTTTGCCGTACCAACCTGATTATAAACAGGAGCAGTTGAAGGTAAGCAATAGAGTTTAATAAAAAAGTATTTTAATCATTAATTTAGGGTAAGCCATATTAAGAAGCAGCATTTGTGAATAATTAAAACACTTTTAAAGTAGAGAAACAGATAAATACATCTTAAAGTGCAAGACGAAATTGTTCATTGAAAGGGTAAAGCCACCATAGTAAGCACTATTAAAAACACGTGTGCTACTTATGCTAAGTAGAAACTATTTAGTAAATCACTTTTAAACATTTTTACTTTTGAAAACGAATATATTTAATGCATAACGTATGGTGTGTTTGCTTGTTCTTCAATCACACCTAAACAGCTGAACCTATTGGTACACTGGTAGAGCTTAACCTGGATACACTTATAATATTTATTTATTCCGGGAAAGCATTATTCCTTTGGGAATTCACGACAGCGAAATACATGCGGAAGAAGCCATACGCGAAAGCTATAATGGATATAATATTTATTGCGTGCAATATTTTTCTAATATCCTAATCAAATAATCTAATACCTACTGCTAGATATAATATTGTCAGTTTTTGTTTCCATAGCGAGTAAAATTTTGGCAGGTGGAACAGTGCCCTTCCCATGTACCAACATCGCTATAGGATAACAATATGGTGTGTTATTATTTACAACCAATGTTGCTATGTCCTAGCCAACTCCAACCGAGTATTTCCGTGCTCCTTCGCCGTAATACCTTGCCCTCTTTCCACCATACTGATTTCCTTTTAGAGCCCCTTCACACAGGCGTTTCTTCAGCATAGACGTTTGTTAAAAGTATTCACAGTGCCGATGCCGCGTCAAGGCAATGCATAACAACCTTAAAAAACTCCTGTACGTTACGTTTAGTCGCCACCTACGTGACATCGCTTACGTCGTCGTAGCGATTGCACTGCGCATACGTTTGTCAAGCGCTTACATTAGAGAAACGCTCGTGGGAATGGGCTCTTAAGTAGACAGTATCGCTAATTTTGGATACTCTGTTTGGCTAACGTATACCTTGCTAGTCAGCGGTAGACTACCAGCCAATGCAGTAATTAGTTAATCTTATTTTCCGTAAACCTACTAGGACTGGCAAGCTAAATCTCCTTGTATACGACCTATTTCTCAGCTTGCTACTGAACTGCATTTAGATTTTAATCTTCTATAGAAGAGTATAGTATCAAATCTCGTTAAAGTGAATTTAATTTTTTTTTTAATGTTTCATGTAAACGTGCATTAGATTTTTATTTTAAAACAAAACTTAACATTTTTATGTGGAGTTTGTTAAGAAATCATTAGTTGATCGTATGTACTAATGGTACTTTTGTTATTCTAAACTTATACTAAGTAAAATAAGTTTGGTAAAAAGTGACTAGTGAGTTTTGGTACTATACCAATTTGATAGAAGTTTTGGTGGTGTTACATTTGTTTGTACTTCTTGGTAGGTGCCAGGAAGCAGCGCGTTGGCGGCGGCAGCAGCTGGTGGCACATGTGGGGCTCATTCAGCACCGTCAGCGTGTTCGGTAATTATATTATTATTAGTAGAATCAGTAACAAACTGACTTTCTTCAAGTGAACGTACAAAGGTGTCAACTATGATGTTCTTTACCTTATAGGTTTTACTTTTATTAGGCCCCTTATTATTAATTATATTTTTTTTTTCTTAAAATAGAAATAATTTTTAGCAGAAAACCTATAAAGATATAAAGAAACATATAAATAATATAAAGATTTATGTTTTAAATCATTCAAAGATTTGGTAAACTGTAAAAGCTGTATTTAATTCGTACCATTTAATATTTATAAGAGATTTCCAGAGACCTGATTTAATTTGTTTATTTTGGCTGACATTTTTCAATTAGAATTATTTCGTGCGTGCGATTGCGCGGTGGTGAATTGTTATAGACGCAATGAGTTTTCGCGTTCACTATAACTTACTTTGATATCTATGATTTTAACATTTTATATTGAGTTGGCATTTCGTAAATCGAATTTATCACTAAAGAGTTAAAATGCTAATGAATTTACAATTTCAACTTAACGGATAAGTAAATATTGAATTTGTGAAAAGTGATTTTTGGAACAAAGAAAATGTTTAATGGATAAAAGCAACAATCTGCAAACGAACAAAAAGACACTTAAACAATCAAATAAGACACAGCCTTTGTTACATTAGCGAAGTAGAAACACTCTAATTCTTCTAAGATTCTTTTGCAAATCTTCAATACTTTGAAGGAATTCCAAAAAGTTTTAAACTAAACGAAATATTTGAAGCAGTGTTTTTTTTTTTAATTAAACGTTGTAGCTATCTCAAGGTAAGACAGTGGATTTATTTGAGCATGCAGTAACAGAAACGGTGGCGTGATTTCATGAGCCGCATTGCAGCTTAGCTGTGAAGGCCACGGTTGTCCTGCAGCTAACGGGAAACTATATTTAGAATTCCATTGTTCTAGTTGTGATGGTCTTAATGACTTACGGAATGATTGCGATATCGATTAAGTGCGGTAATGTGATCTTTTACCTTTATTAATATTTTGGTGAGTAACATCATTCACCACCAACATCATCACCAGATCATTTTTGTCTCCCCTGCTTGGGCACGAGCTTTCCCTGCTGATGGAAACACCACAGGTGGAACGGGACATAAACAACCATGCGGCGGGCCCAGTGGCGGGCAGATAACCAGATGAGTTGTTATTGTCTTCTAATGCAGCTGAGTCATCTGGTTCCATCTTAAGCACGGAGGAGCTCAAGAGGATACAATTTGTCACCCATCCGATGGTTGGCCTTTGCGACAGTTTCTTAACTTCAGTAATTGCAGACTAAGCGTTATCCACTGCGCTTCCTACAAAGTAACATCATTAGTATTCAAATGTCCCACTGCTGGGCCTAGGACTTCCCACATCCTTCCTTTTTCAGGGGTTCGAAAAGGGAGCCCCACGTGGCCGAATATGTCTCCCCGGGCACAGTTGGTATGCCTGATGCATTTTCTCCTGTATAAAGAAAAACAAAAGTCTTACTACATGGATGTACGCGTACAAATAAAAGATAGGGCCACAAATTAAACGCTGGCTCAATACAGGTTAGTGGGTAGTAACGACTGCAACTATGACCAAACCCCGAGAAACAAGACATCAAAATTATTTTCACTATCGTCACCAATCCGTGGTTTTGTCATTGTGTACGAGGGGTGTTCAATAAAAAAGTAATAATGGCATATAAACTCCAGTATCCATAGTATTATTATACATGAACATTTGGGCATGAAAAGTATCAGCGCGCTGGAAGCCTTGAATGCTTACAGACAAGCATAAACAAACAAGACCAAGGATTTCTCAAATCAATTTGGAAATGTTACAACAATATCCTGACCGATTTTTGGCTCGCTTCGTAACTATGGATGAAACATGGCTCCACCAATATGAACCAATATGAAATGGAAGCCAGGGGTTAATGATTGTATACTTCAATCATGGGGCCACTATTACGGGGACGCTGGATTTGAATTGATGGAACATCTTACCTGACCTTGCGCCTAGTGATTTCTATCTGTTCCTGCGGTTAAAAGAACAACTGAGAGGTCACAAATATGACAATGATGAGGAAGTGATTGCCGCCGTATATGATTTTTTAAGCGATCACGATAAAGATGTTTTCAAGAAGGGAATCTTAGGATTAGAAAAACGATATACCAAGTGTATAAATCTCAAAGGTGATTATGTCGAAAAATAAAATAACAATAAATAATATATAACTGCTTCATACTCATTATCACTTTTTATTGAACATCCCTAGTATGTCACTTCACATGCGTGATCAGGACCCCAACGAACCTCTTGCACCAATGAGCAAGTAATAAGAATGCTGCAAGAAATTTCTACGGCTTGATACCCAGTATGTATAATTCTCTCTGTACAACTTCTTCATTATAGTAACTCCCTCGGGAGCATTTCTCTCTATGGTACGTCTCTTACGTCTCAGTTTTCTTGTAAAACGGGGACTAGACGAATACGAGGCAGCAAGTCCATTGTCTTCATAATACATATTATATTAAAACGTTGTTGTACTTGTGATACTTCATTTGCATACTTAAAACAAAACGTTTCTGTTATGAAGTCTGAATCTGAAATCTGTGTTACTGAATGCTGTTATAAACATAACTGACGATCTAAATATTAACACTTTAAACTTGAATCTTTTTTGTCTATCCAAATGTTGCCTGGAAGAGATGACTAGTGATACGACCGCCCTTTGTACGTGTACTTTTAAGTAGTTTCCTTTTTTTTAAAGTTTTATTTTATTTTTGGTGTTGGTGTTGATTTAGTTGTGTTGTGGTGTTCAGTCTGTTGTTATGCTAGTAATTCTAAAACTGCGAATATTTTACTTATAACGTTTAACAATAAACCGGATTTTATCTTGAATCCATTGTAACATTGGACAGCAGCTTTTGAATTTTTAATTCCACTATCACATGTAGTAGGAATAATCTTGGAGTTACACCGACTTTAGACGGACGGCTAGGACTCCTGGGACACCTTTGAAAGCAGGTACTTAATAATCTAGACCTGCTTTCAGTGTTGCCCTTGATTCTAAGGAAATCCCGTTTTAGTGGTTTAAAATAATATAAAGCAATAGTGTTATTGTGTAGTTGCATTGTTGCAACTGACCATATAACTGCACTAAAGTCAGTCACTGAGTTTAATCTCCGTATGAGTGTTTAAAATTAAATAGAACCTTTAAAAAAATATAACACAAAAGGACTCGTCTCTGTTATCAAGATTTTCTTTCAAATTAAGAATGAACAGGCATTTTTTGTCGGGTACTTCCCTGACGTCAACTTGACCTCCTGACCCAGAATAAGGCCAAGAACAAACTCATTTATTAAAAGAAAAACCATTCATCATTTTCCCTCTATCTGCCAACTTACGAAAACATCCAAGAACTAACTATGTCACTTTTATAGTACAAGGGATCTGGTTACCCATCCGGGAAGTCAATATAACGAATGCTGTTTATATTTCTTAAACGTCCAATCTGTAATTTCGATATACTGAAATGAAACTGCTAACGCTGATTTTCAGAGGAGGCCAATATCGCTTTTGCATATCAAATGTAATGCAAATATCTGGCAGTTCTCTTACAAATATGTATTTGTGTTACGGCTTACCATGTTTTTCTGAATTTACTAGCCGAAGCGAATTGTATGTGTAGCAATGATACTAAATTAAACAAGAAGAAAATAATACTTCGAACAATCGCTGTAGTTTCAGTTAATTTCAAACGTTTGACTGATGTAATTATGTTCACTGTAAACAAAGACACATTCCTTGTTACGAGTATATTACGTCGTAACATTGTAACTTTTAATCAAAAGAATTCTACGTAGTTTGGCGGAATTGTGTTTTATACATAAAATCCGTTTAATATAACGTATCCCGTCACGTGTAACGTCCCCGTGTGGTGCCGGGGATAAAGAATTGCACCACCCCATTTCTTCCTTGGGTGTCGTAGAAGGTAACTATGGGACAATTCCAGAGGATGGGCAGCAGCGTCTCTCCGTGATTATTCTTACCTTACTGCGATCGCCCACACGCCTCCCTAGCGTGGCGATTGTGGCAAACTCCCCTCAAAATGATTTTATCCTTGAGGGAGGCCTTTGTCCAGTGGATGTCTTTTTGGCTGAGATTATGATGAGATGATAACGTATCAAAATGATCTAATATTAGTTGTGAATGTTTGTCCTTCTTTCACGTTGTTATGGAGTTATTAATGGATGTCAGTTGAGTTATTTTCACTCCTTCGGGAAAAATACGCAAGAGAAAGCTTGAGTTGAATAATTGTCAAGATATAAGTATTTAATGGTGTCCTATCAAATTTAAGAGATATATAATAACAAAAAACGTGCTAATATCAAATCAAAGTGCACTAAAGGAAACCTCTAATGTGGTCTGGTTTGATTCTTGGTGGAGTATTAAGTACAATAAACAGCAAAGCCTTAATAACCACTTTGTTATCATAAAAATAGTTGTATCAAGTTATTTAATAGTTTCTTACTATGAAACTTGTTATCTAATGAAATTTCTTCAAATCTAACTTTAAAAAAATACCTTACTATCCCAAACCGTAGGTACGTATGTTCCATCAACTAATTGCCTCGAAGACATCCATCGAGAGCATGTATGTACCGGGTAATTATGACAAAGTCCTCGGTAACTATAATTACGCTATCAATTAGAACTTTACCCGAACTTGACCACTTGTTTGGAACTTGTCCAGTTCCCAAGACGCCATTAGGGTCGGTCTTCTTGATAAGCCCACAAATATGTATGATATTATTATTTACAAGCTTTATTACAAGCTTAATTCATCCGTTTACGTTACACAGGACATATACAAAGGTGAGCTCGTCTCTAGTACTAATCTGGATAAACAAGTATGCGGGGCTAATAAGTTGTAAAATAATACTATACTAACATAGACACATTTAAACGAATTACCAAAGACCTATCTTATTGAAAATAAAGATTGTTTTATAAATCTATACAAATATCATCATCAGCTCATTTTATGTCACCACTGCTGGGGCACGACGCTCTCCTATGGATGGATAGGGACAACGGGCCATAAACCACCACGCGGGCCCAGTGCGGATTGGTTGTTAACGACTGCTAAAGCAGCCGACTGCTAAACTTTTCTTTTCTGCTTCACCCACGCGATAACCGGTCTTTGCGAAAGTTAACCTCAGCACTCGCAGACCGGGCGCGTTAACCACTGCGCCATCAAGCTACTCCACATAAATACATATTAATAAAACTAATTATGCTACAACAGGATGTAACTGATTAGCCGTTAGACAGATAGTACTCTTTGAGCTTGTGTTTTGAAGATTCTTCCGATGAACTCTCACGAATACTGGCAGGCAGTCTATTCCATATTCTAGCGGCATATACTATGAATGATTTGTGGTAAAAATTGGTGAGTTGTCTTCTACTCCACCTATGTGGAGTAAGGTTTTGTCTAGTCTACGTATACTCGTACAACTGTATTTTAGGTATAATTCACGTAACATATACTTTGAAAATCTTTGAGGATTACGAGAAAAGGATGCTTCTATCGTCATTATAACCCGGTGAAAAAAGGAAAAATTAAAGTTTATTCTTACTAAAAATATATGCTACCTACTACTAAAAGAATAACATTTTCTAAAGCGCAATCTAAAACGATGTTCATCAATGGTCGAAGTTTTAACCATGTTGTAAACTTGAAACTATTCGAATCTTCTTAACTTCGGAGCTTTAAAAGTATACAATTTCGAAAGTTGTCGCTATTTCCTTAGGATATTATGGTAGAGGTAAAAATTTTGAATCGCCTTGAGATTTCCTGTTGAAGTAAAAAGTAGGCTGTATGTATGATTTCAATGAATGGAAAAAATTAGATTCCGTATGTTAATGTTATCCTTGTTACATAATAATATAAAAATGTTTCCTGGACGGTGATGATTTATATTTTTTTTCTCTCTATTTATATATATAATTATATATGCGAATGCAAAATGAAAGTTACTAAACAATAATACCTTTCAAGTCAACGCTGAAGATAAATGGTAAATAGATGCAAATCTGATTGTAGCTTAACAATATTAATTACGAAATAAATTCACAAGTAATAATGAGGACACTTATAGGTCTATATGAGCTATAGGGTAAGGACCTATAGGTGTACCCAACAATGGGTAAATTAATGTGGAAGAATAAGAAGACTTACGTAAAATTCTTTTACGTAAAATTATATTCCAATAACACTACGTTAAAAAATATATGAGAGAGCGAAATTAAAACGTTATTACTCTCATTTTTCTGATTTTAAGTTCCATTTGCATATTTTGCAGCCGGAACTTCATTTCCGATGATAAAGTACATTGGGCTTAATATTCATTCTTGCATTATTAACTCCCTGCGAATTAATATGTACTTATTAATTGATGTATTCCTCTTCATTCCTGTTTATTTACAAATATAGAAACTTCATTTCTTCTTTAGTTAAATCCTATCTAGTTCGTAAAATATGTAGAGTGGGTATGTGTATTGTAAGTATTTATTATTTATTTATTTATTTATTTGCGTGATTATAGCTGTTAAAAAATTTCTTTTTCTTTTGAGTTTTTTTTTGGAGCTGATTGCCTCTCAGACGTCATTTTCAGCGTCCGACGTCACATTTTAGTAAAATATTATGGAGCTACTGTTTATTTTATATCGAACCAAGAAGAAAAAACGTTAAGTGTCCTGTGGCTAACCTTAAAAAAAGTTGTCCAAAGGTTTTATTAAGTTAAATATAAATTGCTTAATCCAGTATTCCAATTTATATGGTATCATAAATATATATATTTTGAATTTACCTTAACGAACCAGTGGGTCTAAAACTGGTTCCCGAAACAAAAAAAAACGGTTTTTGAATTTTCGTTATAATAAAACTAACCTTGTATGAAGTTTTGTTGTTTGTAATTTTGCATTTACAATGCTAAGTATATTTAGTGGCAAGATCAAGATAAAATTTTACTAGAAAAAGTTAACCAGTCTCAGATAGCTGGAGTGGGATTTTTTTCTAGTAAAGTTGTATCCTGTTACCTTGTAAATATAGTTAAATACAAACTTCACTTTATTGACAGCGAATGATAATTCTGTTAATACAGACTTAATTAAATACTAACACGTACCGAGAACCTGATTAAACTCAATGGGCCCCAATGGGCCTAGAAATTAAAATATGTGTTCTAAGACAAACGAATTCGATTTACCAATTATTTTTCTGAACGTATCGACGTAGAAAAGGCACACTAAGTGATTTAACGTAAGCTTAATATTTTAACTAAATTCAAATGAAAATACAAGTGAATTTGATCCAAAATAAATTTTGATAACCGTTTTACTATATAAATACAGAAAGCCCGGTTAGTGAGTAAACCTTAATTGATCTAATGAGCCATGCTTCTAATCAGGCAAGAAATTTGATAGAACTAGAATAAAATGTTCAGATTTTTATAATTAAATTTGCATTCATTTGAAATTAGATTTTATTTCATTAAGTATTTAATTTTATATATACTTAGATATACAGTTAGTTAGTTATATATATGTTATATATAGTTTTTATATATACTTTTGCGCTCTTGAAGTTCGTTCTGTCATAAAAACCTTTACCGTATGCCGTAAGGAACATTATCTACTTTACAAAAAAACAGATGCTGTCACTTTTTAGCTAATATTTTTAGACAGAGACAAAACTCAGACATATAAGACAGAACCGTTTATTATAGGCATTGTTAAACTTTAAACTCTGTTTTGTAGTAAGAGGGTGTATATTTAGTGAATATTTCTCTTTGTATAAATATTTAGACATTACACTTTACTCCCTACATACCAATAAGGAAACAAATTTTACCTTCATACAGTTACGTATTAAGGTCCACAAATACCACTGAGTCCATATCACGTTCTCCCACACGTGATTAATACACATTTTTGTTCAATTGTATTTGAAGCAAACAATACAGGAAATATCAGCTCATAGAATACAGAGCGAACGCTTTCGGTTGTCCATTAACAAATATTTGCATTGAAAACAGAACATGAAAATACATTTTTCACTGTAAAACACAACACTGAATGGTCCATATTTTTTGGCGTTTGTTTCGTACAATGGAACATCGGATAGCCGTTCGTTCAGATGGAAACGTATGGGAACGTGTCGCGCTCTTTACGTGTTGATATATTTTTTAGTCTCCTAGTCGTAAAATGGTGTAAATTTATTAATGGAAAGATTTTTTATTTATATTTAGTTAAGGCACAACAAACAACTAAGCAACTACATTTACATTTAAACACAACATTTTAAAATTAACGTGATCATACCAATGTAGCCGACCCCGTTGTGCACTAATTATGTATGAAACAAATTAAGGGGCAATTTATTCAAGTAAAGAACAAAAAAAAAACAGAAACAACAAAATTATTAAATTAAAAGTTAAATAAGTAGGGTAGTGCAGTGCTCGACACGAACCAGTGATCGACATTTTTCCTTTATTAATTAAAAGTAGGGTTTAGCAACAGATTTTAGTCTTTAGCAGCAATTAAATACATACCACCTGCTTCCTAGCTGAGAAGATTGAACACCGAACGAAAGTATATAACTGACAGATGCGTTAATGCGGCATGATTTAGTTTTAAAAAAGTTGGGTCAACTAATACTTTTTCTCTTTTCAAAGGCAGGAATTGACCATATGATTTTTTTTATCTTTGACTCACAAAAGTACCTACACAGAAGTGTGTAACTCGTCTGCGCTGGCCTTAAAATGGAGGAATGGATGACATGATATTTTGCACAGTGAGGTAAGTAGTCAAAGCGCTTAAATATTTTTTATCCGGTCAAATACAACGACCATTGTTATAGTCCGAACAACAAAGTTCTTTCTGTTAAGGTGGCCATACACGGGCTTGAGGTAGTTAGCATCGACATTTTCAAGCTGCGACTGCATAGTGACAGTCTTCTATTTACAAAGATACATGGAACCGCTCTAGCAGTTGCGACTGCTCCGGGCGGTCAGCAGCTTAGTGAAATAGCAGCTTTACTACAACTGTTCAAGCGGTCCGTGTATTTTGATCACTGGGTAACTGCTCAAGCAGTCTGTGCATATATAGACCCTTAGTCATGCACTCATGTCAGAGTGATTGAGATGTAAATGTTCACTCTTTATAGCCTTAGCCCACCTTACCGAGAGACAGAGGTCAGAGAGTGGAATTTGGTGTTTCATAAATCACCAAACATAGCGATTATATTGACATCTAGGTGATCTCGAAGAAACCTATTCATTGTTAGCTGCTGTAAGTAATGCCGTGTTTTGTTCCTGTCATGTAAACGTCATTTCTAATTAGAGTAAAAGAGACAAAACACGGAATAACTATTCGGACCTTATTATTTGTTTATTTGTAAGGCACTAATAGTAATTTTGAAGCATAATCAGACATTTATGTCATAATGATGATTGAAGGTCTGTACACTTAAATGAATTACTTAGTGGATCTCACTATCCACTTCTTAGAATAACAAAATACTGTACTTACTGTAAAGCGCACTTTAACATTAGTTTAACTATCAAAACACATCAATGCCACTACCATTGTCTAGTTACTATCATACTCTCAAAACAGTATCACATTGTGCAGGAAATAGAAATAACGTACACTAAAATATAAGATAAGATAAGATAATAATTTTTTTATACCACAGTGTAGGTAAATCACCTGTAGTTTAACAAGAAAAAGATACAAACGACATACATCTGGTGCAATTTGTTTATTCTTTGTAACGTATCGAGATCCCAATATCTATTTCAAGGTAACACAATTGTGAAGTAGAGCATATTGTACGTCACAATATTTGTAATACAATACGTACTTTAAGTAATTCTATCCGTAAACGATTTGTCTAAGTCTCACCTTACGCTTCGAGCAAAGTGCTACAATCGAATAATAACAACCACCTTCCAACAAGCCTTTGTAACATAAATTGACATATACGTTACATACCTACGTTTTTAAAAATATTTGTTGTGGAGTAGGGTAGGGTCTTGCATATAAACAAAGAAAACGCTTCGAATAGTTATTGTCTCTTTTACTCTAATTTGAAATGACGTTTACATGACAGGAACAAAACACGGAATAACTAATCGGAGCTTTTTCTTTGTTTATTTGTAAGGCACTCAATGTTTTATCTTCTTATATTCATTACAAAAATAATATGTTTAAAAAAATAATTAAATACTCTGTAACAATATTACTCACAAACCAAGACAGACAAACCTTCTATCACTTAAAATTTTTTGAATTGGACGCTACCCATGAAGGTGCTTCGAAATAATCCGAATCCTAGTAGATACATGCACAAATCTATGCACTATCAAGGGTCTTTGTAAAACTTTCATTTCACTAGTTTTGCGATTAGATTATACCCGTAATGTATTTACCATTCTGACTGAGAATGTCACAATGGAAACGACAATCGGATTTGAGCAAACATAGTGTTTTCTAAGTAATCCTGGCTCTCACATAAGTATGAGAGAGGGCTCTCAGTGTTAGGAGTGTTGAGAGTTTGTTCAGTACTTTGCGAGTTTCGTATTCTCATTAGATACTTACGTCCTTAATTTCGTTTTGAACAACCATTTACATTGAACAACCTACAAGGTCACTATTTATAAGGACATTATCACATTTAAACACTATCTATATACCACTTAGTTTTTTAAATAAACGTTTAAGTTTTGAGTTTTGAAATTATCATTTATTTTATGAAATATCTTTACGTGACGAAAAAGATTTGCTGTTAAAACGACTTAATGGATAAGATGGTAGTAGCTAGCTGACTTTGAACAAGTCCTTACCAATCCAACCGAGTACAATATCTTCTGCTGAGAATTAAACTAGGTTTCGAAACCAGTTTTTTAAAATGCGTTAGGCATGTGGTATGTCTATGGAATTTCATCCAAGTCTCTACGGCCTAGTCTGGCTTGTCCCTTCTCTTTCTACGTCTGCGACGGATCGGGTCCACTTAGTGGCTAAGACCACCGGTTTAGACCCAGAGGTCCCGGGTTCGTTTTCCAGCGGGGGGTACATGTTTGTGTACTAGGTTTGGTTGTTGGTAGGGCTTGTTTGTCCGCTCGGCCAGGTACCACCATCTTATTTAAATATGTCGCCATAACATCAATATTTTTAGCGTTGTTGTGTTCCGGCAGCTAGAGATAATATAGCCAGTGCCTCACTAGCTGAGGATCCCGGGTGAAGTGCGCTACCATCATTGGCCTTATCATCACTGAACATCAGGTGAGATCAAGGCACTGTGCTTACCCGTTAATATAAAAAAAAGTGTAAAATCTTCTCGTGGACCCTTTTTTGCGACATTTTTCAGTGAAATAACAAATACAGTAAAGGAGACTATTGCAACCCACGACCTTTCGTTGTCAAGTTTCTCGTTTTTCAACCACTAGACCTAAGGTTATATAAGATTTATACGAGAGTAAAAGAATACTGTATTTCTCTTTACAAGCACATGCGGTGTCACAGAAGAAAATTAGAAACGGCGCTTCTCTAAAGCGCTCTAAATTAAAATTGCAGCAACAAAGAACAAATCTCATTTATAACGTTACAACCACAAAGAAATGGAATTAATGTAAAATAACTTTAGCATGTACTTTGAAGAAACAAAAAGGCATAGAAAAATAAATATTAACCTAGCTTGCTTTGTAGGCAGGCGTATGAGTTGTTGTTTTCAGTAATAACTCTAGGAATGCGGGGATTAAGATATTCAGCAGGAATTGTTTGCAATGTTGTAGTTAACTATTTAGTACAGTTAATACTGTTTACTATACTACTCTTTAAAATATAATACCTTGATAATGCACTTGCGCTTGAACAACAAATGGAGAGGCCTATGTCCACAAAGGCCTCTTATAGTACTCGCCACTGAGCACGATCCGCAAAAAATATCAATAAAACATATTATTAATTGATTGATGCTTAATAAAGTGGAACGATCCAATTCAAAATATTCATTCGACTAACCCCAACCAAAACGTACTAACCCCAAAATTTAAAAGCTACGACGAATGAGACTCCTATGAGCATAAGTTGCAGCTTCTAGAAAATGCAACGTTGATTTTCAAATGGATTTCGATATGTCATTTTTTTTTTTGAAAGAGATTACTGATTGCCTTAGACGGCATTTTCAGCTTTACCGGGCTTGTTTGGGGACGGCGAGGAATGTAAAGGTTCCCTCAAGCCGTGTGAAACGAAACACCTTCGGAGGTTTTCTAGAGGGAACGGCATCGCGCACTAGTGCGTGTCCCCGTGCCCAACTAGATTCTCCGAAGGGTTCGGATCGGATCGGGAAGCGGAACAACCCGAGGGCGCCTCTAAAGGCCTCGGCTCGGGTTGACCGGGCCGTGGTGGAGGAGAGAAGCGCCCAGGTACATGTCTGTACCTGGTGTAGAGCGCGTGTGAACCGGTTGTTCGTATCCTTTTTTACGAGTACGGTGTCTTGGGCCTAAACTAGTTCATGTTTAGTGTATTCTGTAAATGTGAAGTGGCATTTAGAGGATCGGGCGGGGGATATGTCTATAAATCCTCAACCAATACTACATGCTCTATTATTCCACATGTTGCTTTATTCCTTGTATAATATCAACACAATACCAATTCTCCCATGGATTACCGTTACATGTAAGGTTCAATACACAAGGAAACGGGTGATTCGTCTAATAAGGCTTTAGTACAGACGTATGCACACCAACCTATCCAAAACAGTAAAATTTCTTCAATGAATATTCAATCATATGCCATAGTGGTAAAGTTTAAAGTCTTTTGAGGAATTTGACAGTTTGTGGTAGCTGATGTGCAGGCGTGTGTACCTAGAGCCTCTTAGAGCTACTTAGGCGTTTTGCTAACGAAATGTCTCTTTGTAGGTATAACATTTTGTCTTGTATGTATTAAGAAAATATTCTGTAGTGAATTTCTGTGTAATTTACAAATCTTAAATGCCGAACTCCATATTTACCATCTACTATACTTTCGATAGTGACCAATAATACACATAATAATACAATAATAATACACACAATAATAATACACAATAATAAGCTATACTATTGATAAATCTATCGATAATATCGATAAAGTCAATACTATCTAAATTATCGATACTATCGTTACGTACTATTAAAAGAGAGCAATACTTTTAAAATTATTGCTTTATTGATAGCCTATTCCTTAGTAGTGGAGGAATCTGGAAGCGTAATTAGCTTTATCTTGACCTTATATCGTCGTAAGCTAAAGCACTTCAGGGTAGGGTAGTAGCAATAAAAATGTTATATCTTAAATATCCGGCATTAGGGAATTAAATAATATTCACTCTAGAATGCTAAGAGAGGTTCTTTCGGAAATCAAAAACTTCTACAGCCAGTCTACATACGCATCGCATGCATCTCAACCTGATCCCAAAAATGAGGATACCAGTGCCACCATTGACCCACCACTTTACCGAAGACTTGCCAGAAATCAGCCTAGGTGAAATTGAGATGGCTTTTAGGCAGCTTAAAAACGGAAGAGCACCTGGCGAAGACGATGTTACATTTGAGCTCTCAAAGCAGGCGATGAACCTGTATTAAAGGGGCTTCAAAACATCTTTAACGCCGATCTTTTTGATGGGAGAACTCCGGAGGCGTGGAGTAGGACTGTCGTCGTGCTGCTCTGTAAAAGAGGAGTCATGACCCTACTAAAGAACTACCTAATTTCGGTCCTAAGCCACGTCTACAAGCTGTTTTCAAGAGTCATCACAAAGCGCCTTGCGCGCCGACTCGACGAATTTCTACCGCAAGATCAAGCCGGGTTTCAAGAAGGATACGGAACTATAGACCACATCTTCACAGTGCGGCAGATTATACAGAAGACCAAAGAGTATAATCGGCCCCTATGCTTAGCATTTGTGGACTATGAGAAGGCATTTGACTCTATCGAAACCTGGGCTGTTCTAGAATCTCTGCAACGATACCAAGTCAATTGGCGATATATCCAAGTGTTGAGGTGTCTGTATAATGCCACCATAGCCGTCCAAGTACAGAACCAGCAGACTAAGTATATCCCCTTGCATCGAGGTGTAAGACAAAGGGATGTGATATTCCCCAAAGTTCACAAATGCATTGGAGGATGTGTTTAAAACGTAGAATTGGAAAGGACGTGGCATTAACATCAACGGCGAACACATCTCACACTTGTGATTCGCGGACGACATCGTCATCGTGGACAAAACGTTGCAGGATTTACGGTACATGCTGAATGGCCTAGCTGATTCTTCTCAACGCATCGGTCTCCGGATGAACTTGGACAAAACCAAGGTTATGTTCAACGAATATATGCAAGGCAGGCATATGGGAAATTACGTCGGGTCTTTACGTCACCTATTCCACAAAGTCTAAAGACGAAAGTCTTTAATCAGTGCGTCCTACCAGTAATAGGACACTCACGGTAGGTCTGGTTCACAAATATAAAGTAGCTCAGCGAGCTATGGAAAGCTCTATGAAAGGGCTATGTTCGGAGTTTCTCTAAAGGATTGACTTCGACAAAATGAGGTGATCGGGCAGAGAATGAAAGTAATCGACATAGCCCATAGGATCAGCAAGCTGAAGTGGCAGTGGGCCGGTCATATTAGCCGCAGAACCAACAAACGTTGGGGTAGGACGCCATCAGGCTAAGTGGAGCGACGATCTTCGCAAGATGGCTGGCAAGAGCTGGATGAGAGTAGCCGCGGATTGTGCTCGGTGGTGTGTACTTGGATAGACCTATGTCCAGCAGTGGACTAATATAGGCTGATGATGAATATTAAGAGGACGCTAAGGTTAATTTTGTACACCTACACATTAAATTGTTTAATGTGACAAAGCTCAAAGGGTGACCAAACATTTATTATCTCGAGCTCCTCCATGCTTTGGAAGGCACGTAAAGCCGTTGGTCACGGCTGTATTAGCAGTCGTTAACAACCACCAATCCACACTTGACCCTCGTGGTGGTTCATGGCCCGTTCTCCCTATTCATCCATAAGGAAGGGTCGTGCCCCAGCAGCGAGGACATATAATGAGATGGTTTATGATCTCTAGAAGAGATGTCTCCTAGCGAACCCTAGCTGTGGTGTAAGTAGAAAGTGTTTCAGCCTAGACTAATTATTCGACACACTTTATACAAGACATATACAAAGGTGAGCTTATTTCTAGAAGAGATTCAAATTCAAATTCAAATTCAAAAATCATTTATTCAGTTTAGGCTACAAGTAGCTCTTATGAATGTCACTATGCCATCGGTTCGTAAGTCTACTCTGGGCGGGAGATCTTGTACTGAGAAGAACCGGCAAGAAACTCAGCAAGTGTCCAGCTCTTTTCTCCCTTACAGCGTCAAAAATATTGGAAAATGCCCTATTTTAGCAGGACACTTTCCATCACAAATAAACACATAAAAATAAAAAAAAAAAATATAGAAGACCACATGTAAAAAAAACAAAATTAAAAATCTAAATTAACAAATTTACCTCAGGTAAAAGTTCCAATTTCCACAATGTCATACAGTACCACTACAGTACTCTAATAAAAGTCAAAAATTGTTTAAGAAAAACAAAGTCAAATTATAGTAAGTAATATTAAAAATAAGATAAGTATGCAAGAGCAGACCAGCCTCCACAGGCGGCACCCGTTCACGAGTATGACATATGAATCAGCCATCGCTTCGCTCAACCATATTTTAGGGAACGTAACGACCCGACGCACACGCCACCACCGCAGAGACAATAAAGAGAGCATGACACACTCAAGATACTCTAAATAAAAGCCTAATGATCTATTTAACGCAATGCTGTTTGTTAACTGTAGGACACTGCTGATAAAGGCTATGATATCAGTTTAAAAGTTATATAAATTAATATTCTTTGACTGTATAATAAATAATCTTTTATAATATAAAAGTGTAACTACTGACAATGTGAAATAACATGTGCAGGCGAGCAGACTAAGATGACCACACATTATTATCATTAAAATAATCATCAATTTTATAGTAGCCTTTTTTCATTAGACCTTGTTTTATTTCTGTCTTAAACTTGTGTAGTGGCAATTCCGTTAGAGTGAAAGGCACTTTATTGTATATTTTTATACATTTCCCAACAAATGAATTACCGACCTTATTGAGTCTAAGTTTTGGAACGGCAAGTTTGTTTTTATTTCTTGTGTTAAAATTATGGGTGTTACTTTTTTTTTCGAATTTATCTAAATTTTTATAAACATAAATTATATTTTCATAAATATACTGTGAAGCTACAGTTAAAATATTTATCTGCTTAAATAACTCTCTCAGCGTATCACGGGGCTTAAGGCTATAAATAGCTCGAATGGCTCTTTTCTGTAGCACAAAAATGGTTTCAATGTCAGCCGCTGAGCCCCACAATAAAATACCATATGACATGACGCTGTGAAAGTAACTAAAGTAAACCAATCTTGCCGTTTCTACATCAGTAAGTGACCTTATTTTTCTAACCGCATAGGCAGCTGAGCTAAGTCTTCCTGCCAGGGCAGAAATATGAGAACCCCATTGTAATTTGTGATCCAAGGTAACACCCAGGAAAACTGTCGAGTTAACTATTTCAGGATCTCTTCCAGTAAACCCTATTTGTTTTGCGAGAAAGAATGTCTACGGGACTTATTATTTGACAATACTTATTTTTACATACACTTATTTTTTTAAACTTTAATTATTCCTTTGGCGTATCACTTTATTTAAATTTGACTTTGTTATGCCGTGTGTGCCCTTGACATTAAACCAACGGGTTCGATGGAAAACTCACGAAATTGTAATGGAAACATAATTAGTCCTTTCGTTACGTATAGCTTTAATTACCAATAAGATCGTTATTGAGAAATATAATAAGTAAGTTATTAAGAAGTCATAGAGTAACTCGCCAAGTCAAAGCGACGACGCCTTGGTAGTCGTGTTACAAAGCGCCAAATCTGTATCTATATCATCACATCATCATCACATCATCATCATCATCATTATCATCATCATCATCATCATCATCATCATCGTCGTCGTCATCATCATCATCATCATCATCATCATCATCATCATCATCATCATCATCATCATCATCAGCAGCAGCAGTGTTTCAGCCCTGTATCTGGAGTTCTGGGTTCAATTCCCAGGTCGGGGAAAGTGTGTTGCTATAATTGAAAAGTGTGTTGCTATAATTTATAGTGGACTGTATTTTTTTATTGGCGTTATACTAGGCAAGGCGATGTTTTGAACTGCGAGTGATGGCGACAAGGGCAATGAACAGTTCGATAAGAAAAAAAAAGGAGGGAATACCTTGATCAGCAAGCGGCAGTAGGCACCACGTGTGCGGCAGGCGGGTGAGCAGTCTGAACCGGCACCAGGTTGGTGGCCGGTGGATGAACTTGGCTGGAACACGGACCTGGACCACCAGTGCGTGTTCTCTTACAAGTTTTAAAAACGCGTAACGCTATCCGACGATCAAAAATGAAGATCACCTCTAAGCGCGAGCGGTCATCTTTTCAAAACTCTGTCGATACTCGTTGCACTAATTCGCGTTTGAGCAGCAAGCACGAGCTCGCTGTTCAAACGCCGACGACGGCCTGCTGCGTTCTATTGCGGTCTCGCTCTTGTGCGAGAAAGGTATGTATTGGAGGGAGATGGTGGGTAAAGGAAGCTAGTAAAGCGCCAATCAAACTACTTTTATCAAATACTAGCTGTCACCCGCCCCCTTCACCATGCAAAAATTTGTGAATAAATTATTTTTTATAGCCTATCATTTGCGCAATTTTATGTTTTTACTACATACAAATTTTCATCAAGATCGGTCAAGCCGTTCTTGAGTTATAAGAGGACATACAGATAGACAAAAATTTCAAAATGACGCTTAATATTCTAAAATAATAATCAGAATAAGAGCTAACATGATAGTTGTTGTTTTCACTTATTTTTAGAAAAAAAAGAAAAAAGAGACGATGCAGAAAAAGGAAAGGAAAAGGAAAATAGTTTTGTGCGCTGGTCGTATGCTGCCTTCTGAACCTGCTGCATGCTGTTGACTAACTACACTCTAACACACAATTTATTTCTGACATCCCTATCCATAGTACTACTAAAACGTGGAATATTCCATATGCAGCATAACGTAGCTAAACATACGTGTTACCCAAAACTGAGCTTCGCTTTGTTCTGAATAGTGTGGTGCTCAGGGCGTGTGCTGTCGCCTGGACCGTTGCTTCCAATACCCGCGGCGCAGCGCGCGCGACTGCAGCTGTCAGTTTTCTCTGCTTCACGCAGCGCCGGGCAACCAAGCGGCCAGCTAGCAAAATTCGGATGATGCCATATGCCGTGTTCAATTTTGTACTCGCTTCTCAAAATAAAATTAATTAAGGCATGTATTGAATTTACTCACGAGGCTTCCAATTTATTACTGACATCCTAGTACTACTAAAAGGTGGATTCAATAAGTCCAAAAAAATACAAAACTAGAGCATCTATATCAAGCAATTATATGAAGCATCAGGTAGCTGAAAAGAACGTGTTACGGAAAACTGAGCTTCACTTTGTACCGAATAGTGTGGTGCTCAGGACGTGTGCTGTCGCCTGGACAGTTGCTTCCACACCCGCGACGCAGCGCGCGTGACTGCGGCTGTCAGTTTGCTCTGCTGCATGCAGCGCCGGATAACAAAGCGGCCAGCTAGCAAAATTCGGATGGTGCTATATGCAGTATTCAATT
Source organism: Eudonia truncicolella (assembly GCA_949315975.1). Lineage (NCBI taxonomy): Eukaryota > Metazoa > Arthropoda > Insecta > Lepidoptera > Crambidae > Eudonia > Eudonia truncicolella. Next base: position 11,589,935 of record OX438835.1, on the reverse strand, counting down.
TTGTACTCGCTTCTTAAAATAAAATAAATTAAGGCATGTATTCAAATTTACTCACAAGGCTTCAAATTTATTTTTGATATCCCATAGAACTACAAAAAGGTGGATTATTCAATATGTTCAAAAAAGAAACTAGAGCAGGGAAATTATATCAAGCATAAGGTAGCTGAACAGGACGTGTTACCCAAAACTGAGCTTCGCTTTGTTCTGAATAGTGTGGTGCTCAGGACGTGTGCTGTTTCCTGGACCGTTGCTTCCAATACCCGCGGCGCAGCGCGCGCGACTGCGGCTGTCAGTTTGCTCTGCTGCACGCAGCGCCGGACGACCAAGCGGCCAGCTAGCGGAGTCCGGCCCGCGAAGCGTCGCGGGCTTGCTCTCACTGCCAGTGCCGATGTGCCGGTTGCGATCACCAAGTAAGCTGGCACGCTTACTAGTGTGTTCGAAGGCTGGATAATGGTAATCGTTTTGTGTGCTTGTGACGATCTTTTTATTTTCGTTTTAATGGATATTCCAACTGGTAATGTGAAATGTATAACGCTAACGTTTGTAGTGCTATTATTACTCTAAGATATCGAGGATGCATGTTAGCTAACGACGAGCACTTGAATCACTAAGAGGCACAGCTTTTTTAAATTATTATCATCGTTTCATGATAAAAAAAACAACATTTAATTTAGATTGTATATCATGTGTCCATAAATTAAAAATCACATCATAATCGTTTGTTACAAAACATCATTACTAAATAAATAGATAATAAGAGCTAAAATCTAATGAGTAGTTGCTATTGCAACCATAAGCTTTTGTTGGAATATCCATTCTATATTGTTGTTCAAGTACCCAAAACGATATACTTGAGAGTCTATTACAAAAATTGAAGTATATCGTTCTTCGATGGCTATCTCTTATACGGTTGAGTGCTTTCCCGCTTTTGTAGTGGAAGCTCGCAACCCGACAAATGACGATGGTAGTCATCGAAGTGCTGATGCTTTACTTTGCGTAATAGTTTGTTTTACTACTCGTTAACAAGTCGCGACACGTCACAGTCGGTTATGCTAAACCCAGAGCACGCTATCACGTTTTGATCCGCACCAGTTTTTCCTTACACTCGACCCGATTTTTCTCGTTTGAAACGAATGCGCTAGTGTAAATTGATTTTGGATGGCACTGTTGAATGATGTAATTTATTTCACTGTTTTTGTACACTACAGAATTGTCTTTTATAAGCTTAGTCGTAATGTGTTTTTTTTATTGAACTGAAACGATTGGTTAAATTATAATAAAACTAGAAAATAAGTGATTTTAATTGACGAATTGTTAAAAACATTGTTAAAGCCGAATTCTTTTTCTGTTATTTACAATGACGAGCATTTTTATTCGGTAACTTTTCGTAAACTACTACTTTTTGAAAACGTATGGTTTATTTGCTAGAATATAAAATATAATACTTTACTAAAAGTATAGTAATCAGCCACGTCAGTTTACATTAATAATTACTAGAACCCATAATTGTTCGTTTAAAAACCGCTAAGGAAGACATTCATCGAAATTATATTGTACCTAAACTTAAAAGATGGAAACTCATAATAATAATAACAATTGAATTTCCAAAGTATGATGGTTAATACTTAAAGCGATAACTAAAGGTTGAATTATTGTTCTGAGGGTTAATCTTAAACTAAATAACTTTGATGTATTAACAAAAAATGTCCATTAAATTCAATAAATAAATTTTTGCTCCAATTTATATTCCGCAGTAGATATTTTTTTCTGTTGCGTACATATCCAATCTCTAAAACGGAGTATTTGGTTGAGTGCTTAATCCAAGGATCTATCGTTAAAGACAAAAGGCGGCATGTCCTTTGGGAAAATGCTATGTCATACGTCGTTATTCACATTTTAATGGGGGAACTAGGCCACTTATTTTTATAAACGACTAGTATATCTCTTAGGTGATACAGTTTCTTATAGAATAGGGTATTTGACAGGTTTAAGAAAAATATGTGTAATGGTTCATTATAGTATAATATATTTGCAATTTGATTAATTCGTTGTGAATATATTTATTTTTTTATGAAAATTGCCATTAAAATTCAAATTAATAAAATAGCCGCCAAAACGATGCATGCAGGTTACGTGATGTCGTGACGTCACCTGCTTGTAAACAAACTTTTAGCTTTCAAATCACACCATACAAAAGGCATTTATTGTGAATGACTTACTCTGACGTCACTTCAGATTCAGCCAAATCCACTGGCCCAATCCCGTGCGTTTTCGATCACGTGGTCAATCATAAAAAAACAATTAATTATTTTATTAATGATTTTTTATAAAAAATATACTTATTTTAAAATTATGTGCTGGCTAAATTGGTTTAAAAAAATGTTTACTGTTAAGTTAACAACAGTTTGATCTATATTTTCATTGTAGTCAAATACCCTATTGTGTAATTAAAGACTCGTAGTGCGAGGCCTAATGGTAATCTTATAAATTGTCTTAGGGTATGTAAATGGATTTTGTTAGATTTTAATACAACAATGTTTCAATATTGTAGTTAAAGCGACATATTTTTTGTGTCATTCTTAATGTAGAATGAACACTTACATTTCCATCTCAAATATATTTGCATAATGTTCCGAAATATTAGCTCTTACTTTAAAAAAAGGTTATTAAAGCGCTATATAACTGGAGCTGCTAAACACATACTATCAGTCTTGTTAACCCACATAGAAAGCTAACATACTTGTGTTGGGTATGGGTTCACGTCAGTAGTTTAATGGAGCAAGAAGGAGGAAGGAGTATTCTCCATACTCTCACTCCAACTGTCACTAGAATCACAATGTACGAGTAGAAACACGATGTATATGTTCTAACGCTCGAGGTGGTTTCAATGTTCTTATATACTCTGAAACAAAAGATATACGACGCGTATTTATCTAAAAAAGGTTTTAGTTACTTTCATCCGTAATATACACAGGGATTAATTATTAAAATATAAATAATATATTTATATGGTTTTCTATGGCAACTTAGTTTGATATCTTTGTATTAAGATTGATTGAGACAGATTGAAAGAAAGTAAACTCATAGTAGAATAATCCAGTTTGTTACACAAACACTTTGTTATAAAAATGAACGAGTTGAAAGACAGCAAATTTATGTTAACATTATATTTATTTTTAAATTAATTTTTTATCGACTAGTATTGAAATTATCTTCGCTATGACTACCCTGACGTTTTTACTTGCAATAAAGAATATTTACCCATATTCACGTGCAGGGTACACTTAACAAAATATGAGGAAAAGAAACCCGCAGGACATTTACAGGTGAAAGTCCTTTATTTATATTAAATAGAAATGTGAAAGTACCTACAAATAGAATAACTTAGTCGATGTTTCAGATGGAGCCTGTGTACCCATGAGACTAGTAGCGCTAAAAGCTTTCAGTTATAAACTTCCCGTTAGCGCAAACCATTGGCGATTCTTTCTAAAGTTATATACTTAAGTTACTTCTGGACATATATGTATCACAATATATCTAAATTTGTACGATTCGGAAACCCACATCATTGTGTCATCCTCCAATATATATGTTAATGAAACTTCTTGGTTTGAAAAGAAATGTACTTTTTTTTGATCACATCTATAAAAATGTATTATTTCTTAATTTTTAATACATAAATTCCTTTAAAAATCGCTCTAATCCATCATAGAACAAATCGAGATCATCGTATTGATTACCATAAAAACATCTTTTATCTAACATATACAATATGTTAAAATTATTATTGATATAATAATTAATATTGTTAATGGTAGACCACCTTGCTCGGGTTGATAGAAAGTGCGGGTTCAAATCCGCCTTTTGATAAGTTTAAAAAAAATCTGTGTATTTGCAATAAAATTTTACCAGAAACTAGTAGGAGACGAACCTTATAAATATAAATATATATATTAAACTTACAGCAATAAAGACTTATCTTATTTTTTATTTTATTTTATTTTATTAGTAGGATATGTAAATAATGCCAAGTTTTTGACAATTTTATTTAATAATACAAAGTGCATTCCTCTCGCATCTCTCTCTCAATATTATAGTAGGTACGTATTCTGAATATCAAAAAAATCAGGCTCATATAAGCGTAATCGTAACATGTAATACTAGGGATGTTCAATAAAAACTGATAATGAGTATGAAGCAGTTATATATTATTTATTGTTATTTTATTTTTCGACATAATCACCTTTAAGGTTTATACACTTGGTATATCGCTTTTTTAATCCTAAGATTCCCTTCATGAAAAAATCTTCATCCTGATCGCTTAAAAAATCATGTACGGCGGCAATCACTTCCTCATCATGGCCATATTTGTGACCTCTCAGTTGTTCTTTTAACCGCGGGAATAGGTAGAAATCACTAGGCGCAAGGGCAGGTAAGATGTTCCATCAATTCAAATCCAGCATCTTGGATAGCAGTCATCGCAACTCGGGACTTGTGTGCGGGGGCGTTATCTTGGTGAAACAACACAACTGTAGCAAGTTTGCTGTGGCGATTTTCGCGTATTTCCTGACGCACTTTTTTATTTGTTCTGTGTATAAGGCCCCCGTAATAGTGGCTGCATGATTGAGCTATTCAATCATTATCACCCCTTGGCTGTCTCAGAAAAGGGAGCCCGCATAATCTTACCGGCGGATGGAAATGCCTTAAACTTCTTAGGCGTTGGAGATGACGGCCTCTTCCAAGTCATGGACTGTTGTTTCGTTTCAGGATCATAATGTAGGAACCATATTTCATATGCTCGCTTCGTAACCATGGAGTTACGAAGCGAGCCAAAAATCGGTCAGGATTTTGTTGTAAAAATTCCAAATTGATTTGAGAAATCCTCAGTCTTGTTTGTTTATGACAGTCTGTAAGCATTCTATTCACCCAGCTCGCTGATACTTTTTTCATGCCCAAATGTTCATGTATAATACTATGGATACTTCCTATCGAAATTTTTAGTTCTTCAGCTACAAAACGAACAGTAACACGACGAGCTGCCAAAACAATTTGTTTAACTTTTTTTATCATTTGTTCGGTAACTGCCGTCATAGGGCGTCCCGAGTGCGGGTTGTCTTTAGTTGAAGTTCTTCCTCTCTTAGACTCAGCACACCACCACACAACCGTAGAATACGAAGGAGCATTAACCCCTTATGTTCCTTTTAAGTCTAGATTTAGTTGCTCAGTAATAAAATTTTTCAGGTAGAGATATTTTATTACGGCGCGAATTTCAATTTTATCTATTTTGCGTACCACGCTCCGACACGACGAAAACAAATGACTACTATTTTTAAAATAAGAAAAGAAAATCAATAATTTTTTATTTTTATTTTATCAAATGTCTGGGCTTTACCCAGTCAGTATTTACTTTTTTGTTGTTCAAGGAGTTTATAAGCCATTATTACTTTTTATTGAACACCCCTCGTAGATTGATTACAAATGGTTCATGTGGAGTTGTATTAATATTGTATTGTATAAAAAATATTATTAAATAATGTCAACAAAAATATACCAAAAATATGTGATAGTAATAATATCCAATAATTATGTTAAACCTAAGTTTCCTTTTCAGATTTATTTATTACTAGTGGTCGCCCAGAGGTCGATATTTGACCGTATTTTTTATTAAAAGATATTAAGGCTGCACGGATTGTATCTTAAGCAATGACAAAATAAAAAAGATAGAATGTGTGTTTGGTTTGCCATTGACAGACATTGACAGATTTAGGCCGCTCCTGTGTGTCAAATACATGCGTGTATGTCAAATACTTGGTAGTGTATGTATTGTTTGTTTTATTGATGTAATGTATTTTTATGCATATTTAAAAAACAAATATTATGCATAAAAATTATTACATTTATACACATTAACAATCGGATAAACTTCTCTATATAAACTATAAGTGTGCGAAATTTCATACTCCACCGTCCGCGCAATTTTCGTAAAAAGGGGTACAAAGTTTTTGCTTTACGTATTAGTATATTGATTTATTAAAGTGTTTGAATTGAAAGTTGTTATTAATAGCTTTTTTAGAATACCATCAACGGATTTAGACAGGTTTCTATGAAAACCTTGTACCACTTAATGTTTAACCCTTTAGCTAATGCACGCGACGGCTGATGACAGAGCGTTGGAAATTAAATGCCACTGTTGAATAAAGATTAAAAAGGAGCATTTCAAATGGATCTATAAAAAATATCAATGTTAGTGCGCGATAGGAAAGCCTACATTGTAGTAACTCTTTTGCAGATATAACAATATTATAATGAAATAGTAGGTGTTTGAACCTTTGCGTTAACTTATTAAAGTTAGCAATGAATTTATTATTTATATTCTTACTAACATTCGGTTGACTTTCTGTTATATGCCTGTTGTACACTGTCAAAGGTGTCAAAAACTTTCCTTTCTTGATAACTTTTTTAGCCGAAACAACGAAATAAATGTTATATCTACAAGTCCTGTTAACGCGAGTATCGCGTGTTACAGTGACAGTTGTATAATAACTTGGCCATCTTCAAAAATAATTCGGACAACATGGGAAAATGAACCTTTCTTACAGTAAATAAAGTAAGTTATTAAACGTGTTGACGGCGACGATTTTTGTGCAGCCTATATACGATGGAAAAAAGTGATTGTCGCAACATCGCATGTTCATAATGACAATCGTGTCACGGGAATATTCACTGAAACACTTCAAATTCAGGCTGCGTATATGTATATACCTAAATAGCATATATGTACGCCTCTTTTATTTATTAAACAGGTCATTATAGTACGTTGGAATAGCTAATACTGGCAGTCTTTTTGTGGTAGAAATACATGTCGAGTGTTTCATTTTTAATTCTGTTTACGTTTGTAACAAATGAAAAGGCAGCGTGATCAAAAAACTCTCGCAGTGAGTTAACCGATATCTATTGTTTCAATGTTATATTTTTAATCCTAGCCTTTTTTTATTTTTAATCCTATTTTTACGATATTCGTAATTTAATATTATTTTTGCTTCGTCAGTTACAAATGAAACGAAAGTGTGAAACATAACCAAAATCTCTCACGATGTAGTTATACAGTTGTTGTTTAAAGGCATCGAGAAAGGGTTAATTTAATTACATTTTTAATAATGTATTGTGCTCTTTTTGCTTGATTCTTCATGAACAATGATATCATTAGCAATTTAAATTAGCATTGGAAACATACAAAATAATGTCGTAACAAAGTAATTTAATTACGTACTCGTAACATTGTTTTGATATTCGACAAAACTTTGATTTGTAACAATAAAAATTATTTCTTTGCGCTATGCTAAACTTTGAGATGCTTACAGAGCGATATTAGATTTGAAAGGAAGAAGCTATGATTGTCGTATAAGTCATAGAATATGCGGGTCTTATTTGAACTCTGCCAGTTGTAGTAAGTTAAGCCTCTGGGTTTATTATCTCTGGATAATATTGTTTTGAACTTTCTCTGAAATTTTGTTAAGACATTGTTATGGCAGTTCTTCTGTCAGATTATCTTCTTTCACGACTTAAGAAGGTTTTTATTAAAAATAAAGCAGGAAAAACGATGTCAATGACTTTCGAATGTTAACAAAATAAAATGATAATTTCTGTGTAAGCTACATATATCTATCTAGATACGTATAAATAATGTAGTATTTGTAGTACTCAGAGGAGTACGGCAGTTAGTGTGTTATATTGATTTATATATTTAAAAAATAAAAAAAACAAAACACAATTCTATTTTAGAGATAAGAATAAAATAATATTTTTTGATTTAATTTTTACAAATGTTTTCCTTTTAATCCTACTTAGGTATGTCACACCATACATCATAGCATCCGTACAATTAATGAGCCCGGTTATTTACTAGAGAACATAATAATATTTTTATAAACAAATTATTATTCTGAGCAATGTTCATTAAGATTATATTGTACAGTTATGTACTCATTCTGAATTGCACTAAATATTAATCTGAAATTAGTATTTACAATATTCATTCTCATAATAAAATTTACATGAGCTATTTGTTGTTCTGTTTTTGATGACAATAAAATCTTCATTATTCTGATTTATAATCAAAATATTAAAATGAGCAAGTCACCTAATGCCATCTACTCGTAGAATGGTCCACTTAGAAAGTCGTCTAGCTAAAACAAGCTATCATTGAAAAAAGTATCCATACATTCTCAACTGACTAACCTTTTTGCAGCACATGCGCTGGTCTCACACGCACACGCAGAGCTTGGAGTGTGAGGAGCGCCTCCTGGCCCGGTGCAACAGGCCTCGGGTCAATTCGGCTATATTCGTGTCAGCCGAGCCGACGGGATTCGCTGCCTTCGATGCGGGCGAGTTTCTAAGGCGCCATGGCTCACAGTCCAAGCTGTGTCGCAAGGCCAGGTAAATGTAAACGAGGTTTGAATTAGCAAGCGTGTCGGCAAGGGGATGACGGCTAGATGGCCTCTTGCTGCACTAGCTGTCTTTGAATATGGACTCGCTTCTACCTAACATTGTGGATTCTTTTGTCTACTTATTGATTGATACAAAATACTTTTTTAACCTATACGGTCACAAGCATTAGAATAATTATATTATTAACGGAACTATTAACATGTTTTTTGTTGTTTTGTGTATCTGATATTCGGTACAGCTGCATGCGACATCATCACTGTAAACAGTGATAACAGATACATTCAAGCTGCTGTGGGTGCCACAGTATGCTTATTAAACGATCTACTCCCTTTTTTGTCATACTTTGTGTTCGACACTCTTACTACTTTCGTTTTCAAATTTACTTATATCGGATACTTCACCAAAATAACAAAAAAAAATTGTTACTATTCCATTGCCATGATACGGGTTTCGTCACATTATTTAATTAATTAAATGTTGATGCTCTGATTTGACTCGATATTAACTTTCTTACAGATCTGCAGATAACATACCGTTAACAACAATGAGCGATTCATCCGAACGCCTTTGCAAAATCAAACCAAGAGAAGACACTATAAATGAGGAAGCGAGCAAATCAGACGACAGCAGTAGTGTTGAAACAGTTAAACATTTCGGCCTGCCAATTCTCTCCGTGTCCGGCCCATCTCCCCCTGAAGAGGATTATGATCAAATAGATGAGTATCTGTAGCATTTTCACACCGGTTTCCAGCTCAAATATGTGCTAGAAAAGATGAGGCCTCCGTGGCCCAGCCCTGCACAAAGTCCTTAATTGGACGATCATATTTCGCTGCAACCGAACTTCTTTGAACTACTTTAGGAAAACTTTACCTTGTGATATAATGTATTTAGTGTTGGTGTGCGTTGAAAGTGTAGAAATATTGGCAACAACGAATATTGAGACTATCGCCTGGAAATGTGTCTGTAGCAATTTTAATGCATGTCTTGTTGAGGGACCATATCCTTTACTTATTGGTGTGTTTATTTTCATCGATCCTTGGCATTGATATTTTTGTAACTATATCCCCTTGTGTCTTTAATGAGTGTTTAAATTAAGGTTCTAATAATTAGACTTTTAATATTCACCTAATCGCAGTTAAGGATTGCACAATAACTTTAGTATCATAAAATTAACTTAAATTATATAACAGTGCCACTATAAACTATTGTAAGGGAGAATGATGTTTGTAACGTTCTTATAAGCAATTTTATGTAAAACTATAAAGTGTTTAGCTATGTACAAAATCAATTATGCGGCAGTGTCTTATATATTTTACTTGTTGTTTTTAGTTTTTCTCCACTGTGTGAGTTTATCAATACATGGCGTTGTAGTAGTCATTAATACTTTTGTATTGCTTAAATATAATCTCAATTTATCTCATCGTAAGTACTAAGCTAATAAACTGACTGACATGAATTTTTCAACGTTTTATTAGCCATTAACGGTTTACTTGATCATTGATTGTGAGACAAAAAACACTAACACCAGTATAATTGTTAAAACGTTGAATAAATTATGTTTTTGATTTAGGCTTGTAGAAATAGCTCTATCGAAAGACGTGAAGGTTGAATTTTGGTCCAATGATAATTATGTATTATCTGCACATGGTGTTTTAGGAAATAAGAGACAGTATATAATTTGTTAGGAGAAGGATGGTGTTGAAGGAGAAATTACAGAGGTAGAGTATATAAACTTCTTACATTAGTAGTGTTTTTTGTTTTACCTATGTAGGTTTTTTTCTATTTAACAATTTGAGATTATACATTTAAATTGTCAATTAAGAGTATATATCGATGTGAATGAACTTCGTTTAAATTTTGATGGTATATCGAGTGTAAGGTATGTAAGTTGACAGTAATAGTTACACAAGAAAGTATGTAGGTGTATATATGTGAAGCTATTTTGATTTTGTTTTTTCTCAACTGGTACTTGGGGACCAGAATGACAAAATATACATGTCAAAGTAGGCCTTAAAACCAAGTCACGGGCAAATCCTAAATATTGATATTTACATGACATTTTCAGAGCTAAGACTTGTAATTCCCTCCAATCTAGATTTATCCTTCAATTATTTTTTGATGCTAGTGTTGCACATTGTCTTATATGGATACTCTCTTAGCCTCTACTAGTTCTAATGAATATCAATAATTCTAAACTTTAAACATCACAACTTACGATAGTTGTAGGTGTAAATCTATATATTCATACAAAATAAAATATATTTAACAACATTTGTAACCTTTATGTCTATCTTAATGATGTCGAAACGACTAGCTAAATTATTATAATCATTATTAATGTAGCAAATCAAAATCAGATTGAATCATGAAAAATGGTGAAAATGAAATGTTAAGTCGATATGGAAAGCTTTCTTAAATATAATTATGTGTGTACACAAGTATTTACCTGCCAAAGGTTATCTGCTAAAGATGTATGTAATATAAGTAATATGTTTTTTTAAGTGTTGTTTATTTTTTAATTTAATTTAGTTTTAATAGATATAGATTGTACATTTTCACAAAGTTTGTGTTAAGAAATTACTAAGATAATATTTATGACCGTCTATTTTATATCCACAAGTTTAAGATGTAACTATTTCAAGCGTAATAATTGTAGAAATGTGTAACTATCGTAGATATTTCTGGGTCTCTATTCGAAATCGAATTCATTGAAATTCATTGAAATCTTTCGAGAAATATTGTTGCTTTGCGCTGTCAACTTAACGCGCTTATGGTCTTTCCAGATTTCGATGTATCGAAATAGTGATTGGTCGATCTCATGGTATATCAAGAAAACCTGTTCAAACCAAATAATTTTCGAAGAAACGGCATTCGATTTCGAATGGGACGACCCAATAGCTCCATCATAATAATTGTCAAACTTGTCTTGTGCCAAGGATTTATTACAGCATCTTCTGATATTATACCTGAAAATAGTACCTTATGTTCATTGAACAACTCAGACTATGTAGTTGTGGCCGTTTGTAAGAAACGTTCGACTATTGCTTATTTTATTTCACAAGCGTTCAACTCAGGTTTGAAATCAAATGATTACTAACCAGATTATCAATAATCAATATCTTACTTCCAGTAGCATTCTCATAGATATCCGTAAACGACATCGCCCATCACACATCAAATTCAGCCCCATTTTTCGTACTTATTTTGTAAATTAACGGCTTGCGAAAAATAAGTTTCTTTATGCCTAACGAACTATGAGAAAACCGTAAGGAGGCGGAGAAAGTTAAGGATTTTGCATTAATTCTCCTTACATTTCTTGTGATCAAGTTTTTTTGGCAAATGCAAAAATGTGGGGCAGAAGTTGGTGATCATCTTCTTGATAAAATATCTTTAGGAATTTAAGAAGATTTGTGGAAAATACAGAAATCATAAACTGTAACAAGATTATTTTGACTAATGTATAATAAATATAATTATGGTAATAATTTTAACTATACGCAAATTTTGTTGCGAACAAATAAACATTTTGGAAAAGTGCATCCTCTGACAAACCACGTTAGCATGGAGTGCACCTGACCCGTTATGTCAGAGGGTTTGGTTTCGAATCCCTTAGTAATTTTTTTAACACTTTTCCAAAAAAGTATAATATTTTTGTAATTTTTTTAAATCTTACTATCAATTACGGCAGATGACAATGTTTTTATGCCAATTTAATTTAAGATTGTGGATACTTGTAACGGCTTGTTAGATGAAATTACCTATAAGTTAAAGCAAATATTTCCATTACACTAACACAAGTTTTATATTTATAAAATTAGACTAGCTTTTACATGATAATAATATAACGTGTAGTAAACTTTATTAAATAGTGGTGTACATATCTAAAAATGACACTTTAATTATATAAATGCTCATTATAATGATGTAAATTATAAAATCTATTAGGTTATTGTACAATTATTATTTACATCCTTACGTCTATTTAATATCACAATGAAATAAAAATTTATGAAAATAATTTTGTTTTATTTAGAAGAACATAGGTAGGTGAGAAAGTCTCAAAGCTGAAATGGTTCTGGGTCACGTCTGCCGCATGCCGGACGCGCTGTGGGTCAAAATCTCTGCAATTTAGACCCTGAGACAGTGAGACAGCGCCGCGGTAGACCACGCAGGCGGTGGCGGGCCAAGCCTTGGAGAGATACTGGCAAACGGTGACGCAAAATTGTGAGGAATGGCGGGAATGGGGCGAGGCTTTTTGCACAAACAATGGGATAGTACAGGCTAACTGTAAACTGTAGCTGTAAATAAACTATGGGCTGCATAGAGTTGCTTGTAATTTGATTAAGCTATCTATGACAACATTTAGGATCAACTGCTTATCGTACCTTCAAGTAGCACAGAGGAGCAAAGTCTGAGACCCACTCAGGTGAGTCAGTCATTTGACCTGGCATTGCGATACTAGCTTGGCTTGCGAGACCACAACCCTTTTTTAGACAGTGGCAAATTTGTCGTCTGAGTAACACCGCGCCTAGGGAGGCGCGAATGGTAACATGGGGTCCTCTCCTCCAGGGATGCGGGCCCCTGCCCAGGGGGCATACCGCCTAACTCTATCGCTATCGCTCTCGCTATCGCGCTCTATAGTTTATGGCGTCATCTTGTCATTTCGAAAGCGATATAAAAGCATATAAGAGCGCGATAGAGAGCGATGGCGATAGAGTTAGGCGGTCGGGGGGCAGGCCCGATGGTCTCGACAGGGATTCAGGAGCAGAAAGCCCCTTCACATGCATCAATCATGATCGTAACTCTAACTAGAAAACCATCGTGGAATCGAGATTTTGCTCTTAACTGTAAATCCTAAGGACAACTGAGTCTATTTATCTATCTGAGTCACTTTGTGTTTCTTAAATGTTAATCCAAATAGTTTTTTTTATATTTTTTTATTTAACCTATTTTGTCTCACTGTTGGCCATATTACGTTTCCTCTAAATGTCAAAAGTAGTGGTTTTAATATGAACAGTAGTTTGCTTATAATGAAATTTAAATTCAAGCATAAAAGTATGCTTATTTGAGCTTGAACAAATTTGAGTTACATGACACACACAATGTCAATTCTCAACAAGATGTGTGCGTGTATCAAAATTGCAGCCTCAGGAGTAGGATCAAGCATGAAACAAAATCGCTGCTCCAAAGCAATTATTTAAAAAACATTGGCATTTCGGTTAATACTTGACCGATTGTTAATAATATACTCGTATTTACTTCTCATATTGATCAAAAATACCTTAACCGTCAATCGCAGACCAAGCGCGTTTACCACTGCGCCATCAAGCTCCCTCGAGAAAATGAAACGATTGAAATTAAATAATTTGGTGATTTTTTTTTGTAAAAAGCATTATTTTTGAATCACTGCGATACCCTCACTGACAACATTATAGGTAGTTTTTTATCTGCTATCAAATCCATACTTGTCCTACTCATTTAAGTAGAACAAAATCTTTACACGACTGCCCAAATAATAAAGAGGCGTGAAAAGTTTTCAGTCTAACGGCCTCTGTGGACTAGTGGTTAAGACCACCGGTTTAGACCCAGAAGTCCCGGGTTCGATTCTCTGCTGGGTGTACATTGTTTATGTACTCGCTTGGTTGGTTGTAGGGCTTGTTTGTCCGCCAGGCTAGCTACCAGCATCTTTTCTATAAATATGTCGCCATAACATCAATGTTTGTAGCATTGTTGTGTTCCGGTAGCTAGAGATAAGAAAAAGAAAAAGCTAAGTCCATGTTTTAAATTGAAATAGTTATAGATTTTGGATCCGAACTGGACTAACATTTTGCGGCAACGTGTATGACGTTGCCCAAAATGTTGGTTGTTGGATGTTCGGATGTCGACAGATGTCGACCGTACCGTCCCTCAGGATATATTTCCAGTAATTATTCGTCATCATTACTTCGTCTGCAGTAGACGTCTGAACTACAGACAAACCCCTCTGTTTCCCCCAACAGGTCTCCAAATCGTAACCAATTTACCGACGCGAGCAGATCCACATCGGGTCCTGTTAAGGCCCGGTAGTACCGCCCATGGAGCTCCTTACTTTTCCATATGTTCCTGCGGTCTTCAGTGCTCAGCACCGTCGGTCTACGCCAGTTCTCGTTTGCCATGGCGTGAGGCTCCTATCTACTGCTACAACAACACGGTGCGTCCCACACTCATTGCTAATTAAGGAAGTAATCCCTAAGACTGCACACCTCGCGGTTATGGAGGGTCTTGGCGTTTAAAAAGCCATGACCTCCAAACTTACGCGGGATGTACAGTCTCATAACAGATGAGCGTGGGTGAAGCATGCGATGCGTTGTGAGCTGTTGACGGACTCTCCTTTCCAGAGTAGATCTTTGGCATACTATGATGAAATCAGTCTGAGTCTATCTTAGTATGCCAAAGGAGTACGTGAGTAGGGGTATCACCCAAGCGTTGAAGGCGCGCACCATATTGCCCTTTGAAAAAAGGCTTTTAAGTACTTTTGTCAGACGACAGAAGCGTTCCTTCACCGCCTGCTTCATGTCCCCATCCGCAAATATTATTATTATACCCTTTATTTATTTTCTTTCCTAAAAATAGATTTTTACAATATTTTAGTATAAAAACAATAAAACATTATAAAAACCTAATTCTTAATATTATTATTATAATAAACCTTTAGTGCTAGTATTAGTCAGATGGCTAGGATCAGGAACACCTGCACATTATTTAGCTATACAATTTTAAAGTCTAGTTAAATGTTTTTTTGGATTGTTGTGTCCGTTTTACTACGAGTAGATCATCTATATATAGAGAATCAAATTAAATTTATTGCGCTGGCATTTGCTGGCAATAAAGCGTTTTAAGTTGAAATATACGTAAAAGGAAACGTGTAGAACTACTGGTCGACATGAAACAGTCAAAGGTCAACGCTGTTATTAGAAACGGAGCTATAAGATTTTTTTTGTATCCATTAAAAAAGCTATAGGAGAAAAAATTAGTTTATTTTATCTTATTAGGTATAAATATGCAACATCACATACATTGTTCTGACCTCAAGGTAAGTAGCTAAAGCACTCGTTTTATGGAAATCAGAAACAACGACGGTACCACAACCACCCAGACCCGACACAATATCGAAAAGTTTGTTTTCGATATTGACCCGACCGGGAATCGGACCCGGGACCTCAGAGTTAGTGCCGCTCAAAGTCCGGCGTGCAAGCCACTCGGCTACGGAGGTCGTCAAATATTGAGAAAGTTGTTTTGAGTTTATCGCTGAATTTGATTTTAAAACTGCTCGTACAACATGTCTAATGGTACAATAAACTAAGTTGTTATACCATGAACTTATTGAAAATCATATAACTGTTTTTTAACAAAAGTTTTTTTTTAGTAAAATGATACGCTTGGTAGTTATATTTTTGTAATAATCTGTTAATGGTATAACAAGTAAAAACGTACAAATAATTTTGTTCAAGTCCCATAAAAAATTATATGTCAGTTACGAATCTAAGGCTTAGTTAAGACGTAGCGATTCCTCTGTGGACACTCGGACCTACCGAAAGCCATTTGCCTGAGTAATTCAGGGCAGAGTGCTTGGACTTTTTCAGGCAGTACTTATTGGATGTATGTTTTATTAGTCCACTAATAGTTTACTTATGTTATTGATTATTCCTAAGCAAGGGCTACTTCGACCGGTCGATTCGAGTTACCTATTTGTGTAGCTGGTTTTTTTGTAACTAGGTAATGTACTGTCTTACGCATACACTGGGGCCAGAGGCGACTATTGGTTATTGATTTAATTTTGGTACACGGACGAAATACAATCAGGTCACAGTATAATATAAAAAGTATTAACATTGTTTAGGCTAGACAGTATTCCGCATTTAATGTACACACGGGGGCAGATCAACCTACCTAAACCTGTCAAATTTTTCCAATGAATATTGATCCTTATAACCAAACAATAAAGTTCAATATTGATTGTAGAAATTTGACAGTTTTAGGTAAGTTGATCTGCCGCCATGTGTACACAACATTCTAAAGCAAGTTAATATAAAACAATACAAAACAGTAATTTAAAAATTGATATAACATAATAATACAAAACTTAACTGTGGAAACTACGGCGGGATTGAAGATATTTTAGCTGATAAAATAGCTGTTACGGTTTTATTTAAACTTAGGAAAGTTATTATCAAAGATATCAACTTCCTTGCTACCATAATTTCTCATTAATATTCGACATAACACAAATTTTAGAAAATAAAACAAAACCGCAGACATGACTCTTCACTTTCCCGGCAAGCAATTCTAGTATATACTTAGTATCTTAGATTATGTACATGTCCTATTATTACAAACTTTTTTTATATATCTGACGGGTAAGCACATGGTCCTTATCTCTATCTCACCTGATGTTAAGTGATGATAAAGCCGAAGGTGGAAGCGCACTTTACTCGGAATCCTCAACTACTGAGGCACTGGCTATCTTATCTCTTACTGCCGGAACACAACAATGCTACAAACTTTGATGTTTTGGCGACATATTTATAAAAAAAAGGCTGGTAGCTAGCCTGGCGGACAAACAAGCCCTACTACCAACCAAGCGAGTACACAAACAATGTACCCCCAGCAGAGAATCGAACCCGGGACCTCTGGGTCTAAACCGGTGGTCTTAACCACTAGACCACAGAGGCCGTTAGACTGAAAACTTTTCACGCCTCTTTATTATTTGGGCAGTCGTGTAAAGATTTTGTTTTAGTTATATGAGTAGTACAAGTATGGATTTGATAGCAGATAAAAAATAAGCTACCTATAATGTTGTCGGTGAGGGTATCGCAGTGGTTCAAAAATATTTATTTTCACAAAAGAAAATCACCAAATTATCTAATTTCAATCGCTTCATTTCGTCGAGGGAGCTTGATGGCGCTTTGGTAAACGCGCTTGGTCTGCAATTGCTGAAGTTAAACAACGTTCCGGTCCAGTCTGGAGGAATTACGCGCCAATCGATGACAGACTCTCAAGTGGTCGGTCGCGTCGCGTGCGCAAGCAAAACTGCAAAATGGTTGATTCCGAGCGCCTCATTATGGTGATTCAGAATCAGCAATGTTTCTGGAATACTACAATACAAGACTACCGCAATAAAAACTTAAAGAACATGTCGTGGTACAGCGTTTGTGAATGTATTTATCAGGAAAGAACCTAATTTTTGTATTACACTTGTGAAATACACCTTCCGTTTTGCGGTCTACGTGAAAAGGACGAACCCAATATCTCTTCACTTTCCTCTGTTTCCTTTTTTTGTTAACGGTCACAGCTCAGCATACAATTTTAACTAAAGTTAAACTTTCCATTGTCGACTGGACGACTATTCAGCGTAAGTGCTAGCGACCGACTGAGTAAAGGGAATTGATCAGTTTGTTAGGGTGCTTTGGCCTGGCGTGGACATTAACTATAATAATAAATGAATTCCTATTTAAATATTTCATACCTAAAAGAAATTAAATAACATAACAAAGTTGCAGCAAGTCGTAAAAAACATGCCAAATGTAGCATGCGTAATATTATGATTTTGTTACTAAAACTCATAAAAAAATATTATCTCTTTCTAAAATAATATAAGTATTATTCTTTACTTTAAAGATATTTACTTATTTATGCGTTATGGTATAGAATATTATAAGTAGGTGTAATTTTAAGGGTGTCTAAGAAAAAAAAAATCTTAATATGTCAGGGAGTGTAATACTAGCGCATAAAATAAAACAACATTATTTCGTATAATGGCTTTATTCAGAATCATATGTAATCAAAATATAGTCTAGAAACTGGGCAGGTGGTGTAATATTATTTTCATGCCTTGCCCAGCTTAAATACCACATTATTGTCATAACGTGAGCACAGCAACCCACCGTTCTTCGGCCTACCAGGCAATTGCAACAATATTGATTAATTGCTTCTCTGCCTTGTTGATTATTATTAAATAAGATATAAACAAAATATATTTTTCGGCTTATGAGCTGATTCTGTCAGTGTTGCCAGGTAATAAAAAAAATAGAATAAAAAAAGAAAACGTTTTCTAATTCAAGTACCAGAATTCGATTATTCATTTATAAAACGAATGTTATCATATTAGCGTTCATGTGGTAACCCAAAATTAAGTCCTGCAAGGCTGCAACTAAAAAATGGCGGTGCTTTGTTCATGCAATCGGCGAGAATACTTATTATTTCATCTTTTTTAACAGAACACTTTCCTGCGATGAGTGTTGCGTCAATAATTATTAACGAATTTATTATATTTATTCGTAACAATACTTTTTACTGAGCAACTTGTTCAAACCAGGCCGAAATTGGCCATTCCCTTTCTCTCCGGATTCAAAACGGAGCGCGTGTAGTCGATTACTTGCCGAATTTGGTTTTTTCCCGGGCCGGACTGATTCCGGATGCATGAAGTCTGAGCCTAAAACACAACAGTAGTTCCTATCCAAACCAAACCTCATAGAGAATCTAGCACGTTACTGCGTGATGCCATTCCCTCTAGAAACCTCTGACGGTGTTTCATTTCACACGGCTTTACTTTAAGATTCTCGCCGCTCCCAAAAAAGTCTGGTGATGATGAAAATGCCGACTGAGGCAATCAGCAAACTCTCTCCAAAAAACCGGACAAGTGCGAGTCGGACTCGCCCACCGAGGGTACCGTACAAAATGGGTACATATTATATAGTTAAGGAATCGAGTCTCGAACTTTTCCCGAATGTTAGTTAATTACACCAAAGTTATTCGGTACCTATACATTTATAAGAGGGAAAAGGTATTTTTTTTCATTCTTTGTAATAAATCAAAAACTATACATCATAAAAATAATTAAAAATCTGTTTAAGCTTGTGCAAATGAAGCCCTTTCATACGATACCCCACATGACACGGTTACCTTACTTAAAAATTTGGACCCCTGTTCCTTGCATAAATACCCTGTTTTTTTGTGATTTAATTTAATATGTATAGTTTTCAGACTTTTCCCTGTATTTGTAGTATAAGATGATATTACTTGTCAAACTTAATAGTTCTAGGCCAACGGCAAGTACCCTATGAATTTTAATTCCCTTGAGAGTGTCGAAATATACGTTTTTTGCGACATAAACGACCGTATCTTAACTTTTCGTTAACTTAGAAGTTTGATTTTTTCACAGCTTCAAGGATCCGCAGACCTGAGTATATGATTTTAATTTCATCTAGATACCTCTACGCGTTCCCGAAAAAAAGGGTCTTGACAGACAGACAGACAGACAGACGGACAACAAAGTGTGCCTATAAGGATTCCGTTTTTTCCTTTTGAGGTACGGAACCCTAAAAAAAACAATAGTAGTTAAGTTTCGTATTTGCGCTTAGACTATTCTGTATTAGTTAGGATTACCTGCACGTCTTAAATAGGTAGACTGAGAGGCAATTAATGGCTTTTGTAATTAATTTCTGCTTGTATGACGTCCTCGTAATTGCCTAGCGTATCTACAAACAAGCCGCTTGGCTCGTTGGAAGCAAGTTTGCGTAAGTTTTAACAGATGTTGTGTTAATGGGACCTGGCTATAATTTTAATACTATGTTTTAAAGTACACAAGGTCAAAAGATCGGAAAAATAAATAAATAGATAGATAAATACTTTATTGCTCACACAAATAAAAAAAAAAAAAAACAGGTAATCTACACATACATATTCTTAAAGCTAGCATGGGCAAAGGCGGTCTTGTCGCTTTAAGCGATCTCTTCCAGGCAACCTTTGGTTTAGGAACCCAAGAAGGAGATAGAGGAAGTGCGCAAATACAATAGAATATAATTGAATCATATAACATTACATAAAAAGACATACATTATATATCTTTGAATATTACGTATATTATTCACTTGCTATAATTTTACGAAGTTAAATTATGTATTTTTTTAATATAAATAGCATTTTAACTTTAATTTGATTTAAAATATAGTCTTAAAAAGTTAATACTATACTACTATACTATTTAAAGTTTTTAGTAATGTTGCGCTACAAAAGTCAGTGTCAGAAACGAATCGAATCTGCAAATTCGACTCCACGTAGTCTGTCCTACCCCTAGAGTGTAATTTAGTAGACGCGGAGGGGCGAGGCAACCCGCGAGCTGAGGTGGTTTTAACGCTCGCCGACACCTTTCGCCGGCCAGAAAGCCGAAGCTGCGGTGGAGAGCGAAAACCATCTACGACGATAAGCTTGCGTGGGACCGCCGCCGGAGCCCCGCAGCGCCGAAGCCGTATCAGAAACCATGCCTGCTGCATGTTGCATGCTTGCTTGCATGCTGCTCACTTGCTTGCTTGCTGCTTACTTGCCTGCTGCTTGCTTGCTTGCATGCTGTTAGATATTTATAACAGTTTTAAGACGTCCATTAATTTTGCGATCATTAACAAACTATTACTTTCTTTTAAATTTTATGAGTTTTCTCGAGTTACAACACAGGTAATAAGTGATGAAGTAGGCAATACATTAATAACACTATCCCTTCCAGCCATTAAACAAGAAATTGAATTGAATATTTAATGTGAAATTAATTAAGGAGGAGTTCACTTCAATGTCACCCAACTCACAATACAAAAATTATCACAACTGGTAACACGTGTATCATAATTATGTTGAGTGGTATTTATTGATCACACAACTTATGATGAAGAAATCTATGGTACCTTCAGGTATTTTACTGAATAACAGTATCGATTGGGATACACAGCAGTGTTTGTTACCATTGAATATTTTACAAACTTTTGTTCTCCTGCCCAAATACAATGTACGCCACGACATCATAACACCAAACAGTTGGTTTTCGAATATTATAATGGTAATGTGTATATTAGTTAACTTTATAGTGTATTATATAACATGTAAAGAGTTCTTAAGGGAAGTAAAAGTATTCGATGAGGTTTATGGATACCTCATTTATATAACTATGGCCAATTCGTTTCTCTATACTTTAACACTGTTCATTGCGAATGTTTTGAACAAAAATAACAATGTAACAGTAATTTTAAAATTACAAAGCGCTAAAAGAGCAATATGCTTTTCAACGAAAATGTTAGAAAAGTCAAAGCGCTGCAACTGGATACAAAATGCAGTGTTTGTGATGTTCGTTGTAGCGATTGAGGCTTTCGTCGTAGATTCGCTCAAGTCATCGTCGTGTTTGCTTGTTTTCGTAAGTTTTTTTTATTTGATCATTTGGGATGCTGTAGAAATGTACTTTATCGGAATAATAAGACTGTTGAGGTTTTTATTGAATGGATGGCTTGTTTCTATGAAAATGTGTTTAAAAGAACAGACAAAGAGAACATCTGAGAATAAGTCATACAATGTCTGGCGTTGGAGCACATTGTATAAAGCATATTATGAGTTGATTGAATCATTTTGTGTTTTCAAAAAAGTTTCTTCAATATCGGTAAGTAATAATTATGTCATAATTTTATTTTCATTTATTTAAATTTAAATAGTGTTTTTAAGTTAACTTTAGTTTGATTTGATTTAAATAAAAAAATATGCATATTCATTGACACTGAAACTGGGCCGGACACGTTGCTCGTATGTCGGACCAATTCTGGGCAAAGATTGCCACATAGACGGATGGCCATGACGGAAATGGCGGGATGAGTTGGACTCCCACTTGAGGAATTGGGACGAACTAGCTCAGGACATCGATAGGTGGAAGGAGAGAGGGGAGGCTCTTGCCCTGCATTGGGAAGTAGTGGCTGATAATAATAAGAATAATAATAATATTCATTCATAGTAATAAAAACAGGCTCCAATTTGATATTACAAAACTTAGATGTTATAAGAAAAGTAACTGTTTTTAATGATTGAATTCTACTGCGTAATATGCTTGTATGAATCGATCACTGAATGCCTTATTTACCTTATGTTTATTATGTTATAGACTTCGCTGTACATTATCAACAATTTTATTATGTCTCTTGGAGTTGTGCAATCTATTATTAGCTTTGGTAAAATGGGACATCTTGACGATAACTTAAATGTGAGTAGTGTAGCTAGTTGCCTTTTAATCTGTAGACATAATACGAGTAGTCGAGAGGAATGTTTTTTTAAGGAGTGTATATTTTATGTTCTTATTTGTTTTCGTTTTAATGATAATAATATCGAGAGACTTTCTTGAAACGTAAAATTAAACACTTACTTACTTTTTCATAATTTTATCCTGGCGTTACGAAACATTTACAGTGACCATTGTCACAGGTAGATTGAGGTGTTAGTCGTCTTTTATTTTTTTATCAGGTGCAGTCCATTTTACGTAAAATGAGGTAACAGTATCTTTTGCATTGTGCTGTTGGGGATAAGGTTTGGTAAGGACCTGTATTTGAAGAAAGACAAAGTGTTGAAAAAATTCCACGAGCGGAATTCAAACCCGCACCCCATGACATGCCGGGTCAGGTGCACTGCCAATAACATTTTCATAGTGTCATGTCGTATGGCGTGCTACTGTAGGGAACAGCGGCTGATATCGAAACTATATTTATTTTACAGAAACGAGCAATAAGAACAATCTATATACTAGGATCACGAACTTCCATAAGAAATCTTTTTAAGGAGATTGGTGTCCTGGCAGTTGCATCTCAGTATATTTATAATTGTATAGTATTTGTACGTTGCAATATCAAATCCTTTACTAAACATGGAGACGTACAAAATTTCAATACTAGAAATAAGACAAAACTTGTAATGCCGCTGTTCAGGTCACAAAAGGTTTTAGGTTCTTTCTTGGGGTAAGGTATACACTATTATAATAGAATACCAAGTACTTTACTAGATTGTTCTGACCTTTAGATAAGTTTAAAAAACAAGTAAAGTCTTAACAGCCTGGTTATAATAAAAACACTTTAAACTCTATTTGAATCAATATAATAAAATTAATTTATATAATTTTTATACTGATATGATAGTCTTTATCAGCAGTGTCCTACAGATAACAAACAGCGTTGCCTTAAATAGATCATTAAGTTTTTATTTAGAGTATCTTAAGTGTGTCATGCTCTTTTTATTGTCTCTGCGGTGGTGGCGTGTGCGTCGGGTCGTTACTTTCCCTAAAATATAGTTGAGCGAAGCTATGGCTGATTCATATGTCATACTCGTGAACGGGTGTGCTTGTGGAGGCTGGTATGCTCTTGCATACTTATCTTTTATTTAGTAATATTTACTATAGTTTGTTTTTCCTAAACATTTTTTGACTTTTACTAGAGTACTGTAGTGGTACTGTATGACGTTGTGGAAATTGAAACTTTTACCTGATATGTCTTCTGGAGAAGATGGTTGATAAATATATCAGAGCGGGACCTCTGAAAAGATTCCTACTACATGGACTTCAACCTAACATTCTATGGCACCCGGCTCTCTTGGTCCAAAGAAGTGAAATATCGAGGCTTAACGCTGGATAGGGAACTTACTTGGAAACAGCATGTGGACACAACCGTAGCCAAAGCTTACAGAGTCTTTGGCATGTGTCGGTCTACATATGGCAAGACGTGGGAACTTAACCCCAAAATCATTAGGTGGATCTACATGACAATGGTCAGACCGATCCTTACATATGGCAGGTGACCCAGAACCAGGCTGAAAATCTGTAAGAATGCTCTTAGCAAACTACAGAGAACAGCTTGTCTGGCAATCACTGGTGCCTTAAGAACCACTCCAACGGCAGCGCTGGAGCTCCTCACAGACCTTCCACCTCTGCACATTGTAATAGAAACAGAGGCAAAGAAAACGTTACGAGACCAAAGGTGGCCGGACTATGGGATGCATCTAAACCTCTGACCAGACAAAAAGGAACCAAGGATTAATCATCGGTGCCTTGACATGGCACTATGCCACAAAACAAATGCATCACAGAATGTACCTTTCAACAAATAGTTTGTGTGGGGCATGTGGAGAGGAAACGGAGCAGCACTACTGTGTGACTCTCTGGCTAGGAAAATAATGGGACTCCTGGGGTTGGCCTATCCGAAACCGGAGGACTTCAGGCTCTTCGCTCTTAAGGACGTTGCCAAACTTATGGCATCTATCTTTACAGAGAAGGAAGAGTGAAAGGATGAGGTTGCGCAAAAAATCCCGATGGGTCGAAGTCTTACTGGGAGAGGGAAACCTTGGCTGGCCCCACTAAGATAAGATAAGATAATATACTTGTAGCCTAAACTGAATAAATGATTTTGAATTAAATTGAATAGGGCTCTTTTGGCTTATAAAGTAAAGTAGATAGTGTTAATTAATTTTGTCGAGTTGAATTGAGCCACGATAGCATAGTTGGCAGTGCACCTGACCCGGCATGTCATGGGGTGGGGGTTCGAATCCCACTCGTAGGATTTTTTCAACACTTTTTCTTTTTTTAAATTGTAATTTGTTCGCAACAATATTTGCGTTAAATTGTATGTAAATAATCAAGGACCTGTATGTCATGGGATTTAAGCCAAATTTCAACATTCAAAATCTAATAGAGAAGGTTGTTAGCATACTATATCATTTAATTACAAGGTGTTTTAATATTAGTAATAATATTATAATATAAGTATAAGTTCAAATTAAAAAAAACGCAGTTGTTGAAATACCGTCTCCTACCAGGCTCTCGGTGTTTAAAGTTTAGTTAATGAAGTCAGCTAAAACGCATGTAATGTAATGTTTTTTTTCTACTTCTTGTCTAACAAGTATTGGTTAATTTACAAACATAGGCTTCCAGTTTACTCTAAAATTTTCAGTATTTTGCCTGTGTCATCTAGTCATAACCTGTACGTAGACTAGAGCGTTGGCCCTTGGTATTCACTTCACAACACGTCATGTCCAGTGCTGCTGACAGCAGCTGCTGATTGATCAGAATCAACCGCGCTATTAGACGAACCAATTCCACTTTCGCCAGATTATCTCAATCACGTCAATTGCCTTTTAAAATTTCTTTTTGTTTTACGAAACGCATGAAATTCATGTCATAAAAGATGAAGTCATGATTTCTGTAGCATAGGTAATACCGGTGTGCAATTTCCAAACCCTTTAGCTTTTCATTTAATGGACACTGTCCATTGGACAGTATGCATTGCATTATTTGTAAATTAGCATTGGTTTGATTTGCGCTTTCCACATCCCAGTGTTGTTTTAGCTAAGGTAAATGTAGCTGCGGCCATCAACAACTACTTCAGGGTGTTGACTTGTTGTTCATAATTTTCGTTGTTCATTTTCATTCCTTAAAATTTTCAATCAGGCTCATCATTCAGCAACGCTATTTTGAAACAAAGCTAGACTTAAGGTTCTCTTTTTTAACGTTCATGCCTTTTGGGATTATGAATTAGGATGACCCAATATTCAATGTCTTGAAGATGTTTTCAAGGACGGTGGTATAAATTTCGAGAGATTTCGTTACACCACTACACTGACTTCTTGAGCTAGTAAATTTTACTTTTTATTTTCAAGTTCTAATTGCTGCACTAAAGCTAAATTGAATATTTATAAAATTTATAAAATACAGTGAAAATAGCTAAAGTTCTTGAGCTAGGTAATATTTTTGGCACGTCGTTTTTGTTATGCTCATCAGAAAACAGTTATAGTTAGTCAGTTGAATCCATAAAACGCTTTCATCTTCAACCCTTAAACTACTTACCATGAAAATGATACAAGAGCCAAGTATTTTCACGAAATAGATGAAAAGATAATTTAAGTAACGAACTTATTTCTCTTTCAGTATATAGCAAATGTAGCACAAATTTCCACACTATGTTGGACACTAAAAAACTGGATGCTTACCTGCCAAATAAGCACAGAGTGTCAGAAACTTTATGACATGATCACATTGGTTCAATCAGAATGTTTGCTGGCACTCAAGGCGCAGTCTTGCACAGGTACACTTTTTTAATATCTTATGTATTTGCAAATATCAGAAAATAGCTCCTGGTACCTACCAATCGATTATAAATCAATTGACTGAATTGTTGCTATTAAATTTATGCTCCTATTTATTAATGTAACATCAAAATAATCAAAGTTCATTAAAATCTTAATCCTTCTATTTTTTCCGCGAATATCTAACCGTAATGACATAATTTTGCATCTCAATGTGTCGTTATCAGTATTCACTTAACTGTTATCAATTAAGTGAAAACTAAAAGCGACATCCACAAAAGACATTTCTAATAGTTCTAATAAACAATTATTTTTAACACAGACTACTTGTACTTTTACAATAAAAGTTTAAAATGTCAAATTAATGTAAATACGTTCCCTATACTTCATTTGAATATCTTAATTTATGACGTGGTCTCCTATCAACTTTTTCATTGTTTTCTTGTCTATTACATTAATTATGAATCACCACAACAGTGACATAGATCTCTTTGAATTTAATGTTGATTCTTGTTTCAGTGGAGCAAAAAAATATATTAAAGAACGTGTTACGAGTGAATCGCCACCAATTCTCCAAAGTGAATCCATATTCACTGTTCTGCGTGGACGGGACGTTGCCGCTTCGTTTCGGCAGTCTTGTTACCACTTACGTTGTTGTACAATTGCAGTTTCAGCTTCTGCAGTAATTTGTAGGAGTTTCTCTTTTAGAAATTCTTTTTTGAGAGATATAACGAATCTTCGTCACTGACAAAATAAAACAATGATTTATTGATGTGAGAACAGTTGCCATTATTCATTATCACTTATCAGTGACCATCGGATAAGTGTGTTTGTGAACTGCTACTATCGGTAATTGACGCAATTCGGGATGACTCCAACTTAGACCAGTTTGGAAGAACTGGCTTACCTAGATAGATGGCTGACCATGATTTACCAGAGCAAAAAAAATTCACAAATTTTTGAAACTTATTCGATATATCCCAACCTCTAAAACGAAAGCTCATCGTACTGTCAAACCGCTTTAACGGCCATGGGTACCCAAGTACCCAAAAGTGGTAAAGCCTTAAACGGCCATGGGTACCCAAGTACCCAAAACGCGCTCAAGCGCGATTTTGCGTTCGTAAAATACTTCTTGTCTTTAAAATAAAGATTTAATTCATTAACCTTAATTTTTTACATAAGTCTGTGTTAAATTGCCAACCTTTTTTACAAAAGGAACACTCCAATACGATCCGCCATTTAAAATACAAGTGAGTTTGAAATCTGACAGCTGTCATCTGCCGTTTGTCATAATGTGTTGTGTCAAAATATGTAAAAAAGCATCACAAATTACTTTTCCCCGGGATTAGGAAAGTTTTTTATTTACTTTGCTTCGGAATATGTTTGCAATGCGTTTAAAAACATAAAAAGTATAGGTCATCGCTTTAAATATTGAAACATAAGTATTTTAATGAAGCAAAGTGTCAAAAAAATTTAAAAATGTATTATTATTTTTTATTATTTTTTATTTATTTATTGAATTTATATACCCAAACATCACAGTAACAGATGTAAAGTATGATTCAACTGCTTCAATAAAAACACCACTTAAATGCCATTCCCGTCGACACATAGTCATAAATAACGTTTTTTTGTAAACAATACCCAACGCGCAATTAGCGTCGAATAACATGGCCGTTAAGAGGCCCGCTTGGGCGCGCGCTGGCCGGATCAGCGGTTCATGTAAGAATGCTGATTGTGAGGTCCTAGATTTTTTTTACAGTGAAGTCAAATTAGGAACCGAATGTTTAAGAAGATGTTCTGACTAAAATATTGTAGAAACGGCTTAATAACAGTAAATAAAATTATTATTTACACTATTAACTTTGGTTAAAAATACTGGTTATAATCCAGTTCCACAACTTCCTAATCATTACCCATTACAACTACAGAAATTATATTCAGCTACAATAAGGCTATAATAATATTTTTATTATAATACATATTATGAAACGCGATATTGAAATAAATAAAATTAATGAAACAAAAATTAAAGGTACTCTTTCTTCCTAAATAATGAAAAGTTATTATAAGTATAAATATATCGGCCTGATGTCTTACAGAAATGTATTTAGGTTAGGTTGCTATAAATTAACTTCAAAAAGTTAATTTATTTTGTAGTTTTATGTCGAGCTGTAGTTATATGAGAGTAGCTGTCGTGCTCAGTGCGCGAAGAAGACACCTTATTGATTAGGGATAATTATGTTTATTTGCTTGGCGGCATGAAATGCTTGGTTTAGTAATTTTATAGCGTATAATTTCTATATGTAATACATACAAAGGTAGCGGGAGGAAACCACAGACAATAAACATGTAAAACTACAAGCAGTTTTTAAATATACATTTTTGTTGGTATGCAACACTCAGTGGCGTGCACTTGGTTGGGGGGCCTGATGTCGTATAGAGGGGGATGATGTCGTTAGCCACTGTATTTGCAATGCTTTCTCGAATAATATCCTTCAACATTTCAACGTCATCTACATGTCCTATTTTCAGTTTTGATACGTCTTTGGTGCTGGATACAATTAATATAATTACTTTTTTACATTTTGTACGCATTACGAACTTTAGAAGCAATGAGTAATGAATAGGTAATAAATTTATGAAATGGGTCTTAACACCATAATGGGTCTTTATACCATTAAAATAAATTGAATTGATGTCGTTAATGAATTGAAAACTTGATGCAATTAATTAAGGAAGAAGTAATTTCAATGTCAAAAGTCACCTCTTACAATACAAAAAATTTAACAACTGGTAACAAGTGTGTGTTGTGTGGGGTATTGATCACAACACTTATGATGAAGAAATCGGTGGTACCTTCAGGTATTTTACTGGATAACAGCATCGATTGGGATACACAGCAGTGTTTGTTACCATTGAATATTTTACAAACTTGTGTTTTCCTGCGCAAATACAATGTGCGCCACGACATCATAACACCAAACAGTTGGTTTTCAAATATTATAATGATAATGTGTATATTAGTTAACTATATAGTGTATTATATAAAATGTAAAGAGTTCTTAAGGGAATTAAAAGTATTCGATGAAGTTTATGGACACCTCATAGATATATCAATGGCCAATTCGTTTCTCGATAATTTAACACTGTCTATTGCGAATGTTTTGAACAAAAATAACAATGTAACAGTAATTTTAAAATTACAAAGCGCTAAAAGAGCAATATGCTTTTCAACAAACATGTTAAAAAAATCAATGCGCTGCAACTGGGTACAAAATGCAGTGTTTCTGATTTTCGTAGTAGCGATTGAAGCTTTTGTCGTAGATTCGCTAAAGTCATCTTCGTGTCTGTTTGTTTTCGTAAGTCATTTTAATTTGATCATTTGGGATGCTGTAGAAATGTACTTTATCGGAATAATAAGACTGTTGAGGTTTTTATTGAAAGGATGGCTTGTTTCTATGAAAATGTGTTCTAAAGAACAGACAAAGAGAACATCTGAGAATAAGTCATACAATGACTGGCGTTGGAGCACATTGTATAAAGCATATTATGAGTTGATTGAATCATTTTGTGTTTTCAAAAAAGTTTCTTCAATTTCTGTAAGTAATTTTTGTCATAATAAAGTTTTGTCATAATTTTATTTTCATTTATTTAACACCTTAAACGCCATATGTCAGACAAACAATTGAATTTCTATTGTGTCTGGGCCTGTCGGCGGTCAAGCTGTTAAATTTAAATAGTGTTTTTAAGTTAATTTCAGTTTAAAGTTTAAAAAAATATGAATATTCATTGACACTGGGACTGGGCCGGACACGTTGCTCGTATATTGGACATTTTTCTGGGCAAAGATTGCCACATCATAGGTCCAAACAAAAGGACTACGACAACGTGGAAGGCCTAGACGGAGATGGCGGGATGAGTAGGACATAGATAGGTGGAAGAAGGGAGGGGAGGCCTTAGCCCTGCAGTAGGAAAGTAGTGGCTGATAATAATAATAATATTTATAATTATCTGTAAACTTTGGAGGGGCTCTCCTGATACCAAACCATTGGAATCTTTGGTATCGATATTTCGAGTGACTTTCAGTTTCGCACTCATTTGGAAGGTAAAGCGAAATTAGCTTCGTAAAAGCTGGGTGTGCTCAATCGAGCAGGACAGTATTTCACGCCGACCCATCGCTTACAACTTTACAAAGTACAGGTCAGGGCTCATATGGAATACTGTTCCCACCTTTGGGCTTGAGCGCCCCAGTACGCAGAGCTGGTCGAGTTGTCGACGACGTGGTAACCTCTGGTCGGCTCGATCCACTGGCCCTTCGGAGAGAGGTTGAGGTTGAGAGGGGAGTGCTCTGAGGAATTGTTCGCTTTGATCCCTGCCGCTGATTTCCTTCACCGCACTACACGCAATCGACTGTCTTTCCATCCACACTATCTTGATGGATGGCGGTCTACTACTGTGCGCTTCTCACGTAATTTTTTAACACGAACTACAGTGTTGTAGAACCAACTCTTAGCGGCGGTATTTCCGGACCATTACGACTTAGGGACTTATTCTTCAAGAAACGAGCCTATTCCTTCCTTAAAGGCCGGCAGCGCATCTGCGATTCCTCTGGTTTTGCGGGTGTTCATGGGCGGCGGTGATTACTTCCCATCAGGTGACGCGCCTGCTCGTTTGCCTCCTTCTTATAAAAAAAAAATCGTTTATAGTAATAAAAACAGGCTCTAATTCGATGTAACAACATTTTGATGTTAAAAGAAAAGTAACTGTTTTTAATGATTGAATTACTGTATAATATGGTTGTATGAATCGATCACTGAATGCCTTAATTATCTTATGTTTATTATTTTATAGACTTCGCTGTACATTATCAACAATTTTATTATGTCTCTTGGAGTTGTGCAAGCTATTATTAGCTTTGGAAAAATTGGACATCTTGACGATAACTTAAACGTGAGTAGTGTAGCTAGTTGCTTTTTAATCTGTAGACATAATACGAGTAGTCGAGAGGAAAGGTGTTTTTATGGAGTGTATACTTTATGTTCTTATCAGTTTTGGTTATATTGATAATAATATCGAGAGACTTTCTTGTAACGTAAAATTAAACACTTTTTACGGTTTTTCTCGCGTTTGATATAACATAGTACTTTTTCATAATTTTATCCTGACGTTTCGTAACATTTACAGTGATCATTGTCATTGGGAGATTGAGGTGTTAGTCGTCTCATATTTTTTTATCGGGTTCAGTCCATTTTACGTAAAATGAGGTAACAGTCAAAGTAAAAGTCAAAGTCAAAGTCATATAATTTTATTCAACATAAGCCTTGTAACACGCCCTAAGCTAATGCTAACCTAAACTAAAGCTAAAAGATTTTCGATCCCTTTTTTTAACTAACTATGATTATGAAAAATAAATAATTCGAATTACCTATTTGTACCTAAATCTAATTATACCTAACGGCACTAAATATAACGATATAAAAGTAACTAATTAATGAACATAATTAGCTACCTAGATAACCATAAATTAACCTACCTAACTTATTATTACCATTATTATTTAAAAAAAACAAAACCGAGAATAACCTACTATTTCAATCACATCTAAAAGATCATTTTGGCCAAGTCATTTTGGCCAACCTAAGAACTTTAAGGAACTTAAGGCAAAACCTAACAAATCTTTCTTAACTACCTATTTATCCTAACCGTACAGTATCTAATGTAAATGAATTCATGACCCTCATCATTTTTTTTATATACTACCTCCAACATGATCGGAGCCTATTTTTGCAAGTTTTTCATTCATACCAGTTCTCGCTTTTATTCCTCTCGCACTTTTATACTACATCCTACTCATTCATCCATCACTTTTAATTCTAAGCATTGGGTGTCCTGCTTTTATTTAACTTTTTACTTTACTATCTATTTTACTAACTACTCTTATTTATTTCTATATACACATATATTCTTGGGGTAATAAGTTTTTAACACAGGTTTTTAATATTTTTTTTTTAAATGGAACAGCTTATTTCACGAACGTTTTTACATAATATTATATATAATATTCTGCTTTACATTTACCATTTTTAGGGGCAGCTTCGTTTTTCACATTTCTTAATTATTATTTTTTTATTTATTGCAGTTGGTTATAACAACTTAAAATTACTTATCTACTTACTATTTTATTTGCGAATGGACATACATACTTACAAGTATGTATGTTATTCCAGTTTATAAAACAATTTCAGTTAATTACTACTTTTTATTTCTTAATATTACAATACTAACAAGTGTTTCACAATATTTTATAAACAATTTGCGGTGCTCGCCCGCGATGAGGTCCGCAAAGTTACTGGGCTTTACAGCCATGCCTGTTTGTATTTCAATGTTGAGCCTCTCCAGAGCGTGTTCACTCGGAGAGGATGTGTGGGAGGGTTTCATAGACCCTCATCATTAAAACATGATTAACTGTGTACTAATTACAAATAAACAACGCAAAGACCTACGCCACGCTAGATTATGTAAATACCTAAAATCATAACGGTCACCCATCCCGTATGAAACTATTTAATAACAGCTTAACATTTAATCCTTTCTTAAATAAGTACCTAAGATCATAACAACATCACGGTCACCCATCCCATATTGATACTATGTAATAACAGCTTAACATTTAATAATTTAATCGTTTTCCTATCTTGTTTGATATAATATAAATAAACTTCAAATGAAACTCAGAATCTTCCTTAAACTTTTAATTTTTTCTAAAATTTAACGCAAAGGTTCTAATCGTGATAATGCAGAAAAGTGAAGTAAAGAAAAACATAATTATTTTAGTACTTACATTATCACAAAATACTTAATAGGCGTCTGTACGTAGTATACAGACGCCATCACATAAACCTATCCAAAACTTTCAAACTTCCCCAATACACCTTCAAACATATGGCTAAGGCATAAAGTTCAAAGTCCATTGAGGAAATTCTAAAGCCTGTGGTAGCCCAATGTGCAGGCGTGTGTACATTATACAGAAATAAATAAGAAACTCCTATAAAACCATAAATAATAATAACTTATGTTACGCTAGCTGTGATTACTATTTAAATCATTCAGGCGCTCTTGGGCCTAAACTTGTCTTATAATTTCATCTCATCATTTCCACCTTCAATGACTGTAATTAATATTCATTAATACGACTACTATCCTATTAAACATGGTGGGTTAGAATTAAATTATACAATAAGTCAAGAATCTTGTTAATAATCAAATAAGGATAGATCTAACCTCTATTCTTGTTACCCGCAGTGTCATAAGTCATAACTAATCATCATATATAAAACACATGTTTAACATAATCTACTAATATTTACGTAGATAGGCAGCTATCTATTTACTATATTGTGGGAATTGTAATTTGTAATACCTACTATCAGTGTTCATATTGTCCTAGCGTTACTCCAAATAACCATGAGTCTTTGCTTAAATAGAACCATTCACCAGAACAATACCGAACTTACTTGTATTATATAAATGATCATAAAAAAACTATGTGAACTCCTAAGTCTCCCCAAATCTACCCACAACCTCTCGTTATTCTTATCTTTTATTTAGACCATTGCCTATATTTAATGCATGTACTAGTATTTGACCAAACATGAAAAATAAAAAAAAATAAAATAAAGATAACATCACATACATTGTTCTGATCCCAAGGTAAGTAGCTAAAGCATTCGTTTCATGGAAATCAGAAACAACGACGGTACCACAACCACCCATATTCGACACAATATCGAAAAGTTCGTTTTCGACATTGACCCGACTGGGAATCGAACCCGGGCCCTCAGACTTAGCGCCGTCCAAAGTTCGGCGTGCAAGCCATCCGGCCACGTAGGTCGTCAAACATAGGCAACGAAAGAACCATACAAAAGAATTCGGTATCGATGCTTAAATCTAGCAATCTGTAATCACTTGTACAATGCCCGATATATACTAGAGTAGATATTTAACTCGTGATTTCAATCGTTTATTTAAACCGTTGCTTATAGGTATTTACGATTACGCGTTATTAGACGAACCAATTCCACTTTTGCTATTGATTTAACCTCAACTACGACTATTCCTTTAGGCGAGCCAGGACAGATTCGTATTAAATCAGTTAAGTTTTAGGCCAGAGTATGACTAAGTACGACTCTAAGGTTGCCAGTTTCTATTTGATTTGGATTCTAAGTAGGTTCGATTATGAAAATGTCCTAAAATGTCAGGTTATTAAGATCTCAAATTCCTATCACTTCAGATTCTCATAATGACGGATTCTGAGTAGGTCAGAAAACCACATATCCAGAATTTTAGTATGTGTAATTCCGAGAACGACCGATTCGATGTTGATTGGATTCTGTTTAGGCTTTATTCTGAGAAGGTCAGATAATATGTCAATCAATTTCTAGTTACATTTGGCGAATGTACAGTCA
This sequence comes from Eudonia truncicolella, assembly GCA_949315975.1. Classification (NCBI taxonomy): domain Eukaryota; kingdom Metazoa; phylum Arthropoda; class Insecta; order Lepidoptera; family Crambidae; genus Eudonia; species Eudonia truncicolella. The sequence goes on along the minus strand of OX438835.1, from coordinate 11,555,115 downwards.
AAAAGAAAATAAAATATTAATTATTTTAATTAAAAAAATATTTTTTTTAAATTATTTTATAGATAGATAGAAAGATAGATAATATTTTTATTGCAACACTAAAAACATAAACATGAACAAAAGAAAAAAATAAATAATTACAACTAATTTATAGGTAGGCTTAAAAAAAAATCTTAACATACCACATGTTTTCAGTAGTTTAGAAATACAAACTAGTTCAACTTAACTAAAGTCCTCTTAAAGTTCGCCCTTTACGTCGAACGCGTTAGATATAACTTATAATCCAATTATGATCATTCAGAATATTTCAAGATTACTTGAACAATCACTGGAAGATTGACTCTCGGAACTTGTACCGCTAGACTCAGGCTCATTTTTGTCGTCGTCAAATAAATCCCTCCTTATGTGTCTTTCATAGCTCAAGTGTGACGCTTTTTTGAGAAAATCTAGGAACCCGATAATTTTCTCCTTTACGTCTGTAATTAGATTTCTCACGTGCTTAATATATTTGAGGTAAATTTTTCTTGATTTTTTAGTTTCTCGGTGTGCAGAGGCTTGTTTGATACGTATGTTGTAATGATTACCCTCCTTTTTTAGGGCAAACGAAAATTTAAATATATTTGACTGTTTAAACAGCTTTTTATTGAACCTGTTATGTCAACCTCCTAAATGGTTAGTTGTGCGATATTTTTCCTGAGAGCAACCAAATATATCCGGAGTTATTATTGACAGCCAAAACTTTTGAAAATATTTTGTAAATTGGTCGATATTTTTCACACGTGGAAATTTTGAAACACTCGAAGTCAGCCTTAAAATGATGGATGTCTGCATTCAGAATGGATTTCAGTGCTTGACGTACGTTTCCTCTTTCTTGTCAGGCAGAAGAGCGTATATGACTGGCACAATTGGTGCGGCCACTATCGGGCTCGTAGTTCAATATGGCGTGTATCGTATACAGTTGACATAAGGGTTTCGGTACAACTTTAAAAGTGCCATCCCCGAGGAATCTAGAAGTCTTTCTTATAGTTTTTGTCGACAAATCAGTGCCGAAAATATTTTTCTTTTCGTAATCTTCACCTACTTCGCCAATCATAAAATTATCACTTATTATTTCCTGTATTTGCACGTCTTTGGGACTGTCAAATTTTAATGCCTCGGTACCCAAAGCCCGCTTTTTCCATGCATATAAGGAGTCTTTTTTGGAGGAAAAGGTAGGTAGTAGTATTGAATGGTGCAAATGACTGTCTCCTCAAAAATAGGCTGTATTGGCTCAAATGACTGTGCTACCTTTTCTTTACAGCCGAACATCGCCCATTCAATGGATTTATTTTCAAAATCTGGGAGGCTGGTATGTTCACTTACCCGAATAACGTTAGTCATTGGTGTATTCATCGTCAAAGAAGCACTACACGAATATCTGTTGAATTTTGAATTTTGAATTTTTTTAAAGCAATATTTATATTTATAATTGAGGGCCGATCTTTAGCAGTTTTAATTATTTTAATGTCTTTATGATCCATTGTAAAAACTTCTCTTGAACTTACAGCACAATTTCTAAAACTTACAGTACATACATAAATGTGACATTGTCATTAAGTACTACCTATTCATTGTTTTATCGTGTTTAATCTTCAAGTGGCCACCAGTATCTCAAATATCTGTTTAAATTTATAATGAGTATATATTGTAATTCTTAGTATTTTTTACTTGCCAATTGTACCTGGCCTTTTCGGAATAAAATATGTATAGAATCTGACGTAATAAGAAAGCGTTATTTCCAGAAATCATCATTTAAACAATCTGTTCAATTTCTTAATCGAATCGTTGCTAATCGGATGAGATAAGAAACTGCATTAGTCCGAATCCAACTTATTACCAATCCGATGTAGTACTATCATGTCACGGGACCTTATACGAATCTGACCAACTCAGAAATTGGTTTAAAGAGAAAGTGACTTTCATATCATAAGTCGTATGTCGAAACTGTTTTATTCAGAAACAGATCTATGGCAAATCTGACCTCAACAGAGTCGTACTTACTCATACTCTGGTCTAAAACTCAACTAATTTAATACGAATCTGTCCTGGCTCGCCTAAAGGCGACTATTGCCTTTTAAATTTTCTTTTTCTTTTAAGACATGCATGAAAATCATGTCATAAGAGACGAAGCCATGATTTCTGATTTCCAAACACTTTAGATTTAAGTTTAATAGACAGTTTGCATCGCATTACTTATAAATTGGCATTGGTTTGATTGGCGCTTTCAACATCCATGTGTTGCTTTAGTCAAGGTAAATGTAGCTGCGGCCATCATCAACTAGTTGCCGGCAACTAGTTAATGATGACCGCAGTTATGGATGGATGGTTGATGATTGATGATGGTTGAATGTAGAGTTAAGGTTCTCTTTTGCAACGTTTGTGCCTTTTGGAATTTGGGATTATTACGTTGACTCAATTCAATGTCTTGAAGATGTTTTCAAGAACGAGGGTATAAAGTTTGAGAGGTTTTGTAACACGACTACACTGACTTGGGCTAGGTAAAATTTTTGGTACGTTGTAATAACAACAATAGTTATGCTCATCAGAACACAGTTATAGTTAGGGCTGAGATTCTAGAGATCACTTTCATCTTCAACCTTATCGCTACTTACCATGAAAACTAAACGAGAGATAAGTGTTCCACGATATTAATGAAAAGATAATTTTATTAACGCACTTATTTGTCTTTCAGTATACAGCAAATGTAGCACAAATTTCCACATTATGTTGGGAACTAAAAAATTGGATGCTCATTTGCCAATTATGCGCAGAGTGTCAGAAATTGTACGATATGATCACAATGGTTGAATCAGAATGTTTGCTGGCACTAAAGGCGAAGTCTTGCACAGGTACACTTTTTTAATACTAGTATAACTTATGTATTTGCAAGTATGAGAAGATAGTTTCTGGTTACCAATTATAACTTTTCTAACTGAATATTAGCTGTGTTGTGTTTTTAATTTATTCTCTTTTTCATCAATGTAACATCAAAAAAAAATTAATTCTTAATCCTTCCACATTTTTCCGGGAATAACTAAGCGTTAAATGACAGAACGCTGTCATTTTGCGTATTGGACTGTATTGCCTTCCGACATTTTACGAGTACGTATTACTAGGTACGGACTTACTTTATGTAAATTTTGATTATTCGTCCCTTTGCCTAATGTTGTTTTCAGTATACACTTAATTTCAATCAATTAGTTGAGCACTAAATACAATATAACACATACATTTTTTTTCGAGGGTAGGAGGTAAAATCGTTAACACATACGTTTGTGCTGCTCTCGTAAATTTTTGTTAAATATATTTAAAATTAATTAACTGCATATGCTTTTTTACATTTTTAATATGTATTAGTGTACATAAATACCTGCAGATACTATTTCCTTCCACAACACAATTTGTAAAACTGCACTACTTGACAACACTGCTCAGTACAAGATTTTGAAATGGAGGATCTCAAGGGAACTTTGACATCACTAACACAGTCATTTTCAACACGGATGGCAGCCTTTGAAGATCAGCTAAAAAAGACGCACTCGCCCCAGCCGGCTTCCATTGTCTCACTCACTGCAGACTTCGAGAGCTTTCGCTGCTTTGTTCTTGCGACATTCAAAACCTTAGAGGGTCAGGTTGCTATGTTGGCGTCAGAGTGTGATAGCATTGAGATGCGGAGTCGACGTGGTATGCTGCTCCTTCATGGTGTTCCTGAACATAAGGATGAGGACCCTGTTGAAGTTTTCTTGGACAAGGCTGAGAAGCACCTAGGCATGAAGCAGCTAACAGTAGCAGATGTTGGCCGGGCTTTGAGACTGGGACGCACGAGACAAGACAAGCCGCGACCCTTATTGGTCAAATTTCAGTCAGAGTCGGTACGTGACAGTATTTGGTTTGCAAAGACTGGGTTTAAAGGGTCCGGCGTGACTGTCTCCGAGTTCTTAACGAGGGCCCGGCATGTTGTCTTCAAAGCTGCTCGTGAGAAACTTGGCGTGTCTAAGTGTTGGACGCGCGAAGGGCGTATTCTCGGTCTGGACGGTGAAGGGAAGCGGCTCATCATTTCATCCATGGCAGATGTCGAGAGGCTCAGTTCAACACCGGCTGTTTATTCCGGGAAGCCGACTGTTCCTCGCACTGCCAGTCCTGCTGAAGCGCTATCAGTGTCTTCCGCCGTCACCAGGGTTAAACGGGCTGCTCCTGCAAAAAGAAAATAAGTAACTATGTACCCTTTTTTTGTCTATCCAAGATTGTGCTTTTCTTCTTAATGCTATGCTGAAAATTTATTTTTCACTTTAAAGTATATAGTAGTAGTAGTAGCACTTACTTTGAAGTATAGCAGCACTTATTTGTATTGCCCTTTCGGTTGCGCGTTGGATGTTGTGTTGTTTTTTTATTAAGCTTAGTAGTATGCATAATTAGCTCTAGTTTTTAAGTAACTAGTAGGTCAGAGTGTCGCCTTTTTCTTTTTTGTTTGCTTTCTTGCTCCTTCTATCTAATTTAATAATTTTAATACTTCTTTTAAGTAAAACTAGCAACCTAACAATGTTTAGTAATTTTCATTTGTCAGTGTTATGTCACCACTACTCACTACCTACTCTTGCTTGAATTAGGTTGTTTTGTATCATCTAATTGTAATGTGATATTTTTTTTTTTGTTTTCTGTAACTGTTACGAATCACTTGATACGAAAGTATCGAGTGATATTCGCATGTTTATTATCTCTGCTGTTTCTGCTTTGCTTATTTTTTTTTTTTTTCTTTTTTACGTTATTTTTGTGTTATTTAGTTTTTGTGTATTATGAACGCTTTGTTTTCTCTTCGTCAACCTGTGGGTATTTATGTATTTATGTACTAATACTAATATTTTATAGTATATTTTATTGTAGTTTATTATGATTGTTTATGTAATACTGTAAACTGTTATAATGGATTTATCGTTTGGTAATAATGACCTTTTTCTATCTTGTTCTTCTTCCTCTTCTGATTCCAGCTTTTTAAGCATTGATCGACCTCTGAACGAACTTTTGGAAGATTGTTTCTCCGATTTGTCAAAAAACTTCAACGTGGTGCATATTAATGCGCAGAGCATTCCTGCCCACTACTCGGACATGCTTGTATCTTTTGATATTAAGAACATACACGCTATTCTTATTTCCGAAACTTTTCTTAATCCTCAACTGTCCTCTACTTCTTTCTCTATGCCTGGTTTTAATTTAGTTCGAAATGACCGTGTTAGTTCTTCTCATGGTGGGGTGGCCATATATCTTCGCTCACATATATCTTATACTATCCTTTCTCGATCCCCTCAGCCACCTCCCCTTAATTCTGCCGAGCATCTGTTTTTAGATATTTCCCTTGGTCACACCAAAGTTCTATTAGGTGTTTATTACAGTCCCTCCCTAAGAGTGGACTATTTCTCATCTTTAGAACAACTTCTTGAAAACTTCACTCCTGTTTATAAACATACCATTATTATGGGTGACTTCAATACTTGCCTGGTGAAAAATGATTCACGTTCCAATAACTTACTTTCTTTAATCAATTCCTGTAATTTACATATTCTACCCTTACGAGAAACCCACCATTTTCCAAATTGCTCCCCATCACTTTTAGATCTCATGATAGTATCCTCTCCGAATCTTGTTGTTAGGCATGGTCAGTGCTCTGCCGACGCCTTCTCTTACCATGACTTGATATATTTGTCATATCGGGTTCGTCCTCCGAAGGATAAGCCGCGAGTTTTGCTTCAGCGTAGCTTTGGTAGGATGGATCTTAAACAGCTACAGGAGGACGCTGCCAGCTTGGACTGGTCAGCTATTTACAATAGCGACTCTGTTGATGAGCAGATAGAAGTTTTTAATAAGCTCTTGATTGACCTGTACGATGTGCACGCTCCTGTCCGACCGGTTAAAATCAAACATTTACCTGCCCCATGGTTGACAGACGACATACGACAACTTATGGCTAAAAAGAATTCTGCGAAGACTAAGTACAAACTCGATCCATCGAAGCGGAATGAATCTAAATATAATCGCGCTAGAAATCGTTGCAACACAGTGATAAGGGACGCTCAAAGACGTCACATCTATAAATCTGTTCAAAATGAGGACCCTGCTAAAGTGTGGAAATTCCTCAAATCTCTCGGGGTTGGTAAATCTAAGAACGCTAACATCAATGACAATCTAGATATCAATCTTCTCAATTCTCATTTTACCTCTTCGTCACCTATTGACGTCCACTACAAGACTGCCACCTTGCAGCGTCTTTCTAATTTACCAGCACCTGTTTTATCTCCCTTTGTTTTAGATCAATTTACGGACAGTGATGTTAAGAGAGCTATACTCTCCATAAGCTCTAATGCTGTGGGTACTGATGCAATAAGTCGTAATATGATCCTTCCTATATTAGATATCCTTACTCCCATTGTAGTTTTCATCCTTAACACATCAGTTGCATCCCGAGTGTTTCCGTCTGCTTGGAAGGAGGCTTCTGTTATCCCTCTTCCCAAAAAATCAAATCCTACCTTGTATTCAGAGTACCGTCCCATTTCCATACTACCTTTCCTGTCTAAAGTCATTGAAAAGCTTATCCATCGTCAACTCACTTCTTTCCTGAGCAAAAATAGTCTCCTTAACCCATTTCAATCCGGATTCCGTATGGGTCATAGTACGACTTCAGCATTAGTTAAAATAACCGACGATATTCATCGTGGTATGGAGAAACGCCAGCTTACTATATTGACATTATTAGATTTTAGTAATGCCTTTAACTCAGTAGATTTTGATATTCTCCTCGGTGTTTTACGTTCTCTTGGCATATCTCCTGCCGTGGTTGATTGGTTTCAAAGTTACCTGCTAGGGCGCCGGCAGCGCATACGTATTGAGGAATCTTTCTCGTCGTGGTGCAATATTAATGCTGGTGTCCCTCAGGGTGGCGTATTATCTCCTCTTCTTTTTTCAATCTTTATAAACTCTATTACACAACAGCTTTCGTGTTCCTATCACTTGTATGCTGATGATCTCCAAATTTACACACAAGCACCGTTATTAGACCTTTCTCGTGCTGTTGAGGTTACTAACAGGGATCTCGAGGTTATCTTGGACTGGAGCAAATCGTTTGGTCTCGATGTCAATCCAAGTAAGACCCAGACAATCATCATCGGTAGCTCCTATTTTGTTTCGAGGATCGATTTTGGACTTCTTCCTTCTGTTAACTTCGCCGGCACTAATATACCATACTCAAAGACAGTGAGAAACTTGGGTGTTGTTTTTGACCAGTGTCTCACTTGGCATTCGCAAGTTGATGCTGTTCGGAGAAGAGTCTTTGCTGCGTACAGTTCAATCAATCGTCTTCGTAACTTCTTACCGATTGGCACAAAGATCACTCTGGCGCAGACTCTTCTGCTGTCCATCATTGACTATGCTGATGTTTGCTACGCTGATCTTTCGGAGGAACTTCTTAATAAACTGGAGCGTTTGCAGAATCTCTGTATTCGGTTTATTTATAACTTGAGGAAGTATGACCATGTCTCGATTTTTCGAGCTCGGCTTAAATGGCTGCCAATTCGCCGGCGTAGAGACTTACACATCCTTTCCTTTCTGTATACTGTCCTCTTTCTACCCACTTCACCTTCATATCTTCAAAATTGCTTCACCTTCCGTTCGACTTCCTCAAGCCATACCTTGCGGTCTGCGTTTAATCTAGCTCTTGTGACTCCCCTTCATTCCACTAATTTCGTTTCCTACTCGTTTTCTGTGCATGCTGTCCGGTTATGGAATGCTTTGCCTGAGCGCATCAGAAGTGCTCGCACGTTGGAGTCGTTTAAGGGTCAGGTTCGGAGTCATTTTTTAAATTTACCTTAGCTATGTTTATTTATTTATTTATTATTATTATTATTATTATTATTTTTTTTTAAATTTATATTGCATAAACTCTGTTTTTTATATATTTATTTCCTTTTTATCTGTAATTACTTTATTTGATATTATTATTATTATTATTTAGTTTATTTTTACTTGCACCCATTTTTATTTTGTTTATTTTATTATTTTTCGCCCAAGGTTGCCTGGAAGAGATTGCTTGTTAGCAATAAGGCCGCCTATTTTGTACTCTTTATTTATTTTTATTTTTTAAATTGACTGTATTGTTTTTCTTTTGTGTGCAATAAAGTTTATTATTATTATTATTATTATATAATTATCATCATCATCATCAGCTCATTTCATGTCCCAACTGCTGGGGCACGAGCAAATAATATAATATAATATATTGCAAATGTAACTTAATTGATTGCAAATAAGTGGAAACTGAAAACGAGATCCACAAGAGACTGTTCTAATAAACAGTCCCTGTTTTTAAGATTCCATAAAAGGCTTTTTACTTTTATAACGACACAAACTATTTGTAATTATCAATAAAACCTTAAAAATAATAATAACGTACTTAAGTTCCCTATTTCATATAGTGCGAATATTCTAATGAATGACGTGATCTCATACCAAAATTTTTCATTATTATCTTCTCTGTAAAATTTATAATATACCACCGAAAGGGCGGCAAAGATCTTTCTGGGTTTTTTTGATTATTTTACTAATACTAATTCTTGTTTCAGTGGTGCAAAAGAAGATATTAAAGAACGTGTTACGAGTGAATCGTCACCAATTCTCCAAAGTGAATCCGTTTTCACTATTCTGCGTGGACGGGACGTTGCCGCTTCGTTTCGGCAGTCTTGTTACCACTTATGTTGTTGTACAATTGCAGTTTCAGCTTCTGCAGTAATTTGTAGGAGTTTCTCTTTTAGAGACTCTTTTTTGAGAGATATAATGAATCTTCGTCACTGACAAAATAAAAAAACAATGATTTATTGATGTGAGAACAATTGTCATTCTTCATTATCAGTGACCATCGGATAAGTGTGTGTTTGTAAAATGCTACTATTGGTAATTGACGCAATTCGTCACCACTCCAACGAGTCAGTTTTCAAGCACTACGTTGTGGAATCTATATTTTTATCTTCAACCCCAACCTAGGGTAAGTGTTCTTTTCGTCAAAGTGTTTTTTCGCTTAGCTTTGTTAGATCTAGATATTTCTGTTTTACTGTTCAAGTTATTATTTGTGACCTACAGTGTTTGAAAATGTAGTTATTATTACTCTAATCCTTTTGTTTTGAACACGATTTTATACTCATACGAGTTGAGTTGTTCCTTCGTCATTTTCCAGAATAGATAATTGTATGGAGGTGAAGCGGGATTCCTACTGGATCCCGTGGACGAAATACAATTAACATCTAATTTTATTGTGTAGAAATCTTTTAACGGTTATTAGTTTCATAGGGTTTCATAAAATTTCATTTGTCCGAGAAGCTAATTACTATGGCGTCGGTACCTACCTTCATATTTAGCGTGATTAACATTTATAAGTAAATTAAATTTTCTTTGGGAGTTTTTACTAATCTATTAAGTTTTAATTAATTACTAATGTTGTTTCCCTACCAAATTACTTCCATTAGATTCTCTAAACCTAACCGTTGGAGGTCAAGGTTAGGAGGCAGGTTCAATTGCAGCAGTTTGTAACTTACTTCCTGACCGTATGGCGGCGGGACTTAGTGCACAATTGCTCATACCTTAATTGTGTAATTACAGGGTTCAACTACCGGGCAGCGGCTACCCCTGCACACAGCCACCGTTTTCTGTGGCCAGACGGCATCACACCCCTGACCCTACATCTTCGGGACAGTAAGCGGCGGATCCAGATTACACCGGCGCAAACTACGGCCCGGGTCTAGGCTGACCTAGGTGCCGATCTGCGCTCGCGTACCCCTTCCGCTGGAAGCTAAGTCCCCTTATAAAACCGCGCGACAGTACTGAGTTGTATAGCGTCCGACGAATCCCACCCCTGGGAAATAAATTGATTGTAACAGTTTACATCTTTTCTTCCTAACTCTTTTCTGAACCTGGTGGTGCCTAACACTCCAACGTTTCACCGTATACTGATAAAAGGTGAAGCTGTGATCAGCTTCACCTTTCATCAGAAAAGGGAATTCCAGCTAAGACAGCAATTTCTTCGATCTTCTTAAAAATTCCAACAGCTGCAACGAATGCTTCAACCGCTTTTGAGTTTTTGTCTTCATGAAAGTATGAAGTTCAGGCCACGGAAGATCCCTTCTTACCAAATGTCAACTTAGCCAGCAACAGTTGAGACTGCTCATCAGACAGGTTCACAAAGATCTTTGTTTCCGTACCTTTAGATTGCGTCGCGTACTACGTTGCAACTCTGCCAATTTTGGTTACAAACTTTTGTTTCCGTTCAGGCCCCACGTTGGGCGCCAGTGTTGAAGGGGTGAGTCGTGGCGGGGTTGAACGTGGGTGGGTGACGACGCGAAGGTGAGGGAAACAGCAAGATGATTGTTGCTGGTTTTATTGAAGCAGCGGGTACAGTTTCAAGATACAAGGTACAAGGTACACAGTACGGTACAAAAATAGGGTACAGCTTTTAGGGTACTGTTCTACACAAACACTTCCCAGGAAGGTCGAAGGCGCAAGGACAACTGGTGCAGCGTGAAAACAACGCAACATCAGTCACCCTCACCCTGCCGGCCCACAAGGTGCCACTTCACGCCTCGTTTGAAGGACCCCATGTCATAGGAAGGAGGGAAAACGTGCTGTTCCATCTTTTGGAAGTGCGACAAAGAAAGAACAGAGTTCACTTATAATGAGCTTAAATAACATAAAATGTTTGAAATTTCAAACATACTTAAGTAATTATAATATTGTCCAGCACATCACACTGTATTTACATAACATTAAGAAACTTTTTCGTAGATGTATTTTTTCAATTTTGATTTAAAAAGGCCAAATGAGTTGCACTCCTTAATGTCGTTTGGTAGATTATTGTACTTTTGTGCTCCTTCAAACATTATGTTATATTTACCGTGGTTAATTCATAGAGTTATTAAAAAAAAATATTTGCGTTTCTTAATTGATGTTTAGAAGTGCGTTTTGAAAAAGATAGTTCCGTGTGTATTTTGTTTGTTAGTATCTTTCTAATCAGAATACATGTTGTGTATGTGTAGGTTTGTTTAAGGTTAAGTAGTTTAGTTTTTTCGTACAGTAATTTTGTGTCCATTAAACGATTATATTTAAATAGGGTTTTGATAATTTTATTTTGTGAAATTTGTAAATTTTTAAGATTAGATTTAGCCGCACATCCCCACACCTCAACAAGGTAATCTATGTGAGATTTTACTAAAGAGTTGTATATAGTCATTCGAACCCTACTTGGGATAGTTTTGATCTAACCTTGTCAATGTGGCACTTTCAGGTAAGTTTATCATCTAACTGTAGTCCCAAGTAACGTTCCCGATGAGATTGTTAATGATTTCATTGTTAATAGTTAGTGGGGAGTGTTGTGGGATCTTTTTATTTTTAGCCGAGAAAATCATGTAGGATTTTTTTTTAGTATTCATTGTTAAGAGACTGCTATTGCACCAGTTATTATATATATTTAAATCATTTTGCGCTTTTTCAAGGAGTTCGGGAAGTTTTTTGCCAAAATAAATAGGCAGGCATCACGGCATATAAAGTCATTTGACCTGCTAAACCTAAGATTGTGACATTATTAACATATATTAAAAATAATAAAGGATCCAATATTGAACCCTGTGGTATTCCGCATTTTATTTGTTGGGGGCTACTACAATAATCTCCTATATTGACATACTGAATCCTGTTATTTAGGTACGATTCAAGAGTTTTGAAGGCGTTTCCCGTTATACCAAGGTGTTTAAGTTTTTGCAAGAGGGTAATGTGACTTATTGTGTCAAACGCCTTTTTTAAATCTATGAAAATACCTAAACTTATATTCTTTTGATCGAGATGTGATTCAATTTTTGTTACAAGGTCTATTGTGGCCGAAAGAGTATTTGGTTTATTTCTAAAACCATATTGCATACTAGTTAAGAAATTTAAGTTATCTAAATGTTCAGCTATCCGGTTATATAGAATTTTCTCAAAAAACTTGGATATTACGGGCAAGAAAGATATTGGTCGGTAATTACCAGGTTCTGTCCTAGTGCCCGATTTATAAATAGGTGTAACTCGTGATATTTTAAAACTATCAGGAAAAAAGCCTGCAGAAAAACATTTATTTATGCAAAGTGTTAGGTTTTCTGATATTAAATTTGCAATAAATCTTACAGATTTTGTGCTTATTTCGTCTATACCTGTGCTAGTTATTTATTATTTCATTTACTTATTTTACGGTACATGGAGTTATTTCTGCTAATTGCTTAGTTGGGGTATTTGAGCCGTAGGTTAATATATGTGTTGTTGTATTGTTATTTTGGGATGATTTAGGGATTTGTTCTGTTAATAATATACCTATTGATGAAAAGAAATTGTTAAATATTTCACATATTTTGAAACCGTCAGTCACGCTTTGACAATCTGATATAAATCTGGGAGGACACAAATGTTTTTAACTTTATTAGTAGCTAAGGAGTTTATTAAATTCCAAGTTAATTTAAGGTTGTTGTCACATTGTTTAAATTTGTTATAATAATATTTTTCTTTAGTGTCCTTGATCTAACTCTATTTCCAAAGATCTGACTCTATTTCTTTCCACTTTAAGTATTTTGAAATATGATTTTGTTTGAATAGTTCGGACAAAAATCTGTTTGTGGTCGGCCATTTGAGAATCTATTAAAGTAAAGTTATAAGGACTATTATTCAGAGTAGAACAAACATGGTCTAGAATTGACTTTTTTGTAGCAGTTTCTCGAGTGCAGTAGTCCGTGTGGATTTTATTCATGACGATATATCCTGCTTTCTGTATTGTATTCGAGTAGTTAATTATGTCAGTTTCTGTGGTGAGTAAATCTATATTGAAATCATCTAAAATGATGCCTCTTTTTCTTTTATCTAACTGTTCTGAGAAGGTATCCAAAAATAGTCTCGCATTTTTTTATCTGGTTTATAGATAGCTCTGACGTGAAGTCCAAACTTGTATACATGGATCCATAAGTAGTGTATTCCACTTTCGTATTTTTCTTCTGTGACTTCAAATTTGAGACTATCATGTATAAATATTGATACTCCTCCTCCAGATTTATTAGTTCTAAGGTTAGGAATGAGGAATGATTTTGCTTCAGCTTCAGTTTTAAGCCAGGTTTCAGTTAATACCAATAAATGTATTGTGTCTTGCACTGCACTAAGTATACATTTCAATTCGTCGAATTTTCCAGCTGTTCGTAGGCTCGTTACATTGGCATAGAAGAACTTGAGAGATAATTTAAGAGCAAAAATATTTTGATAATAATGTTTAATTAGATGAGAAACAGCATGCTCGCTGGTATCAGTTATTGGTTTTTTGGATGATTTTTTATTATCCGTGGTATCCCTTTTACGTTTTTAATCAAGAAATTAGACTCACCATCTAACTCGCGCTGCATTATTTCGTCTTTTAGATTTTTAAAATTCTTACTTTGGCTTGGTGTTTGATCACCGTAAAGCCCTATACCAGCCTGTAGTTTTTGTTTATTGCGCAGTAAATTCTTAGCGGTGTCTGCGGAATCAAAAAATATTTTTATAGGGCGACTTTTATCGAGGAGGTACTTTCCCAGCCTTTTAGTTTTCAGAGGTTTTGGACCACATTCATTTATTGGTGTTAATGCATTTATAACTTGATTTAGGTCATGTTGTTGTCTCTTGGTTACATCTGTACTATTAAGCTCCGGAACACCCGTCATAACGACGTTTTTAGTTCGTTCCCAACGATCTTGGAATTCATAAAATATGTTCTCTTGTATAGTTGCATCTAGAGTTTGAGATGGTCCCGCCTTATAGTTTTTTAATAAATTGACATCCTCTTCGAGTATTGTAATTTTTTTCTGTGTTTCAGAATTCTCAGCTTTCATACAAATTAAGTCCTTGTGTATGTTGTCATATTTCAAAGCTAAATTTTCAGTTGACTGTTTTAAAATTTTAATTTCTTTTTTAATTTCGTTGAGATCTTGACGTATTCGAAAGGAATCTTCCTTTTGTTCTTTCGCGAAATCTTTAAAAAATACATTATTTCTGTACGAAACGAACTTATCTGCTCCCTCATTTCATCTTCAAAATCTGGTTGTTTTCTCTTTCTCTGGTTGACAAACTCATTATCTTCTTGAGTTAATGAATGAAGGTTCGGAGATGAGCTATTCCCGCTGCTTTTCTTTGGCGAGTGTTGTATGCTCATGTGGCTGGTATGTTGTTGGATGTACGCCTGGTTGAAAGTATTTAAAACGCAACGCTCACGTTAGTGGTAATGTTTACGTCGTAACCGTAGGACCGTAGCCAGTGTGCTACGAGCGTGGCGCGTGAGCGTAGACGGCCTCTGGGTCCTTCGTGTTGATTCGGTATAGTTCGGTCAAAATCGTGACGCAGCGGCACGGCGGGTGACGCGCCTCGATGCAAGCTTCCAGCTTGTATCTCTGGAACGCGTAGACGTATCCGTTAACTGTTTGCGACACTCAATAGCCCTTCACTTCGCGAGTATATCAAATATAACTTCACAGGTTAAAGTGTACTTTGAGTATTTTTCAGAGGTGATAATACGGAGCGCGGTCTAATACACAACGATATTGTGCGCGGACACAAAATATTCAAATTTTCTTGTACAAGATTATTAATAATTTAGTTGAATCGCCTTATTTAACTAGCAAAATTTTGTATCGTTGCCCAAGATCTGGTCTGAGATCTTCTAAAACTTTTACCTCTCCATTATGTCACACCAATTATGCTAAAAATCGTTTCATTATTAGAGCGTGTGAGCATTACAATAATTATTACCAAGAGATTGAAATATTTGAGCTCAGTTTTCTTAAGTTTAAAAAATGTGTTTGTAATGCATATTTGAATGGGTATTATTGCTTTAATTATTTGGTTTACAATGTTCTGCCTTTTTTCTTTTAAATGTTTAAATTAAATTTAACTTATTTAAGTACACTGTTCATTTATGAAGCCTGAATACCAAAGTGGTGGGTACTATTAATTCATAACATAGTATAATGATATTAGTCTATTCGTACAATTGTTTATTCAATAGTTATAGTTGTAAACTAACCGTGGAAACTGTTTTGGCTTATGTGTTACCCACTACTTGTTATCTTTATGAATTATTATACGCTGTTTGTTTCCATTAATTCAATAAAAAAAAAATATCCTGGATACAATTAATATAATTACTTTTTTACATTGTGTGCGCATTAAGAACCTTAGGAGCAATGAGTAATGAATAGGTACCTAATAAATTAATAAAATGTGTCATCATAACACCCATAGTCTTTAAAATAAATTGAATTGAATACTTGATGCAAAGGAAGAAGTAATTTCAATGTCAAAAGTCACCTCTCACAATACAAAAATTAAAACAACTGAAAACAAGATATACTGTATGTGGTATTGATCACATTACTTATAATGAAAAAAAGGGTGGTACCTTCTATGTTTTTACTAGATAACAGTATAGATTGGGATACACAGCAGTGTTTGTTACCATTGAATATTTTACAAACTTTTGTTCTCCTGCGCAAATATAATGTGCGACACGACTTCATAACACCAAACAGTTGGTTTTCGAATATTATAATGATAATGTGTTTAATCGTTAACTTTATAGTGTATTATATGACCTGTAAAGATTTCATAAGGGAAGTGATAATAGCCCAAGCGGTTTTCGGAAACTTCATAGATATAACTATGGCCATAACGTTTCTCGATACATTTACACTGTTCATTTCGAATGCTTTAAACAAAATGAGCAATATTACTGTAATTTTAAAATTACAAAGTGCAAAAAGGGCAATTTTCATTTCAACAAAATTGTTAAAGCATTCTATGCGCTTCAACTGGATACAAAATGCAATCTTTATCTTGTTCGTAATAGCAATTGAGGTGGTTCTGGTAGACTCACTCAAGTCGTCATGTTTTTTTGTTTTCGTAAGTCATTACAACTTAATCATATGGGATGCTGGACAATTGTACTTTATCGGAATAATAAGACTGTTGAGGATTTTATTGAAAGGATGGCTTGCTTCTATGAAAATGTGTTTTAAAGAACAGACAAAGAGAACATCTGAAAATAATACATACAATGACTGGCGTTGTAGCACACTGTATAAAGCATATTACGAGTTAATAGAATCATTTTGTGTTTTTAAAAAAGCTTCTTCAGTATCGGTGAGTAAATTTTTTACATAATTTTCTAGTACTTATTTCAATATTGATCTTATGGAAGCAATATTTAACCTGCAACAAGAAGAACATGCAACTCTTACGTGTGTTGACTAAAAAATGTTATAAGAAAAATATTTCTGATTTTATTATTGTACTAGTTGTCGCCCGCCACTTCGTTCGCGAAGACTACACTATCCCACAGGACAGGGACAAAATCATATGTTCTAGTCCGGGTCATGGCCCGTCTATGTGCAAAGTTTCATCCAAATCCGTTCAGCCGTTCTCGAGTTTTGCGCTTAGCAACATTATTATTTTTATTTCTTTATATATTCTTTTATATTATATTATTTTTGTATATCGTAAAAGCGATCATTGAATGTCTCATTTACTTTATGTTTATAATGTTATAGACTTTGCTGTACATTGTCAACAATTTCGTTATGTCTCTTGCGTTTGTGCAAACAGTTATTAGCTTTGGAAAACTGGGATTTCGTGACGAAAACACAAACGTGAGTAGTGCGGCTATTTTCCTTTCAATCTGTAAACATATCTGTGCCTACGAGAAAGTTTATATATTTAATGCAAGTACAATTTGTACAGATTACATTGATAGTAACATAACTTAAATTCAAACGACTGTGGTAGGTGGGTCACTCATACATTAGTGTTTCATTATTTTTTCCTGAACCATCTTGATTTGAACCACCCTGGATTCATGGTCACAGGGATATTAAGGTGTTGGTCATCATCAATATTTATTTCGAACCCGGGACCTCTGGGTCTAAACCGGTGGACTTAGCCACTAGACCACAGAGGCGGTTAAATATTTGGTTTATCGTCATTGTTATGTCCATAGGAACACAGTTAAAGTTAGGGATGGCATTCAACAGTGCGCTTTCATTTGCGGCCCCATCGCCTTACAATCACCGTGATGGGAGCTAAGCCATCATCATCATCATCACCAGCTCATGTCTCCACTACTGGGGCACGCCTTCTCTTTGGATGATGGATAGGAAGATCGGACTATAAACAATCACGCGGGAACAGTGCGGGTTAATGGTTGTTAACGACTGTTAATTCAACTAGGACCAACGGCTGTACATGCCTTCTGAAGCACGGAGAAGCTCGAAATGATAAACTTTTGAACACCCATCCGATGACCGGCCTTTGCTAAATTTACTTAACCTTAGCAATCGCAGACCGGGCGCGTTAAGCACTGCACCATCCTCGAGAGCTTCTCTTCGAGAACTAAGTGCTTCTACAATATGGAAGAAAAAAATTTATAATAACGCTCTCATATGTCTTTCAGCTTATAGCAAATGTAGTACAATATACTACACTATGTTGGGTAATAAAAAACTGGATACTTATCTGCCAAATAAGCGCAGAGTGCCAGGGATTGTATGATATGGTCAAAT
The DNA here is from genome assembly GCA_949315975.1 of Eudonia truncicolella. Classification (NCBI taxonomy): domain Eukaryota; kingdom Metazoa; phylum Arthropoda; class Insecta; order Lepidoptera; family Crambidae; genus Eudonia; species Eudonia truncicolella. Next base: position 11,537,452 of record OX438835.1, on the reverse strand, counting down.
TGGTTGAATCAGAATGTTTGCTGGCACTAAAGGCGCAGTCTTGCACAGGTACCCTTTCTTAATACTAGTCCATCGTTCTGTTTTTCTCATGTATTTGGCCTAAAATGACTCAGATAAACCTGTAATTACAATGACATAAATGGAGTTCCCAGTACCTAAGGATTACATTTTTGGACTCAATTGTAGCTCGTATTCATCTATATTTGTCATCAAAATAGTCTAAGCTTTTTTGAAGGTATAATAATCTTTCTTATTTTCTCAGTAAAAACTAAATGTAATGACAGCTAGTTTCTGTTTTTAATATTATCCCTGGTTCTAGGCCACACACTGTATATGAAACATTTCATCATTTGTAACATTGCTTAGTCGTTTTCAGTATTCACTTTATTTATTGATTGATTAATGATTGTCTTGTATGTATACAGCCATTAATGTTACTCATATAAAATATTATTCTACTATTAGGTAGGTTCATTAAAAAGGTTTTGCCCCATATAACGACACAGATGTACCTTTTTTTCAATATTTTTCTCTCTCTTAAACAAAACGTAATAATATGTTCACATAATAACATGAACGCCTATTTCGTTACCTTATTTAAATTCTTATCTCTTGCATTCAGAAACCACCAAAATTGAGGCAAACCCATGTCTGGATTTTTGATTCCCTTAAGGGCAGTGCACTGCGTCAAGCGGGCGCCCGCGCGGCATGCCTGTTTCGTGTAAATTCATAGTGAAGCGCTGTATGAGAAAGGTCGCCCGTCGCACGCAGCTCGAGTAATTTACATGAAACAGCATATCGCTCAGGCGCCCGTCGCGGACCTGCGCCGTGCTCCGCCGCGGACAAATGTGGTGGTTCTGAAGCTGTCATATGTCAAAGTGCATATCATTAATCCGTCCCGCGAGCGGACGAGCGTGCCCTATCACCAGCCACCGCCGCGTGCGACGGGCAACCCGCCTGACGCAGTGCTGCGCTGTGAATTTACATGAAGCAGACTTATTTTTAACTACTCGTAATACCTTATTATTCTTATTATTTTTAATTTAAATATGGCATCCGCGGAAGACTAACGTCGTGGTTAACACCAGGACATATGCTGAGCGAAACCTAATTTGGTATATGCAAAAGTGATGTTCCTGGGTTTTGAATGTGTATGTGGGATTGTACCCAATGAAGATTTTTTCTATTATATTATATTCTATTCCCTTGTTTCAGTGGAACAAAAGAAGATATTAAAGAACGTGTTAAGAGTGAATCGCCACCAATTCTCCAAAGTGAATCCGTTTTCACTGTTCTTCGTGGACGGGACGTTGCCGCTTCGTTTTGGTAGTCTTGTTACCACTTACGCTGTTGTACTATTGCAGTTTCAGCTTCTACATTAATTTAATGGGTTCTTTTGATAATTTAGAGTATGACAGAATTGTAAACTATAACTATTTATTGTTTGTATTCTTGAAAACATGAGTTTGAATGAAGTACAGACAGCTGCACATCAACCTAACCAAAACTGTTCCATTTATTTAATAAAAGTTCAACCATCTATATATATACATATAATGACATGTCTTGACTGAATGATTCATCATCGCCGAGCCTAAAATCAGACCGTAAGTGGGTCAAATAGGGGGTAAAATTTTGTATGAAAGTCCGTCAGTTTTGAATTAAAATATATGAAAATTGCTATTTGGGTTCTTGAAAAGAAAAAAAGAATGACATTCAGGAATTTTGTTTATTCTCCTTTAAAGGAGTAAAAAAGGAAAAACGTTTTGTTGGGGAAATCGTTATTTTTAAAGTATTAACTATTAAAATGAATATTTTAATCTTTATATAGATTTTTCAACAAAAATAAAGAGTTACGTGTTTTAGCATTTTTCGAAAAAACTCCTGAAAAAAAAACTGATATTTTTAAAGTTTAATCCACGGACTGACTAACATGAACGTACCCTTAATAAGTTTTGCTTTTATTACAAACACTCACACGTCGTGTAGCCTACGAGAACGAAGCCGCGAGCAAAAGCTAGTATGCCATATACATAAAGTTAAAAGTATAATGAAAAAATTGGACAGTTTGTGGTAGTCTGATGTGCGCCTGCACATAATGCGCGTATGTACAAAAGTGTTAATAACATTTCCTAATCAAAGTTACAATAAACATAATGATTTACTCGTTATTGGATGCGTTTACTTAAATATATTATGCCGCATAGGTCAGATGACTGATACCTTCTTTGTAGGTAATAAGTTATACATTATTTATCACTTGATGAACAAAATGTTTATTGATTTACAGAATATTTACAAAGTAAATTAAACTACCTACTGGAAACTCTTAACAACTATCTAATATAATTTATAAATAAAAAAAATGCTTTTAATGAACTTAATATGATAATGTAAACTTATCCGTATTAACATTTTAAACTATTTAAATGATAGACAAAAAAAATTAGAAAAAAGCTTCTAGTTTTAGAATTATTTAACGCTAAATTCCAAAAGGACCATTACTAGTGTCTTTCTTAGACAAAAACGGAGCAATGACAGCCTTGTCTGCTGTCATTGCTCCGTTGGTTGCGAACACAAGCTGTTTCGACTGCTTTATAAGTCTTTAATAGAAAGTCATCAATTATTATGTACTCCTTATCAAATATGTCATATAAGATTGAAATTTCATAGATTTTATATCGCAATACATTACTTTAGGTGACTAGAACATAACATTCCCTTAATAAAATGATAGGAGCTTATACTCGTATATATTATCTTATCTTATCTTATAATCGTATCGTAATATTCGTATCGCTTATTACTTAGTGACCAAATTCATTCCCACATGTTATTATGAGTGTTCCAGTAAAAGCACAAGTACTTCAACTACGATTAGATTTTTGTTATAAACAATGACTCAATCAAATATCCTTCTCTTTTCACCAGAAGAACGCGCGTTTAAGAGACATCGATCTAGAAAACCAAACCACTTAGATCACTCCGAGTTTCTTCTGGATAATTGTGTTGAAAAAAGTTTACTAGATTTTCTACTTCCTCTACATTTGGTTCTGAACGCGGTTTTCCACAGCAAATTCAATATCCGCTACAATTTTATTACATCCACCAGTTGGATGACAAACACAATCGCTGGAATTGTATGGTTAGCTCATATTACGGCGTTCTACATTTATTTGACAAAATTTTATTATGAAAATGCTACTTTTAGAGCAACTTTTGGACGAATTAGATACGTAACTTTTGCACATACAGTCATAACCATCCTAGGAGTTTTGGTTTGGAACATAATGCAAAGAGAAGGTAATGTCAGTTTAATAGTTAAAATACAAACCGCTAAGCGGGCTATAAGATTGTCCAATAATCGGATGAGACATTTGTCTCGTGGCAATTGGATGCTGGTCGTATTAGTGACCCTTCATTTTGTCTTTGTTGAACTAGCCGTCAGTTACAATCTGAAATTTTCAAGTTGTTATGTGCTATTAAATTTTTATTATTTGACATTGTTTGATGTTACAATAATTTACATTATTCGAGTAACAAAGCTGTTGCGTACTGTTATGGAGTGTTGGTTTGTTGATATCAAATCTTTGGAGAAAAATACTAGTTCAGCACAGGATAAGATTAAAAATTCATTACGTTGGAATAAAATGTTTAAAGCATACTGCGATATGTTAGAATCATTCTCAATTTTGAAGAAAACTGCTGCTGTTCAGGTGAGCCTTTTTGTTAAACGTTCGCACACATTCACAAGCACATATTGACGCACACAGACACACACACAGACACACACACACACACACACACACACACACGCACATATTGACACACACACGGACACACACACACATAAAACGTATTGATTACATTAACTTTAGAAATATTGAATGACATATTCTTTACAGATTATATGCTACTTTGTCGTATCTTTTGTGATGAGCCTTTTTTTTTTACAAATATTGATCAATGTTGGAAAATTAAGAATGACAGTTTCCAACTCAGACGTAAGTTATACTTTTTTAAATTTAAAGTACGAAGAGAAATATATTAGTGTTGTTAACCGACAACCGTCGTCAAACGTAGTGTAGCGCGCCCTCAGACTAGGTGGAGCGACGATCTTCGACGAAGGTGGCTGGCAAGAGCTGGATGAGAGTAGCCACGGATAGTGCTCAGTGGCGTGCACTTGGAGAGGCCTATAACCAGTAGTGGGCTAATATAGGCTGATGATGATGATGATGAAAGGAATTTTGTTCCAGATAACTAAGATGACAATATGGGTGAACACATGTATGTGGTTAATCAAAAACGTGATGTTCGTATGCCAGTTGAGTTCCGAGTTTGATAAACTTTACAAAACTGTCAACGATGTGAGAGTAGAATGCTATTTTGCACAACAAGTTGACTCTTGTTCAGGTAAGTTGGGACAACGTTATCATATTAAAATTTATAACTCGATTATCTATTTAAATAAGTTGACGATAAAATTGCTATATTTATTTATTTATATACCTAACGTTGGCGTCCTAATAAAAGTCATTTCCGTTTCTAAGACTGACTATTTCACCAATTTATTCGTTCACACACACGCCTGCACATCAGACTACCACAAACTGTCAAAATTCCTTAACAGACTTTGAACTTTATGTAAATGGAATATGGTTGAAGATTTATTGATAAAATTTGACAGTTTTCGATAGGTTGTTGTGCAGGCGTCTGCGTACGATGTGGTCAGAGTGTCAATTTGACATTGGCCCTTTTAACGTAACTAGTCGGACTTCTTGGCGGGAAAGTGAAGAGTCGTGTCTGCGGTTTTGTTTTATTTTCTAAAATTTGTGTTATGTCGAATATTAATGTGAAATAATGGTGGATTATTAACCGTTAATTGTTCGTAAGTGTGCATGGGTGTTGGCAAATGAAACAAAACAGTGCAACTTTACTTTTCAAATTCTCTCAAGAAGTCCGCCGAGGAATTAGTAAAGGCCCACATCTTTACTGAGATACTCGAGGGGTTGAGGGGAATATCAGTTCTCACTTCTCATTTTTATTATCATTGATCATCATTAATCATCATAGTGACTGGAAGGAAATATTGTATATTTATGTATTACTTGTAAGAAAAATTACTTTGACACTGGCTAAATGTGCTAATCGCACGAAGCCATCAACTAAAAGAAAGAAAAAGAAAAAACGTAACTAGTCAATGTGCCGACGATACTCGTCACGTTTTCCTGTATTTGGGAACCATTTGAATTTGGGAGATTACAGATTAAATTAAAACTGGTTTACCACAGGATCTGGGACCGTAGAGTCAATCGGCATGATTTAGGTAGGTACCGATAATGATTCAGCGCCGTAACGGCAACTAAATTAATGGATCTATTGTTGTGTGAATTTGACAATATCTATCAATATCTAAAATTTGAATGGTGTGTACTCGATCTTCGACTCGATGTAATGGATCTTAGCAACATCGTTTTCTTTTGCAGAAGAAAAGAAGATAGTGTTGAAGAAAATAATGCGTTTGAATCGCTATCACTTCTCTAAGTTTACTCCGGGCTCAATGTTTGTAGTGGACGCAACGCTTCCGCTACGTTTTGGTAGACTTATCACTACTTATGCAATTGTGGTGTTGCAGTTTCAACTATCAAAATGAATCGATAATAATGTTAAATTCGTTATATAACTTTAAATTGTAAAACTATTTTTTATCCCTTTATTTTCCTGATTTTTAGTTTACGCAACACTGTGAAAGTTTTCATTATTAATAACTTCTTATCACTACACTAGTAGTGGAGCGCAGCTCCTAGAGGTTTCACAACACGATTCAAGACTGTTTCTTGATACACTTTGGCTGAAGTTTTCACTCCTTTTTCACAAAATGTAGCTTTGTGACGCCTCGATAAGACACGCCCCACCAAACCATCACTGACGCAGGACGATGACCACGTTGTACCTTTCCGACCACTTGAGCAGCTTCTTTAGAACTGTGAGCGTACACTTTATCATTTTGCTTATTGTAGTGCTCTTCAATCGTGAAAATTTTTTCATCGGTAAAGAGTTCTGTGCCCTTCACCCGTTTATCGCGACAGAAGGCGTTTTGATCGATCCACTCTCTTTAATTGTAAAGATTGATTTAGGGCATGTTCTGTATATCGACAATAAGCACCGAGCGTCAGGTATTGTTTTATAATACGCGTCAGAGTCCTAGCGGGAATCTTCATATCTCGGGATAAGATTATTTGCTTCCTAATGGGATTTCGACGAATACTGGCTTTAACAGCATTAACAGTCTTTGTAGTCCTAACAGCACGCGGCCGCCCCGATCTTTTATGATCTTCGACAGAGGAAGTGTTGTTGTATCTGTTGATAGTACGATATACGAAAATACGGCTGATACCAAGCTTTTGAAGCGTCTGGAATATGACCGACGGCTCCATACCCACTTTGTGCAAGGCGATCACTGCAATCCTATTTTCTTTAACACCCCATTCCATATTGTAATTCGATAATAGTGGAAGCTACGCTTCAAATCAATACCTACGTTTTGGTAGACTTATCACTACTTATATATATGTAGCAGACTACCAAACGGAACTAAAGATAAGTTTAATTGCTGTTCTATGTAAGAAAAAGGTTGATGAACTTTTTATTTAATAAATTGTTAAAAACAAACAAATGGTTTTCTTTATTTTACTGCAACTAGGGCCGTAAATAAACCATGAGCTGGCTAAAACGATTTCTCGGTCAACAACGACCAGTTTGAGTATTTCATTAAAGTTATTTTTTGTGTGCATTATGTAATAGTTAATTCGTATCGAGTTGGTCGTTAACGTGCAGCTGTTTCCGTTTTAGGGTTCCGTAGTCAACCAACAAGGAACCCTTATAGTTTCGCCATGTCCGTCTGTCTGTATGTCTATCTGTCTGACCCCAGTCTAGCTCATAGACTCTTAGTACTAGAAAGCTGTAATTTGGCATGGATATACATACATATTAATCACGCCGACAAATTGGTTAAGTAAAATTTTGAAAAATATTATTTTTTAAGTTACCTCCCTTACACGTGAAGTGGGGATGTAATTTTTTCTTGTTTACCCCTAAGCATAGCGGGTTTGTGAAAACAGTTTTTTGATTGAGGCATCAGTTTGAGTCAAGTGTCTGCCCCTGCCAGCCAAATGGTTGTTTTTGGATACGTGAAAAAATTCACGGCAGTTGTATATATGACGAAGTTAAAAGGAAAACTATCACAGCTAAGTAGGCTTTACAAGTTTACGAATAACAGTGGACCAACTTATAAAATGTACTTGCCGTACAAATTCCTCATTGGGAACTACTTAAATAACGATGTCAGGTGTGTGAAACCGGTAGTATCTACATTTAAGTATATGAGCCATCGTTAAATAAATGTTCATAAAAGCCCTCTTCTCAGAGTCCGCATTATTGAGATGGGCTACGGAACCCTACACTGCGCGTGGCCCGACACGCACTTGGCCGGTTTTTTAAAATGTTTTGTGTGGTTTAAATCGTAATGAAGTAAGGTAAAATAATTTGTACTTTTTACACCATTTACACCTTTACTGAAATATTCACACAAACTGCATAATTTGAAAAGTGATGATGTACTATTTTGTTATTAATCTGTATTTTTATAATATCCAACAACACATCCATATTTATAAAATTATTCACGTAAGGCACAGACTCCAAACCACGTGTTTTTATTTTTTTTATACATAAAAACTAATTAATACATTTGTATTTGAACTTGAGATTGAGCTTGCAGCTGAGCATATGATTTCCGTAGTACATAAATATAGTATATAAAATTATAAATTAGCTTCCTTAAATGCTATCAAATGTGGTGGAAAAAAATATATGAAATCTTCTAAAGCGGTTCATTACATTTTTATGAGGTACAAGATATACTGTCGACGATTAACCAGGCTATAACGTTGTCTTCAGTAAGACGAGATTTTCAACGGTAAAAACACGCAATTTATGACCATTTTAGAGATAAGAAGCCTTAATACCGTAGTAAAGTATGGATCGATTGATGATCGTAGTAATGGATGTATATATTGATTGTATAAGATGACAACTAGTTATATGTACAGACAGTGCAAAGCTACACGGTACCCAATAATGTGCCTCGTACGTTTGAAACTGATAACGTAAATAATTGTAGTTAGTATACCTTCATTATTATATCAAGACTCTTGTATTAAAAGATAAATCTTTTATTTGTACTCAAGCGGTAACCATCTTTCCGTCAAGATTATTATGATTCATGTTCTTCTTTCAATCGTTTTTAAAGAGATACTTTATAAAAATCTTCTACTTTTCTCACCGTAGTGATTTGTATGACGATAAGTACAAAAGTATTATTTGAACCTGTGATAATAACTCTCATACTCTACAGTTCTACAGTTTGACTGAATATTTCGGTACAAAAACAGCATAGTGGCTGTTTCTATGTAACATGTACCTACCCACTAAAAATTGCATGCCCGACTGGGGTAAATTGTTTGTTCCCAATTACACCTGCTATGTATTTACACAATTTTATGGTAATAAAAATGTATCTTATCTTATCTCACTATGAATATGAATTACGAGTGCTCCAATCATAATTGTATTCAAAGTCACCTATGATAATGTAAACTGAAAAATCTCATAAATATACAGGTATTTGGTAGAGGGTGGGACATACGTAAATGTCGGATAGCAGGGGTATTCTGCTACCCAGCCAGCCCCAGTAACATCGCATTGGCCTCACAGTTCAAGAGCCTTTTTGTTTTTTTGATTTTGGTAAAAAAATATCCGAATTAATTACTTTAACTCGTGTAAATGTACTTTTTTGGTATTTTACCTGTTAGTGTTCACGTATTTTTTACTTATGTCATTTAGCACAAACAATAACAAGAAAAAAAATATGGGCCTCCAGAGTTACTACGTGAGGTAAAATATTTTTAAAAAACAACTTTCCGTTGATTTAAAAAAAAACTAACGGTTATTGAATGATTACAATTTCATTAAAACATCTCTGTTTTATACCCTTTCCACTGGTACCTCAAGTATTGTCTTTAGAACCGTTAGTTATTCGCCAATCGGATTAGAAAAATATATCTGTAAAAATATGGAAAATATTTATGTATTTACATATTATTTGTTACCGATATCGATGTATATTCGTATGTACGAAAACATAAAGGTTTTTAAATACAATTAATGAACATTGTGTGAAGCAGGCGCTGTCCGTTTAGTTGCATGTTGGAATAGCTTTGTTCGCTAATGTGTAAATCATGTAGTTTCATTTAAAAGCAGGACTTCGTGCGGAATATAGCATTGATAGAGAATATAGATCGTCCTCACCTTGCTGACCCGCTAGTTGCTTCATACCACCTCATAGTACGTATAGTACTATATGCACGCAGAGTTTATACAAATTTTATAGTGGTTTAACCCTAATTATATCTATAAGATCAGTTAAAAATTAGACAAGCTTAATTTATAGTTTTTTCTTTTTTTTATGAAAGAATCGGATATGATTTAAAAACGTTAAAAGATCGGATGTTGATGCCGATGTTTGTCAGATATAGACGTAAAAAATTTTTGACAAACAAAATATTCATATTTATACATTGATCGTAACTTATCGGTTAATATCAGCATAACACATTAATCACTAATCAAACATTATAATATTGTTTTCTAAAGTTTTCGCGAACATTACACATTGAGACGACCAACACCTCAGTCTCCCTGTGACCACGGACCCTGCAAAGGGTTGGAAACGTCAGGATAAACATTAATTAAAACTAATATGTAAAATAAACGCGAGTAGATCCGTAAAAGTTGTTTGTTGTTTTAAACATTATAAGTTTTAATGAGAGTATCTATACACAACCCTAAAGCTCCATCTAAGCCTCTTAAAGTATCTCTATTAAACATTACCACTTCAAGTGAAATAAAATACAAAGGCTACCGCAATACTCTTACAAAAGCACTTACTGGATTGTTAAAACCTCAACGGAAGGAATCGTTTTCAAAAGTACCTTTGAAGTAACAGCTGAAATTGAGAGAGGACATAAAGAGCAGTGCTAAGGTTCAAGATGGTTGATTGTCGACGCATAAACGGAGCTCGTAAATGTAAGCCAACACGAAACCGCGCAGTTACTGCGAGAAAGTGCTTTTGATGTGCCGACTCACATAATATAATTGCACAATTTCAAAACCTTTGACACTAAAAATAAATTTTATAATTAGGTGTCAAGGTTGTTGCTAGATTCATTTGCTAAGGATTACATGCATTCAATTAGCACAGTTATTTTAGGACTTAATTAATTTTAACGCTCTCCATTTACCTAATCGGTAACCGAATGGATAGATGCTCAGGTTTTTTTTTAAATATCTTACCGGGTAAGCACTTGGCCTTGATCTCACCTAATTTAAGTGATGATAAGGTCGAAGGTGTTAGCGCACTTCACCTGGAATCCTCAACTACTGAGGCACTGGCTATCTTTTCTCTAGCTGCCGGAACACAACAACGTTACAAACATTGATGTTATGGTGACTTATTAAGATAAGATGGTGGTAGCTAGCCAGGCGGACCAACAAGCCCTACCACCAACCAAACCGAGTACACAAACATGTACCCCTGCTGGAAATCGAACCCGGGACTCTGGGTCTATTCCGGTGGTCTTAAGAGGCGGTTAAAGCTTACTACTGTTATCAAACAGCTCTGTAATGCGTAATGTGTAAATAGCGCATTAATAAAAATCATTACAGAAAAAATTATGTCTTTACCCATCATAATTGTAAGTCTGTTATAAAGAGAAAATAGTAACGACTGTTATCAAACCAAAAACAAACATAAATCTATTCAGCAATGATCTTTAAGCTCATTCATGATTTCGTGATAAAAATTGCTCATCTATCCGAAAATCTATTATCACAAAAGAGGCTTGGTTTGCACGATCGTAGCCTGGACGAACTAACCACTAAGCCATAGAGCTTCAAAGGTGTAAAATCTAAGAATTGAAATTAAACTTTAGCTTTACAATCGCTGACACAATTTCCATCGGTCTATTTAAAACTACGATTGATAATAAATTATTTAACTGAGGTTCTCGAGAAAAGTATTTAGGTCACGAAGCAAAGAGGTATTGAAGCTTGCTTGCTTGACGAAGGCCTCCCCCAAGGATCCCCACAACGACCGGTTTTGTGCTGCCCGCGTCCAGCGGCTACCAGCAACCTTCACCACATCGTCGTCGGTCCACTTTGATGGAGGCCTGCCTACACTGCGTTTTCCAGTGCGTGGCACACAAGTGTTAACTACATAGTTATTTCAAGGGTTGATAGCGAAAAGGATAATAAAATAGGACAATGAGTTTTCCATTTGTGGTGCCGTTTGTGGTGATTTCATAATTATACCTACCATTTTCAATAGATGCACCAAAAACAGGGGTGCAATTTCAATACAGGATCCGGAACAAAAATGCATATCGAAAGTGGTCCAGTTTACTTAAAATTCGAAATTCAAAATCATTTATTCAGTTTAGGCTACAAGTAGCTCTTGTGAGTGTACTTCATACCTACACATTTGAATTTCGAATAACAAAATCTGAAAAAACATTGAATATCATCAACAAGTTCAGCTTAGTTAAGTTTAGCTATAAACCTTAAGTTTTAAAAATAATGATTAAATTAAGGTTGCGAAATATTTGTTCTTAACACTTACTGTCATCGCCACAAACAACATTGTGGCTCGGTGGCACCAAAGTCGCGTACTGTATTCCAAGCGCTCATCGGGAATCTAGTACATAATTGATAGAATAATAAGTAACTACTACGTTATTAATAAGGAGTAATCCCTTCCACTCGTATTCATAGTAACCGAGGACTAACTTGACACTGAAAATTTCCGAAAGGTATCAAGCATCGATATGTATACACTTTGACTCTTATTCTCCTGTATGTAACTTACAATTGTTTACATATTTTTGCTTGCACCTTGAAAATTACACAATAATGATGATTTTTATTTCGTTTATTTATTTATTTATTTAATCTGTATTGCACAATACAATAAAAACAAAGTACAAAAGGCGGACTCAATGCCAAATGGAATTCTCTACCAGTCGACCTAATTTTGAGATTTTAATTCAAAGATCGCCAGTGAGATTCAGAAATATCACTCCTTTGCCTAACCCGAGACTTAAAAAGTAGCAATAATTACCAATACATAAGCCGGTCGTCAGATAATACATTTTTTTACATACAAAAACAAGAGCTTAAATAAAAAAATATATTCAAGATTGATGTGCCCGGCTAAACCCGAAAGCTCCAAACAGAGTGTGCCTTGGTTTTTAATAGCTGGATTTTGCAAGCCCTTCAGCACTACTCAGATCACGTAGTATTCTAACCACTACTCAATCATGGACCTTATTAATATAGGCACCAGTGTGTGTATAGGCACAGTAAGCCAATGTTTGACACCGGTTTTCGTCGAGAATTTCATCGAAGTTTTACTTGATGACCCTACCGGTCGGCTCGGTAGTATTATATTGTTTCAAAAGTCATATAAAGCAGTTGCTGACTTTATTTTTATATTAAAAGGAGGCAAACGAGCAGGCGGGTAATCATCAATCAGGAATTGGGAGGGGGGGGGGGGGGGAGAGATGGGCCTCCGGTAGGTACTTTCTTTCACCGGACGAAACACAACAGCAACGAGTGCCATTGTTTCATGCCGATATTCTGTGAGAGGGTGGTGATTACGCCGGGCGAGCCGGACCATTTCGTGCTGCAACGCAGCGTGGCTCTACCACTCAGACAGTGTCACTCATTTAGCACCACTCAGGGGTCACATGTAGGGTCTCAAGGGTAAACCTACGGACGCGAGTAACTTTAACCCCCAAAGGATGACCGGTAGGTAGTTTTATAATAATATTGTTGCTAAAGTCATAAAGCAGCTGCTGACGTTTAATGATTTAAAAAAAGGGTCGATCTGTGGTTCTTGTCGAACATTGGTATCACTACCCTAGTCCTTAATCATCTGGGCATTGTGGTAGTAGTTGATTAATTAATGATTTCAAGAAACTTTTACAGACGAATAACATCTGTATTCTATTTAATATGTCAATAAAAATGTTTTTAACAAATCTTCACAATAATAATATTAGTAAATAGATCACAACATATATCTGTGAGTAACACAAAAATTGAAGTTAAAAAAAAGAGATCCATAGGTATTCAACGGCGGATTTCAGTTTGTTTTAATTAGGCGGACAGTGCAAAACTATTGTAGGAAATTGGTATATGAAAAATGAAAATGCTAATAAATTGTTTTCTAAAGTTTCTCTAAAGTTTCTCTAAAGCGAATCTACCACCAGCCTGGGATCCCATCATACAGAATATTAAATCCCAGCCCCAACACCATAATGCCAGACCAAAAGATACTGTAAGCTCTTTCTGCGTAAAACGGAACGCACCTGATTAAATTTAAATGAGGGTATACAAGCTACTAACTAATTATGAGTTGACCAACACCTCAGTCTCCCTGTGACCACGGACCCTGCAAAGGGTTCGAAACGTCAGGATAAACATTAATTAAAACTAATGTGTAAAATAAACGCGAGTAGATCCGTAAAAGTTGTTTCATTTCAATGCTAATAAATATTATTTGTTAATATTTTAATTTATTCAGGAAACAGAGTGACAATATAAAAGTGTTACAACCCAATGGAATTCTGTTCCATTATGCCAAATATAAAAACGGTACATTTACAGTGCACAGAAAAAGAGAAAGCGAACACCTTTCACAATATGTTTTTCCTTTATGCTACTGAAACAATCAGCTAAGCATTGAAATAAAAGAAGGTTAAAGTAATTCACTCGTCTTTTGTTTACATACAAACTTAAATGTACCTAAACACTAATCGTGGGATTACTGCGTAAGTAAGTGAAATACATTTTTAATTAAAATTTTCTCTAAAACACTAACTTAAGCGACGATTAGTAGCATTGGCACAAAAGGTTGGAGACTATTTTCTGAATACAGACAGCGCCATTTGTTGATTGCAGAGGCAATCTTGGTAAGAAAAATATTTTAGTAGATTTTAGTACCTACTTTTGCTGGCAATGGAAATGGAAGGTGTATGAACAGCCGTCGAAACAAAAGGAAGGTTTACAAGAAACATTTTAAAGAATTGGGGTGGTTTTTTTAGGAGCTATATACAATCGGAAACAACTTTTCTATCATGTATAGTTAAATAGAATGTTAATTTGGAAAATTTTTACGAGCGGGATTCAAACTCGCACCCTCTGACAAACCGAGTCAGGTGCGCTTTTTTCGCATTTTTCAACACACTATACTATAACAATTTTTTTAAAATTCCTTTTTCTGTTTCTCAAAATTTGCATAAAATTAAATATACCACTATATAATGTAATGACAAATATTTATGTTAACTTACACGACGCTTCTAAATTAAATAATCCAATTTACTATTGCGCACTGCGTTCCAGCTCGAGGATTCATATCTTAAAGGCTGGCACATATCGACAAAACTTTCATACAATTTCTTCACATGGCTATAAAATTTTGTAATCAACGTACGTTTTAACTCTGAACTCGCTGCAAACAATGAAGTTCATTTGGAACGAATATTAATATGGGTAGAATACGACTACGCAATTATGCGTTTAATGGAACACAAGTGAAAAAACACTGTTTTTTTTAGTTAAAGATTTTATAAAAAAGTAATTTAAATAACAAATTGACCCCAGTTTATCCCCAGCACTTTATCAGCAGTTTAGTTTTTTAGTTTATCAGCAGCACGCGACTTTGAAATGAAATATTTGAAATGAAATATTTATTTAACAACAACAAATCAGTTTTAACAATAACAGAGGTTGATTCTCTCCTTTGGAGCGTGAGAACACTTGTGCCAGGAGAGAATCGCTCTCATTTAGTTGTGTGCGTGTGTGTGTGTGTGCGTGCGTGCGTGCGTGCGTCTTTGCGACTTTGCACTGACATTTATTATATAGATATGAAATCTGAGTAGGAGCAATACTGTATATTTACCACTATAGTACACAGATGTATGCAGATAATGACAAAGTGTGCCCTGTGATTAATTTATTGCTTATATGCTGCATTCATCGTTATGAATACAGGTGACACATGACTCTACTCAACCAACCACTAACAATCATCATCAGTCTATAATTGTCGCACTGCTAGGTCCAGGTATTCCAATTTAGCACATTATTTATCGTACACTTGACAAATTACTCCTCTCAACACCTGATGTTAAGCAGAAACTGAGTCCAGATGCGAAGAGAACTAGAGGAGCAGGATTGTGCCTCACTAGCTTTCCACACCTAGCCAACCCGCAAGTTGCTTCTTATCTTCATCAGCTCATAATTATGTCCACACTGCTGGGGTATACGAGCCTTCTCTATAGATGGATAGGGAGAACGGGCCATAAACCACCACGCAGGCTCAGTGTGGATGGGTGGTTGCTAACGACTGCAGCCGGGACTTACGTGCCTTCCGAAGCACGGTCCTCCGTGCTTTGGAAGGCACGTAAACTCCTGTTTTAGATGATACATTTGTGGTAACTCATTCTTACTTACTTAACCTCAGCACTCGCAGACCGGGCGCGTTAACCACTCGAGCTCCTCAAGCTTCTTATAGGAAGGAGGAAATACGAGTTCTAGGAGAGCATTCCATTTTTTGGTGGTTTTATTGAAAATGGAATAAAATGCACTTTCTTTATGAATAGTTTTTGCAAATTTCTCTGTTCTACCTGATGTTAAGCAGAGTCCTGATGCGAGGGTAGCTACTGGAGCAGAGGTGGCCTGACTAGCCATACTCACCCTGCCGATTCGCATGTTTTTTCTTTACACATCGTCTTATTAACACGCGGAGGAAATATTTACAAGGCAATACGCCTGACCTATTGCGGGATTATGGGAATTTTCAACGACCGCCAGTCGTACGACCTTAGCGGGATCAATAACTAACGTACCTTCCGCAGAACTAAACAGATTGAGGTATTTTAAATTTGATCACTCATGCAGTGACCGGATATTTCGTAAGTTGCTTAACATGCATGATCTCGCCCCGAATGCGTTTTTCGGGATGGAGAGCCAACGATTGAATTCCACTAAAAACATATTGAAAATTTTATAGAGTTCATTGAACTGTCTGACAGTGTCTTTAAACAACTAAGGATCATTGTGCTCGGTAATATTTAAAAAAAATAGCAGCTTGAACGGTAAAGTAATAACAATTTTTTATCTTAAACAGTAGCGCACTACTTTTTTTTTCATTTATACTTTTTTAGACAACAGGGATAATCACTTATAGATTAGTGTGGTTCACTCTGTTAGTGTTCTTTGATGTTTAATCGGCCGTTTTACCATTTTGATACATATACATACTGTTAGTTTGATTGAAAAAAAAAACAGACGTATCTTGTAATTTGGATGCAGAATTCTTTTAAAGTTACCTTTGTAGTAGGAATTCGTTAGTTAGAAAGTCGAAAAAATAACAAATAACTTTAAAGCTTAGATTTTATAACAATAAAATATTGTACATTGTTTTTATTACTTCTTCCTTTAAAGTTTCTTAGACATAAGCTTTCGATTTCTCTTAAATATGCATTATATCAAGTTATAAGTTACAAAAACACAAATGTTGAAAAAATTTCCACGAGCAGGATTTGAACCAAAACCTAGTTATAAATTTAGTTATAAACTTAAAACGCACTGCCACATCCAGTTAATGCTAAGTCTAGACTCAACATTTCCTATTCAATACTTGTCACGAGTTTCACAGCATTATTACACGCTACACGACGAGACTGGCGCCGTAGATAGGAATTCCTATTGAAGCCCATTATTCTGCAGAATGTAGATTGATTCACTACGATCGAGTTCACTTCTAGTTATAGCAAAACCACATGTCTGTGTCGTGTCGAGATACATTTAAGCGACAGACGTTATGGAGAGATCTCGAAAGCTATTGCGTGTTTTGCTTAATTGAAATGTAGCATGTAATGACATTTTTATATACTTTCGTGTTTACAAATTATACTTAAATACTTTTAATTTAATAAATACTTTTTAATATAAACGTCCAGTTCGTCACTTTGTCCGCTTAGATGAACACCCGTATCCTATGACGGTTTAAAATAAATCTCCAAGCCTATTGCAGGGCCGCACCTACCGAGCCACAAACCCGTCTAAGGAAGCTGAAGTAGATATCGAACCCACGAGCTTTAGATAACCGGTCCAATGCTCTGACCGCTGAGCTACCGAGACCCTTTATTTACGAGAAAATTGTATCTTGCAACATAAGTTTGCAATCTCATATCAATCAATACTTACATTTTATTGTTTTTTACTTTCTGTAAAAAGACATCACGGACGTCAAACTTATATTTACCCGTAAAATATTAGTGTTCGAGGGTTTATACCCTAGTGACGTGCTACAATGTGACATACATTGACTTACCGACCCAGTGACCGAGCGGATTCTAGTGAATAATTCATGCAAGCTACACTATGCTGTTTCATAAGATATACGCAAATCCCACAGTGCTGACGTCAGGCGAGCACACAACGAGCTCTGCGCAGTGGAAAGATTTCAGGAATGCCTATTGAAACGGTTATAGGGTTAATAGCTATTTGCATAGTTATTAAAAGTTTTGTATTGTTTTATGTGATACGTATTACAAAACTATGATTGGAGCTCACCTACATGATAATAAACTGCTGCTATCGTCTTCGGTATAGGTAGGTACACCTATTAATTTACACCATAACATTTTTTTAAACATCTATAATATTCATTCGCTTCTTTTAAGGTATGAGTTTACGTCAGTAGTTTAACGGAGTTATGGGAATTAAACGACGATTTCCCGCATGCAACCCGATCATCTATCAGTTGGGCTTCCGAAGCTAATTATTTATTTACTTGTCCGAAAACTTTTAAAAAATTTATAATTAAAATTATAGATTTGGAAAGCTTGAAAGCAAGATAAACTAAACAAAATAATAAGGTATTTGTAATTGTTAAACACGTCGGTGGCCGAGTGGCAAAGCACTTGTGGGAAGCAAAGCACGAGTGGAAAAGCACGTGGCCTGATACCCGAAGGTCCCGGGTTCAATTCACAGGTCGGGCAAAGTGTGTGTTCGGATTTTTCGATGCATAGCCTGGGTTTGTGATCACCAACCTGCATTTGGCTTGATTTGACTTGATTTTTAATGATGAAGTGTTGCCCAGCAGTGGAACAGTCATAGGCTATTATATACTTACTTTTTGTATTTTTACTATCAATCACAAAATTATAGCAATCAACATTATTCGTTTTTTGAAACTCTTGCGGTTACTGGATATGATGTTGGTTACATTAAACTTTTAAAATGATAAGACCAATTTACTACTTAGGTTCAGCTGCAATAAATTATGACGTGAAAGTGAATATAAAAGGTTAGGGTTAAAGTGCCTCCCGAGGCAGTCAATTTTCTCAAATATTATTTGCTTAGAAAGAAAGGCCAATGTAAGAGTTCACTCTCGGAAAAATTAAAATACTTTATCGCAGAAATGTTAGGATTCTATTAAGTGCAGCATTTTTTAAATCTTTGTAAAACATACGATTCTTGAACAAATTGCAATTTAAATTGTCTGTTGTAATGTTGTTTTTCATGGTTGTCTCGGGTTTTCCTTACCGCTCATTCATAGTATACATCTTCATATTTTTGTATATTCATTTTACTATGCATCTTTTGTATGTTTGTCTGTCTACAATTTCTCACTTATTTTATTATATAAAAAAGCATCTTTTATAAAAATCATTTATAATTCAGAAATAGTTACATTTATAATTATTACATTACTTAATTCACAACTTAAACTAGTACGTAAGATCTCATATCGATGCAATCTATTTACAAATGTTTACTTAACAAACACTAATAATAATTTATGTTATAGAATCTCATACATTTTTTATCTATACATGATAAAAAATACACTCACTCACATACATTTTCCGTTCATACATTCAGTTTCACAACATTTACAGACATCATGTTGTCACAATATTTTTAAAAATGTATTATCAAACTTCATTAGCTTATGTAATGGTGCCTATTATTTATATTTAATATTACCAAACGCGGCGACTCGCATACATTTCTCTACTAAGGCCATAGTGTGTGCTTGTTTCAACATAGAAATAAAATGTAATTATTATTATAAAGGGAAAAAGAAATGATTTCTAGAAATTTTAAAGTTGGTCTGTTTAATGCAGGGTCGCTCGGCACTAGACATGAGGAGCTGATTGTGGCTGTAGAGGGTATGGCTCCAGATATCTTGGCGATTAATGAAACCTGGCTTAGGGCAGGAGAACATGATAAAGCTCCAAAGCTGTCGGGCTACAGGCTTCGCCACAGCCCAAGACCAGAGATCATATCAGAGCGGGCCGTGGTCGAGCTCGAGTGGGAAAAAATCCTATTATCTTGTATTGTAACTACATAATATAGCATTGTGAATGGTTTCAGTACGTGTGGAAATTGACTGACGCGGACTTCTGGAGAGAATTTAAAAAGTGCCGAAGCACGTTCAATTAACGCTAATTATTGCATAGCAATATTTGGCTCAATACAAAAAAAAACTAAATAAATTATAATTGCAAGAAATAAACTGCGCTTTCCCGCCAAGAAACCAGATAGTCGTCTTCGTCATCTTTGTATGTCTTGCCAACCACCTAGCAAGTCAATAGAGCTTGCAACACATTCATTTTCTTTTTGTGTTTTATGTATTTTGGTTCTTTCGCTTTCCTTATTCCCACTTTTACTATTATTAACAATACCATCCACAAAGCAATATTATGTGCAATATATAAATGTAAGTTCAACATAATATCAGCATAATGCTAAAGAACATTCGATAAAAGCTTTGAAATTCAAAATAAATGTTGATAATTAGAATTTAAATTTGTAAACACTAATGTTAATTTTGCGATAGTTACTGCTCAAGTATAATTTCAAATACTGTGAAGCAGTCATTAACTCCCACCTCCAATGAGAGATGTGATCCCAATGGAATTCATATAACAGTTTAAATTTAGTTACAATGTATTTCAAGTATAGACTTGAAATTATATGAAAGCGATTAAAACTATCACAGTAAAGAGTCCCGTTGTCTAAAGTAATAACCTTATTACCTCGTACCTAATGTAAGAGATTTTTAAAGTTAGAGGTAAATAACAAACTTAAAATTTTAAGATGAACTAGCAATTATTTTAGAGACTAATTGAAGCCGCGAACAGATTGCCTGAAGAAAACATTAACCAATTTAAAAATAGGCTAGATAAACAATTAAAATTATAAAAAGAGATGTAAAGAGGAGAATACAGGATACACCACTATCTAGACCAGTTGTCTCAACTGCCTTTCTCATTAATAAAAATAATAATAATAATAATAATGTATGGACTACATCTTAAGCATTTAACGATTATTATTGAGTACAATAATAAATATAAATAAATACAGTTAATTCTTAGAAAACGATTTCCCCAATCACAATATAAACCAATATAAACCCGTGTCCGATTCCCTTTTATCGAGTGTAGAAAAATAATATGAATATATAACTATTGACAAAATGGAGTTTCATTTACTTTTACTAGGTTTATTCAGTCATTAAGTAATAATGAACCCTAAAATTCTCGCCATCTTCTCTCCTAAAGGCCACAGGCGGCTCACAGAAAAAACTTTACTAAATTTCCACGTCTCTGTAAGTCTTATATAAGACACGTGCACCCGATATATAATTCACGGGGAACGCCTTATCGACATCTGTGCAGTGTGAGTCTTCCATTAAAACTTAATTAATTTTGTATCGCCTTGATTCGTATCGCGACTCGGCTCCACTGTAAGCGTAAACATTGGTGTGCCGTCATCAATTGTTTCCTGACAGTTACTAAGAAACTCGTTGGGAATTCTGAAATCAAGGTGGGTCTGCTATGCTGTATTCATTATACAGCTTACAGATACAGCCGCACGGCATTCGGACACGTCATTCGGTAACAATAAAGAAGACGTTAGATGTAACGAGATATATTGTTATAGACAGATTGTTTGTTTTGTTTGTTTGTTTGTTATCGATAGATTGTTTTGTTTTTTTTGTTTGTTCTAAATTTAAAATTCATCATTTCAGTTTAGGTTACTTATTTGTAATGCGATAGTTTTTTTGTAATTGTTACGAATCACTTGATATGAAAGTATCGAGTGATATTCACATTTTTATATCTTTGCTGTTTCGGCTTTGCTTTATTATTATTTTTTTGTGCTTATACGTCTTAATTGGTTTCCCTATTTTACAATGTATTACTAATTTTTTGATTTCTCTCCATCAACCTGGGGGTATGTTAATATTTTAAAAGTATTTATTGTAGTTATTAAGTATAAATTATTATTGTTTATGTAATATTGTAAACTGTTATAATGGATTTATCGTTTGGTAATAATGATTTTTTTCTATCATGTTCTTCTTCCTCTTCTGACTCCAGTTTTTTAAGCTTTGATCGACCTCTGAACGAACTTTTGGACGATTGTTTCTCCGACCTGTCAAAAAATTTCAACGTGGTGCATATTAATGCGCAGAACATTCTTGCCAACTACTCGAACATGCTTGCATCTTTTGATATTAAGAACATACAAGCTATTCTTATTTCGGAAACTTTTCTTAATCCTCAACTGTCCTCTTCTTCTTACTCTCTGCCTGGTTTTGAACTAGTTGGAAATGACCGTGTTAGTTCTTCTCATGGTGGGGTGACCTTAATCCTTTCTCAATTTCCTCAGCCGCCTCCCCCTAAACCTGCCGAGTATTTGTTTTTGGATATTTCCCTTGGTCACACCAAAGTTTACATATTCCGACCAACCCCTATTTCTAAATTGCTCCCCATCACTTTTAGATCTCATGATAGTATCCTCTCCCAATCTTGTTGTTAAGCATGATCAGTGCTCTGCCGACGCCTTCTTTTACCATGACTTGATATATTTGTCATATCGGGTTCGTCCGACGAAGGATAAGCCGCGAGTTTTGCTTCGGCGTAGTTTTGCCAGGATGGATCTTAATCAGCTACGGGAAGACGCTGCCAGCTTGGACTGGTCAGCTTTATACCATAGCGACTCTGTTGATGAGCAGATAGAAGTTTTTAATAAGCTCATGATTGACCTGTACGACTTGCACGCTCCTGTCCGACCTGTTAAAATCAAACTTTTACCTGCCGCATGGTTGACAGATGACATAAGACAACTTATGGCTAAAAAGAATTCTGCGAAAGCTAGGTAAAAATTCGATCCATCGAAACAAAATGAATCTAGATATAATCGCGCTAGAAATCGTTGCAACACAGTGATGGGGATGCTCAAAGACGCCACAAAATAATCAATAACAATTTAAATATCAGTCTTCTCAATTCTCACTTTACCTCTTCGTCAGCTATTGACGTCCACTGCAAGACTGCCACCTTGCAGCGTCTTTCTTATTTACCAGCACCTGTTTTATCTCCCTTTGTTTTAGATCTATTTACGGACAGTGATGTAAAAACTATACCCTCCATAAGTTCTAATGCTGTGGGTACTGATGCAATAAGTCGTTATATGATCCTTCCTATATTAGATATCCCTTACTCCCATCATTAACACGTCAGTTGCATCTCGAGTGTTTCCATCTGCTTAGAAGGAGGCTTCTGTTATCCCTCTTCCCAAAAAGTCAAATCCTACCTTATATTCAGAGTACCATCCCATTTCCATACTATATTTCTTCTCTAAAGTCATTGATAAGCTTATCCATTGTCAACTCACTTCTTTCCTGAACAAAAATAGTCTCCTTAACCCATTTCAATCCGGATTCCGTACGGGTCTTAGTACGACTTCAGCATTGGTTAAAATAACCGACGATATTTATCGGGGTATGGGGAAATGTCAACTTAGTTTATAGACATTATTAGATTTTAGTTATGCCTTTAACTCAGTAGATTTTGATATTCTCCTCGGTGTTTTACGTTCCCTTGGTATATCTCCTGCCGTGGTGGATTGGTTTCAAAGTTACCTGCTAGGGCGCCAGCAGCGCATACGTATTGAGGAATCTTTCTCACCGTGGTGCAATATTAATGCTGGTGTCCCTCAGGGTGGCGTCTTATCTTCTATTCTTTTTTCAATCTTTATAAACTCTATTACACAGCCACTTTCATGTTCCTATCACTTGTGTGGTGATGATCTCCAAATTTACACACAAGCACCACTATTATACCTTTCTCATGCTGTTGAAGTTACTATCAGGGATCTCAAGGTTATTTTTGTCTGGAGCAAATCGTTTGGTCTCGATGTAAATCCAAGTAAGACACAGACAATCATCATCAGCAGTTCCTATTTTGTTTTGAGGATCGATTTTGGACTACTACCTACCTTTGGACTACCTTCTGTTAACTTTGCCGGCTTTAATAATATATACCATACTCAAAGATAGTGAAAAACTTGGGTGTTGTTTTTGACCAGTGTCTCACTTGGCATTCTTACAATTCACTCAATCGTCTTCGTAACTTCTTGCCGATTAGCACAAATATCACTCTGGCGCAAACTCTCCTGCTGTCCATCATTGACTATGTTGATGTTTGCTACGCTGATCTTTCGGAGGAACTTCTAAATATACTAGAGCGTTTGCAGAATCTCTGTGTTCGGTTTATTTATAACTTGAGGAAGTATGACCATGTCAGCTTAAATGGCTGCCGAGTTGCCGGCGTAGAGACTTATACGTTCTTTCCTTTCTGTATACTGTCCTCTTTCTACCCACTTCACCTTAATATCTTCAAAATTGTTTCTCCTTCCGTTCCACTTCCTCAAACCTCGCGTCTGCGTATAACGTAGCTCTTGTAACTCCTCTTCATTCAACTAATTTCTTTTCCTACTCTTTTTCTGTGCATGTTGTCCGGTTATGGAATTCTTTGCCTGAACGCATCGGAAGTGCTCACACGTTGGAGTTGTTCAAGGGTCAGGTTCGGAGGCATTTTCTAAATTCACCTTAACTATGTTTATTTATTTTATGATCTATATTGTATGAACTCTATTTAATATATTTATTTCCCTTTGTGTGTACTTTATCTGATATTATATTATAATTTAGTTTATTTTTACTTGTGCATTTTTATTTTCTTAATTTTATTATTTTTCACCCAAGGTTGCCTGAAAGAGATTGCTTGTTAGCTAAATCTTTTCATCAATTTGTATTTTTTTGTGTGCAAATAAAGTTTATTATTATTATTATAAACATAAGATACTCTTTTGAGTTTTGCGTTTCTTTACAAATGAATTAAAGAGACTTTATGTGCTTAGTATAGCCATACCTAGGCTAACCTTTATAAGTTCCAGACGTTTCGATTATCACGCCGCGGTCACGAACTGACTGCCCCAGAACTGTTAAAGCCTGTTAATTAAAAAGTTTACTTGTTTATAATTGCGTAGCCAATAAGCCATGTACATTGGGCACCCACATCAACGGCACAAGAGTAATCTGAACGTAGGGCCCGGACGGCAGCGGAATCGTAATTAACCCCTTCGCGGCTATTAGGGAGAAGGCGTGTTGGTTTATTAGTTTTACAAAACAACGGTACTTTTCACATAGGTATGTACAAAAAATAAGCCTATTGAATCTTCGCAAGGTGGCTGGCAAGAGCTGGGTGAGAGAGGCCGCGGATCGTGCTTAGTGGCGTGCACTTGGAGAGGCCTATGTCCAGCAGTGGACTAGTATAGGCTGATGATGATGATGATGATTATGAAGTATTTTGAAGAGAGAGGGAGAAGTGGAAATATCTATGATGGTAGGTTAATGAATTACCATATAACTTGATAAAGTAGTAGTTGAGATAAAATATTAAAAATGAGTAAGTGAACGGCTGATCTTTCGCAATGCCAAGTACCCAAATTAAAATACCTCAAGAAACCTTTTGTCCAAATTGTTACCGTAATAGTGGCAGTCGTTAAACCCCAGCAACAGGTATTGCGCCAGAGTCTCCACTCTGGCCCTCCATATCACACCATAACCCTGTGGAGATCACACCATAACCGGAGAATTATAGTTTTCATTTACATTATTGTGTCGATTTGTGAATTGCGAATTAGAGATTTTCTGTGAATATAATCATTTTTGCATCATAATAAAGATTAAACATGAAGACATCGAAACACACTGAATTATATTTCATCTCGCCATCTTATGTATGACATTCGTGTCGTGGTTTGCGTTAAAAATCTTTTGGCGAATGGACTGCAATGCAGTTTATTACACTGCTTTTACATGACCACATCTCCCTTCCAATATAAACTCTAGAGTGAAGATTTAAGGCTTATATTGGATGTCAAACGTCTGCCTACTTTGTGACGTAATGTAGAAAGTAACGTCTGTAGTAAACTTCGGTTTAAAATGGATCTTTGCAAAAATGGAACTCCTTTAGCGACAGTGTAATGTGGATCTTCTACTCACTAGGAGGCTAAAAAAAATAAAAAACGCACCACACTTTACAATATAAGGTATTTAATTAAAATAAAATAAAATAAGACAATACCATTGTGGATTTACAAGGTTATTGAGTTAACTTCTTGAATATAGAAATATTGCAAAAACAGTAAGGGTACCAGAAGTCCTAAGGTCAGTTTGGTCGACAAAAGTTACTATTGATAAAAAACAATATTAAAATGAGGGAAAAAATAAAAAAGGGTTGATTAGTAGGTAAGATATCTGTAATGTTAGGATTGGATCCTTGTTGTTAACTCGTACAGAATAGCTCTAACGAAAATGTCTCTGTCACAGAAGAGTCCGGACTGCGCTACTTCATCAGCCTAGTTTCTTCTATAATGCAACAAACATGTCTCTTTCTCACCAGCTCCAGCTTCAGCTTCTTGGTGGAGGCTGTGGCTCCGTCCAAGTGCCCTAAAGTGTAGTAGTAAAAGGATAGGGTAAAGGGCTATTAAAGAATGTATAAACTCTAGGGGAGGCCATTTACTTTCGAAATGTATCAATTTATATATTTAATTTAAAAAATGCTGATTGCAAGGTAATTATGTCAAAAGATGCTTTATGTTGTGAACTATGTAATTCAAGAGTTTAAAAATCAGTTAAATTGTAAAATATTGTAAATAAAACCTTTCTAATGGTAAATAAATGTTCATTCACAATTAATAAGAGATTTTGATAGAGAAAATTAATCACAAACATCTTCGATTCCTGGGCCGGTCCGACCACGTGGCGGACAAAGTTCTAACCTCATGCTACCACGGAGACCTTCATCAAAGATAATAGCAAAGAACTGAGCTTTTTAATAATTAACTAAAGTTGTAAAAATAAAGAAATTAAATAATTAAAATGTTTCAGGGAGTTAAGCGTCACTTATGATGCCAAACGCAAATATTTTTGAAATACGTCTCCGGGTGCCTACTTTCGAATCACACGGTAACAGGAGTTTTCTCCTTTTTTTGCCTTGGTTAACTTCAGATAGTTTAAACGGTTTTTTAAGAAAATACGGCGTAATTCAACTCAGGCGATCTCCAGTCTCCCAGATAAGGTCCTTTCTAATAAGGTCAACGAGTTGGAGAGCGGCCTCGTGGTGTCTTCCTTTAAGTGTGACTTTGTACTACAAGCCTCTCTGTCCAGTTTTCGTTTCTGGAGATATGCCCAAGTTACAACGTGACTGAGTTTTAAACTTGTTTAGAATATGCGACTAGACTGAATTTGTAATCAACGGCAATTCAGCTTTGAGCTTATTGGTGCTTTGAGATATAAATCTGCTATCAAATTGGTGCTTTGATATATCAAAGCACCAATTTGATAGCAGATTTGTTATGTATCGGTAATATAAATGAATGAACCCAAGAATATGTCAATAAAGCATAATAATATACAATAAAACTATCTATGAAGACTGGTATATTAATATTGGATGACGTCAATTGAAACTTGTGATTGAAACTTTAATAAAGTGTGTTAATGGACGGTGGTGTTAGAAACCTTTGTACGAGCTTTGTACAAACATAGGTCGCTTGTTTAATTTGAAGCAGCTATACGTTAATCGTAGTTTTATAAGAACAAAATTAAAATTTTAAAAATTTTCGTTTTTTGCTGGAAAAATAGTCGAACGGGGCTTAACGCAAAAAAGCGCAATTTTTTGAGTTGGTGTAATTAAAATTTGCAGATTGGTTGGTAAATATTGAACTTTGAAGTTTGCACGATTATACTAAAATGATGTATAAATGTCTTATGATAACTTTATAATTTTATACTAAGACATTTGGAATGAATCGAATTCAAGAGTTAAAAAATATAACATTTTCCTACACAAACACAATCATAGTTAAAGTTAGCAAATATTAAAAAAAAAAACAGAATAAAACCTCGCGAACCAGCTGTCATACACGACAGGCTACAAATTGCAGTCTTGTATTTCACCTTTTCACGTTTCATTATTTCTTGAAGAACCAGCCACTCTAGTTTTTCAGAGCTCTTAATTCTTTAACATTTGAAAGCTTGCAAGTGTGCTAAATACAACTTCAGTGTGCACGACATCTTCTGGCGAAAACTTATGATTAAATGTTGAACAAAAGCGAGATTGATGTGTTCTTGAATAAAGAACACATCAATAAGAATATTTTTAAGAAAATATTATAGCTTTGGACTCGATGCCGTCAACTTGTTTACTTACGTATACCCACTATGGAGGAGCTAGATGGTGCAGTGGTTGACGCGCCCGGTCTGGGATAGCTAAAGTTAAGCAACTTTCGCAAAGGCCAGTCATCGGATTGGTGACAAAAATGTATCATCTCGAGACACGTAAAGTCTTTGATCCCGGCTGCATTAGCAGTCGTTAACAACCTGCAATCCGCACTGGGCCGGCGGGCGTGGTGGTTTAAGGCCCGTTCTAATATACTAATATATAATACATAAGGAAGGCTCGTGCCCCAGCAGTGGGACATAAAATGAGTTGATGATGATGATGGTGACCCATTATGAGCGCAAAAGCAATAAAAAAGTGCAAAGTAAATTTTGAACAGGATACAACTTATCGCTAATAAGCAAGTTTTGTATTACACATTTTTACGTTTCATTATTTCTTGAAGAACGCCACTTTAGGTTTTCCAGAGCTGTTTCCTCTTTGACATTTAGAAGCTTGCAAGTGTTTTAATTAGAGCTTTTATTGTGGACTGACGTCTGTAATTAAATGTTTAACAAAGTGGTTCTTCTGTACTCAATATAATTATAGAGTTTTGAGATAGATGTTTACTTATTAGTAAGTAGAGCGTGTTTTATTTTTTGGCCTTTCAACTTATTAAGGTTAACTAACTATGATCAGCTCACTCACTATATTATGTGTCAATTGATACTGCCATTGAAGTTCTTTGAAAGCATCTGCCGTTCCGCGATGTTTTCGAACGGAACTTAAAACTTTTAACGAATGTTCCTAATTAACTTTAGCTCAAAGCCGGTGTTGTGTGTTCGGTGTTATTTAAAAAGCGTTTTGTTTTATTTATTTTTTCTTTTTTAGGGACACATAAAAGACAGATATTATGAAATTGGCAATACATCACAATATTTAACTTAAGATAAAGATAAATCCCAATATTCCCAATCCTAAATCATGACACAGCGTACATATTATTTCTTAATCATCTTTAGGAGTTTCACCCGAGTTCTTGCCGTAATAACACGTGTTGTGAGACCCCATTTTAATTTCTATCTACCGTACTCTTACTACTAATAATAATAAAAATACTTGAAATTGGCTAAATGCTAAACGCGAAGCCATTAATTAAGATAATTAATTACACATCTTTACTTTCCCTACTTTTTTGGGGTTCCATACCCAAAGGACAAAAAGGACCCCGTTATTAAGACTCCGCTGTCCGACCGTCTGTCCATCTGTCCATCTGTCACCAGGCTGTATCTCATGAACCGTGATAGTTAGACAATTGAAATTTTCACAGATGATGTATTTCTAAAAAACAGAATAAAATAAAAATTTAGGGGGGCTCCCATATAACAATCGTTATTTTTTTGCTCGCTTTTATAGATAGTGGCCCTTCTTGCGCGAGTCCGACTCGCACTTGGCCGGTTTTAAACATTACTACCCTTAGAGCATTAAATTGGTTTAATGCTACCTACCTACCACCTACTACCTTACTTAACTTTTGATGAAATAAATGTTATTATATGTAAAGTAGGTGGTATATTATATAGTAGTATATTTCACGCACAGCAAAAAAGTGGAGGAAGGTATTGAATAGATTAATTTATTGGATAGGAATTGGTGCCAAAAGCATTGAGATGGCGACAGTGGTTGTAAAATTTTTATTTGACAATACGTTATTACAAACTATACCCTACCTTCAAAATTAGAGCATTCGACTAACACTGTCATCAAATCCCCGATCCGATCCGCACCCTTCGGAGAATCTAGTAGGGCACGGCGACACGCACTAGTGCGTGATGCCGTTCTCTCTAGAAAACCTCCGAAGGTGATTGGGGTCACACGGGATGAGGTACGCTTCTCCACCGCGCCCCTCTCATCGCCTCTTTCTCCAACCCCCAAAAAAGCCTGGTAAAGCTGAAAATGCCGTCTGAGGCAATCAGAAAATTCTCTCCACAAAAACATTTATCAAATATTGCAAATTGTATGTATGGACATTATAACGTTTTCATTTAAATTCTTTTGTATAATTTTTTTTTATTACTTTATATATTCATAACGAGCGTCATAAGCTAAATTCTTTAGAATATAAAATATTTTAGCTATAATTAGAAGCAACAAAATTAACATAAACTGCTACGTACACAGGCCTCATTAAAACTTGCGAGACATACAAACAAACTAGTAATCATATAAAACTTATTATTAACCACTTATTAATATTCACAAATGTTTCATCTACATTCCAAGTGAAATAGAAAATAGCTTACAGCATTGAACAACACTATAATCAAATAGTCTAAAAGGCTGGAACGTATAAAATTTCAGTTCACGTAACTTGGCATCAGATTCTAAGGGCATCAGTATCTCTTTGGCAATAAAGTACTTTTGAAAAATCAATTCAAACTTTTGTTTTACACACTGTCAAGATGAAGAGAATAGCAAACGTTAGCTCTAGCCCGTGGAACATGAGCATCAATTCACTGCACACCAAATGTATTCCGATCGTAGAATATAGGTATGTATGGTAAATAAGAAAATAGCACACTCCCAGCTCCCACCGCTGAGGGTATGGTAAGGATAATGGAGAAGAAAAAGGGAATTCGACCTTGCGAATCAAAACAAAAACAATTCTTTAAAATCTTAATCCAATTTACCAAAAAACTCCAAGCAAAAAAAAAACGTCAAAATCATCTTTTGACGTCGTCTAAACGCCAGTGAAAAAATGAAAAAGAACTCCTTATGCGGAAATAAAGAAGGTCGAATGTGGCGAACGCTACATCATCCCGAAACAACACAAAAAAAAATCTGAACCCTGACCAACGAAACCCAGGAAGAAGACACAAGATAATAAGAGAATTGCTTACTTTTTCAATCATAGCAAGCTGGCGGCATAAGTGCCTACACAGTCAGCCCCACCCCACAAAATAACACAGTAAGTAATTCCATGGGATATCAATCAATAAATTTTCAAATATTCAGTTTCTCTCTTCAGTATATTTTGGGACAGTATTTCCTGTCACTCGGCTTGCCAAATATAATATTACACCCTCAAACTTTTTATGTTCGATTCGTTAAACACCCGAACCTCCCGTATTTCTGGCATACTTATTCATAATATGAAAATCTTATTTCTTAGATATGGTAACGTCTCTATATATATGAATAGTTTCATGTTACAATGTTTATATTAAATATTGTTACTTATTTTATGGTGAGGTCACGGCGAGTCAAACACTTCACACTAAAACATAGTTATGGCGAATTTCCACAGATCCCTATCTAACGAATGTACATTTAATTAATAGCACTGTCTATAAGAATCAATGCTGACTGAATATATTATAGCTTACCAGATGACTGCGACTGACGTCAGTAGCCGACCTTAATTTATGGTATAGATATTTTTGCTGTAAAGCTTCAGTGAATTATCCACCACCCATCCCAAGCCTGGTGTAGAACAGATTGCTTAGCTTTCACAATATTTATCCATTAAACCAGATGTTTTAAGTAAAATTAAAGAACATAACACAGGGCTTTCATATCTCAAGGTAGTATCAAAACCCATCATAGAAATTGTAAATTTTAAGTTATTTGCTTAACTTTTAAAAATGTGGCTAGGTTTCAGTATAATCGGCATTTATTTGATATTTAAAGGACTTTGATGTTAATAGTTACTGTTTTAGAGGACTCTTGATACTTATTTCATTGTAAAAATTATTAAATCCCCACCATATTGAAACGCTGTAAAACGCCGTATTAAACAGTAAAATGTTTTCAATCGAATCACAAACAATGCAGAAAAGGTTGGAGGTGTCATTTCCATAGACCCTTGACACAGAAACAAAATGCTCGTCCAACGTTCCGCTCATCGGTCAATATTGTGACGTCACTCGATAAATTTACTTTCGTAAATGACTTAAAAAAAATAACGATTTGCTTCTAAATTGCTAAGTACGAGTACTAGATTGAATAAATAATGGCAGTCTCGTCGTTAACAAATTAATAATAACTGAATAAACATCGGAATATTATGTAATTTACCTATTATAATCAATTGTAGTATACATATTTTATTTTTTTATACTTTCATTTTCATTTCATTTATTTTGTATTTTCCTATTTTTTTAAGCTAGAAAATCTGTAGAGGTGAAAAGACTTAATTAATTGTCTGTTTTATTTTTTGGAAGTTCTGTAGTTTTGCATTGCCAGCCTTTGAGAAGTGAAAAGGCACTTTATTGAGGGTCCCTTATTCGTAACGATCCGGAAATGCCGCGCCGTGTCACTTACAAGTAAAATGATAGCCAAGTGCTTCTTACCTTGACAAAAACACCACCAAGAGAGACGAAGGCCGAGTACTTCCCCAATTATAATCATCATCATCATCTTAGCCAAACGACGTCCACTACTGGACAAAGGACCCAAGGATCAACAACACAACGACCGGTTTTGTGCTGCTCGCATCCAGCATCTATCCGCGACCAATTTGGAATAAAAAATAAAGAAACACAAACTTAATAAAAGCGACACACAAGCGAACGATACAACAATAATCCCAATGCAAAACCGTGGCCCTTAACCGTTTCCTTCTTGGCTGCATTCCAAGAGAAATGTAGGTTGAAAGGTTTTTATAAGCGCTGGGCATCTGCATCGTCGCAAGGTCATAAAGGGCCAGGCAACAGCTGGTGAGAAGCCCGTGCAAACATTGCCCTGCCAAATTAAGTTTAGCCCTTCACTCACTTTTCGCCGCGTTTACAGAGGGTAAATTGAATTTCCCCTGATGAAACGCAGACATTCGTGAAACGTACGTGAATAATGCTGATGTTTTTAGATTAAGGAGTTGCATGTCATTAAGGTTGACCGTCGTTTTGTCAGTATATACTGGTTGTACATGACACTGAAGCAGCGCTTCCTCGTGAAGAACGAGGGAAATTAAAATGTTGCAATAAAAATCTCGTTTTTGTGAACGTGATCGGATGGAAAATATAGCTATAGCACTGGACACCCAAAATTCAAACTCTGTGTAGCTGTCACGTTTGAACCTGTAAGTCAAGCAATTTTCGCAGTTGCAGGTATCGGGATGGGTGACCAAAATTAAGAATCCTGAGCGCTTGCTTCGGAATCGTGCTTCGGAAGGCACTATAGGCAATTGTTACTGATTTTTGTCAATAGATACGGAGGGTGGTCATTTAGCCACCTGTATGGCGATCCAGAATTCTTGTTCCGGACATACGTCCGGAATTAGAAGTAGAATTATTTCCGTCTTACATTGCTTTGCAAAATGTTGTAAACATTGGGAATTGTAAATTAAACTGGTTAATCTTGAGAATAGAGATTAAATCCCTCGTAGCACTTTTAATTTTCTTTGTCCTCGTCTTGGAATCTGATACGAGGGCTTTAAAAACAACTTATGACGTCATTGTTTTCCTCGGTTTTACAGGACCATTTTAACGCTGCAAAATTTCTGTAGAAAAATGCTGTTTGCTACATATTATATTATCCTTAAAAATGTTTATGTTTATTGTTCTAGTGTAAAAATACAAGATAAATGTATGTTATAGAATAGAAAATAGGGTTATGTGAAGGTTTGCTGGTAAGATAGTCGGATCCTTAGTGCTTGATGAGGTGAACAAAAAAAAAACAAACGCCACCTTTTAAAAAAAATGTGGAGTTTCTAATTCTTCAAACTTATATTTTAATTTCAATGACTGAGCGGAACAATAGCGTTGTCAAAGAAAAATGTCTTTAATTTATGAAAGCATACGTTCTATTTTTCTGCGTTGGTGCACGAAGCTTCAAGAAGAGTAATGACGACATTCTACCACTTCGCAAGATTTAATTTAGTTTCATTAAGACCTTCACTACAGCATGGGCTATAGGAAGTGTCCGCAAAGCAATTCCAGCTTATTCCTTAGGAGACAGCATTTTCGCTGCTAGATATTTGTTATCTTTAAAAGAATTTTATTCTTGGAAAGTTTGTTTAATTTCAAAAGCTTCTGCTTTTGTTGTCCTTTTGAACACTAGTGGATAATAAATCTAACGTGACAATTCTTACAAACCTTTTATACAAACAGGCGAGGTTATCCACCTGGGGTGGTCAGTGACATAGTGAAGCTAATAATATTCATAATAGAAGTAGTTTATTTTTATTACCACCCCTGTAGTCTCGTGGTTATGACTAACGGTCTTAGACACAGAGGTCCCGGGTTTGATTCCCAGCGAGGGTGTACATGATTGTATTCGGCTTGGTTGGTGGTAGGGCTTTATTT
The DNA here is from genome assembly GCA_949315975.1 of Eudonia truncicolella. NCBI lineage: Eukaryota > Metazoa > Arthropoda > Insecta > Lepidoptera > Crambidae > Eudonia > Eudonia truncicolella. Next base: position 11,503,428 of record OX438835.1, on the reverse strand, counting down.
TATTCCGCCTTTAGCAACCACCATCCTAGTTGTGTTGCTAAAACATAATTGTTGTATTTCGTCAGCAAGAGATAAGATAGCCAGTAGTTGAGGATGACGAGTAAGTGTGCTTCCACGTGCGGCCTTAAAAAAATAAAGGCCAAGTGTATTAAAAAAAATATACAGGTAGGTAGGTAGGTAAGTACTTTTTACAAATAATAAAGTTTTCATTTAAACTAACGTCGTCCTAACTATTACTAACAGCAACGGGGCAACGTGTTACCATGCTACTGTATAAAAATTGCTCTAAAAAACGTTCCCGGGATCATAAAAGCAATAAATGATTATTTAAATAATGATTTTAACATACCAAAGTTGAACCACGGGAGAAGGACCAATATTGAATTGTTATATCCTTTTGTTCTACATATATCTATAACACAAATACATGGTTCACAATTTAAAATGGCTTCCATCAAAATCCTTTAACTGCTTGTACTTCAAACAAATCAAACCAAACAGCCAGCGTGGTTACATGACAAACGATCAAATCTACATTGACTGCGCAACTTCAAATCAAATATTCAATGCAAAGCAAACAATGAATTTGAAAATCAGGTTAATGCAAAGTTAGATGTCCGTAAGTCATGTCACGACAATGAATTTAGCTTGGACTGCTATCGTACATCAATCGTTGCAGTACGAATGCCACATAAGTGCCTTGTTACTATTGTATTAAGTCTTCTATTTGCTGAGCAAGTGAAAAATTGTTTGTCATACGATGCACAAGGCTGTCGTTATTCATAACTGAATACATTTTGCTAAGCGATTCACTCGTGAAGACGGGCTTTGTTTCAACCCTCACTTTTGTCGGTTTATTTCGTTGTTTTTATTTCAGGAAAAAGTGTGTGTAGTAGCTATTAAAGCTTTTGAACGGGTACCAAAAAATTAACGTTTTATGAAACAAACAGTTTCATTGATCAAATGTACGAATGTCATTGTTAAATGTTTATTGAGATCACGTTGAGAAATATATATATATATTTTTTCATTGATAAAATATTGAAACTCCACCCTATAAAATATTCTAAGGCATATTTTTTAAGTACTTGTCATTTCGGACAAAATTTACCGAGCGTGGCTGTCAGGCAGCGGTGTCGACATACCGCATTAGATATTTTACTTATACGCAAAAGAATAAAAGTGTTTTTTTAGCTATTCTAATAACTATATTTTTATTTTTTAGTCTAAATTGTGTTCTATAGCCGAGACCCGTCTGCATCTTGACTCATTAATTTATTAATAATTATGACAATCTATACTAATATTATAAAGAGGAAACCTTTGTATCTTTGTATGTATTTATGTATGTGTGTATGTTTGCAACGAATAAACTCAAAAACTACTAGACCTATTTAAAAAATTCTTTCACCATCAGAATGCAACATTAGCGTTGAGTAGGGTACAGACGCCTGCACATCAACCTACCACAAACTGTCACATTTCCTCAATAGACTTTGAACTTTATGCTTAAGGCTTAAGGTTGACAATGTATTGAAAAAATTTAACAGTTTTGGGTAGGTTGACGTGCAGACGTGTGTACGTATTTAAATGTCTAAAATTAAAAACCTAACGTTAAAACACCTCCGTTCAAAATACTTAAAATCAAAATACCTAATGGTTGTTTCACTTAAATTTAAAATAACTAAAGTTTAAAAAATATCAAATGGTTATATTACTGAAGTTCATAAAGCTAAAACTTGAAATACCTATGACTAAAGTTCCTAAAATTAGTTTACCTAACAGTTGTTTGACCAAAATGAAAAATACCGAACCGACGTCGATAAAAGTATGTAAATAAAAAATCCAAATAAAACCATAATTATTACTTGTTTAAAATTTTACTTCCGTATGTCACGTGATAGGTTAAAAATTTAAGACAATCACGAAGCGCAGCGTAGCGATTGTCTTGAATTTCGAGGTTACGAGGATACTTGCTGCCCTACTCCTGTAGGTCACGTGATAGGTTAGAAATTTAAGACAATCACGAAGCGCAGCGTAGCGATTGTCTTGAATTTCGAGGTTATTTTTTGAAAAAGCAAAAATTACCAAAATAAAACTCTTTCTGTTATCTAATAAAAAGAAATAACCTCGAAATTCAAGACAATCGCTACGCTGCGCTTCGTGATTGTCTTAAATTTCTAACCTATCACGTGACCTACAGGAGTAGGGCAGCAAGTGTCCTCAATCATTTTATTGATTTATGTTATTATTTGTTCTAATTATTATATTTACTGGTTGTATACATTTTGAACTTATACATTGTAAACTTATGCCATTTTAGTTTATGTATTTGGACGATTATGGATTATGAACTTTATGGATTTTGGTTATTAGTTGTTCTAACCATTTGGTTTTTAAAATGTGTGTGAATCAAACTTTGGTGTTATAGCTATAGACATCTTAAACATTAGATATTTAGTCCAATATGTTTACCGTATACCTTATTGAACTTAGGTATTTCTTATGTAGGTGTTATTTGGTTAGGTATTTTAAAACATTAGGTATTTTGAACGGAGGTATTTTAACGCTAGGTTTTTTAATTTTAGACATTTTACCCGTTGAGTAACATAGTCTAAATTAAAAAAAAATATAATGTCCACCTGTACGAAGCAGGGACGGGCCGCTAGTAATAAACAAAATGATAAACTAAACAAATAAACAATAAAATAACTAAACCCATGTTCAAGTATATTAAGTATAAAAGCAAAGTAACCAAAAAAATACGGTAATAATCCTGCTAATAATTAATCTAATTGTGAGGAGCGGCTGATAAAAGCCTTGATAATATGTAACGTGAGATGGAACATAATTTAACTTTACCAAACACAACAAATAATTATATTATAGAGAAGCTTTATTAGCAACGACAAAATAACTAAAATATAATAAGTAGAAACTTAATTAAAGCAACGATGTCATTTTTAGAGCACACACATTTCGAAAGCTACTAAAATAATGTCACGAACTAACGAAGCTAATAATCAAATGCGAAGATCTCATAAAACTGTAATTTGTCGAACATAATCCCTTCGCCCAATAACGGCTTTCCACATATTTGTTCTGTACCATTTCTCAGTCTTCACTCCAGGCTCATAAAATATAATCATACCATAACGTACGCACCGTTTATGGGCTGCGTATGTTAGAACTCAATAAACCGTCTCTATATATTACTGACTGAGGAATTGGCAGCTATTTCAACTTTTTTTTTATTAGCCAATATAATCTCGCTATGTAGAGAATTCTGGTATGACTATAGAAAGTGATTTATGGAGGACTCTACTAAGTATATAAATATTTGCGAATCGAAATCGGGGGAACATTATTTTTATACATAAGAAGTGCCGAGTTAACTTTTTATGAAGAACCATTTCAGTTATTTTAGCTGAATAATTGCAGGAATTTTCTTGAATATTACAAAATACATTACTATTATAAATTAATAATATCAGTTTTTATTTTAAAGGAATGTATATATATCTTTATACTTTTCACGCTGGGAATCGACTCCCCGATCCGATCTGAACCTCCCCGACCCCTTCGTAGAATCAAGTAGGGCACGGGGACACGCACTAGTACGTGATGCCGTTCCCTCTAAAAACCTCTAACGGTGATTCGTTTCACAAGGCTTGAGAAACCCTTTAAGTTTCTCGCCGCTCCCAAAAAAGACCGGTGAAGCTGAAAATGCTGGGAATCGTACTCGAACGAACATTCATGGGTCTAAAACCAATGGCCGTTGTTTAACAATATCATTAGAATAACAATCTAATTACTTACTCTACTTACTTACGTTTTAAAATATGTCACTAAGTTTCTACCTAATTATGATTAAAAACGTATCTGGCTTTGTAATGTTTTTCAAACCCACTGCACCGAAATTGAGTGATAAAAAGAATCGTTGTACCCAAATTACGAACAAAACAAAAACAAGTCGCTGTTTGCAGGAAAGGCCGGCTTTTCATTTGAATAGTAGCTCGTTAGCCATGTCGAGTGTATCTTGTCATGGCTCGGGCGTAAGGACTGACCCAAAAAATATAATTTCATAGTCCACGACAATTGTAAAATAAAATAAAAAGAGTCAAGCCTCTTTTATTTTGGTCAAGAGCTGTCAGAAACCGGGTATAAAGAGTTCCAACAACGGTTACCTCTTTGTTGAAAAAAAATGTGGTTTTTGTAAAAATTATAATTGGTGTCACAATACACTCTATAATAAAAAATCTGTCCTACTAAAGTTGATTTTAAGGAGTTAAAAGTTTATTTTTTATATTTCATTTATATATAACAAGACTGTAGTACCTAACATTTATTTATTTATTTAAACTTTTGCAACATAAATATTACATGGCGGACTTAATGCCTGAGCCATTCTCTACCAGTCAACCATAGGGTGGTGCAGAGATAACATTGGTAGGTGCAATTATGATATATGATTGTAATTAACTATGTAATACATACATAAATATTGTATATACATAAACATACACAAAATACATAATTCTAATAGGACGTTATTGAGATAATTCTGCCATGGTTGAACATTGACACTGGGCAGTTATAATATGAATTAAACTAAAGTTATTTTAAAGCCTATACCCATCAATTGTAGTGACGATTTTATTTCAATGATGAAGGTTAGTTAAGCAGTGAGACAGTTATAGGCAATTTACTATCTTACTTACAATTTTTTTCGTATATAAATTTATTAGGTTGAAAGATTTGTTATAGCGATGAAACCTACTTTGCCCGTACTAACATGAAGATTTTATGTAATTGTTTTTTCATCTGCATGTAAGCATTTAAAGAAATGTAAACAGCCCATAACTGTTCCAATGCTGGGTAAAGGTCTTCATCATTAAAATTAAGTCATCGCTACAATAGAGGGTGAATGGTTTAATCACCACGCTTGCCAAATGCGAATTGGTGATCACAAACCCGGGCTATGCATCGAAAATTTCGAAAAAACACTTTGCCCGACCTGGGAATTGAACCCGGGACCTTCGGACCATTCGATAGTGAAACCGGTGAACGACATTTTTTTTCCATTACGCTATGAAGCATATCAACTATTAGAGGGTTGGTAACGCACAATTTATACCCAAGATGTTGTCAGCGGTCAAATACATCTCACCATAAGACAAGCCGCAGCTTTGCTCACTAAATCGATCACTTCATCATTTAGTGATATTCCCACTGTGAGGCGCGAGTCTTCGCTATGGATGGCCTTCTGATGATACGTGCCTTTCAAAGCACGGAGGAGCTCGAGATGATACACTTTATGTCACCCATCCGATGCCTTTGCAAAAGTTGCTAAACCTTAGCAATCGCAGCGCGTTAATCATTGCGCCATCGAGCTTCTCATTAATCTAATAAAGCGATTTATAATACAAACAGAAAACTTAGTAGTAACAAACACCAGCAAATTTTAAAAAACTCATTTTAATTTTCACTTATTGCTTTTCAAAATACACAAAGTCCGAAATGAAATTTGAAACGCACCGAAAGTTTCGTTTTTAATTAAGCGTTATTAAATTGAAATACAAACAGCTCGCTAATACAAATATTGAATATCGAGCAGCCGATACTTTGACCGTCGCGCGATGTGTTGTGATTAAAATGGACGTACACACATTATGTAGCCAATATTTACAGAAAAGCTAAGTGGTATACCATACATCCATACATGGCTTTTGAAAACCAACAAAAATGCATTTTTACGTAGTTTTTTTTTAATAATCTCTTATACTATCGGCTTCTAATTAAAAAAAAATATTGACATCTATGAGTCCGGCAGTACGTTACACTGTGGGTATGTTAGTTCAAGCACTTGCTTATATACATCCATTACCATTTAAGAGACCAAGAAAGAAAAAATGTTTATTTAAACGTAGACACGAGTCAAGAAATATCATTAGTGCGTCGGAAGGTACGTTAAGCCGTTGGTCCCGGCTTCTTTAGCAGTCGTTAACAACCACCAATACACAATGGGTCCACAGCGTTTTTGGCTTGCTCTTTCTGATCCATTCATGTTACAGGTTTGGACATTATGCTTCCGCAGTAGGGACATTAAATAGAGCTGGTTATGATGGTGATGACGTGAATGTTCAAATAACTACGTAAGTTTGAAAGTTTCTCAAATCGCAACAAAATAAGAAAAAGGTAACAGTTTCCCGAACCTCGGCATTACATTATTAAATATTATCAAATTATCAACTTTTCCACTCTGCAAAGTTGCCGTGCGGCTTTGAATATAATATTCGAGTACCGCTCGAGACAAAGTTTGGATCATCTCGAAGTTAGAGTGGCTTAGATGTTTACAGGTAAGTTAGCACATTGTTGGAATATTGCATAAACTCCATGCAATGTCAAATCTTAGAAGGTAATTTCTAAGAGTTTATGAATATGAAATAAAATGGTATAAAAATGAATTATTTAAAATTTAAAAAAAAACTAAATTCAAAATAATGTATTCAGTTTAGGCTACAAGTAGCTCTTGTGAATGTCATTATGCTATCGGTTCGTAAGTCTACTTTGGGCCTCCTACTCTAGATCTTCCGATCTTGTACTGAGAAGAACCGGTAAGAAACTCAGCAAGTTTCCAGCTCTTACAGCTTCTCCCTTACAGCGTCAAAAATATTGGAAAATGCCCTACCATAGCAGGACACTTTCCATTACAAATAAACCCAAAAAATATGGCAGACAACCACAATAAGTAAAAAAAACTAAAATATTATTAATATATATTATTAATAAAACTAAAAGCAACATTCTATAGAAAGATGTTGCTTATAGATATAGAACATTTTGGTTTACTTTAGAACATAGTCCATTAGCTCAGCAATTTATTGAACATTGACATATTTGCTTGCATTGCATGTGACGTTTTAGCTATACGCAATTAAGTTGGCAAACTTCCTCTTGCCGAGGATTGGTGAATGGTTCAATGTTGGCTGATGCATCAGGTTTTACACGTCCTGCTTATTTACCATTATCTATTAGTATTTCAACTTTCAAAAATACTAATATAGACGAAAAGCCATTTATTTATTTGATAGGTATAAAAACAGATAAACTGTAACATTCAATTCGTCATACATTTAGATTTTGAGTTCTTTGTAAATTTGCCACCCTAAATATTGTACACGGCATTAAAATATAAAATAAAGTACATTATCAACATGCAGCATTAGATACAGTGTTTAATAATACAATAATATAATAACCTAAAGTAACTAAAATATTACGAAACTAAAATATGGCGTCAAAAAAATTCCTGTCGACTGGTAATGTAAAGAACCCAAGAGACTGGCGGCATTGCCACGTTGTACGGCAATGCTTAGCCTCTGGCCAAGGTAAAAGCCAGCCCTTGGGTCATAGGAAGTGTCAACCAGCCGTTTGGATATGTCAATAAACAAAACATGAGCACTCGGACCCCATGGCCAGAGGGTTTCAACCCCAAACGGCTCGAAAATATAATTGCCGATAAGGTTATGATACTTTCGCCGCTTGAGGTTTTCTGCAGCCGCAGCAGCAGCACCAGCACAGCACGCTGTGCTAAGAAGATGGGATGGCGCAAGAGTATCGACACAAGTTGCATCCCATACTAAAGGCCTACCTACAGTGTTTTAGTTAAAAGTAATTTAAAACAAGTTATTCCTAAAGCATTAGCATTAGCACTCTGATGAAGAATATCGAGCTCAGTGCACACACTGTTATAGGCTTCGCACATATGTACAATAAAGTGGGTTGTTTTGAGAAGCATTATTGTTGGATAGTAGGACGTTGAACAAACGAGAGATGCGAAACATACGTTTAGGGGTGCTTATATTCAAATATTGGAGCAACTCATCACTCAAAGAACCATTTGCGATTTTATGTAATAAGCAGAGATCCTGGATTTTACGTCTATTCTCTAAACTATAAAATTTGAAATGCTGAAGGCGATCGAGATAATCTGGAAGCTTACGCCTCAAGCCGAATTTAGAACACATTAGTCTCAAGAACTGCATTTGTACAGACTCAATTCTGTTGGTATCTATTTTATAAATTGGTGTCCACACAGATGAACAGTATTCTAATTGGGTACGAACTAAAGAATTAAAAATAATTATTTAAGTTGTCTGTTCTGTCCCATCGTAAGATCTAACCAATACATTTTTGGTTTTTGATCTGACCATTATTATTTTTTTCAATTTCTGTTACAAATTAAGTGGTTAACTCTCTATAATAATGTTCTTATAACAATCATGGTTGGATGTTGAGATACATCGATCTTAGTTTTTAACTGCCGTATAAAAGTATGTATGACACTTTTACATTATTAACAAATACATTATTCTAAAACAACAATTTGAATCAACTGATTTAATTCAATTTAAATCAATTCATAAAAGCAATTACACGTTCCAAACCGTAGTTACACTTTATTGACGAAGCTCTCCAAGGGAAATAATACTTCGTAGCTGCGTAACGGATTATGAGCTACGACGTAGCCATCGTAGCGTAATACCTACGCAATCAGTTTATTTGCGGAATTGTTCTTGTAATTTTGCGTTGGTTTATTTTGTTTTGTGTTATTTAGTTATTAACTGGTATACACATTCAAACTAAACTAATACCTATATTAAAAGTGTAGATGTGAGCAGGAATGTATTCATAAAGCTTTATAAAATTAATGTTCACTATCAAAAAACAAATTCATTGGTTCAGTTAACAAGGCTACAAATAGCTCTTATGAATGTCACTATGCTATCAATTCTGAAGTCTACACAAGGCGGAAGAGCTTGTACTGAGAAGAACCGGCAAAAAACTCAGCAACTCTTTTCTCCCTTACAGCGTAAGTTTTAAGTTAGCGTTGATAATGTCTATTTTAATTACATTCTTTGCAAAAATCGATAGAAATTAAAGATGTTGGCAGTGGAAGCATATTATTTTCTTCTCTGCTGGAGTAAGTGTGGGAATTCCCACTTTCTTCAAATCTTGTTATAAACATTTATAAGCAATATTCATTACCCAGCAACCTGGCCGATAAATTCCAACATTTGTTACCTACTTAATAGAAAACAATAAAACTTTATATTTGTGCAGTAAAGTTGATATTCGTTTTGTTTCATCGACTTTGCACCTGGTGTCAGTAAGGCAATGATTGTTTGAATGACGTGATAAAAACAATATTAGAAACGTCGAAGGAAAACGTTATAGGTCACCTGACATTATTATTTTATGTACTGAATAGCAATAAACACGTTGGGAGATTTCTTGGCTCAGTGGTTAGTGCTTCCGGTGTGCCTGTTCAGAGCAGCGCCATCTAGGATGCACACATGACACCAAATCGTCAATTTAAAGCGTCGTTGGTACAAAAGCAATGTAAATTGATAACTTCCCCAAAGTGATCGTTGCCAAGCAGTAAAGAGGGAATTTAGAAGAATCCCATGAAATTTTCTATCTGAGGTGTCCCTGATAAATTTCAAAGTGTTTTCGTATCAATATAGAATCAATTTAGTAAAACTTTCATGCCTAAGAAAAATATAGAGATCAACAAATAAATATAAAAATAGAGATAACAAAAAACAATTGTGCCTTTAATAAAAAAAATTTGTTCAACTACGGTTATTTAATTTTAAAGTACCAATAAGGTAGACATTAAATAAAATACCATAACTGCAGTGACTATTGTCTGTAGTTTCTTCAAAAATAGAATATTGAACTTTGAAAGATATGAGGCGTAAACTCTTAGAAATTTAGCTTGATGGGTTAAACGAACTTGGACCAACAGCCTAACTTCCCTTTCAAAGCACGGGACCCAATTTAATAATCTAATGGCCGTTTTCACCAACGGTTTCCGGAGTCAAACCGTCACCTATAAGGCTTAGGTTATAGTTATATAAAGGTGCGTCCAGACTATATGACAAAACATAATATAATGACACAGCTACGTATCATGTTTCATTAGTGAGGACGATAAGACTTTTACTTTTGTAACATGTCATATAACATAAGTTATATAACATGTTACTTAATAATTATTGTCTCACCTTTAAAGGGGAACCTAAAATGCTTCCCGGTAGCATAGCGGTCAGTGCAGCCGCCCGGATTACCCAGAAGACCCAGGTTCGATTCCTGTCTGGGTCGGGTGGGCGTTTAATTTTTTCACTGTATTTTATAAAAAAAATATAAATATGGAACCTAAAATTTTGGGGTCGGAAACTCCTAGGTGGTCTGGAAGACCCGTAAATCCAAAAAAGATGATAGTAACACGTAACATGGATAGACGTAGTTATAAAAGATTTAAAAAAGTTACAAAATGAAGTGTCCGCTGTAATTTTTCATAGTCTTGAATATCAACGTTAAAATATCTCGCATCTCTCTCTCGTAAGTAAGAATATTTTTCAGATGCTGATTGTAAATTAAATAAATAAATAAAACATTTTCCACCACATTTCTTTATTTACATAATATAGAAAACACAATTATTCAAACAACAAGTATTTTGATACAGACCAGTCAAAAACATCAATAAGTAGGTACATCCATTTTATTATTTTATTTATTTATTATTTATCATAAAATATTAATTACAAAACCACAAATGTTGAAAAAATTTCCACAATTCCAATTGAGATATCGTGGTTCTAACCAGCCCGCCGAAATTATTAGAGCACCTGACCCGGTATGTCAGAAGGGTGCAGGTTCAAATCCTGCTCGTGGAATTTTTTTCAACATTTGTGTTTTTTTGTAATTTGTTTCGCAACAAAATTTGCGTCAAAATTAAATAAACAAAAAAAAACATTTTGTAAAGAATTGATACAATTGTGAAATATTTTTTTCTTAAACTTAAGATTTTGGTTGTCCTTATTTCCAGAAGTCTTATTAAAATTAGCACAGTCGGTATTTTAACTAAAGTATAATTTAAACAGTTTTTATTACCAGTACATTGATCCACTCCACAAAATACGACAGCTAATGTGGTTAGGGTTATTCACAATGGAGGCAACAGTTTTTATCATAGTTTTTAAGGTGAACTGAAGGTGGATTACGAAAATCAAAATATCGAGGCTTTTACAAATGATTGTGTGTAACAATTGAGGGCGCTCTCTCTACCAATTAAAACCATGAATACTGATTCATGGTTTTAATTGGTAGAGAGAGTAATATATTTCATAATATTTTGTTTTTATCGTGAACCACGAAATCAGATTTGATTCAATCAAGTTTGGGATGAGCTTTTTATTTTTTAAGAAATTAAATAAACGCTTAACTGCTAAGGAAGCTTTATCGAAGTGGTCACATACATTTTAATCAAAATAGGTTATAAAAATACTTATTACACTTATTATATTTAAAGGTATCATTATTCAATACAACATAGAAAACAGTCCAGTTTGAAATACATAGACATGAATATGTAATATATGATCCATTTAACTACACATAGAAGATACATTGAGTGTGTGGCACATAATATAAGTGGCGATGACAAGTGGCTCTTCCATAAGTACTCACAAAATTTTGTCGTCAATGTTTTGCACGTGAAAATTAACCATAAATTATTACCTACTATTAATTACGCCTCAGTGGCCGAGTGGTAAAGCTCTTGGCTCGATACCCGAAAGTCCCGGGTTCAATTCCCAAGCCCGAACTTGTGATCTCCAACCCGCATTTGGCAAGCGTGGTAGTTAAGCCATTACCCATCAATTGTAGTGATGACTTGATTTCAATGATGGAGGTCTTGCGCAGCAGTGGGACAGTTATAGGCTATTTACAACTTTACCACCTAGTGTTACCAATGACGGTTATCATTTTTCCGAAAATCAAAATTAATCCCTTTAATTACATTTGAAAGTTTTGTTTGGAAATACAAACCTGTAGTAATGTTCTTGTCTTACAAAACATAAACGCTGGCGATAACTAGCGAATACACATGGTAGCGCCTCTGAATACGAAGTCTATATTTTACCATATCACGAGACCATGGTATAACACCGATTATATTTTCATCGTCCTTATATTTTCCTTAGTTATATATCTTTATTGATTACTTACAATCATGTGATTAGACGCAACAACGACGAGCTTTGGAAACACAGTTACATACAGGCACAATATAGAGTGCCTAGACAAATGGTAGGTACTCGTATAACGTTTGTAGAATAGAAATGGAATAGAGTGATAAACGTATGGAGTTAGCATATTGTTAATCATACAAAAACTCTACACGATAATCATTCTATTCCATTTCTATTCTTTTAACGTTATGCCACTTGTCTAGGGGGCAGCTCAGGTACTTATTTTAGAATATAAAACAGTGGGTACAGTTATTTATGAAGTATTAAAAAAGGAATACTCATATATATTTGGTTTTTGTTTTCACATCGAAACAACATCACAAAATATCCTATATTATTTGAATAGAAAAAACATTTGATTACGATTTATTATAAGTCATTATATCCATATAACAAATTGTATGAACCATTTACACACATTTTTATATTTATTCATAATGATTAGACTCTTTGTACCGAGCTACACAACAATACACACCAAACAGAGGACCAGCCTCTGGATTCATAAGAATTTGAAGATTTCCAATCATCATCGAGAAGACTCTCTTCTGCAGACCATCATTTTGTTAGCTGCTAACTAATCTATGCTAGCTTTTTCTATAAAACGGAGAAAAGCGCGTCATCACCTCGAGTACTCCACCGTGCCTCGACGGCCGCGCTTATAGGAGATACTCTCATTGGTCAGGGCGGTCAAATGAGGTATTAGGCGTGCTCTCTACTTTCTTCATTACTATCTTAAAAGCGAAAGTATGCTTTGGAGAGACAGACGCTGGACGAGGAGCCTGAGGAGACCTTGGAGGCGGGTCAGGGGGCATTTCTGAGCGAGTTCTCGAACGCCTCGGCAGGTCCCCCCTAATAATAGGAGCTGATAACGGCACCTTTAGCTGCGGTGACAACCTATTTGGTGATAAACGACCCGGTGATGGGTCCGGGGTAGGCGGGGGTAACATTAGAGGCGGTAAATTGGCACATGGCGATCCACGGGAGCCACGACGCTCCTTCAACCCCATAGGAGGTGGGGATACAGGGGTGTCATCTTCCGCTGCAGCAACTACTACCACGGGATCCGTCCTCGACATAAACGTCGGCCTCTCAGTCGCATCAAATGCAACAGATCGTCTAAAGAAATTTAAACCATTCTCAATTTCCGCTAATGCACGCTTTACGAAGGGGAAGCTCTCTGAAAGCTCCGAAGCTGACTTGCGCACGGGGAATTCGGTGTCGCTATCTCGCTTCCTCGGTCTGCATCGTTCGAAAGTCGTGTCTCCAGAAGCTGCCACTGTTTCTGAGACTTGTCTAGTGAGAGCCGCGTGCTTTATAGAGTCGGATTTGGATCGCGGTTCTCTCGTTTTCGGTGTGGGGGAGCGGCGATCACCGAACTTTTTGCTGGCCGCGCGTTTAATGGAAGAGAAGAGTCCTAGTTTTTCGGGGGGTTTGTCGGTAGGTTTGTCGGAGGTGGGTGCGGGTGGGACAGGGGCAGAGGAGGGACCGGGGATGGGTTCGGGCGCGGGACGGGGGAGGTTCCCCTCGCGTTAGTTGTGCCGAGAGTCTGACGATGGAACATCGCTCGAGCCTGTGGAGGAGAGGGTGGTGTTGGACCCGTAGGGGTCGAGCGATGACTGCACGGACATGGAGCGGCCAGCGCGCCGCACTCGGGCCGGGGACAGCTTGCCTGGGTCTACGCTGGCCGGGTCTGCCTGCAACAATAGCGTTTTAAGCACTCTGCTCTCATTCGCTACTTAGTTTAGATAAAGAAATAAAGAAATAAAAATAGTCCTAAGAAGAAATATACGTAACTAGTCTCCCAACGTGAGCTAACACCTACTAGTAGTCAAGAAGGAGATGTTTTACATTTAATATTATGAAGGGTTGTGGCACCAGTAGGTACTTGACAGGAACCAGTGATCGAGCTTTTTTTTAATCATTGTGGTAGGGGTCAGTAACTGGTTTTAGTTATTAGCAACAATTCAATACAGACCAGCTGCTGCCTAGCTGTAATCCCGTACAATTTCAATGAAAATCTATGTTGTTTTTGGCGACGAAAACTAGTTTGAACCATTGTTTATCAGTGAACCAGCCCAAGCTTTAAGTGTCGAACACTGGTACACTATCCTATAATATGTTATAAAACATTTCTCTCTTTCTGTATATGTACCTATTTCTTTGTAATTTATTACTTATATGTTTTAATTAAATATCTGTGTGTAGCTAATGTTAATGAATTAAAAATATGTAAGTGTACTCTTTTAAATATAAATGTGTCCATTCCACATCAGCGGGAAACGATCTCTTTGATTAAGTTTACTTTACTCACCATGCTTATCCATTATTGCTGCATGCGTATTTAGTGCCATAAAGAACAAATATTGAAAGAAACCTGTCTAATTTTATAGATAAAAACAGAAATGTATGACCACCGCACCTGGTAAGCGAGAGCGTTCATGATGATGGAGTACGGTACCAGGCCCAGCGGGTGCACTTCCCTCATCAGCACGTTTGCCGGGATCTTGTGGAACTGGATGTACTCCAAGAAGTTGCCGATCACCTCCTTTAAGCACATGTTTGGGTTCGTGTCGCAGTACTTCTTGCTCCACATCAGTGCGGCCTGGAAAGTTTGTTAAGGTCGTTTGTTAGTTTGAATGTAACTGATTTATACAAAAGCTTCTTTGCAAACTGTATCAAGGAAAAACAAATCAAAAAACATTTCGCTTTTGCGTCATAAATTATTTTTACTTTTCAATCATCGGATAAAACTTATCCTTCTGATAAAGTATTACGCAATCAAGTTAAAATGTCACCTGTTTAAAAAGAAAAGTCATGTTATGACAATACATTTTTAAAATGGTTATCTAATACTTTGTCAAACGAATAAGTTTTATCCGTCAATTGAAAAATCAGCCCTTACTATTATTATTTATATTTCTATTATTATTACTATGATATTTTGTAGTAGCAGCGTGTTTTTAGCGTGGATTTCAGTGTGAAAGAGAAACGACGGAATGAAGTTCGGTTAAAGGTGGGTTAGGCAAGTCTTTAGTATTTGAGGATTTTGGGTTTCCACCTCGGCCTTATTATAAGATCATCAGATCCGTCATCTATCATTAGATGAGAAGAAGGCCAAGCACATTTGAAAGCAAATAAAAACGAGTGGATCCCAGAATTAAAGATAAAGAGATAAAGAATTAAGTAAGTAAGTTTAATATGGAATCTGGCAAAGTGTGAGCAATATACTGTCTCGTATTTCTTGACCAAAATAATTCAAAACAATCTTACTTGGAATTTAGTGAACTCGTCGGCGCGCAGCTCATCTCTCGCCAGTATCAGTCTCACGACGTGCTGGGGCAGCAGTGTGAAGGATCCAAGGTTGAGCACCTCATTGCCATGCTCATCGACAAACTCCAGTACCTGTAAAAATATAATGATGATAATAAAATATAATCTTCAGGAGCGGGACAGCTATGGCTGATATAATAATAATAATAAAAAGACCTCTTTGGGGAAACCGAGGGGTTTCTGTGTTCACCGATATCACCATCCCGCATGACGAGAACCTTGTGAAAGCCGCGAAGGGCAAGCTCAATAAGTACCTTGACTTGGTTCACGAGATGACCGCTATGTGGGATGTGGATTCGAAGAGGCTTTCGGTGGATGGCTGGATCAAAGGTCAGATACAGAAGGCAACACTCCTGGACACGGCACGCATTGTCAGGAGATTTCTTTCTCTGCAGCCTTAATCGCCGTTAGCTTGAGTTCTGCTTCGCTGTTGGCGGCGTTTTAGGTTTAGGTTTTTATAAAAGTTGTATTTTTGTATGATATTTTACTTTTTATATAATTTTTATAAAACACCAAAATCTAATTTAAAATAAATTAAGTATTAGTATACTAAATTTTAATTTATAATTAATTATTATAAATTAAAATTAAGTATAATAATAATAATCTTCAGGAACATTCATCTCCTGAAAATTCACAATCGCGATGTGACAAGGTTTTATCGTGTGCTTGCGGGAACCTAATAACCTAGTAGCCCTCGAATTCAGTTATAAAACCTATTATTATACTGTGGTGTGCAATAAGAACATTGTATTCGATCGGGATAGAATGAAGGCAGGTCAAAGTAAAATCTTATATTATTGTTTTGAGCGTTTGTATGTTTTTATATTTGTGGTGACTAGGGATGGTGCGTATTTACGCGACCAGGTTTTAAGACTAGGTATTTGCTTTCAAGTACGCCGACCAGGACCAGTTGCAAGATAGTATAGTGCAGTGGTTATCGTGCCCGTTCTACGATTAGCAATCGGGCAAGATTAAGAAACCTTCGCAAAGGCCAGTGATCGAATGGGTGACCAAAAATTTATTATCTCGAGCTCGTCTTTGCTTCAAAAGGCACGTAAAGCCGTTGGTCCCAGCTGCATTAGCAGTCGTTAACAACCACCAATCCGCACTGGGCCCGCGTAGTTTATGGCCCGTTCTCCTTATCCATCCATAGGGAAGGCTCGTGCCCCAGCAGTGGGGACATAAAAATGAGCTAGTGATGATGAGTTGCAAACGTCCATAGACTGCCGTAACCACTATCCACTGGCGCGGGAAGTATTCTAGTTTGTCGTAAGTAACGTTACAAATATTTACCTTCTGAACAAGCGACTTAGTGCACTTGTACTGTATGTATCGCTCGGCAGACGCGAGGAGTGCGCAGACAGTGTCCACAGTGATGCAACATTGTACAAAGCCGGCGCAAGCGCGTCGCAACTCGTCCAGCCCATAGTAATCGGCTGCGTTCATTACGCCTGGAATTAAAAGGAAACTTTAATGAGTAACAGTTTCGGTTGAGACAGCTGTAGCTGTAGTATATTGTTATAGTTAGATTTTGTGTCATTTAGTGAGTTTAAAGCCAGACCTGAAGGAACGTCGCCTCCCACCTCGGGAAGCGACCGGTCTGCCAGCCTACGAAGCCTTTATCAATAGTATTAGGCAATTCCATTAAAATAGGCATTTCCAGGAGCTGTTTAGTCAGTAGGAGTCTGTCATAATTTATCTCAGCCGCCTGACTTTACCTGACTTGTCCTCCGGTCCGGAGGGTTGTTCTTGTAAGGGCTTAAAAAATCCACTTATGAGTTAATGAAACAATTCAGCCCGTTCTACAAATGCTTCGAGGAACGAATTCCGAAAGCTTTTAATAGAACCAATAAAAACTGAGCACGCCACACTGGCAAAGTATCTTGATATTGATAACTCCTTCCAATATTAATAAACTTTTATAATTAACAAAGGATTTTCTCTTCTAAAGTTCTTCGAAAAGCTCGTAATACTCCAAGCAGAAAAACTCAAACATCTCGCGTGGAACATTCTTTCGCTGCAAGTTAATTAAGACAAAATTAAGAGAATTTGCGACGTATTTTTACGTTCAATGTTAGTTCGTTTATATCGAAAATGATATACTCGTAACTAACGCAATTTCCAAGTGTTGTAGGTGTGTAGCTGTATTTTTTTTTGTAATCCGATTGTAGTGCACTATTAAAATTTTTTGGTTTTTGTTTTACTATTCAAATACTTTTAGAAAACATTTTCTTGTTTATGACAATTACGAAAATTATGTTTGTTATAAAAACAGTTTTAAGTATTTATCCCAACATATAACATGCAACAACTATTGATTTAAATATATAAATTTTTACTTTTTATTTTCAAGTTTTGTGACAAAATTCAGCGCTTACATCAGCCTTCCCGGTAGCATAGCGGTCAGTGCAGCCGCCCGGATTGCGGAAAACCCAGGTTCGATTCCTGGCTGGGTCGGGTAAGCGTTTAATTTTTTTACTGTATTTTATAAAATTTTATAAATATTTAAATATATAAGTAAAATAAGTAAAAAGTAAAGTAAATAGCCTATAACTGTCCCACTGCGAGGCATAATAAGCCTCCATCATTGAAATCAAGTCATCATCACAATCGATGGGAAATGTCTTAATCACAACGCTTGCCTAATGCGTGTGGGTGATAATCACAAACCCGGGCCATGCGTCGGAAAATCCGAAACACACTTTGCGTGACCTGGGAATTTTACCCAGAACGTCCGGGTATTGGGCGGAGGGCTTTGCCACTCGGCCAATAAGGCGTTATAAATAAGTGCTAGCGAAAGTATCTTAGGTACATTTTACCAATATTATAAAGTCTACAAGTTATGCAAAACATAACAATGTATTTTTCTTTTTCCAATAACGCTAATTAACCGGCCTTTGTCCAAGGTTTAGCAAAGAATTCGCCTTTATTTTGTGTCTTTTGGGACCTCAAAACACGCAATTTCATAAAGATAATATATAATCCCATTTTAATAGAATGTATATAAACACTAAACATGATTCCTATGTTTCGGACATTCGTTATTCACCAATCGTTTTAATAGAATGTACACACTATGGGGCTTATTAATAAACAAAGTATAAGCTTGGAGTAGTTACTTCGTGTTTTGTCACTTTTACTCTAATATGAAATGAAGTTTACATGACAGGGACAAAATACGGAGTAACTACTCCAACCTTAAACTTTGTTTATTAATACGGTGGTAAACGTGACTCCTATACTTCGGACATTCGAAAAAAGTAATCTGCTAAATTGATGTTTGTATAGGATTTAGCATTCCTAGGACCAAGGGGATTTGTACTGCTACTAAAAGTTGAGACAAAGTGTTTTTTTTTAAAACCTACTTTAAATAGAGGTCATGAAAAGAATTGTTTGTTTGTTTTGTTTTCGTCTTTAAGATTGAATTAATTATTGTGTTTAGTTTACTCATGGATTCGACATTCCTTTATCATCGCATGCTGGATATATATATATATATAACACCACACACCATCTCAGTACAACAATTCTGCTATTTAGATCGTCCACAATCATAAAAAAGACTATTGCATCTTAAAAGTATGTACTATACTTTTAAGATGCAATAGTCAAAACATAATACAAAAAAGGGTATAAATCTATTTCACATTCACTGACTACAGCAAAAGAATTTGATTGTAAGCCGAAAACGGATTGACCTGACAATAAAGTGATAAATACAATCCAATATCTATGAAACGCCTTCAACCATGTGGTCGGTTCGATCACCGATAACCGAGTTTGAGATCGCTCGAAACACTTTCAGAGTATAAATAACCGTACGTAACAGTCTTAATCTAATAAATCTCTGTCCCAGCGTAAATACCGGTAAATGCATCTCTAATGGAATATCGACACTTCGCTAAACATAGACTCCATTGCTTTCGTAAATCTGTTGCTATCAGGGAAAAGTTGAAGACTTTCGGTTACTCGAAGCTTTCGATTGTTCGGTTGGGCGATTGATCATAATTTTATACATTGATCCTATTTTTATGAGTTTGTTTAAAACACTAAAATGATTTGAGTATAATTAAATCCATTAATTACCATTATGAAACAATGAAAATTACTAATTAAATACTGTAGAACGGGGTACTTATGAATGAAGTGTGACATTGATTACTGACATATATAATAGCGGTTTTAGCGTAGTTATGGTTTAAGGTACTAATCGTCTCTGGTAGCATTACATTTGATTCAATAGGAACAGTTCTACCAAATTTAAATTGAATAGTTATCTTGTTGAAGGTACCTCTATATTCAATTACAAAATTATTAAATTATATAATGTTAAACAAATCTTTTATCTTCGATGTAAACTTCTACATGTAAGCCTTTTTGTCTCTGTTGAGTAAGTGATTAAGTTAGTCACGCTAGTAGCTCATAAAATCTCGACTCAATTTCAGTATCTACAAAAACAAATAACCATACACAAAATAATGTGACCGGAATAAATAAAAATGGAACTCGAAAACCTTTAAAATTCAATGACAAAGGTTGATCTAATTTCTGTCAACCTTTTTTGTTATTAGAGCGATTGTAAAGGGTTATAAAGGGAACGATATCAGGTTGCAATCACACAGCTATTTATATTATATTATTGCACAAAGTTTACGGCTCCTCTCATGAATAACGGGTACTTATACATGACACTATAATGATTATACGCACGGTAAACCTATTTACCGTTTGATAGTAGCTATGCTATTGCTCTAATATAATATATTTATTTAATTGCCATATTATCTTACAATAAGAGCAATATGAATATGTGTAATTTAGTTATTAGTTACTTTGTACCTATTGAAATTTAAATATGATGCAAAATATAGCCCAGGTCAAAACTTATCAACATTGACCATAAATGGGGAAAGTAACACGTGTACCAGTTAAAGGTTAATCAACGTAACAAAACACTGTAGCTAAGTTTTAACTCTAAGTAATGAAATCCTTGATAACGTATAAATCCAAAATTGTCCACCGTAGAATTAAATTGGATGATGTGGAATATATTTTTCTTACGGATGGAACTCTGAAACGGACACGAGTCGACTACTCAACTTGTCCCCGAACCTTTTATATACGGCCTTAAGAATATCAATTTTCTCCTATAGCAAGGAATTCCTTTTTGTCACGTTTCAATTCTTTTCCCTATATTAATAAAAAGGGAATTGAATCTTTCGGCCTCTTTTATTGTTTCTTCTTTATAAGAACCATTTATAGTCACGTGTACCAAATTCTTAATTCTAAAAGATCTGTTTGAAATATTACCCGCGGCTTAATTCATTTAATGACAGATTTGCTAAAAAAAAAACACACAACCACAAACCCTATGTCCTATACCTTAAGGTATTTATTGTCAACTAAGTGAACATAGAGGTCTTAAATTATTTGGTGCTTACAACTTATTTGATACATAGCTACAGATACTGCAATATTTATTATTAGTATTAATTACGACATAAACACTAAGTTTTGTAATGTATTATCTTGTATTCTACTGAATTGTGATATTTGCAAACATTATTTTTATTAAAAAAAAATGTGTTATGTGTGTAATGTATATAATTTTGAAGTAAAATATTGTTATAATTTTTTATTAAAAAGAATAAATGAAGTTTTTTTTTATATAAGACGGTAAGCCATATAGTAAGTTATAGGAGTAGGAGACTCCAGTATACTCACCAAGTAGTGTTCGCGGCTGCAGAGTCACGCACCCAGTGTGTATGTACTCGATGAGTTGTCTGAACACGTCAGGCTCGAACTCCTCAATGATCAGAGTCTGATGCTGCTGGGACGAGGGCTGTTTAAAAAAAGAACAAAAAAATACATATTTGTAAGTCAGTTACTGGCGTTATTCATGTCCTAGTTTAATTTGTTGTAAAACGAGATTACTTAAGAATCAAGGGTCACATCTCTGAAGTGAGCTCCGAGAGCATGCCCATAGGTTGTAAAAGTCAAATTCACAGATCATCAGCTGTTGGCAATTGTGTATTTCAAAGTAACACCAGTGTATTGTGCGTAAAACAATATTTGCAAACAAGAGTTATTAACTAATTGGTAATTAAAATTAAGTAGGTACATTATAATATAATTAAAAAAAAATTCATGAGACTTTACTATTTGTTTTAAGTTACAAACACAATGAAATCGATTGGTTTAAAAACAATACTTCATTAAGATCTATGAGTATTACGAGTGATTCTTGTACTATTTTATCATTAAAAGTAATATAAATACAGACACCTAAACCTCACTACATTTATTACGTCAATTGCAATAGAAACACATAAACGTGTGTAAGTTGACTGCTAATTTTGATTAATTTACTGCTAATATTACGAAACATGTACAAAATATTCAGCTTATTTGTGATTCGTCAAGCCATTTAATATTAAAAGGGATTGGGACTTCCGGACAGCGTTTAAGGCTTATAATCAGTTAATAATAGAGAAAAAATATATTTACAAAAAATTTAAATACGAACTTTCAAAAGAGATCTTTCTTTGTAACAATTATGTCTCAAAATGATGTGTAGAGATGTTTAAGCTGAGTATATTCTATGACTTTTCCGTGTATTGTTCTGATCAAAACTGGGTTTCAAAAAGTTTCAAAGCAAACTGAGTGGCCATTTTCTTTGTTCTATTTACTTTCAGACGACAAAGCAAATTGAATCTGTGTCAAAAACACTACGGTTAGAATTAGTGTTGAGCAAAACTGCTGCTTTTCTCGATCTATAGTACGATCGAGTCGGTTTATGTAACGAGTCCTGCTCGAGTCTGGGAAGTAAGAGATCTGTGTTCAGTGAAAGATAGAATAGTTAGTGTGTAGTCTCATCGTGCCTTCACACTGCGTTACTTTTTGTAAAGCAACGTTTCAAAATTCAAAATTCTAATAATTTCATCAATTCAAAATCATTTATTCAGTGTACTACAAGTAGCTTTTATGAATGTCACTAGGTGTGCCTTCGGTTCGTAAGTCTACATAGGGCAGAGGACCTTTTACTGAGAAGAACCGGCAAGAAACTCGGCAAGGGCTTCCAAGTGTTAGTAGGCAGCATCCGAAAAAAAGTAATTTGTTGTTGGTACTACGTTGCCGTGTTAAATAATGTTGCCAAACTTTTAAATACAGTCATGTGGTAACATTACGATACACGTCCCTTGCCTGCATATGTTTGTGAACATATACCGTGCAACTCGCTTGATGCTAAAATTACACTTTGTTATATTTTGTTGATTTCTATTATTGGCGGTATGGATGTGATGAGCAACATTCAACAAGTAGACACAAGTGGTCGCAAAAGTTAAAGGATGTCACCAAAGTGTTGCATTATGTTGCTTCACAAAAAGTAACTGCGGTATGAATGTACCATTACGAACAGTCTAAGTCAGAACCTCACGCGTGAATAGACTCCCGGTCTCGAGTTTTTCACATCACTAGTTAGAATTCAATTTTTGCCTGGAAATGACAACTGTCGCCTCCAGTAGTCCGCGCAGGAAATTACTGGCGCTCAAACGTAAATTGCTTTGCACGTTCCGGACTGCAGAACGTAGGCTGCGTTCGTTAGACGTAGATTTTTAATAACTGATAATTAGTTGAAGTGTAATCCCTTTATACGGTAGGTTCGTTTTGAATTAAAATATCATTCTGTAAAAAGAAGTTTGAATTCCGTATCAATGAACCTACATAGACAAAAATACATGCAATTTAGTGCTTTTCTGTGACTTATCATTAAGATATTATTAAGCAAATAAGTAACACAACATATACGAGTACTCTAACTTACCTTTGTGTTTATTTCTTTTCTTAGTTTGTAACCATGAAGTACTATTTTAGTAAGAATTTGGCTACAATGTACTTATAAATATAGTATCTATAGTTACAAATGTAGTAAAATTGTCTCCAAACAAAAGTATGTATGTCATACAAAATGTGTTGCTACTAATCACTTGACGAACTTAGCGAAAGAAAAGATTGTCAAAGTTAGTTCTCAAGACTTATTTGAGAAATAAATCAGTTAGACAAAAGATGAATACAAAAGGACAAAGTTATTGGTAAGTTTCAGGACTTATTTCGGGACAAAAGGGAGTAAAGTGACGTGTGAGAAAAATATGTTCTACCTAATTAAAGTAACATTTAAGTATCGCTCGAAACTAAAACTTTTCAACACAGCTTCTACTAAATATTTACAAGTTTCGCATTGCATAGTCCGAACATTATAACAAAAAATATAAAATACACTATTTGAACATACAACATGCAACATAGAGTGGTGATGCGGATGTAGTAATGACCTATAATATAAAACAAATAGAAAAAGAAATACTTATAATTAATATATCGTAGACGATTTAAAATTCCTATCTACATAAAAATATTGTGACAAATGTGAAGAATATACATTATGAACACCGAATATTGAATACCGATAAAATGAGTGTTCCAATATTACATCGTTATTTTTGTTTTTTACCTCTTGTATTGGAGCCAATTGCTGCGCGAAAGTCGATCTCTGTATTGGACATAGTAAAATAGTTCAAGTTAACATACATGAAGTTCTTAATACGGAACTGCTTAAATTCAAAATTAAACGTTAACTTTCGTTCATACGGTTCGTTTTTCTATAAACGGTGTGATTTTTCATTAAATAAACTCTAGAGCATTTTACGGTATCAGATTTCAAGGCTGCAGTATTTCAAGCACCGACGATTGCCCTACAGATAGAAGAATTTTCTCGAGGATTTATCCGACCGCTTGTTTACGAGACCTTTTGCTTTAATTAAATGGAGATAGGTTTCCCGTATATCGTCAGAAATATTTGTATCTTGAACTAGATTTCTCGAGAATACACTTCCACGAAAATATTTGTTTTTTTAAAAGAGTTCTTTGTTTTTAAAATTAAAAGAATATATACTTATTTAAATATTTGACCAACAAATAAAGTTTTTATTAATAAATTATATGTAAGTATTTATATTTACTTAGTATATTAATTAAAGATATTAGTTTTGGGTACAAAACATGCTTTTATTAGTTTTGTTGTCGACGGCTAAGCTATAATATTGAAAAAAAAACGATTAATCCTATTTGCTTATTACTTCAATACCTAGTTTCAACGAGTATGTACGACTGATGATTTCAAGAAATGTCGTTTTCCTTAAGCGTGCATTCGACATTCCGTAGCGAAGGGGTCTAATTGGATTATCGCATAAATACGGTGGAGGGTTAAAGTTGTCACCACACGAGAAAGTGAAAACTATGGACAATGACTAAAGGTACAAGACTATTACAGTACATATATACCTCTATTTCACTTTTTAAATTGAATCTACGAGTATAAATTACGTTCTCAAATCTATTAAGTAACTGGTAAACAGTCAATTAAAAGATTTGTATGAGTAGTCTACAAATTTTATCAGCATCTTACATAAAGAATATTGATAACGATGACGGTAAACATGTTTTATTATATTAGGTATAAAATTTACGCAAATTTTATACCTAATATAAGTTTCTTTGTTTGCAAACAAACTAGTTGTTATTCAAATAAGTGATAAAAAATAATTCCGTTCGTGGATTTTTTTTCAATACTTAGGTAGGTACTCTTTATATTTCATGTTGAACTTGGATTTTGCAGCCTACCCTTAATATTTTATAATAGGTACCTTTTTCGTTTAGTGACAACTTAACAAAGATGGCGGCTCGGTATACGTCACAGAGGAGGTTCGACATCTAACATTCCGTACGTATAGCACGCTTGAAGGGTTAATTTTAATGAGTCACTCAATTTTACCTGTTGTGCGGCGTTCTGAAGGTTCAGAAGAGGTTCCGAGGATCTTTTAAGGAATAACCTCAATTTGTTCTCTCTTGGTGCTGGCTCTTTCTTCCTTTGGGGGCTTGGGGCTTGGTACAGCATCTTTTGAAATACCCTGTAGGAAATTATTAATTGATTATTAATCGTCATTTGACTTTATGATGTCGCCTTGAGAATAGCGTTCGTATCGACGTTAGCATATGAGTTAAAATTGTCGCTATGATATTAGAATATTTTTTTAAATAATAATACACGCACGGTTCGTGTAGTACTCCTATTGAGTACCAACTTTTTTATTTTCGTGAATTACGGAAACTATTATTGACAGTTGTAGTTATAAAGATTAACTTGTGCAATTATATGGTAAAATTAGTAAGATAACGTTTGTACTAATTTTGTGTTGCCTATTCTTGAATGTATTGTTTTTTAAACAATTAACGGCTAATGCTTTTTCAATTCCTAATATGAAAATAAAAATAATA
The DNA here is from genome assembly GCA_949315975.1 of Eudonia truncicolella. NCBI lineage: Eukaryota > Metazoa > Arthropoda > Insecta > Lepidoptera > Crambidae > Eudonia > Eudonia truncicolella. The sequence goes on along the minus strand of OX438835.1, from coordinate 11,477,653 downwards.
AACATTAATCAAAATACCTTTCCTATAAATCTGGACGCTTAAAACATATTTCTCATAATAACAAATCAACATAATTATTGTCATTTAGTTACTATCACGAAGGCATACCACTATTTTAATCGATCCTCGACAGGCTATTAATTAAACTGTTCAGTGTAGTAACTCAACTGTTCCATACACGAGGTAGCCGCATATCTCTTAGGCAGATAAAGCGTCTAGAACATTATTGTGGCTTACAACAAAAGGGTGCTCGGGACAAGACTAGGAATTTCTGGCTCATCCTTTATGAAATACTTCGGAGCTTGCGGCTGAAGTGGTGCTTTTGTGCAAACTCTTTTCAGTGCTTGTGACACTGTCTGAGTGGTAGAGCCACGAAATGGGTCGGCTCGCCCGGCGTAATACCACCCTCTCACAGAATATCGGTGTGAAACAATGGCACTCGTTGCTGTTGTGTTTTGTCCGGTGAGTGAAAGTACCGGAGGCCCATCTCTCACTCCTCCCCCCTCCCAATTCAAACTCCCTTCTCAAGATCCAACTCCTTCCTCGATGCCGGCAACGCATCTGCAATTACTTTGGTTTTGCGGGTGGCCATGGGCGGCGGTGATTACTCTCCATCAGTTGACCAGCCTGTTCGTTTGCGTCCTTTTAACATAAAAAAAATGTAAAAGAACATTGGACATTGAGTGCGCAAATATATTATGTCCGAATAGCTTTTTTATCTGATGGAACCAGCACGTAGAACTCTCTGGACTTGTGGAAAGTGTACCAAGTGTACAAAACGGCAAAGTTAACTCTCCACAACCACACCAATTGTGAAATCACATGCACCAAAATTACCACCGCTTCCTGTTACAAAAACGAGAGACATGGAGCTGAAGGCGAAGGCTACTCTTAAAACAAATAGCAGCAGACACTCTGATGAATTCATAAGATTCTGCCATGATGGACACATTAGAAAAATTGCAAATAAATTTTGACCGTTCAGTTATTTTACTTACAGGAATTGATGCTGATTTAAATGTATAATTGCTTATTTAGATCAGATTTATATTGTTAATGATATTTTAAATTAACTATTGACATAAATTGTATTAAGTTATTGAGATGTATTTTATAAATTCTCCATATATTTTTAATATTATGATCATTAGTTTAAGGCATGACGATTGTAAATTTGCTAATCGATAATTCGGTAAAACATGCAAGAGTTACCAAGTTTTCTGCAAACAAATATAATAATACAATCTTTTTCTTCTATTCAGGGACAAGGCCTTACTACATTCAAAGAAGCACATAGCGTCCTATGTCCTCCATAGCCCAGTCCTCACTGGGCATAAACCCACAATAGGATTGAAATAATGCGAGCTGATGAAAGTTTTGGCCTATTTACTTATAATAACTTAGCATAATTTAATGCACAGAAGAATCAACGATTGTGATTGACATGTAGCTCCACTCAAAGTATAGACGTTTATATTAATTACAAAAATGAGTCCATCATTAAACGAAGCTAACAAAAATATACATTATCATTTAACGGGGGAACAGCTTCTCTTCGAATACGACCAACTTAAATTAGCTTCGTACTTCGAAGAACAAACATTCGGTATTACCACAAAATAAGGAGACAGCAGAAGGTAAGCTTCGTACATACAGCGCTCGAGCAACGCACACATAGAGCCTCTTGCGGACACAAAATCTAGGAACAGCTCGCGACATTCCAAGCGCTGCTAAAATTAAAAAGGCACTTATGCTTTTTACTTTTTTAAAAAGCAACTTTTAATAATTTCCGTTTTACATAAATACTTATAAAATTTTAAGAACAATTAATGGCTTAAAAAGTGAACTGCTATTTGATGCGTATGCTCTTTTAGTAAACAATAAGTTTTTCGTAAGTGAAACGCGTAAATACTTTTGAAATTTTAAGCAATGTAATTTTTTTTAAAGATTACAGAAACGCAAATGTAAAAATCCACGAGCAGGATTTGAACCTGCACCCTTCTGACATACCGGGTCAGGTGCTCTTCCAATTGAGCTATCGTGGTTCTAACCAACGTGGTTCTAACGTGGTACGTGGTTTTGTTTCGCAACAAAATTTGCTTTAAAATTATATAAACAAAACAAAAACATTTTTTTAAAGAGTTAAGACTATTCATCATTGAACTTTCCTTCGTACTTTTCAGGACTATGAGTGAAAAAGAAAAAAGCAAAAGTTAAATATCCGTAAAAAATAAGTGACTTACTTGCTTTTCTTTTTAAAGCATGCTTAATGTATTACTTTTTGCTTTTTCATTTACCTATAGTTGCGAGATTCCGTGTCCGTGACAGGTTGTCTATGCGTGCTCGAGCGCGTTTGTATTCCCATCCGATCCGAACTCCTCGGAGAATCTAGTAGGGCACGGGGACACGCCTTAGTGCGTGATGCCGTTCCCTTTAGAAAACCTCCGAAGGTGATTCGTTTCACACGGTTTGAGGAACTCTTTAAGTTTCTCGCCGCCCCCAAAAAAAGCCCGGTGAAGCTGAAAATTCCGTTTGAGTCAATCAGCAAACTTTCTCAAAAAAAAAAGTGTTTGTATAAAGCTTACTTTCTGCAATCTCCTTATTTTATAGTATCACTGTAATTGAACGTACATACTCGAGTCTATAAACTTTACGACCCATAAAGGAGCTACGGATTAAACCGGCACATTTACTACGCAAACAGTACTTAAATCAAGACTGGTCTATTGGTTCAAGCATAATTTACAACGTTTTATGTTCACCGCTAAAATACATTTATACGCGTACATATAACGCCCACAACTGTTACTCGTGAGCGAGTATATAAAATAGGGAGGGTAAAACATTGAATTACTACATAATTATTCTCTAGCTCTAGTGGTTAAGACCTGCAGTTTTAGATCCAGAGGTCCTGGGTTCGATTCCCATATTATTATTTGTACTATCTTTTGTTGGGTTGTTGGTAGGGCTTGTTTTAAGTCCGCCTGGCTTAGCTACAATCATCTCATCTAAATAAATCGCAATAAAATTAATGTTTTTAGCATTGTGGTATTTCGTCAAAAATAGATAGGATAGCCAGTTCCTGAGTTGATGGAATCAAGAAAAAACTACTAAAATACGTTCATAAAATCAACGCCCACAACTGAAACTTTTGAGAGGTAGTATATAAAATAGCGTGGGCAAGCTAACAACCACATTCAATCAAAGGAAATATAGTTGGGAACTTGCAAATCCAAAATTGAAATAGTTAAAAAAATATAATATGCAATTAAATTTTTGCAACTATTCTATCAAATTATTATGCATTGCCAAAACTTTCTACGCTTAAGAAAATCTAGTAAGTAAGGTTTTTTTTACTATGAAAAGTAATAAAATGGCGTAAATCATAATTTCACGTTATTTTAAATGTAGTCCAATTACTTACTGAGTCTGTCTTTTCCTTAAAAGTTTAATTAGAATTAACTGAAAAATATTGAACTTCAATGTATATATGGGATGCTGAAACGTAAAAAGACTCTTTTGAGTTTGACATTTCTTAAGTTTAACTTGAAATAATATAAACAGACTATCTTTGATGTTAGTAATTATGGTAAGTAATTCTTTTAGTTAGAAAGTAACTTCAAAAGTTCACTTTCCAAAGTCAATTTGAATTTGTTAAGATACCTAAATATAAGTGTAGGTATACTTAATTATGTTAAATGTCCACCCTGTCACAGAATTTGAACCTGCACCCTTCTGACATTCCGGGTCAGGTGCTCTCCCAATAGAGCGATCGTGGTTCTATCCAGCCTGCCGAAATTATTCAACACTATTTACTTTTTACTTTGAAAGCCAAAGGCGCCCATTCAATGTCAACAACTACCGTTATGAACACCCGATCATAATATCCTTCAAAAAATCAAATCCTGCTCGTGGAAATTTTTTCAACATTTGTGTTTTTGTAATTTGTTTCGCAACAAAATTTGCGTTAAAACTATATAAAAAAAAACAAAAACATCGTTAAAACTATCGATAAAGTAGATGAAAGCGTCTAAGAAATAAAAAAATAAGTATCAATAGGTATTATTTCTTTGTCCAGCTGTGGGGCGTCTTTTGGCTGAGATGATATTGATGATGATTATGCAACACCAAATTTAGAATGGCTAAGCTGGTGTATTATATTGATATGGCAGTAATACTCGTTTAAAGTGTACTTTCTCGACTCAAACTAATTAGCATACGAGTTAGAGCGAGCCAGCCCGTGACCACGGCCGGTGTAACCCGGTTGAAACGTGGGGCTTAAAAAGTTTTTAACTTTGATACCTTTGTTAATTAGGTAGTTTGCGTGAAGCCCTGTTAATTTATGTGTGCACAGAAGTAATGTTTCAGTCCTGTAGGTTTATAGGTACTATTGTATTACAAACCTATTTTTTTCTTTCTACAGTTGACTTGGCAAAATTTGCCCCTATGATTAGTTCATAGTGATTTTTTTTTAGAGAGATTGCTGATTGCCTCAGACGGCATTTTTAGCTTCACCGGGCTTGTTTGGGGGCGGCGAGGAACGTAAAGGGTACGTTCCCTCAAGCCGTGTGAAACGAATCACCTTCAGAGGTTTTCTAGAGGGAACGGCATCGCGCACTAGTGCGCGTCCCCGTGCCCTACTAGATTCTCCGAAGGGTTCGGATCGGATCGGCGAGCGGAGCAACCCAAGGGCGCCTCTAAAGGCTCGAACCTCGGCTTGGGTTGACCGGGCCGTGGAGGAGGAGAGAAGCGCCCAGGTACATGTCTGTACCTGGTGTAGAGCGCGTGTGAACCGGTTCTTCGTACCCTTGGTCTACGAGTGCGGTGTCTTGGGCCTTAACTAGTGTGCATGTTTAGTGTATTCTGTAAATGTGTAGTGGCATTTAGAGGATCGGGCGGGTGTTCATAGTGATGATAAGGCTCAAGGTCTTCAATTACTGAGGCGCTGGCTATTTAATCTTATATTGTTGGAACACAACTATGCTACCAACGTTGTTGTTATGGCGACATATTCAGATTAGACGGTGGCCAGACTAAGCTAACCAAAACCAACCAAACCGACTACAAACATGTTCCCGCGCTGGGTGTTGAACCCGTGACCTTTAAGTCTGAGACCGGTGGTCTTAACTACTAGACCATAGAGGCGTTCGCACAAAAGTAATGTTTCAGTCCTGTAGGTTCATACACTGGTATCTACAAACCAAACATAACGCTACGCTTGTAACTAGCGCGAGCGGTTACAAGACAAGTTGGTATGAACTTGGTCTAAAATTTAAGCTTAAGTTGTTAACTTAATTAACATTCAACGTCAAGTTTATCAACATGAAGTTTATGAATATTAACGAGCTGATTGTTTTTTAATTACCAAGCAACTATCTTGTGGTGTTTATCGGTCATTCGTTGTAGACTCCCGATCCGATCTGAACCCCTCGGAGAATCTAGTAGGGCACGGGGACACGCACTAGTGCGTAATACCGTTCCCTCTAGAAAACCTCCGAAGGTGATTCGTTTCACACGGCTTGAAGAATCCTTTAAGTTTCTCGCCGACCCCAATAAAGCCCAGTGAAGCTAAATATACATTTTTATTTTAAATATTATAAGGAGGCAAACGAGCAGGCGGGTCACCTGATGGGAAGCAATCACCGCCGCCCATGGACAGCCGCAAAACCAGAAGACCGCAGATGCGTTGCCGGCCTTTAAATCAATCAATCTGAGGCAATCAGCAAACTCGGTCAAAAAAAGTCGTTATTGACATTGACATTGACATGACATGACATAACATAACATCGACATAACCAACCACCATGTTTTGTATAAATATCACCTAAGTATAAGATGGTAAAAGTGAATGACGTTACCAAAAAGGAGAATCCTAATCCTACTAATATTATGAATGCGAAAGTTTGTAAGTATGGATGGATGTTTGTTACTCTTTCACGTAAAAACTACTGAATGGATTTTAATGAAACTATTCTCATATACAGACCATGACCCAGACCAGCATATAGGATACTTTTTTTTTTACTTTTTTTTTTCACTGTAGTCTTCGCGAACGAAGTCGCGGGCAACAACTAGTACTTAATACACAACAGAGGGTTGGCTGGAAGAGATCGTTGTGGAAGAAAAAATTGTATGAATACTATTTATTATATTTCTGAAAATAATCTACTTATGATTACCTAATTTCACTAATTAAGTTTAACCGAATACTTACCAGTCGTCGAGATTTAAGTTCAGAGCAGCCCCTAACTTGAGTTCATTATCCTCTAAAGCTTAATTAACTTTCGTATTATTTACATAATTGCTTGCTTTAAACTTTAATCGACATCTAAATCATTCCATTTATTTCATTTCTTCATTCATTACGTTTAATTACTAAACGTAATTATAAACGTAATTATATGTGTAATTTAAATCAAAACTATTTTTATTTAAAAGAAACTGATAAGTACCTACTGTAAAAGTATAGTTAGAGGTAAGATAGCCAGATTCTGGGTAAAGTGTGCTTTACCTAAAATCAGCATCTTCGTCTTTTTCATAACATACTAGTAACTAAAGTAAGATTTTACACTATATCTTACTATTTAGATACTTCCCGTTCTATGGTTATTTATTTATTTGCAGGGTTGTCTGGAGAGATAGCTTCTAGAGATAAGTTCCCGATACATAGCGATGCAACCAAGTATAAATAACACCGTGATAACATGCAAAATCATATTTATGAAGAATTTACTTTCCATACAAAAAAAAAACAAATTTATTTTATTACATAATTTTTGTTTAATTCTTAATTGTTTTGACTTCTGTTTCGTTTGGACCATGAGGTTGACAAACAAGACCAACGTATCAGCTTGACCTAGGGTTGTCACTTTACAGTTTTACTTAGTAACAAAGAACCTCAATATCTTGACCATGTGGTGCTTTTCAGTTATGTGCATAATTCTGCCATATTCAGGACACCCTGTATATGTATTGTGTAACAAGTGTTTTAAATTGTAAGTACCTGCTTCGGGCAGCTAGCACCGCTTTCACGGCACACACTGGCTCCCTAGTGTCGCCCACCAGAAAGGTGACGTCACACAGCTCCGGCATCGAGGCGAGGAACTTCATGTCCTCAGCCAGCCCTGACTTGTTCTCGAAGGTGCTGAGGTCAGGCTCCGCCTCCATCGCCGCTAACGCCCCGCTTCGCATTGACGACTGCAACAAATAATGTAATTTTAATTTTGTATTCACCTCAGTGGTTAAGTGGCAACGCGCTTGGCCTGATATCTTGGCGGAGGTCTTGGGTTCATTGCAAGTAAGTTTCCGAGCCAAAAATGTTACGATTTTTGACGCATAGTCCGGGCTTGTGATCAGCATCCCGCATTTGGCAAGTGATTAAAGTTATACCCATCGATTGTAGCGATGACTTGGTTTCAATGATGGAGGCCTTTGCCCTTTGAAGATCATCAGTGATTGAGGATTCTGGTTAATATGCGCATCTATTCACGGCCTTTTCGACTCTTACTTGTACAGAAAACATAGTTTTGTTATGATAACTGTGTCAAAAGCAACAGTATGATGAGTGTAAATTACTTTTTGGTTTTAAAAACCTCTATTAAAGTAAAATGTATAACAAATACTGCTTTAAAAATCAAAAACTCTCTCATTGTTTAGGCTATGCAAAAATGTAAGTCAGGCTATCTCTGATTACTAATTATTCAAACTAACCAACAACAATATACTTCTTTCTAGTCACCGTATTTATATTTTACCTTCAAGAAACAATACAAAAAAAAGATCAATCGATAAAACTTTTCAAATTTTAATTAGCAAAAATTTACTTTGGAAGCTTTCGTTTACTAAAAAAACATTAAATTATGTGCTTGTCAAGAAAAAGGAAGCGTAGATTAGACGTAAACCGGATAAAGCTTAACACGAACATAAGAGATCAGTTTGTAGCCATTAGGCAAGTTAAGATTAAGAAAGTAGAACCCAGAATAAGATTTTCCTTTCTCGTTCTGTATAGCTCAGTATTGATACTAAAGTTTGTGTAGGAACATATAAATCAAATCAATAATATTTATTACTACTCATTACAGAAAATTGGTTTTTATGTTTTGAGATCTCTTGGGCCCACACATCCCTCTGGAAGTTTTTATATGGTATGATTAAAGTTAAGTTCTTGTTATTTTTTAATGTGAATGTTTTTAATGCGGTATTACCAACCATATTTTATTGCAATACGATGGGTGGGGTGGGATTTGAAATCAAATGAATCTGTCATTAGTTGACATAAACATAAATAAATTATTATATGAATCTACTGCATATTGAAATGTTTAAATTTGAAAACCAATTAAATCATGGTTTTAAAGAGTGTACAAGTCACTAAAAATGAAGCTAGAGGGAATCGTCGTCTTTATCCATTCGATTTACAAATCACATAGTTTCGCCGAACTGAATTTTGTTACACGTGGCTGTATGATGATTCGCCGAAAACAAACTCGACTTTTTATACATGTTTGTTTCATTATAAGGCTATTCCTTACAAAACTTAATAAGCTTTCTAGCATAAACAGTTATGGGAGCATCACCCATATTGTTAGCCCAAAGCGAATTTGTTGCTAGATTTATATAAATAAACAAACAAAACGATGACTACATTTCAATGGTAGTGACCCTGGACCAGCCATGGACATGTAGGCATGTAGATGTACAACATTAAGGTGTTTTTATCAAAATTATAATAACAACCTATGCTTACAGATAAATAATTAAGTTGTAAAAGTGGTACATTAATTCAAAAGCTTTTAATAATTTTCGACATTTTATCTTAATTGTAAATAATACGGCACGCGGCGTAATTTGAAACGTCGATTAGAGCGCAGTGACGTCATTACGTTGTTCGTTAGTTAACGTACTGAAATTAGTTTAGCCCTGGAAAGTTTACGAATTGTGGAAAAAGATTTAATAATACCTATAAGTTTATATATTTTTAAAGGATTAATTATCATCATTTTCAACATCCACTAGACACGTACTGTTGCGAGTATGCTTCCATTCAAAAAAATGTATAATTTTAATTATTTTTTTAAAACGGCTGTTGATCCAACTTGATCCGAGTTAAATTTATATATTTTTTATATTTATAAAGAAAAATAAAACGCGTTGAAATAGAAAGTTTTAAAAGATTTAAATTAATGTTACATGTTGTAAATGACACTTTATGTTTTGTTTCAATTATGTAGGTACTCTTGAAAACCTAAATATTTTTAATACAAAACTTTATTTAAATATACGTTTTGAAAATGCCGCGCGAAACGGGGGGGTAACCAAGAGCTTTTATAGCAGTATTATTGCAGTTGTGAAAACGAAACGCGTGTAGCGGCGATTATACATGCGTCTTTTTTCCACAACTGCAATAATACTGCTATAAGAAGTCGTAGTCAGGGGGCTGATCTGCTGTCAGGTCTGTTGCATGCTTATTCCATTCTTAGAGCATTAGTTGCATGCAATTATCGATTAACGCGATGAAACTGTAGAGAAAGCTTTTGTAAGTTATACTTTATTTTTTAAAACCACCCCTATTTTATTTGTTAAGATATTTGATACTGATTTGTTCGACATACTATTAACTGTATGCTCTAAATTGATTTTTTAAATTAATACCAGTTCCTACAGTTATAAAATTTAATAATATTAATTTAATTAATTTAAATTAAATCCCAATTAATTAATTTAAATTAAATTAATTAAGCTGGGTTTTAAATTAAAAAAAAAAATGAGACAACATCACATACATTGTTCTGATCCCAAGGTAAGTAGCTAAAGTACTCGTTTAATTAAAATCATTATAGTGAATCACGGTGTTTCAAAGAGTCTCCATAACTTTATACGCATCTGAGTGATTTAAAACTATTTATCGAAAACGAGAACAATAATACTTACTTCATCCAAACTGAAATGTCTTGTAATATGGATATCCATTTTGTAGTTTATTATCAAAATTGTATGCAATAAAAATGTAAAATATAACACCACTCCACACGGTATTGTGCCCACGACCGCTCCCTACGGCTTTCAGTAAGCGACTGAAGGGATAGAGAAAAAGGAAGTGACGCGTGCCTTCAAGCGGAAAACGGGATGTGGTTCAAATTGTAGGCATTTGCAGGGACATATTATTTGTTTGTTGAGGATGTTCGAAGACCACTTCTTTTTCACAGATTCACAGCTATTGGTAAAACATGAAATAAGATGAAATTAAAATACTAATTTAATAATTAAAAGTACACCATATAAGAGACATGCAAAGAACAATACAAATAGTATAGTACAAATAACAGGTTTGTCGCTAAAAAGCAATCTCCATCCAGGCAACCATTCGCAGAACTACAAAAAATAAGTAAGAAATGGGTAGTTTATGGTAAAACATTTTATTGGATAACTATGATCAGTCTGCAAATTGTAAGTTTGCAATCACAAATGTATATTTATATCGAGAACCGAAATAGGTCACGAATAAGGAACTCAAACGACAATAACAAAATATATAAGAATAATAAAACGAAATAGGTCACCCTACTAAACTAACATTTTTATTTTATTGTTTTTTCGTGTTATCTCCAAACCACCGTAATAATATTTATATTAATAATTATTAAAAGGCGGAACAACTGAATTTCGACTAATAAAACTAATGTGCTAGTGCCAACTTCCGCAATGCTGGGACCCCGAATGGGAGACCAAACAGAAGTTTCCAGCATTCCAGCTCCTTCATGGATGTTGGTCACGGATTGGTCATTAACTTGTCGGCTGCCGTAAATACCAGACAATAGAATCAATTGTTTGGCGCCGTGGATCCACGTTCCGGCATACTAAAGGTTAACCCGTATTGGGCCAACACGGTCGGTTGTGATCCAATCTTTCCAACTATTATCATTAACATGCTTAAAGTCCAGCTGTGGCCCAGAGTAACCTCAAATTTGACTTACAATGTTCAATTCTTATTTTCGCCATAAGCTTGTAGCACAAGCACAAGCCCAAAATACAAAGTTCATCTTTTATCTCCGTAAAAATAGGAATGGAAATGAGTTGTTTACAATTATTTTAACATTCCAAAGAGGGCCTTTGAAAGTGTCGGAAAATAGTACGAATGAAAATTTAATTAGCAAAGTCTGCGTTGTAAATGTTTGGAATTCCTATTTGGTTATTCAATGTATTAACATTATAGAACAGTCAAATTATGAATCGAAAGAATGAACCATTTTACAATAACATCTTGTTGTACTTAATGTTTTATTTTATAACATATAAAAAAAAGTATAAGCTCACTTTATAAAATATTTATTTATATCCTATATTTATATCCTCAGTTACCGTTCATGATTCCTTCGCCAAAGTCAGTGAGTAAAAAAAATTAGATACGTGATTTTTAAAATAAGTACCGAACAACGATTTTTTACATTATTTCTATAGGAACGATGTCTGTTTACCAAAAAGCATTATTTTAATGCATACATTATGAAATTTACAAAAACCTGACTTGACCTGGTCTTAACGATGTAAAAAAGCCTTTTTAAACTCCAGTTCACCGTTATAGAATAAAATATAATAAATTATTTGCTAAGAATATGGTTAATATTATTAATTATTATATAGTGTACCTAAAAAATAAACAAATCATTAGTAGAAAATAAATTACCACTATCTTTTTGAGTTATTTATTTGAGTTACTAATAACAATCCAAAGAAAAAAAAAACTTCTTAATAGGTACATAATTTATCTTAGAAAAAATAATTTAAGTAATATTCGACGAATGTAAATCAAAGGAAAAATAAGTTTCTCACAATTTAGAACAATATGAACTTTTCCAAATTATAAATTAACAATGCTTTCTCATTACCTTTAGGGGAGATTTTCTGCAAAATATGATTTTGACTTTTGAATTTTGAATAATAATAATTAATTAATGGTGCAAGAAACACAGGTACATGAAAAACTAAAAAAAAACAGAAGAAAACCAAACTACATAATCGAGTTGTTAGTTTCCTATTAGTGGTACAAAATCTGCGATACACCTCTTATGGCTGACGGATGCACAGCATAGTACACAAAGGTTTGTTTGCGTTAGTCGAGTTACACATTAATGCCATTTAGTTACCCGTATGTAGGGCAACGGGCAACGAACCGTAAACGTTTGTAACACACCCTATGATCGGTATCGATTTTGCAAGCAGAATTTCCTAGCCTTTCTGCTGTAGCAGATTTTTAGAAATATGAGTAAGTAAATAATGAAAGTTTTAATGAAAGTAATTTCGATAAAGATTTTATACAAAGTAAAAATCTGAATGGGGCTATAATGTAAAAACAATCGATATTGTTATCAAACAGCATAATGTAGACCGCAAAGCGTGACCAAGTGGAAATATTTACCGACACTTAGTCTACGAGCAGCCAGATGTTCTTCCCACGCAGTTGTCTGGAGTAACGCCCACATCAGTTGTACATCTATACATTACTTATCCAGCAGTCAGTTATGGCCACACAAAACCTACCTGTTGATGGTATCTCTTCTTTACACCACAAGGGAACAAGCACTCCCTTTACAGCTCGTTATAAAGCACTCCACGAAATGAAATGAATTATACAATTCACTATTAGTTGCGTATCGAAAAAAAAGATAATAATATCATCTACACAATGTGCTACTACGAAAAGAACTGCTAAAACAAAAATAAACTACTGTTGGCTTCGGTACGTTTATAACACCATAGCAAAATGGTTCTAACTTATTAATAAAGCTTGACAGATTTTTCGTACGAAACAACACAATGTACACAACATTTATCACTTGGCAATACGCATGCGTCACACGCATCCAGTGCGCATGTCTGGATTTGACATCAATATGACATCGCCGCGACAGAAGGTCACTGTTCAATGGATGAAGGTGAACCTCAGGTGAAGTTTCATTAATGAAATGAGGTAACCGACAGCTTCAAGAGTTGTGGAGATTGTAAAAAAGATAATACATGCTGCCAACAATGAAATTATGCTTGTAAGATTCTCAATGTCTTTAAGTTATTTTCATTTAATTGGGGATATTTTTTTAATTTATATGATAAGAAAAAGTCAATATTTCTTATTGTTTTGAAGTTTTCGCTGATCATACACATAGTATGTATAATTTAATTAATACATGCTTGATTTAATCTAGTGAGCTGATAAAACTTTCTAAGTTTTAAAAATGCAAACAGTGTTGCCGTGACTATACTTGCATTAAAATACCTGGTTCTTATATATATAAATAACATTTGAATTTTTAAGTGTAAGAACTCGATGGCGCAGCGTTTCGTACGTTCAGGTTGCGATATTGCAAGTTAAGCAACCTATCGCAATGTCGGGTCACTGGATGGATGACCAGATTTAAAATTTATTTATTATTAGTATTTATATTTATTTTTATTTTAAATATTACGTTAAGCCCTTGGTCCCATCTATTGCCGTTAGATGACACCTAGTCGATATAATCCACCGACGCGCATTGAGCCAGTTGTGGACTTAAGCCCGATCTCCCAATGCTTTCATAATATTGCTTATGTAGAGAACCCTGAGCCCAGCAGTGGGACGTGTATATGCTGATGGTTTTACTGTTTGCCATCGTACAAGCTGATGATAATTGGCTGAAAAAATATTTGGACTATTCAAAAGCACTTTTAAAAAAAAAAATTTGACTTTGACATTTGTCTTTACAGCAGTTTAATAAGTTTTACAGCAACCGAATTTTGTATTTGGAAATCAGTTCTATTAACTTATTAAGTTTAAATTTGAACCTTTTTGAGATAATGCCTTAAAACAAAACTATGCAATATTATGCTAAATATAAAAGTTAAAGCCATATTTGTAAATGAATAACTTCCTGACATCTAGCAGTCATGTTATGAAACACATTGTATGAAAGTGTACAACATTTTCTTTGTCAGCTAGCAGGCAGGCTTCTATCCACTTTTCCTGCTTTATGTGAGCAGAGCGAAATCCGTTTATGGCGCTTCAGCCTCCAGAATATAGATGGCGCTGTTTGTGATTACCATAATATTAAATTATATTTTGTTGTGATTCTCTACAACAAGGAAAATCTGTTACGTTATCGTTCAAAGACACTTTGACCCTTCCATTGTTCATCAATTACATAGTTACAATTATTATTATTATTATGTAATCATAACAATAGTTATTCTTTTGTTATTAATTATTAGACAGCAAACGCTAACATTAAAATAGGTTTTGTACTTCGTCTCTTCGCTGAATCTTTTTACAAATAATTACCTATATAATTAGATTTAAAGTTTAGTAAGTGATTAAGGTATTTATTTTTTGTCAAATGTGTGTTTTCAATATCAATATACGTCGCATTGTTGTACGTTAAAATATATATATTACGTAAAAACTAAAATCATGTCACATATTATATTGACGAACAAGTAAGTAATGCGTAATTTATAATTTGTAAGTATCCAGCAGTTAATTATAAATACAATACGTGACGTAGATGATAATATTCTCAATTTTACCGTAATTCAGCCGTTTGGATTTCAATCCCCTTTGCGGTTCCAAGATTTGGGTACACTTCAGTGTCTCAGGGATGTGACGCGACCTCATTTCACGCTTAATTGCTTAGGACGGCCTCAATTTTTTTTTCGTTTTTTCTTTTAAATCGATAAAGGTTTTACAAATTTTCATCATTATACCCGAGGCGTCGGGGAAGTATTACGTCTTTTGATACGACGAAGATCAACATCAAAGTTTGATCATTATTTGTAACCGTTCTTTTTGACAATTTGACTGATATCACAATTATGTAAATGTATCAAATATTGGTGAATTACATTGGTTGGAATACCTAAGGAAGACTGCTATAAAGGGAAACATCGATATTAGCGAATGCACTTATATCAAAACAATAATTAGTTACCTTTGAAGCTTGCTTCTGTATGTTCAAAACATATGTTTTTGAAGAAATGCTTATAAACTATATATACTCGTACAGGATCCAAAATATAACATTTTTAATATCTATACAATTATTAAAATATTCCAAAAACTATAAAATCATTGCAGTTCGTTGTGAATCATATCATAAGGACCTTTACTAACCATTAATTTCGGTAAACCAGTTGCACAATACACAGGGCACCAATAAAACTTTAACGACCCAGTATCATCAGAATATTCCGACGCATGCATCGCTCGGGGACAATCGGACGTGTCCAAATACTAATGTAATTAATCTCAGCCGGTCCGGTAATCCGTCTTTAGCGGGGCGATAGTGGCGCCAGACGCGGCATCCATCTACGCGACCCCGGGTTTATCTTTACGTCAGGTGTCGACTCGAAATTTATTGAGTCGTGGCACATTCACAATATTATGTTGATTTTGGAAAGTAAAACTAGGACAGAGAACATGCTAACAATTCGGAAGGCATGTTGAGACGTCGGTCCCAGTAGTTGCTGCAAGGCAGTCGTGGTGGGCTATGGCAGGATCTTACAATTACTCTATTGCTCGTGTGTGAAGGCTGGATGAGAATATAATGCTCAGTGGCGTGGCTTCAGAGAGGCTTATGTCCAGCAGTAGACTAATTTAAGTTGATGATGTTCATGGTGCTGATGAAAGCTCAACATTAAAAGGTTTAAGGTTGATGATGATGATGATGACGTACGATCAGATTGCATAGAATCTCACACCCGTTTGCACTAAACTTATGAATCGCCTAAGTCTTTGCCTAACTATTACCCAGTCAAGTTAACTAGGCACTTGAGTGTAAGCGACGTTTTCGAGCCAGGTGCTGAGTTAACTTTACCGGGTAGTAGTTAAGCCAAGACTTAGGCGATTCATAAGTTTAGTGCAAACGGCTGTCAGTCTACATTCAAACAAAGAAACAGTTTTGTTGTCACCAAAAATTAATATTCTTTTTAGGTATTACAAGCAGTGAAAAAAAATTTTCTTTTTAAAACTATTTTATTTTAGCAACTGTCGCGATTTGTTGCCAGAACGGAAACGCACGAAACATATTTAAATATGTACCTACTGCGACGGAAGGGAGGAGGTTGCAGAGTTGCATTGATAAGTAAAGATGCTAGCTGCGTATACTGAGCTGTGCAAAGTGTTGGCATCGCATAACAGGGCACAATGTCAATTGTTAATATTTTTATTATTTTGTTACATGTTGTATATTTAATTGTGTGTTTTGTTATGTGATTCCAATAAATGTCTTTTATTCTTTTTATTCTTAAAAGATATAAATAAAATAAAATTATATGTCCTAAGATATCTTGTCAGTCAATTTTTTTTCATTGTCACAGAAAAAAAAAATGTTCTCTAGGGAGTAGTGGTATTTGGTTGGGACTAAATAGATAAAATTGGAACCAAAAGTTCCTAAAGTCGTGCTCAGTTTTCAGCAGCCAATCGGCCATACGAGAATGGTCGTAATATATTAAAAAGTGTAAATACACAGTTGTCTAAATTCTTATATTTTTCCTTTTTTTTCATCAAAAATTTTAAGTTGTTTTTTAATATGTATTGCATTAACAATTATTTAACAATGTAATAAAAAAGATAAATAAAATTCGCTGTTGTTATTTAAGTTATAAATAGTAAAATATCACAATGGAAACAATCGCTTCTGCATTCCAGCACAAAGTTTCGACAACACTGTACGGCTGAATGTAAAGGAAAGGAATATTTAATAAATACGGGTCTCGTTTACAACGCAAACAACTCATCAAGCAATGCAAACAGAAGCTGCTTTTGGCTTGATATTTTTTCTGTAGCACTGTCACAGTTTACTACTAACCCAATTGGTATGTCTTTTATTCGTTCAATGCGGATGGATTCGCTCGTTTCTTGCGGATTGTTTGTTACTATTCAGTTGGCACCATTTCTATTGGAGTCGTGATTTTTTATAAGTGGATAAAGTAAATTTTTTTTTTGTAAGTTTCGTGTTGTTTTGTATTTATTTATGTATATACATATTGACTTGTCCTGACTGACTGACTCATCATCGCCGAGCCTAAGCTGGTGAAGCTAATTAGATAAAATTTGGACTGTAGGTTAATTGAGTGACGTAACCAGCCACTAAGAAAGGATTTTACGAAAATCACACCCTAACGGGGTCAAATAGGGGGTGAAAGTTTGTATGAAAGTCCGTCAGTTTTGAAGTTAAATACATGAAAAGTATTTGGGTACATGAAAGGTATTTGGGGTTCTTGAAAAGAATGAATGAATGACAAGTCTCAGGATTTTTGTTTATTTTTCTTTAAATGAGTAAAAAAGGGAAAAGTTTTTTTTTTAAATCGTTATTTATACCTCTCATACCTATATAACTATCAAAATAAATATTTAATTCGATCTTTAGATTTTTCAACAAAAATAAGAATAAAATGTTTTTGTTTTGTAAATATAATTTTTAACTCAAATTTTGTTGCGAAACAAATTACAAAAACACAAATCTTGAAAAAATTTCCACGAGCAGAATTTGAACATGCACCCTTCTGACATACCGGGTCAGGTGATCTCCCAATTGAGCTATCGTGGTTCTAACCAGCCCGCCGAAATTATTCAACACTATTTACTTTTTACTTTGAAAGCCAAAGGCACCCATTCAATGTCAACAACTACCGTCATTAACTCTGATCATAATATTTTTACAAATACCTACTTAAGATCAGTTAAGAAGTAGGCAAGCTAATAATAAATTGTTTTTGTTTTGTAAATATAATTTTAACGCAAATTTTGTTGCGAAACAAATTCCAAAAACACAAACGTTGAAAAAATTTCCACGAGCAGGATTTGAACCTGCACCCTTCTGACATATCGGGTCAGGTGCTTTCCCAATTGAGCTGCCGTGGTTCTAACCATCCCGCCGAAATTATTCAACACTCTTTACTTTTTACTTTGAAAGCCAAAGACGCCCATTCAATATCAACAACTACCGTCATTAACATCCGATCACAATATTTACAAACACTAAAGATCAGTTAAGAAGTAGGCAAACTATTTATAAAATGTTTTTGTTTTGTTAATATCATTTTTAACTGGTTAGAACCTCGTGGTTCTAATTCTAAGCTATCGTTAGCTTAATTGGGAGAGCACCTGACCTGATTGGGGGTTAACAATGCTCGCATCCGTAGGTGTGTACCCTCGTGACCCAATATGTGACCACTGGATGGTGCTAAATGAGTGACACTGTCTGAGTGGTAGAGCCACGCTGCGTTGCAGCACGAAATGGGCCGGCTCGCCCGGCGTAATACCACCCTCTCACAGAATATCGGCGTGAAACAATGGCACTCGTTGCTGTTGTGTTTTGTCCGTTAAGTGAAAGTACCGGAGCCCCATCTCTCACCCCTCCGCCTTCCCAATTCCTACGCCCTCCTCAAGATCCAACTCCTTCCTCAAGGCTGGCAGAGCATCTGCGATTACTTTGGTTTTGCGGGTATTCATGGGCGGCGGTGATTACTTTCTATCAGGTGACCCACCTGCTCGTTTGCCTCCTTTTAATATAAAAAAAAAGTTCGACACAGTAACCTTGTATAAAAAAAAAAATATGTTTATTTCCTGTAACAATATTTTGTTTTACATTCTTTAGGGACAGGAGTCTCCTTTTAAGCTGTTAAGCCTGTTCCAGGAGATACCGCTCTTCCATAGCAATGGCTATCTTATTTAATAATTATATTTATACATAATATAATTAATAAAAATTAGTAATTAAAATTAAAATTAGTAGTTATGTGTGTGGTTCTGTCTTTACGTGCGCGTGTGTATATATGTGTGTGTGTGTGTGTGTGTGTGTGTGTGTGTGTGTGTGTGTGTGTGTGTGTGTGTGTGTGTGTGTGTGTGTGTGTGTTGGGGGGGGGGGGGGGGGTACCTAGTCTTCGACACCAGTAATTTTCGTCGCTTAAAATAATTCAGAATTTCATTTAAATTTTACTGGATGACAGCTTCAGCTTAGAGGTCTGTATTCATTGGTTGCTAGCTGACCCCTATTTTTTATGATTAAGGCGACACACTGAAAAAATAAGTTCATGTTTTTATCTTGATATTCTATAGATTCTGTTCATTTGCGCTAGTAAGGATCAGCCTTTTTGAATGTTCACAAATCGAGGCGTCGTGAAAAAGTGTCGATCATTGGTTCCTGCCGGTCACTGATGCCACCACCCTGTATTTTAATTTCTTACCGGAAAGCACTTCGCCTTCCTCTCACCTGTAGGTAAGTGATGATATGGCCAAAGGTGCAAGCGTACACTGAACTCTCCACTACTGACGAACTGGCTATCGAGCCCCGAACAGTGTCTGCGATGGTCCTTACCGACGACTATAACACAGAGGTGTATAAGTTTATCTGTGAAATAAATTTCTCATACATTAAACTTTAGGAAATAAGTTTTGTTACCTCTGCAGTGGCTGCTATTCCAAAATGAACATATTTTCCGTAAATGGATGTGTAGATCAGGACTGTAATTATTAAACTGCACCCGGAGTTTACATAAAATTAAGTTTTATGTCTCAACTAACCGGCTAAGCTCTAGTGGCTCTAGGCAGCTCGTTTCGAGCGCTGGAAATGCTTGCCACAGTTCATTAGTGGTCTGACTGAGTCTCGGGTCAAACCTAAATCGGTTGGTTGAGGATATTCTCCAACGCTGCATCAAAAAAATACAAACCCCTGGTGTTTTAACTGAATAATAAATTTAATTATCTTTATCAGACTTATTGTAAAGAATTGTCCCACTAATGGGCTCAAATGAACTTCTGTTCATTCCTAAACACATGAGGATATAGATCCGTCACCACGCTGGCCCAATGGAGAGCAACGGCTAAACATATCTTCCGAAGCTCGGTGAAGCTCGTGATATTTAAATTTGGTCACCCATCTGGTAATTTTATAATGCTTAACTTGCAAGAATGTAACCTGAACGCGAATACAATAGGACGAACATGACGCGACGCGAACCTATTACAAGTATATAACATTTAACAAATCTTTTCCTTCATAAAACGGCAGATGATATTTTGTAGCAACAGAAATTAAAATGAGCTTACCGTGCGAGACTCCGCGTTTTTCAACAAAATCTCACTAACAGGCCTTCCTGGAACTTGTTCCCAGCCGTAAAGTAGAACTGGAAGTGAAATTCGAACTAAAAAAAAATATCAGAAAGCAATTGTTTTGACTTGCTTGCTGATTGAAAAACAAACAAAATATTTATCAGTTGTTAGTTTTATTTGCGAATTGAGCTAGGGAATATACGGCGACTTCATCGAGTTTTTAGTACTTGTGAATTAATAAAACTTTTTATTAAACAAAATGGTATAAGGGAATTTACCACTTACGATGTCCGCCTCCTCATAATGCTTATAACCGTATGCTTATTTAGCACTCATAGCCCTTAGAATAAAAAAAAACACTAAACATACGAAAATAGTTTAAGAAAGTCTGAAATTAATTTCAAAATTACAACTGGGTCAAGTTCCGTCCGCCGACAATAGCAGGCCATTTCCAAAAAGTATGTCTCTAAATACAATGCAGTGAATGAAGTTCCGTAGTTATAACCATTATCTTGGGCGGGCACCGTCGCACAATGCACCTGTCGAGACCCATTAAACTTCACAATTGTACGGTTATGGTAGTTTATTTAAAGCTTCGATGTACGCTGCGGTCATAGTGTAACCGAAACAGTAGGTCATCTGGTTAACAGCTGTCGACTCTTAGCCTTGAATCCTTGGTGCAGAAAAAACAAACGCGTCATAAGGTCGTCAAAAATTTTATCAAAACCATCAAACCATAAAACAAAAAAAAAACAGTCTTGCTTAAAGCAAACCGTCAACATCTTTTTTTATTATCAACCAGTTGCTTAGCCGACTGTTACTATTTTTATTAATTTAATTTTAGCATTCACATTGCTATATGTCGTTGCAAGATAAAAAAAATCTAGTACAATTTTATCATATAATTTAATCGACTATAACTATCAAGAGGTGTTTTAAAAACAATGTAATAAACTGAATGTGTTTTTGTGCTCAATCTCGAATAGTGGTATTTTAGTTTTGTTGATACTTTGTTTCTTGCCATTTTAAATATATTTCAATTCTTAGCTAATGAAGAAACGTTTATATGTACAGACGCCTGCACATCAACTATCCAAAACTGTCAAATTTCTTCAATACAATGTTAACCATATGACTTAGGTATAAAGTTCAAAGTCTATTGACAAAATTTGACAGTTTGTGGTAGGTTGATGTGCAGGCATGTGTACAAACTAACTTAGTGAGCAAGCTCTGTTTCTTTCAGTCTAATGTAAAATATCTTGGCTATCTTGTTCGGTTTTGTTATTTTTATGATACGCACAATTTGCGCACACACATACCATAGACACAAACAAACCGCGTTCAATCCTATTTAAAAGAAAGTAACTTACCACTTTTGTTTATACTATGCGGTGGGTGTCGTTTACTCTCTTGCTCCATCAAGCTATTTGGTAGGTTATTGGAAGTTTTCGAGTGCTTGATATTGGTCGTTTGCTATCGATTTGTACTTAACACCGTGTTGGGCATTAGCTGACGTACCCCGAGGGGATTAAGCCGTTTAGTACAGCTCCGGTGTTCGATGTAAATACAAACCTATTTTATATGTGTAAAGACTAATTGACAAGTATGTGTTAAAGAAAACCAAAAAAGCTAAAATTCTTATCTATATTATCTACACGTAATACATTATCTAAATAGTTAGGTTTGACCCATTTAACACCAGCGATGCATCGGCGCGGGACATAATTGAACGAATAAGTATAATTAATGTATAACTGTTTCTTATTAGGTGCTTTACAATATCATTAATTCTGTTTTATCAGTATTGGCGTATCTTTAAGATTTGTCATAGATGTTTATCTTCCTACATATAAATCAATAAATATGTCCTATATGCCAATGATTTGGCAAACGAGTAAACATACAGTAGTAGACATACATACAGATGGAAAGCGACCAACGCAGCCCACGGACGATTAAGGCACTAATGGTATCACTCGCTTGTTGCGGACCCTGAAGGTTCAGCTCTTATGCTTAAACTCTGTAATTTCACCTGATCTACTCATAGAACCCTTTCAATACGAACACTACATAGTAACACAATATTTTTGACAGCTATAAGTATTAGCAGTCGACATCCAGCAATTTGTTATTTTATCAAAGAGTTTTAAACTTTTTTATAAGCTACCTACATTCTTACGATTACATAAACACAACACAAAACCGGTAGTTGCGGAGATCCTTTTCCAGCAACGCCTTTTGACTGAGAACTAACTAACTAGAGTGGCGCAACGACCTAAAATGAGTCTTGGCCTCCGATAATAAGAGTCGCCATCTGGGATGATGATGATGATTACATCAAACTCGTCAATTAAATGACTTGCTTTACTTTGCTTTCGAATTTTAAACACAAAGAATGTGATTCCATTGAGACAGAAAAATTATAGACACTAACGCGCTTCTATAGAAATTAAAACCGCTAGTTACACTTAAAAGGACACTTTGCTACCGCGAAACATTAATTACGATGTTCCAAGAACGAGAAAAGTCATTGGATACGATACCATTTTTGTTTTGGAACGTGTAGACGTGACCACATAATATAAAATCGTATATATATAGAAGGAGAACACATTTAATTGTGAATGAAGCTATTGAATTGCATAGAAAGCGCGTTTATAAAAATGCGAAAGTTGCCTAACTTGCGAGATTGCTTCCCGAATGCCTAGGTCTTAAGAATATTTCGATAAATTTGATAAATAAATTGTTATTGTTTTTACTTTTTAATCGTTTGCCTTTGCCCAGCTGTGGAGATCTTTTGACAAAGATAATGATGATGATGACAATGATGATGTAAATAAGAGTATAAAAACATAATTTCGGTTCCAACAAATACGTTTTCAAATCAACTTTAAAGTGTAACTAGCGGCCCGTCCCGGCTTCGCACGGGTGGACCTTTCTTTTTAATATAGCATACGTGTTGAAAAAAACTTTTACGGATCTACTCGCGTTTATTTTACACATTAGTTTTAATTAATGTTTACCCTGTCGTTTCGAACCCTTTGCAGGGTCACAGGGAGACTGACAATGAAACTATGGTTAGTTTTGATGTGCAGTTCTTATTTAAATGCCTACAGGATTGCATTGAAATTACCAAAAAACGACTAGCAGAACAAGATATGCCATATGAATATACAGTACTATTAGAGCATTGTCTAACATCTGGCTACCTTTTGTGAAGTGACATTTACTACCTGCAAGTGGGTGTCACCATGGGGTCCCCTGTTTCACCCGTCGTCGCCGATATCTTTATGGAAGACTTTGAGGAGAGGGCCCTGAACACAGCACCAATAACCCCTAGGTTCTACAAGCGGTACGTAGATGAAGTATCTGCTTTTCTGGATCATATTACCTCCATACATCCAAAAATACAATTCACAATGGAGTTAGAGGCAGATAGTAAGCTAGCTTTCTTGGATACTTTAATCATCAGGAATCCGGACCATAGTTTGAGTCACACTGTGTATCGTCAAGTAACCCATACAGATAGGTACCTCAATGGTGATTCTCACCACCATCCTAGACAGTTGGCTACTGTAGGGAAATCTTTGTTTCAGAGAGCACGCGGCATCTGTGACACCCAACCCCTGGCTGCTGAGCTTCAGCATGTCAAGCACGTACTACAGGACAATAAACTGAAAGTACCACGGCTTCGTCACAGAAAACGCAATAAACCAACCACAGTCGAGCGCCAACCTGCTGTACTTCCATATATGAAAGGTGTCACTGACAAGATTGTACATATCTTAAAGCGAGCTTCAATCAATACTTACTTCAAGCCGCCGAAGAAGATCAACCAATTTTCACGACCTGTCAAGGCCAACATACCCCTTCTAGGTGCAGGCGTGTACAAACTGGACTGCGACTGTGGGCTCTCTTACATCGGGCAAACAAAGAGAAGTGTAGGAACCAGTGTTAAAGAACATTATAGCCGACGTCAAGCATAGGCGCGAAAATAAGCAGAGAGGGGCCCAACCATTACATCAGATTTGATAAACCACAAATACTCGCTAGAGAACAACGATTCATCCCTAGGATGGTACGCAAGGCTATTGAAATTAAAATACATCCTAATTTTAATAGAGAAGATGGTTGGAATCTACTACCAGCCTGGGATCACATCATACAAAATATTAAATCCCAGCCCCAACACCATACTGCCAGACAAAAAGATACTGTAAGCTCTTTCTGCGTAAAACGGAACGCACCTGATTAATTGAAATGAGGGTATACAAGCTACTAACTAATTATAAGACGATCAACACCTCAGTCTCTCTGTGACCACGGACCCTGTAAAGGGTTCGAAACGTCAGGATAAACATTAATTAAAACTAATGTGTAAAATAAACGCGAGTATATCCATAAAAGTTATTTCATTTCAATGTGTAGTGTTCACGTAAACTTTAGAAAACAATTGCCTATGTTACTTAGCGCTAATGTAGCATTCTAATGGTGAAAGATATTTTTAAATCGGTTCAGCAATTTTTAAGTTTATTCGTTACAAACATACAAAAATATAAATCTTTCCTCTTTATAATAATTAGTATAGATTAAATCGAGTTTAGTGATAGCTTTAAAACTAATAATCACTTTAGAATATCCGTTTTTCTTAACTCAACGTTGTCCACTAGCGAAGAGAAATTATTTTAAATTAAAGTTAAAATTAACAAGTCCTGGACCGTAATAATGAATAAAGCTTGCCACACACTGTTTAACTTATAATTATACGAAAAACTGCGAATAGTTACGGCAGTTTAGAAGCCTGGAGCAAAGTTATTAATTATATTGAATTTGTTATAAAAGAACTGTGCATTTATATGCGATACTAAAGGAAACTTCTGAGAAATTTAGGTCGTAACTTAATTAATAGATTGTATCAAGTTTTAAGGCTAGACTTTATGATAAGGGATATTGTGCCTTTTTTTCATTACTTTCTTGAAAAATGTCTCAGGCGTCCTCCTTTAATCTAAAAGGGAGCGTTCAGGATTTTCCATTTACTTGTTCCATATATAACCAAATTGAAAGAAAAAAACCGGACAAGTGCGTGTCGGGCCACGCGCAGTGTAGGGTTCCGTAACCCAACTCAAAAATGCGGACTCTGAGAAAAGGGCTTTTATGACCATTTATTTAATATACTACCTGACACACCTTCACACACCTGACAAAGTCATTTAAGTAGTTCCCAGTGAGGAATTTGTACTGCGTCAAATACATTCTATAAGTTGGTCGACTGTTACTAGTAAACTTGTAAAGCCTACTTAGCTGTAAAACCTACTTACTGTGATAGTTTTTCTTTTAACTTCGTCATTTAAACAACTACCGTGAATTTTTAATAGTTCACAAACGGATGCCTCAATCAAAAAACTGTTTCCACAAACCCGCTACATTTTTGAAATTGTTATCCAACGACACCCCACACCATGGGAAAGACAAGAAAAAAAATCTACATCCCCACTTCATGTGTAGGGGAGGTAACCTAAAAAAAATATTTTTCAAAATTTTATTTCACCAATTTGTCGGCGTGATTAATATGTATATCCATGCCAAATTACAGCTTTCTAGTACTAAGAGTCTATGAGCTAGGCTGGGGACAGACAGACAGACGGACATGGCGTATATAAGGTTTCCTTGTTAACTACGGAACCCTAAAAATAAAATATATTTATTTATACAACATATTGGCTATTAAAATTTATTTGAGCAGTGTTATGGCAGCAAAAATCATCTCCGTCTCAGCAAATGTCACAACAAGGCTATGACGCTGATTTTCAGATGGCGGCGGGCGTTGGTTACATCTTGCGCATATGTGGGAAAGAACGAATATAATAATAGTTAACCATAATAGAACAAAGTGGAAAATTTCTCCCAGTTGATCCTACTCAGTTCAGCATTATGCTTGGGCGGAACAGTTCTCGAGAGGCGACCGCGTACCGTAAAACGCAGAACTGAAGACAGTCCTTCAATATGGTGAAACGACGAAGAAGTTCGCAGGTAGCCGCTGGATGCGAGCAGCACAAAACCGGTCGTTTTGGATATCCTTAAGGGGGGCCTTCATCCAGCAGTGGATGTCATTTGGATGAGATGATAATGATGTTGATTCTACGCAGAAAATGATGAAGACTCGAAAAAAAGTTTATGATTCACTCAGTTAAAAATCAACTGTCTGCAATCAGATTAGCGAATATGTAATGAAGAGGCTTGACGATCCTTATTATTACCAAGTCCTAATAAAAGCCAAAGAAGCGAGGAAGACTTTGCTTAAATGTTTGCTATCAACAACGACTAAAATATCATCATCAGATGGAGTATAATAAAAGAGCTAATCTCATAGAAGCGATGGAAACTAAAATTTATTACAATAAATAATCCATAAAAAATACTGAATCAAACGGGTTACTGTAAGTTTTGGAGCCAGTAGAAATAAATATGATAATTCAATAAAATAATAGCCAACAGGAATGATTATTTAGAGACAGCTGGTCAAAGCTTGGTAAGCTAGCCTGTTTTCCAAGCTATTATCTGAACTTAATAATTTATTATTGTACGAAGACATTAAGTCGAGACAACAAATAAACCATTTTGTGTAAAAATAAAATTATTCTGATTAACGGAGCACACATGAAAACTGAAGTCCCCCTTCATCATATTCCCGTAAATTATTAAAAGTCAGCTTCGTACGTGACTCATCTATGTGTAAATTGAAACTCTTTATTGTTCCTTCCTTTTTTTTTCATTTTCACGTGTAATAAAAGAGGGCTTGCTTAAAATTCCGGGCCGCGTCGCCATTACCCTATCGCCCGTGTGACAGACAGACTGGAGATAACACCGACGCACCACGTGACAAATGTTTTATTTGTAGGATGGCCAGACATTCTCTTGATTATAAGAACGGTGTAACTACAAGATACATTTTGGCGCATTGGTAAAAGCGCCCGGTCTGCGATGGCTGAGGATAAGCAACTTTCGCAAGGGCCGGTCATCAAATGGGTGGCCGAAAATGTATCATCACGTACTCCTTCGTGCTTCGGAAAGCAAGTAAAGCCGTTGGTCCCGGCTGCATCAGCAGTCGTTACCAACCACACGGTCGGACTGGGCCCGCATTGTGGTTTATGGCCCGTTCTCCGTATCCACCCATAGGAAAGGCTCGTGCTGAACAGTGGGGAACATAAAAATGATCTTGGAGTATCTTCTCACTGAGCTCTTGGCAGAGTGGTCGTCCTGTGGTGGGTTTTGATAAGTGTCTCTATTTGGCTATATTGAGGGCACTGTGGCACTGGCAGTTAATAGTCTTAGTAGATTGAGCGAGAGATCAAATGAGGTCTATTACCCAAGTTGGTTGAAAGGCGACCGCGTGATCTTTTGCCTTCCGTTTCGTCTTCTTTGCAAGTTATATGCCCAAAGAACTGTAATATACCCTGATTTTTTTATTATAGATGATTTTTTTTTATTTGAAATTTCTATAATTTTATTATTTCTTTTTACCAAATATTTTTAAACATTACTTTTGTTATCTTTAGCTGCTCTCCAAATTTTTTTAGAAATCAACTTGAATGCGTTTTCAGTCCCGAAAACATAAAAAATGTGGGACGACGGTATGGTTTTAGCTACCCCAATTACAGCAAAACTTTTTCTTATTCTAAATGCGTGTGAATGTCAAATGAACGGAATGCGAAATGAACTCCATATTGTGTCTCTACTGAGAAAAAATAAATATAAAACGTTGCTACACTGTTTAAACGTCTAATCAAAAGTAAAAGGTTTTTAACCGCCTCTTTGATCTAGTAGTCTAGTTTTCTTACATTCGACTTAGTTCGTTCTCATTGGTCAAACTTTGAATTTGTAATGTCTGTGAGCCACGAATGCCAACATAAAAATAGGAACCTGGCGAATCAGAGAATGAAAACATAGATATTTGCGAAAGACAACAAAATTTCCTATCGAAAACGTTGTTCGATACGACGCGTGAGGGGTCTCAAGTGCGTTACCGTCTTCGGCCTTATCATCACTTAACATCAGGTGAAATTAAGGCCAAATACTTACCCGTACAACGTAAAAAAAATATCGTTGCTTTTTTAACCGACTTCAAAAAAGAGGCGGTTTTGCTATGTATTTTTTTAATAGTTCAGTGGCCTTTTTTTTCAACCTTTCATAGCTAAGTACTACACGAATTGTTACAAGTTTTAATAAGTTTTTCGTAAGTTGTTCTTTAAGCTGAAATTACATGCATAAATGTAGATTATGCTGGTATATTTTATACTACAATAGCTATCTAAAAACATAGCTATTGTAGTTTAATTATTGCAATTACGATAGCATCAATAGAGTGTAACTGATTGTGTTCGATAAGTTATGACCCTGGATAGGGGGTGCAGCTTAATGGTGCTCACAAAGTGATAGGATACGCCTATGATCTTGCTCTCTCAGGATAAAATAAGGATAGCATCGTGGCAACAGTGGAACACATTAACGAAGAAGCTGGTGGAATCAGCATTAGGATCAACCACGAAAAACCGAGTACCTTCTAATGAAAAGATACCGAAACGCACTGATTGGTAGATCAGACCTGATTGTGGGGAACGTTTCATATAGAGGAGTACCAAAATTCAAGTTCGTAGGCTGCACTATAACTGACACTAATACTCGTGAGGACGAAATTAAAATCCGCGCACAGAAGACCGTTGAGGTCCGTTGAAGTGCGGCAATTCATAAAATCTTGACGTCCAAACTTCTAAACAGGAGTACCTGCTAAGATTCGAGTATACAAAAGAGTAATCCGACCAATCTTAATGTACGGCTGTGAGGTTTGGACGCTAACTCAAAAAGAAGAACGTAGACTCGTCACAGAGAGAAAGGCACTTAGGAAGATCTTGGGGCCAGTGCAATGAGACGACGGCAGCTGGAGGATTCGAGAGAATGGCGAAATTGAAGAACTAGGGGCCAACATTACCGCTGAATATGAGACGGCCACGTGGAAAGTATGGAAAATGATCGCTTGTTGAAACGCGCATATGCTGGGTGTCCAGTAGGGCGTAGACCAGTCGGTCGCCCAAGTTACCGCTGAAGGGGTGAAGTTCTAAAGCACCTAGAAAAGCAGTTCAGAACCGGGACCAGTGGCATCGACTTTTACCAGAGGCCAAAGCTCAGTTGGGGCTACAGCAGCGCCAGGATAGAAAGTAGTAAATAAGTGAGATTCTGAAAATTTTGATTTTCTGAAACTTTTATATATGACAATGTGTTGTGTAGAAGCAGTGAAATTTATACAATGGTTATATAATCTAGGTACTATATACAATTTTACCATTATTCACAATACTTTAGTTACAGACCTTTTTGTTAGATCAGCTTAAATAAAATTATCTCAAAGTAATTATTACACTACCTACCTATCATCTTACTTACAGTACGGCGAGAAAATGCTTTGTATGTAGAAATGTTCAAATGTTGATATTAATTATAATTTAAGGAGCTTACAATGACAAAAGCCTCGCTAATAAACTTACGACCAAATTAAGGTTTTATGGGACCCCTGAAAATTATGTTACAAGACCTGTTTTTTTGGATCATCATAAACTTTTATAGGCGGATAGTAAAACCTTCATTTTTATGCGTGTCCTTCTCACACGCATACTTTTATGTGTCGTAAGATTTTAGGTACACGATCGTATCGTAAGATCTTAAGTACTTAGCTTATTTTTTTCAAGTGTTAACAATTATGTCCGGTCGCTATATCGCATGAAATATGGAATGAAGAATCGTTGTTCCAATTTAGGGGTTAAATCCTTTTTTGTCAAATTTTTCATTTGATTTGGGTTCTTTTTTGGCCATAAATAATTTTCTACTAAGAGTATACTCGTATAATGAAATCCTCAATAAATAAAAAGTTTTAATCTTGACCAATTTAATCATAACACAGTCTAAGTAATGTAATCTCTCATAAATCTTACGGGTATTCGCGTCCGTAGGTTTACCCTTGAGACCCTACACGTGACCACTGGGTGGTGCTAAATGAGTGACACTGTCTGAGTGGTAGAGCCATTTGGTTGCACGAAATGGGCCGGATCGCCCGGCGTAGGTAATACCACCCTCTCACAGAATATCGGCGTGAAACAATGGCACTCGTTGCTGTTGTGTGTCGTCCGGTGAGTGAAAGTACCGGAGGCCCATCTCTCACCCCTCCCCCTGCATTGGCAGGGGAATGGGTGCAGTTGAATCTTGAAGAGGGAGGAGAGAGTAGGGCAATCCCTAAACCTCCTCCTCCCTCCTCAAGATCCAACTCCTTCCTCAAGGCCGGCAACGCATCTGCGATTACTTTGGTTTTGCAGGTGTCCATGGGCGGCGGTGATTACTTTACATCAGGTGACCCGCCTGCTCGTTTGCCTCCTTTCAACATAAAAAAATAAAAATATATTTCAATACCTACAACAATGTTTTCAGTCCAAACTTAATCAAATTGGTAACACAGTTCAAGCTTGTGATGTAAACTTTTTAATTCTGAAAAATGTTTATCAAACACGCTTGATTAAGTTATGAAAACAAATATAATTTATTATTCAAGCGCGAACCAGAGTGTTTTTACCACCCGCAAATCTGATTGCTTCCGCGATTTCATTGAATGGTGTTATGCGCAAATGATCAATTCCCAAAAATAACATTCTTACTTTTTTAAAGGTTCCGTAAATGCTAAAGCCGTTGATCAAAATTATAATACCAACATTAATAAAACCAAAGATACATTACTATACATAGGTGTCTGTACAGGACAATAAAGGATTTAGAAAGTTATATTACTCATTTGTTTCATTTATTAAAATAGAATAAAACTTTGTTGGTAATTGCATAATATGCGTAAAAAATGAAATTATCAAGTGAGCAACTAGCAAGGTATGTCAGGTAATTATCTAAGTTAAACTTACCAAAATTTAAAATTTTTACTTACAAAATGAGTCTATGTAACTTGAATGAATAAATTAATTGTATTGAATTACACAAGTCGCTGAAGGAATATTTTTATGATTTACAATCGAAATGGACCTATAAAGAAACAAATATATTTTGCTACTTAAGCGACATATTTAAGATATGCTATGTTTGCCGTAGGTAGGTAATTCTAACGTTAAAATGATTTATTGTTTTCTAAAGTTGACGCGAACACTACACATTTCATTACAACAACTTTTACGGTGGTGTTCCGCTTTACGCAGAGATAGTTTATTGTAGCTTTTTCCAGACGCAACTATCTTACCACTACTTTAGATTTTGCAAACCTCAAATACTCGCTAGAGAGCAACGATTTATCTTTAGGATGATACACAAGGTTCTTGAAATTAAAAAGCATCCTAATTTCAATAATTACTATAGAAAGGATGATTGGAATTTATCACTGGCCTGGGATCCCATCGTACAAGCTATTAAATCTCAGCCCCAACACCATACTGCCAGACCAAAACATACGATAAGCTCTTCCTGCGTAAAACGGAACGCATCCGATTAAATTGGAATGAGGGTATGCAAGTTACCAATGAATTATGAGACGACGTACACCTTAGTCTCCCTATGGCCACGGACCCTGCAGTATTCGAAACGCAAGTAGATATGTAAAAGTTGGTTAATTTTTTTTTATTAAAATTTTTAGTAAATAAAATAATAGATACGTACTTAATATACTGTAATACCTCAGTATAATAATGAGTACTACGTATACAAATTAATTAATAAATATTTGTTTATTTGTCTCAAACATACAATAAAAAAAAGTTATAACACACATTGACCAACATTGACTTGACGTTAAGACAAAAAGGTCGAGGGTGACTGAATTTTCAAGCGTGTGCATCGCATATTTATTTGGTGCAGCGCGGCCATACTAATTTTGTATGGGGAATTTAAGGTGCTAAATGAAAAATAATAATTTAAAAAACCACTTGATAAATCGAAAATGTGAGACGGACGATTTGTAGTTTAGACATTGGTAATTGTTTAAACAAAATCAGAGGTACAATAATTTAGATTTACTATAAGATATCAACTAAACGCCGCCACTTTATGATTTTTTGCTCAACTTTAAATGATATTGTGGAAAAAACTAAAGTGTGATCGGACTAATTGTAAACACGTTCCCTTTGATACTAAATATATATTTTGTTTATTAAATACGATAGTATTTCCAATTATATCAACTTAACCGTGACTGCATTTTTGGCATTTTTGCTGACCACCTGCGGGGGCCCTTTGCCACTTAAGCGCCATATTGGTTTCAAGTGTCTGCCATTTTAGAGGATAAGGTTATAGTACAAATATAACTTGTTAAGCAGCAAGTAACTTTACGTTTTATATCTGTTGCCAAGCTAGAAACCCGTAATACGGCAAGCAGCGTAAGTAACCCTTAAGACCCACTTAAATCAAACCAAAATTTTAACATTTAATGAAAAAATTAATACAAAAGATGAGTATGAGAAGAGTACAGTAACATAATTTAAAATAAAATATCGTTAGCTCCTATGGCATAAACATGTCTAATTTTAACAACGTAATCTGCAAAACAGAACGACGCACCTTCCTTCCCAATAGACGGAAGCAATTGTCAAACAGAATTTTGTTTTGGAATGGAAAGTCGTAGTTACTTGAGCTTATGTGATCGCTAAGTACGTTGTTGGACCTATTACCCAAAACTCAAAAGTACCTATTTAGTTTTCGCCTCTCGGTTCTAGGTGAAATGCCTGCGTGAAACTTTAGCCTATTTCTTTTATTTTCACCTTTTAAAATAATAAAGATAATGTCAAAGGTTTAATCTATTAGCTTTTTTACATAAGTAAATATAGACATTTGGACGTAATAATAACAAAATTTATAATTAATAAATTAGATAATTTGTTTAATGAAGTAGCTTGTTTTTTTTATAAATATACATTTAAATTTTTTAATACTTACTTACAGTGGAGAAAAAGATTAAAGTGGTCATCGGTTGTGTCTCTTAGAAGTAATAGAAACTTACAGAAACTTGGCGAAAATTTTCAGTCAGGATACGGTTTGTACATCTTATCTCGTCTATCGTCTGTCTTGTTTGCGTTCGACAGGCGTAAGGCGTTGCTTATCGGTGAAATGTGTCGTAATACTCCCTTTGTTTAGGATTCTCTTATGTCATAGTCCCTTAACTTAGAATGCTGGATATTGTTTTGTATAAACGGATCGGCAAGAGAACGGGCTGTGAATGTCGCAAAGACTAAAAAAAAATGATATCGTCAATTTCTGAAAAGGGTTACCAAATATGTATTTTTTTTATAGGTACAAACATATAAAGTACAACAATATCTACATAATAAAAATCTACAAATAAAAAAGTGTTAACACAAGCGTTGTAAAAGTTTTACTTTCAGCTGATTATCCCTTGTAAAGTTAGCAAAATATCAAATCCATCAAACGAATTTAATGTATTATATTGATTATTATATTATTGCGTGCCATGTAAAGCGTAAATATATAACGATTATCATCTTGCAACACCAGTCAGGCCAATTAGTTAAACCTGTCTATA
Organism: Eudonia truncicolella; assembly: GCA_949315975.1. NCBI lineage: Eukaryota > Metazoa > Arthropoda > Insecta > Lepidoptera > Crambidae > Eudonia > Eudonia truncicolella. Next base: position 11,444,006 of record OX438835.1, on the reverse strand, counting down.
ACAAGAGGGCCGTAGAGAAGGGCAACTATCTTTTTTTAGCGATTTATCTGGAACCAATGACCTAAAACATAATGCTAATAGAATAGAAAAGGAATATACATTATTATTGTAAAGGATAAGCCAACAATACGTATAAAATAAAATGATGTTTGATTGGCTTTATGCTAATCCCATATTTATTTATTTATTTTAACTTTTGCAACATATATTACATGGCGGACTTAATGCCTGAGGCATTCTCTACCAGTCAACCGTATAGGTGGTGCAGAGATTACATTGGTACGTACGTGCGAACTGTTACACGAGAAATGGCAATTAGGTTTTTAAAAAAAAAGAAACTTATTAACTGGAAATAGGATTTATGTAAGAAATAGTATTTTAACATATAGAATTATTTTTGGAGTTCCGACCCGTAACGAGTTCTAAGTTGGACTGCCTCTTCGGCCCCGTGGCATGTGTATATATCAAATATAGAGATGCTGACTCGGCAGGCATCCCGGTATATAGCAAGGGTATAACAACCCCCCGCAGAAGACTGAACTTATATGTATTTTTGAAAAAAAACAAAGTTCAGTGATTTAAACAATTTCCCTCAATCGCGGTTGTGACCTTGACGGGTTTTCTTCTTCAACGTTACTGAGATTACTGACATTAATATTATCCTCGTTAAGAGTCGGTTTTGCAGAAGAAGTTTCTAGTTTAGTCTTATATCTGGAAACAATTTTATAAAACTTAAAACCTATAAAAAGTACAATGATAATAATAATTACAGAAGAAAATGCGAAATAATGTGTCCCATATTTTACCAGGACAGGTTCCCCTTCCATTATTTTATCTAAGTCAGAAAACAATTTATCGTTTTGTTTATGTGCATTAAAATCATCCAAATCAATATTTTGTAACAAAATAGGGGATACCGTGTTTACAGAGTTTGACTTACTATCTAGTTTACAACATGAATCATTTATAATACTAAAATCTAAACTAGGCACAGGGATACTTATATTTACTACACTGTTAGACGATATAAGTCTTAAATTTTTGGTGTACACAGTACATTGTTCTGGAGTGTGTACAATACCGGTTCCGAACACTGTAACTTCACGTAGTTCTGCGTTAACACAGTCAATTGATATTTTATTCGGGTGAGATTGCACAAAAATCCAGCGATTGTTTTTTAATGGTTTCCAAATGTCTAATTCACCCAGAATAGTTTTAGTTACACACTGCACGGGAATAGCACTAATTATTATTGTCAGTGGTTCGCTTTCACACGTAGGGTTACCACTTGTTAATGACATTATCGACACTTTACACAGAAAGAACTCAGAGGTTACCGTCTTACATTGACTTAAACTATCTAAATTACAAAAGTTAATTTTATCGTTGGATATGGCAATATAAGAACTAGAAGGTAATATTAAACTAAAAACATTCGGTTTTCCCAAATCATGGGGTGTAGGTAAAGCTAAGTTATGGTACAAATTAAAATCATGAATAGTAACAAGAGGAATTTGCAATATAAATACAAGTTTATTTCTAAAATAATAGCAGCCCACATCGGATATGCTTAGAATGTAATGAATATTATCTAGGCTTAAAGAGAGTGGGATTTTAGCGTCCCTCGACAGATGTCTGTCGTTATCAACAAGTTCTCGGTACAGTTGCGCCGGGGTAAGAATGCGTGGGTGTAATATGTTTTGACTACTTAGAACAATTGCATTGATTAAGTCTTCCAATTGGAATGACAAAGTCAGTATTGAACTTTCGAGGTTCATAAATATGGAATGCGCTTTACTTTCAATTATTAAATCATTAGAAATTCTAGTCATATTATCTGAATTTTTAATTAGTGTATTTAGTGCAATACTAAGAGAGTTTTCATTGGCATTTAATTTATTTATCGTTTGTTTATAAGAATCTAATGTAGAAGTAGTAACTAAAATGTTTTCTTTTACGAGTCGTGCTAACTTTTTCTCATTGTTCTGAACAGCTTCTATAGCAGAGTCATATTTCAATGCGTCGTCTTCGTCTAAAGTGCCAATGATTTGTTTGAATGCTGTTCCGATGCCTCCAAACCAGGCTGAACGTTTACTGCGTTTTGAAATCAAGTGAGAGAGAGAGTCGTGATAACGTTTCATATCATCGAAACGAGCTGTTAATGGAGAAAGCGTATTTACACATTGAATATTTTCCGGATGTTGACAAATAAATCGAACCGTGCCTAAAATTTCGTTTAGACTAGTGAGATGAGCATTTATGAAAGAAATATCTATATACGTAATTAAATTTAATTGACCCTTTATTATCTTAAGTTTTCCTATTCTATCGAAGTATATGCCGGAACTAGAAGGAAGTGGCAGGACATAGTCCGGGTGCGATTCGATCGAGGCACTGAAATAGTAAAACAAAAAGGTAAAGTAAAATATATTTACTATAATGAATATAGTTTAAAGCTGGAATAGAACAATTTGAAGTTAGTGTCTAATTAACTATAATGTAATATAAAATAAGTTGGATTGTAAAAATTATATTTAAGGAAAATAAAATAAAATGACGATTAAACTTCTTAATGACTACTGGTATAATTTTATCAAGTATAAAGTAAAATTAAAAGTATATAATAAAAAAAGACAAATGTTATGTATTATAATTACTAACTAGACAGGCATAAAATGTACATCCTGGAACTTAATATCAATCAAATGAAACTAGTAAAATAAGACGAGCTTGCAACGTTTGCTGGCTTAAACTGGTCAAAATGATGCGTCACGTGACGTCGGTTAATAAGGAGCGTGGCTGTATGGTTACTAAAAACTTTAATTATTTTGTAAGGCCCTTTCCAGATTGGTGATAGGGCTTTTCTCAGCCTCAAGTGGTTTTTTAAGTATACATAGTCACCAACTTTGTACTTTGGCGGGGGCTTAGTATGGGTATCGTAGTAGTTTTTTGAAGTTTCCTTAGATTTTAAAATATTTTCAAGAGCTTTTTCCCTAGTGTATCGGAACTTATGTTGAAGCAACTTGATATAGTCAGTATACGTGGTACCAGGTCCACTTTCGTATACTGAGTTTGGTATAAATGGTTTATGTCCAAAGACTAACTCGTAAGGAGTGAATTTTGTTGTTGAGTGTACAGTTGTGTTGTAGGTCAACATAGCAGTGTACACATAAATTGGCCAGTTGTCTTGATTCTCATTGGTAAACGATTTTAAATATTCCTTAAGTGTTGAGTGGCTACGCTCTAGGGCGCCTTGAGTCTGAGGGTGATAAGGAGATGACCACAGCTGTTTGATCTTAAGAAAGTGACACGTAGTTTTAAAAAGATCCGATGTAAAATTTGTACCCTGGTCAGATAAAATTGATTTGGGTATCCCGTAGAGGGAAATAAAATGAATGAGACAGTCGCTAGTCTCTTCGGCTGTCGTGCTGCGTAAAGGGTAAGCTACAGAATACTTCGTTAGGTCGTCTTGTAATGTAAGTATATATTTGAGTTTAGCGGGGCCGGACTCTGGCAGGGGACCTACGATGTCTAACGCTACTCGTTGAAACGGAGATGTAGAAGTAGTAGTTATTTCCATAGGAGCTCTGTTGATTCTCCTTAAGGCTTTATTTTCTTGACATGCTTTACAATTTCTGACATAATCTTCTATTTCGCTTCTCATTCCCTTCCAGTAAAATTGTTCACGTATTCTGCTATACATAAGTGTCGAGCCTAAATGTCCGGCTATTGGAATGTCGTGGTTATCACGAAGAATTTTAACCCTTTCGTTTAAGGTTGGGTAAATAGTTTTATTTAGATAAATATGAATGGAGATCTTGGTGTTGTGGAAAAGGTAAGTAAGTATATTATAAGTTTTAGTATAAGAATGTTGGTCGAATGGATTTTTAAAATCAGATATGGCGACATCTTTTATATCTGGGCACTGTAGGATTTTGTCCCGGATGTTTTTTAGTGTATTATAGATTTCGGGATAAGAAGATTCATCAAAATAGTGGACTTTAGTAAAAATAAAATAGAATGTTTTATCAGCGTGTTTAACTTCGAGGAAATAGTACAGTTCCTTATCGGAAATCAGAATTTCATCTCTGTTTTCAACAAATGAGAGAATTTCGGTAATGTAAGGATTCGATTCATCCAAATCTATAGATGTAGGAATTATTATGAATTTGTGAGGAGTTTTTAAGAGACTTTCGGTATATTCTTTCATTATGGCATTAGATGTGAACTGTTTGTTTGCAATCGTTTTAAGGAATTTAGAATAATCATCGTTATTTGGATTAGAATTTGGTTGTGTTATTGATTCTGAGGTTGAGGGAGATTCCTGAAGTTCGACATTAGCGTCGATATTGTCGTGATTAGTACTTAAAGGTCTCAGTTCTAATAAATCGGTTTCAGAATTCAGTGGTTGATCTTGAACAATGGAAGGATTTCGTACTTGGACAGCTGTAGGGCCTTGTATCATAGGTAGGGTAGCAGGCGTTTCTTGACCTAATATGTCTTGGTCGAAAGAGAATGGTATAGGAGATGGTAGATCTAGGAGTGAGTCTTCTAAGGGATTATCGAGTCCATCATCTATGTTTGGTAATAAAGAATTAGGAGAAGGTAACCTGGTTCCTTCAATTGGGTTGATAGGGAATCGAGAGAGTGTGTCAGCATTAGTATTCAATTTCCCCTTTTTGTGAACTATTTCGTACTCGAACTCTTCTAGCTTTAGACGCCAACGAACTAGTCGGGATCCAGGGTCTTTGCAGCTAAATAGCCATTGCAAGGGTTTGTGGTCCGTCACTATGGTGAATTTGCGGCCATAAATATAAGGGCGGAAAGCTTTGGTTCCGTACACAATGGCTAATGGCTAAATCAGGGATAAAACGTCTATAATACGAAACGAGGCCTAAGAAGGATTTAATATCTTTTGCGCACTTAAGTACAGGGAATTCTGAGATTGCTTTTATTTTTTCGGGATTAGGACTGACGCCGTTTGGATTTATGATATGGCCAAGATATGCAACTTTTTTGCACAGAAATTCACATTTATTAGGTTGAAGTTTTAGATTATAATTTCGAAGTCTATCAAAGACAGAAGATAGGTTTTGAATATGAGAATTTAGGTCTGGAGAGTACACTACTATGTCATCGAGATATACGAAACAGCGCGAGCCCTGTAGGCCAGAGAGACATGTATTCATCAATTTCTGGAATGTGGACGGCGCATTTTTTAGTCCAAAAGGCATTCTCGTAAATTGAAAATGCCCTTGTGGTACAGAGAAGGCGGTTTTAGGTGCGTCGCTTTCAGAAATTTTAATTTGGTGAAAACCTGACGCCAAATCTAGTGTCGTAAAATATTGGCTTTTACCTAATTGGTCAAGAATTTCCGTTATTTGTGGAATCGGGTAAGTTTCGCCTATGGTTACATCATTTAGCTTCCTGTAATCAATTACGACTCTCCATTTGCGTTCTCCTGAAGCATCTAGCTTTTTAGGGACGATCCAAATAGGTGACGACCAAGGTGAGTCTGAAGGTGTAATAATATTCTGTTCTAACATTTTTCCAATTTGTTTTTCGACTTCTTTTTTATGGCATTCAGGGAATCTATAGGATTTGGTATGGATAGGGACGTCTGTATTTGTTTTTATCTTGTGTTCAATAGTTGTGGTATGTGTAAGTTGATCATCCGGGAGATAGAAAATATCAGAGTAATTGGAGCAAATATTAAGAAGAGCATTTTCCTCTTCGTCATTAAGATGAGAAGTTCTTAGTTGTTTTAGGACTTCATTAGTTCTTCGAGAAGCATTGGATAGTGACGGTTTCAAAAGAGTCATGTAAGAATTCAGAGGTTGTAGTTTTAAATTAAGATTTGGATGAATTATAGCAGGTTTGTCAGAGGTGTTGACGATTGTGATATTAACACGATTGTTCTCTTTCACCTTCACAATACAGTTTGCAACTAAAAGAGACTTTGAGATATGTTGGTCTAGAACTATGCTTTCTTGAATATTTGGATCATCGACTGTGCATTCTATTGTGATTTCTGTACGAGAGGGAATAGTATATACTGGTTCAGAGAATTGTAAATGGATATGCTCATTATGAACGTTAAGAGTTTTTTTATTGTAGTCAATTTGGCAGCCCATGCTTTTCATGAGGTCATTGCCAATGATACCATCATGACTAAGACTTATGTTTTCAATTACATGGCATTCATGTGTTACAAATTTGTTTGGTTTTAAGAATATTTGTATCTGGAAGCTACCTAAGGTTTTATTTGTTTCATTACCAGGATCAATACCCTTAAGCTCTATTATATGATTACTTAGATTTGGGAGCTTTGACATGGAACTTAATTTCACCAGGCTGACGGATGAGCCGGTGTCTACTAAGAAAGACAGTGGTTTGTCGGCGATTGACGTTTGAATTATGACGTGAGGTAAGTATCTGTTTTTAGAGTTATTATTTATTTTATATGTTTTAATTATTTCTTTTTCTGATTTCAGGTGTTGCGGAGAATCGACTACGGTGTTATTAGGAGATTTTAAGTTGTTTGTTTGTCCTGTGAGATTGTTTTTATAAAATTGTTTTGTATGGTCTTTAGAATTAAGCGAAGTATTGAATTTTGTAGATTTAGGAATACGTTTGAATGATTCAGAGGATTTAGCATAGGATTCTATAACAGCGTTATAATGTTGGGCCTGGTTACCCTGGTTGCTGGTGTCTACCAAAGAAATAGTACGATTGAATGAAGCTGAGGATTTAGTATAAGGGTTACTGATAGTCGGAACAGTGTAATTAAGTGAGGTAGGAGATTTAGTATTAAGGTTAGCGACGTTAGAAACAGTGCGATTGAGCGAAGCAGAGGATCTAGTATTAGGGTTATTGATACTGGAAACAGTGCGATTGAGTGAGGCAGAGGATTTAGTATTAGATTTAACGATAGTGCTATAAAATTGGGGCTGGCTACCCTGGTTGTTAGCGTCTACAATAGTGGATACAGTGGAAACAGTGCGATTTAGTGAAACAGTGGATTTAGTATTAGGTTTACTGGTAGTGCTATAAAATTGGGGCTGGCTACCCTAGTTGTTAGCGTCTACAATAGTGGATACAGTGGAAACAGTGCGATTTAGTGAAACAGTGGATTTAGTATTAGGTTTACTGGTAGTGCTATAAAATTGGGGCTGGCTACCCTGGTTGTTAACATCTACCGCAAATGATACAGTGTGGTTTGCGATACCGGCTTTTCGATGTTTCAGGGAATTTCCCGAGCGGTACCTACCGGGAAATTCTATTCGTTTAAATTATTGTGATCAACTTCGTCTTCCCCAATATCATTTACTTGATCAGCAGTAAAGGCTCTGCGTGATGTAGCAGGAATAATAACTGTCGGTGAATTATTTAGGCGATTGTTAGAAGATGACGCATTGAATTGGGCTCTATTATTATACATCCGTTTACGACAGTTTTCGATTGTGTGACCTATGTTCTTGCAATACCTACAGGTCTCATCATTTGTATTGAAGTTTCTAAAATTCTCCGGGCGATTATTTCGTTGAAACTGGAAAACTCGCGGTTGGAAATTATTAGGTCGCGGTTGGAAATTATTAGGTCGCGGTTGGAAATCATTAGGTCGCGGTTGGAAATCGCGGCGAGGTGGGAATCTTTGTCTCTCATTGTTAACATATTGTGACTGGGGTCTCTTGTTGAGACTCATGAGAATCTTTTCTTCAGCCACAGCGAAATTAACTGCCGCGTTCAAATTGTCAGGATCACGGCACCTGACGATTTGTGACAATCGTGGGTGGAGGCCGATCATAAAAGTATGGAGGGCTAAGTCTTCCATTGCTGCTACGCGGCCTGTTAATTCTGTTTTACGTTTGGTAGGTATAGAAATATTGATTTCAGTAAGTAGTTTTGCCAAACATGTTTCTATTTTTAGTGCATATTGGTTAACAGATTCGGTTGAGTTTTGTTTACTGTCTTGTAGCTCGGAAAGTAGATGAGCGTAGTGTTTCCTTTCCCCGAATTGCTGTTTTAGAAATTCTAGAAATTGTTCAAGAGACTCAAAATCCTTAATATTGCAAGTAGATTCAGCTCTACCTTTGAGCTGACTTAAAATGTATTTAAAAAGTATTGGTTTCTGAGATTTATTTGCAAGATTGTAAGCATTTTGGCAATTAGAGATGAAAGGGTTCAACTTTTCTCTAGACCCATCAAAGGGTTTAATGAATTTTAAGAGCACACTAAACTCGATCCTGTCTTCAGCTTCGTTTCGCAGCTGTGAAGACATTGTTTTCGGATCATCGGATTCGGATCTAGTCGTCATGGTGAAAAACAATAATAATAATAATAAAAAATATAAAAGACAATTTTAAATTTAAATAGAAAACCTCAAAACATCCAACATTAATTTCATACACTTGAATAACTAAATCAAACAAAAGTATTTTAAAATCAGAAATATTTAAATAAAATATTCAAGAAGTCGAAGCCGCTTCTATATTAAGCGAGCACTAATGTCTCGACGCGCGACACGACACCCACGCGTTTCTGCGCTTCTTATCAGTAGTCTGGCTGGAGTTATGGTCTATATGAACAATACTTTTAAAAGACACAATGTTACACACCACACAAATACAATGTAATAAAACAGTAATACTTAGGAATATAATTAGTGAATCTAGCTCTGAGTTCTATTCTGGATCGCGCACTTTTATGAGTTATTTAGAAGTTTTCACTTACAGCAGCGTTGTCAGCATCACACATACTATGTGTACAGGTGTCATGACCATGGTCATGGATTCGGCGTCACCAGATAAGCAGGAACACACGGAAGGTCTACGTGGATACGCAGGATCAGCGGTCAGACAGGAACACTCAAATATAATATAACTGTATATAAACAGGAGGCCTTTGCCCAGCAGTGGGACAAGCTGGGCTGAATAATGATAGTGAACATGAGCAGCAAATATACAGAAACAGTGTTAGTTCTCACAACACTAACCGTTTTCACAGGTTTCACAACACTTTCACAACAGAAGTCTAGCGTTTTTCGGAGACGTATTTGGGCGGACTGGGATTTTCGGTATCCCACCGCTGCCACCAAAATGTTACACGAGAAATGGCAATTAGGTTTTTAAAAAAAAAGAAACTTATTAACTGGAAATAGGATTTATGTAAGAAATAGTATTTTAACATATAGAATTATTTTTGGAGTTCCGACCCGTAACGAGTTCTAAGTTGGACTGCCTCTTCGGCCCCGTGGCATGTGTATATATCAAATATAGAGATGCTGACTCGGCAGGAATCCCGGTATATAGCAAGGGTATAACAGAACGTTTGTACATCTATTCCATTTTTATTCTACTAGCGTTGTGGCACTTGTCTGTCTAGGAGCGCTAGGATATAACGAAGAAAACACAAACAAACTTCCTAAATTTAGTTTAGATAAAACATAGCCATATCGTTATCATGAAGTACGCTTAATTGTATATGAAACAGCCTGTCACAGACAGCATAATAAGTCTTAAATCAATTCAAAGGGATTAACCGTAGGCAACATGAACCGCTAAAATCATTAATCAGCTAAATATACGCAACCGTTAGATCCATTTGCGCGAGACTGGATCTGGTTGATAGATCGGCCGCAGGTTTAATGGTCTGGCGTAAGTGCAGTTTTGATTACACTTTCGCCTATAAAACAGATTCACTGGAATATATGAAGCGACGACGGTATTGTGGTCATGATTTCTTCATATATTTTGCGATAACAATAGGAAGTATTGTTATCATTGTAAGGCTATGAATATCTCACTGCTACGCTTAGATCGATATATGAACTAGCGCATTAGATTTTTGGACTTTAAGCTGCAACGCTTACTCAGCGAAGTTATAGCTATTATACGATAACAATAATATCGAATACTAACGGGGCTTTTAATGGGTCCACGTATTTATGCCACCAAGAAGCATTCTAGTGCTGAAGTTTAGGCCCAAGACACCGTACTCGTAAAACAAGGGTATGAAGAACCGGTTCACACTCGCTCTACACCAGGTAAAGACATGTACCTGGGCGCTTCTCTCCTCCTCCACGGCCCGGTCAACCCGAGCCGAGGTCCGTGCCTTTAGAGGCGCCCCCGGGTTGCTCCGCTCCCCGTCCGATCCGAACCCTTCGGAGAATCTAGTAGGGCACGGGGACGACGCGCACTAGTGCGCGATGCCGTTCCCTCTAGAAAACCTCCGAAGGTTATTCGTTTCACACGGCTTGAGGGACCCTTTACGTTCCTCGCCACTCCCAAAAAAGCCCGGTGAAGCTGAAAATGCCGTAGAGGCAAACAGCAAACTCTCTCAAAAAAAAAAATCTTCTGCTGAGTTGAAAAATATTAGATTCAGGGCATAACAACAATTAGTATCAGGTTTATTAAAGCGCCACTTATCCCAAAGTTCAATTGGTAACGTACACACGCCTGCACATCAGACTACAAAAACTGTCAAATTTCCTCAATGAAATTTGAACTTTATGTAGTTAACATATAGTTGATTATTTATTACAGAAATTTTACAGTTTGTGGTAGGTTGGTTGTGTACATTCATGATCATGGCACATGCAACGGTGCACAAATATCGGATACATAAAAACAACAACATGTTTAAGTTAAATAATGATTACCTGCTTTTATGCCGAAATGTGGATAAAAGTTGCCAAAACTTGGTTGAAGCTAATGCTGTCACATTTTTATTAATAAAGACAAGGGACAACATCACTTTGAAACCAGACTTTACTTTTTTTTCTTTTTTTTTTGAGAGAGATTGCTGATTGCCTCTACGGCATTTTCAGCTTCACCGGGCTTTTTTGGGGGCGGCGAAGAACGTAAAGGGTCCCTCAAGCCGTGTGAAACGAATCACCTTCGGAGGTTATCTAGAGGGAACGGCATCGCGCACTAGTGCGCGTCCCCGTGCCCTACTAGATTCTCCGAAGGGTTCGGATCGGACGGGGAGCGGAGCAACCCGAGGGCGCCTCTAAAGGCACGGACCTCGGCTCGGGTTGACCGGGCCGTGGAGGAGGAGAGAAGCGCCCAGGTACATGTCTGTACCTGGTGTAGAGCGAGTATGAACCGGTTCTTCGTACCCTTGTTCTACGAGTACGGTGTCTTGGGCCTAAACTGGTGTGCATGTTTAGTGTATTCTGTAAATGTGTGCTGTCATTTAGAGGATCGGGCGGGGCCAGACTTCACTTAAGTAGAGTAGGCGTTTATATACTGCGGTCACCGCTTTCCATTAAGGTTGTAAGCACAGATCTAGACGTAAGTATGTTTTATCGAATAAAAAAGTTTGCTTCTACAAATTATCACACCTCTTTACAGAAAAAAAAAACTATTTTTATCTTCATGAATTCTGTATTGCAATTCAACGGGTGTACCTTCCAGGATTCGGGTGGGCGTCGATTAGGGTCGCCGAGAGAGAAATGGAAAAAGGTCTTGAATGATTTGTGAAATGTACTAAAGGTTAGGCTGCAGTATTTTTCACTGTCAACGAACCGTTTTGGTCAGTCTGGCATCGGTACGTGAACGAAATTACACTGAGAGAAATCTTGGAGTTGAAATATCGTTAGTTATGGTCCTCTGGACAATAGTTTTTATGGAATATCAACAGTTTTTGGTTAGGTTGCGAATATATTGATCCTGAACATAAAAATATTGATTTTTATGTTCAATGTGCAATTTTCAAAGAAACATTACTAAATATTTATAAAATTCATAAAATACAGTAAAAAAATTAAACACCCACCCGACACATTGCGGATTGCGGAAAACCCAGGTTCGATTCCTGGCTGGGTTGGGTGTGCGTTTAATTTTTTCATTGTATTTTATAAATTTTATAAATATTTAATTTAGCTTCAGTGCAGCAATTAGCACTTGAAAATAAAAAGTAAAATTTACTAAAGCGTTGTGTTATCAAATTTGTGGTATTTCATCTACAAAGGTAAATCTGCATGGCCATCGGTTGCAAGGACCGTTGGATATATGGCACTGTGCCGCTATTTTAGCATTCAAAATTTAAAAAGCAGTGACAAAATTTAGCGCTTACGTCAGCCTTTCCGGTAGCATAGTGATCAGTGCAGCCGCCCGGATTGCAGAAGACCCAGGTTCGATTCCTGCCTGGGTCGGGTGGGCGTTTAATTTTTTCACTGTATTTGTACATTTTGTAAATATTTAATTTAGCTTCAGTGCAGCAATTAGCGCTTGAAAATAAAAAGTAAAAGAAACATTGCTGCTAAGACTGTGTAAATTTGTTTGTGAAAATGGATCCTGTTTGAAAAATTTAAATCACAACCAATTTGTGATCTATCTTTGACTTTCTTTTTGCAGAAGATGTCTTTTTGTCAACTAGTAACATTCTTGAATTATTACAAAATTTTGTAATAAAATAAACTTAGTTAAAAATATGGTTAGCCAAAAACCAAGTCAGCCAGATCTTCTTGTCTATTCAGATGTTGCTTTCCTATTCCTAGGATAGGCAGTTAAATTCTAAATGTAGGCACTACTGCAGCAGTATTTTCAAGATTCTAAACACATTTTGACAACAAACTAGGTGCGCATTCTTTAGTTTCAAATACACTGTTGGCTATAAATAAATAAATATCTATGAAATTTGCTTGAAATTATTGTTATGGGTAAAATTTGAGATGTTTGTAGAACCTAAACAAGATTAGCTTTATAAAACTAAAATATAAATCATAACTTTATGAGAGCAATCGAGGTACAATTATGCGATCTTGCATGTTAAGCAACTATGGCAATGCCGGGGCACTGGATAGGCGAACAAATAAAAATATATCAAGCTCCACCGAGCTGGTTCTGGTTGTTGTCTTGAAATGGCCGTCGTTAAAATGGTGAGTTATGATCTGATCGTTTTTATCTTACCTAATGTTAAGTGATGATAAGGCCGATGGCGGAAGCGCACTTCCACCTCCGACTTCTAAGCCTTAAAACCAACTAAACCGAGTTTACAAACATGTACGTCCAGCTGGGAATCGGACCCGGGACTTCTGGATCTAAGGCCGGTGGTCTTAACTACAAGACCACAGAGGCGGTTGCCATGCCAAATAGTTTGTGTGGTAAAGCCTGAGCACTCAATAGGCCCTATAGTCCCGGGTCTTTTAAGCGGGGCGTGAAACGACATTTATGCAGACCGTCATGAATGGGTGCGCTTGTTACCGTGCTTGTTCCACGGTGAGGAGCGCTCTCATTATTTTGGACTGCATCGGCTGCTTACCATCAGGCAGTAAATATACATTGAGCCCATGTAAATATATATTTAAAAAAAATACTATTTTCCTTTGAAATATTCTTAAGTAACAAATCCGAGCATAACGTTCTGTCAATCAACTTTAGGCCCTGTTAAAGTAAATATGATTGAACTGGACATATTGATATATGGTATCTTGAGAAGGGTCTGCTTAATGATAAAAATAGGTAGCGTCTGTGGTTGGCCCTTTTTACGCTTTTACTAAACCAGCGAAACATTTCCCTTTTATTTACCATTTATATTAGAAGAGATTTTACACAAAGATATTTAATATAGTTAAATGTCTTTGTTTATACATCCTACTAATATTATAAACGCGAAAGTTTGTAAGTATGGATGGATGTTTGTTACTCTTTCACGTAAAAACTATTGAATGGATTTTAATGAAACTTTCCTCATATACAGACAATGACCCAGACCAGCATATCCCCGATCCGATCCGAACCCCCGATCCGATCCGAACCCTTCGGAGAAACTAGTAGGGCACGGGGACGCGCACTAGTGCGCGATGCCGTTCCCTCTAGAAAACCTCCGAAGGTGATTCGTTTCACACGGCTTGAGGGACCCTTTACGTTCCTTGCCGCCCCCAAAAAAGCCCGGTGAAGCTGAAAGTGCTGTCTGAGGCAATCAGCAATCTCACTCAAAAAAAAATAGACCAGCATATAGGATACTTTCTTTTACTTTTTTTTGTCTTCGCGAACGAAGTCGCGGGCAACAACTAGTAAGTTATAGAAATAAAGTAGAGTACCATTTGCCTATATTTTGAAAGTAATGAGGAACGGTCCCATATACCTATATATACTTATACCTACTACAGCTACTTCAGTACTTCTAATTTTAGTCAGAACAATTTTTGAGTAATCAAAACTATAAATTGGTCAAGTTTGGCTCTATTGCGATATGATCACAAGTCAAACCTAATTTGACGTCTTAAAATCTCCATTACAATAATCTGGCTACCAAGGCAAGCCCATCGGGTGTACAGAGATCTGTGTTATCCTTTGGGCAACATAAACTAACAAGAAGTGACTTTAATATCTCAGAATTTCCTCATACATTTTAACTCAACCTTGGTCTCCAAAGACCACGTGCAAAGTTTTTTACGAGTGACCAACTTCGGAATGATATCACTTAGTAAGGTCTAACATTGCCCTGAGGGCATGCATAAAGCAGGCCCAGAAAACTTTCTCATTTAACTTAGCTCGTGACACGAAGATTATCGCCAACCGGTAGGCATAAAAGAGGTCAGCGAGTTAATAAGGCGTGACGAACTTAAATTGGATGGGGGTGGTGATTGGGATATCTTGTTTATCTTAGTGTGTACTTATGTTAAATATACATCATCATCATGATCAGGGAAGTGGTCTCGAGGCGGTCCACCTGCAATATATTCAGACGATATCGTCAGGGTCGACAGTTGCTTGTATAGATTCTTCCAAATACAAAGACATAAGGATTTAATTGCATCAGAACTCATTCGTCTGCCGTCAAAAGCAATAGGATTGTCTTAGTGGACTGTATACCTATGTATAGTAGCTATTGAAACGTAAAGACGTTTACGTTTTAATAGCTTTACTTGCTTTGACATTCAGTGTGGCTGGAAGGCAGTAGATGAGATCGCTAAGTTGGGGAGACTTATACCAACCAGTGGGTTCTCACGGGTTGATCCTCCCCAACTTAGCGATAATTATGATGATCATCATGATCAGCATTTATCAGTCCACTGCTGAACATAAGCCTCTCCTATTGCATTACACTGAACCTGATCGTCAGCTCTTGTCATGCAACTGCTGCCGGCCATTTTGTGTGCATCGTCAATTCACCTCGTCGAAGAGCGTCCTACACTACGTTTGTCGAACTGCGGCCTTCACTTCAGAACACAATATACCCCTGCAGCAGTGGTTATCGGTGCTGCGGCTAATATGACCAGTCCACTTCAGCGTGCTGAATTGCAGACCTTGAGCTATGCTTCTAACTTCGTTTCTCTCTATTTTCGATTTCGTATTCGATCTCTCAAAGTAACAACGAATTTAAATGTATTTAATGATAACAATAATATTTAACATTGTTACTGACATAACAAATACGATGATTTTTAAGAGATCCGTCAGTTGAAAGCATTATTAGATAGATAGATAGATAAATACTTTATTGCTCACACAAATTAAAACAAAAAACAGGTACATACATAAAATCTCAAAGCTAGCATAGGCAAAGGCGGTCTTAAGCGATCTCTTCCAGACAACCTTTGGTTTAGGAACCCAAGAGGGAGATAGAGGAAGTGCGCAAATACAGTAGAATACAAAAGAATCATACTCGTATACCAGTACATAAAAAGACATACATACATATATATATATATATATATATATATATATATAAATAATAAATACACATACATACATACATATAATACGTTGGTACAATAAAAACCTAAAACATGTTACTAGCACGTGACTGATTCAATAGATGGCTGTGCAGTTTAGACTTAAAGGCGGAAAGGGTCTTATTAGTCCATGGTTGAAAGCTAGCTTTTGTATTTTGGTAAGCTGCTGAGATTTAATCCAATGTAGTACAATAGCATCGTCGTGCTATTCAAAAAAGAACTAAACTGATACCTGAAACTAAAAATGACTGACATATCCATAAGTCAGTAATTTTCAGTTTTTACAATGGTACTCGGCAATAAGTTTTCAATAGAATAGAAAAAAGTGTTACGATGATCTCCTGATCATCGTAACATTTTTTTGGTCAAAACTTATTGCCGAGTACTACACAACCACGTCCGGGAAGACACAGATGGTTATGTGGGGTTCTCCCCGCAACTCCCACAATTCAGAAATAGGACATAGAGACCATCGTAAACCAACTGGCTGCTTGCAACAAGAGGTATTAGTAAGACATTTGTCACAAACAGAATTTGTTAATTTAACATAATTTCATCATCAATTTATGTCTCATTTTATGTCCCCACTGCCGGGGCACGAGCCATCCCTATGGAAGGGTAGGGAGAACGGGCCATAAACCACCACGCTGGCCTGTTACTATTAATGCAGCCGGGACCAACGACTTTAAGTGCCTTCCGAAGCACGGAGGATCGCGAGATGATAAATTGTTGGTCACCCATACGATGACCGGCCATTGCGAAAGTTGCTTCACTTAGCTTAAAATTACTTAGCAAAATATAATGCATAAAAAGATAGTAAAATTTTGTTCCAAATTATCATAACAAATGTTGCGGGTAGCTCTCTTCCAGGCGGGTTGGGTCAGTCTCATCGTTTATCATGTATGAATAGGGAAGCGAGATGGTTTTATGTAATAGAGCTCGGTTGCATCACTGAGTAGGATTATCCTGTTATATGACTTAACAATTTACCTGCTCTAAAGACTATATGCGGAAATAGCCGTAGGTACTTAACTAACAATCATTACGTGTTTTACTAAAGTGATAAGGACGGATTTTTCCAACATAACTATTATTAAACTCATTTTAAATAATTGTCACAATTATCACAGTTTTATTGCTTCATTCCTGTTTTCCAGGCATTAATAAAGAAAAAGGTCACAAAACTATCTAAATGGTATAACTTGCAAAAGTACAGTTCTATCTTAAGTCGCTAAATAAATTACATTACAATATTATTATTAAATAGACAAAATAACATAATATTCATTTAAAAACAATCATTAACTTTTCTGTATCTTCGTTGGGCATATCGAGAAGTGCTTCTTTAAGTATATTTATCTATAATGATATATCAGTCATATATAGTTAAAATTTAAAAATTCAATTAACCTGGCGGTCTGTGGAGTATCTCAGTTTTAGATAACAGTTTTACTTTACCCTTACGCTTATTTCTTGGTTTTTATTGCAGCCTTCATATAAAATTCTTTAATTTATCAAAGAAAATTAAATGTTATCATACAATATACAAAAGAAACAAAAGTTACCTAATCATTTTTATGTAATGGTAAATAGAACATCATCATCATCATCATCATCTCAGCCAAAAGACGCCCACTACTGAACAAAGGCCTTCCCCAAGGATCTCCACAACGACCGGTTTTCAGCTGCTCGCATCCAGCGGCTTCCCGCGATCTTCGCCACATCGTCGGTCCACCTTGTTGGAGGTCTGCCTACACTGCACTTTCCGGTAGGCGGTCGCCACTTAAGGACTGTTTCGCCCCAGCGGCCATCAGTCCTGCGAGCAATGTGCCCTGCCCACTGCCACTTGAGCTTAGCAACTCTTCGGGCTATGTCGGTAACCTTTGTTCTTCTGCGGATCTCCTCATTTCTGATTCAATCACGCAGAGAAACCCCGAGCATAGCCCTCTCCATTGCTCTTTGAGAGACCTTGAGCCTTCTGATGAGGCTCATAGTGAGCGACCACGTCTCAGTCCCGCATCACTGGCAACACACACTGATCAAAGACTTTCGTCTTGAGACACTGCGGTATATCGGACGAGAAGATATTTCGTAGCTTACCGAACGCTGTAAAATATAACAAGTGTGAAGATACACCTAATGACCGCTGCAAGTTTTTCAATACAAGTATTTTAATTGGCAGTCGGCAAGCAGAATTGAATATTTTTAAAAGCGTTTTTGTCTGCATCACAAAAAAGGTTAAAAAGAGCAAACGATAAAATAATCCTCGCAAAAACATTTTTCAGCATAAAAGTCAATTTGAAACAGTTTTGAAAATAGGAATGCAGCGATACGGTTATAGAGTCTAGATATTTATTTTGTTTGATTATTAAAATTCAATTTTGGTGTTCCGCGCTACCCGTGACCGTGGTCCATGATTTATAGTGGGCAATGGGACACGCGACGTGTGCCACAGCTGAGCTTACGTACGCGGTCTGACTGAAAGCGATTTAAAAAAATTTTAATTGTAAATTATTTTAATCTACACATAAAAGGGGTTAATTAACTATGGGGTTAACTATGAGCATATTGTTCTATATAAATTTTAAGTAATTCTTTTGCCGCTGCCGCTATGCTGTAATGTGATGCAATAAATAATAAAATAAATTCTCCATTTTTTTATGTTCCGCTAATTCTGCCGGTGTGTGTATTTACCAAACACCCGGTGCTCCTGAGTAGCTACGCCATGTAGTAGTGACCATCTTGCTGCCCCATCCATCACGCTCGCTCGCGTACGGTTAGTTCCTGATTCGCCGGATTCTTGTTTCGGGTTGTTGTCTTGTTTTGTTCGAAATGGGTTCGATTCATACTTTCAAAGAAATGACGATTTTCCATTTAATACTACTATAAAGACCTATTAGGTGTTTTAAATAATTCTTGAACCTTATGAATCATACTTCGACAAGCGCGTGCGGTATGCCAAGCTGTATGATTTCATTGTGTTTGGTATAATAAATTTGTGTTCAATTAAGGGCCCTCGCCCACGACAGATAATCGGTGACCGATTTTTTAGTCGGTGAAAATGAAACGTATGGGGTTATATGTTGCAACGCACACGTCCTCCATAAAGTCGGTCGTAGGCGGGAGTCGTAAGGGTGTTTGATTTACCAAAACACTTTCTGTCATTTATTATTTTATAGTATTTATAAATTGTTTTTTGCAAGACACTGATTCACATCCCAGAAATATGTGCTTCGACGATTATTATCACGCTTTTGAATTGTTTCTAACAAAAGGGCTATTGTCAAGCACCTACTACTGAATTGTATTCTTTCAGTGAGACTCAACCTTACTTGCCGCCAAATACAAGCATAAGCCATGGAACCACCTCCCATTCTTATCTCAATAGGTACAAAGGTGAAAGTCGAACGGACAAATCGTTACAAGACCAGTCCAAAGCTAATGCATTTTCGTGGTTTTATGTATTTTTGTTGTTTACGTGTCTACAATGTAGGGTCGTATGTCCAAAGGCATAAAGTTCAATTTTGAAGCAATTTTATAGTTCTTATCGTTGTCGGTGTCCTTTTCTCCCTGGAGTCTTGATTACGTTTCATGTCTGGTAATGGTTTACAACTTTTATTAGAGTTGAAAAGCAATAAAAGACGTTTGAATAAAATTATTGAAACATCAGATTTGATTATAAACCTACTATTAAACACAAATATCAGTATAACTAAAAAACATACATAAAAATATATATTTAATATAAGAAGTTTTATACATAACATGAGTGTGACAGTTTTAATAAACATATAAACATAGCCATCAACTTGGAATTATTTACGAAAAAAATTTAAACACTTTTTCAAAAAGTGAACTCTCCATATTTCGTACTAGTTGTTGCCCGCGACTTCGTTCGCGAAGACTACAGTAAAAAAAAAGTATCCTTTATGCTGGTTTGGGTCATAGTCTGTATACGAGGAAAGTTTAATTTAAATCCGTTCAGTAGTTTTTACGTGACAGAGTAACAAACATCGATCCATACTTACAAACTTTCGCGTTTATAATATTAGTAGGATTCATTTCTCATGTTTCTCGTATGTGCGGCGTAACGAATTGTAAACACTATATTTTCTCCATAAATCAGTCGATATTAATAAATCTTTAGTAGGTACTTATATTTTACATATTATTTAGCTTTTGTACATGATTCTGCACATTATATAATTTTACGCAAATTTTGTAGCAACCACATTTTAATAACAGTTTAAAAAAATGGTTGAAAAATGTTTCACGTTTCGGATTTGAACCCAAACGCTCTGACATACGGGGTCAGTTTCATTAGTAGCTATGCTAAACTAAATTTAAAATTTACAAAGTAAGAGTAGATAGTGTTGATAAGATAAAAAATGATTTATTTAAAATATTTAGATAAATATTAGCGTAAACAAAATTTGCTTACGGTAAATATACTCGTATATCCATAATTATAAATATAGCTCACCTAATTCTTAACGTATCTTTGATATTTGTAAAAATATTAAGATAGTTGTGGCTGTTGTGTGTTGTGTAATAAAATGGTACTCAAGTTTGTCACATTTGCAGCAACTAAATAAAATATAGAGTAGCAAATGCAGAAGTTCATGAAAATTAAGATCAAGGTAGTATTTAGTTGTGTTCCACTATTAATATAGGGGAATCTGCCACATTTGCATAGCAAACCACAAACATTTGGTAAGACTGTAATGGGTCCAACATCTGCTGACCAGTTCGTGCAAAATGTAACGTTCGCAAATATGATAAAGAATTTTAACGGTTATAACACGAGAAATTTCTTTGAAATTAAATAAACCTAGAGACTTGCAATGATAAATTATTTATTTTTTTACGTATTTTACTATTACAATAGGAGCTCAATGACGCAGTGGTAACCACGCCCGGTCTGCGGCAATTTTCGCAAAGGCCAGTCATCGGTTGAGTGACCAAAATATTTTCATTTCGAGCTCCTCCGTGCTTAGGAAGGCACGTAAAGCCGTTGGTCCCGGCTGCATTAGCAGTCGTTAACAACCACCAATCCGCACTAAGCCCGCGTGGTGGTTTATGATCTGTTCTCCCTATGCATCCATTAGAAGGCTTGTGCCCCAGCAGTGGGGACATAAAATGAGCTGATGGTGATGATGATGATGATGATGATGACTATTACAAAAAATATAACTAATTGTTTGTGATAGAGAATGCATAGCTAAAATAGTAAAGTCATTCACCATACGTGCATGACGACCGAATTGTTGGCTTGGCTTTTCTATATCTATACTATTATTATAAAGAGGAAAGCTTTGTATTTTTGTATGTTTGCAACGAATAAACTCAAAACCTACTGGACTGATTTAAAAAATTCTTTCACCTGCAACTGCAACTCGACGAGTGGGTAAGGGCACTCGTTGCGGTCAAGAGATTAAAAAATATGGTAAGTCATAGTCGAACGAAAATCACTGAAACCAAGCGCTCGACTCGAGGCGAAGGAATCAAAAATAGAGCCCCAGGACTTCTTGGCGGGAAAGTGAAGAGTCATGTGTACGGAACCGGTGCTGTTTTATTTTCTTTAAAATGTGTGTTAAGTCAAAAATGTATGTGGATTATTAACCGTTAAGTGTTCGTGAACATAAATGTTGTCAAATGAAACAAAACAGTGCAACGTCACTTTTGAAATTCTCTCAAGAAGTCTGCGTCTGCGTCTGAGGTCTCAGTAAAGCCCCCCATCTTTGTAAACTTAATACTTAAGGGGTTGGGGGTTTATCATTGATCACTACTCATTATTATTATTATTCACCATCATCATATACCTAATAACAAAGGAAATATTCTGTATTTATATAACTTGTAAGGAAATTACTTCCATCATCATCATCATCAGCTCATTTTTATGTCCCCACTGTTGGATAAACAGGGAGAACGGGCCATAAACCACCACGCGGGCCCAGTGCGGATTGGTTGTTGTTAACGACTGCTACAGCAGCTGGGACCAACGGCTTTACGTGCTTTCCGAAGCACGGAGGAGTTCGAGATGAAACTTTTTTGATCACCCATCCGACGACCGGCCTTTGCGAAAGTTGCTTAACATCAGCACTCGCAGACCGGGCGCGTTAACCACTGCACCATAGAGCTCCTAAAAATTACTCAATTTACTTTGACACTGGCTAAATGTGCTAACCGCACGAAGCCATCAACTAAAAAAAGATAATAAAAAACTCATCAGCAGCTCGACAGTACCGCTTTTCCTTGCTGCTCATTGGAAAGACATACAAGTTTGTGTTGGAATGCGCCCTTACACGAACGCTGTGATACTCTGCAGAATACGGACTTATGTTATCTATAGTTAGTGATAGAAGCCTAATTATGCTCTTGATTCTCTTCGTCTACAAAAATTCGGAAACACATTTTTACGTTAGACCCAATGGAACTCGCTCAATTGAACGTCAAACGGTTGACGTCCGCATCGCTCGCTGGCCTGGCGCAGACCGATTGGTTTATTGGCACGACTAATTTATCATGCAACAACTGTGTCTGGACGTTTTGGCAGCACTGCCTGCAATGTTAAAATGCTTCAGTGACGCCCTTTTTTATGGATATCGCAAAGGTTATTCAATAATAATAGTAACAAGTCATGAATTCGTTTCAAATAGTATTCTTTAATAAGGTAATAGGGCTGATTTTTCAATCTTTGCATGTCTTTATTTGTCTGTTAGCAAGACCAGAAACTGAAGAAAAACTGGTAAACTGGTAAACAGGTGAACTAAAATTAGACATTACAAATAGTAAAAAACAATAGGGTATTTTGCACCATGTAAGAAAAAAATCTAAAAATACGTGTTGATTTCTATTCATAAAAATGAAATATACATTTTATAATTCAATTTCAAAATTATTTTCTCCATATTGGATTCCAACGTGACGTTACTTTGATACTAAACACACTAGATTTTTGTTGCGTTGCGTCTTATTTATATTTTATTGTAAAAGGTTTTGTTAAAGCAGAAAGTATTAATCTGCCTAGAATAAATACTTTGACGGTGGCGAAATTTTTTGCATGCAATCCCGATTTCTGTTCTGCCGAGTTGAGGAATGTTAAAACTTCAATGTAAGTACTTATTGTACAAACTTTTGTTTAACAATAAGCACAACAACAAACCTGGATGGTGTGCAGTTTGGTTTCATTGGAATTCGTTATCCTATTAGCCCATTATCTTATATTTTGTGTAGTTCGCTATGTCATTTTCCAGGACCTCTGGATACCGGGCTGAACGCTATCCTACTAAGCCACCAAGGCAAGTATGTAAGTTTTTTTTATTCAAAATTTTCCTGCTGCTTGGTTTCAGCTGCCGTATTGGCCGGTAAGGGCCGCGGATCTTATGGGATCCTTAGGGCATCTTCTCAATGGGATTGCCGCTCCGCAGTTTCTGCAAAGAGCAAGCGAGCATGCGGGCTGTGTCCAGAAGTTGACGTCTTTCGGCTGAGATGATGATGATAACAATCATGTCCTTTTGATTTAATGGTTTTTAATCGGAATGCTTTCACAAGAAACACTTTGACCAAATTGTTGTTTTTAAATTTTCAACGAAGATAAAATAAGAGGTTTTGAGACGGCAAACGACAACTTGTTATTTAAGAAAAAAAAAGGTGCCGCAAATTATGCTGCCGGGAATGTTTTCCATTAAAATGAGCATGGCTAATTACTCCACCTAAAGCGTTGAAGATGCCTCTCGCCGCGCTATTACGCTCGATCGGTGAAAATCTCTTCGTTAAATTCATTGCTCAACGGTAAACTCGATAGAGCAGAAGAAAAATATTTATCTCATTAAAAGAATTATTAAATATAATGTAATGTAACTTGTGTTATACACGTATACTTTCTTTCTTAGCAAAACAGAACAACATTGTATTGGGGTAGCGTTAACCACTTACGTCCCGATGACTCGATATCGAGTTCAGTACGCATTGTTCATCTATTGTGTCTAGATTTCCTGGGACAGATGGGGTTAAAAGCGGCTAGCTAAGCTCAAAACGTAAGGCAAACTTCGTCTGGTAGCTAGGGGAAGCCCAAATTCTATAATGAGTAGAACTCGGGCAGTATCCTAGCTAAATGTAAAATAAAAACTATTTAAAAAAACATATTTTTACGCGTTCGACCTGTCTCTGGAAGACTTACTCTGGAAGCCCCATACTTTTTATACAGCAACGGTGATGTAAAAGCTGAATTTTATAGATTAATGGATTTTAACAGACGGAAATAAGTGATACCCTAAAATGGGCGGTTGTTTATAAATCAAGGGTTACATTATCATTAATAGTAGCTTAAGGTCCATAATTAGCTGCTGAACCGTAGAAGCGTATATATACATAGTATAAAAGAAAGTCTTTGAAATCCAACTGTTTTGTCGGTTAGTACGGGCTAATCTCAGGAACTACTAGACGGATTTTTATTCTAATAGAGCATCTTTCGAGGGTGATTAACGTACAAAACACAAGAACTGGATCCAGTAGATGGCACTGTATATGGGTGTTCACTCAAGCAAAGGAAGCCGCGAGGGGGCTACTAGTCTAGTATATAATGGTGACTGGCTCCAGGACAGAAGTCAACTTCAGAGATAGGAAGCTGCGATCAATGTCAAATCTGATTCAAAGTTTGCTTACCCAGTTTCCCGTATCTTTCTTTGCAAAGATTGCGAAATGGTCCTTTTTTGCTTTTACCTTTTTTACTTTCACTGCTGTCTGTACTGCCAGTTGTTATACACTAGCTTAACAATTGACAATACTATACTAGACTAATGAGAAATGTCTAATTCGTAATCGAAATTGTATTAAATGGCTTTGCCATAATCACTATCAAGAAAGCCATCAAACTCCTTGGCCAGTGCTATAACTAGCTACACCAAAGATTGACGGTAATTTACTCTAATTAGCAAAGTTTAAGACAGTTTAAGATAAATGGCCTCCTTGTATTGCCAGCGTTGCATCCAAGAAACTACGCTTTGAACCCTATTTTCTAGGTCGTCAACTCGTAAAGTTGCTGTCATAAAGTCCATTATGCCTTAACTTCGAGTAAGTTTCGACAAGTTTGTGTGCCCTTTGGTAATTTCTGTGACCTTTTGGGTTTCAGACGTCTTGCGACTCGAGATTTGCCTAAAATAGATGATTTTACGCTAGGGATTGGCTAACAATGGATTAGGTTGAGTTTGTTAAGAGAAACTTTGTTTTACAGGTTCATAAATAGTACGATACTTTCTTAAATAGTACACATTAAAGTTTATACAAAATGTGTATGAAAGTAAAAAGAAACACATTATGTAACAATTTATCTGATTATTTAGCTAATGTCGAATTATATTAAACATCAAATAAATTTTTAGCTTTATATAGCATGAATAAAATTTAACACAATTGAATATTCGTATGCAAGTTTATAACACTGAACATAATAACTATGTCCTTTAGATAAAGTTTATTTGTTTCGGTAAGAGATTATTTACGTAAAAGTAGTTAGAATACCAATTTGCTCGGATTTCATTCGGTTAACTCGAAATAAGTAGTTGAATTTGTTTAAATCAAAATCCCCTCGTACTACGAAGTCAGAAAGCTGCGACTGCAGAAGGTTAGCTTCATCAAACAGGCTCGAGCAACGTACACATAGACAACGTCTCATGGATACATATAATGTCGCAACAGCTGCGGACTGATTCGAAATCATCATCATCATCATCATCATCATCAGCTCATTTTATGTCCCCACTGCTGGGGCACGAGCCTTCCCTATGGATGGATAGGGAGAACAGGCCATAAACCACCACGCGGGCTCAGTGCGGATTGGTGGTTGTTAACAACTGCTAATGCAGCCGGGACCAACGGCTTAACGTGCCTTCCAAAGCACGGAGGAGCTCGAGATGATAAATTTTTGGTCACTTATCTGGTGACCGGCCTTTGCGAAAGTTGCTTAACTTCAGCAATTGCAGACCGAGCGCGTTAACCACTGCGCCATCGAGCTCCGAAATCGTGGTTCGAAATGCTCCGTGTCTATGAGAGGGTCTATGTGTGCGTTGCTTGTGCGCGGTTTGTGTTAAGCTTACCTTCGGGGATGTCCTTATTTAGTGGCTGCGTGGAACTGCGTCAAAACTTTTGGACATGAACGTGGTAAAAAGTAAAATTTGGCATTTAGGTACCTTCTGTAAAAAAATAATTTGATCTCTGCTTAAGCTTTCATCTGTTACAACTCCAGCCCCCCTAGACAAGTAGAATAGAAATTAAATATAGAGATTTTTGTACGGAATTGAAATAAGTCAACGATACGTGTAAATGACGTTTATGTCAATCCCATACAATAATCATTCTACTTAGTTTCTATTATATTAGCGTTATGCCACTTGTTTAGGGGGGGCTGGCTTTTAATGCTCTTAGGGGGCTGGTGACTTTCATTCAACAATAATTTATTATTGTTGAATGAAAGTCCAAGATCAATCAAAGATTGT
Source organism: Eudonia truncicolella (assembly GCA_949315975.1). Taxonomy (NCBI): domain Eukaryota; kingdom Metazoa; phylum Arthropoda; class Insecta; order Lepidoptera; family Crambidae; genus Eudonia; species Eudonia truncicolella. The sequence continues at coordinate 11,417,822 of OX438835.1, read as the reverse complement.
ATGATGTTGCCATTTATACTTATTTTATTATAGTATAATTAATAACAAATTATACAATTAATTAATTAATTACCTCTAACACTCACAACCACAAAACAAATTATGCATTGGCTTCCATGAATTTTTAAGTGTCACTAGTATTTAGGTTGGTTGTATTTTATAAATGTACTCGTATTGTATTTATTGTGTTGTTAAATATTTTTTCATTAATTCATCAATATTTTAATTTCAATATACGACAGCCACCACCTATCCACACTGGGCCTGCGTGGTGGTTTGAGGACCGTTTATCCATCCATAGGGAAGGCTCGTGCCCCAGCAGTAGGGACATAAAATCGTCGTATCCCACGAAAAGGGGCGTAATTGCAAAACAGCAACTTTTCAGGAGAAGCTTTTTTGTGTTTATTAAATAATATATTGAAGATATTGATGATTTTTTGATTTAATAACATGTGTTAGCATCCCGTGGTGGGTATAAAACATTTTTTTGGCAATAATAATCATATGTTTAATCAATATTTCCTTAATTCCTTATTCTGCGTTGTATTTCTACTAGAAAGCTCCCAACTTCGGTCCTAAGGTACATTGTGACCTTTTTCGTCGGAAATGTTGAGGCCACAATCGCCGTTAAGCCATTTCTTATTTTGAATTTGCAGGTTAATAATTTCTATTTTTCAAGAAACTGATTAGTTTTTAAAGTAAATTTGTAAATACATATAAATTATTCGGTAGGTATAAAAATAAATGAAAATTTATTTTAAAACATTATATATTTTTTAATATAATCCAGTTATTATCAATTTAAAAACAATTCTTAGAAAATAAAAAAAAACAAAATTAAATAATAGTAAACAAAAAAAATACTTCTTTAAAACACTTTTCTTTTTAATCTTAAAACTTTGCCTTCACTAATAATCAGATAATCAACTTTAAGTAGGTAACATAGAAATTAAGAGAAAACATGGGTCCCTTCTGTCCCCCACGCTGTTTCTTCTGCATTTCAATGATATGCTTCCACTTGGAAATATTCACTGCTATGTAGATGATAGTACAGTGCACGGTGGGTATAACGGTCATTCAGCGGCTGGGCAGGTCGAGACTGAAGAGAAACGAGTAAGACTTTTATTTTCTCAACCACATCATTCTTTGCTACTAAATCCAAATGTTTACGAGCTCGACGTTTCATTATTTCGAATTAACTCTAAACGCACGACGAATGCATTCACGATCTCGGTCCGCGGAGTAATGACCGAGCGGCGCTTGCGCCTCCACCCCGCCCCGCACCCACACCGACTGCGCCCCTTAAGATGGCCCTAACGGCGATAGTGGCTTTTTATTACGTAAAACTTTGCCGCCACGTAATTGTGGCCTTTTAATAAACTAGAATATCAAGAAAAATATTAAACCTTTTTAGACTAATATTAGACTGAAATATGCCTAAATAAACGTAGAATGTAATAATGCAATAAAAGAAAAAAGTCTTTATGGCATTAGGGGCAGTCTTCGTGGGATACGATGAAATGAGCTGGTGATGATGATGACGTGTATTTTGTGAATTACTGTACAAATGTAGACCACTGACCACTTTTTATTTGTGTGGCACATCCAAAAACAAATAATTATCTTCATTGCTCCACGGTTTCTTATATTCACAAATAAAAAGTTTCCTTCAGGTAGGACGAAACTTTGATTGAATATTTCACTAGAAACAACTTTTCCGCTCACGAAGCGTACGATTCAAATGCAAAGAGTTTGATTTCGTACAACTCCAAATCCCCTTTTTAGACGACATTGCAATAACTGTTTCATACAGAAAGTGGATACTGGTAAAACATAATAGATACATATAATAACAAAAATGGGTTATGAATGCAGATATATGTAATTTTCGACGCTCTATCTAGGGGTAACATTGATGAAACGCTAAGACTTTTCAACGCAAAGATACGTACGTTTAAAATAAGGTAAATAACAAGAAATACCAATTCATTCATTCTGTTGAACAAAAGTAAATCGATTTATCACTGAATTCGAGCAATGCGTCTGCATTCTGTCTACAAGTGAGAGATGTTAAGTCACTTTAAGTTTTTTCTTTGTAGGTTTGGTATTTACTTAACTATGAAGTTTATGGTAAGTTAAGTTAACTCTTTTATTGACCTTTTTCATTAGCTTGTCATTTTTATTCAAACTACTAAGACCAGATAAATAAGATAAGATAATAATATTAATTTATTGATAAATTCTCCGCAGGTGATGGTGCATAAAATTTAATGCAGATGACTTGAACTTTCAAACCATATTATCTCAATTCAACGAAATGTACATACACTTATATTATACTTTACCAGTAAGCAGACGATAATAGTGTGTGTTTAAGGATATGTTTTTGGTATTGTTGTAATTATAGCACGTTATACTTTAAATCTATAAATATAAAAAAAATACGTAGTGAGAACTAGAAATAGAACGCATAAAAAACACTATGTATAACATTTGTGAACTTTTTTTTATAGGTTGCCCGGTAAATCACTCCATTTCACCTGATGTTAAGTGGAAATGGAGTCCAGACGCGAATATGACTGGTGCAGCGTGAAAACAACGCAGCATCAGGTAATCTCGCTTTGCCGGCCAAGAAGATGCTTTTTTACGCTTCTTTTGATGTATAAAAAGAGTAATAAAATTATGAACGGGATTCTTCGCATGTTTATTACTCGAGTGTCCCTTATTTCGGCACGAATAAGAATCCCGTTAATAACTACTCTAATGCAAGTGACCATGGTAGTTTAAATAGTTATTATGTATAAAATTTATACAAGTTATTGCTGCAAACAAAATTAAATAAATATAACTCGCGAAATGTTTATCTGTGCTATGGTTTATGTAAGGAAACCAAAGTAGTGGGAAACTTATTATTAAAGGCTGTTTTATAATAACGAAATGAGGCTTTTATAGGCTTTATTATAAGTACATAGGCTATGTTTATCCAAATTTAATAACGTAGTTTTACAGCGAGGAATATAATTTTGTTTACCACGTGTGCCTTGACGACGTGAAGGATTATCCATGTTTGATAAAACGAAGACTTTGAACACCATCTCCTTCGCTTTTATGAGATTAAAAAATTGTAAATTAAATTAAATTGAGATCTTTTTTGTATTATTATTATTATTATTGTTTTAACTATAACTTCATTTAGGACCAGCATTGTTGCGTTTCAAATTATACCCAAAATGTCATGCTGTGTACACTCCTTTTGGATTACCGTCTAGCTAGTAAGGTTAACCAAATATGTTACTGTACTCATGCATTGATTGTAATCTGTTTGTGTACCTATAGAAATAAATAAATAAATAAATAAATAAAAAACCATGGACTTGATTATTAAACTTTGAGAATATTAATAGAACTTGGAGGGATATTAAGAAAAATAAGTAAGCAGCTAAGTAACTCATTAATCAACAGCGTTTACTTTATCTTTTTGACTTGAATTCAAACGTTGTTATTGGCTATTAAGTATATGTACTTAAAAAAAGGTTTACAATTCTTTGAGATGGAGTGAAGGGATATAGTTACATACTTACATACTCCCCGCCCGATACTCTAAATGCCACTACACATTTACAGAATACACTAAACATGCACACTAGTTTAGGCCCAAGACACCGTACTCGTAGACCAAGGGTACGAAGAACCGGTTCACACGCGCTCTACACCAGATACAGACATGTACCTGGGCGCTTCTCTCCCCCTGTACGGCCCGGTCAACCTGAGCCGAGGTCCGAGCCTTTACAGGAGTCCTCGGGTTGCTCCGCTCCCCGATCCGATCCGAACCCTAGTAGGGCACGGGGACGCGCACTAGTGCGCGATGCCGTTCCCTCTAGAAAACCTCCGAAGGTGATTCGTTTCATACGGCTTGAGGGACCCTTTACGTTCCTCGCCGCCCCAAAACAAGCCCAGTGAAGCTGAAAATGCCGTCTGAGGCAATCAGCAATCTCTCTCAAAAAAAAAAAACTTACATACTTTAAAAGTTGGTATATAATACTTTTCCTTCGTCTTAAAAGGGTTTGACTTATCTTTTACTTATTTTAAAGATTTGACTGTTTAATTTTTTTTTCAAATCGGTTTTTGTAAAGGTTGATAAAGTTAGCATCGTTTTTAAACCAGGTTTAATTCTAGAATACTATTATGTTTCAAAATAACGTGGTAATGTGTAGTTTGTCAAACGAAGAAGAAATAAGCTTATTCCTACGACGCTGATTTTAATATTATCCAATTTGTAAGTTCCTCTGAACTTTCGAAGTAAAACAAATTAATCTTGGATTAGAGCTTCCAAAAGCTCCAAACATACGTTTACTTAAAATTAATTGGCCACAAAATTTATGTTTTACACTTTATTTATGGGGAAAGTTTTGTAGCTTTAAGTTGTTATACAATGGAATGAAAAATTGTTTCTTACTAGAGAAGTTTGTTTAAGAAAAGATTTTAATTTATCATCATACATTACATCAGCATCCCACTTTTGGGATCAGGCTTTCCCAAGTCAACAGTAGCATCTCATACAATTTGTGGATTTCAATGGCTGGTATCTTAAGACAGCAAACGGGACTAACCTTGGGCCTAGAAAACTGAAATTTTGCTTTTGGTAATTAAAGAGGACAAGTCTAGTGGTCTCCCTGTAGTTGATTCGACCGTATTTTTAAAAAAATCGTTAGCGAAAAATCACAAATTTGCCTGTGGATTTGTTTTATTTTCTAAAAATTTGTGATAAGTCAAAGTGTTCGCGACATATACATGAGTGTTGGCAAATAAAAAAAAAACAGTGCAACGTAATTTTTAAAATTTTCTGAAAAAGCTCGCGTGAGGTCTCGGTAAACCACAGTATATAAAGCCCCACATCTTTACTGATACTCAAGGGGTTGGGGGGAATATCATTTATCACTGGTATCATTCATTATCAAAAGTTTGTAAGTATCGATGGATGTTTGTTACTCTTTCACGTAAAAACTACTGAATAGATTTTAATGAACTTTTCCTCATATACAGACCATGACCCAGCCCAGCATATAGGATACTTTTTTTTACTGTAGTCTTCGCGAACGAAGTTGCGGGCAACAACTAGTTGATAATAAACTCTGAAGCCTTATTTATAATTGTTTTTTAGTTTTTGGAGAGAGTTTGCTGATTGCCTCAGACGACATTTTTAGCTTCACCTGGCTTCTTTGGGGGCGGCGAGAAATTTAAAGGGATCCTCAAGCCCTGTGAAACGAATCACCTTAGGAGGTTTTCTAGAGGGAACGGCATCGCGCACTACCGGGAAAACAACCTTTATAATTGTACAGAACCACTCGCTGGCTTATACAGTCCATATTTTAAGAAGTAGGTATATATTTTTTATGAGCGCCCAAAAGATGCGCACCGTTTAATGACGATGTTGCTAATATTATTGCAATGACGTTTCCCTTTGGGTGGTGAAATAACATTTTTATAGCCGTTTTTACGGTTATGACCGATGTTTAAACCTTATCTAATATACTAGCCTGGGGGAATTGATGGGATGTCGACTTTGTGTTACTAAAATGCTGGTAAGTTAATTTAGCATGTTTAATGGTTTGGCAACGAAATTAACCGGAGAACAAAATGTTATACAAGTATTTCGCCGCCTCCGTTGTCCAGTGGTTAAAACCACTGGCTTCACACTCAGAGGTCCCGGTTTCGAATCACAGTGGCGGGTACATGTTTGTGTTATCTAAACATTGTCACCATAACATAGCTAGAGATAAGATAGCCGGTGCCTCAGTACTTGAAGATTCCGGGTATAGTGCGATTCCACCATCATTGGGCTTATTATCATTAAATATCAGGTGCAAATTTTAAAGTAAAGTAAGCAGTCAAAAGTAAGCCTTTCACAAATGCTAATAACTGATAACATTACAAACCTCAAAAAAAAAAGCAGTGACAAAATTCACCGCTCACGTCAGCCTTCCCGGTAGCATAGCAGTCAGTGCAGCTGCCCGGATTGCGGAAGACCCAGGTTCAATTCCTGGCTGGGTTGGGTGGGCGTTTAATTGTTTCACTGTATTTTATAAATTTTATAAATATTTAATTTAGCTTCAGTGCAGCAAGTACTTAATAAATAAAAATTAAAAATTACAAACATGCTTTTGATAACGTTAAAAAGCCAGATGTATAAATTTAAAAAGTTAATCATTTTCCTTCTTTATTAATTTGTTTTTGAAAAATTTAATTTTCTATGGGTCCGGCCGTTATGGTCCCAGTCCGGTTGGCCCCAGGCCGGTATGCAATGTGGGTACATTGAAAAAGTTATTATTCCGGTATGCACCCGGCCGCGTTGCCCCCATTTTTTGTCATGATATTCGAATCAGTACGGTTGAGTAGACAATTGTTAAAAAAATCATTTGGCATCAGTTGGCCGGATCAGTCATCTGATGTTTGTAGCTAATGTAGATAACAATAGAGGTAGATGTATAGGTAATAATAAATATAAATTACTTTAAAATTAACATCCATACACCTTATTTTCAACCGTTGAGTAGCTCTAATTTGTGTATAATTGAGTAAAACTTTTGAACTATTCTAAGATGCGACAATGAAAAATTCTGTGCCGATCATAAATTCAAAACACTCCTGACGTATTTGTTAACCTCCTCGATGCGCGTGTGGTGCCAACTGATTATAGCTCCTATATATATCGGGGTAAGAGCCCAGTCGGTTATTGGAAATTAAAGGTTTCAGTTTTCACAGCGCGATGCCGTAGCAATTTTTCTTCATCCCTACCCAATATGTTGCAGGATGGTGTGACGTCATCCATCTTATATTTGCTCTTATACTCGTATGTCCCATTATTTAAATGAGCGGGTTACAAATTGAAGGGTACAAGCAAAGAACAAGATAATGTCCTACTGAGTTGATAAATAACAATAATAAATAAATTTATTGAATAAAACTTAAAAATACACTTATTTTAAGCAAATATCTCAATAAAGTTAGATTAAAAGATTAGAAGAGTTGATTAAAAGAAGAACGCCGTATAAAAGTTTTGAAGTTATATTTCTCTTATTGATATTAAATAATGTGGTAACTTGTATGTAAGAGAGTTCATACATACTTTGAGCGAAAAGACTTTTTCCCCAACCTAATAGTTATAAACGCCTCGGTGGACTAGTGGCTAAGTGCTCGGCCCGATACCCGAAGGTTTAATTCCCAGGTTGGCCAAAATGTGTTTCGGATTTTTCAATACAGCCCGGGTTTGTACGCATCAACATCAACAAGTGCAGATGTCGCAGACGAAGACTAGATAATTTGAATTTCTGTAATAGATCACTATAAGTCAACTGGTGGACACAAATTCCAGAGCGACAACATGCCCACTTGAGGCACATTTTCTGGACGGTCTCTAGTCTCTCAAAATGAGTGAGATAAAAAGGAGACCATATAACGGACACCATACTCCATCACTCTTCGCACCAAACTTGATTAGAGCATAACAAGACAGTTCTGATTCTTGAAAGACTTTGTTGATCTAAAGATAAAGCCCTTAAGTTGATTGCACCTCTCCATAATGGAATCATAATGTGCTCTGAATGTCAGTTCACTGTCAAACAATATGCCAAGATCTTTCACAACACTATGTCGTTCAAGAACCTGTAATTGGACACGATAATCGAAGTGCAGAGAAGTAAATTTGCGACTGAATGAGATCACACAGCATTTACTGACGTTGACAGACATTTTATTAGAGGTGCACCACTGGATAATTTTGTTAATGTCATTCTGAAGCAAAAAACAGTCCCCAAGAGATGTTACAGAAGAGAATATTTACAAATCATCAGCATACAATAAATAATTGTTAGAAAGTGAGTTAACCAGATAATTTACGAAAACTATGAACAATAGGGGACCCAGATGTGAACCCTGTGGAACCCCAGAGTTTACAAAAATGGGAAGAGACAGATATCCCTTCAACGCGACAAGCTGACTCCTGTTTGATAAGTAGGATTCAACCCATCGCAACAGGTTACCCCGGATACCGTGCGCCATAACTTTTTGCAATAAAATTTTGTGATTTACCCTGTCAAATGCTTTACGGAAGTCAGTGTAAATTGAGTCCACTTGACCTTGATAATTATGGCCACTAACATACCATTTAAAGGTAGCAGCAATACTTGGGCACGCCATGTTTTTCCTACGGTCAGCTATACGTAGCTTGCTCACGTGTTTCTAAAAAAATCCTTGAACATAGTTTATAGGATTGTATTGCAGTAAATAGAAGACTAAAAACTTTTGTTATAACTCATACCACAGATTAAGTTATCATTTCTAAAGATATGTATACACAGACGAAGTCGCGGGTAGCCGCTAGTTATTTATACACTCCAAAACTTCAATAGAATTATTATGACGCTCGTCAAAAATAATTCATAACTTCTCAGAAGTAAAATATGTTTTACTCAAATTATTTCCCGAGTTACAAAAACATTTAAGCTTTCTTTATTTATATTATAAAGTAACAGTATTGAACAGCACTGTTTTCATAAACATTTTCTTCCGCTTACTTATCTCCGTCGAAGCCGAAGTAAAGTTTCTTGAAGGAAATTCAATCCATTAGTTGCCTTATCAGTGACAGTAATGGCTGCGTCAAGAAAACACTTTAAATCTTGTTTCTCGTTACTTAAAGATTAAACGTTCACGTCCATGATATAGAAAAAGTGTCGGTAAAGGAATCACCAAAGCTTTTCGTTCCGTAGCGTAGGTAGGTAGTAGGAACTTATATGTAACCATAATCATAAATTATAGCTGGCCTTATTCTTAACTGATCTTTAATATCTGTAAAATATTTTTGAAGTGTAATTTGTTTGCAACAAAATTTGCGTAAAATTATGTATAACATTAGGTAGGTACTTTCTTTATATATGCTTATTATTTATAATGTATAATAATTATTATTAATTACTAGTGGTCGCCCGTGACTTCGTTCGCGAAGACCCCACAGGAACCTGTTGCCGGAATAAAAATTTATGCCGTAGTCCGGGTCATGGTCTGTTTATGTGCAAAGTTTCATCCAAATCCATTCAGCTGTTTTCGAGTTTTGCGCTTAACAACATTCAATTTTATTTGTATAGATTATAATACTCTGTACAGGTAAAGTTTGTAAGTTTGGATGTCTAAGGTAATCTGAGAACAAACCTTTCACCAATATTTATCACCACGTACTCATGGCGCATGCAAATCGAATCTACAGATATCAGATAAACAAAACAAACAAAAGAAAAGCATGGTGATAATCCTTTTGATTAAGGTGGAAATACCGTTAATAATAACTTTAATACTAAATATTCAATATAACCAAAACTTTGTTACACAATTTGAACATTATATTAATTAAAATAACAAAATATCTCTTTTTTCTAACCAGACGACAAAGACGGTTCAACCAAATACGGTAAGCCGCATGAATAAAAAAAATGTACAAAAATAATTTGATAAGAATAAAACAAAGCATTTATTGAAGGTCAATATCTACGCTACAGCTTCGTAAACCCTACGGTATAGACCCTTGTGTATAGACCTTTTTACCGAGAAAAAGCCACAAGAAACTCGGCAACGGCATTTTCTTTCTCTGGTTTTGTGTTACAGTACAAAATACAAGTTTAGTACCTATTAATTAAAATTCTTAACAACATTTTCTCGTATAGAAAAGAAAGCCATACATTTTCTCTTTAATATCTTTTAATATCTATCTTCTATGCCAACTACGCATGAAAGCCTTAATGATGAAAATTAAAATCAAATTCATAGTAGTGGCTTTCAAAGTAAAAAAGTGAATAGTGTTGAATAATTTCGGCGGGCTGGTTAGAACCACGATTGGAGGAGCACCTGACCCGGTATGTCAGAAGGGTGCAGGTTCAAATCCTGCTCGTGGAAATTTTTTCAATATTGTGTTTTTGTAATTTGTATCGCAACAAAATTTGCGTTAAAATTATATAAACAAAACAAAAACATTTTATAAATAGCTTGCCTACTTCTTAACTGATATTTAATATTTGTAAAAATATTATGATCAGATGTTAATGACGGTAGTTGTTGACATTGAATTGGCGCCTTTGGGTTTCAAAGTAAAAAAGTGAATAGTGTTGAATAATTTCGGCGGGCTGGTTAGAACCACGATATCTCAATTGGAGGAGCACCTGACCCGGTATATCAGAAGGGTGCAGGTTCAAATCCTGCTCGTGGAAATTTTTTCAACATTGTGTTTTTGTAATTCATAGTATCTTATCCATCTTTTTTGGATGCATAGCCCGGGTTTGTGATCATCAACCTGCATTTGGCAAGCGTGGTGATTAAGCCATTACCCATCAATTGTAGTGATGACTTGATTTCAGATGGATACCTTTGCTCAGCAGGTGGACGTTCATAGGCTACTTATCCTATCTTATAATTTCAAAGCTGGACCTGCCGAAATTTCTCTCCCTGAGTTGAGCATTTGGACCCATCGGGATCCTTTGTGCAGCCCCAACCTTTCACTTTTCTTCTTCAGTAAAGATGGCTGCCATATACCTAAAGTATTTTGGTTTCGAATAGGCTGATCACAGCGGATTCTTTCTTAGCCTTTTTATACTAATAGCTGTCTGTAGTGTCCCAACACAGCACAATTACTATTTAATATCGATTTCTACCGTCAATCAAAAGTATGATGCATCTCGGTGTTCCGTCAAACAATAATAACAGTTTCAGGGTCAGAACAAGCTACTATAATGTTACAAGCATCTTACTTAAGGTGCTTACGCAGGAACTATGAATCCTTTTCGAAATAAGAACATCCTTTTTTTTGTAAAAGATTTTCTTTTGCTCATTCTATCGGTGATCTCTGCTGATTACATTTATGTAAAAAAAAACACAGGGTGGAAAACTAAAACAAATACTCAAATCACAGTGGTGGGTGTTTTTTATACAACATTTGATATTTAACTACTGCATAGTACAGCTCTAACGTCCTTATCCGTTCTCAAGCATACAACTGGGCTCATAACTATCCCAGCATTACATCTAGACTAATTTGGCACAAAACCTAGCTCTGTATGTCCCACTTAGTGGCTACTGTTATTTAGTTACACAGGATCCTTTGTAGTTCGTTCTAAGTATTTTAAAGCGTGCTTTGTGCGACCCACGCCAGTTAATCCTGTGTTGGATCTAAGCGAACTCCTGACCACATAGAGATACTATCTGTGCTCTTCAATTTGCGCCATAAGTACACTCGGTTTGGGTTCGATTTGCATCGGCGGCGAGCTAAGTTTAATTTGTGTCTAAAACAGAATAATGATACTTGATTGGAGATTGAGGACCCCTCTTAACCTCTAATGGTTGGAAAGCTCTAAATCACCCAATAATGCTGGAATACGTCACTGTATAACAGCATGTTTTAAGTAACCGCTTCTGTGGTCTAGTTGACCACAACACCACCGGTATCAGGCGAAATGTCCTTGGTTCGACTTCCAGCGATCGATGGGCTTATTCCCAAAGGTTATTGTTATTGTTCTTCTATTCCCACTGGGTCCATGAAACTTTAAAATATATTTTAATGATGGTAGGGTTCATTCTGATTCTATACATAAAGGTAGCACTTAGTTACAATGCCTATTTAATATTTCACCGTAACTTATTTACTTAATCTATATATTAATACGTGAAGCAAAAACTTTGTTTGTGCAAAAACGTTGTTTATTTTTACGAAAATTGCGTAGACGGAGGAGTATGAAATTTCGCACACTTATAGTTTCTATAGAGAAGAAGTGAAGAAGCTAATATATTTTTTAAATTTATCCATAAAAAATACATTAAATTAAATAAACATTGTTTCATAAATTTTACAAAATTATCAAAAATGGAAGAGTAGCGGCCGAAATCTGTCAATGCCAATCCACATTTGGCAAAAGTGGTGATTTAGCTATTAACCATGATGACTTGATTTTAATGATGGAAACCTTTGCATGGTACATTTCACAGTTTACAGTGAACAGTTTTAGATAAATTTTTTAACCTATAAAATTACTTACTACATCGCATTGGTGTAATCTTTCATGGAGATATAATGTCAATAAATAGGTAAATAAATGTTAGCTTTATTAAAGTAACCACCTACTTAAATAACAAAAGAGGTTATTAACTAGCTGTTTACGTGTTAAAAAGATGCATAAGAAAAAGAAGACTCAGTTAATAATAAAGTTCATAATAAAGCACAAAATCGTTTGGTCGCAAATCTTGAAGAATGTTGCGAGGTTGACAATATAAAGGCACTGCAGATTTTACTTTGCGGGTTAAAAAATAAGGTCACTTCCAATTTAGCACAAGTGATAAATGACGTCTCCGGCGAAATGATAAAAGGGCAATGGGAACAATTTATGGGGTGGCCTGTGCTATGTATGTCTGTGGGTTTATAGCAAGAAAATGCCTAATAAAAAAAAATCATTTTATTTTAGCTGGTTTTCACATATTTCGTGGACACTGCAGAGAAATAATGACATTGCAAGTCACTTTTTTTTTGTGTTTTTATATGTGGATCCTATCCAAAAATCATCAGAAAATATGAAAACATACACAACAATAATTAGGAGATCAGTTCTTTTTAAAACAACCTAGTTTTAGCAATGGTTATATGAACGCAACGTAATAAACAAAAAATTATATAAATCATAGTAACAATTCAAATATATTATTATTTAATCCTATAATGGACAAATAAATTACATTAAAACACATGTTACACAGGACATATATAACACAAAGGTGAGCTTATCTCTAGAAGAGACTTCATCCAACCAACCTTAGCTGTGGTGTAAAAATAAGCAAGGTCTGCGGGACTAATAAATAATATGCATGTACTACGGTCGTTATCTTCACATAACATGTACCGAAATACCATTATCAGGTACTCGAATACTAGAAAAGCCATAAAAATAATCCTATACACATTTTGGTACCCAATTACCATGGCAGCAAAAGCAATTTCTTTATTCTTAAATTATAATATTATGTAGGTAATATGATAAAGCAATTTTCTATTTTTAACTCGAATACTACTTCTAAGAGAAGATAATACTATTAAAAATACCACCTACACATTTAACACAATTCCACACCAATGATAAAGCGATCACACGCAAAATGTCCTGAAACAAAACCAGCCCACAACAATTACAGAAACAGACTCCCGACATGAGTGATTATGACATCAGCATTCCACCACCCACGTCGTACCCTAGGTACATACCCCAAGACGGGTACCGTCTGCGTAATTGCCGTATTTATCATTATAACAAACAGAGCTTATGACGCTGAGCAAAATTAATATCACAGTTTGCCGTACAGATAATAATTAACGATGAAATATTGTTGAGCAAAGTCACATTTTTATTGTATTTTTGCCCCTCATTAGAGCCGACTGAAATATGTAACTTTTACGAATTTTGTAATAATAGCGAGTTTTTAGTTTTGACCTTTAGATAGATAGATAGATAAAAAAAAGGTTAGTATTTGTGAAGTGAAATGTGTAGAGAAGAATACCTGGCAATGACATAGAATAAGCACGTGTAATATAAAATATTATAACGGATTGAAAGATAATACCTACAGCGAATATCTATATATATACTAATATAATAGTTGTAGCTGAAGAGAGGTGATCCACTTTGAGCACCCGTCTAAATAGCACCTGCACGAATAGCACCTGGCCTAGTCCACATTCAGCACCTATTGATTTTTTTGCCAGGTGCCATTAGTGGATTCAAATGTATTTTTACATTTTTGTCCACGAACAGCACCTACAATACAGCAGCCTAGTGCTGACTACAAGACGTTATTAAATGAAAATTTGTTTGACACGCCTTGGAGCGTGATGCCGTTCCCTCTAGAAAACCTCCGAAGGAGATTCGTTTCACACGGCTTGAGGAACCCTTTAAGTTTCTCGCCGCCCCCAAAAAGCCCGGTGAAGCTGAAAACTCCGTTTGAGGCAATCAGTAATCTCTCTCAAAAAAAGGTAACTAGTAATTTTCAGGTAACCAAGGATAGGACCCTATTGACATAAACGGACTGCTAACTTTTGTTTTTCAAAGATTGGATGTACCAAATCATTTGGTACATCTAATACTATTATCTGGTTTTATTAGCTAGTATAAATTGTTATTAGTCTTCAGTTTCAAATTCCGCTTATATATTATTTAGTTTACGATTAATTTTACGGCCTTATTGTTCGTTTCAGAGGAGACTCGAAACCTTTTATTTCATGAAAGTTGCAATTGCGGGGTAATTGATTGTAGCTTTAGATACTTAAGTAGCTGGTATTAAGTGTCCCTAGCGTCGTATGCATCTCTAGACTGACTAGCTTACCATCATCACCAGTTCATTTCAAGTCCCCACTGCCGGGGCCTAAGGATGAATATAGAGAACGGGACATAAACCATCACGTGGGCCCCGTGCGGAACGGTGGTTGTTAACAACTGGGTGGTTGTGGTGCCGTCGTTGTTTCTGATTTCCATAAAACGAGTGCTTTAGCTACTTACCTTGGGATCAGAACAATGTATCTGATGTTATCTAATAATATTTTTTCAATATTTAATATTTTTAGGTTATTCTTTTCAACAACAATATACGTTTATAAAAAAAATAATTGGTTTATTGTTGTTTTCGGTTGGCCAATGGTTTGTGAGTGATTAGGTAATGAATTACATTATATTACATCGTGTAATCAACATAAACGCCATACAGAGTAAGCACTCCAATCAAACCTATTTCGGATACCATCAGTGTCAACTTTCACGATCGCTACCCTAGTACCGGCTACTCCAATGAGTTCGCCCAATTATATTTACCCACTCGCTTGACTTTTTCTTGACTTTCCGTAGTTAAGTCCCTTTTGTAGTTACCAACTTTCGTAACGTCCGAGTTGTCCCTTGATGGGTGACCTAATTATGTAAAACCTTTGTAGGTTCTTCAGAGAGCACATTAAGCTGATGTCATCGTTATATTGCATACTCTCACCACTGCTCAGTCCATAAGGGACTACTGAGTCCGGCACTGGAATGTGGACTGATGATGATAATGTGATGTGACTTGGTATTATCACTATCTAGTGCTAGTTCAGAGTCCAGTAGTGGAACTTAGACTGATCACGTGAATTGGTATTACCTAGTTTAGGTCCAAGACACCGTACTCGTAGAACAAGGGTACGAAGAACCGGTTCACACGCGCTCTACACCAGGTACAAACATGTACCTGGGCGCTTCTCTTCTCCACCACGGCCCGGTCAACCCGAGCTGAGATCCGAGCCTTTAAAGGCGCCCTCGGGTTGTTCCGCTCCCCAAACCGATTTGAACCCTTCGGAGAATCTAGTAGGGCACGAGGACGCGCACTAGTGCGCGATGCCGTTCGCTTTAGAAAACCTCCGAAAGTGATTCGTTTCACACTGCTTGAGGGACCCTTTACGTTCCTCGCCGCCCTCAAACAAGCCCAGTGAAGCTGAAAATGCCGTCTGAGGCAATCAGCAATCTCTCTCCAAAAAAAAATGGTATTACCTCAAGATCTTGAGTATCGATATAGAACCAGAGTCAGAATTGGAATTATTTACTTGTGAGATGTAGGATAGTATTATGATGAAAACTGTCAATTTTGTTAGTTCCATTACATTTCCACCGTCAGATACTCTATTTTATATGATCGACAAAATCGTTTGCATGTGGACTCATTTCGACAAGATTCTTATAGTCCTAAAGTTAAAAAGGCTACCGATACACAATTAAGACGTTACTGAATTAAGAAATTTGTGACTGTTAGGATACGAATGAACAACCCATGTATATCAAAAAGCACCCTGGGTCATCCACGCGGTGGCTGGTAAACCATCACTAGAATCCCCAAGGAGGATTGGTGTCAAGCAGCCGGCTGCCTGTAAATACTTTGCCAAATCCTTAGCAAAAGTGTACGAGGAAGAAACGGACATTTTGCGCCGACCCAAGTAATATGGGACCAGGTCACGAAAAAGAAGAAGTATACGTATCGCCTAAGACTCAAAACTCCCACACATTTGCTTGGTTATTTTAGCGGTGGGGAATACTCTACGCTTGAAGACTTTCACTGGCTGACCTAAATTCGTCGCCATAACAACAATGGTTACAACATCATCATGTTCCGTCAGTAATTGGGATAGTAGGGGCAATTATTATAATACAATGTATAATAATTGTAAACAAAAAAACTAAGGAAAAAAAAGTAAAAAATAGAACTTAATTTAAGACAAAATAAAACCTGTACATAAAAGATGTCCTCCAGCTGTGGGCTCATGGGAACGGTCCCAAGAATGCTGGCAACATTACCTCTTTGGAAAGCCAAGCTAATACGTTGGCAGAGGTAGCTGCCAGCTTTCTTGTCACCGCGTCAGATTCTGTCAGACAGTCTATCGTTGATAGTCCACTCTTGTTCGTCTGCCCTTGATTGCACCTGTCCTAAACTCTTGAGGACAGACACTATTAAATATCTGGGCGTGATAATTGACTCTGCGCTCAGTTTTTATCCCCACATCGAGCTCCTTGCAGGTAGAGTCAGAAAGCTTATCTTTATTTTTAAAACACTTCGCCATGTTGCGGACTTTCAGGTAATTAAGTCTGTATATCTTGCTTTATGCCAATCGGTCTTAGGATACTGTATCTCATCGTGGGGAGGAGCTGCCAAGACGCACCTAATTAAGGTGGAGAGAGCACAAAGGGTCGTTTTGAAGGTAGGCGCTTCCCTCCCATATCTCTGCCCCACGACTGAAGTATACAAACTTTGGGAAGTGCTCACTGTTCGTCAGCTCTTCATCCTCTCAACTGTTCTCCGTAAACATTCCCAGCTTCACTATGATCCAGAGTTATGCAGTAACAAGCGACGAAAGGGGTCTGTCTGTCTCTCTCGTCCTTTAAAGACTAAGCTGTCAAATAGATTTTTCTGCTTCATGGGTACCTACCTTTATAATAAATTGAATTCTACCCTTTCTCTGTACTCATTGACTAAAAAGGAATGCAAAAAGAAAGTGACTGCATGGCTATTACATTTGTCCTATGATGATACAGAGAACCTACTGGTAGCTACGGTATAATAATAATAGCACACACACACACACACACACACACACACTCACACTCACACACACACACACACACACACACACACACACACACACACACACACACACACACACATATACACACACACACACACACACATTTAACACTTATCTTAAGCCTAATTTTTGTTTTTTGTTATTTAATGTTGTTGAATTGTGTAATGTCACTATCTCATCACCATCTTTTTGTGTCAAAGCGGTTCGAGGTAGTGAGAGCCTGATGACCTGAAATTACAGGTATTTTCATACCTTCTCAGGCATCAGTCTCACACAAACTTAACTTATATAAATGTTTAATGTATGTTATTATGCTGTGTAAGTTTGTGATGAGAAATAAATGCATTTATTATTATTTATTATTTATTACTTTGCCAAATCCTTAGCAAAAGTGTACGAGGAAGAAACGGACATTTTGCGCCGACCCAAGTAATATGGGACCAGGTCACGAAAAAGAAGAAGTATACGTATCGCCTAAGACTCAAAACTCCCACACATTTGCTTGGTTATTTTAGCGGTGGGGAATACTCTACGCTTGAAGACTTTCACTGGCTGACCTAAATTCGTCGCCATAACAACAATGGTTACAACATCATCATGTTCCGTCAGTAATTGGGATAGTAGGGGCAATTATTATAATACAATGTATAATAATTGTAAACAAAAAAACTAAGGAAAAAAAAGTAAAAAATAGAACTTAATTTAAGACAAAATAAAACCTGTACATAAAAGATGTCCTCCAGCTGTGGGCTCATGGGAACGGTCCCAAGAATGCTGGCAACATTACCTCTTTGGAAAGCCAAGCTAATACGTTGGCAGAGGTAGCTGCCAGCTTTCTTGTCACCGGAAACTTCAACAAGGCGAGCACTCAAGTCTTTAACAACATGCTTTGCCTCCGGCCCCCATGAAACGGAAGAAATAAATAATTTCGAATTTTAATAATACAATGTGTATGTGAAACTTGGCATAGTGTAAGTACCAAGCTGACCGGAAAAAGCTGGTTAATTTTCTCCATTTACGAAATCTCCATCCAACTTATGAAAGCACAATATAAGTGAGGGGTAACTTCAGTGTCGTAAAACGAGTCTTATGGGGTCTTGGTAGCTCTGCGGTCAGAGCAATGGACGGGTAATCCATGGCTCGTGGGTTCAATTTTATTCCCACTCAAGCTTCCCGAATTTTATTTTGTAATCACGAGCATTGTGAATGCAAGATTTAAATAATAAAAATGCCATACAAGTGGTTGAAACATGAAAATGTTGTACCTGTTTTACAATTAAACAGAATGATTCATAAACGGGTCACCGTTTTATGCAAAGTAAAAGAAATCCTTTGTGACATAGTCTTCTTCTAACCGCAATAATGACAAAGTTAAATTTGACCCTTCCTGTGGTTTTACGGTGCCTAAAAAGAGGGACAGTCGGTTTCACGTATAATGCTTTTGATCGTTAAAAACGTGTTCTAAATTATTCTAAATAATGGTGTTCTATGTTTATTTATCACCAAAACATTTAAATAAAATAAGTAAGAGTAAATAATAATAACTTTTCCTACTTTTCCTACCTTTGACCTTGTCAATACAAGTTCTACTTGTTCTACTAACTGCCATTTTTCGGAGTTCAAAGTCCCCTATGTGGTCTAGTAATTAGAGCATCAGTCTCTAACAAAAGTTCTCAGGCTTAGTTTCCCAGCGGCGGTATGTAAGGTCACATTTTATCTACTGCAAATATTTTGAGGATAAAATCAACAACATAATATAAACTATTTTTATGAAAAAACTTTAAATTTTTATACGCTAGTTTTCAAGAAAAACGCCATAAGATATTTCGATTGAAAAGTAAAATAAAGCACTTTCGGTAGTTTCAATCCAAAGGAGCCGAAACAGAGGGGCCGCAATGCCTTCACCGCTTACATGTGCCCGTAGTTTCATTCAAAGGAGCCGACAGAGAAGCTGCTCTTAAAAATATTACAATTTTTGTGTCAGGAAATGTAAAAAAAACTAGCTTGAATTTTTTTAATGCCTTTTTCTCTTTCTCTTTTTCTCTGTTATAATTGGATGTTTTGTCAAAATACTTGCAGTTGATAAAATGTGACCTTATATATCTATTGTTGTACACAGTTTGGTAGGTGGTAGAGCTTTTTTTAAATCTGCCTGGCTAGCTACCACCATTTAGTCTAAAGTTGTTGCCATAGCAACAATGTTGGTAGCATTATCCTGTTTTGACACGTAGTTGAAAATTCCTATTGATGTATACATCCACTTTCAGCATCTATCCTTTCCACAGTATAAGGAAGGAAAAAAAAATTCAAAATTCTTTATTTCTTTAACAAGACTTAGAAATTATTATCTAGTTAACGGAGCCTCCTTTTAGGCTTATTATAATCGCCTGTTTCAGGAGGCAACGCTCTGCATAACTAAGTGTAATTTATAATAATAAAAAGTTAACATACATGTTTTTATTTTAACTAAATTCTTATAACTAATTTTTTAATTATACTTGTGGCGGCGTCACCTACCGCATACGCCGCACATAATCGACACGAAGCAAACACCTTCTCAACCGTGTCAACAGAACTGTAGGATGGTAGTGGTAGTGATAATGCCACATTGAGGAAAGATAAAGGGAAGATCTTCCTCCGAGCTGGGTGGTATAGCTCGGGGACCAAGGTCCAATGGATGTTAGTTGGAGGTGCTATATATAGCGAAGGAGATGGTGAAACTTCACTACCGCGATGCAGGCTTTCCATACAATTTTATCGTCGTAGTATAGCGACGTCGTTGGTATGCGTTTGTGGCGCCATCTGTTGACTGAGAAGGTGTTTTTGCTTCGTGTCGATTAATGTGCGGCGTATGCGGTAGGTGACGCCGCCACATACTTATTAGTCTAATTTTATACTGACGTATGTGTTAGTGTGTGTAAGGATGTGTTGTGTAGTGTGTTAAGTATGGTATGTGCCTGGAAGAAAGGAGTATTACTTCTTCCATCACTCACCATCAGATAAGGCCAAATGCTTGTCAACGTTGGTAAAAGGAAAAAATAATTAAATTATTAAAATAACAACGGTTATAATATTATCAAAAAATATAATTAACTGAATAGAGCTTAACCGCAATTCTCAGAAATAAACATTTAAGAGCTTCCCACGCACTCTCAGAGATAAAACACAAAACCAGTTTAATAAATTGTCATTCAGTGTTAAAGACAATGAACAAACCGTGGGCGTCTATGAATACATAATACATACTGGCCGTCTCTATATTACAATATACAAACCTACACAAACACATACGTAAACATCTACTTCTATTAAGCAGGCATTTGTTTTACGCTACGAGCTACTTTTCCTTGTCCGTTTTGACTTTTAATAATATCTTATTTCGTCTAATACTATTGTCTGTTTGCGTACATTTGTAACTCGGGCTTTAGTCGGGCCACAAGGTAGCTCTCAAGCATCCACATCTGCGTACTGGCTGTAGAACAGTTCTCCAGTATCAATTTTAAGCCGTCACCATACTTTGCTACTTGCAGGCATTTCTGTGAGTCCATATGCCGTATATGTTTCGTCTGAAATGGTAATTTGACAGTATTATTGATTGTATCGACGATGAAACGCGACATTTTTCAAGTGTCTTTAAAAAAGGTCTTACAAAAGATATTTAAATTCTTGGTCGTTGTTAATTACTGTGAAAACACGTTTATGGGGTTTTCGTTTTAATGTTATTTTTGGTCTAGCAGCGACAGGCTGTAGTAAGAGGCGGGCTTAGGTGGTATTAACGACCTGACTGTTATTAATGACACAATTAAACCAATAGACTCAAGGAGCTATTAAATTGTATGTCATTAGGGCCTTAGGCCGATCATACCGTGGTACAAAAATCTAACGACGCGAAGTACCGGGTCAAGTATACTACCTTTATGCTATCGTGGTTCTGTCCAACCTTCCCAAATTTATCAACACTATCTACTCTGTGGAGCGAGTTCGAATCTTGTCTTTATTTTTTCAAATTGTTAGAAAGCTTATAAACACACACATACCTAACACAGCTTAGGCATTACCTGAAACTTAGGGTATGCTGAAAACGAGCAGTAGCCGTATAAAGTTCACTTCAGTCTAGGTTAGTGACACTAATTCCAAGATCAAGGATCAAGTGAACAGCTACTTAATTAACGTTTGTTAGAATCTAAAACCCACAAATTTTTAATAAAACTAATTTCGTCTGCCACGCTTCACATTCCCTCCTTTCACATTTCTATGCATTCGTATTCTCCGGAGAGATTTATTACATTGGAGTGATAAGAAAATTTTCATAAGCCGTTTGCGATCTTATGTTAGGTACCTACTCTTATATGTTTCTAAATTACCTTAGTATCATATAACCAAATTTGAGAAGATGTACGTCCCCTGCAGATGTATAGCATCAGTATAGAATAAACATAGTCGAGACACAGGTCGTCCCTTTTTAGTTCGCCATCTCTTGTGTATACCCAGTACTGAAAGAAAGTGGCTGAGATTAAGAACAATTATCAAACAATGACTGAGGTGATTTTTTTTTTCAAATTTTCATTATGTTATATTCAGTTTAGGCTATACAACAGTTAAACTCTTGCGAATGTCACTACTCCATCGGTTCATAAGTCTACTCTGAGCGGAAGACCTTGTAATGAGAAAAACCGACAAGAAACTCACAGCGTCAAAATATTGGAAAATGCCTTATCATAAAACGACACTTTCCATTACAAATTAATCCACAAAATATAAAGCTCAATTACAACATGTAAAATAAGAGCGATTTGTAGCCTAAACTGAATAAATAAATTTTATTATTTTATTTTTTATTTTTGAACTACATCTTAGAGTAGTGTAGGGAGGACTAGTACAAAATGAAATTCTGTGAAAAACGTATCATACGTATTCAGACGTATTCATCGCATGCAGTCCGGTGCGTGAGCGCTACACCTGCAGCTCGGTTGCTGTGTGGTTGGTATCACTGTGTGATGGCCGCACCAGCACTGCACATGATTTGCACTGCGTGCAACTGTACGCGCGCACGCACCGGACTGCTGCAACTGCATTAGGTGTGCTCCAGCCATAAAGTATCGCGCAACATCGCGTGTCGCAACGATGCCAAACACAATGAGCGTCACATGTTGCGCCTTAAATAAACAAATTAACTGTTACCTAGTGAATATAAATCTTTAGGCTTATTATCCGCCAACTTATATCAACATTTCACTATTGAAACTTATTTTCAATACCATCGAAGTTCTCTATTTGCCTACTCTCCAACATTTCATTTAAATGAATCTGTTTACGAATCGGAAATAAAAACAAAAGCTTGGGTCTGTTGTTGAGTTGTAACTTTCCGAATGAAAAAGTTTTCCTTATTAAGAATGGTCGTGCTTATTGTTCGAAAAGTAGGAAATCCGGGAAATATAATATAAAAAAGGCAAATGGGCATTGAAGGATTTTAATGGCATAGCAACTAGAGCTTAAGGCAGACTAGCGTTTTATACGCGCGTATAAGCTCGTTTCGGCATGATCACTTATATTTCGCGCTTCAAAAAACCAAAGGCGCGAACACGCGCTTATTCCGGGGTCAGCCAGTAACAATATCGCTCGGCCCGCGATTATACGAGCTTATAATCGCGTCATGTCTCATAAGAGTTGCGCAAAAGGCGCATATACACGCCTATACGAGTATACAAGCGCTTCTGAAAACGAGCTTATACGCATCGAAAAAACGCTAATCTGTAGCCGCCCTTACGGAGAGCAAAGACAATAAGGGAATTTAAGAAGCCTACATTTTGGTTTCCCACACACAGTTTAGGTTCAATATTTTTTTAAACAATAAGTAAATTTGAATGAAACTTTTTATTCCTATGAAAAATACAGAGATCTGGGAAGTATATACGTTTATTTACTTCCCAGATCTCTGTATTTTTTATTTAAAAAGACACTTAAAAAGTTTCGACTGTTTGTATTCGACTGAGTTAATGCGATTCGAAAGTCTGTTATGGGCAGTTTTTAACCTTTTGGTCGTTTCTCCGATTGGAACAATTTAACTATGAGAACCGTTTTTTCCGATATGAGTTAATCTCAGAATAATAATAGCTTTAGTTATTGTTCTGAGGAGTTAATACAATTTTACAATGGCTTGAAACTAGCCACTGGTAATAATGCTAGGAACACAGCTCCAGCTGTCTTCGCATCTGTACTCTTCTTTTTAATAACATCAAGAGAGGTGGAGTTATATTGTCTATTTATTTGTATATTAAATGCACTTTAATCGCAGTAAGGTAAGAATAATCATAGAGAGACGCTGCTGCCCATCCTCTGGAATGGTCCCATAGATGGGGTGGTGCAATTCTTTATCCCCGGCACCACACGTAGTTATTTTTCATATTCTACGTTAATTATTTATTTATCACTTACTTGGTTGCCTCCTTGGAGATGGCAGGGGCGTAACTGCACTCCGAGTTTATTTTTAAAATTTGATGAATCCAGACACACGGCATAGTTGCTTATACTGTAAATCTACAAAAAAGACATAATACACTTTCTCACAACACTACGAGTAAAACTCAGTATTAGATAAACTCAAGATTATGACCAAATAGAAATCCTTTTAGCTCTGAAATTAGGCAAGGTTATGATAACATACGTTACAAATAGTAATATGTTTATACATTTCTATAACTTAATATTATTTAAGTACAGATATAAACTGTGTGTTATGATGACAGAAATACACTAGTTGCAGTGTTAGTCAAGTTGACATAATAATAAAATTAATTTATATATTTTTAAATTTATATATTATTATGTAGAAGCGTAAGGGCGGGTCACGTAGCCCGTAAATCAGACTCGTGATGCAAGGACCTGTTGTTGTATTCTGGCAGCTAGAGATAAGATAGCCAGTGCCTCACTAGTTGAGGATCTCGGGTGAAGTGCGCTTCCATTACTGTCCTTATCATCACTTAACATAAGCTGAGATCAAGGCACTGTGCTTACCCGTCAAATATTTGAAAAAAAATGGAGACCGTGGGACTATAAAAGACCAGTTGGCAGAGCCCAGATGAAATGAAAAGATGACATCAGAAAGATAGCGGGCCAAAATTGGATACTGACAGCCCAAAATAGAACGAAGTGGAGGGGGTTGAAGGCCCACACCAAACTGGGCGAAGAAGGCTTGAGATGATGATAATTGATATGATTACCGACTTTATTTTAAAGACCAGCTTTTAACTACAGGAAATGCTTCTAGACGTAGACTTACCTGTCCACTAGCGACATAGTTATCAGGCAACTCCAACTGTGGATAAACGTTTTCC